>CM061552.1:234320854-236720854 GCA_030864225.1 Capsicum baccatum var. pendulum
GATTGCTATAGTTTTGGTATGATGATGATGTCTTCGTTGATTTCCGTTATACTCATGAGTAGCTAAACTTCTATGTTAGGATTATGGAAGCCTTGTGATATACTATCTATTACTATGAGTTTGTGAATTCTTGATGTGTATGCTACTTATAACATTACTCGCTTCGTTTTAATTGAATTCTTGTGGTTGCAAACATAGGGATTACGCCAGTATAGCATTAACTTGTTCAAGAGAAAAGTTAAAGGTTTGGAAAAGAGAGGGTGACAAGAAAATAGGGCTACCAACCCCTGTTTACACGTTAATGCCTTAACCGGATTAACTTTCTTGGAGAGTTCGTACCATTAGTTATACGCTTTAGGCTCGAGAGAGGTAAGGTGAAATAATCCTTGATGGTTGAGAAACACTAGGATTTACCATTAGAATACGAACCTCTATTAGTGCATGCATGTCTGAATTCCGCATTACTCATAGCTAATAGATACGTAGAACTCTCAAGGTGGACATAACCCTAACTTATTATTCTCTGTGATTAAATCTTACTACAATAATTCATTCAGTCGTTACTTTGATACTCTTAATTCACGCCACAATTAAATTCCCCCTTTTCGTAGAATTTTCGACCAACAGTCTGCTAACAATTACAACATTTAGTGACCAAGTATTCCCTGTGGGATGCGACACCCAACCCAGTTGGGTTCTATATTTGACAGTGACCGCTTACACTCTTATGAGAGCTGTAGTTTGGGCGTTATCAAATTTTGGCGCCGTTGCCGGGGAATACGGTTGTCTACTAAGTTTGTGATAGTTACTAGACCCTTTGGTCAATGATTCTTGAATTTTACTTTTCGTCTGTTGTTTTTGTTTTATTCAGGTTTTGTTCAGTGCAAGCCAAATACTCGAAGTTTGGGTCAACCATTATTACCCATAAACCCTGAACCCCAACTTATTGGCAGGATGGAGGCGTAACGAGACATTGAAAGAAGGGCTGCTCAACAGGAGCAGGATCGACTAGGCCCAACTAGGCCATAGCATAGGTGCCACCTATGCCCAACTAGGCAAAGCATTAGGCGCCGCCTATGCCAAGCATAGGCAAAGCATTAGGCACCGCCTAACCTTACTTTTTGGTCTCCTAACCTAATTTCAAATGGGTCAAAACCGACCCAAGCCTTGGTCTATAAATAGAACTTCAACCTAAAGAAAAAATCTCATTGTTTACTCAACCTAAGCTCCGCCTAACCTTCCCAAATCTCTCAAAACTTTTCTTTTTACTCATCTAACCTTGCAAAATCATCTTCCGAATCCATCACTAAGTAAGTTCTTCTTTTATATTCCGTAGTTGTTACATTACTACGTTTATAATGATTTGTTATATCTTAAAGTGGTGTTGATGATTAGAATATGGTTGATTTGTTATGATACATCTAGTTGAGTGAAAGAATACGTGTGGGTGTTCTTGACTTGGTTCCGACTTGTATTTAATTTTGATACACTGTCATACTTTTACGGAATCGACATGGTGAAGTTAATTGCATAATCTTCAAAATTGAAAACTTGAATGTTTGAATGACTCTTTCATCGAGATAAAAATCATGATTGAATACAAGCATGAGATGTTGTGATTATTTCTATGCCATAACTTGATGCGATTTCAATGTAGTAGTCTTGTTCAAAAGGTGCATCAATCCAAACATGAAAGTATAGTAAAGATTACATGAAATAGAGTTGGAAAGGATAGTTATGATGACATGAAAGTATGACTGTGCTGAACATATTGTTGGAACATATCACCTAAATGTATGTCGACGAATTATGAGTAATCGACATCACTCACTTAATTAGTTTGTACCAATAAATTAAGTGTGGGGTGGTGCCACTATTGTTTTTTTGTCAATTAAATCTTCCGATATGAACTAACATGAATCTATTTTAATCTCAGGAAGAATGACACCAAAAGGACGACAAGGAAAAGAAAAAGCGTCCACCTCATAGAAAGGTCAGAAAAGAGCAAGCTGAATCCTTCTCGCTGCATATACCTCGATGCACTTTCGGGATAAAATGGGTCCTAGAGGAGGAATAAAAGGAGTGGTACAAGAACAACAAAGTGAAGAAATATGTTCACATGGAGTTGATACAAAAGGAAAGTCTAGCGAAGAGAGAACCTCGCATTCTTGCTAAAATCATGGTGCTAAATCTTGATTTCATTTTCCGAGATATGGGAGAATGTAATCTTGATCTAATGCGAGAGTTTTATGCAAATTGGTCCCCAAAGACTACCGGAAGTGAAGTGAATATTCGGGGCCAAGTCTTGCAACTGAATACGGAGTTCTTCAATACTTTTCTGGGCCTTCCATCTGTCGATCCATCACCGCTCAAGGAGCTTTATCACAGACCTCCGTACAGGGCAATCAGAGACACAGTGTGCGGAACTAGATCAATGGCACGTTGGAATCGGCACAAGGATACCGGTCGGCACAATACCTTCCCATATGCTTCCTTAAACAGAGAAACGCGTATATGGTTCAGGATAGTAAACTCTTGACTCATTCCTGGGACACAGTACACAAAGATCACACGTGATAGAGTATACTTGGTGTACTCTCTGATGACTAATATCCCCATCAACATTGGTGCGGTTATATGATCATCAATGCGTAAGGCTGGGCTACACAAGAGGTTCCATTTCAGCTTTGGCAATTTGTTGACTGCGATATTGAGGAAGGACCACATTAAAGAGGAACTCACAGATCATAAGCTTCCGCACAACCCGAAGAAGGTTGATCTGACAAAGGTTAAAGATCCTGAAACTATGCATGGCGTCAACCTGACCACTATGGAAAGACATGCTCGCGACGAAAGATTCTTTCGCCATTTATATGGCATGACGAGGTTTACCATAATGAGTGGGGGTCGTGCTCCAACTGATGCAGAGCTCCAACAGTTGGATTATGACTACCCGATGAATGAGCATGCGCGGGCTATGTGCGGAGTAGGGGTACATTTAGAGGAACCTCTCGATGATGACGTGTCGATTGATGACGATCACCGAATGCCAAACTCAAATGTGGAAGAGAACTCTAATGATGATTCTGATGCAGGGGGTATGACCCCAGACATAGAGGAGGAGTCCGGCTAATCAGGTTTTCCTTATTTATTTTCCACTGAGGGCAGTATGTCCCATCTAAGTGTGGGGTGATGGTATTTGTATGCTGTACTTATTTTCCTACATTTATTTCTGTGTGTTTGTGGTTAAATTTTTAGATTTTTAGATTTTTTTTTTGATTTTGCATGAAATTGTTCTGATAGGCGGCATGGTATTATGATAAGAGTTTGTGCTAAAATCATGACTATTGAGACGTTTAGGCTCTAAGTGTGACTCACTGTGTGATAATTTTGTTGTTTAATTCATTCATCTGTTGGGTCAAAGAGTCTATACTGCTCCCAATAAAGTTGACCATGTGCCTTGTGTGTGTAAGGTTATAGTATATTCTATGTTGTGACTGATGCTAGAACTTGCCTGGTGTGCGTGTAAAGCGAAATAAAGAGTGTGAGTTTAGGAGATGATTTAGGCGTTTCTTTGGCAGCCTGTAATTGTTTACCTTCTCTTTACCTGCCCTTGTACATTATCCTAGCTAACCCCCTTTGAGCCTTTAGCTATTTTCCTTGACAGCCTCATATGTAGCCTAATCCATTTTTTAAAGACCATAATTTGATCCAAATTCCTAAGCGCTTTAAATTGTAGAGTCATGTGACAAAATAAGAGGAAATTGGGTGAGAGTGATGCCTCAGAGTGTATTGGTACTTGAAATAGTTGTGAAAAAAGAATGGCTATCATAAAGGTGTGTTATAAAACAAATCAAAAAAAAAGGGAGAAATAGAAAAATAAAAAGATAGTTGTGTTTATAATTGAATAACAAAATAGGTGAAAAGGGGTGGTAGAAGAAAGAAAAGTAGAGGAGTTGTTTAAAAGAGAGTGATAATGACATAACGTAGTTTATTAAAGCGCTTAGGGAACATAGTCACTATTTCTGGCCAAAATAGTCCCTACCTGTCCCTTAGCCTACATTACAACCTGTAAAGACCTATTTGATCCTAAGCTTAGCATTCTAATATTAGTGGAGCATTACAGTAAGGGCAAGCCTATGGTCATCAGTTGCAACATATGAATTATTTGTGAGAGATAGAGCAAGGAGAGTCTTCTACCCATGTTTCGAAAAATGTAAAACTTGTGAGTGATTAGGGGTGATATCTTGTGTGAGACACACATGGTTGATGATATTTGGGTAGTGTTATATGAATCTTTGTGGCTTAACTTGTGGATACGAATTAACCATCATCACGAGTCTATGTTGGAGGTTGAATTGTTTCTAGGAGTGATCAAGAAAACTACTCTTTGTTAATGATTGTCGTGCATCTCTTGTTGAACATTTTGTGCTATTACTGTGAAATTCTAAGTAGATGTTTGCATGGACGTAATATTTTGTTCAAGGACAAACAAAGCTTTAAGTGTGGGGTGGTGATGATGGGCGTATTTACATGCCTAAAGCGCCATAATTTACCCATGTTTTAGCTAAGTTTGGAGGATAAAATATATAATTCCTGTACTTTTAGTCCATTTTCCTGTAAGTGAGCTAACCAACATGATTAGCATGTTTTCAGGTATTAATGATGAAGATTTCAGCACTTTGTGGACCGTTGGGCAGCAAAGGAAAACTTCACGTAAGAAGGAAGGCAGCTTTTGGAAGCTTGTGGACTGAATGTGATGCATGGAGAACCTGTCCCGGGTAAAATCAGTATTTCTTAATACTTAGGGGTGCAGCAGTAACCTAGTAGGACTAGGACAAGGATGTCATAAAAACCTTATTTGCTGAATTTTTCAGTATTGAATTGTCATTATTCATTCTATCATTATTCATCCAACTTTTTCGAGTAATTCACGTTACAAGTTCTGTAGTTTAAGACAGAGAAAACACGGCTTTCTTGAGCAACTCAAAGAACAACGTTCTTCTCCCTTTTTGGACGCCAATTCTTATCCATTGTGAGATTGCTATAGTTTTGGTATGATGATGATGTCTTCATTGATTTCCGTTAAACTCATGAGTAGCTAAACTTCTCTGTTAGGGTTATGGAAGCCTTGTGATATACTATCTATTACTATGAGTTTGTGAATTCTTGATGTGTATGCTACTTATATCATTACTCTCTTCGTTTTAATTGAATTCTTGTGGTTGCAAACATAGGTATTACGCCAGTATAGCATTAACTTGTTCGAGAGAAAAGTTACATGTTTGGAAAAGAGAGGGTGACAAGAACATAGGGCTACCAACCCCTATTTACACGTTAATGCCTTAACCGGATAAACTTTCTTGGAGAGTTCGTACCATTAGTTATACGCTTTAGGCTCGAGAGAGGTAAGATGAAATAATCCTTGATGGTTGAGAAACACTAGGATTCACCATTAGAATACGAACCTCTATAAGTGCATGCATGTCTGAATTCCGCCTTACTCATAGCTAATAGATACGTAGAACTCACAAGGTGGACATAACCCTAACTTATTATTCTCTGTGATTAAATCTTACTACAATAATTCATTCAGTCATTACTTTGATACTCTTAATTCACGCCACAATTAACTCCCCCCTTTCCATAGATTTTTTGACCAACAATCTGCTAATAAGTACAACACTTAGTGACCAAGTATTCCTTGTGGGATTCGACACCCAACCCAGTTGGGTTCTATATTTGACAGCGACCGCTTACACTCTTACGAGAGCTGTAGTTTAGGCGTTATCAAATACTGAGTTTACCAAGTTTTCCTAAGTTTTGTAACTGACTGAGTTCTACTGAGTTTAGTAATTGACTGAGAAAACTACTGTTGGAGACATGACTAAGATTCTGTAACTGACACTGGCTCTACGTAAAAAGCTAAATTACCGAGTATTAAATACCTGCAGGAGTTGATAGCATAAAAATAAAGCATAATATACTCTTGACAATCATAACAATGTATACTTGTCCATAGTTCGCTCATAGAGGTATTTAATCAAACACTTGCGAGGCATCTACTTATACATGAATAGGGAATACATACTATCATGCTATAATGGCACTATCTAATTCACATAGGCATTTTATCAACCACATGGGGAGCATGCTTAGGTTATACAATAATCAAAACATATAATTATCATGGCTAATCAATCAACTTGCAAATTGAAGGGTTTATCATGAAGATTATATAATTCCACACATACAATGATATATTTTATAAAAGCATGTAATTTAATCATGGACTAAAATCCAATAATAAAATGAACATAATACAATTTAATTCAAGCATGGAAGTTCATAATTCAACAATCTTGTATTTTGAAAATGAATTTTTGGACTCTATGGGTGAAAGGAACCCATAGATGAACACCTAACATACCTTGGATTGTTAATTCTTGAAGGTTCTTAGAGAGACTCATGATTTTTGCTCTTGTTTCAATAATCTAGGGTTTAGCCCCTGATTAAAGTGAATAAATGATGTGATAATGGTTTATTTAGGGGTAAATTTTGTGTTTAGACTTATTAGGTCGTGCAAAATTGCCCATTTACCCCTGTGAATGACATAAAAATTCATATAGAAAAACCCAATTTTGGGCCGTAGTGCGACGCACCACTATCGTGCCAAGCCACTGACAATTGCCATTTTGGCTTACTCCGTGATGCGCTATTGGACTTAATTACAGTGTTTAACGACTAAAACTTAAAAAAGCCATAACTTCTTACCCGGTTATCAGATTTAGGAAAATTTTATATCATTAGAATGCTAATTAAATTTTCTACGCAATGATAGGCACTAAATTGAAAAATATTGAGCATTTCAAAATTTTTATATTTGATAACTCATGAACTGAGAGTTAAGTTAAGCTTGAGAAATATGAGGTATTACAATATCTCCCTCTTAGGAACATTCAGTCTCAAATAAGACTGATTAAGATGAGACACTGATAGATTGAGTTTACACACTGAACATGCATATCTGATAAATGACTACATGACTGAATTGATTCATGAATGCATGACTGAATATGCAATGGTAATGGATACCAAGTTATAATTACAGCTGAACATGGAACTAAGTAAAGCTAAGGAGGACTGTTACCATAAGTTGGATATGAGATTGCGGAGAAGAGGTGATGATACTTTGTCTGTATATCTACTTCTGCTTCCTAAGTAGCTTCCTCTACGGACTAATTCCACCAAAGAACTTTGACTAAGGGAACTTCTTTGTTCCTCAGTCTATGAATCTGATGATCAAGAATCTAGACTGGAACCTTTTCAAAAGAGAGATAATTCTGAATATTTATATCCTCTAAAGGAACTATGATTGCCGAGTCACCAATGCATTTCTTTAGCAAGTAGACGTCGAATAATAGATGCACTGAGGCTAGATTTGAAGGTAACTCAAGATCATAAGCTTCTTTTCAAAAATGGCTGAGAATTCTTTAAGGATCGACATATCGGGGATTGAGCTTTCCCTTTTTTCCAAACCTCTTTACTCCTTTTATGGTATAGATTTTTAGAAACACAAAATCACCAATCTCAAACTCAAGATCCTTTCTCCTTACATCTGCATATGAGTTCTATCGGCTCTTCGCAGCCCTAAGTATTTCTTTAATTAACTGAACCTTCTCTAAGGCATCGAATACTTGGTCAGGCCCTACTATTGTGGCCTTATCTACCTCGAGCCAACCAATTTGAGATCTGCATCTCATACCTTAGAGAGCTTCAAACGGAGCCATATTAATACTAGAATGATAGTTGTTATTGTATGCAAACTCGATTAAAGGCAAGTGGTCATCCCAACTACCCTTAAAATCGGCAACACATGCTCTCAACATATCTTCTAGAGTATGAATGGTCCTTTCTGCTTAACTATCTGTCTGAGGGTGAAAGGTTGTACTAAGGTAAACTTAGGTACTAAGACTCTTTTGGAATGCTTTCTAGAAATGAGAGGTGAACTGGGTACCTCTATCTGAGATGATGGATACTAGGACTCTGTGTAACCTGACCAACTCTCTAATATAAAGTTTGGCATAGTCCTCGGCTAAATAGAAAGTATGAACTGGCAAGAAATAAGCTGATTTGGTCATCCTGTATATGATAACCCAAATAGAATCATGCTGACGATGACTACGAGGAAAACCCATCACAAAGTCTATGTTCACCTCTTCCCATTTCCATATGGGAATATTAAACTCTTATTTTGACCCACTAAGTTTTTGGTGCTCAATCTTTACTTGCTGACATATAGAGCATTTACCTCTAAATTCTGCAATATTCCTCTTCATCCCACTCCACCAATAGATCTGTCACAAATAGCGGTACATCTTAGTGGCCCTTGGATAAATCTAGTAATGCACACTATGTGCTTCTACAAGAATTCATTGCCTTAAGTCATCTATACCTGGAACACATAAACAACTCTGGCAACGTAACACACCATCTCCCACTTGGGAGAAAACCTATACTTTCTGATCCCTGACTAACTCTTTTAACTTAACAAGACTGGGATCTCTATCCTACTTTTTCTTTACCTCAAAAACTAGAGATGATCGGAATTTTTCTGAACCCACACACTACCTTCTGCTAAATCAACTAAGCAGACACCTAGTCGGGCAAGCTGATGAACTTCGTAAAGTAACTTCTTCTTACTATCCTCAACATAAGCAAAACTACCCATAGACGATCTACTGAGAGCATTAGCCACTATATTGGCTTTGCCTAGATGATAAAGAACACTCATGTCATAATCTTTCAATAATTCTAACCACCTTCTCTGATGAAAATTTAAGTCTTTCTGAGAAGAGTCATACTGCAAGCTCTTGTGATCTGTGAACACATCTACATGTACCTCATATAAATACTGCCTCCAAATCTGTAAGGCAAACACTACAGCTGTAACTCAAGATCATGAGTTGGATAATTCTTCTCATGAGGCTTAAGATGACTAGAGGCATAGGCTATGAACTTACCTCTCTGCATGAGGATAAAATCCAATCTAACTTTGGATGCATCACAGTACACAGCAAACCCATCTGAACCATTTGGTCGAGTCAAAACTAGGGTTGAGGTGAGCTGAGTCTTCAACTCCTGAAAACTCTTCTCACAAGAATCTGACCACTAAAACTGGACTTTTCTCTAAGTCAATCTAGACACTGGGGATGCAATAGATGAATACCCATTAAAAAATCGGCGATAATAGCTAGCTAAACCCAAGAAACTCCTAATATCTGATAGGGAAATGGATCTAGGCCAGATTTTCACCACTTCAATCTTTTGAGGATCAACTCTAATGCCATCACCTAAAATAATATGACCAAGGAATACTACTGAACTTACCTAAAATTCAAACTTACTAAATTTGGAAAATAACTGATGAGTTTTTAGAGTCTAAAGTATGATTCTGAGGTGATCTGTGCGATTATTCTCACTACGGGAATAGACAAGAATGTCATCGATGAACACTATAATGAATATGTCCAAGTACTATTTGAACACATGATTCATTATGTCCATGAAAGAAACTGGGGCATTAGTAAGACAAAAGGACATGACTAGAAACTCGAAGTGGCCATATCGGGTTTTGAAGGCTATTTTTGAAATGTCACATTCTCTGACTCTGAGCTGATGATAGCCTGATCTGAGATCTATCTTAGAAAAGTAACTGGATCCCTGAAGTTTGTCAAATAAGTCAAAGATTCTAGGAAGTAGATACTTATTCTTGATGGTGACTTTTTCAACTAACGGTAGTGTAACAACCTAATTTTCTTGAATCGGAACGTCATACGTTGCTCATGATCCTGAAAGACCACAAACTAACCCCCTACTGATATTTGTACCTGTACACTACGTAATATAGATAATAACTATAGAAACTAGCCATAAGGTTCAAAACACCTAAAAATACTTAAAACTTAAAACTAAATACTGATACATTGTCCGAAAAGCCTCTAAACCATCTGAGCTGTAGAGTTGATGGAAAATATCCCCAAATAACTCCGCCTATTAAAAATAAATAAAATCTAATGCAATAATGATAAAAGGATCATCCTATAATAAAGAGAACTCACTGCTATGTCTACTGCCATTGACTGGGACTGAGCTACTAAGGGTACTCTGGATCTCGTGCCTTTGAACCTATGGTGTCAAATAAAACACCATAGAACAAATGCATTAGTACAAGAAAGTAACGAGTTTGCATATGAGGTAAGGATAAATGCAAAAGCTTATGCATGAATAATTACCTAACTTAATAATCATTAGAGTAATGAATGAGAACACATGCATGAATTCACAAACCATAACTACAACCATCACGACTCTGAATACTGAAACTCAAATACTGCATTAATGTCATCTGAACTCACTACTACTACTGAGATACTAAATAACTGAATCATCTAATACGAATAACTGAGTAATGGAGTTGAGATCAGTCTTATCTAGTGAGTGATCTTGAAATCTGAGAATACTGAAGCTGATTGACTAAATATACTCACGTCATTGACTGAATTTTAAGCTTTCTACTCTGGACTTACTGCATTGAAGATCAAACCTCTCTAATAGATAATTTCAGAATCTTCTATCAATAATAAGAAAAACATCATGTCCAAATCTGACAACAAGAATACTCAACAGAATCTGAGACTGAGGTCAAGCCTATCTGACGGGTGAACTTTAAATGTGATAATAGGAATACTAAACTGAATCTAAGACTGACATCAAGCCTATCTGGTGGGTCATATCTAGATCGGATAACAAGAATACTCAACTGAATCTGAGATTGAGATCAAGCCTATCTGATGGGTGAACTCTAGATCTGATAACAAGAATACTCAACTAAATCTAAGACTGAGATTAAGCCTATCTGATAAGTGATCTCTAGATCTAATAACAAAAATACTCAACTAAATCTGAGACTGAGGTCAAGCCTATCTAGCGGGTGATCTCTAGTTCTGATAACAAAAATACTCAACTGAATATGAGACTGAGATCGAGCCTATCTAACAGGTGATCTCTAGATCTGATAATAAGAATACTCGACTGAATTTGAGATTAAGATCCAGCCTATCTGACGGGTGATCTCTATATCTAATATCAAGAATACTTAATTGAATGTAAGACTGAGATCAAGCCTATCTGACGGGTGATCTCTAGATCTGATGAAAAAAATACTCAAAAGAATCTGAGACTGAGATCAATCCTATCTGATGGGTGATATCTAAGTCTGATAATAAATAAATTTATATGTGACCAAACCTATCTAACGGGTGGTCCATGAATTAATGGAACTATTTGAGTTTCTCAATAAGATAGATGATTGTATCTGACAATCCTGATTTCTGAAGATTGATACTAAAACTGTAATTGTAGGAGTGCTCACTTAACTGACCTACCTCGAATCTCAACTGGCAGGTTTCAACCTATAACCCCAGCTGGAAGGGTTTCAATACTGTGCCACAGGTAAATACCTCTCTGGTCAAGCCTATTTGATGGGTGACCCTTGCAGGAAGTCAAGCCTAAGGCATTTAATATTCAAGCCTATCTGATGGGTGACCAGCCTTTCGTGATGGGTGATTCCTGCATCCTATGCTGGCTACGCAGTTCTGGAGTTCAGGGATTGATCCTAACAACTCTGCCTCTCTGATGGGGAGTCGCCATCCCTACCTTCGCTTGGTGATAGATCCTACTCCTAACTGAAAGACTCTGAAATAATTCTTAACTAAACACTAACTAAGCTGAATCTAATATTGATCATGTTTCTCGAATGGTCTAACTTAGTTAAGCTAAATTCACTTAGTTTCATATCTGATGGAATACTACTGAATCTCGTTATCTGATTGAATGACACTAACCTTTGAATAGAGTACTCGATTACTACAGAGGTTAGAACTAAACACTTGAATACTACTAGATCTTAGTTGGGTACAAAACTGAGGCTAGATTACTAGATATACTACGATTACAACGACTACCGAGATTACTGAGATTTCTTAAGTTCTATATCTATCTGAGAATACATAGTTCTATAATTTGCTGAGTTCTGAGAATCATGGCTCAACTGGAATTATCTTGAAAACTAACACGGGCTCTAGACAACAACAAAATATTTGGGTATAAATACCCCTAGAACTCAATAACATAAAAGTAAAACATAACCATTCTTAAATAATCAAGACCATGGATAATTATTCACCATCACAATCACTGAGGCATCACTTCAATCATTTAGGAATCCTAAACTTGTAATAAGATAGGGGGACATGCTATTGAATTATACTCCATTGAACAAGGTCTTGCATCAAACACTTGGCATGTATTAAAGTGTTAGCATGTATCAAAGAGCACATAATTGGGAATTTCATGCTATCATTTCACAATTCATTCACTTAGGCTTTTCAACAAACACTTGATATGTATGGGCTTGCACACAATTGGGGATTTCAAGTTAACATGGTATAATGACTCTAATTCCTTCACATAAGCATTTTATCAAACATATGGGGAGCATGCTTTGCTTATTCAACAATTTTGTTCACTTAATTGACATGAACAGATCTCTTAACAAGCAACTTGAAGAGGGTTTATCATGAACATCACATGAATAGCTCATAATAGGGTCAAATGTTGAAAGTCTTGCTAACAAACCGAATCAAAACTCAATAATAACATAAATATCAATTTCAACTCACATGAATCATAAAAACACAAAAACATAAGATCTTTGAATTTTAGAAAAGGGTTCTTGATATTCTTAGATGAAAGGGACCCAAGAATCAATATCTACATACCTTAGATAAAGAAAGGGTTCTGATATTGTAGAAACCCTAGTTTTTGATGTTGAGGACAAAAAATGAAGTTGTGAGCCTTGATCGGATATAAATAGGGCATTAAAATATTGGTAAAATACCCAAAAAACCCTTTTAAAAACATCTTAAAAATGCTGAATCGGGGGCTGCAACGATCGAAGTGACGTTTCGTCGTTCAGTCTGATAGTTCGTTGGATCTTCCCTTGCATAGTTATCAGAAAAAGAACACACTGCCTTAATGTGACGGTCTCAAAAATGTTCCATCGCAAACCCGACGGTCCATTGGATCGTCCGTCGCATGCTTGCCTGGATGAGGCCACACTGCCTCAGCGCGATGGTCCTAGCGATGATCCATCGCTGGCCCGATGGTTAGTTATCCTTTCTATCACACTTGGGCCTGAAAAGGTATTCACTGCCTTGGTTGTGATGGACTGGTTGATGGTCCGTCACAAGCTCGATGGTCCGTCAGCTCGGCCGTCAGACCTAGGCGGTTTCGATTGCTTTCTATAAAATGGTTATAACTTTCTCGTCCGATGCTGGATTTTGACAAAATTGGTATTGATGGAAATCTTATTAAATGATATACGTGAAAAAAGTTGATATTAGGGAAATTATACATGGTTTAAAATATTTCTCACTTAGGAAGATACTTCTCAACCTTTTTGGACTAGATCTACGCTTTACTGGACATGCTCTAAGGCTCAGACTACGAGAGAAATTTGCGGGGTCTTGCATTATCTCCCCCTTGGAAACATTCATCCTCGAATGTATCTTGATAGGATATGAATACTGATCAACCAAACTTACTCAAGGTACAAGAATATCTGAAACATGACTATACAATTGGAACCACTGATACTCTGAGTTCTCATACTGGACATGCATACCTTACGCATGGAATACTCGACTGAAGCTAGTCATAAGCTGAATTCTCATATTGGACATTCATATCTGATGCATTGATGCATAACTGGGCTGATCTCAAGAATTCATAATTGAACACACTAAAAAGATGAACTCTTTCTACTGAACGTGCATATGTAATGCATGAATTTCTGACTGAACTGACTCTTGAAAGCATGACTGATTAAGTAATGATCATTGATGTTAACTTCATAAAGCGAGTATGAACATTCAAATGAATGAGTCTAAGAACATGATATCATCGCAATATCATGGGGTATCTCCCCCTTGGGACTCTATGTCCCTCTACAAATACCTTGCTGAAATACCGGGGTGGTGCACAGGGGCACCTATGAACTGGGTTATGATTGACTGTTTTAGATCTGAAAATCATGCATGACTCATGCTGACATATAAGATCAAAATAAAAGCAAAGGATCTTAAAATTCATATCACAAAGATGAACGACTTATAACATACCCTAGTCTATATTAGGGAACCTTTCCTGATTATGGAGAGCCTGAAATGCATAGAGACTATTCTGATGCTGACCACTATTGGCACTGCAAGGGGCACTCTGCTAAACAAACTCTCTACCCCTCTGAGCTAGCGCTCTACATTCTCATATCCTATGGACTGGATCACCATACCCAAAGTACACATCACTATCGGCTCTACACATACGTAGGTGGCTCCTACCATACTCTTCGCAAAGCGGATTGGTACGAATACCACTATCTTTACCCAGGGCTTTGGAGCCTGGAGCCCAATTATAATTGACATACCTAAACTTTTGTATGGGTACACTAGCTAAGGGTGGAGCTGGGACTGAAAATGTTTGACTATGCTGAGAACGACTACCACCCTGGGACCCTGCCTGAGAGAAACCATGACTACCTATCCTGGCTCTCTTACTCACTCTCTCTCTCTTTCTTTCATCTTATCTGCCTCAATCTGTTGCACATGCGTAATCAGCAGAGAAAGGTCCATATCTCTATGAAGCATAGTAGTTCTACACTCTTTCAACACTAACCCAGACACACCAGTTACAAACTTACTCATACTCGCTCTAGGTTCAGCTATCAAGTCAGGAGCATACTTAGCTAACTGGTTAAACTTAAGACAATACTCTTTCACTATCATGGATCCTTTCCTTAGGTACATGAACTCCTCTACCTTATCCTATCTCACTTATAGTGGGAAAAACTTATCTAAGAAGGCACCCTGAAACTCTTGCCAAGTCACGAGAGATGCATCATCCCCTCTACCCTTCTTCCACAACACTAGCTAATCATGAGTAATATCCTTCATCCTAGAGGATTCTAAATCTACACTCTCCTCCTCTAAAACATACATAATCTAGGTAATCTTCCCCACCTCCTTTAGATAATGTTGTAGGTCCTCACTTGCTACTGACCCAAAGAATTTTGGCAGGTTATTCTCATGAAATCTCTAATTCTTGTTGTGGTTGAACCCCCATCTTACTGAGGTGTGGCCATAGCCTGACGGTTACCCTAAACATTAGTCACAACTTGGGAAAGCACCTGAAAAGCTTCCTGAAACTTGGCATATGAAACACTCTCATTCTCAGGATCTACTGGCAAAGGGGGCTGGTCATCATCCCTATGGACATAATCTCTGCGAGGAGGCACTCTTTAAATGGAAGAAAGAGGTTCATTAGACAAAGGATCAACTTGAGCTCACACGACATAAATACTTAAAGAAGGGAAACAACTCCTAAAAACATCTTATAGCCTCTTGTACATAAATGTGGTGCGCAATATTTCCATGCATAAGACTCAACTAGATTCAACTTTTTAGACTCCCTAGGACATTATTGAACCTTAGGCTGTGATACCAAGTTTTTGAAGACCCGATTTTCTAGAACCAAACATCACAGGGTGCTCATGATCTCGAAGGACGACCAGCTAACCATCTACTGATATCTATACCTGGACACTGCATAATGTAGATAATAAATGTAGAAACTAGCCATAAGGTTTAAAATATGTAAAAATACTCAAACTTTAAAATGGAATACTGATACATCTATCCGAAAAGCCTCTAAAGCATCTGAGCTGTGGAGTTGATGGGATATGTCCCCAACTAACTCCGTATACTAAAAATAAACAAAATCTGATGCAATAATGATAAAAGGATCATCCTTGAATAAAGATGACTCACTTCTATGTCTACTACTGCTGACTAGGATTGAGCTACTGAGGGTACTCTGGATCTCGTGCCTCTGAACCTATGGTGTCAAATAAAACACCATAGCACAAATACATCAGTATGGGAAGGTACCGAGTATGCAGACGAGGCAAGACTAAATGCAAGGGCTTATGCATGAACAATTACATAACTGAATAATCATGAGAGTACTGAATGAGAATACATGCATGAATGCACAAACCATAACTACAACCATCATGAATCTGAATATTGGAACTCGGATACTAAATTACATTTATCTAAATGACTACTAATACTGAGATACTAAATAATTGAATCATCTGATACCGATAACTGAGTACTAGAGTTGAGATCAATTTTATCTAGCTAGTGATCTTGGAATCGAAGGATACTGAAGCTAATTGAACAAATATACTCACATCATTGACTGAATTTTGAGCTTTCTACTCTCAACTGACTACATCAGAGATCAAACCTCTCTAACAGATGATTCCAGAATCTACTATCAACAATAAGAAAAATATCATGTCCAAATCTGACAACAAGAATACTCAACTGAATCTAAGACTAAGGTCAAGCCTATCTAACGGGTGATCTCTCGTTATGATACCAAGAATACTCAATTGAATTTGAGACTTAGATCAAGACTATCTGGTGGGTGATCACTAGATCTGATAATAAGAATACTCAACTAAATCTGAGACTGAGATCAAGCCAATCTGACGAGTGATCTCTAGATCTGATAACAAGAATACTGAACTGAATCTAAGACTAAGATCAAGCCTATCTGATGGGTGATCTTTAGATCTGATATCAAGAATGCTCAATTAAATCTAAGACTGAGATACACCCTATCTGATAGGTGATCTCTAGATCTGATGAAAAAAATACTCAACTTAATCTGAGACAGAGATCAAGCCTAATTGATAGGTGATCTCCAAATTTGATACTGAATAAATTTATATGAGACAAAGCCTATCTAATGGGTGGTCCATGAATCAATGGAACTATCTAAATTCCTCATTATGATAGATGACTATATCTGACAATCCTTATTTCAGAAGATTGATACTGAAACTGTAACTATGGGAGTGCTCACTTTACCGACATACCTGGAATCTCAACTGGTAAGGTCTAACATATAACCCTACCTGAAAGGGTATCAATACCATACCATGAGTAAATACCTCCATGGTCAAACCTATCTGACGGGTAACCCTCATAGAAAGTCAAGCCTAAGGCATATAATAGTCAAGCCTATCTGATGGGTGACCAGCCTTTCCTGAAGGGTGGCTCCTACATCCTACACTGGCTATGCAATCCTAGAGTTTAGGGATTTCTCCTTATGACTTTACTATAGGATGGGGAACCACTATACCTGCCCCCGCTTAGTGCTAGCTCCTACTCCCAAATGAAAGACACTGAACTGATTCTTAACTGAAAACAAACTTAGCTAAATCTAATACTGATCATGTTTCTCGACTGTTCTAATTGAGTTAAGCTGAATTCACTTGGTTCCATATCTGACGGAATACTAATGAATCTCATTATCTGACTGAATGACACTGAGCTCTGAATAGAGTACACAATTACTATAGAGGTCAGAACTGAACACTTCAATACTACTAGATCTGAGCTGGTTACAGAATTGAGGCTAGATTACTAGCAATACTGAGATTACAGTGATTATCGAGATTACTGAGATTTCTTAAGTTCTATATCTTTCTGAGAATACAGAGTTCGATAATTCACTGAGTTCTGACAATCTTAAATCGGATGGAATTATTATGAAAACTAACACGGGCTCTAGATAGCAACTAAATTGTTGGGTATAAATACCCCCAGGACTCGATAACATAAAAGTAAAACATAACCATTCTTAAATAATAAAGAACATAGACAATCATTCACCATAACAATCACTAAGGCATCACTTCAAGCATTTAGAAATCCTAAGAATGTAATAAGATAGGGGGACATGTTATTGGATCATACTCCATTCACCAAGGTCTTGAAACAAACACTTGGCAAGTATTAAAGTCTTAGCATATATCAAAGAGCACATAATTGGGGAAGTTCATGCTATCAAGTCACAATTCATTCACTAAGGCTTTTCAACAAATACTTGACATGCATGGGGTTGGGCCCAATTGTGGATTTCTAGTCAACATGCTATAATGGCTCTAATTCTTTCACATAAGAAATTTATCAAACATATGGGGAGCATGCTTTGCTTATCCAACAATTTTCGTTACTTAATTAACATGAGCACATCACTTAACAAGCATCTTAAAGAGGGTTTACCATGAACATCATACAAATATCTCATACTAGGGTCAAATCTCGAAAACCTTGCAAACAAACATGAATCAAAACTCAATAATAGCATGAACATCAATTTCAACTCACATGAATCATGAAAACCCACAAATATAAGATCTTTGAATTTTAGAAAAGGGTTCTTGAGCTTCTTGAATGAAAGGGAACCATGAATCAACATCTACATACCTTAGAGAAACTCTTTCTTAAAAGCTCTTGGAGAGGTTCTTGATTTCTTGATTTTTCTTGATTCTTCTTGAAGAAGAAGGAAGGGTTCTAATTTTATAGAAACCCTAGTTTTTGATGTTGAAGATGATAAATGAAGTTGTGAGCCTTGATCGGATATAAATAGTGGCTGTAAAGAGTGGGAAAATACCCTAAAATCCCTTTTAAAAATGTCATAAAATGCTAAATCGGGGGCTGCAAAAGTCGAAGTGATGGTCCATCACTCAGTATGATGGTCCGTCGGATCATCCGCCACACAGTGGTAAAAAAGAAAAAACTGACTCAATGTGATAATTTCAGCAATGGTCAATCACAAACCCGATGGTCCATCGGATCTTCCGTCACACATTGGCCAGGATGAGGCCACACTACCTCAGCGTGATGGTCCCAGTGATGGTCCGTCACAGCCTCAACGGTCTGTTGTCTTGGCCATTGCACTTGGTCCTGAAAAGGGAGTCTCTACCTTGGTTTTGATGGGATGGATGACGTTCCTTCATAAGCTCAATGGTCCATCATCTCGACCATCGCACATGGGAGGTTTCTACTGTTTTCTATAAAATAGCCATAACTTCCTCGTCCGATGCCGGAATTTGATGAAATTGGTATCGATGGAAAGCTTATTAATTGATCTACATGACAAAAATTTGATATTAGGGAAATTATACATGGTACAAAATATTTATCACTTGGCAAGACACTTCTCAATCTTTTTCGATCGGATTTATGCTTTACTTGACGCACTATAAGGCTTAGACTACGAGAAATATTTGTGGGGTCTTATAGGTAGTCAATACACATTCTAAGAGAACCATATTTCTTACACACGAATAATACTAGTGCGCACCATGGGGAAATGTTGGGTCTGATGAATTCCTTATCTAGAAGATATTTCAATGGTTTTTTTAACTCTCTGAGTTTTGTTGGAGCCATTCTGTATAACAGAATAGATATGGGCTGAGTATTTTGAAGAAGGTCTATTCCAAAGTTAATTTCCCTAAAGAAATAAACTCTAGGAAAATCTTCTGGAAACACATCTGAGTATTCATTTACTATTGGAACTGACTCAAGCCTGGGATTTTCTAAACTAGAGTCCTTGAACCATACAAGATGATAGATACATCTCTTGGATATCATTTTTCTCACTCTAAGGTATGAAATAAACTGACCCTTAAGCGATGTGGTACTACCTCTCCATTCAAGGATTGGTTCATTTGGAAATTTAAAATGAACAGTTATGTTTCTACAATCAATTGAGGCATAGCATGAATAGAACCAATCTATGCTGAAAATAACACCAAAATTTTCCATCTCCAGCTCTACAAGTTTGCTAAAGTAAATTTCTGAGATATCATAACTGGACAATTCCTGTATACCCATCGGACTATGATAGATTTACCCACTGGGGTAGAAATTGTGAACGACTCTGCTAGGATTTCTAGACTAACTCCGAAGTTAACGACTATATAAGGAGTTACGAAATATAAAGAAGCTCATGGATCTAGAGAGTAATAAACATGTAAATGGAAGATCTATAATGTAACAGTGACTATATTAGGAGAATTTTCCTGATCTTTTCTGGACTGAAGTGCATAAAGCCTATTTGGGCGTTGCCCACTGGTGGCACTGAAAGAGGCACCCTACTAACTCGGATGATCTGACTGAACTAAAGAACTAGTATACTGACCCTAAGAACCTGACTGAGGACGATCTCTGACTCTATGCCCTGCTTACCACACTCGAAACAAACATCACTGCTAGCTCTACAGATACCCTTGTGGTTTCAGCCACATGTCTGACAAAGAAGATTTGTTTGAGCACTGCTGACACTCTCTTCAGAGCTAGAGCCAAGAGCCCTATCACTGAAACCATTTTTAAACTTAAGTACTGGAGCACTTACTGAGGATGGAGCTGGAACTAAAATTTTGGGCAAAATTGGGAACAGTTTCCGCCCTCTAACTTAGGCTGATTAAAAATCAAGCTACCTGTTATATCTCTCTTGTTCTACCTCTCTCACTCTCTGATCTTTGCCTCTTTTATCTACTGAGTATGGACCATGATCCTGGATATGTCCATCTTCTTAATCAACATTGCTGTTCTGCACTAGTTAACCACGCTATCTGACACTCCAAATATAAACTTGCTCATTTTTGACCTACTGTAGCTACTACATAAGGAGCATACCTGGCTAACTGAGTAAACTTGAGGGAATACTCATTCACACTTATACTACCTTTCCTGAGGTTGATAAACTCTAACATCTTGGCATCTCTTAGCTCTAAGGGAAATAATCTCTCTAGAAAGCAGTCACAAACTCTTCTCACTCTATGGGCTCTGCATCTATGACCCCGTTTACCTTCCACTCCTTAAACCACATATGAGCTATATCTTGTAGCTAATAGGAAGCTAACTCAATACTTTCATTGGAAGTCACTCCCATAATATCTATGGCTTTCTTAACCTAATCGAGGAACTCCTGTGGATCCTCTTCTGGCTTAGATCATAAGAATAGAGGAAGATTTATTTGGGTGAAGTCCCAAATCCTTGATGCAGCAGTATTGGCCACTAGATTGATCAGAATAGTATCTAGCCATTCATTTTGAGCTGCTACAAAGTTAGTTAAAGCAGTGAATACAACTCTGAATTCGGTAAGAAAGACATGCTCATCCAGGGGATCTTCCTAATGGACTGAGGTGCTGACTGATTTTTGGTTCTCTTTTCGTTAGTCCTTTTGGGAGGCATGTTCTATAAATAAAAAGAAGGAAATAGATTTGACTGAGATTTTAACTTGAGCCCATGCTCACTCGCACGATATGAATACTGAAATGAGGGACACTATTTCTTAAAACATCTCATAGCCTCCTATCCATAAGTGTGGTGCACTACATACCCATATATAAGACTCTACTAGATGTGGCTTTCAGACTTTCTAGGATACTTCTGAAACTTAGGCTCTGATACCAAATTTGTAACACCCCGAGTTTGTACCCTAGATGTTTCACTATGCTTGCGACCCCGAAGGACCACAAGCTAACCCATGAATGATATCTGTTGTGAGCACAAATACATGAACTATATTAAATGCAGAAAAATAGTTTGAAATGCCATAAGGATCAAAATCTGTAAATACTGATAAAGTGTATCAACTAAAATAATAATCTGTAAAACTAAACACTATATGAAAACTAGTTTGAAAAGCCTCAAACAAAAACTGTCTGAAAGTGGAGTTGATGGGACAATCTTCCAAATAACTCCATCTACTAAAATACTGAGTCTACTAAAATAATAAAATAAAAGAATATCCTCAAATAATATGAACTAACTGCTAATCTACTTCTACTGGGTGAATCTGAATCTATCTATACATGGTCGTGAACCTAAGCGTCCGAACAAATGATATAAGACATCATAGCATAAAGAGAGAGTATGTGTCATATGTGGAATGTACTGGTATTCTAGATAAGGTAAAAGGCTGAATGCAAAGGTTCATATGCATGAACAATGACTGGCTGTATGATATAGAGTAACTGAATATGAGAGTACATGGGTAATTGATACTACTTTAAATACTGAGTATGCACTAATGTGCATATAAATAAATATTGTTACTAAGCTTATCTGAAGCTAAGTACTGAATTCTGAAATTGAGTAACTGATATTTGAAGTTACTAATAATTAGGTTGCTAATACTGATTGACTGTATCTGATAGTCCTGATTCTATAGAACTAAATTGAGCTCTATTCTGAAGACTAAAAATGAGACTATGGTAGGTAATTATCTAATCGACATGCCCTAAATAAAATAAGATAACTGAGTTAGGGACCAACCTTTGACCCCAGTTGGAAGGGTGTCAGTACTATGCCATGGGTAAATAAACTAAAGAGTTACCCTTATCTGGTAGGTACTCTAATGAGAATGGTGGAACACTCATCTGACAAGTTAAAACATGTAACAACTTGATTTTATGGAATTGGAACGTCACACGGTGCTCATGATCCCGAAGGACAATAAGCTAACCCTCTACTGATATCTGTACCTGGACACTGCATAATATAGATAATAACTGTAGAAATGTCCATAAGGTTCAAAACATATAAAAATACTCAAAATTTAAAACTGAATATTGATACATCTGTCCGAAAAGCCTCTAAACTGTCTGAGCTGTGGATTTGATGGAACATGTGACTAACTAACTCCATCTACTAAAAATAAACAAAATCTAATACAATAATGATAAAAGGATCATCCACAAATGAAGACTGTTGCTGATTGGGACTGACCTGCTAAGGGTACTCTGGATCTCTACCTCTGAACCTATGGTGTCAAATAAAAAATTATTGATCAAATGCATCAGTATCAGAAAATATTGAGTATACAAATACGGTAAGACTAAATATAAGGGATAATGCATGAACAATTACTTAACTAAATAATCATGAGAGTAATGCGTGAGAACACGTGCATGAATGCATAAACCATAACTACAACCGTCATGACTCTGAATACTGAAACTCAGATACAATATTATTGTCATCTAAAGTTACTACTAATGCTGAGATACTGAACAACTAAGTCATCTGATATCGATAATTGAGTACTGGAGTTGAGATCAGTCTTATCTAGTGAGTGATCTCGGAATCTAAGGATACTGAAGTAGATTGACTAAATATACTCACGTCATTGACTGAATTTTGATCATTATACTCTCGAGTGACTGCATCAGAGATCAAACCTCTCTAACAAATGTTTCCAGAATCTAATATCAATGATAAGAAAACATCATGTCTGAATCTGACAACAATAATACTCAACTAAATCTGAGACTGAGATTAAGCCTATCTGATAGGTGATCTCTAGATCTAATAACAAAAATACTCAACTGAATTTGAGACTGAGATCAAGCCTATTTGATGGGGGATCTCTAGATCTGAGAACAAAAATACTTAACTGAATCTGAGACTAAGATCAAGGCTATCTGACGGGTGATCTGTAGATCTTATAATTAGAATACACAACTAAATATGAGACTGATATCAAGCATATCTGACGGGTGATCTATAAATCTGATAAAAAGAATAGCCAATTGAATTTGAGACTGAGATCAAGCCTATCTGATCGGTGATCTCTAGATCTAATAACAAGAATACTCAAATGAATCTAAGACTGAGATCAAACCTATCTGACAAGTGATCTCCAAGTCTGATACTAAATAACTTTATATGAGACCAAGCCTATCTGACAGGTGGTCCATGAATTGATGGAACTATTTGAGTTCTATACTAAGATAGATGACTGTATCTAACAGTCCCAATTTCTGATGATTGATACTGAAACTGTAACTGTGTGAAGTAGTCACTTAACCGACATGCCTCGAATATCAACTGGTGAGTTCCAACTTGTTAACCCATCTGGAAGGGTTTCCATACCGTGCAACGAGTAAAGACCTCTCTGGTCCATCCTATCTGATGGGTGACCCTCACAGGAAGTCAAGCCTAAGGCATATAATAGTCACGCCTATCTGACGGGTGACCAACTTTTCCTGATGGGTGACTCCTACATCCTGCACTGGTTATGCAGTTCTAGAGTTCAGGGATTGCTCCTAATGAATCTACCTCTTTAACAAGGAGACATAATCCCTGCCCTCGCTCGGTGATAGCTCCTACTCATAACTGAAAGACTCTGAACTAATTCTTAACTGAACACAAACTAAGCTGAATCTGATACTGATTATATTTATCGAATAGTCTGACTGAGTTAAGCTAAATTCACTTGGTTCCATATCTAAGGGAATACTACTGAATCTCGTTATCTAATAGAATGAAACTGAACTTTGAATAGAGTACTCGATTACTATAGAGGTTAGAACTGAACACTTGAATATTACTATATTTGAGCTGGGTATATAACTGATATTAGATTACTAGCGATTTTTATATAACAGTGATTATAGAGATTGATGAGATTTATTAAGTTCTATGACTGTTTGAGAATACAGATTTCTATAAATCATGAGTTCTGAGAGTCATGGATCGACTGGAATTATCATGAAAACTGACACGGGCTCTAGACAACAACTAAATTGTCGGGTATAAATACCCCCACGACTCGATAACGTAAAAGTAAAGTATAATCATTCTTGAATAATCAAGACCATGGATAGTCATTTACCATCACAATCACTAAGGCATCACTTCAATCATTTAGGAATCCTAAACATGTAATAACATAGGAGGACATGTTATCAGATTATACTGCATTCAATAAGGTCTTGCATCAAACACTTGGAATGTATTAAAGTCTTAGCATGTATCAAAGAGCACATTATTGGAGAATTTCATGCTATCATGACACAATTCATTCACTAAGGCTTTTCAACAAATACTTGACATGCATGGGCTTGTACACAATTGAAAGTTTCTTGTCAACATGCTATAATGACTCTAATTCCTTCACATAAGCATTTTATCAAACATATCGAGAGCATGCTTTGCTTATTCAACAATTTTCTTCACTTAATTAACATGAACACATCAGTTAACAAGCAACTTGAAGAGAGTTTATCATGAACATCACATGAATATCAAATATTAGTTTCAAAGCATGAAAACTTTGCAAACAAACATGAATCAAAACTCAATAATAGCATGAACATCAATTTCAACGCACATGAATCATGAAAACCCACAAATATATGATCTTTGAATTTTAGAAAAGGGTTCTTGAGCTTCTTGGATTTAAGGGACCCAATAATCAATATGTACATACCCTAGAGAAACTATTTTTTGAATTCTCTTGGAGAGGTTCTTGATTTCTCTTTATTCTTCTTGAAGAAGAAATGAGGGTTTTAATTTTGTAAAAACCCTATTTTTTGAAGTTAAAGATGAGAAATGAAGTTGTGAGCCTTTATTGGAAATAAATAAGGTCTGTAAAGAGTGGG
Organism: Capsicum baccatum var. pendulum; assembly: GCA_030864225.1. Classification (NCBI taxonomy): domain Eukaryota; kingdom Viridiplantae; phylum Streptophyta; class Magnoliopsida; order Solanales; family Solanaceae; genus Capsicum; species Capsicum baccatum. Next base: position 234,346,290 of record CM061552.1, read on the forward strand.
AAAATATCAAAAATGCCCTTTGAAAAACATCTTAAAATACAAAATCGAGAGCTACCATAGTCAAAGTGACGGTCCGTCACTTAGTCCGACGGTTCGTCAGATTGTCCATCGCATAGTGGTTGGAAAAAGAACACACTTCCTTGATGTGATGGTCTCAGCAATGATTTATCACAAACCTGATAGTCCTTCAGATCGTCCGTTGCACATTGGCCAGGATAAGGCCACACTGCCTCAGCGCGACGGTCCTAGCGATGGTCATCGCATCCTCGATGGGCCATTATCCTGGTCTTCGTACTTAGGCCTATAAAGGGAGTCACTTTTTTGGTTGCGATAGGCTGGGTGATGGTCCATCGCAAGCTCAACGGTCCGTCAGCCTAGCCATTACACCCGGACGGTTTCGACGGTTTTCTGTAAAACAGCCATAACTTCCTCGTCTGATGTCAGATTTTAACACTTCACTTGACACACTCTAAGGATTAGACTATGAGAGAAATTTTTAGTCTTATAGAACACCTCATCAATCCTCAATTGGAAGGTTTGATGTCTCAACATATGTTGGCTATGTAGAATGCAAGGATTGCTTCTAAGGATCACACCCTCTACTGACAAATGAGCCCCCATCCTTTGGTTCACTCGGTGCTGAATCCTACTTCCAACTGAAAGACACTGAATGGAGTATACTGAACTGTACTGGACTAAATACTAAGTTTACCAAGTTTTTCGTTGTTCTATAACCGACTAAGTTCTACTGAGTTCTGTTACTCACTGAGAGTACTACTGTTCGTAACATGACTGAGATTCTATAACTGACACTGGCTCTAGGTAAACTGTTAAATTATCGGGAATTAAATACCCCCAAGACTTGATAACATGAAAAATAAAACATAATATACTCTTGACAATCATAATAATGTATACTTGTCCATAGTTCACTCATAGAGGCATTTAATCAAACACTTTCAATGCATCTACTTATACATGAATGGGGAATACATGCTATCATGCTATAATGGCACTATCTCATTCACATAGGCATTTTATCAACCACATGGGGAGCATGCTTATGTTATACAATAATCAAAACATATAGTTATCATGGATACATCAATCAACTTGCAAATTGAAGGGTTTATCATGAAGATCATATAATTCCACACATATAATGATTTATTTTATAAAAGCATGTAATTTAATCATGGACTAAAATCCAATAATAACATGAACATGAATATAATTCAATTCAAGCATGGAAGTTTATAATTCAACAATATTGTATTTTGAAAATGGATTTCTGGACTCTATGGGTGAAAGGAAACCATAGATGAACACCTAACATACCTTAAATTATTAATTCTTGAAGGTTCTTGGAGAGACTCTTGATTTTTGCTCTTGTTTCTTGAAGCTAGGGTTTAGCCCCTTTTATGAGAGAAAGACTTAATCTTTGAATAAAGTGAATAACTGATGAGATAATGGTTTATTTAGGGGTAAATTTCGTTTTTAGATTGATTGGGGTCATGGAAAAATACCCATTTACCCCTGAGAATGACTTAAAAATTTGTATTGAAAAACCCAATTTTAGCCCCTGGTGCGACGCACTGCTATCGTGCTAAGACACTGGAAAATGAAAACTAAAAATATGGTTGGTGGTGCAACGCGGTGGAATCTTGTTGCAATACTGGATGGGACCTGGAAGCTCGGTCTGACATAGTACAATCCCATTGGCTCACTAAAAATTGAAAAATATGAAAATGAGCTTTGGCACAACGTGTCAGTAATATGGTACCTCGCTAGAAACTGACAATTGCTATTTTGGCTTACTCCATGACCCGCTACTGGCCTGGATTATTGTGTTTAACGACTAAAACTTAAAATAGCCATAACTTCTTATCCGATTATCGGATTTAGACAAATTTTATATCGATGGAAAGCTAATTCAATTTCCTATTCAACGACAAGCTCTAAACTAAAAAATATTAAGCGTTTTGAAAATTTTATATTAGATAACTGATGAACTAAGAGTTAAGTTAAGCTTGAGAAATATGGGGTATTATATTTCTAGAACAATATTTTTAATTATAATGTTTATGATCAAGTTTACTATAGTGATAGTAAGAATTCGAGTACTATTCAGTGAGCAAGTATAATAGTTATATGTAATACCCTAAATTTTCAAGCTCTAGACCCATAAAAAGATAGGCCATTGATTTAGCTTCCAAATGCCGCTAGTCTCGCTTTAATCCGATGACGTGGCAAAAAATAATGGAAAATTTCCTGAGGGTCTATAAACTACCAATGACAACGATTCTGGAAATGACTCTTTATTAGTCATAACGAGTCCTTATGTGGTGTTATTTCGACAAAAGTAAAGAATTCTAAATTTTAGCCAAGTGGTAATGAGTCCAACATATGACTCGTTACTAGATCGAATGAGTCATTAGGTGGACTCATTATCACAACAAAAAGAAATCCATAAATCAGGTCTCTGACCATGACTTCTCCTAATGATTGGTGATCTAACCTAATAAATCATTAGGAGGGGAGTAATTGTCATAAAAAAAAGGACTCAAAACGTATAACCTCAGGTCACAACTCTAATATTTATGACCAGTTGTAACGAGTCGTTAACAGAGTTGAGATGACTATTTACCATAAATTCTTAAATTATTTAAGGGATTCTAAGTCTTTTCCTTTTTTTTAACCCCAACCTACGTTGTATGGCACTTCAAAGCCAGTTATCAGGGGTTAATATTACCCTAACCCCTCATAAAATAAGAACCATTCTACACTTCTACAAAAAGAAGTGATTCTCTCATCTCTAAATGCAAGATAGGATTTCTCCATATCAAGTTTAATTCCAAGGATTTCTCCAAGGATTCCACTCTAGGTATGTGGTATTTCATCAATGATTCCCTTCCACCCATTGACTCCCAAAAACTTTAAAATCTTTAACTTTGAATTTCTTCCAAGAATTGGGTTCTAGGTTAAATATGAATTTTCTTAATTCCTTTACTTTATTTGTGTAAATAAACCATGATTATATGTTTTCCCTTAGGATTTACATCATCCCATACTCACCATCATGAATTTTTTTATTATTGATAAATTATATAGTTTGAAATATATTTTGTAAAATTCTCTTATATGATAAGCTATAAATTATTATCATGTTCAGTTGCATTAGACAAAGCTGGTGGTTTATGAATACTCAATACCTAGGATTTTATGCATGTACTAGTTGACATGTTTTGAGCATTTCAGATTATGCATTTGTGTCTATATTCAAGAATTCACTATATTGAACACACTCTCTCTCTCTCTCTCACACACACACATACATACAAACATACATTTATGTATTTATAAGTTTTTAGTGTCATTTAGTTAGGAGTTGTACTTAGCACCAAGTGAATGCAGGGATGAAGGATAACCTATAAGTTAAGGACTGAGACCTTTTCTAGAAGTCCCTAAGTTCTAAAACTATGATGCCCCGGTAGATTATGATGCATAACCCACCAGTTGAGGATTGACACCCTAGTACTTTAGGACATAAATTTAGTAGATCCACGCTATCCAGTATTGGTACCCTTGGCAAAGTACTAGCACCTTTCCAACTGGGGTTATTGGTTGGACCCTAGTTTTGCTCAGATTGGGGTATATTAATTATTTCTATCTCCCATAGTCCTCAGTTCATTTTTAATTTATGTTCAGTTCAAGTTTTCTTGACTAAATATTTAGATATTCAATTATTAAGTATTCATTATTCAGTTTTATCCAACATATGTTTATACTTAGTTTTGCATTTAGTTTGCATGTTCATGCATTTATATTTAGGTTATGTTAGCTAGTTTCCCACCTTACATACTCTGTACATTCAAAGTATCTATCACATACTTTTCTATGTTATATTGTCTCATAATATAGGTTCAGATGCTCAATACCCCGACCACACTTAGCACGTTCTTGCACCATATTCAACAATAGCTTTTGGTGAGTCCTCACCATTTAAGGAATATTTATTAGTTCTTTATTTAATGTTATTTCATTTCTGTTTTAGTCAGTTATAGTTAGGTGGGAGTGTGTCCCAACAACTCATTATGAGTAGAGGCTTTCAAATAGATGTTTAGATTTTCAGAATGATTGGTTGTGTAATAGTTCTTTGTTTTATTTCTAGTTTTATTAGGTATTTTGTTTTACATTATTATGGTTTCAACTAGTTATTTCTATTATCTTCCACCCAGTGTTTTTTTACTTTATTAATTATCATAATATATGCCAGGCCATGGGTTAGATTGGGGTCACTTGATAACCTAGGCATCATGTTACAACTAAGGGGTAGTCTCGAGTTATGACAAACTTTGTATTAGAGCTACAAGTTTAAAGTTTCCTCTGGTGTATGAAATCCACATAAAGTAGAGTCTTATCTATCAGTGTAAAGTGCTCTACACTTATAGGCAAGAGGGTACAAAATATTTTAGGAAAGACTCACTTTTTTCATGATTCATGTTGTCTGATAGAGTGTGCACTCTATTAAAAATTTTCTTCTAACTCATCCTCTATCCATTTATAGAAAATTCCTTCTAAGAGAACTAATGAAAGAAGAACTGGGAACTAGTAATCACTACCACAAGCTCCCAAAAACCCTCTGAATGAGTAAGTCTCACATGCTAAGTTCAGGGTTGCTTTTACTGCACTATCCCAATCTATGAATGCTCAAAACAACCAACAGGCTATTTCCCTAACCAACCTAATAGTAAATACAGAGATATCTAAAATTTGGGTCTTCACTTGGATAAATCTATTATCATTCTTTAGGTCTAGGTTGGAGAAGGTTCCACAAGAGTTCTTAGGCATTGTTTAGAAATTGATAGACATTATGGGTGTCACTTTGATTGAAAGTGCTAATTTGACTGCATATCAACTTCACGGAGTGGCTCATACTTGGTATAAGAAGTGGAAGGTAGATAGAGGTAAAATACAAGGCTAGTAAAGTAGGATAAGTTTTCCACTGCATTTTTGGATAGGTTCTTTCTGATTAATTTAAGGGAATCCAAAGTGTAGGAGTTCATCAAATTAAAGTAGGGAAGTATGAGTGTTAAGGAGTATTCTCTTATGTTTACTCAGTTGGCGAGGTATGCTCTGATTTTGGTGGATGATTCTATGGCTTAAATGAGTCATTTTATGTCTAGTGTTTTTGAACATATGGTTAAGGAGTGTAGAACAACCATATTTGTTAAGGATATGGATATCTCCCTATTGATAGTTCATGACTAACAGATTGAAGAGAGAAGATCAAGAAAAGGGAAATGGGAAATAAGAGGTCCAATAGCTTTAATTTCTCTTAGACGAGGTTAGATTATGGAAATTGTTCTTAGTTTTTTCAAAAATCTTTAGCCCCAGCGCCATCTTCTACCAATGCTCTAGTTCCCAAGTTCAGACAAGATACTCGTGATAGGGCGTCAGGCTCTAACTCTAGAGTAGCATGATTAGTAGTGCACCGACTAAGTTTGTAAGAGATGTGGTAAGAACAATAAGGGTTAGCGTATAGAAAGTAGTGAATCTTGTTTTGGTAGAAAAAAGTCAGGCCATATGATAAGGGATTTCCTAGTAGTAGTGCATAAGGGTACGAATGTTTGTCAGCAGGTTCAAACTAATTCCTCATAAGTTTCAGTAGGTCGCTCGACTCAGTAGTGTGTCACTTCTAGTGTAACTTGTGGACAATATCAGAATAGGATTCATTCCCTTCAGACTTGATAGGACTAGAAGGTTTATCTTGATGTGGTTATTGGTACATTGCAACTTTTTCACCTTTATATTTATGCATTGTTAGACCCCAGAGCCATTCTTTCCTTCGTAACTCTCTTTATGGCCTTAGATTTTGGTGTCAGTTACAAAATTGTTGCAGAACCCTTCTTAGTTTCTTCTAAAGTCAGTAGTTTAATCATAGCCAAATAAGTATAAAAGAATATCCAAATCACAGTACCCTAGAAAGACACTTTAGTTGATCTAGTAGAATTAGAGATGACCAATTTTGATATTATTCTTAGAATGGATTAGCTCCACTCTTTCTATGCCTTAGTTGACTGTAGAAATAGAGTAGTTCAATTTCATTTTCCCAATGAGCCAGTCTTAGAATGGAGGGGTAGTACCTCAGTGCCTATAGATTGGTTTGTCTATTTCTTTGAGGCTAGGAAAATAATTTCCAAGTGGTGCATCTATCATTTTGCCTGAGTCAAAGACTCAATTTCAAAAATTTCAAGTCTTAAGCCAGTTGTAATAGTGAATGAATTTCCAAAAGTATTTTTTAAAGATCTGCCTAGAGTTCCTCTTAAGAGGGAAATTGGCTTCGGAATAAATCTTCTTCCAAATACCCTGCCTATCTTAATTCCACCTTTTAGAATGGATTTATCCAAGCTTAAGGAATTGAAAGAGCAATTTAAAGATATCTTAGACAAGAGTTTTTTTAGGTTGAGTGTCTCTTCATAGGGTGCTCTAGTTTTATTCATGCACAAGAAAGATGTTCTCTCAACATGTCAATTGACTACCGTCGTTGAACAAAGTCACAATATATAACAAGTATCCCATTCCTAGGATTGATTGTTTGTTCGACCAACTACACGGTGCCAACTATTTCTCTAAGATAGACCTCAAATCCGGGTATCATCTACTCAGAGTCATAGAATATGACATCCCCAAGATAGTTTTCAGGACTCGGTATAGTTACTTCCAATTTGTAGTTATATTTTTTGGACCAATGAATGCTCCTACAACTTTTATGGAATCGATAAATAGGGTGTTCAAGTAGTACTTGTACATGTTTGTTATAGTCTTCATAGAGGACATCCTCATTTATTCTTAGAGTGAGAGTAAACATGCAATCACTTGAGGATTGTCTTGTAGACTCGTAAAGATCACCAATTACTTGCTAAATTCATCAAATGTGAATTTTGGTTCAAATTACTAGTTTTGCTTGGTCATATCATTTTTGGTGAAGGCATTAGTGTTGATCCTCAAAAGACCAAAGCAGTAAGGAACTGGCTTAAACCTATCTCTCCATCAGAAATCAAGGGTTTATTGGGTTTAGCCGATTACTACAGACTGTTCATTAAAGGATTTTCCGCCATTAATTCTCCAATATCCAGACTAACTTAAAAGAAAGTCAAATTCCAGTGGTCTAACTCTTGCAAGAAAATTTTTAAGGATTTGAAGACTCAACTTACCTTAGCTCCAATCTTAACTCTACCATAGGGTTCAGATGGTTATATAGAATATTGTGATGCTTCCAAGGTTGGTCTTGGTTGTGTATTGATATAGAGGGTCAGGGTTATAGCATATGCCTCTAGAAAACTTAAGCCTCATGAGAAGCTCCAATTTTGATGTGTTAACTAATCATAAGAGTCTTCAGTATTTTTTTTGTCAGAAACATCAAAATCTTCATCTGAAAAGATGGCTAGAGTTGTTAAAATATTATGATATGAGTGTCTTATATTACTTGGGTACGACCAATGTTGTGGATGACACCCTTAGCTGATTTTCTATAGGTAGTGTTTCTCATGTGGCAGATGATATAAAATAATTTTTTTTGAGGTTCATCAACTTGCTAGATTAGGATTTCGATTGGTTGATTCAAACGAAGATAGTGTTGGGGTTCAGAATGGTTTAAAATATTCATTGGTTGCCTAGGTGAAGGAAAAGCAAGATAGATATCCTATTTTGCTCAAGTTGAAGGAGGCAGTTAAGAATTAGAAATAGAGGCTTTCTCCAAAGGGGAGATGGTGTTCTTTGCTATCTGGGTACATTATGTGTTCCAGATGTGGATGGCTTGAGGTAGAAAATATTAGAAAAATCTCACGGTTTCTGATATTTTGTTAACACAGGATCCACTATAATGTACCATGATTTATAGGAAGTCTATAAGTGGCAATGCATAAAGAAAGATATCACAAAATTTGTGGCTAAGTGTCCAAATTGCTAGCAGGCTAAGGTTGAGCACCAGAGGTCTAGTGGTATCCTTCAGGAATTCAATATTCCTACTTGAAAGTGGAAAGTGTTGAATATGGTTATCATCATAGGGTTGCTTCATAATCATCGTCAACATGATTCTATTTGGGTTATTATTGATCAAATGACTAAGATATCTTATTTCTTTCCAGTAAATACTTTAGATTCAACAAAAGATTATTCTAGACTCTATCTTAGGGAGTCAGTGAAATTGCTTGGGGTCCCTTTGACCATTATCTCTGGCATAGGTACCCAGTTTACCTTTTGATTTTGGAAGGCTTTTCTGAAGGGTCTTGGTACCCAAGTTCATCTTAGAATACATTTTCACCCTCAGACAGATGGTTAGGCAGAGAGGACCATTCAAACCTTAGAAGTTATTTTAAGTGTGTGTATGATTGGTTTCAAGGGTACATGGGATGATCACTTTACTTTGATTGAGTTTGCTTATGATAACAACTATCACTACAATATTTTGATGGCCTAATTTGAGGTTCCCTATATTTGGAGGTGTAGGTCTCCTATTTGTTGGTTTGAGGTTGGTGAGGCTGCTTTGACATGGCCAGATTTAGTGCATGAGGAGATAGAGAAAGTTTATCTTATTAGAGAAAGGCTGAAGATGGACTAAAGTCATCAGAAATCTTAATATATATATATATATATATATATATATATATATATATATATATATGCTAAAGTTGTCAGAAATCTTATACAGATATGGGAAGAAGGGAGCTTGAGTTTGATTTAGATTATTCTATCTAGTTGAAGATTTCACCTATGAAAGGGGTGAAGAGATTTGGTAAGAAGGGGAAACTCGGTCCCCACTATGTTGACCATACAAGATTTTAAGTCATTATGGTAAGGTATCCTATGATTTGGATTTGCATTAAAAGTTAGCATCAGTGCATCTAGTCTTCCATGTCTCCTAGTAGAAGAAATACACTGGTGACCCAGTATCAATAGTCCATTTAAAAAGGGTTGGCATGGAAAATAGTCTCTCGTATGAAGAGGATCCAATTGATGTCCTTGATTTTCAGATTCGTTGGTTGAGGAATAAAGTGGTCATTAGTAAAGGTTATATGGAGAAACCAGTCACTTGAGGGAGTTACTAAGGAAGTAGAGGCAAATATGATGACCAAGGACCCACATCTTTTCTCTTCAAACTTAGTCTAAACATGAGGTAATAATCTTAATTAATTAATTCTATCATTTCTATCACATCTATCCATCCATTTTTATATCATAACATGCATTCATGAGTTTGTTTCAGTTCATCCATTAGTCACGAATTTAGATATTAGTTCATGATTCAGCTCGTAAGTGTTCAATGCAAAATTTTAGTTTTCCCCTAACTTCCCAGCTTAGCTATTTCATTTGAGGATGAACTATCCCAAGTGGGAGATATTTTAATACCACAATTTTCAAGCTTTATATCAATCAAGACATATGCCATTGATTTATCTTCCAAATTCAACTAGTCTCACTTTAATCTAATATCATGGCAACAAGTTATGGAAAATTTCCTGAGGGTCTACCAACTACAGCGACAATGACTATAGAATGACCTGTTATCATTCATAAAGAGTTGTTGTGTGAAGTTGTTTCCATAATCGTAAAGGATACCAAATTTTATCCCAATGGTGACGAATCCAACATACAACTCGTTGCCAGTCCTAATGAGTCATTAGGTGGACCCATCATCACAATAAAAAGAAATTCATAAGTCAAGTATCCAACCACGACTTCTTCTAATGTCCCGTGATCAGACCTAACATATCTTTATGAGGGGGTTCATTGTCATAACCGAAAGGACTTAAAACTTAGCACCTCAGATCACGACTCCATGACTCTTGACTAGTTGTAATGGGTTGTCATCCAAGTTGAGATGATTTCTTACAAGAAATTCTAGAATGATTTAAAAGGGATTTTATGTCTTTCCTAATCTTTTAACTTGAAGCCCACATTGTTTAAGCACTCTAAAAACAATTATTGGGGGTTAATCTTACCGTAAGCCCTCATACACTCTGAATCATTCTACACTTAGCTAATAAAAAAACTATTCTATCATCTCCAAATGCAAGCTAGGGTTTCTCCATCTCAAGTTTAATTCCACGTATTACTCTAAGGCTTCCAATCCAGGTATGTGGGATTTCATCAATGGGTCCCTTCAACCCATTATGTCCCAAATTTTTTTAAATCCTTAAGTTTAACTTCCTTCCAATAATTGAGTTTTAGGTCAAATATGAGGTTGCTTAATTCCTTTAGTTTATTTCAATAAATACACCATGCGTATATATTTTCCCTTTATGATTTGCATATTCCCATACTTACTATCATGAATTTGCATATTATTGATAAATTATTAAGTTTGGGATATTTTTTTGTAAAATTCTCTACTATGATATGCTTTAGATTATTATCATGTTCAGTTGCATTAGACAAAGCTGGTGGGTTATGATTACCCGATACCTAAGATTTGATGTATGTACCAGCTGACATGTTTTGTGCATTTTAGATTATGCATATGTGGGTATTTTCAAGCGTTCACTATATCCAGGCCTAATTCTTTAATAATCACTTCTTCTCTTTCACACTTCTAACGTTGACTTATCTTGCTTGAAAGTCTTGATAGTGTATATATATATATATATATATTAGTTTTCAGTGTCATTCAGTTGGGAGTGGTACATAGCACTGCGTGAATATAGACATAAAGGCTTACTCGCCAGTTAAGGACTAAGAACTTTTGTAGGTTATGAGAGGTCACCTACCAGTTGATAACTAACACCCTAGTCCTTTGGTACATTAGTTTAGTGGACCCATGCTAACCAGTATTAGTGTCCTTTTTAAGGTATTAGCGCCCTTCCAACTAGGGTTACAGGTTCGACCCTGATTTTGCTCAGATTGGGGTATGTTGATTATTGCTAGCTCCCACAGTCCTCAATTTATTTTTAGTTCAGTTTTTCTTGACCAAGTATTTAGACATTTAGTTATTCAGAATTCAGTTTTATCCCGCATATGTTTATACTTGGTTTTGTATTCAGTTTGAATGTTCATGCTTTCATGTTCACTTTATGTTATCTTGTTTCCCATCTCACATACTCAGTATATTCAAAGTACTAATTTCATACTTTTTTGCACTATATTGTCTAATAATATAGGTTAGGATGATCAGAACTTGGACCACACTTTTCACGTTCTCCCATCATATTCAACAACATATTTTTGCGAGTCCTTATCATTTGATGACTAGTTATGAGTCTTTTATTTTCTTGTCAGTTTATTTTAGTTTTAGTCAGTTGTAGTTAGTTGGGGGCATGTTCCAACAACCCATTATGAGTTGAGACTTTCAGATAGATGTTTAGATTTTTAGCATGATTGGTGGTGAGACACAGATTTTTACTACTTCTTGTTTTATTAGGTATTCACTTTTACATTATTATGGTTTTCACCAGTTATTTAAGTTAGATTCCACCCAGTGTCTTGTAATTTTATTCATTATCCTAATACATGTCAGGCCATGAGTTAACATGAGGCCCCTTGAGACCTTAGGCATCGTGTTACAACTAGGGTAGTCTCGGGTCATGACAATAGCTGAGTGTGATTGGTTTATTTGGTCGACTAACTACAGTTAGTTGAAAATTAAGAGCCAGTTGAAAATTAAGAGCCTTCACAGCTATAGTATTTGTTATGATAGGTATTATAACTGTGCATGCTCTCTTGGGTCAACTTACTGAATATAGTTGACAGTTAGCTATAATATCTATTATCATAGATTGATACCACTATTAGACTTATCAGCTAGCTTAGTAGAACTAGTCAATTAATAAGATTTAACAATACTGTGATTGAATGAATTTTTAAAATTATAGATTGACTTTTCATTCATTAACTTCCACTTGGAGAAAATCTTTTTTAATTTCAGGAACTTGAAGTTTAAGTTTCCAGTCTTCTCTTACCCTTAATAAAGCCCTTTTTCATCTTGAGCTTTATTTAAATCGGCTATTGCAAGATCTAGAAAATATTTTAGTTTAGAATATTCACTACAAGAATTACTTCTTACCTAACTAGATTCCCCAATTGCCATGAAGAAACAATCTCCAATGCTTTCATTGTCATTATTAAATTGTTCTTAAACACCCCAATAACTGAAAGGCTTTTGACTTCCTTTGTAGGATCCTCTTCTGGCTTCTGAACAATCATAGGTAATGTGACCATATTTAACACAATTATTACACTTAACTTTATTTTTATTGTAATCAACATTCTACTTTCCTTTAGAGTAATTTGGTTTTCCTTTTATTTAATTTCTAGATCTTTCATAATTTTCAACAACTGTCCTGGTGATGAGAGCAAGCTCATCTTCATCAAAGGCATCATTTTGCTCTTCATTTGTTGCTTTAAAAGATAATTTTCTTCTTTCATCTAGCAGTTGATCCTTCTTATTCATAATAGAATCTTCAAAGGCAATAAGACCTCCTCTAACTTCATCATAGGTCATTTTATTTAACATCATACTTTCCTGGGATACAACCTTAGAATGCCATTGAGGAGACAAAATTTTGAGAATCCTGGAGATCTAGTCTGCTACTGGATAAGTTTTTCCTGTAACTTTGAGTTCACCAACAATTTTGCCAAATTTAGCAAATGTTTCTTCAGTGGACTCCCCATATTTCATCTTGAAAAATTCATAATCATAGACCAACAAAATCACAAGTATTGTTTGACCTTGTCAGTTTCTTCATAGATCACTTTTAATTTATCCAACATCCCTTTAGTAGTTTCATAGAAAGAGAGCTTTTAATATTCTTGACCGTTGATAGCATTGTATAGCATATTTTTAGCCTTTGAATTAGTCACAATGATTTCCATTTGTCCATCTGTGTAGTCCTCCAAAGTTGGAATGTTGCCTGATGCTTCACTATTTTCTAGTTTCTTTCCAACTTTGTCTTTATTGGTAGAGAAAAGTGGAAGATCACCAAGTTTGATCAACTTCCATACTTTGACATATGATATAATGAAGATTTTCATCCTTAGGTTCCAATGAGAAAAATTCATCCTATTGAAGTACCGAGGTCTGTTTTGCGAGGCCCTTTTTAAGTATTGAGCTCTACATTTCTTTGAGCCATGATATTTTCTCACTTTGATTTTATGAAAATAATATGAGTCCAAACAATTGAAAGTAGTAAGAGAAGGGGTGAATTATTCCTTTTTAGATTTGATAGTCAATTGTAGTTGATGAATAGTCGTCTTTTGAAACAGTAATGTGAAGTGCAGAATGTAAAGTACTGAAATGGAATGACACCAGATATTTTATACTGATTGGGACCTCTAACAGGTATTACTCCATCCCTCTTGGGTTGCAAGGGATTTTGCTAGCTCCCTTTTAAAAATTAAAGGTTACAATATTTTGAGTTAAACTTTTTGGCAATAACTCACACTTCTTTTCTTTTCTCTCTTAGATATAAAAGTCTCACTAACTATATGTTTCTTTTATCGTTTTTTGAGTACACGGTAAGCTACAAGAGAATAGAATGCTTAATGAAAGTAGAGAATAGAGCTAGAGATAGTTGAGATAGTATATATCTCTTCCTTTGTCTTCCATTGTTTAAATAGTAGTGATTGAACTACTACTAGCCATTTGTAGAGAAATGTAGAAGGCAACCCAAAAGATTTTCTTCTATTGAAAACGAATAATGAATGTTCAATCTCCAAGAATAATTAAAGACTAGAAAAACAAAATGTATCTAAATAAGTCCAAAATAGAGAGAGACACGACATATCTTATTCATAAGTGAGATGTTCTCCATTAAATGCATAGGAGGAAATAATGTTCTTCTTCCTTTAAGATATTTTCTACAATACTTATTCCTTTTTTATTATTGACTAATAAGCCTTTGAATATTCTTTTCCTAAAATCTTGTAATGAAATGATTCATCAAAATTAACATTATCAAATCATTCATCAAAATTAACATTATCAATCTCCCCCTTTTTGATGGATGACAATAAGTAGATAAATGAGGTTAACTTCCTTTCAAGCTTCCATGGCTTTTGTCTACAATTAGAATTGAAACAATATCATACTTTCAAACTCCCCCTTCACAGAAGTAACCAACTATAGTGAAATAACCATATTGAACTTAGTTCTTATCTTATTCTCTTCGGGATTTGACCCCAACTTTGTTGGATTCTATATTTAAATAGCGACTATTTTTTACATAAATTTAAAGGATTAATTTCGACATATCAAATACTAGCTTGAAATAAACCAAAATACGATTATGATGGTGTCTATAGTACCCTGTGATTCTCAAGCCTACTTAACATGCAACAAAAAGAAAGGCACAGTAAAATAACAAGATACTCATAAAATAAGAAAAAGAACTATACCTCTAATATAATCCTTAATAAAATCCCCTTAAAATTAGAAGTCACAACTTATAATCCTATAAGAGCAATGTTAGTACAATAATTGTCTGAAGTGCATAAAAGCCATAAAAAGAAACGCTAAAATAAATAAGAATATAAAAGATCAAGGTAAAGCCATGAGCTAAGCGGTAGATACCTCAAATCTCAAAGATCATCCCAAGAAAAATGCAAACTCAATACCAAAGGAAGACTGGATTAGTACCTGTATATAAAGTGTACAAATAAACAAGGGTGAGTACTACCATATGTACTTAACAGCATCGGCCAATCCCAATTTAATGCAATGGAGAGAACCAATAACCTAATTATCAAAAATAACCAAATAAACCTACACTCACAAAATACACCGTAGTTTAGCAATTTTAAAAAATCAATGACAAGAACGCAGTCTATATTGATTAAATTAACCAATTACAGAAATTCAACCCAGCAAATATGAAAATTAACATCAAGAGATTAATAATTATTAACAAGGTCCCGATAATCACTCACCAAAATAAAATAATCAACTATATATAGACGATGAGGATGATACATGCCATACGATAAGAAAAACAATAATGATGAATATGATACTTGTTTGTCTTACTTGTATACACTCACTACTCTATATATCCATCTGAGATACACGGGGGACTCATGATGTCTATTAACACCATTCAGATCTTCCTATAGGGCCATACAATAAATAATCAATATCAGCTTAATTCGGTTCCTTCCATACGGTCACAAAGAGAACTACAAATTTCCTAGTGCCTTAAATAAATCACACGATCCTAATCCTCGTGAAGGACAAGGTTTCATGACTAAAAAGTTTATGAGTGGCATCTACACTAACCCTGCTGTGGGAAAACTATTTATTCCTATTTCCAATCTAAGTGTCTAGACAATTAAAAAAATTATATGTAATAAACTTATCTAAAGAAAATATTAAATCTTCATAATTCAACAATTGATAAAAATGTAGAATTAGCTACTGATTACATTAACACAAAGACCTAAAATTCACCATAAAAGATCATTCTAAAACCCCAAAACCAAAGTCTAACATAAATATCTCAAAAACAGCTAGTAAAGGAATATCCTTGGCTAAAAGAGTGGATATGATCAATAAGAAGTTCCTATAGCTTCCAAAAGATAGTTGCTCACCCTTGGATCGATAAGTTACTATTCACAAACTAAATATGAGGTCTTGTTTCAGCTTCTGGAACACTTTTCACACTCAACAAAATAAAGGACACAAGTAGTATCACTACAAACATTATGTACTGGTAGGTGTCATCATCCTACTTGACTTAAAACCCATACATAAACATCAATCAAAAAGAGCAAGTAACAGTTAGGACATACAAGTAATAACACCATAATTTTCTAATATCCATATAAAAATCACTTACGTAACCTAACAATAGTAAAACTAATAGTCTATCCACACCATCATACCACCATCTCAAGCTAAATTAAATCTCAATAATGGGTGAGCCCATGACCCTCTAATTATCACAAGTGTAACATACAATTTTGATTATCTAGTTGTCTCACAAATAGTCTTAAGCTAATATAAAACAATATATAATCAATGAAGAAATGATATGAACAATGCACCGTGACCATCAACCTGATATTTAAAAGTTTACACACATACCAAGGGATCTTATATGCCCAATAGTCTTGATCTATGGGGGATGAGCTAAGTCCATGTGTTGTACCAACATGATACTCGACCCTCTAATTATTAATCTATAAGCAACACATACTAGCATGGTACCAGACCCTTTGAATGTCATAATATTTGAATATCTTAACCAATATCAATAATAATATGATGAAGTACACCAAATATGCCATGACACAATTTATCTAGATACTTAGACAAATTTAAGATTCATCATTTATATAAAGAAAATTAATTACCAAATCAATTAACCAATCACATATATGCCCCAAGGACAATTCATAATTATTCAACTAATGGATATGCAAACAAATCAAATTACGTCTATATAGAAATTTAAATCATAACCTACATTAAACGTAAGCCTAGAATGCTCTAATTCACAAAAGATTTCCCTTTTCTTGTCTTTTCTGGTTGTTCTTGATCTAAAAATGTAAATAAGGAGAAATTAATAACTTATCCTCCAGTTACAAGCACTAGGAACTATAACCCATGGGTTTTAACCCAGTTCATAGCATAAATCGCCAATTTGCGGCATTTCACCAATTAATTCACCCAATTTCTCCATAACTTATGTTAAAGAGGAAGAGATCTACATTTAAAAATCAAGTATGGCAACCTAGAGCCTTTTATAATTGAGTTTAAGCCTACCCAAGGGCAATTGTATTTAGTTCATTATTTGTAGGACATTCATCATTTGTAGGGCTTAACTAATAAATTTCTTCCTAACTCATGATTCAAGTGGTTCTAGAGATTAAAGGAGTCACTCTACGTTAGGATAGTGGAATAATCTTACTTCAAGTATGGAAATCACCCAAAATTGGAGATAGTTAACTCACACAACCCTAAAATTAATTTTGGAAGGTTTTGGGAGAAAATAATGTCAAAACTCAAATTCTAGGTCATTAAACTACCCAATGTCAACTATAGCAGCCCTACCCTCTATAACGGTCCCTTGCCTAAGCCGAAGTTGGCTAAGTCGGTCCCCATACTGCTACAATATTCCTTCTGTAACGACCTTAAGGTAGCTACAATAGAGCCTAAATAGTACTCAAGGGAATTTTATATCCCCCCTTTTAATAATATATACTTTGTTTTTGTACAACACAAATTTATACTATTGTGGCAAAAACTATAACCGAGTTCTATACACCAAAAATTTGTTTTGTAAGTTTCTATGGATCACTGTTATCCATATCTATCATATCAAACCTATAAAATCAACATACCAACCACTACAAGACATAAAGAATCTCTACATCAAACGTCACTCAGATTTTATTAAAAATTATCCTAGACTGGGATTTTCATAACTCTCATCCTAGGGAACACTCTACCCAAACTCTTACACCATAGGAAGCTCTATAATGACATGATGGGTCATTACACAAGGGTAAATATCCAATAAAAACTTGTAAAAATTCCTATAAAGAGGGAAATAATGGAATACAGCATAATAATAGAATATGTCCAAACCATGGCTCTGAATAGTGAATCCTTATATTTTTATGTATAAACCCAATAGGATATGATCAAATATATATGATCCCACCATGCTAATAAGTAAACCAAGGAACCAACAACTCAATAACTAGGAAATTATGTCATAACTGTCACATAATCTAGAAACTCAACCCCAAATAATAAATTAACTAATTTTATTCCCTTTACAATACATCAATACCCATATAGATGGTTGTCAACTCACCTATATGGACCATATATCCCTATTACTGCCTTTTATACAAAACTAAATATAAAAATATCAAAAAAGAGTCTAAGAACATCCCAACTTGACTTAAAGAAGCCTGAAGAATCAAATCAAATCTTTATTCTTCTGAAGAGCATTCAAACAAGACTAATGTTTTCAACTATGAATTCACAATAAATGAACCTACATACACCCAAAAAATATTTCCTTCCAATGTGGGTCCTAAAATTCAACCAATAAGTTAAACCCATTAATATAAGGGCAATACTCAAATTTTGTTGAAAAATTATATTTTCTATAATTTCAGAAATTTAAATCAAGACTTTCATAAAAAATGTAGTTAAAATCGACCTTGAACTCATCAATTTATCAAACTTTATCTTTATTAGGAAAACCCCAAAATTTTAAATTAAAAAGTCAAGATTTGAAGGTAAAATCATGAAATAATAAGTGAAAAATGTTAAAATCTTGATTTTGAAACTTACCCAATGGTTAAATCTTTCAAATTTGCTTTGAATCTCTCAAAATCGTGTTCTAAAGATTTAAACATGTAGTTATGAGGTTTTGTTTTGAAAACGGAAGAAATCATTATTAGGGTACAATGACCACGACACTATGCAAGATTCTTCATAGGCATGATGCCTCTAAATGTTTTTCACTATAGCGGAGGCCACTAATTTCATGGACCTTCACTAAAGCATGTCTTGTCCTATAGGAATGGGACCGCAGGCACAACAAAGTATTGCTTTAGCATCCCTACTAGTGAAAACAAGATACCATAGAAGAGGTGTAGGTCTAACGGATCCAACTCTAAAAAAGTAGAGATTTTCCACTGGTGAAGCTCCTTAGAAACAGGTCTAAACTTGATAAAGTTGTTGCACCAGAGACAACAACACCAGCTCAATAAAGAGTTTCAAATACTCCTAAAATGGACCCCCAGAATGTACTCAAAACCCTATGAACACAATCCAACTATGCTAATAAGCAAAATTTAAAATTCTAGACTCAATATAATTTTCAAAATTTTTATTAGAGGTTGTTATCATGATGTATTAACTAAGGTAAACCCTATGCTTTAAACTCCAACTTTCCACTTAACGAGCTAAACACATTCGATCAACTCAGGACCTGAGCAAACCAAGCTATTAACCTAAAATCAATGTTCTAGAGTTGATAGGACTGAAAAATTTCTTACACATTTCACGATTATAAAAATATTGAAAAAATTCAACTATTCCAACTCTAAAGCCATTCAATACATAAAGCTCACTTAAAATTTCACACAATACATCAAAAACCATATTACCTACTTCCACAGGCTATGCCACTAAGATATTATTATGTGGAGGTATAAAATAGTTAAAAACATAAAAAAATTATGACTAGGGTTGTTACAGTTTGGAGTCTATCAAGGAGGGTGAAACTTTAATTTAGGTCTATGGGAATTTATAGGATAATTTGAGATTTTATTTAACTCTTTTTTTATGTTCATATGTGTTAGCTATTTGTATTTTAAGTAGTAGGTGCATATATCCCACATAGATTAGATGAGGAGCATCTATACGAGTACCAACATATAAAAAGGGGTTAAAACTGGAATCATTGGCTTGATTTAGCTATTTTTCCTATTTATAATTGATAGGTTCTAATGTAGTAAGTGTATTAGTGATTCTTTCATACTGAATAGGCAATTATATTATTGTACCTCCGCTTAGAAGCAAGATTTGAATCTTTTGAGCTAAATTGTTGATTTTGGGGTTTGTAGACTCTATTGTTAGTTGAGTATGCGCCTTATGTGTAAAAATTTGAATACTTTATTCTTTTTTTATCATTTAGACTCATGCATATTCACTCATATTCGTAACTGAGTATTGAAAAAAGTGATATTTTGAGAAAAGTTTATTTTAAAATGATGTGCATCTCCAATGAAAAAGTATTTTTTGTGGATTTCTACTAATTTGTAACTTGCATGCCTGATGGAAATGTGCTTTAGGTAGATTTTCTAGTTTTGATTTACATGCCAAATGAAAAAGTGATTTGGATGGTTTTACTAATATTTGACTGACATGTCCAATGGAAAATTATTTTGGATGACCCAATGAGAAATTATTTTGGATGGATTCATGATTTACGTGCTTGATGTGAAATTGTTGATATTGATTATATGGACCTCACAAGTTCATTATGTGTCCCAGTTAGCTATACATAGTAATGGATGTATTCTGTAGCATACCTTGCATCATATTACATTGATCTCATCATTTACATTTGATTGATTTGGATGTAGCCTTGTACAATCTTTTAGGTTCTATTGATCTTGACGTAATTTGAGTAGTGGTGGCCTTTCATTCAGAGCTATTTCAATGTTGTTGTCATATATCTTTCTAGATTAGGAGAGACCTTTCTTTTGGTAGTTCTTTCAAGGATTTAGGTGGTATAAGTAATCTAGGTGGATCTCGACATCACTTTGAATTTGGGTCAATCTATGATGATGTTGAGTACATATGGTTTCATACTCCCATTTGTTTATATTTTGCATGTTATGTGCAGGTACTGCACCAGTGATCTCCAGACATTGATTCTGTGATTGTTGGTGATTTACTTTCAGTTGATTCTAAGGTAGTAGTCTTTTATTCAAGTGAACCTTAGGTTTTCCAGTATCCTAGTCTTATGCTCTATTGCGTATTTTAGACACTTTTGGGCTATTTTTTGGATTTATACTCTTAGAGGTTTGGACTTGTGACTCCCAGACCTTGGGTTGTAGTTGAGAGTTGAAGTCTTAATCGATCAACATTTAGAAAATTATTTTCATATACATATATATACATATATATACACACACACACGCATACTAATTTTTGAATATTTAAAATAACATTATTTTCTAAATTTTATTTTACCTGTAATGAAAAATTCATAGAATAATTGTCTAATACCTTTATTAAATGATTAATTTTTTTTACAAAAATTCTCTTGATTTCATGATTAGTCAATGAAGGTATATAATTACCTGTTGCATAAAACATATATATCTACACGTAGTGCAATAATTTTTGAATCACTTATAAAGTTTCGTGATGATTATTTCAGTAATATGTAATAACAATAGATTTAAGTATTATTTTCCAGAATCACTATTCTTTATTATTTGCAAGATTGTCTATTTTCTTAGGGTGGAAACCAACTTATCTATCGGTGGTATACTTTAGGTGACATCATGATCATGGATTTTTTATCGTGACTATTGATGACAATGACGATGATGGAATTTATCTGTAGCATGAATCCACTTTATGGATTCTTCAAAATTGAATCAATGAGTCACTAAGATATAATTTTGCTCATTGAATGAACTTACAACTTGGTGACTCAATAAAGCAATTTTCAAGAATCTATGTGAAACATTAATACTGAAATTGAATTCTATCATCGTTATTGTTATCAATGTCCTCCTCAGTATTTAGAAATTCCTTCGTCTCATCCGCAACAGGTTGAGTTTAGAATTACTAAGTGAAAAAGATTATTAAAGCATTACTTTTATAGGAGAGGCAAGTACCTATGATTTTGTAAAAGTTGGTACAAAGTTTGATAAAATATAATTTACTTCCAACTTTAATAAAAATATCAAAATTGTGTTTTTTTGCAATTTGAAAGAAATGAGACTTCATTTGTTTAAGTCCAATAAGAAATAAGAATAAGAGTTTTGATTTTCTGTTTCACATGACGTTATGTCTTTGAATATTAAATTCAAATGAAAGAGGTAATAAAATTTTGAGTTAAATTATTATTTCATTAAAAATATTGCCAAACAAAATTTTAAAATTTTAAACAGAAAATTTGAATTATCATTATTATTTTTCGTGGAATTGTCGCGAACAAAAAAGCTAAAGTTATGATGGCACCTACCCCATCCCAACCCTAGGTAGGTAAAAGAACACCCAAAAGAGATAAAGATGCAGAAAAAAAAATACAAATATGAGACTTTAATGATAAAGTCAGGACATATAAATAGATAGAAGAAATTTGAAACTGAAACAAATACAACTCCAACTAAAAATCTAATGTAATGAATAAAGAGCACTACCATTGATAAAGAGCATATAAATACATAACTCTATCGATGAATAATACAGTAAAGACATGATAAATAGGATGAAGTCTAGAATGAAGCCTCAAATCAGGATCTCACAAGGGCTGCAAAATATCCTCAACACAACACGATCTCACGCTTTACTAGTCACAATCAAAATGTGATTTGGAAAACAAGAATACAAAAAGTAGGATTGAGTAAGATCCACTTGTACTTAGTAGCCTTCATAGGCCAAGAAAGCAAAGTAGAAAACTAAACATATAAAGGATACTATGCGCACACTTCCACATGCATACAAAAAAGTCCCAACGGTAGCTTAAACCATATCTCCTAATAGTAAAAATACTACAAGTACAATAATAGTATATGAATAACAATACACAATTATATAAAGGAAGCCTAAATATACGACATTAAGCACATCAAGGAAATGCAAGTGATACAATGCAATGCAGTGGGATGATAATGATGTAAACCACTACATAGAATCCATTTTATGACACCTCGTATACACCTTTTGAGAATAAGTTTACAGGACAAGATGCATGAAGGGTTCGCTCCCCATATACTTTCACAATATCAAATCTAAATTAACTTTTTTGACACATTCCTCGGTCAAAGATTTTGTAAACTATTTCATTTTCTTTTAAAATTGTTGTTTATAGGTGGCACATGTTTCCATGAATACATTTGAATAAGATGACATCCTCATTCTATTCCATAACATCCTCATTCTATAATGACCCGAACCAGGCCCTGACTATGATGGGTATCTCAAGCCCACCATGAACCGGAAACCAACCCCACTACCTAACCTTATAAGCACAATTGTAATCTTACTAACAATGAAAAAGCCAAGAAAATAGTAATAAGGCGGTGGATAAATGACTCAATGAAACTAAGTGTCAAAATAATAACCAACCAACCCACATTCATCAATAATAGCCTATAAAACAAGAATACCTAATGGGTCAGGACATGCCCCTAACCATGACTAAAGGAATCCAAAAGTACTGAGTCAAAATAAAAGAAGATGGAAATTATAAGGCCTTTTGATGGATGAAAGCTCACCACTTCACAACAACTCGATAGACGTGCTGATCAACCTACTATTGTACAGGGATAGCAAAAGTGTATTCTGACGCTACATCATGAGACAATGTAGCATCCTTAGACGGTTAGCAGGGTGAGAACTATCATGTAAATCATGGGATATGATAACATAATTTCATGTCCAAAAATCATTCAAAACCATAATGCACAAAGATAGATACAAATATATAAGATGTTGGGATATGGAACAAGGATTAATCATGAGATTTAAAACCATTAACCTAGACTATATAGCTCTAACCATCCTAAAAAAACCCACAGGCTATATATAGGTCTGGCTCCTCCACCAAAAGGGCCCCAGTGCGTGTTAGCTGCACGAACCAAAGAAAATTTGAGGAAGGACCAAAGCCACCGAGGATCCAACCATTTGAAAATATAAATATATTGTGTGACCCATGCACACGATCATAAAGACCCCTGCACCCGCAAACGTAGTTTCCAGTTTTGGTTCCTTCGGGACCTCCAACTTCCACGATGAGCTACACAACTCCGTTTAAGCACAATTATAACCATTTACACATATTTCCATCCGTTAACCATGGTGTCTTTCAATTAGGAATTTTCACTATTGATATTGTCATACCAAATAAACATTATGCTTGCAAGCTAATTTATTTATGCCATTCCAAATCAATTAGCCAAATTGACTCTACAATTTTTAATTAAAGAACAATCCATGGCTACAAAGTCCTATCTAAAAACCATTTTATGTTACATAAACTTTTTTATGCCATGCAAGGTTTCAAAAGTAAAGTAATTTATGTATATATCCATGTTTCAACTAAATTTCACGAATTGGATTGAGGTTATAACAAATCCAACCCATTAAACCATCAAACTTAGGGAAATCTATGTTCCCTATTCCAATTTCCTCACCCATGAATTTATTTAGTTCAACATCATGAGAATAAGGCATAAATAATCAATTCAGAATCATGGAAATTCAATTCATGCAATAACCATTCCAAATCCCTCAATTCATATTAAAAAACCAATAATTAAACCTCATGGACAACAATTATATACATAATTTTATAAAAAATCAATTTAGGGAAGAGGTACATTCCTTAAACATACAAAAAATTAAAGTCAATTTAAAGCTTGGAGCCCGGATGATGAAATCTCTATAAAACCCTTGAGTTTTATTGAGTTTTGAGTTTGAGAGTGAAAGGGAGTAATTTGATCTTTTAAAACTAAAGAAAATAAGCTTATTTTAGGTTTAAGGGTCGTAAAAGGGTGAAAAGACTCTAAAACACCTCAACACAAGTGAGAAAATTAAAAACTGCACGAAAATAATGCCTTGGTGTGGCATGCCAATATCGTGGAGACTAGCCTTTGTGACACAACTAATGCAGAGGTTAACCTCCATGGCACTTTGATTTTGCAAACCCCTATTGGCTCAGAGTCCTAAAATATCTCTGAACCCTTTTCAAAAATTCAAAAACTTTTTTCAAACACACATTTAATATCCCTAAATACAATGCAAGTGAATAATCAATATTTCAAACACGGGATTGTCAAAATGAAATGATGGGATTTGTAAGGGTCTTACACATTCACAATCTCCTCGTACTGATCCTAGAGTATGGGAGGTGTCTTAAATCTATGATAGGCGAGATTAGCTATTTTTCAAGCTCCACCCCTAGTGGGTGTTGCTCAACCTCTCCCTATTCCCCTACACTTTCATTGACCTCAAACAACCCGTTCTGTAGTTGGAACTGCTGGTGTGGGGCTTTTGCTATGGCTTTCTTGGCTCTAGTGTTCACCATTCGTATATTAAAGAATAAAGGGTCGGATACCAATTTGGATTTCTAGATACCAATTGGAATAAAGTTATAGTATAAAAGATAAAAGAAAGTGATAAATTTCTAAAGTCCTATAGCCTTTCGAAGAAGAAAAGTACAGGGATCTCCATACCTTTCTAGAAAACTCTACTGGACCTATTTTTTGTACAATGAGTTCAACAAACCTAAAGTTCTAAATCAACTTTTTCATGACAAAAATCCATCGTGATTGGCACCCACACTAACACGCCAGTGGGATATCCATTAAACCTAATATACTCAACACCAAAACTTTGTCAATTTTAAGAGAAACTAATCATTCCATTAAATAAACCATTATCTTGAATAGTCTAATAACAAAACCAATATGGAAAAATACTCAATGTCTAAAATACCCCAAAAATTGAAAGTCAATGTACCAAAACATTAATAATTGTAAATATTGGGTTAAACCCAAAATAAAATAAAAGTATCCATGTCCTCAAAAAATACACAATAACTAGAATAGAGGACTTGTGGCTGCCCAAGAAGATATAGATCACTGTTGAGTCTAAATGTACTCTGATCTAAAGTTGAGGTCTTGATGCAGTAACTTGAAAATATTCTGCTTTCAACAAAAAGAAGAGAACAAGTAGTATCAGTATAGAACCACAATGTGTTGGTGCGGTCAATTAACCCAAGATAAAAAATATGAACAACTAACAATAACTTAGTAAATAAGTACAACTATGAACACCTAACAAATAACTTTACTTCAAATATATGACACTTACCCTTCCTTAAACAACACCAAGCAATTCAGTCAAGTGTAAGTCAATATAGATAATATACTAAGTCAAGACCATGACTATCAATACAAGACCAAGTTAACAAATCCATGACCCGCAATAATAAGTTACACCTTTCCTCAAATGCATAAGTAAATAGACATTAATAGAGGATATACAATCCATTATATTCTTATCTTATACCACTCAAGAATCCAATTTAACAATAAAATAACAATAATCGCAAACCTGACCTGCTTAATGATCCATCCAACTCATCAATACCTTATGCACACATGCTAAGCGTCTTATGATAAACCACTAGACATGACCTATAGGGGATAGGCTCTTGTCCATGTACCAAACATCCCAGATATCTAATGTATTTCAACCTTATATCAACCAATCCATGATGATTTCCTTTACTGGCTTGCCTCACAATAATAACAAATCCTGTGTAAATGTTCTTTATCAGCTCATCACAATAGTAATATTTATCACAATAATCACAAACACAACTAGAATAAGACAACCAGACTTGTACAACCAACAAACCTTTATAATAACTTTATTATATGTGATTAACACTTAGGATGCATTAAACAATTTATTCTCTTTAAACATGCATTGCAATAAATATATGAAAAAATAACTAACACGCACAGATAAGTCAAGTTGGGTTTTAAACTACATTTATCAATCACCCATCTCAATCCAAGATTTTCACCACTCTAACGAACTTGAGTCTTGCTTTTTCTTGCAATATTAACATTGTTATGGTCAAAAACCATAATGTAACCAGAATTTAGGCAATGGCTTAACAGTTTTAAGGATTATAGCATAATCCCACAACCCCAAGGTCAAATTATTAATAAATAAAATTGTTGGAAAATTAATGAATTTTGCGACCAACTAATTTTGGGATTATATCCCTCAAAATCTTAAAAAAATAAAAGGTGAATAAGGGTTCGTTCAACTATTATGTGATATGTTGAAAAGATGCATCAATAAGATGATCACATGTACATTCAGAGTTAACCTACGTTTGACATTAATGAAGTTACTTGTTCAATATAAATTGAGCATACTTTTCAGATTGGGCAATCAAGATAATTCATCTTGATGATGATGGTTTAGGATTGAATGCCTTTCATAAATAGTTGAACCATTACTAATGGGAACAAAGTTTCATGTATTGGTATGAAATATGATATATTGCATACAATACCACTTATATGCATTAGACCAATATATTATGATTATTTCTTCCCTCTTAATTATTTCAAGGCCAAGAACCAACTATTTCATCTAATAATTTTGATGTGTGGTATACGATTAATAAATATATCATGATGCACAAAGATGGATTCCTCAAAGAAGATTGATGATGTATGTTAGTTTTCCTAACATAAGGGGGGATTATAAGTAGCTATGAAATATTTTAAGAATTATCATCAGATCCTCATTCAAAAAATAGTTCAAGTCAAATGTCGAAAGCATCTCATATTTAGCTGCAAGTGCTCCTATTTTGTATCCTTAAAGGATAAAGTCTATGCATGCGTGAAGCATGATAGAACAATTGCTTCCAAATGAAATAATACTTGAAAAGAATAAGGAGTAAATTATCATGATAAGAAGGCAACACGCTCTTGAAGAGCTTATAATATAACACTTCATGCTTATGAGAGGTTTAGGTACTTGAAAATAATGAAGTGATGAGATCTCAAAATAATATGTCGCATTATGAACCGATACAAAATAAGAAATTATCAATGATATTTTTTGACACAATATTGGCGCAATATTGTAAAAGATTATGAGGATCTGAATTTTATTTTAATATAAGTGTGGTGACGTAGAAACATTTATCAAGTGACCTGAAAGGATGCATTTTGATAAGCATAAAACTTATTTGATTTGTTGTCCAAACACTTGAAAATGTCACACTTGACATGTTGGATATTGTTACTTAACAAACATCCATATGAAAATCCCTAAAAGATTCAAGATGCCTGAAGCATATAAAGTCTCTGGAAAACTTTTATTATCCTCATA
Source organism: Capsicum baccatum var. pendulum (assembly GCA_030864225.1). NCBI lineage: Eukaryota > Viridiplantae > Streptophyta > Magnoliopsida > Solanales > Solanaceae > Capsicum > Capsicum baccatum. The sequence goes on from CM061552.1 coordinate 234,373,915, forward strand.
AGATATAATTTGATGATCTGAGTATCATTGAAACTCTTAGATAGTTTTTAAAAGAAATAGAGTAATTGCTTAAATAAGAAACATGCAAAATTAAATAAGGATCCATTCCGACATCAAGAAAAGAATGAGGATCTCCTTGGTAATGAAGTACCAGATCTTAGTGCAATTAATGTACTAATGTATTTTGCAAATACTACAAGACCTGATATAGCCTTTTTTTTAATTAATTTGTTAGCAAGTTTGCATCTCGATCTTGTTGATCATGATGATTTGGGGTACTTATCTGACCTATATAAAGCTCGGTCTCAAATAAGCTATGTGTTCATATGTGGTAGTACTGCAATATCTTGGATATATACAAAGTAGTCTATCGTAGCCACTACAGCAAAACATGATAATATAATATCTATTCATGAAGCAAGTCGAGAATGTGTATATTTGAGGTCCATGATACATCTCATTCGATAAAAATGTGGTGTGAAATATGACAATCTACCCATACTTGTATACGGAGATAATGCATCATGCATAGCACATCTTAATGGAGGATTCATAAAAGGAGATAGAACGAAGCACACTACCTCAAAGATTTTCTACACACATGAGCTTCAAAAGAATGGTGATATCAATGTGCAACATATTCGTTCAAGTAAAACTGTGGCTGATTTATTCACCAAGTCTTCTCCAATTACAACTTTTAAGAAGATGGTGCACAAGATCGGGATGCAATGGTTCAAGGATGTTCTCATTAGGGTGAGTTAATACACATTGTACTCTTTTTTCCTTACGAAAATTTTTCCCACTGGATTTTCCTTGTAAGGTTTTTAATGAGGCAACCTATATGCGTGTGGTTAGAGATGTGTACTCTTTTTCCTTCACTTGATTTTTTTCCACTTGGTTTTTTTCTAGTAAAGTTTTAACGAGGCTCATTGTCTACTAATTAGACATTCAAGGGGGAGTATTATAAATGTATTTACATTTATAGTTAATGTCTATCAAGATCTATCAAGATCAAATTTGACAACTATTAGGATTTGAATCATCTGTCTTTTACTCAGACTAGGAGTAAATTTTCCCTATAAATAGAAGGGTTCCTTCATTGTAAATTACACATCAAGATCCCTCAAGAGAAATAAGAATTACTCTCTCTATTCTCTCTACTCTTCTTCTTTATTCTTTATTATTTTATAACACATTATTAGCACGACTCTAACCAATGAGTTGAGTTTCATATAATCTGCAAATTTATCTCATGTCTTAAAAGGTTTGGTACCTATGGCATCTTTAGTAATAACGTTGTTATTGATAAATAATATTATATTTTTCTCCCTGGTACGTCACACCATGTCAACTTCATTAATTCTTTTGTTGAACGTTCATGTGGCCATGGACATGCTGCCCAAATTTTGAGAATTGAAAAAGATTACAATCAGAATATAGGTAAGAAATCGTATATTAGTACTGCAAGCATGCATAGTTATTATGGAATCTATTTCTTTCCTTTGTATATATGTGAATCTTAAACAAATTTTTGTGGATATTTTTATACTTAAAAATTTTATGTAGTTATTAAAGTTTTGCAATAAATTATTAACATTTAAATTACTGTACAAGTGTGGACTTACGTGATGTATAATCTTAATGGACCACCATGATGAAGATATTGAGTTTAAGTCCCATCAACTTATAGCCTAAGACACCTTTTTATATGGATAAGATATTAAGTTTTAATCTCAATATACCATACTGATGATACTATGATGGCTAAGGCAAAATATTGGGTATTTGGTGAAAAGTCATGAAATTCGACCCATTGAATATGCTCCATTCCATGAAGTTAATGTGGTAGTAATATATGATAAGTCAGAAATATGACAACTTACTTTATTCTTGAGGCGTATGTGGTAACAGTGCATAATATGTCTAAAAGAGGACAAGTGATTGAATGCACGAATATAAGCGTGAAGGGACGATACGATAATGATCATCAAAAGTGATGATATTTTCACATGCATATTATGATCATAAGACATGTTAGAGGAAAAATTTCTACATCATATGTATGCCTTGATTTTCTCCTGAAGTAGCAATATCATGAAAGAGGTTATAAGTTATCATAATTTGATACGCTTAAGGCATAATTATATTCCTTTCCTGGGGAATGAGAAGCTTATTAATGCAATCGTGCAATTGATTTTGATGGTATCACAACTCACCTCAAAAAGAGGCTGATAATTGAGAAAAGTTAATTTAAAATTTACTTCTGAAGTAGTAAATCTGAAATTTATTCATATAACAGTAAATCTGAAATTTACTAAAGCAAAAAACATATCATGGTAAACTTGGAGTTTACTAGATTAAAAGTTCATAAGTTTACAAGAACGATTGTGATATTCCAAAATATGCATACTAAGTATTGAACATATATTGAAGAATTAGAAAATTCTTCATGAACTTTAATGCTGCTTGTTCTCATGATAAGTTAGTTGGACCAACTAATTGTGGGATTGGATCCCTCAAAATCTGAAAAAAATAAAAGGTGAATAAGGGCCCGTTCACCTATCATGTGATATATTTTGAAAATATGCATCAATAAGATGAGCTCATGTACATTTATTGTTAACCTACAGTTTGACATTCATAAAGTGGGTTGCTCAATAAAATTGAGTTAAGAAGATAATTTTCAGATTGTGTAATTAAGATAATTCACCTTGATGATGATTATTTATCATTAAATTCTTTAGATAAATAGATAAATCATTGCTAATCAGAAAAAAATATCATGTTTTAGTCTGAAGTATGATATGTTACGTACAATAGTACTTGTATGCAATCGACCAATAAATTATGATTATTTCTTCCTCTCAATTGGTTTAAGGTTAGGAACCAATTATTTCATCTAATAATTTTGATGTGATGTATACGATTAATGAATATACTAATATTTACAAAGATGGAATCCTCAAAGAAAAGGGAGGATGTATGTTAGTTTCATAACATAAGGGAGAGATTATAAGAAGCTATGAAATATGTTAGGAATTATCATCAAATCCTTATTCAAAAGATAATTCAAGTCAAATGCCGAAAGCATCTCATATTAATCTACAAGTGCTCCTATTTTGTGTCCCAAAAGGACAAAGTCTACGTATACGTAAAGCAAGGTAGACCAATTAATTTCAAATAAAATAATATTTTAAACAAATAAGGAGTAAATAATCATAATAAGAAGGAAGTGTGCTCTTCAAGAGCCTACGACATAACACTTCATGAAACCTTATTAGAGGTTTAGGTACCTGAAAATAAAGAAGTGGTGAGATCTCAAAATATTATGTCGCATCAGGAACAGATACAAAATGATATATCATCAATACCTTTGACATAATATTGGCGCAATATTGTGAAAGATTACGAGTATCTAAATCCTATATTTATTTAAGCAAACTGACGTGGAAACATATATCCAGTGACATGAAAGGATGCATCTTGGTAAGTAAAAAACTTATTTGATTTGCAATCCAAACACTTAAAGATATCACATATGAAATTTTGAATTATTTCACTTGACCAAATTTATATGAAAACTTCTTTAAGGATTCAAAATATAAAAGTTTCTGGAAAACTTATTGATAATCCTTATATGGTATAAGCTTATATCTTGAAAACCATTGAAACTCTTGGAGAGTTTTCAAAATCAATAAGATTATTTGCTGAAATACGAAACATACCGAATTGGATTGGTCCTGAAGTACCATATCTTAGTCTAATTGGTTTACTAATGTATATTGTAAATATTACAGGGCCTTATATAGCCTTTTCAATCAATTTGTTAGCAAGGTATATTTCTGCTCCTACTAGGAGACATCCAAATGGGATAAAACATATGAGCTTGTTTTATTCTAAAGATTGCAATCTCGATCTTATTAGTCATGTTGATGTTGGGTACTTATTTGACCCGCATAAAGTTTGGTCTCAAACAGGCTATGTGTTCATATGTAGTGGTACTGTCATATCTTAGAGATATACAAACCAATCAATCGTAGCCTCTTCATCGAAACATGTTGTGATAATAGTTCTTCATGAACCAAACCGAGAATAGGTATGGCTGAGGACCATGATACATCTCATTCAATAAAATTGTGGTTTGAAATGTGATAATTTACCCATACTTTTATAAAGAGATAATGCAACATACATAAGCACATCTTAATAAAGGATTAATAAAAGGAGATAAAACGAAGCACACTTCATCAAGGCTTTCCTACATACACGAGCTACAAAAAAAAGGTAATATTAACGTGCAACAGATTTGTTCAAGTGATAATGTGGAAGATTTATTCACCAAGTCTCCTCCAATTGCAACTTTCAAAAAGATGGTGCACAAGATTGGGATGCAAAGGTTCAAGGATGTTCTCCTTAGGGGGAGCTAATATGTGTTGTACTCTTTTTCCCTTACGAGGTTTTGTCCTACTAGGTTTTCCTTGTAAGGTTTTCAATGAGGCAGCTCATATGTGTATTGTTAGAGATGTGTACTCTTTTTCCTTCACTAGATATTTTTTTCTATCGGGTTTTTTCAAGTAAGGTTTTAACGAGGCTCATTATCTATCTAGACATTCAAGGGGGAGTGTTATAAATGTATTTACATTATAGTGAATGTCTATTAAAATCTAATAAGATGTAGTTAATATCTATCAGGATTTGATGTATTTATCTTTTAGTGTGAAACTAGGGGCAAATTCTTCATATAAATAGAAGGGCTTCCTTAATTGTAAATCATCCCTCATGAGAAGAAATAAAAATCACTCTCTCTCTCTATTCTTCTTCTTTATTCTTTCTTATTTTATAATAGGTTATCAGCACGAGTCCCAAACCAACTGAGATATATGAACAAGTAATTTTGGCGAGAAAAGTGTTGTCGGTAAGAACAAAGTTTTAACACAAGGTCATGCATATTTCAAATACAAAAGGTTGAGCGAAATTTTCTTTTCTCTATTCGTGTTTGCTATCTGTTTGTGTTTGTGATTTACATACTTATATTATACTAGAATAAACTTAGTCTTGAGGATAGAAAAAAAAATTCAAACGCCTAACCACTTTAAATATTGGCATATATTAGTCAGAAAATAAGTGGCATAACTTCTACCTAGTGTGAAGTTCTCATTGTACATCTACGTAAGTCTTGTGGTTAACTATAATCTTATGTATTATTATATTATTTTTATACATAAGATAGAAGTCATGCTTTCCAACAACCAATATTAATATTGTTTGTAAATAAATAAAATAAGCATGTATCTGCTAATTGGTAAAATACAAACAATTCACACTTATTCTTGAATTGCAGGAAGATATTATTTTTAATTTCATATTTATTAGTATTTGCTACTAATGATATAATTATTATTGGATTTGTTGGATCTAAGGGAACGTAATGGTTTGGAACCATTTATACTTTAAAATTTATTCTCGAAGAATAATATTGTTTAAAAGGATTCAAGTCCCCTTAAATTATGCCTAAGACATCTCTAAATGGATAAGACGTTGAGTTTTGAATCTCAATGCACCATATTGATGATACTATGATGGCTAAGGAAAAATAATGGGTATTTGTTGAAAATTCATGAAATTTGACCCATTGAATACGCTCCATTCCATGAAATAAATGTGGTAGCAATATATGATAAGTCTGAAATATGGCAACTTACTTCATTCTTGAGGCGTATATAGTAACAGTGCATAATACGTCTGAAAAAGGACAAGTAATTAAATGTATGAATATAAGCGTGGAGGGATAATATGATAATAATTATCAAAAGTGATAATATTTTCCCACACTTATCATGATTATAAGATATGTTAGAGAAAATTTCTCTACAACCATATGTATGTCTCGAGTTTCTCTTGAACTAGAATATCTGAAAAGAGGTTGTAAGCTATCATAATTTGATAGGCTCAAGAAACGATTATATTCTACTCCTGAGGAATGAGAAGCTTATTCATGAAATTGTGCACTTGATTGTGATGATATCACAAGTCACCTCCAAAAGAGGCTGAATAATTGAGAAGAGTTATTCTGAAATCTACTTCAAAAGTAATAAATCTAAAATGTTTTCATGTAATAGAAATCCAAAATTTACTAAAGTAAAAGGTACATATGTTGGTAAACTTAGAGTTTGCTAGAATAAAAGTTCATAAATTGATATGAACGATTGCAGCATCTCAAAGATGTGCATACTGAGTATTGAACATATATTTAAGAAATTAAAAAAAATTCTTCTTCACATTTAATATTTCTTGTTCTAATGATAAGTTGGTTAGACCAACTAATTTTGGGATTGGATCCCATAAAATCTAAAAAGTATAAAAGGTGAATAAGGGCCTATTCATCTATCATGTGATATATTGAAAAGATGCATCAATAAGATGATCACATGTACATTCATTGTCAACCTAAGTTTGACATTCATAAAGTTACTTGCTCAATATAAATTCAGCATAATTTTCAGATTGTGTAATCAAGATTATCTATCTTGATGATAATGGTTTAGCATTGAATGCCTTTCATAAATAGCTGAACCATTACTAATGTGAACAAAGTTTCATGTATTGTTATAAAATATGATATGTTGCATACAATAGCATTTGTATGCATTAGAATAATAGATTATGATTATTTCTTCTCTCTCAATTGGTTCAAGTTCAGGAACCAACTATTCCATCTAATAGTTTTGATGTGTGGTATATAATTAATGAATATATCATGATGCATAAAGATGGAATATGTATGTTAGTTTTCCTAAAATAAGGGGGAGATTATAAGGAGTTATGAAATATGTTAGGAATTATCATCAGATCCTCATTCAAAAGATAATTCAAGTCGAATACCGAATGCATCTCATATTTAAGCTACAAGTGCTCCTATTTTATGTTCATAAAGGACAAAGTCTATGCATGGATAAAGAATGGTAGATTAAATAGTTCCAAATGAAATAATCGTTGAAAAATTCAGTGTAAATAATCATAATAAGAAGGCAATATGCTCTTGAAGTGCCTACAACATAACTCTTCATGAAACCTCATAAGAGGTTCAGGTACCTAAAAATAATGAAGTGATGAGATCTCAATATGTTATGTCAAACTATGAAACGATACGAAATGATATATCATCAATATCTTTGATACAATATTGGCAAAATATTGTGAAAGATTACGAGGATCCAAATTCTACGTTTATATAAGTATGGTGACGTAGAAATATTTATCAAATGACCTGAAAGGATGTATTTTGGTAAGCATAAAATTTATTTGATTTGAAGTCCAGACACTTGAAGAAGTCACACTTGACATGTTGGATATTGTTACTTGACAAACATCCATATAAAAATCCCTAAAGGATTTAGAATGACTGAAACATATAAAGTTTCTGGAAAACTTTTTATTATACTTATAAGATATAATTTGATGATTTGATTATAATTGAAATTCTTGGAGAGTTTTCAAAACCAATAGAGTATTTGCTTAAATGAGAAATATGCAAAAATTGAATAAGGATACATTCCGACCTCAAGAAAAGAATGAGGAACTCTTTGGTTATGAAGTACCATATCTTAGTGCAATTGATGCACTAATGTATCTTTCAAATACTACAAGGCCTGATATAGACTTTTTTTTAGTTAATTTGTTAGAAAGTTTGCAGTCCTAATCTTATTGGTCATGCTGATTTTAGGTACTTATCTTACCTACATAAATCACGATCTCAAATAGGGTATGTGTTCATATATGGTAGTTATGAAATATCTTGGAGATATACAAAGTAGTCTATCGTAGCCAATTCATCGAATCATGCTGAGATAATAGCTATTCATGAAGCAAGCCAAAAATATATATGGTTGAGGTCCATGATACATATCATTCAAGAAAAAATTAGTGTGAAATATGATAATCTACCCACAATTTTATATAGAGATAATGCATCATGCATAACAAATCTTAATGAAGGATTCATAAAAGGAGATAGAACAAAGCACACTTCATCAAAATTTTTCTACATACATTAGCTACAAAAGAATGGTGATATCAACATGAAATAGATTCGTTCAAGCAAAAATGTGTCTGATTTTTTCACCAGGTCTCCTCCAATGCAACTTTCAAGAATATAGAGCACAATATTTCGATACAGAGGTACAAGGATATTTTTATTAGGGGGATTTAATACACACTGTACTCTTTTTCCCTTACGAGGTTTTGTCCCACTGGGTTTTTATTATAAGGTTCTTAATGAGGAAGCCTATATGTGTATTGTTAGAGATGTGTTCTCTTTTTCCTTCACTAGATTTTTTTCCCAGTAGGTTCTCCTTGTACGGTTTTTAATAAGGCAGCCGAATGCGTATTGTTAGAAATGTGTACTCTTTTTCCTTCACTAGATTTTTTTTCCTACTGAATTTTTTCAAGTAAGGTTTTAACGAGGCACATTATCTATCTAGACATTCAAGGGGGAGTTTTACAAATGTATTTGCATTATAGTGAATGTCAATCAAGATATAATAAGATCTAGTTGAAATCTATAAGGATTTGATGTATTTGTCTTTTAGTTTTAAACTAGTGGAAAATTCCCCCTATAAATAGAAGGGCTTCCTTCATTGTAAATTATCTCTCAAGAGAAGAAATTAGAATCACTCTCACTACTCTTCTTCTTTATTCTTTATTAGTTTATAACACGTTATCAGCACGAGACTCTGCTAAACAAGGTGAGATTATAAATCTGAAGGATTTCAAGGTTAGTAATTCTTTATGTTATCATTCTTTTGCTACTACTGATATAATTAATATTGGATTTGAGTAAAAATAATTGGTTTGGAACCATTTATATTTTAAATTTATTCCTTAAGAACAATATTATCAAAAAGGATGATATATGCTAGGTTCAAGTCCAGTCGATTCATGCCTAAGATGCTTTTATATGGATAACATGTTGAGTTTGAATCTTAATACACCATATTGATGATATTATGATGGCTAAGGCAAAATAATGGGTGTTTAATTAAAATTTGTGGAATTCGACCCATTGAATATGCTACATTCCATGAAGTGAATGTGGTAGCAATATAAGATAAGTCTGAAATATGACAACTTACTTCATTCTTGAGGTGTATGTGGTAGAAATGCCTAATATGTCTGAAATAAGACAAGTGATTAAACACACGAATATACGTGTGGAGGGACAATATGATAATGATCATCATAAATGATGACATTTTCACACACTTATATGATTATAAGATTTTCTAGAGAAAAATTCTCTACATCTTATGTGTGCCTCGATTTGCTTTTGAAGTTGCAAAATCTTCAAAGAGGTTATAACCTATCATAATTTTACAAGCTTAAGGCACAATTATATTTCATTCCTGGGGAATGAGAAACTTATTAATGCAAACATGCACTTGATTGTGATTGTATCACAACTCACCTCTGAAAGAGGTTGAATAATTTTGAAATCTATTTCTGAAGTAGTAAATCTGAAATTTATTCATATAATAGTAAATCTAAAATTTACAAATGCAAGAAAACATATCATGGTAAACTTGGAGTTTACTAGATTACAAGATCATAAGTTGACATGAACGATTGCGATATCCTTAAGATGTGCATACTGAGTAATGAGCATATATTGAAGAATTAGAAAATTCTTCATGAACTTTAATATTGCTTGTTCTCATGATAAGTTGGTTGGACCAGCTAATTTTGAGATTGGATCCCTCAAAAGCTGAAAAGAATAAAAGGTGAATGAGGGCCCGTTCATCTATCATGTGATATATTGAAAACATGCATCAATAAGATGATCACATGCACGTTCATGGTCAACCTACATTTGACATTCATAAAGTTACTTGTTTAATATAAATAATGCACAATTTTCAAATTGTGAAATCAAGATAATTAATCTTGATAATGATGGTTAGCATTGAATGCCTTCCATAAATAGTTGAACCATTACTAATGAGAACAAAGTTTCATGTATTGGTATGAAATATGATATATTTCATACAATAACATTTGTATTCATTAGATCAATATATTATGATTATTTCTTTCCTCTCAATTAATTCAAGGTTAGGAACCAACTATTCCATCTAATAGTTTTGATGTGTGGTATAATATTAATAAATATACCATGATGCACAAAGATGGATTCCTCAAAAAAAAAACAGAGGATGTATGTTATTTTTCCTAATATAAGGGGGGGATTATACGAACCTATGAAATATTTTAGGAATTATCATCAGATCCTCTTTTAAAAGATAATTCAAGTTAAATGCCAAAATCATCGCATATTTAGCTGCAAGTGCTCGTATTTTATGTCCTTAAAGGATAAAGTCTATAAATATGTGAAGCATAATAGACCAATCGGTTCCAAATAAAATAATCCTTAAAAAGGATAGGGAGCAAATAATCATGATAGGAAGGCAATGTGCTCTTGAAAAGCCTACGACATAACCCTTCATGAAACCTTATGGGAGGTTCAGGTACCTGAAAATAAAGAAGTGATGAGATCTCAAAATATTATGTCACATTGTGAACTGAGAAAATATGAGAAATCATTGATGATATCTTTGTTACAATATTGGCGTAATATTATAAAAGATTATGAGGATCTGAATTTTACGTTAATTTAAGCATGCTGACATAGAAACATTTATCAAGTGACATGAAAGGATGCATCTTGATATCTATAAAACTTATTTGATTTACTGTTCAGACACTTGAAGATGTCACATATAAAATGATTAATTTTTTCACTTGACAAAATTTATACGTAAACTTCTTTAAGGATTCAAAACATAAAAGTTTCTGGGAAACTTATTGATAATTATTAAAACTCTTGGATAGTTTTCAAAGAAATAGATTATTTGAGGAAGTGATAAATATACGAAATTAGATTGGTTATGAAGTACCATATCTTAGTGCAAGTGGTGCACTAATGTATCTTGCAAATACTACAAGGCCTGATATAGCCTTTTTCTAGTTAATTTTTTAGCAAGTTTGCAATCCCGATCTTATTGGGCATGTTGATGTTGGGTACTTATCTGACCTATATAAATCTCGGTCTCAAATAGGCTATGTGTTCATATGTGTTGGTACTGCAATATCTTGGAGATATAAAAAGTAGTCTATCATAGCCACTTCATTGAATTATGCGAAGATAATAGCTATTCATGAAGTGAACCGATAATGTCTGTGGTTGAGGTCCATGATACATCTCATTCGAGAAACATATGGTTTGAAATGTGATAATGTACCCATAATTTTATACAGAGATAATACAACATGCATAGCACATCTTAATGGAGGATTCATAAAGGAGATAGAAAGAAGCACACTCCATCAAAGCTTTTCTACATACATGAGATACTAAAAAATAGTGATATTAACATGCAAAAGATTCATTCAACTGACAATGTGGCTGATTTATTCACCATGTCTCCTACAATTACAACTTTCAAGAAGATGTTGCACAAGATCGGGATGCAAGTGTCAAGGATGTTCTCATTAGGGGGAGCAAATATACATTGTACTCTTTTTCCCTTTCAAGGTTTTTTCCCACTAGGTTTTACTTGTATGGTTTTAAATGAGGCAGCCTATATGCGTTTTGTTAGAGATGTGTATTCTTTTCCTTCACTAAATTTTTTATCCCACTGGGTTTGTTTCTAGTAAGGTTTTAATAAGGCACATTATCTATAAATTATACATTCAAGAGGGAGTGTTATGAATGTATTTACATTTTAGTGAATATCTATCAAGAATATAGATAAGATCTATTAATATCTAATAAGATCTATTAAGATCTAGTTGATATCTATCAGGATTTAAAGTATTTGTCTTTTAGTCAGAAACTAGGAGTAAATTTTTCCTATAAATAGAAGGGCTTCCTTCATTGTAAATCATCTTCAAGAATGAGAAATAACAATTACTCTCTATTTTCTCTATTCTTCTTCTTCTTTTTCTTTATTCTTTATTATTTCATAACACGCTATCAGCACATGAATAGCTCATAAATGAGAAATAATATCTTTGTTCTTTATTTTCTATTTAGCTGATATTTAAATAAAGAGAAGTGTCCCTCTTCACTCTATTTATTTTCTTCTTTTCTTTCTATTTCATAACACATTATCGGTATGAGACTCTGTCAAATAAGGTGAGATTATAAATCTAATGGTCAAGGTTAGTAATTCCTTATGTTATTTATATTTTTCTATTAATCATATAATTATTGTTAGATTTGAGGAAAAATAATTGGTTTGGAACCATTTATCTTTTAAATTCATTCCCCAAGAACAATATTATCAAAAGAGATGATAATATTTGGGTTCAAGTCCCATTGATTTATACCTAAGATGTTTTTATATGGATATGACATTGAGTTTGAATCTCAATGCATCATATTGATGATATTATGATGGATAAGGCAAAATAATGTGTTTTTAATGAAAAGTAGAAACTTGTCCATTCAATAGGGACCATTCCAAACAGTGAATATGGTAGCAATATATGATAAGTCAGAAAGATGAAAATTTGCTCTATTCTTGAAAAGAATGTGGTAGCAATATAGAGAAATTCTCTCTATCATATTTATGCCTTGATTTTCTCCTGAAGTAGCAATATCATGAAAGAGGTTATAATCTATCATAATTTGATAGGCTTAAGGCTCAATTATATTCCATTCCTGGAGAATGAGAACCTTATTAATGTAAACATACACTTGATTGTGATGGTATCACAACTCACCTACGAATGAGGCAGAATAATTGAGAAAGTTATTTTGAAATCTACTTCTAAAGTAGTAAATCTAATATTATTCATGCAATATTAAATCTAAAATTTACTAAAGTGAAAAATACATCTCATGGTAAACTTGGAGTTTACTAGTATAAATTTAATAAATTGACATGAACGATTGGGACATCCTAAAGATATGCATATTAAGTATTAAATAGGTATTGAATAATTCGACAATTCTTCATGAGCTTTTAATGTTGCTTGTTCTCATGATAAGTTGGTTGGACCAACTAATGTTGGGATTTGATCCCTTAAAATCTGAAAAGTATAAAGAATGAATATGGGCCCATTCATCTATCATGTGATATGTTGGAAAGATGCATCAATAAGATGATCACATGTACATTCTTGTCAACCTGCAGTTTGACATTTATAAAGTTGCTTGCTCAATAAAATTGAGTTAAGAACATAACTTCCAGATTGTATAATCAAAACAATTCATCTTGATGATAATGGTTTAACATTGAATGCCTTTTAAATAGCTAAATCAGCTATGAAATATGTTAGGAATTTTCATCAGATCTTCATTCAAAAGATAATTCAAGTCAAATACTAAAAGCATCTCATATTAAGCTAGAAGTGCTCCTATTTTTTCTCCTTAAAGAATAAAGTCTATGCATGTGTGAAGCATGATAGACCAATCGATTCCAAATGAAATAATACTAGAAAATGATAAGGAGGATGATAAGAAGGCAATGTTCTCTTTAAGAGCCTATGATATAACACTTTATGAAACCTTATGAGAGGTTTAGGTACCTGAAAATAATGAAGTGATGATATCTCAAAATGTTATGTCGCATACAAAATAAGAAATAGTCGATGATATCTTTGATACAATATTGGCACAATATTCTAAAAGTTTATGAGAATCTGAATTCTATGTTAATTTAAGCATGCTGACGTAGAAACAGTTATCAAGTGACCTGAAAGGATGCATTTTGGTAAGCATAAAACTTAATTGATTTACAGTTTAGACACGTAAAGATGTCACACTTGACATGTTTGATATTGTTACTTGACAAACATCCATATGAAAATCCCTAAATTATTCAAAATTCCTGAAGGATATAAAGTTTCTGGGAAACTTTTCTTTATCCTCATAAGATATAATTTGATGATTTCAGTATCATTGAAATTCTTGGAGGGTTTTCAAAATCAATAGAGTATTTGCTTAAATGAGAAATATCCAAAAATTTAATAAGGATCCATTCCAACCTCAATAAAATAATGAGGACTCCTTAGTTATGCAGTACCATATCTTAGTGCAATTGATTTACTAGTGTATCTTACAAATACTACAAGGCATGATGTAGCCTTTTTTTAGTTAATTTGCTAGTAAGTTTGCAGTCCTAATCTTATTGGTCATGTTCATTTTGGGTACTTATCTGACCTACATAAATCTCGATCTCAAATAGGCTATGTGTTCATATGTGGTGGTACAACAATATCTTGGAGATATACAAAGCAGTCTATCATAGCCACTTCATCGAATCATGCTGAGTTAATAGCTATTCAAGAAGCAAGCCAAAAATGTGTATGGTTGAGGTCTATGATACATCTCATTCGAGAAACATGTGATGTGAAATATGACAATCTACTAACAATTTTATATGAAGATAATGCAACATGCATAGCACATCTTAATGGAGGATTCATCAAAGGAGATAGAACGAAGCACACTTCATCAAAGCTTTTCTATACACATGAGCTTCAAAAATAATGATGATATTAATGTGCAACAGATTCGTTCAAATGAAAATGTGGCTAATTTGTTCACCAAGTCTCCTCCAATTGCAACTTTTAATAAGATGGTGCACAAGATCGGGATGCAAAGGCTAAAGGATGTTCACATTAGAGGGTGTTAATATGTGTTGTACTCTTTTTCCCATATAAGGTTTCGTCCCACTAGATTTTCCTTGGAAGGTTTTTAATGAGGTAGCCTATATGTGTATTATTAGAGATATGTACTCTTTTTCCTTCACTAGATTTTTTTCCCACTGAGGTTTTTCTAGTAAGGTTTTAACGAGGCACATTATCTATCAATTAGACATTCTAGGGGGACTGTTATAAATATACCATATATAGTGAATGTCTATTTTACCATATATAGCAAATACCTTCTTTACCATATATTGTGTATGTCTATTTATGGAAAAATTACCAACCCCAAGGTTAGTTTTTCCCTATATATAAATAGGTTTTCCTTTATTGTAATTCATCCGTCAAGAGAAATAACAATTACTCTCTATTCTCTATTCTCCTTTTCTATATTCTTTATTGTTTATAACACTTTATTTTCTTCTCTTTATTATATTTCAAACTATATAATAGAGAAAAAAAATAAGATAACAAGTTTATCTCTGTATAAAATTGTGGGTAGATTGTCATATTTCACACCATATTTTTCTCGAATGAGATGTATCATGGACCTCAACCATACACATTCTCGGCTTGCTTCGTGAAGAGCTATTATCTCAGCATGATTCAATGAACTGGCTACAATAGACTGTTTTGTATATCACCAAGATATGGCAGTACCACCTTATATGAACACATATCATATTTGAGACCGAGCTTTATGCGGGTCAAATAAGTACCCAACAGAAGCATGACCAATAAGATCGTGACTGCAATCTTTAGAATAAAACAAGCTCATGTGTTTTATTCCATCTTGATGTCTCATAATAGGATAAGAAATATACCTTGCTAACAAATTGACTGAAAAAGCTATAGGCCTTGTAGTATTTGAAAGGTACATGAGTGCATCAATTGAACTAAGATTTGGTACTTCATGACCAATCCAATTCAATATAATTCAAATTTCAGCAAATAATCTATTTCTTTGACAACTCTCCAAGAGTTCCACTGATGTTCAAGCAATAAGCGTATACAATATAAGGATTATAAATAAGTTTTCTAGAAACTTTTACATGATTCAAGCATTTTGAATCCTTAAAAGTTTTTCACATAATTTTTGTCAAGTGATAATATTCAACATTTCATGAGTGACATCTTCAACTATCTGGACTGCAAATCAAATAAGTTTTATACTTACCAAGATGCATCCTTTCATATCACTTGATAAATGTTTCTATGTTAACATGCTTAAATTAACGTAGAATTAAGATCCTTGTAATCTTTCACACTATTGCACCAATATTGTGTCAAATATGTTAATGATATATCATTTTGTATTGGTTCACAATGCAACATAATATTTTGAGATCTTATCACTTCATTATTTTCAGGTACAGGAACCTCTCATAAGGTTTCATGAAGCGTTACGTCGTAGGCTCTTCAAGAGTTCGTTGCCTTCTTATTATGATTACTTGCTCCTTATTTTTCATGTAATGCCCCGAAAAATCCTCTTCTAGTTTGAGCCTTAGAGCGTGTTTGGTAAAGAGAAAATTCAAGTTAAAATGCTCCAAAAATATCCTCCTAAGTATGAAATACTTTGAATCGTGTGGGAATCTATTTGACCATGAATTAAGATCATAGAGGTCCCATAACTCATGGATGAGTTGAAATCATTCCTATCGTTCAATTTTTAGTAACCATCAAAATTTGGGTCAAATTCAATCGACCATAACTCTTTGAATTATCTTTCCAACGGTACAAATTTTGTCAAAAACCAATTTCAGAGAAAAGAGTTATTCTCATTTTACTCCAGCATGTCTGGCCGAGAAATTGGTGATGACAATTGTGACAAGCCGTCATGCCCGAGATGGCCTATCACCTAATATCGTCTGCCCTGGGCAGAAAATTAAGTTTCGACCCCTTTTTGTGACGACAATTCGTGACGGCCTATCACAGGCCTAACGGCTTGTCACGGATGTCGTCAACTAAATTTTTCCAACAATTCAAGAACATTTTTGCAAGGGTATTTTGGTCTTTTCCCACCTTTTGGAAGCCTCTATAAATATGAGCACCCACTTCCAAAACTCTAATTTTATCATTTTTCTCTTCCAATTCTCTCAAGAATATCTAACTAGGGTTTCATCAAGAACCCTAATCTTCCAAAAATTCATCCATAAATCACTAAGATTTCTTCAAGAACTAAGTTCCTCATAGTACGAGCTTCGAGAATCATTTATTATAAGTGTGGATAGAGTCTCAAGCATTAGAATTCATCTAATTTCAAAGGGTAAGGTTTGTAGATGTTGATTCTTGGGTCCCTTTCATCCAAGAAGCTCAAGAACCCTTTTTAAAACTAAAAAATTTTATATTTATGAGTTGTTAATGATTTGTATGATTTGAAATTGATGTTTAGTGTTTTGTTGAGTTTTGATTTATGTTTGCCGACAAAATTTATGAGCTTTGACCCTAGTATGTGGAATTCATGTGATGTTTGTGATAGACCCTCTTGAAGTTATTTTTTATGTGATGTGTTCATGACTTTTGGGTGTAGAAATGGTTGAATAAGCGAAGCATGTCCCTGATGATAGGCGAATTTACGCGCCTATATCAATATATTTTGCTCATATTTTAGCCTAGTTTTGAGAACTAATTATCTATTTCATACACTTTTAGTCCTTTTTCCTGTAAATGAGCTAACAAATGTGATTAGGAAAGTTTCAGGTATAAATGATGCAAAATACAGCAATTTATGGCTTACTTGACGCAAAAGAAAGCTCACAAACGAGATGGAAAGGAGCTGGACGCATAAAGGACTAAATCTGCTGCATGGAAAATCTGTCCCGGGCTAAAACAGCATTTCTGAAGACTTTGGGGACTTACAGACACAAAGCTGGATTTTTGCCATAATACATTAACCTAGTGCAATTAGGTTATGTGTTTCATTATTCTATTTGGATTATAATTTTGTAACCTTACCCTTGTACATTTGGGTCAAGGATTTCATTAGTATATTAGGATTTGGTTATTTATTTCATTAGCTTAGTAGGAGTAGGATAGGAGTATTATAAACACCCTATCATGTTAGAGATTTTTAATCACATTCTTACAATTCAATTAACTCTTAACTTAAGACATCTTCCTACAATACATTCTTAATTCTTCATTCTTCTATTCTTAAATTCCACAACAAGAGAATCGTTACTTGCTACGGAATCACCAAAACCACACGCCAAACACCTACTATTCACGCCATCCACCATGCAAAACGTGATATCCTTCGCATTCATGGGTAACTAAACCTCTTAGTTGGGGTTATGGAAGCCGAATGAGTTACTATCTATAGCTATGAGTTTGTGAGTTCAAGACAAGTATATTGCTTATATCATTATTCTCTTCATCTTAAATCTACATCCTTTGCGGTTCAAACACAAGAACACGCCATTCTAACATCTAACCTGTTCGAGAGAAAGGTTATTTGTCTAGAAAAGAAGACGCATAGACCAACGCCAGTCTAACATTTAACTTGTTCGAGAGAAAGGTTATTTGTCTGGAAAAGAGATAATGTCAAGGTAGTAGGACACCCTTTCCTATTAAAAAGCTAGTGCCGTACCTGGACTAACCTCTTGGAGAATTCGTACCGTTAGACACGCTTTAAGCTCGAGAGAGTTAAAGTGAAATAGTCCTTGTTTAGGTCGAGAGACGCTTGGATTTACCATCGACTACAATTCTCTATAAGCAATTGCATGTCAAGACTCTACACACTCATAGCCAATAGAGACGTATACTTCTGAAGGTGGACATAACCCCAACGCTTCAATTCTCATTGTTTCACAACCTACGAAATACTCTCTTTTTACTTTATTATTTTCAGCTTTTATTTCATTACTTTGGTTACTTATTACAATCCCCCCTTCTTACGAGACTTGCACCAAAAGTCTATTAACTTTACTTACTTGTTGACCAAGCTATTCCCTGTGGGATCGACATCCAACCCAGGTTGGGTTCTATATTTGCTAACGACCGCTTTACACTCCTACGAGAGCTGTAGATTGAGCGTTATCAAAAATTGGCGCCGTTGCCGGGGAATACAAGTGTCAATCAAGTTCGTGAAAATTACTAGACCCTTTGGTCAAAGATTCTCATACTTTTACGTTTAGTTTTTGTTTTTGTTTATTACAGGTTTTTCTTTTAGTGCATGCCCCATACTAGAAGTTCTGGTCAACCGTTATTACCAATCAATCCGAAACCGCAACGAATTAGAAGAATGGAAGCACAAGCGGAAATCGACAGGATGGCTGCTCAACACGAGCAAGCAAGATTAGCTGCTCTTGCCGCTGCTCAAGTCCAACAACAAAACATTGATAATCCTGGACGAGCAACAAATCCTGACGATGAAGATTTAGGAGATGACGAGTTGATCAACCCAAGGCATGGCGCTGAAATGGCAACACCTGCCAACAGACGAGGTCGACAAGCTCGGTACAGATATGATCGCCAACCTTTGCAACCAGCTTTCGACGATGATGATGATGATCTTGATGGTGCCGGAGCCACTGGAGCTATAATTCCACCACCATTAGCGCCCGGAGCCAAGTTCAACATCACTAGCACCATGATTCAGTTAATGCAACTCAAGGGATTATTTGGTGGACTAGCAGGCGATGATCCGAATATGCATCTCATCAACTTTATTTCTACATGCAAGTCTTTTGACAATCCTGGAGTTGGTCAGAATGCTATTCGATTACGTCTATTTCCATTGTCTCTGTCTGGGGAGGCAACATTATGGTTGAATGGGCTGACTCCTGATTCTATTACAAATTGGAGGCAATTGAGAGACGCTTTCCTAGAAAGATTCTTTCCGCCATCCAAGAGGGCTCAATTGAGAGATGAAATCAGCAACTTTCGTCAGCTTCCCTCTGAAGCTCTTCATGAAACATGGGAGAGGTTCAAGACAAAGCTAGCGAGATGCCCAAACCATCACATGACTAATGTTCACCTCATGGAGATCTTATATAGAGCCTTGAATTCAGTAACTAAACCAGTGGTGGACAACGCAGCTGGAGGTTCTTTTATGGACCTCACCTTTGGTCAAGCAAGCAACATGCTAGATCGTATGACGAAACAAAGTAGAGCTTGGCATACCAGGGATTCTGAGGTAGCAAGCCCCACTTTATCTATTGGCATGTCTGCAGATCAAAGAAGGAGAGAAGAAGAACGTGATCAAGATATGGCGCACATGAAAACCCAAATGGATCTTCTTACAAAGCATCTATTAGGGAAGACTGAAAAAGTGAAAGCTATTGCGTCAAAGGGAAGAGACGAATCTGATTCGGAAGAGGAGGCCAACTACTTGAACAATCAGGGGGGTTTCCGTGGGAATGCCCAAGGAAACCAAGGTCGGAACTATTATGACAAATCTGGAGGTAAAGACCAAGGTAGTTGGAAGAAAAATAACGAAAATAGTGGTTTGTACGTTCCCCCTGGTAGACGTGATGCCACCACATCTAATTCTATGGAAGACATGATGGCTAAGTTATTGAAAGGAGTGGAAGCGACGAGCGCGGGAGTTAAGGAGGTGATTGACGATTTGGCCTCCATGAAGCAATTAGTTGATTCTCATTCCACTTCTATCAAGCAACTAGAGCAGCAATTCAGTCAACTTTCAGCAGCACTCAACCAAAGAAAAGCCGGCACCTTGCCTAGCGATACTGTGCAAAATCCAAGGACTGATGGGTCATGCATGGCCATCACTACGAGGAGTGGTAAGGTACTGGAAACTTCAGCAGAAGGCAAGCAAGTAGTTGACAGAACAGCAGACATGGACGCCACGCCTAGTGACGCCACTAGGGAAGACGCCGCAATATCCACTTCCAACGTCAAGGACGTGTCACCTAGTGACGTGCAGCCTGAAAAAAATAATAAACGGAAGCAAGAGGAGAAGAAAGCCATGGAAAGAACACTTCCATACCCACCACCACCTTTTCCACAAAGATTGAAGAAGGTGGCCGATGACACTAAGTTCAGCAAATTTATGACCATGTTGAAGCAGCTAACTATTAATGTCCCATTGGTAGAGGCACTTGAACAAATGCCTGGGTATGCGAAGTTTATGAAAGATCTTTTGACTAAAAAGAGGGCAGCAAGCTATGAGCTGAAAGAAGATGTGCATCATTGTAGTGCAATAGCTACCCGATCCATAGTTCAGAAGAAGGCCGACCCCGGAGCTTTCACTATTCCTTGCACCGTCGGATCTTTGGACTTTGCTAAAGCATTATGTGACTTAGGAGCCAGCATCAACTTGATGCCATTATCAATCTACAAGAAGTTGGGGTTAGGAGATCCTACACCAACTAATATGAAGCTTGTTATGGCGGATAGGTCGGTAAAACGACCGGTTGGTATTCTATGCGATGTCTTGGTGAAGGTATCTTCATTCATATTTCCAGCAGACTTTGTCATCTTGGATTGCGAAGCAGATTCAGAGGTTCCCATAATCTTGGGATGCCCTTTCCTTGCTACGGGAAGTGTGCTCATAGATTTGAGAGCTAATGAGCTTTCATTCCGAATAAATGATGAAGTGGTGCGCTTTGATGTTTGCAAATCAATGAAGCAACCCAAAGATCTAAGTGTATTTTCTGTGGCTGATGTTGTCGTTGATGACGAGGATGAGTTACTTGCTGAAGAGCAAATTCTTGATGATCCTTTGGAGGTTTTGCTCATGGAAGAAGATGATGATGATGCTGAAATTTCTGAAGATGATATTTGTGCTCTATCGGGATTAGGAGCATATCGCTATCCTCCTAAGAAGCTGGATCTTGATCTCAAGAATCGACCCACACCACCAGCTAAGCCATCTATTGAAGAACCACCCACATTAGAATTAAAGGAGCTGCCAAGCCATTTGAAGTATGCATTCTTAGGAAGCGGAAACACTCTTCCAGTCATAGTGGCAGCCGATTTAGGTGAGCAACAAGTTGCAGCTCTTATTGCAATTTTACGCAAGTATATTAGAGCTATTGGATGGACCATTGCGGATATCCTTGGTATTCCACCTGGGATTTGCACTCATAAAATTCAGCTCCAAGAAAAGTGCACACCCACCATCGAACACCAAAGACGTCTAAACCCACCAATGCAAGAGGTGGTGAAGAAGGAGATTATCAAGTGGTTAGACGCAGGAGTTGTGTATCCTATTTCTGATAGTACATGGGTAAGCCCAGTACAATGTGTTCCCAAGAAAGGAGGTATGACGGTGGTTGCGAATGCAAAGAATGAGCTTATTCCACTCAGGCCCGTCACTGGATGGAGAGTATGCATGGACTACCGCAAGCTGAATTCTTGGACTCTCAAGGATCACTTCCCCATGCCATTTATGGACCAAATGCTAGATCGATTAGCGGGTAAAGGATGGTTTTGCTTTCTTGATGGTTATTCAGGATATAATCAGATTTTTATTGCACCAGAAGACCAAGAGAAGACAACGTTTACATGCCCATATGGTACGTTTGCCTTCAAACGTATGCCATTCGGGTTATGTAACGCACCAGCCACCTTTCAGCGATGTATGATGTCTATTTTCTCTGATATGGTAGAAGACACTTTGGAGGTATTTATGGACGACTTTTCAGTTGTTGGGGAGTCTTTCAAAGCATGTTTGGTGAATTTAAGCATGGCATTACAAAGATGTGTAGAGTTCAACCTTGTGCTAAATTGGGAGAAGTGCCACTTCATGGTAAAAGAAGGAATTGTTCTTGGGCACAAGATCTCCGAAAGAGGAATAGAGGTTGATCGCGCCAAAATAGAGGTAATTGAGAAGCTACCACCTCCAATTTCGGTGAAGGGAGTTCGTAGTTTTCTTGGCCATGCTAGGTTTTATCGTAGATTCATCAAAGACTTCTCCAAAATTTCTAGTCCATTGTGCAAGCTATTGGAGAAAGATGCGAAGTTTGACTTTAATGATGATTGCGTAAAGGCATTTGAATGCCTTAAAGAAAAACTCATTGAAGCCCCTATCATGGTAACACCAGATTGGACGCTCCCGTTCGAAGTCATGTGTGATGCTAGTGGTGTAGCCGTTGGTGCTGTTCTTGGACAGAGAAAGGAGAAATTATTTCATCCTATCTACTATGCGAGTAAGGTCCTCAATGAAGCCCAAAGGAACTACACCGTCACTGAACAAGAGCTATTAGCGGTTGTGTATGCGTTTGAGAAGTTCCGCGCCTACCTATTAGGTACTAAAGTGATCGTTCATACAGACCATGCAGCTCTTAGGTATCTAATGACAAAGAAGGATGCAAAACCAAGGCTGATTCGATGGGTGTTGCTGCTGCAAGAGTTTGATTTCGAAGTCAAAGATAGAAGAGGTTGCGAGAACCAAGTGGCTGATCACCTATCTAGACTTGAGAATGAGTATGTGGCGCAATCAGAAAATCAGATTGGCGATGCATTCCCTGACGAGGAGATACTAGCGACAACAATGGAGAACTTACCATGGTATGCCGACTTTGCAAATTTCGTGGTGAGTAATGTGTTACCTTCCAATTTATCTTACCACCAGAGGAGGAAGTTTATGCATGACGTTCAGCACTATTATTGGGATGAGCCTTATTTGTTTCGAAGATGCGCGGATGGTATCATTCGACGATGTATATCCCATGAAGAAGTGCCCACTATATTAGAAGCATGCCACACTTCGCAAGTTGGAGGCCATCATGCAGGGAATCGAACAGCAAGAAAAGTCTTGCAAAGTGGTTATTATTGGCCTACAATATTCAGAGATGCACACGACTATGTGAGAAGATGTGACCAATGCCAACGTCAAGGTGCTATTTCAAAACACCATGAAATGCCCATGTCCAAAATTCTGGAGGTAGAACTCTTTGATGTATGGGGTATTGATTTCATGGGACCATTCGTGAATTCGTTTGGAATGAAGTACATCTTGGTTGCTGTGGATTATGTGTCGAAATGGGTTGAAGCTGTAGCATTGGCCGATAATGAAGGAAAGCGTGTTGTAGCGTTTTTAAAGAAGAATATCTTCTCTCGCTTTGGGGTACCTCGTACTATCATAAGTGATGGAGGATCTCACTTCTGCAACAAGCTATTCAAATCTGTATTGGCCAAGTATGGAGTCAAGCAACACAAGGTAGCTACGCCTTATCATCCCCAAACTAGTGGACAAGTAGAGGTTTCCAATCGTGAGATCAAGCAAATCCTTGCCAAGACGGTCAATGCGAATCGGAAGGATTGGTCTCGGAAGCTAGATGATGCACTATGGGCGTATAGGACTGCATTCAAGACACCCATTGGCATGTCACCTTATCAGCTAGTTTATGGGAAGGCTTGTCATCTACCCATCGAGCTTGAATACAAGGCATTATGGGCATTGAAGCACTTGAATCTGAATTGGGATGATGTGAAGAACCTGAGGTTGGAGCAGCTGAACGAGCTAGATGAATTCCGTCTCCATGCATATGAAAGATCAGATTTATACAAGGAGCGGATGAAGAAGTATCACGATCAGCGGATTGTTCGACGACACTTCCAAAAAGGTGACATGGTACTACTCTTTAACTCCAGATTCAAGCTCTTCCCAGGTAAGTTAAAATCAAAGTGGTCTGGTCCATTTAAAGTCACCCACGTCTACTCGTCTGGAGTAGTCGAATTGGAAAATAATGAGGGTGTTATCTTCAAGGTGAATGGCCAACGTGTTAAGCCATATATCGGTCCTCTTGACTCGATGAATGACATGGCCATCACTTATCTCGACGAAGTCTAAGTACTCGAGATTACTACGTCGAGCCACGACAATAAATAAGGCGCTAGATGGGAGGCAACCCTTCGTTTTATTGTTTTATCGTTTTGTCATTTTAGTATTTTTTCTTTTTGATAAATGAAAATCCAAAAATAAGAGTCGTGCCACGACCAAAACTAAGGCGCTTGGTGGGAGGCAACCCATCGTACTAATCGTTTTCATTTGTTTGAGCAAATATAGGTGTAAGAAGTATGCAACGAGGAGATTGATTTCAACTGACGATTTGGTCGCATTGTATGGTAAAGTCGGTAAGTTAGGAATGGTGATGCATAAGGCTATGGATTGAGCCTTTCTCACGTCATAATGGGCTTCGAGAAAGGCTAGGCCTTGGTAAAAATAGGTCACGAACGATGCACAACCTATTCTATAGCCTAAGGACTCGGAATCTAGTGTGCAATACACTATGCGCCGCCTATTCCTAGGTGTGCTTTTGACTATGCGCCGCCTATGCTATGGCATTTGAGATACTGAGACCAAATGCCATACCATATGCGCCGCATATGCCTATATATGCCATACTATGTGCGGCGCATATGTCCCATTATGCCATGGACAATGCGCCGCATATACATGTGATATGCCGAGGGATATGCGCCGCATATAGGGTGATTTTGTCCCCAAATCCGATTGTAAATGGGTCATAACCCGACCCATACTCCTCCTATATAAAGGGGACTTGGTTTTTTATCACAAACACATTAGAAGTAACCCTAAAGGCGCCGCATATCATCCCAAATCCTCTCAAATTTTTCTTCCTTTGTTCTTCCAATCCACCACAACTTCTCCACAATCTTCAAGCAAGTAAGTGCTCTCTTATTCTTCATCTATTTATCGTAAGTACTACTTTACTATGCTTATTATAAAATGCTAACTCATGAGAGATTAGTGGTGATGTTCATGTGTGTGGATAATTGTTGCAAAATCGTGTGATTGATTATATACGTATGGAATTCATGACTTGTTTCCGACTTGAATTTTGTTTCAATGGCATTGTTGTGATACTTGCTGAACATATGTGGCCATGAATATTGATTGAGAGTGTTGTTTGGATGCTTGCATGATTAACCATCCCGGCCATCGGGATAAGGTTATAGTGACTATCGACTTAGGTGGTGGTGTTTGTTGTTTGAATAGCAATTCCATGTGGTAACCCCTATGTTGTAACGTTGCTATATACACCATGCAAGTCGTCCAAATGGCTGCTCATGAGTGATGTAATACTGATTTTCTTGTCGGAATACAATCCTAAGATGTATGTCGACGACGTCTGAGTACTCGACCACGTTCACTTCACCGATTTGTGCCAACAAGATTAAGTGTGGGGTGGTACCCCTAATGCTTGCATATAGATTGTCTAAAGTGCGATTGTGCTGCATCTAACATTATTTCTAGTCTCAGGTTCAATGGCACCGAAAGCAAGGCAAGGCAAGGAGAAGACTACCACGACCCGCAAGGACAAAAAGAGAAGCCGAAAAGACCAAGGCGAATCATCTTCCGCACACCTACCACGCAGAATGTTCGGAATCAAATGGGTTCTTGAGGAAGAAGCCAAGGCATGGTACAGCAGCAACAAAGAAAAGAAATATGTGCACGTCGACTTAATCAACAAGGAGACCTTAGCAAAGAAGGAGCCGCAACTGTTGGCTAAGATAATGGCTTTGAAGCTGGATTTCATCTTCCGTGACATGGGAGAGTGCAATCTTGACTTGACAAGAGAGTTTTATGCCAACTGGTCGCCAAACACAACGGGCAACGAAGTCAAAATTCGGGGCCAAGTGTTACAGCTTACAGCGGATTGGATCAACTCGTTTCTAGGCCTACCTTCGGTCGACACTGCACCATACAAAGAGCTGTACATCAGGCCTCCTTACAGAGCAATAAGACACACGCTTTGTGGAAGCAGATCAATGGCAAGATGGGGCAGACATAAGGAAATAGGCCGTCACAACACATTCCCCTATGCTCCACTAAATAGGGAAGCAAGAATCTGGATGCGCATTGTCAACTCATGCCTTATTCCTGGGACGCAATACACAAAGATATCGAGAGATAGAGTGTGTTTGGTTTATGCGTTGATGACGAATGTCCCTATCAACTTTGGGGCAATCATTCGATCTACCATGAGAAAAGCCAGACTCCACAGCAGGTCCCATTTCACATTCGGCAATTTGTTGACAGCAATGTTGCGGAAGGAGGATATAGAAGAGGAACCAGCTGACCACAAACTCCCACATACCCCAAAGAAGGTTGACCTCACCAAGGTCAAAGATGCTGAAACCACGCATGGAGTCAACCTTACCACTGCGGAGAGACATGCTCGTGACGAGAGTTTCTTCCGTCATCTCTATGGCATGACGAGATTCACTATGATGAGTGGTGGACGTATTCCAACTGCTGTAGAGCTCCAACAGCTGGACCACGACTACCCAATGAACAGACATGCCCGGGAGATGTGTGGAGTGGGAGTCTATTTCGAGGAACCTCTTGATGATGACGTGCCAACTGATGATGATAGACGCTTGCCTGATTCTGATGCTGAGGAAAACTCTGACGACGACTCTTACGATGACTCGGACGAAGGGGGTATGACCCCCGACATTGAGGAATAGTCCGACTAATCAGGTTCTTCGACTTTATTTTCCACTGAGGGCAGTGTCTAGTCTAAGTGTGGGGTGTCGGCAGAATCTTCATGCTATGTTTGTATGTTTGCTCTTGTTTATTTTGTTTTGAGTCCAAATTTTTTATTTTTTTTGTGATTTTTTTTCGTGTGACGTTTTTTTTTATTTTTTTAGGAGTAAAATTTTTCTAGCTACGCATGAAATTATTTGGATAGGCAGCATGAGATTAGAACAAGAGTATGTGCTACAATTGTGACTATTGAGACATTTAGGCTCTAGTTGTGACTCATTATGTGATAGTGTGTGATTCAATTCCTTCACTTGTTGGGTCGAGAGTCTATATTACTACCAATCAAGTCGACCATGTGCCTTGTGTGTGTGAGATAATAGTATATTCTATGTTTGTGGCTGATGCTAGAACTTGCCTGGTATGTATGCAAAGCGAAAATAAGGAATGTAAGTTTAGGATATGATTTAGGCATTTCTTTGGCAACCTATATTTGTTTACCATCAGTTTTACCTACCCATGTAAATCATCCTAGTTAAACCCTTTTGAGCCTTTAGCCTATTTCTTTGACAACCTTGTATGTAAGCCTAATCTATTTCTTTCAAGACCATAATTTGATCCAAATTCCTAAGTGCTTTAAAGTGAATAAGTCATGTGACAACATAAGAGGAAATTGGGTGAGTATGATGCTTTAAATTGTAAAGGTTCTTGAAGGTGTTATGAAAAAAAAAAAAAAAAAAATGCTATCATAGGAGGTACGTTGTGAAAAGAAAAAGGACAAGAAAGCTGAAAAGTGAGTTGTGCTTAAAATTGAAAAACAAAAGATGATAACAAGGGTGGAAAAATAAAATAAAGAAAGGTTGAAAGAAAAAAGTGTCAATGATACAATGTGATGTATTAAAGTGCTTAGGAACTTAGTCACTATTTCTGGCCAAAATAGTTGATCCTACCCGTCCCTTAGCTTACGTTACAACCATCAAAAGACCTACTTGATCCTAATCTTAACATTCCGACATTTAGTGGAGTACTACATTAAGGGCAAGCCTATGGTCATTAGATGCTACATATGAATTCTTTGTGAGAGTGAGAGCAAGGACACTTTGATACCCATGTTTGAAAAATATGCTATATTTGTGAGTGATTATGGGTACTATATTGTGAGACACACATGGTTGATGAGTTTTGGATAGTTGTATATGATTCTATGTACCTTAACGTTTGCATGCGAGTTGATCACCATCACGAGTCTATGCTTGAGGTTAAATTGTTTTTACTTATAATCGGAAAGCTACTCTTCGTTGATAATTGTTGTGCTTGTCTTGAAGAATGTTTTGTGTTGTTTCTGTAAAAACCTTAAGTCGATGCTTAGAAGGACATGATATGTTGTTCGAGGACGAACAAAGCTCTAAGTGTGGGGTGTTGATGATAGGCGAATTTACGCGCCTATATCAATATATTTTGCCCATATTTTAGCCTAGTTTTGAGAACTAATTATCTATTTCATACACTTTTAGTCCTTTTTCCTGTAAATGAGCTAACAAATGTGATTAGGAAAGTTTCAGGTATAAATGATGCAAAATACAGCAATTTATGGCTTACTTGACGCAAAAGAAAGCTCACAAACGAGATGGAAAGGAGCTGGATGCATAAAGGACTAAATCTGCTGCATGGAAAATCTGTCCCGGGCTAAAACAGCATCTCTGAAGACTTTGGGGACTTACAGACACAAAGCTGGATTTTTGCCATAATACATTAACCTAGTGCAATTAGGTTATGTGTTTCATTATTCTATTTGGATTATAATTTTGTAACCTTACCCTAGTACATTTGGGTCAAGGATTTCATTAGTATATTAGGATTTGGTTATTTATTTCATTAGCTTAGTAGGAGTAGGATAGGAGTATTATAAATACCCTATCATGTTAGAGATTTTTAATCACATTCTTACAGTTCAATTAACTCTTAACTTAAGACATCTTCCTACAATACATTCTTAATTCTTCATTCTTCTATTCTTAAATTCCACAACAAGAGAATCGTTACTTGCTACGGAATCACCAAAACCACACGCCAAACACCTACTATTCACGCCATCCACCATGCAAAACGTGATATCCTTCGCATTCATGGGTAACTAAACCTCTTAGTTGGGGTTATGGAAGCCGAATGAGTTACTATCTATAGCTATGAGTTTGTGAGTTCAAGACAAGTATATTGCTTATATCATTATTCTCTTCATCTTAAATCTACATCCTTTGCGGTTCAAACACAAGAACACGCCATTCTAATATCTAACCTGTTCGAGAGAAAGGTTATTTGTCTAGAAAAGAAGACGCATAGACCAACGCCAGTCTAACATTTAACTTGTTCGAGAGAAAGGTTATTTGTCTGGAAAAGAGATAATGTCAAGGTAGTAGGACACCCTTTCCTATTAAAAAGCTAGTGTCGTACCTGGACTAACCTCTTGGAGAATTCGTACCGTTAGACACGCTTTAAGCTCGAGAGAGTTAAAGTGAAATAGTCCTTGTTTAGGTCGAGAGACGCTTGGATTTACCATCGACTACAATTCTCTATAAGCAATTGCATGTCAAGACTCTACACACTCATAGCCAATAGAGACGTATACTTCTGAAGGTGGACATAACCCCAACGCTTCAATTCTCATTGTTTCACAACCTACGAAATACTCTCTTTTTACTTTATTATTTTCAGCTTTTATTTCATTACTTTGGTTACTTATTACAATCCCCCCTTCTTACGAGACTTGCACCAAAAGTCTATTAACTTTACTTACTTGTTGACCAAGCTATTCCCTGTGGGATCGACATCCAACCCAGGTTGGGTTCTATATTTGCTAACGACCGCTTTACACTCCTACGAGAGCTGTAGATTGAGCGTTATCAGTCCCCCATAGATTTGATAACGATCTTAGGTGAAGCATAAGATCCATTATAGTATGTTGAATAGGAAGCCCCAAATTGTGAGCTAGTCCATGCATGCCTAGTGTTTGATAAAATGCCTTAGTGAGTGAAATGTGCCAAGATAGCATGAAATCTCCAAGTAGGTGTAAAATCGGTCATGTATAGTGGTTGTTGAAAGACCCTAGTGAACAAGTTGAGATATGATGGTTGTAAATTCCCCGATTATGTGCTCTTTGTTATATGCTAAGCTTTTAATACATACCAAGTGGCTAGCAAGTAAGTTGTGAGATGATAGTAAGAAGTTTCCCCAAGCCATATGATATCCAAACACGTGTCAAGATTGATATAGGTATGAAATAGTTGACGTAAAACCTTGTTGAATGGAGTACTATTTAGTAGCATATTTCCCCTACGTTATTATATGATTATGATTCTGAGATGCCTAAAGTGACCCCTCGGTGACTGTGAAAATACTTTAATGATTATGAGATGATTTAATAATTGTGATGAGACATGAATGATTGTGATGATGAATCAACGATCATGATAATGAATGAAGGATTATGCTCTGCTTTTATGTCATCGAGTCCTGGGGGTATTTATACCCAACAATGGTGTTGTTTTCTAGAGTCCATGTCATTTTCTCGATAATTCCAGTCAATCCATAATTGTCAGAACTCAGTGAATTATAGACCTTTTATCCTCAGACA
Source organism: Capsicum baccatum var. pendulum (assembly GCA_030864225.1). NCBI lineage: Eukaryota > Viridiplantae > Streptophyta > Magnoliopsida > Solanales > Solanaceae > Capsicum > Capsicum baccatum. The sequence goes on from CM061552.1 coordinate 234,404,676, forward strand.
AGTGCAGAACTTAAGAAAGATCAAAAATCTCAGTTATCTCTGTAATCTCTGTATCGCTAGTAATCTAGCCTCAGTTTTGTAATTAGCTTAGATCAAATAATATTCAAGTGATTCAATTCTAATCTCAGAAGCGATTCGAGTAATCTATTCAAGCTCTATATCGTCAATCAGATACCATGATTCGACATCTTTTCCGTCAGATACAGAACTAAAGAATCTCAGCATAACTCATTCAGCTCTCTTGAGAAACATGATCAGTATAGGATTCAGTTCAGATGTGTTCAGTTAAGATTTCAGTCTAGAGTCTTTCAATTGGGAGTAGGATTCAGCACCGAGCAAACCCAAGGATGGGAACTCACCTACTAGTAAAGGGTATGATTCTTAGAAGTAATCCTTGCATTCTAGAACTTTATAGCCAGCACAGGAATAGGAGTCAATCGTTAAACAATCTTGACTTCCTGTTAAGGGTCACCGCCAGAGAGCCTGACCTTAGAGAAAAGTTAATGTCTTTACCCATGGCACGATATTGGCACCCTTCTAGCCGGGGGTAGAGGTTGGACCCCTAAGAGATAGTAGGGTATGTCGGTTAGATGACTACTTCCCATAGTTGCAGTTTTAGTATCAATCTTCAAAAATTTGAACCGTGTGGTACAGTTGTTTATCTCAGTGAGGAACTCAGATAGTTCCATTGATTCATGGATCATTCCGTCAGATAGGTTTTGTCTCATATACAGATTCTTATTATCATATCAAGATATCTCCTGTCAGAGAGTCTTGATCTCCATCTCAGATTCTATTGAATATTCTTATTGTCAGATTCGTATATGGTTATAGTTCTTATCATTAATAAATGCTTTCAGAATAATCTGTTAGAAAAAATGATCTCTAATTCTGTCAATCAAAAGCAGTGAGCTCAGAATTCAGTCCTTGATGTATGTACATCTAGACTTTCAGTTATCAGTATCATATGAGTTGTTATCAGTATCAGACGAGTCAGTAATTCAGTATCTCAGTGTTAGTAGTGAGTTCAGTCTGCAGTAAAGTGGTATCTGAGTTTCAGTATCTAGAGTTGCGATGATTGTGTTCATGTTTTGTGCATTTATGTATGTGTTCTCATGCGGGATCTTCATGATTATTCACTTTAGATATTGTGCATGCATGAGCCCTTACATTATCCTACCTCGTCTTCATACTCGGTACATTCCTATACTGACGTATTTGCGCTATGGTATTTTATTTGACACCATAGGTTTAGAGGCACAGGATCTAGAGTATCCTCAGTATTTCAATCCCAGTCAGCAGCAGTAGCAGTGATTCCTCTTCTTTCGAGGACAAATCTCAATTTACTGTTATTGCTTCAGAATTTGTTTATTTTCAGTTGACGAAGTTAGTTGGGGACCTGTCCCATCAACTCCACAGGTGCAGACAGTTTAGAGGCTTTTCAGACGGATGTATTCGTATTCAATTATAAGTATTCATAGATGTACTAAACCTTATGGCTAGTTTCTGCATTTATTTCCGATATTATGTAGTATATAGGTACAAATATTAGTAAAGGGTTAGCTTGTGGTCCTTTAGGGTCATAAGCTCCATGTGATGTCTCGGGATGGGATTTTAGGATGTTACATTTCAAGGACTATTTTATTTGGAACCGATTAATCTATCACGCTTCACGCATGCATAGACTTTGTCCTTTAGGAATACAAAATAAGAGCACTTGTGCTTAATATGAGATGCTTTTGGCATTTGACTTTAATTATATTTTTTATTAGGACCTGGTGATAATTCCTAACAAATTTCACAGCGCTTATAATCTCCCCCTTATGTTAGAAAAACTAACATACATCCTCTACTTCTTTGAGGAATCCATCTTTGTGCATTATGGTATATTCATTAATCGTATACCACACATAAAAACTATTAGATGGAATAATTGTTTCTCACCTTGAACCAATTGAGACGGAAGAAATAATCATAATTTATTGGTCTAATGCATACAAATGCTATTGCAATTTATAATATTTTAGATCAATACATGAATTTTTGTTCTCATTAACAATGGTTTAGATATTTATTGAAGGCATTCAATGCTAAACCATCATCATCAAGATGAATTATCATGATTACACAACCTAAAAGTCATGCTTAACTCAATTTTATTGAGAAAGCAACTTTATGAATTTCAAACTATAGGTTGGCAATAAATGTACGTATGATCATCTTATTGTTGCATCATTTTAACATATCACATGATAGATGAATGGGCCCTTATTCACCTTTTATAATTTTAAAATTTGAAGGGATCCAATCCCAATATTAGTTAGTGAAACCAACTTATCATGAGAACAAACAACGTAAACAATTCTTGAGGAATCTTCTAGTTCTTCCTTACATGCACATCTTTGAGATGTCACAATCGTTCATATCAATTTATGAACATTTAGTCTAGTAAACTCCAAGTTTACCATGACATGTACTTTTTCTTTAGTAAATTTTATAGTTACTATTACATAAATAAATTTCAGATTTACTACTTCAGAAGTAGATTTCAAAATTATTCAACCTTTTTTGAAGGTGACTTATGATACAATCACAATCAAGTGCACGTTTGCATTTATAAGTTCTTCATTCCCCAGGGATAAAATATAATAGTTCCTTAATCCAATCAAATTATGATAGCTTTATAACCTCTTTCGAGTTTTTTCTACTTCAGAAGCAAATCGAGACATACATATGATGTAGAGAATTTTTCTCTAGCATATCTTATAATCATATAAGCGTGTGAAAATATCATAACTTTTGATGATCATTATCATATTGTCCCTCCATGCATATATTTATGCATTCAATCACTTGTCTTCTTTTAGACATTTTATGCACTGCTACCACATACACCTCAAGAATGAAGTAAGTTATCATATTTCATACTTATCATTTATTGCTACCACATTCACTTCATGAAATGGAGCATATTCAATGGGTCGAATTTCATGAATTTTCATTAAAAATACATTATTTTATCTTAGCCATCATAATATCATCAATATGGTGCATTAAGATTCAAACTCAACGTCTTACCTATATAAAGGCGTCTTAAGCATAAATTGATCGGACTTAAACCCAACATATTATCATCTCTTTTGATAATATTGTTCTTGAGGAATAAATTTAAAATATAATGGTTCCAAGAGAATTATTTTTCCTCAAATCCAATAATATTTTAATGAGGCATCCGATATGCGTATTGTTAGAGATGTATACTATTTTTTGCAACAAGTGGAATATTTAAAAAATATGCAGACATCAAATGTGATGTATTTTTTATTTTTCTGTTGTTTGTAGTTAATAGATGTCTCCCAAAAAAAACAAAAAGTGGATAAACTTATGACCACCTAACAAAAAAGGCTAGAGTACAGATGGATTTAGAGGAACTTCCTGAACCATCTCAGTTGTAATTCCCTGAGATCCCATCCGGAGACGTCACATGGTGCTTATGGACCCAAAGGACCACAAGCTAACCATTTTCTAATATCTGTACCTATACACTGCATACTATCTGAAATAAATATGGAAACTAGCCATAAGGTTCGACACATCTATACATACTCAAACTTAAAACTAAATACTAATACATCAACTTCCGTCTGAAAAGCCTCAAAACTGTCTGAACTGTGGATTTGATGGGACATGTCCCCAACTAACTCCATCAACTAACAATATAAACAAAATCTGATGCAATAGTAGTAAACTAAGATTCATCCTTAAAGAAAGAGGACTCACTGCTACTGCTGCTAATTGGGACTGAACTGCTGAGGAAACTCTCAATCCTGTGCCTCGGAAACAATGGTGTCAAATAAAACACCACAGCGCAAATGTGTAAGTACAAAATGTACCGAGTATGTTGACGAGGTAAGGCTAACTACAAGGGCTCATGAATGAACAATGTGTAAACTAAATAATCATGAAAACGTCGCACGAGAACATATACATGAATGCATAGGTCATAATCACAATTATAACAACTCTAGAGACTTGAACTTAGATACCACTTTCCTGCAAAATGAACTCACTATTGACACTAAGAACTGAATCACATAATCATTTGATATTGATAACTGGGAAATATGGATGCACTTTTGTCAAGAAGTGAGTTCTAAAATCTCTAAACATACTGATATTATGAGTATTTGAAGCTTTTGAATGGATAGCAACCCTATCTAACAGGTTATCTTTGAGTCTGTGGATAAAAATACTTTTTCATAAATGATTTTGAGATCAGCCTATCTAGCAGCGGATCTTCGAATTAGCAAGTAATCACACTTAATGGCCTGTATCTAATAGCCTTAAATTTTGTACACTGAACAGAGCTCTTTCTTGAAGTCTGAGACTGATTCTTAAACTGAGATCGTGGGAAGTAGTTACTTAACCTAGATGCCCCTACTATCTCTTAGGGTCAAACCTCTAACCCCGGTTGGGAGGGTATCAATACTGTGCCATGGTTAAAGACATTATCTTTATATGACCCTCATCTATCAGGTCCTCATACGAGAATGGTGGAGCCCTCATCTAACTGGTCAATCCACCTCATCTACCCTCATCTAGTAGGTATAATGTCTCTCATCCACCCTCATCTAGCAGGTGTGATGTCTCAACCTATGTTGGCTACGTAGTTCTGGAGCACAAGGATTGTATCTGAGGATCACACCCTCCACTAGTAGGTGAGTCCCCATCCTTGAGATCGTTCGATGCTAGTTTCTACTCTCAACTAAAAGACACAGATTTGATTCTTAACTAAAATTAGACTGAGCTGAATTGGATACTGATTATATTTCTCAAGATATATGACTGAGTTACGCTGAGATTACATAGTTTTATATCTGACAGAAAGGTATCGAATCATAGCATCTGACTGACGATGCAGAGCTTGAATAGATTATTCAAATCTCTTTTGAGATTAGAATTGAATCACTTGAATACTATTAGATCTGAGATAATTCAGGACGAAGGCTAGATTACTAGCGATATAGAGATTACAGAGATAACTGAGATTACAGATCCTGATTAAGCTCTGCACTTGTCTGAAGATACATAGTTCTATAGTTCACTGAGTTCTGAGAATCATGGCTCGATTGGAATTATTGCTAAGCTGACTCAGGCTCTAGATAACAACTCTATTGTCGGGTATAAATACCCCCAGGACTCGATATTATAAAAGTAAAACATAATCATTCTCACATCATCACGATTATCCATTCACCAACACAATCATTCATATATCAACACAAGAATTCATTCATCATCATAATCATTCATATATTATCGCAATTATTCATGTATTATCGCAATCATAACTTCATCGTCACCATCATTAATGCATCATCACAATTATTAAAGCATCTCTCCAAGTAATTAGAAATCATAACATACTTTCCCCACTCAAAATCCTTAAGGCATCACATCCAACATTTAGGAAACATAGACCTCTATTCATCATCACAATCACCAAAGGGTCGCTTTAAGCATCTCGGGATATTAATCACATAATAACATAGAGGAAACATGCTATTAGATCGTACTCCATTCAACAAGGTTTTGCCTTAACTATTTAATACCTATATTGGTCTTAACATATATTTGGATTTCAAACCGCTTGGGAAACTTCATACTATCATGTCATAGCTTACTTGCTAATCACTTGGCATATATTAAAAACTTAGCATATATCAAAGTGCACATAATGGGGAATTTACAACCATCAAATATCCACTCGTTCACTAAGGTCCTTCAACAAACACTAGACATACATAGGTTCACACTTATTTGGGGATTTCCTACTAGCATGGAATAACTCATTCACTTGGTCATTTTATCAAACACTAGGCATGCATAGACTAGCTCACAGTTTGGGGCTTCTTATTCAACATGCTATAATGGCCCATATTATTCTTCTAAGATTTTATCAACCTATGGGAGACATACTCTGCTAAATCAACCAATTCTACACCCAAAAGTCATGAACATATCAACAATCGTAACACATTATCATATCTTAGAAGTCATTAGATCACGATTTAACTACAATGGTTAATTTCTAGTCTCTTAGACATTTTATCAAACACCTCATATGCACAACTTGGGCATAAGTATAATAACCCAACTACTCATCATGAACAACCAAATTTACATATTTCTACTCATATATTATCATAGATTCATACAAACCACATAATTATCCCATGTTGGAGGTCATTCAACATCAAAAACAAGTACATAATCTATTTACCACACAAATACCACATACTAAGGCCAAGGCTTGATATTCTTGTAGACAAACATGAACCACAACTCAATCATAGCAAGAACATCAATTTCAACTCACAAGAATCATTTAAAATTCATAAACATAAATCTTGGAGATTTAGAAAAAGGTACTTGATCTTCTTAGATGAAAGGGACCCAAGAATCAACATCTACATACCTTGGGGAAACTCTTTTCTTGAAGTCTCTTGGAATAATTCTTGATCCTTGCTCTTGATTCTCTCTTAATTTATGGTGGAAGAAGGGAGAATTTTTAATTTTGGAAACCCTAGTTTTTGGGTGAAAGAAAAGAAAAGAAAATGAGGCTTTCAACACTTAAGTGGGTATTTATAGAAGTTGGGGAAAGAGTGAAAAATACCAAAATGCCCTTTAAATAAAAAAGTTGAAACTACGGATCGGGGTCTGTGACGGGCGATTTGACGGTCCGTCAGAGGGACTGACGGTCCACCAGGCCGTCCTTCACTCGAGTGCCAAATATAGGCCATTCTGCCTCGCCATGATTTTCTAATTTATCGTCCTTCAAGAATATGATGGTCCACCAGATCGTCCGTCACTTGGGGGTCAGGAATAGGCCATTCTGTTTCGACATAACATACCCGTTGACGGTCCGTCAACTTATTGATAGTCCACCACTTTGGCCGTCACATGATAAATATAAAGAGGGGTCACTGCCTTGGATTGAAGTGATACTTAACGGCCCACCAAGGACCTGACGGTCCACCAGGTCGACCGTCAAACCTGGGCGATTCCGATACCGTTTAGTAAAACGGCCATAACTCCCTCGTCCTATGTTGGATTTTGATAGAATTGGTATTGATGGAATGATTATTCAATGCTCTACATGGAAAATGTTGAAATTCTAGAAATACAATACGATCCAAAGTGTTTCATACTTGGGAAGATATTTCTGAAATTTTTGACTCGGATTTTTGTTTTTTCAAAAATGCTCTAAGGCTCAGATTAGGAGAGAACTTTGCAGGGTATTACATCAGTCAGGGAAAAATGAGGCTGAGAAAAGTTATGAAAAGAGAAATGGAGAAGGGTATATAGAGGCTGGTGAGAAAAATAAAAGTGAGGAGGAAAAAGAAGATAAATAAGATGATAATGCCTCACCAATGGGGCGTGAAATAAGATTAAAATTCTAGCATGAGGTTGTTAAGACTATTAGTATTGACAGGTTTTAAGTTGCGATGACGATAGATCAACCTACAAAAATAACTGGTGATCTTGTACTTAAATGTCAGTTGGGGGAAATCTTTTGATGAATTTAGGAATATTATGAAGAATGAAAACATAGATGAACCTTTTAAGAAGAGTTACTTTGGACACTTTCGTGAGTAGCCTGAGGACTACACTGTCCATTTCTAAATAAGCATGGTATATGGTCTTCTCAAGCGTAAGATCAAGTATGCGGGGGATGATAAGATTCGAAGGAGGGCAATAAAAGATAGATGAAATCTAGATCAACTATTGTGGCATGTCAGTTTGTTTTGGCTTGATAGATCTTGCCATATGACAGCCTTGAGATGCGATCATCCATAAGAACCTATGATTAAGGAAACACCCCCTGAAAGGTCAAAGGAAAGAAGACAACCAAACTACTACCATCAAATAGACAGAACATATTATGAAAAAAACCACCCACCAAAACAAATAAACTCAAGGAAAAAATATATGGGTTGTTGGACATTACTGGACATAGATACAAAGTGACAAATTTGATAAAAGATCTCAAGGATAAAACTATACCAAAGCAGTACAGGGAGCAATTGTGCTTAGTTTGGTTTGCCCGTGTTGTTATATTGGCAAAAGGTGTCAATAAAGTCTTAGAAAATGATTTGTTGAAGCTTGATGATGATTTTAAGAAATTCAACAATTATCCCTGGGGATATGACAGCTACTACTTGACTGTCAAATATTTACTAACGAAGCTATCCCTAAAGAAGATCACATTATACGGCTTTCCTTGGACTTTCTTGGTAAATTTAATCACTACTTTTTTTACTCATCCATTATTTTATATTGAATAATTATTATCACTTTTTTGCTTGCTTTATGTTTACATATTTTAGGCTTGAGCATTTGAAGTCATTCCTCTCCTCCAAAAGTAGGTCAAGGATTACCCAAATGAGGTTTCCCATCTAAGGATCCTTAGGTAAGTGGCTGCGAAGAAAAACACAAAAATTAAAGAGTTTGATCTCTTTAACCCTCTAGATGATGTAACACATCTTATTTTGAGTAAAATAATTTAACTCAAAGAAATATATTGAAACAGATGTGCCATATATTGCAACAGATGGGTCATTTGTTACAAAAAATTACCCGTTTACTACAACTGGTGCAACAGATGGATAATCTATTACGACAAGTGATCCATGTTTCAAAACAAATTAACCATCTGTTGCTCTGGTTCCCTAAACCCAACTCAATAGATTACCCATCTACTACAAATTATGCAACAAATGAGTAATCTGATGCAATATATTATTAATTTGTTGCAACATATAGATTAGCTATTGTGATAGATAAATCATGTGTTGCATTAGTTGATTGTCTTAATAAATAACCAACTGACTACAAACTATCATTATATGATTTAAATGTATATGTATTTTTTATAGGTTGTGCATTCTTGGATTGTTCCTACTTAGCAGGAGTTGGGGATGACTTTTTTTATTACTCTAGGGGTGTCATACCATCCAAGAAGGTGAGGGAGCCATACACTCCTACAGTGGCAGTTACAAGGAAGAAAAGAAAAATTAGCCAAATACTCTCAAACCTAAAAACAAAAAGGATTGTAACTCCTCCCTCTCCAAAAGTTATTGAAGTTTTGGTGCCACTAAAGATGGTAGACATATACGTGGTGCTTGGGCGACCAGGAGAGGACGGAACTGTAAAATACCAAGAATCCCAAGAATAAGAAAATAGTAGAAGTATACCTCATGCTTATATTTGACGCCCAAGACATCAAGAGCATGACAGCTATGCGTAAGTAGTACGTGGATAAGGTAAGTTTATTTTTCCTAACCTACCCTTCTTATCTACTCCATGAAGAAGAAGCTATGCAATAGATGTATCATCTGTTATAACAGTTGGGTATTCTGGTGCAACTAGTGATTTTTCTGTTACAACAGATTAAATATTTGTTGCATAAGTTGTGTTAGCTAGGTAATCTGTGAACAAATTTGGAGAACCCTCTGCAACAGATGGACTATCTGTTGCATCGTTCCACTATATTTTTCTTTTTTACAATTACTAACCAATTTTAAAATTGTCTTTTTATATCAGAGTATGTTGATGAAATTCTCTGCCTCATGAGGGGCAGGAAATTAGCATACCCCGATGCTTATGATGTTGTCGATAGGATAATGGACCTCAACTTCTACAAAAATATCAAGAATAGGTATGATTATCTCAAGGATCTAGCTGAAAATCTGAGTGGCCCAGTATTTAATCAGTTAGTTTCTACTTTTGAATGGGAGGAAGATATAATTAACTATGTTAGAGGAAAGAGTCCATATTCATACGGCAATAGTTGGACCAAGGAAAAAAGAATTCTTGTTGTCATAAATGTGGAAATTAAAAATTTTCTCATTGTTGAGATACTTCTCACGGAGGGAAATATTAAGGTTTATGATTGCAACTTACCTGTCTTCAGCAATAAAGATTTTTTTATCCACATGCATCCACTGTTGGAGTTGTTCCCTAGCTTTTTGAGGCAGAGTAAATGGATAGATCATTTACTAGCAGAAGTCTTGATAAAGGAAGAATGAGATTTTGGAGGTCGAAATAAGGGCATGCACCTTGAAAAGAATAAAATCGGTGCTGCATTTGGGATATACTCACTTGCATATATCGAATATTTGCTGACCGACACAAAAAATGTCCAATCTGTGCGACGCTGTTATGGAAAACCTGAAAGAGGTATGGGTACAAAAAATAATGAAAGTTGATTTTTTTATAATTCAAAAGATTAATTATCTATTGCAATAGATTTATTATCTGTTGTAGAAGGTTGGTCGTTTGTTTCATTATGCAAATATCTATCTTTGTCGCAACAGATATACAATTTGTTGCAGCATATAGTCTATCTGTTGCAACTTATAGGTAATCTAGTGGAACAAATCAAAAAGGTATAAGACCTATTTGATAATTTCCAATAGATAACCTACATGTTGCAATATATGTCTAAATCTGTTTAATAATTTCCAACAGATATGTTGTCTGTTATAACAGATGTATTATTTTTTATGATATTTTAATCTAGTATTCTATTTCAATTAATAAGTTAAAAAATAAGGGTTAAATTATATTCATTGACAACATAAAATAAATTAAAGCTTTCAAAAATTACATGAAATAACTCAAAAATAAATGAAGTGTAAGAAAATCGATATGGGTACAAATGATATACTCTACAGATAAATCCACAATTTAATCTTTGGTGCCAACAATTACCAAGGAAAGGTTATTACTTAAACAGACTCAAGCTATAAGGATATACTCAATATGGACAAGTTGTTCTTCATCCGTTACTATAGAATTCGGCTTTGGTCATCGTGGATCTTTAGTTTCACTTGCGTATGGTTTCTGAGCTTTCACTTCTCTGTTTTTCCATAACAGAGCAGCATAGATTTTGCAGAGTAATCCGATATCAAGTTCATCATTAGGTACTTGTAATCTATCACTCAAATACTCGGCGTAAGAGGCAACAAAAAGATCGCAATCCCTGAGTTTTAAAAAAATAGATAATCCATATCTTGCAGTTCATGTAAGCGTTGTGAAATTTATGAAATAAAACTAAATCATGATACTTACAGGCTATCAATAGGTTGTTGAGAATTTCCTTCAACATATTCTACATCAAATGGATTACCCATTTATCCCGGTATGGTTTAATCGTCGACCAATCAGTACAAACCTTTTGGTCCAAAAAGTCACTCATATCAAGGTATGTAGGCAATATTTTAGCTAGTTTTTGTATCTCAAATGATGGACCAAAATATTTCCTCCATTACATCGAGTCATAAACTCGGTACACCTCTTTTTAGAACAACGACAACCAATACCTAATGGAATTCAACACCACAATTGATTGGGATGTACACTTCATCGACCAAATGCCAAGGTAAGCCAGTGGGAATGCTAAAATATTTGATGATGTTGATTAAGCATTTCTCATTTCGGGAAACATTCAGCTATAGTTGACAAAACTTATCATAGGCATTATTGATGTAAACCTTATACAAATAATTGCCTTTCGTGTATTTGTATTGTTCCTGTGTTTTAAACTTGGCCTTCTTTCAGATGTATTAAAAAATGACATCGACGTGCTGCACATATTATCAAACATTTCAGATTATGTGACAATAAAATTAATACACATATGCAATTAAATAAAGTATTAATTAATAGTAATATGTATGGCATTTAAACCTGATCATTCCATCAAGTTTGAGGTTGTGACATCAAATAGAACTAATCCTTCATTTTGGGATATGCAACAACAAAGTCGAATATATCAAAACCAAGACTCGATTTGTTCACTTTGTACTGTTCGTCATTTTGTTTTCTACATGATTTATATGTGTTAATGTCATGTTTTTACAATAAGAAATGTATAAATCAATATCTTTGACAAAGATTTATGCACCTACCAGCGTGATGCTTTAGCAACCCATTGGCAATCCATTTTGAATAGTCATTGATCAACTTTCTTGGTTTTCTTGGAGCCTCGTTTGTGATGTTGAACTCTTTAAACGACTAATTCTTCCGTTCTCCAAAATTGACAATCTCCACTTTTTATTCTTCCATGGAAGCAGTTGATGGATTATCAACTATTATATTATGTTGTTCAGCAGTAGCTTCTACTGTGACATTCACCTAGAAAGCTCGAATTGTCAATGCTAATCATAAATACACAACATATTATCTACCTGTTGCATTAGATAGATCATCTATTGGGACAATCTCGAACAGGTAAAATAGAGTTGTAAGATAATTTTAAATAGATAACCCATCTATTATAATATATGACTCATCTATTGGTACAAATTAAAATCATACAAAGACCTGTTTGATTTACTAAAATAGACGGATATATGTTGCAATAGATAACACATCTGATACAACAAGTTATATGACATTTGCAACAAATGTATATATCTATTGAAATAGACGTGTCTATTTATTTGTTGGAGAAAATGATATACATTCACTTTCTTCAGCTCATGATATTCTCTTATGGCCCTTGTACATTGATCAAAGATGCAGGACAAAGATAGAGGAGTCATAATTTTTATTTTCTCAATTCTTGATTATGCCTTGGAAATTTAGTTTCTTCTCCTCTTAGCCACCTTGATCTCTAGTGGAGTGTATGTATATGAAATCCTTTTTAATGGAATGACTCCCCTCTTAGATGTTATTTTCTTTTTACAGAAGCAGTTAATGCATTAATGAAATTATTCACTCCATCATGTTTCACCTTATAGTCTTGTCATTTGCATGCAGAACATTTATCACTGCAATTGATTGGGATGTACACTTCGTCGACGAAATACCAAGATAAGTCAGCTGGAATGCTAAAACCTTTGATGATGTTGATTAAGCACTACTCATTTTGGAAAAATTTTGGTTGTTGTTGACAAAAACTATCATAGGCATTATTGATGTAAACCTTGTACAAATAATTATCTGCCGTGTATCTGTATTGTTCTTGTATTTGATACTTGGCCTTCTTTAGAAAGTAGTAAAAAATGACATCAATGTGCTCCACATATTATCAAATATTTCAAATTACGTGACAGTAAAATTAATACACATATATAATTAAATAAAGTATTAATGAGTAGTAATATGTATGCATTTAAATTTCATCATTCCAGCAAATTTAGGGCTATGACATCAAATAAAACCAATCCTTCATTCTGGGATATGCAACAACAAAGTCGAACATATCAAAATCAAAACTCGATTCGTTCACTTTGTACTGTTCGTCATTTTTAATTTTTACATGATCTATATGTGTTAATGTCATATTTTTACAACAACAATTGTAAAATTAATATCTTTGAAAAAGATTTATGTACCTGCCAGCGTGATGCTTTAATAGCCCATTGGCAATCTATTCTGAATAGTTGTTGATCAAGTTTGTTAGTTTTCTTAGAGCCTCGTCCGTGATGTTGAACCCTTCAAACAGGTAATTCTTTCGTTCTTTAGAATTGACTGGATCCACTTTTTCTTTTTCCATGGAAGCAGTTGATGGATTATTAACTATTATATTATGTTATTCAGCAGTAACTTCTACTGTGACATTCACCTAGAAAGGTAGAATTGTCAATGCTAATTACAGAAGTACAACATATTATCTATCTGTTGTATCAGATGGATCATCTATTGGGACAAACTCGAATAGGTAAAATAGAGTTGTATGATAATTTTGAACAGATGACCCATCTGTTGCAACATATGCCTCATCTATTGGTGCAAATTAAAACCATACTAAGATCCGTTTGATATGCTGAAATAGACGGACATATGTTGCAACAGATAATGTATCTGATGCAACAGGTTATATGACATTTGGAACAGATTATATATCTATTGAAATAGAAGTGTCTGTTTGTTTGTTGGAGCAGATAATATACATTCACTTTCTTCATCTCATGCTTCTCTCCTGTGGACCTTGTACATTGATCAAAGGTGCAAGACAAAGACAGAGGAGTTGCAATTTTTCTTTTCTCAATGCTTGATGATGCCTTGGAAATTTCTTTCTTTCTCCTCTTAGTCACCTTGATCTCTAGTACAGTGTATGGATATGAAATCTTTTTTTATGGAATGACACCCCTTTTAGATGGCATTTCCTTTACTGAAGCAGTTAATGCATTAATGGCATTAATCACTCCATTATGTTTCACCTTGCAGTCTTGACATTTGCATGCAGAACATTCGCTACAAGTGGCAAAATCTATATAATTAGTATGATCATAATCATAATGGTTTGTCTGATACAGTCCAAAACACAGAGCCCTTCCGCCTTTAATACATCTTTATTCTAATTGTCTCATTCAAGTTTTCTCGTGGGGTTTCTTATGATAGCTTTTCTATTTTAATTTTTGTATGTGTTAGAATTTGAAGTTACATGATTTTGATAGAAAATTTCAGCTAATAACCTATTCTTTGAAGTTACATGATTTTGATAGAAAATTTAAGCTAATAACCTATTCTTTCTCCACTCAATTGTAACACAATGTTACGGGGCTTAATAAATTTCAACTTTTTTTCGATTCTTTTCCAATTTCCTCTGTTTTTGTGTTGTTGTGGGTCAAGTCAATTATTATTGAAATCCCCCCCTTCCCCTCCCCCCGCGCGCTCGAATTGACTGGATTTTTGTAATTGTTTTTGACATGTAGTGTTAATTTTTAAATATTGAACTGTTTTTATTAATATCAAAACTACACATTCAAAATCAATGCTCATATAATATAGAAATGTTTTAGAGCTATGCACTCTTGCATATCGTTATTGAGCTTTTCCATCCTACGAAAAGGTTAAACACCCAAAGATAATGTATAGAAGAGATCGCTCACTAATATTAGGAGTGTCTTTTTGTTTCAAACAGATCGAGTGTTATGTTTGTTACCACAGGCAAATAGTAGCAGAATTGAAGTTGACATTAAGTAGAATAAAAGGATATTACAAGGTAGATTGTGAGGTGAGAATGTTTTGTACAGTATTATTTGTTGGATTTGCAAGCTTAAGGTTGTTGAATCAAACAAAGAAACAGCTATAAAAGATGAATTTGGTAGTATGACAACAATAGAAGAAGAACAAGATGAAGAAAAAGATACAAATAGGAATTTAATGTTAAAATTAACAATATGTAATATGTGTTATATAGACGAATATACTTGCGCATTTAAAGAATATTATTATAAAGGAGTATATAGTATAGAAGAAAGTAAAGAGATAAGAAAATTATATTTTAATAAATTACCCGGTTTTCAAATTTAACTGAAAATAGTAAGAAAGTATTAAGAGCTAATAAACCTATGGAAGGAACATCATCAACAATAACTAGACTAACACCTATAGAATTATTGAAAAAATATGAAATAGCTATAAAAGATGTTTCTATAATCAATAACCATCCTACATTTTCCAATAACTAACTAACTCATATCCTACTGGTGTACTTTTTAAATTACTGGGCTTTGATACCATTTGTAGGGGGTGCGTAGTATCTGTTTCGTTTTCTGAAATTTCATATATACTATCTTCACTTTCTAATTCATAATCTATATACTCTATCTGCATATATTCTGTATTATCTATTTTTATTTCTGATAGTTGTTTATTTTTTAGATTTTTAGGCTCGGATACCATTTGTAGGGGGTGCGGATAACTAGATTATAAAATAGATTTATTATACATCTAATGAATCTATTCTTTTTTGTGCGTGTTTTGTGCGTGGATATTTCTTAGATTTTGTTTCAATATTTTTTAATGATTTATTCTTTTTGTAATATGTATTCATTAATTTATTTGGTTTATTATTTTATCCTGTAGTAACTGCAGATTTAAAAATTTCTGTATAATAATTTATCCTAACTGTACTGTAATGTATATCTAGTTCTAGATTTTCTATGTTATTTATTATCTTGTGTTGTTCTTCTCGTAGTGAGTTTTTTAAATTATATAAACTATCACACGTATTTTTTTCTAAATTTTCTAAGGTTTCTTCTATCCATATTGACTTTTCTTTTAGATTTTCCATTATTTTTCTATTCAGTTTCTGTAATTAATTTCATTATTTAGATTATCTTGATTTTCTCTAGTTTTTCTAACATATTCTAACATCCTTGATCTGAATAATATCCTTCTGGGTAAATTTCTTCGTATAACTGTTCTAGCCAATTTATGGTTTCAATTTCATAGTCTATTACTTTTTCTAATATTATTTTCTTAATATCTATAATTGCTATATCTTTAAGTATATATAAGATTAAAACTTTAAGATAGTCTAGATGATCTATTTTTTTTTAAATTAATATTTTATAGTTGTTTGTTTTAGCCTTAGTAGTTTTTGCATATTTTTACTAAGAAATTCTATATATTTTATATTTTTATTTTCCATGTATTTGTCTATATTTATTTTCATCTATTTTTCTAGTAACTGTATGTTTCTATATCTTTTTCTAAAAATTTTATGTAATTTGTCATGATAAGTATTTGTAAGAGTAGTTAGGTAGGCATGGTATATAATTTACTCTAGTCATTTAATATTCACCAAATGTTTTTTCTAATATGATTTTTCTTATATCTGCTACTTTTATATTTCTAAGTGCATACAAAATAAGTATTTTAAATTTATCTACCATCACATCAGATAAATTATCATTCATTTCATAAAATTGTTTTTTCAAAATATTTCCTTCAACCATGTACATAACAAAATACGATCATCTCAGATTACTATATACTAGATTATTCTTAAATAACATGTTCTTCGGTCACTATTAGCATGGTAATTTGGATACTTTTTCCCTTAAATAGCGCTTCTACTCTGGTTACTCCCCGCCACGGCTTCTTGCCTCATTGGCTTCACCTTTAGGATGGCATAGTTCTTAGGGATTTTTCTCCGTTTCCACTTTGCTAATAAACTTCTTAACATATTATTCTTCGAATAATTCTACTATAAAGTAACTAATATGAATTTATTTTATCATATCATGATTGTTGGGAACTTATGAATTTAGCTATTCATAATCATAAATAAATATAGCTGTTCGGGTAGCTTTGATATTTCTGAAGTTTATTTCTCCATAGCTTTTTCCATTGAAGTATGTATGTTTTTTAATTAACTGGGCAAAATATTTGTTATGGAATGGAGAGAGTATTTGTTTTAATGTGAGAAGGCTTGCCTTGCAATGCCTTCAGTTCTTCTTTATTTATAGAATGAACTTTACAAATTTTACATGTTTTCTGAACAAAAGATAAAAACAAAAAAGCTAAAAGCCATAAAGGCTATAGCCAAAAGTCAAAAAGGCTATTTACCTAGGCTACCTAAAAAGTCTTCACAAAAATAGTAACTTACAATAATTTAAAAGACTTTTACGTAAATAAAATCTATACAATGAATATCTTGTCTCCGTTTATTTTGTTGTATCTGCTATATCTCCATTATTGCTTTTTATCTTATCTTTCCAGCTGGCATTTTGTCTTCTTAGTTATTCTAGATGTACTTCTGGAAAAATATTATCTTCTCCGTTACACCTTGAACATTGGTGATCTGGATATTTATGTCCAATTATTTTACAGTATCTTGTTAGTAGTCCGTCTGAAATAAATCCTTTTTTAATAGCTCTTGCGGTAGATTGTTTCTCTGGGTTGAGTAGTGTCATTATCCATTGTCTGACATCCTCCATATCTGTTGGTCGTAGCTCCTTTGAATTTGAGTAAATCATTTGATGATCTCTCGAATAGTAGCTCCATATTGGGTTTCCATTAGTATAATTATTTGCTAGTTCTTGTATAATCGTAGCTATTCCAATAAGTCATTTATTTGCGTAGAACTCGAGTATCTCAATTTTGGGTATCTCCGGTTGCTGCGTAATATCTTCTGGTATGATCATGTCTCTAGTTAGTCCTATCTTTACAACTTATATAACTGGTTTTATCTCGTCATATAATATCTCCGCGGGTGCAATATAACACTTTATATAAAATAGATTGTCTTTCGTTATTCTTTTATAGGTAGTGAATATCTTGTATAATTCTTCCATAGCTGTCAATTCTTCTCCGTCCTGGGTGTATATGGTGTTTAATAGTCCGTAGTCAAAACAAGTTTTTACTAGGCTTGGGTTAGTTTTCGGTAGTGCGATTAGCTTGTTATATCCTTGTAATTTTTGGGTTATATAGTTGGTGTTTGGTTCTTTAATGTTTGTAGCTCTGGGGTTATGGTTTAGAAAATTTTGTACTCTATAGATGTTTTCTATATATTTCTGGGCTGTATAATTATAAACTTTTTTGTCTTGGTTTAGGCTATCTCGGTATGTGGTAATTTGTGGGGGTATGAATAAATGGTCTTTTTGTGTTTTTGGTGTAAATGGTTTTTCAAATATTTTATTCATGTTTATGTTCTGGTATCTTGGTTGACTAACTCCTTTGCTTGTACCTGCAGAAGTAGATTGATAAATGTTATGGGTTTTATGGAGTGTCCCAACGTCTCCTTCTAGCTCTGAAATTTTATTGTCTTCCGATCGACAAAGCTCTGCACACTGCTGAGTTAGCTGATTTATAGCTATAGACTTCAGTTTATCTTCATTAGTCTTTAGCTTTTCTATCTCAGTACCCATACTGTCCACTTTCAATGAAAGCGTAGTTAGGGTGTTGAGTATTTTTTCTAGAGTATCTTCTTCTATATTTTCAGTTTGTGTAGCTTTGTCTTGATATGTAATCTGCAATAACATTTTTGTTAGTACTAATTACTTCAATTATAAATGTGAAATTTAATATGTTTAAAACTAGTCTCCGAATCTCTTTCGTTGTAACTGAATTTTGTATTTTCTTTGTTAGCCACCAGCGTACCTGTGTATTATCTGTTCGTACAATAAATTTGTTATATACAATATATGGTTCAAATGCTAACAAACATTTATATATTGAACATAATTTTTTCCTATTTATTTCCCATTTTATTTCTGTCTCATTAAACGTACCTGAGTAGTATCTACAATGGTGTTCTATTTTTTCTTCTTCATATCGATATTTAAGTACTCCTCCATAACTATATTCACTAGCATCGGCTTCTACTATATATGTAAATTTTCTATTTTCATCTGGAAATTGTAATTTTGGTAATTCTTTACAAAGTAATTTTATTTTTTGAACTTGTTTTTTATCTTCTTCATTATAGTTATATTTCATATCCTTTTTTAATTTTTTCTGTAGTGGTTTTAAGTTTTCTGCTAATTTTGGAATATATTCTCTTACTTGGTTTACTAATCTTAAAAATGATTGTAATTTTTTTTTTGTATCTAATTCTTCTTTTGAATTTATTATTTTTTGTACTATATGTTGTTGCATTTTTACTCCACTTTTATCTATTTGTATTCCTAAAAATTCTATCTGGTTTTTCATAATTTTAGCTTTCTTCTCGCTTAGACTTATTCCCGATTTTTCTATTATATCTGTAAATTGTTCCAATAATTTTAAATGTTCTTCTTTGGTTTTTTTATATAATAATATATCATCTATGTATACTATACTATTAGATAATTGTTTAAAATAATTATCCATAAAATGTTGATATCTACCTGGTGCATTTTTATATCCAAATGGTAATACGTTTCATTCATAAAATCCTTGTGGTACCGTAAATGCGGTTAATTCTTTAGATTCTTCTTCTAACTTTAGATGGTAAAATTCTGATTTACAATCGAATTTGCTAAAATAATTATATCCTTGTATTTGTCTTATTTTCAATATCTTATTCGGTATTGGATAATTATATGTTATAGTTTTTGCATTTAAATTTCTATAATCAATAACCATCCTACTTTTTCCTCTTTTTTGTTCACTATGTTTATTTACTATAAATGCTGGACTATTATGCTTACTATTACTATTTTTGTATATATTGTTTTTCTAATAATTCATCTACATACATTTTAAATTCTTTTAAATCGTCAAAATTATAGGTTAATGGTTTTTGGGTTATTATACTATCTTTGTCTATTAATTCAATTTTTGTAGTAGTTTTATGTTTTCCCCATCCTTTTAATGGATCTTCACTATATAATTGTTCTAATTTTTTCTTAATTATTTCTATCTTATTTATTGAAAATATAGTTATTTCTGTTTTATTTATCGAAAATACTACTAGTTCTATTGTATCTTCAGTATTTTTTATATTTTCTAACTTTTGTATAATTTTTTCACTTCCTCTTATCCAATCAGTTTTCTTTCTTATTTTATTATTAACTCTTTTTGCTCTTACTTTTTGTTTACAGGGTGTTGTAAACCACCAGTCGTTTCTAGTTATTATATGTGGGTATAATTTATCTAAAAATGGTATTCCTAAAAGTATATCTTTTGACATTAGTTCATAATTATAAATTTCTTCTATTGTTAATATCTTATCCCATATTTGTACCTTTACATTACTAGCTTTATAAGTAATTAGGCTTCCTTCATTATTGAGTCCTTTAACTATTATTGGTGTTTTTAATTTATCCCATTTACTTTTTGGTAAGCAATTATATCTACATAAATTAGCTTCTGCTCCTGTATCTATCATAGGCGTATAATATCTACTGTAATATTCTTGTACTACTATCTTCATTAGTACATATATTTTCATTTTATGTTAAGGCACTTTTTTAAGAATAATTTTTCTTTGTTATATGTTAAATGTTAATTGTGTATATTCTATATTATATGGTTTTACTTGTTCTAACCATTTTATTCCTAATATTATATCTGCTTTTTGCATTTCTTCCTTTACTTGAAATTCTATTTTTATTTTTCTAACTCCTATTATTATTTCTTTTTCTGCTATGTTTTTATTATTTATTAAACTTCTTGGTAGATCTGGGCACATATCATTATCGGTTTTTATTTCTTCATTTTTTACTAGGTATTTTGCTATATAATTTCTTCTTGTCCTGTATTTAAGAGTATTAAATATTCTTTTTCATTTATTTTTCCTGTTATGTAATATTGGTTTAAATTACTTATTGAATTTGTTTCATAACTTGTTCTTTTTGACGAGCTTGATGATTCTGGTTTTTTATCAGCTATTCTTTTTGTTGTACTTATTCTATCATTTACTATTTCTAAATTTTCTTCTATATCTATGTCTCTATAGCTATAATCATTATAATCTATTGTTTTTACAATTTGTTCGAATGGGCTTTCTATTCGTATCTTGTTAATCTTATTTTTTCCTGTTATTTTATGTTTTGTTGTTAATACATATAAATTTTTGCATCTTGCTGTAAATATTTTACTTCCTGGAGTTAATTCTATTCCTGATATTTTCCAATATAATACTAGTGATTTATCTATATTCCTATCTGTTACCGCTACTGAATAATTTGCACTTATTATAAATTTAAATTTTTGATATATTAGATTTTCTTTTACGGAAGTTATTATGCTTTTTTCTATAGGTTTTATAATTCTATCATCTGCTAAATATAATTCTATTGGTGTATCTATTTCTTCTCTAAAACATGCTTTTATTAATATCTCTGTACCTCCAAGGTGTACATATTTTATTGGATCTCCTTTATTTTTTATATCATTTATCTCTTTATTAATTATTCTTTTTTGTTACTAGTGGTATACTAGCTTTACCTTTTGCATATCTAGAGTCTATTACATGTTCTTTTTGGCATACTACATAATATTCATCCTTTTTTCTAGTAAGAATATTTTTTCTTGTTGGTATTTTAAATATTTTTTCTATACTTAAATCTAATTCTTTTCCTTTTATTTCATTAAATATATTACTGTCAAATATTATTTTTTGTTTCGTTCCTTCATCATTTAAATATTCTTCCTTTGTTATTATTTTTATATCTTCTTCAGTCATTTGATTCATCTAGTTCAAAGATAATAAAAGGTTGGGAAGAAGCAAAAATAGTAGATACGTTAGGAGCTAGAATAAAATTTTTACAACAATGGTATAGAAACTTATGTGAAAAATATAGAGAAGAATTAAAAATGAAAAAAACATTAATAAGAAATTTAGCATGTTGCAAAAATACAATAGCACCCCAATTTGGATGTGAAGAAAGATATTATAAGAAAAGAAAAAGACATAAGAAATATAAAAAAAGTTATAATTTTTATTAACTATCTGTTTTGGTGTCCATTTGTCATATTCATTATATCTTTTACATTTACTTTTATAATATATGGGTTTTCTTATTTCTGTTGTTTTAGTTATTATATTGTCATCTTCTTTTTTATCAAGAGTATTTATTTCTGTGTTGGTATTTTCTAAGTTTTCTTCATTAATTATTTCTTGTTTTTCATTGATTTCTAAATGTTTTGTATTTGTTAATATTTCTGTATATGTTTCACTATTTTCCGAATCATAATTATCTGTTTCTTCAACATCTATATTATTTATTTCTAATTTTTCTTTAAATTGATTTATCTCGTTTAGTAATTTTTGTTCTTTATCTTTTTCTTCTTTTTCTTTTTGTCTTTGTTCATACAAATCTTTTAACATTTGTAGTTCTTTTTCTAATTCAGCAATCCTACTATTTTTAGTTTCTTCTATTTTTCGTATTTCTTCCGTAGTTTGTTGTTTAATTTTTTCTATTTTCTTTTTTCTATCTATTTCTTCATTCTCTTTTTCTATTCTTACCATTGCTGTTAATTTATCTTCTAATTTTAATTCTTCTTTTTCTAACATTAGATATAAATGTTCACCTATTTTCTTATATCTTCTTCCTAGATTGGAAAATACTATTTTTATTTTTAATCCTTCGTGATTTTCATATATTTTTTCATCTATTATAAATTCTTCTTTGTTCATTTTATTGTGAATAGTTCATGCTGGTATATATATTCTAAACTATCTATTTGTGATTCTAATCTTGATATTTCATCTTTTTGTGTATTTATTGAGTTTTTACTAACTCCGGCAAATATATTATAATGTAGTCTTTCTATTCTTATTTTTAATTCTTTACGTTTTTTAGAAATAAATTGTTTTAATTCTTTGTATTTTTGTTCTTTATTCATTTAAATTATATTTATGATATCTTGGCGGATATTTAAATCTAATTTTATCATAATTAGGTGGTATGTGTCTCATTCTCCTAGATTTTAAATGGATTATTAATTTTGCTTCAATACTAGATATTAATATAATTAGGTAAGCTAATCTTTGTGGATTTTCTTTTGTTTTATTTAGACTTATATATTCTGAATAATTACTAACTAAAGATTCTTTAATTTTTCTAAAAGCTTCTCTATTTTTAAATGGTCTTCTCATAATTAATTTAATAAATATACATAAATTCTAACATAACTAACTAACTCATATCCTACTGGTGTACTTTTTAAATTACTTTTTATAATCTAGTTATCCGCACCCCCTACAAATGGTATCAAAGCCCAGTAATTTAAAAAGTACAGCAGTGAGATATATGATAGAGTTATTAGAATTTATGTATATTTATTAAATTAATTATGAGAAGACCATTTAATTCAGAATATATAAGTCTAAATAAAATAAAAGAATATCCACAAAGATTAGCTTACCTAATTACATTAATATCTAGTATTGAAGCAAAATTAATAATCCATTTAAAATCTAGGAGAATGAGACACATACCACCTAATTATGATAAAATTAGATTTAAATATCCACCAAGATATCATAAATATAATTTAAATGAATAAAGAACAAAAATACAAAGAATTAAAACAATTTATTTCTAAAAAACGTAAAGAATTAAAAATAAGAATAGAAAGACTACATTATAATATATTTGCCGAAGTTAGTAAAAACTCAATAAATACACAAAAAGATGAAATATCAAGATTAGAATCACAAATAGATAGTTTAGAATATATATACCAACATGAACTATTCACAATAAAATGAACAAAGAAGAATTTATAATAGATGAAAAAATATATGAAAATCAAGAAGGATTAAAAATAAAAATAGTATTTTCCAATCTAGGAAGAAGATATAAGAAAATAGGTGAACATTTATATCTAATGTTAGAAAAAGAAGAATTAAAATTAGAAGATAAATTAAAAACAATGGTAAGAATAGAAAAAGAGAATGAAGAAATAGATAGAAAAAAGGAAATAGAAAAAATTAAACAACAAACTACGGAAGAAATACGAAAAATAGAAGAAACTAAAAATAGTAGGATTGCTGAATTAGAAAAAGAATTACAAATGTTAAAAGATTTGTATGAACAAAGACAAAAAGAAAAAGAAGAAAAAGATAAAGAACAAAAATTACTAAACGAGATAAATCAATTTTAAAAAAATTAGAAATAAATAATATAGATGTTGAAGAAACAGATAATTATGATTCGGAAAATAGTGAAACATATACAGAAATATTAACAAATACAAAAAATTTAGAAATCAATGAAAAACAAGAAATAATTAATGAAGAAAACTTAGAAAATACCAACACAGAAATAAATACTCTTAATAAAAAAGAAGATGACAATATAATACCTAAATTAACAGAAATAAGAAAACCCATATATTATAAAAGTAAATGTAAGAGATATAATGAATATGACAAATGGACACCAAAACAGAACGTTAATAAAAATTATAACTTTTTAGACCTAGACTGTGT
The DNA here is from genome assembly GCA_030864225.1 of Capsicum baccatum var. pendulum. NCBI lineage: Eukaryota > Viridiplantae > Streptophyta > Magnoliopsida > Solanales > Solanaceae > Capsicum > Capsicum baccatum. The sequence goes on from CM061552.1 coordinate 234,429,346, forward strand.
AATAGATACAGAAAAAACAATACAATTATGGATAGGATATATGACAAAACAATTATTAGATAATAATATAAACATAACAGATGCACTAGAATATATAGAAAAAACATTAATAGGATCGGTAAAACTATGATTTTCAAATTTAACTGAAAATAGTAAGAAAGTATTAAGAGCTAATAAACCTATGGAAGGAACATCATCAACAATAACTAGACTAACACCTATAGAATTATTGAAAAAATATGAAACAGCTATAAAAGATGAATTTGGTAGTATGACAACAATAGAAGAAGAACAAGATGAAGAAAAAGATACAAATAGGAATTTAATGTTAAAATTAACAATATGTAATATGTGTTATATAGACGAATATACTTGCGCATTTAAGGAATATTATTATAAAGGAGCATATAGTATAGAAGAAAGTAAAGAGATAAGAAAATTATATTTTAATAAATTACCCGAACCATTTAGTTCAAAGATAATAAAAAGTTGGGAAGAAGCAAAAATAGTAGATATGTTAGGAGCTAGAATAAAATTTTTACAACAATGGTATAGAAACTTATGTAAAAAATATAGAGAAGAATTAAAAATGAAAAAAACATTAATAAAAAATTTAGCATGTTGCAAAAATAAAATAGCACCCCAATTTGGATGTGAAGAAAGATATTATAAGAAAAGAAAAAGACATAAGAAATATAAGAAATATAAAAAATCAAAATATAAATACAAGAAACCAAGAAAAAGATATTATATAAAAAATTATAAATAAAAAAGACCATATAGAAAGGAGAAATCTATAAAAGAATGTACTTGTTATAATTGTGGAAAGTTAGGACATTTAGCTAGAGATTGTAAATTACCTAAAAATCCAAAAAATAAACAAATATCAGAAATAAAAATAGATAATACAGAATATATGCAGATAGAGTATATAGATTATGAATTAGAAAGTGAAGATAGTATATATGAAATTTCAGAAAACGAAACAGATACTGAAATAGATAGTGAAATAGACGAATCAAATGACTGAAGAAGATATAAAAATAATAACAAAGGAAGAATATTTAAATGATGAAGGAACGGAACAAAAAATAATATTTGACAGTAATATATTTGATGAAATAAAAAGCAAAGAATTAGATTTAAGTGTAGAAAAAATATTTAAAATACCAACAACAAAAAATATTTTTACTAGGAAGAAAGACGAATATTATGTAGTATGCCAAAAAGAACATGTAATAGACTGTAGATATGCAAAAGGTAAAGCTAGTATACTACTAGTAACAAAAAGAATAATTAATAAAGAGATAAATGATATAAAAAATAAAGGAGATCCAATAAAATATGTACACCTTGGAGGTACAGAGATATTAATAAAAACATGTTTTAGAGAAGGAATAGATACACCAATAGAATTATATTTAGCAGATGATAGAATTATAAAACCTATAGAAAAAAGCATAATAACTGCCGTAAAAGGAAATCTAATATACCAAAAATTTAAATTTATAATAAGTTCAAATTATTCAGTAGCGGTAACAGATAGGAATATAGATAAATCACTAGTATTATATTGGAAAATATCAAGAATAGAATTAACTCCAGGAAGTAAAATATTTACAGCAAGATGCAAAAATTTATATGTACTAACAACAAAACATAAAATAACAGGAAAAAATAAGATTAACAAGATACGAATAGAAAGCCCATTCGAACAAATTGTAAAAACAATAGATTATAATGATTATAGCTATAGAGACATAGATATATAGAAGAAAATTTAGAAATAGTAAATGATAGAATAAGTACAACAAAAAGAATAGCTGATGAAAAATCAGAATCATCAAGCTCATAAAAAAGAACAAGTTATAAAACAAATTCAATAAGTAATTTAAATCAATATTACATAACAGGAAAAATAAATGAAAAAGAATATTTAATACTCTTAAATACAGGACAAGAAGAAAATTATATAGCAAAATATCTAGTAAAAAATGAAGAAATTAAAACTGATAATGATATGTGCCCAGATCTACCAAGAAGTTTAATAAATAATAAAAATATAGAAGAAAAAGAAATAATAATAGGAGTTAGAAAAATAAAAATAGAATTTGAAGTAAAGGAAGAAATGCAAAAAGCAGATATAATATTAGGAATAAAATGGTTAGAACAAGTAAAACCATATAATATAGAACATACACAATTAACCTTAACATATAACAAAGAAAAATTATTCTTAAAAAGAGCCTTAACATAAAATGAAAATATATGTACTAATGAAGATAGTAGTAGAAGGATATTACAGTAGATATTATACGCCTATGATAGATACAGGAGCAGAAGCTAATTTATGTAGATATAATTGCTTACTAAAAAGTAAATGAGATAAATTAAAAACACCAATAATAGTTAAAGGATTCAATAATGAAGGAAGCCTAATTACTTATAAAGCTAGGAATGTAAAAGTACAAATATGGGATAAGATATTAACAATAGAAGAAATTTATAATTATGAACTAACGTCAAAAGATATACTTTTAGGAATGCCATTTTTAGATAAATTATACCCACATATAATAACTAGAAACGACTGGTGGTTTACAACACCATGCAAACAAAAAGTAAGAGCAAAAAGAGTTAATAATAAAATACGAAAGAAAACTGATTGGATAAGAGGAAGTGAAAAAATTACACAAAAGTTAGAAAATATAAAAAATACTGAAGATACAATAGAACTAGTAGTATTTTCGATAAATAAAACAGAAATAACTATATTTTCAATAAATAAGATAGAAATAATTAAGAAAAAATTAGAACAATTATATAGTGAAGATCCATTAAAAGGATGGGAAAAACATAAAACTACTATAAAAATTGAATTAATAGATAAAAATAGTATAATAATCCAAAAACCATTAACCTATAATTTTGACGATTTAAAAGAATTTAAAATGCATGTAGATGAATTATTAGAAAAATAATATATACAAAAAAGTAATAGTAAGCATAATAGTTCAGCATTTATAGTAAATAAACATAGTGAACAAAAAAGAGGAAAAAGTAGGATGGTTATTGATTATAGAAATTTAAATGCAAAAACTATAACATATAATTATTCAATACAGAATAAGATATTAAAAATAAGACAAATACAAGGATATAATTATTTTAGCAAATTCGATTGTAAATCAGGATTTTACCATCTAAAGTTAGAAGAAGAATCTAAAGAATTAACCGCATTTACGGTACCACAAGGATATTATGAATGGAACGTATTACCATTTGGATATAAAAATACACCAGGTAGATATCAACATTTTATGGATAATTATTTTAAACAATTATCTAATTGTATAGTATACATAGATGATATATTATTATATACAAAAATCAAAGAAGAACATTTAAAATTATTGGAACAATTTACAGATTTAATAAAAAAATCGGGAATAAGTCTAAGCGAGAAGAAAGCTGAAATTATGAAAAACCAGATAGAATTTTTAGGAATACAAATAGATAAAAGTGGAGTAAAAATGCAACAACATATAGTACAAAAAATAATAAATTCAAAAGAAGAATTAGATACAAAAAATAAATTACAATCATTTTTAGGATTAGTAAACCAAGTAAGAGAATATATTTCAAAATTAGCAGAAACTTTAAAACCACTACAGAAAAAATTAAAAAAGGATATAGAATATAACTACAATGAAGAAGATAAAAAACAAGTTCAAAAAATAAAAGTACTTTTTAAAGAATTACCAAAATTACAATTCCAAATGAAAATAGAAAATTTAGATATATAGTAGAAGCCGATGCTAGTGAATATAGTTATGGAGGAGTACTTAAATATCGATATGAAGCAGAAAAAATAGAACACCATTGTAGATACTACTCAGGTACGTTCAATGAGACAGAAATAAAATGGGAAATAAATAGGAAAGAATTATGTTCATTATATAAATGTTTGTTAGCATTTGAACCATATATTGTATATAACAAATTTATTGTACGAACAGATAATACACAGGTACGCTGGTGGCTAACAAAGAAAATACAAAATTCAGTTACAACGAAAGAGATTCGGAGACTAGTTTTAAACATATTAAATTTCACATTTATAATTGAAGTAATTAGTACTAACAAAAATGTTATTGCAGATTACATATCAAGACAAAGCTACACAGACTGAAAATATAGAAGAAGATACTCTAGAAAAAATACTCAACACCCTAACTACGCTTTCATTGAAAGTGGACAGTATGGGTACTGAGATAGAAAAGCTAAAGACTAATGAAGATAAACTGAAGTCTATAGCTATAAATCAGCTAACTCAGCAGTGTGCAGAGCTATGTCGATCGGAAGACAATAAAATTCCAGAGCTAGAAGGAGACGTTGGGACACTCCATAAAACCCATAACATTTATCAATCTACTTCTGCAGGTACAAGCAAAGGAGTTAGTCAACCAAGATACCAGAACATAAACATGAATAAAATATTTGAAAAACCATTTAAACCAAAAACACAAAAAGACCATTTATTCATACCCCCACAAATTACCACATACCGAGATAGCCTAAACCAAGACAAAAAAGTTTATAATTATACAGCCCAGAAATATATCGAAAACATCTATAGAGTACAAACTTTTCTAAAACATAACCCTAGAGCTACAAACATCAAAGAACCAAACACCAACTATATAACCCAAAAATTACAAGGATATAACAAGCTAATCGCACTACCCAAAACTAACCCAAGCCTAGTAAAAACTTGTTTTGACTACGGACTATTAAACACCATATACACCCAGGATGGAGAAGAATTGACAACTATGGAAGAATTATACAAGATATTCACTACCTATAAAAGAATAACGAAAGGCAATCTATTTTATATAAAGTGTTATATTGCACCCGCGGAGATATTATATGACGAGATAAAACCAGTTATACAAGTTGTAAAGATAGGACTAACTAAAGACATGATCATACCAGAAGATATTACGCAGCAACCGGAGATACCCAGAATTGAGATACCCGAGTTCTACGTAAATAAAAGACTTATTGGACTAGCTACGACTATACAAGAACTAGCAAATAATTATACTAATGGAAACCCAATATGGAGCTACTATTTGATAACGCTCAATCTACAGCTCTCGTAGAAGTGTAAAGCGGTCGTTAGCAAATATAGAACCCAACTGGGTTGGGTATCGATCCCACAGGGAATAGCTTGGTCAACAAGTAAGCAACGATTACTGGACTTTTAGTGCAAGACTCGTAAAAAAAGGGGATTGTAATGTGTAACCAAAATATTAAAGTAAAAACTGAAAATAGCAAAGTAAAAAGAAAGAATGTTTAGTAGGTTGTAAAACAATGAGAATTGAAGAGTTGGAGTTATGTACACCTTCTGAGTTATACGTCTCTATTGTCTATGAGTGTGTTGAATTCCAACATGCATGTGCTTATAGAGAATTGTATTCGATGGTAAATCCAGGCGTCTTTCGACCTATTCGAGGATTATTTCACTTTAACTCTTTCGAGCTTAAAGCGTGTCTAACGGTATGAATTCTCCAAGAGGTTAATCCAGTTACAGCACTAACTGTTTAATAGGGGATGGGACCCTACTACCTTGACATTATCTCTTTTCCAGACAAATAACCTTTCTTTTGAACAAGTTAAATGTTATACTGGCGTATTCTTGCGTTTGCAACCACAAAGAATTTAGATTAAGATGAAGAGAATAATGATATAAGAAGCATACGTGCCACGAACTCACAAGCTCATAGTAATAGATAGTACCTCATTCAGCTTCCATAACCCCAACAGAGAAGTTTAGTTACCCATGAGTGCGAAGAAAATCACAATTGACATTGTTATTATACCACAATACTGATTAATTTCGTGTAGCACAGGTGGTAGGCGTTTAGGCGTGAATTCCTGGGCAAAGTAACGATTCTCTTGTTGCGGAAATTAAGAATAGATGAATAGAAGAAGAAAGATAGAATTAATGGAAAGATTAGAATTGTTGGAAGAGTAGAAAAGATTAATAGTTGAAGAATGTATGTCGCTCCCTTCCAATCTCTAGCATGATAGGGTATTTATAATACCCATATCCTAATCCTACTAAGCTAATGAAATACTTAACCAAATTCTACTAAGCTAATGAAATACTTAACCCAATTGTACTAGGTTAATGTAACATTATCCAAATCCAAATAGACTAATGAAATACTTAACCCAATTGTACTAGGTTAATGTATTATTATCCTAATCCAAATAAGTTACTGCAAGTCCCCAAAGTCTTCAGAAATGCTGTTTTAGCCCGGGACAGATTTTCCATGCATCACTTTTGGTCCTTAGGCGTCCAAGCTTCCTTTTCTCCTTCCATGAAGCTTTCTTTGGCTTCAAGTAATCCATAAAATGCTGAATTCTGCATCATATACACCTGAAACTTTGCTAATCATGTTCGTTAGCTCACTTACAGGAAAAAGGACTAAAAGTGCATGAAATATATAATTTGTTCTCGAAACATGGCACAAATATGGGCAAAATATATTGATATAGGCGCGTAATATCTCCTATCATCAACACCCCACACTTGAAGCTTTGTTCGTCCTCGAATAAAATATCATGTCCGTCTAAACATCAACTTAGGGTTTCACAGTATCAACACAAAATATTCGTCAAGATAAGCACAACAATCATCAACAAAGAGTAGTTTTCCGATTATTAGTAGAAACAGTTTAACCTCTAGTATAGACTCGTGATGGTGGTCAACTCATATTCAAAAGTTAAGGCACAAGGAATGATATACAACTACCCAAAACTCATCAACCATGTGTGTCTCACAATATATTACCCATAATCACTCACAAGTATAGCATATTTTTCAAACATGGGTATAGAAATATCCTTGCTCTCGCTCTCACAAAGAATTCATATGCAACAACTGATGACCATAGGCTTGCCCTTAGTGTAATGCTCCACTAAATGTCAGAATGCTAAGCTTAGGATCAACTAGGTCTTTTACAGGTTGTAATGTAGGCTAAGGGACGGGTAGGACTATTTTGGCCAGAAATAGTGACTAAGTTCCTAAGCACTTTAATACATCACATTGTATCATCAACATTTTTCTTTCAACCTTTCTTCTTTCTTTTATTCTACCACCCTTGTTCTCCTCTTTTGTTTTTCAATTTTAAGCATAACTCACTTTTCAGCTTTTTTTTCCTTTTTTCTTTTCATAACATACCTCTTATGATAGCACTTTCTTTTTCATAACGTATTCAAGCACCACTGCAATTTAAAGCATCATACTCACCCAATTTCCTCTTATTTCGTCACATGACTTTATACGTTAAAACACTTAGGAATTTGGATCAAATTACGGTCTTGAAAAAAATGGATTGGGCTTACATATGAGGTTGTCAAAGAAGTAGGCTAAAGGCTCAAAAGGGTTAACTAGGATGATGTCCATGGGTAGGTAAAATGAAGGTAAACATGTATAGGTTGCCAAAGAAATGCCTAAATCATCTCCTAAACTAACACTCTTTATTTTCGCTTTGCACACATACCAGGCAAGTTCTAGCATCAGCTACAAACATAGAATATACTATTAATCTCACACACACAAGGCACATGGTCGACTTTATTGGGAGTAGTATAGACTCTCGACCCAACAAGTGAAGGAATTGAAACACACAATATCACATAATGAGTCACAATTAGAGCCTAAACGTCTCAATAGTCATGATTTTAGCACCTACTCTTGTTATGATCTCATGCTGCCTATTAGAATAATTTCGTGCGAAGCTAAGTAAAAAAAAATTACTACTAAAAAAACTTAACTTAAACTAAAAAACGAAACACACACAAAAAAAACAAATAAAACAAAGTAAACAAACATAGATGCGGTAGAGAAGTATAGCATGCAATACCGCCACCCCACACTTAAATGGGACACTGCCCTCAGTGGAAAGTAAATACGAAGAACCTGGTCAGTCGGACTCTTCCTCAATGTCGGGGGTCATACCCCCTTCGTCGGAATCATCATAAGAGTCATCATTAGAGTTCTCCTCCACGTCGGAATCTGGCAAGCATCGATCATCATCGGTCGGTACATTATCATCTAGAGGTTCCTCAAAGTATGTGCCTACTCCACACATCTCCCGTGCATGCATATTCATTGGATAGTCATGGTCCAGCTGTTGGAGCTCTGCAGCAGTTGGAACACGACCTCCACTCATCATTGTGAACCGTGTCATGCCATAAAGATGACGGAAGAAACTCTCATCTCGAGCATGTCTCTCCGCAGTAGTAAGGTTGACACTATGTGTTGTTTCAGCATCTTTGACCTTTGTGAGGTCAACCTTCTTTAGGTTATGTGGGAGTTTGTGATCAGCTGGTTCCTCTTCGATATCCTCCTTCCGTAAGATTGCTGTCAACAGATTACCAAAAGTGAAGTGGGACCTCTTGTGTAGTCTGGCCTTCCGCATTGTAGAGCGAATGATTGCCCCAATGTTGATAGGGACATTCGTCATCAATGCATAGACCAAACACACTCTATCTCTTGTTATTTTGGTGTATTGAGTCCCAGGAATAAGGCATGAGTTGACGATGCGCAACCAGATTCTTGCTTCCCTATTCAAAGGAGCATAGGGGAAGGTGTTGTGTCGTCCGGTGTCTTGGTGTCTGCTCCACCTTGACATGGATCTACTTCCACAAAGTGTGTGTCGAATTGCTCTATAAGAAGGTCTACTGTATAGCTCTTTGAATGGTGCTGGATCGACCAAAGGTAAGCCAAGAAAGGAGTTGATCAAATCCGCGTTGAGCTGTAAAACTTGGCCCCGAATCTTGACTTCGCTGCCCGTGGTTTTCGGCGACCAGTTGGCGTAAAATTCTCTTGTCAAATCAAGATTACATTCTCCCATGTCGCGGAAGATGAAATTCAGATTCAATGCCATGATTTTTGCCAACATACGCGGTTCCTTCTTCGCTAGGCTGTCCTTGTTGATCAAGTCGACATGAACATATTTGCTTTCCTTGTTGTTCCTATACCATTCTTTGGCTTCCTCCTCAAGAACCCATTTTATTCTAAACATTCGGCGGGGTAATTGCATTGAGGATGATTCTCCTTGGTCCTTGCGACCTCTCTTCTTGCCCTTTTGGGATGTGGTAGCCTTATCTTGTCTCGCTTTAGGTGCCATTGTTCCTGAGATTTAAATGATATTTTATGTTAGCTTCAAATCAATGGAAACAATCTATAAACAAGCCATCGGGGTACCACCCCACACTTAGGTTCTTGATACAAATCAGTGAAGTGAAAGTGGTCGATTACTTAGGCTTCGTCGACATACGTTTAAGGAGCTATATTCCGACAAGAAAATCAGTGATGTATCACTTCTTGCAACCTTTGAAATACGTTCATGTTAGGGAAAACAAGACTACTACATAGGGGTTTCATCATGGTATAGTTTCAATCAACAATTATAACCTCCTATATCGGTAGGCAACTATAAGTCTTATCCCGATGAACGGGATAGCCTAACATGTAGGTATACAAGTGACAAGACTATGCAATGTTCATAACCATAGTAATTCCGCAAAGAGTCTGACAATGCAATTAAAACCAAATTCAAGTCGGGAACAAGTTAAGATTATCCTAACGTACATGTTCACTCACATGGTTTTGTATCAACAATTCAAGCACATTAACATCACCAATATTTCTTCAAGATGTAGCAATTCATAATAGACATAGCAACGTAGTACTTACAAAAAATAGATGAAGAATAAAAGAGTACTTACGTGATTGAAGCCTTTGGAGATGTTGCTTGTGAATTGAAAGAGCAAAAAGAAAAATTTTGAGATGTTTTGGAGAGTATGTGTGGCGCCTAGGTCAAGTTTCAATGTGTTTATGTTTCAAGACTAAGTCCCCTTTATATAGGAAAAGAATGAGTCAGGTTTTGACCCATTTAAAATCGGTTTTGGAGACAAAAAGGGACCATAGGCGGCGCCTTTAGCTTTGCCTATGCATGGTATAGGCGGCGCCTAATGCAAAGCATAAGCTAGCATAGGCGGCGCCTAGTGTAATGCATAAAGGGACCATAGGTGGCGCCTAGTGCATGGCATATGAGATACTGAGACCAAATGCTTTAGCATAGGCGGCGCCTATGCTATAGCATACCTGAGCATGGGCGGCGCCTATGTCTTTGCACATTAGATTCCGAGACCTTAGGCTATAGTATAGGTTTTGCATTGTTCGTGGCCTAGTTTTACCTAGGCCTAGCCTTGCTCGATGCCTATTTTGCCATGAGCAATGCTCAATGCATAGCCTTATGCATCTTTATTCCTAACTTACCACCTTTACCATGCAATACGTCCAAATCGTTATTTGAAACCAATCTCCTCGTTGAATACCTCTTGCACCTATATTTGATCAAAACCATTGAAAACGATTAGTACGATGGGTTGCCTCCCACCAAGCGCCTTGGTTTTGGTCGTGGCACGACTCTTATTTTTGGATTTTCTTTTATCAAAAGCAAAACAAGTACTTAGAATGAAAGAAAGACAAAAATGATAAACGACAAACGATAAACGATGGGTTGCATCCCATCTAGCGCCTTATTTATTGTCGTGGCTCGACGTAGTTACCTCGAGTACTTAGACTTCATCGAGGTAAGTGATGGCCAGATAATTCATCGAGTCAACATGACCGATATAAGGTTTAACACGTTGGCCATTTACCTTGAACACAACACCATTATTGTCTTCCAATTCAACTACTCCAGACGAGTAGACTTGGATAAATTTGTATGGACCAGACCACTTAGACTTTAACTTACTTGGGAACAGCTTCAATCTAGAGTTGAAGAGAAGTACCATATCATCCTTTTGGAAATTTTGTCGAACAATCCGCTGATCATGATACCTTTTTATCCGCTCCTTGTATAGGTCTGACCTTTCATATGCATGGAGATGGAACTCATCTAATTTGTTCAGCTGCTCCAACCTCAGATTCATCGCATCATACCAATTCAAGTTCAATTGCTTCAATGCCCACAATGCCTTATGCTCGAGCTTGATGGGTAAGTGACAAGCCTTCCCATAAACTAGTTGATAAGGAGACATGCCAATGGGTGTTTTGAATGCAGTCCTATATGCCCATAGTGCATCATCTAGCTTCCGAGACCAATCCTTCCTATTAGCATTGACCGTCTTCGCAAGGATTTGCTTGATCTCCCGATTGGAAACCTCTACTTGTCCACTAGTTTGTGGGTGATAAGGCGTGGCTACCTTATGTTGCTTGACACCATACTTGGCCAACACGGATTTGAATAGCTTATTGCAAAAGTGAGATCCTCCATCACTTATGATAGTACGTGGTACTCCAAAGAGAGAGAAGATATTCCTCTTTAAGAACGCTACAACACTCTTTCCTTCATTGTCAGCCAAAGCTACAGCTTCAACCCATTTTGAGACGTAATCTACAACAACTAAGATGTACTTCATTCCAAACGAATTCACGAATGGACCCATGAAATCAATACCCCATACATCAAAGAGTTCTACCTCAAGAATTTTGGACATGGGCATCTCATGGTGTTTCGAAATAGCACCTTGACACTGGCATTGGTCGCACCTTCTAACATAGTCATAGGCATCTCTAAATATCGAAGGCCAATAGTAACCACTTTGCAATACTTTCCTTGTCGTCCGATTGCCTGCATGATGTCCTCCAACTTGGGAAGTGTGGCATGCTTCCAAAATATTAGGCACCTCTACATGGGATATACATCGTCGAATAATACCATCCGCACATCGTCGAAACAAATATGGCTCATCCCAATAGTAGTGTTGTACGTCATGCATAAACTTTCTCCTTTGGTGGTAAGATAAATTGGCAGGTATCACATTACTCACCACGAAATTTGCAAAGTCGGCATACCATGGTAATTTTTCCATTGTTGTCGCTAATATCTCCTCGTCAGGGAATGCATCATCAATCTGAATTTCAGGTTGCGCCACATGCTCATTCTCAAGTCTAGATAGGTGGTCGGCCACTTGGTTCTCGCAACCTCTTCTATCTTTGACCTCGAAATCGAACTCTTGCAGCAGCAATACCCATCGAATTAATCTTGGTTTTGCATCCTTCTTTGTCATTAGATACCTAAGAGCTGCATGGTCTGTATGAACGATCACCTTAGTACCCAATAGATAGGCATGAAACTTTTCAAACGCATACACAACCGTTAGGAGCTCTTGTTCTGTCACAGTGTAGTTCCTTTGGGCTTCATTTAGGACCTTACTGGCATAGTAGATAGGATGAAATAATTTCTCCTTTCTCTGACCAAGCACAGCTCCAACGGCTACACCACTAGCATCACACATGACTTCGAACGGGGGAGACCAATCTGGTGCTACCATGATAGGGGCTTCAATGAGTTTTCCTTTGAGGCATTCGAATGCCTTTAAGCAATCTTCATTAAAGTCAAACTTCGCATCTTCCGAATCAGATTTGTCTCTTCCTTTTGACACAATAGCTTTCACTTTTTCGGTCTTCCCTGATAATAAATGCTTTGTAAGAAGATCCATTTGTGTTTTCATATGTGCCATATCTTGATCACGTTCTTCTTCTCTTCTTCTTTGGTTTGCAGTCATGCCAATAGATAAAGTTGGGCTTGCTACCTCAGAATCCCTGGTATGCCAAGCTCTACTTTGCTTTGTCATACGATCTAGCATATTGCTTGCTTGACCAAAGGTGAGGTCCATAAAAGATCCTCCAGCAGCATTATCCACCACTGGTTTAGTTATTGAATTCAAGGCTCTGTATAGTATCTCCATTAGGTGAAAATTAGTCATGTGATGGTTTGGGCATCTCGCTAGCTTTGTCTTGAAGCTCTCCCATGTTTCATGAAGAGCTTCAGTGGGAAGCTAACGAAAGTTGCTGATTTCATCTCGCAATTGTGCTCTTTTGGATGGCGGAAAGAATCTTTCTAGGAAAGTGTCTCTCAATTGCCTCCAATTTGTAATAGAATCGGGAGTCAGCCCATTTAACCAAAGAGTTGTCTCCCCAGACAGAGACAATGGGAATAGATGTAATTGAATTGCATTCTGACCAACACCAGGATTGTCAAACGACTTGCATGTAGAAATAAAGTTGATGAGATGTATATTCGGATCATCGCCTGCTAGTCCACCTAATAATCCCTTGAGTTGCAATAACTGAATCATGGTGCTTGTGATGTTGAACTTGGCTCCGGGCGCTAATGGTGGAGGAATTATGGCTCCGGTGGCTCCGGCACCATCAAGATCATCATCATCATCGTCGAAAGCTGGTTGCATGGGTTGGCGATCATACCTAAATCGATCTTGTCGACCTCTTCGGTTGGCAGGTGTTGCGATTTCAGCATCATGCCTTGGGTTTAGTAACTCGTCATCACCTAAATCCTCATCGTCAGGATTTGTTGCTCGCCCAGGGTTATCAATGTTTTGTTGGTGTACTTGGGCGGTAGCAAGAGCAGCTAATCTCGCTTGCTCCTGTTGAGCAGCCATTCTTTCGATTTCTGTTTGTGCCTCCATTCTGCCAATACGTTGTGGTTCAGGATTGATAGGTAATAACGGTTGACCACAACTTCGAGTGTGGGGCATGCACTAAATAAAAACCTGCAGTAAACAAAAACAAAAACTAAAAGTAAAAGTACGAGAATCTCTGACCAAAGGGTCTAGTAATTATCACAAACTTAATTGACACTCGTATTCCCCGGCAACGGCGCCAATTTTTGATAACGCTCCATCTACAGCTCTCTTAGGAGTGTAAAGCAGTCGTTAGCAAATATAGAACCCAACTAGGTTGGGTATCGATCCCACAGGGAATAGCTTGGTCAACAAGTAAGCAACGATTACTGGACTTTTAGTGCAAGACTCGTAAAAAAGGGGGGATTGTAATGTGTAACCAAAATATTAAAGTAAAAACTGAAAATAGCAAAGTAAAAAGAAAGAATGTTTAGTAGGTTGTAAAACAATGAGAATTGAAGAGTTGGGGTTATGTCCACCTTCTGAGTTATACGTCTCTATTGGCTATGAGTGTGTTGAATTCCGGCATGCATGTGCTTATAGAGAATTGTATTCGATAGTAAATCCAGGCGTCTTTCGACCTATTCGAGGATTATTTCACTTTAACTCTTTCGAGCTTAAAGCGTGTCTAACGGTACGAATTCTCCAAGAGGTTAATCCAGCTACGGCACTGACTGTTTAATAGGGGATGGGACCCTACTACCTTGACATTATCTCTTTTTCAGACAAATAACCTTTCTTTCGAACAAGTTAAATGTTATACTGGCGTATTCTTGCATTTGCAACCACAAAGAATTTAGATTAAGATGAAGAGAATAATGATATAAGCAGCATACGTGTCACGAACTCACAAGCTCATAGTAATAGATAGTACCTCATTCGACTTCCATAACCCCAACAGAGAAGTTTAGTTACCCATGAGTGCGAAGGAAATCACAATTAACATTGTTATTATACCATAATACTGATTAATTTCGTGTAGCACAGGTGGTAGGTGTTTAGGCGTGAATTCCTGGGCAAAGTAACGATTCTCTTGTTGCGGAAATTAAGAATAGATGAATAGAAGAAGAAAGATAGAATTAATGGAAAGATTAGAATTGTTGGAAGAGTAGAAAAGATTAATAGTTGAAGAATGTATGTCGCTCCCTTCCAATCTCTAGCATGATAGGGTATTTATAATACCCATATCCTAATCCTACTAAGCTAATGAAATACTTAACCAAATCCTACTAAGCTAATGAAATACTTAACCCAATTGTACTAGGTTAATCTAACATTATCCAAATCCAAATAGACTAATGAAATACTTAACCCAATTGTACTAGGTTAATGTATTATTATCCTAATCCAAATAAGTTACTGCAAGTCCCTAAAGTCTTCAGAAATGCTGTTTTAGCCCGGGACAGATTTTCCATGCATCACTTTTGGTCCTTAGGCGTCCAAGCTTCCTTTTCTCCTTCCGTGAAGCTTTCTTTGGCGTCAAGTAATCCATAAAATGCTGAATTCTGCATCATTTACACCTGAAACTTTGCTAATCATGTTTGTTAGCTCACTTACAGGAAAAAGGACTAAAAGTGCATGAAATATATAATTTGTTCTCGAAACATGACACAAATATGGGCAAAATATATTGATATAGGCGCGTAATATCGCCTATCATCACTATTCGAGAGATCATCAAATGATTTACTCAAATTCAAAGGAGCTACGACCAACAGATATGGAGGATGTCAGACAATGGATAATGACACTACTCAACCCAGAGAATCAATCTACCGCAAGAGCTATTAAAAAAGGATTTATTTCAGACGGACTACTAAGAAGCTATTGTAAAATGATTGGACATAAATATCCAGATCACCAATGTTCAAGGTGTAATGGAGAAGATAATATTATTCTAGAGGTACATCTAGAATAATCAAGAAGACAAAATGCCAGCTGGAAAGATAAGATAAGAAGAAATAATGAAGATATAGTAGATACGACAAAATAAACGGAGATAAGATATTCATTGTATAGATTTTATTTACGTAAAAGTCTTTTAAATTATTGTAAGTTACTATTTTTGTGAAGACTTTTTAGGTAGCCTAGGTAAATAGCCTTTTTGATAGCCTTTTTGACTTTTAGCTATAGCCTTTATGGCTTTTAGCTTCTTTTTTTTTATCTTTTGTTCAGAAAACATGTAAAATTTGTAAAGTTCATTCTATAAATAAAGAAGAACTGAAGGCATTGCAAGGCAAGCCTTCTCACGTTAAAGCAAATACTCTCTCCATTCCATAACAAATATTTTGCCCAGTTAATTAAAAAACATACATACTTCAATGGAAAAAGCTATGGAGAAACAAACTTCAGAAATATCAAAGCTACCCGAACAGGTATATTTATTTATGATTATGAATAGCTAAATTCATAAGTTCCCAACAATCATGATATGATAAAATAAATTCATATTAGTTACTTTATAGTAGAATTATTCGAAGAATAATATGTTAAGAAGTTTATTAGCAAAGTGGAAACGGAGAAAAATTCCTAAGAACTATGCCATCCTAAAGGTGAAACCAATGAGGCAAGAAGCCGTGGCGGGGAGTAACCAGAGTAGAGGCGTTGTTTAAGGGAAAAAGTATCCAAATTACCATGATAATAGTGACCGAAGAACATGTTATTTAAGAATAATCTAGTATATAGTAATCTAAGATGACCATATTTTGTTATGAACATGGTTGAAGGGAATATTTTGAAAAAAGCAATTTTATGAAAATGAATGATAATTTATCTGATGTGATGGTAGATAAATTTAAAATACTTATTTTGTATGCACTTAGAAATATAAAAGTAGCAGATATAAGAAAAATCCTATTAGAAAAAGCATTTAGTGAATATTACATGACTAGAGTAAATTATATACCATGTCTACCTAACTACTCTTACAAATACTTATCATGACAAATTACATAAAATTTTTAGAAAAAGATATAGAAACATACAATTACTAGAAAAACAGATGAAAATAAATATAGACAAATACATGGAAAATAAAAATATAAAATATATAGAATTTCTTAATAAAAATATGCAAAAACTACTAAGGCTAAAACAAACAACTATAAAATATTAATTTAAAAAAAAATAGATCATCTAGACTATCTTAAAGTTTTAATCTTATATATACTTAAAGATATAGAAATTATAGATATTAAGAAAATAATATTAAAAAAAGTAATAGACTATGAAATTGAAATCATAAATTGGCTAGAACAGTTATACGAAGAAATTTACCCAGAAGGATATTATTCAGATCAAGGATGTTAGAATATATTAGAAAAACTAGAGAAAATCAAGATAATCTAAATAATGAAATTAATTACAGAAATCGAATTAGAAAAATAATGAAAAATCTAAAAGAAAAGTTAATATGGATTGAAGAAACCTTAGAAAATTTAGAAAAAAGTACGTGTGATAGTTTATATAATTTAAAAAACTCACTACGAGAAGAACAACACAAGATAATAAATAACATAGAAAATCTAGAACTAGATATACATTACAGTATAGTTAAGATAAATTATTATACAAAAATTTGTAAATCTGCAGTTACTACAGGATAAAATAATAAACCAAATAAATTAATGAATACATCTTACAAAAAGAGTAAATCATTAAAAAATATTGAAACAAAATCTAAGAAATATCTACGCACAAAAAAGAATAGATTCATTAGATGTATAATAAATCTATTTTATAATCTAGTTATCCGCACCCCCTACAAATGGTATCAGAGCCCAGCAATTTAAAAAGTACAACAATTTAAAAAGTACAACAATTGTACGCAGATTATAATAGCAATTTTTTAAAATCTCAATTAAATAGACTATTACAATATATATAATAGTGCATAGATGTTTGTTTTCATTATGTTAAGTTGTAATTGATTCTTGTGTTATATTTTTAAATATTTCGAACAATATGAATTTTTGCTCTATTTTAGATCATGATATTGATGCACATATTTAGTTAGGTGGTGAAGATTTTGACAATAGGCTTGTGAAGCATTTCCTGTAAGAATTCAAAAGAAAGCACTAAGGAGAAATTTACAATTAATTAATTTAAAAAGTTAATCCAACAACTTTTATTGAATTTGATGTATATTTATTAATTTTTTAGTAATTTCGATGTCATAATCTATAGGAAAGTGAGAAAGGAATTGAAACACTAAAAAAAAATAAAAAATTACACATAGTAGAGAGAGGTAAAAGGATACAAGAGATGAAGAGAAGCATGATAAAGAGTCGAGGAAAATTAATGTTTCACCAAAATTGCTAACTTAAGAATTAAAATAAATCAATAGAAGAAAGAGAATTGAAGTGGGAAAATCAATGGAAAAATATATAATCAATAATGAAGGGGCAATTTGCTTTAAGTAAATTCGTTGCTCATACTAATATCGCATATTATTTTTTTCTATATGCTTAATTTCTTTAATTGAAAGTTAAAAATCGATATTCTATTCACAAACACATTATTAGAAATCGAGGCTCTACTCACAAACACATTAAACAAAAAATATCATGTAAAACCAACTATTTACATATATGGACTTTAATCCTAATAATCTTGAATTATTTTTGTTTGCATATACATGAAACTTACATATTTTATGTCTTGAAAAAATTTATAAATTTTTTAATTAAAATTATTGGCGTATACCACGCAAAGGGCGTATATGAATACTAGTTTATTATTAAAAATGGTCGTTGGGTTCACTTTTATTACAAGCGAACTTGCCCCCCTTGGCATATTATGGAATAGATGGCTCGTGCCCGTGTTGAGCACGAGCATCTACATACTATTGTTATACAAAATTGTGTGATTTCATACTTATTTAATTGTTCACCTCCAAAAAAAAAAATGTAGGATCAAGGTGAATAAATATTACATAGTAAATACTTCACACCATTTACTTTCATTTGCAAACTAAATTCTTGCGTTTGCTAATGAAAGAGACAAAAACAATGGTCATGTTGATATTGGTGGTCATTGAGTCACAATTGAACAAATCTAATATTTTTACAATTGAAGTTCACAGTACATACTTCATCCGGGTATTCACTGCAAGAAGAAGAAAATCAAATGTTAAAATCAAACTGTAACATACCAAATCAAATCTAGGATTATAAATGATAAAGTAAAAGAGAGGGCTAGCCTTTTGCTATCAAAAGGCCAAGATCTCAAGAAATTTTTTTCTTCGTTCGCATAATTAATTGATGCAATTAATACAACACTAAATGTTTTCCTCCATACAAACGCATGATGGATATAATATAGCACTCCCAATGCATGAGGGGTCAGCAAAACAAAACAACCATCTATTCTCAAAAGGCGGTCTAGGTTGGCCGGCTCTGCTCTATCAATACAGTTTGTTTCCCTTTACTTTCCAGCATCACTACTAAACTACTGTTTAGAAAGACAGCATCATATAATGCATCACTGATTTCCTACCTTAAAAATTAATAATTCAATCACTGATAAATGCCTTACTTATAGGTGTTAATTCCCAATTTTAACAATGATTTCCACAAACACTCATTTCAACTGTATAGCCGATGCAGTGAAATTATGGATAATTAAGGAGAAAAAGAAAATGTGAAAACAAAAGGAAGGAGAAATTTAAAGTCATAGAAGGAAAATAGAACTTATTAGAAGGATCTAGTTTCAAAGGACATCTTGCAAGAATGCAAAGGCCTCGCTACTGGAGAAACAGGGCTAGGATTGTTACTACAAGGTGTCAATTCATCATATAGAGAAATACATGCAGATACTCAAGGTTAGAAGAAGGAACGGTGAAATTCTTTCCTTAATGGGGCCTTCTGACAGTGGGAAAACAACCTTGTTAAAGATATTGGGAGAAAGATACAAGAAAATATGAGAGGAACTGTCACATCACATCCCATCTCCGAGATATTAATGTTGTTGACTGCGGTAATGATGAGTAATATGGGAAGATGAACCACCTACTAATAAGCAGGGAAACATGTTATTTACTTCAAAATTTTATAAGTGAACCAAGTGCATAATCAACTGTTGGCAGCAATATTTACCGTAGAAGGAAAAAAAATGTAAAAATAAAAATTTAGATGGAAGAATTATTAGATGAACAAACAGCCAAAGAGTTATGATAATGACACCAAAACCTCCAAAAATATACAAGGAGCTATTCGTTATCAAGGAAAGACTGCATACAATAGACTCTTGGAGTAGGGTCCTTGCCCGTACTCTGCGTAAAGCAAGAGATTAATGCACCAGACCGCCCTTTTTTTTATCAAATGTGATAGACAAATTTAAGTTGGAAGAAACGTGTTTAGATGTGCCAGAATCAATGATGCATTTGCTACATGTATTATTTCTACATGTTTTATTTACTGTAAATACTTCAGAAATGCCTGTCATGTTGATTGCATTATTGTCAGGTGCATTATGTGCAGTTTCAATTACGTACCTCAAAATCCAATTGTATTGATCAGGTGTAAAAGTAGGTTGTGGACCAACAAATCTCTCATTGACCTCTCCCTACAAAACTACGAGTGTTATCAACTTCCATAGCATTCACCACAGTAGTAGGTCTTTGTCCTGCTCCAAATTTCTTTTTATGCTTGTAGTCCTGTGGAAATCCATGAACTTTCCAGCAATTAGCCTTGTTGTGTCCGTGCAGATTACAAATCTCAAAATGAAGGTGAGATTTTTTCTTTGGCTTCTAGAAGAAGTGGGGGCCTCTGTACCAATACGAATACCAGCAGTGGCCTTTTGATTTTCATCAGACATAATCGTAGCATAAGCTTTATTGACATTAGGGAGAGGGTTCATCATTAAAATCTGGATCCCAGCTTGATTATACAATTTATACAGTCCCATGAGAAAGTTAACTAATCTCATATACAACAGATGATTGACATAAACCTTGGACTTATTGCAACCACATGAAGGTGGAGGTAGTAAGGCCTCAAATTCATTCCAAAGCAGTCAAAGTTGATGAAGTAGGTGGAAACAGAGAAGACACCATAGGAAACATCCACAGCAGACACGGAGTTAAGCTGTATTTGAGGGAATCATTTTGTCTTACTGGGAAGGTGTCAACCCCCATACATGATCTTATGACTTGGCAAAGACCAACCAGAACTGATGGTATACTTTGTGTAATCGCTAGTACCATATTATTTTTGCTTTTATTGAACACATTAAGGCGCCTTACTACAGACAGGACCTTAGCATTTTACTAATAACAAAAATAAATAGGGTTGACTTTTTTTAGCTTGATCGATATCGATTTTATGATTGAATGGCAGAACTGCTACTTAATAGTAGAAACTCAGAGAGACAAATAGAAAGAGGACTCTTTCATACCTGCTAAATCCTAGAATGAGAAGTAGGTACTTTATTTTTGGCAGGAAAAGTTCCAGCTATTTTCATCAGACATAATCATAGCAAAAGCTTTATTGACATTAGAGAGAGGGTTCATCATTAAAATCTGGATCCAAGCTTGGTTATACAATTTATACGGTCCCATGAGAAAGTCAAATAATCTCATATACAACAGATGATTGACATAAACCTTGGACTTATTGCAACCACATGAAGGTGGAGGTAGTAAGGCTTCAAATTCATTCCAAAGCAATAAAAGTCGATGAAGTAGGTGGAAACAGAGAAGAAACCATAGGAAACATCCATAGCAGCCAAGGAGTTAAGCTGTATTTGAGGGAATCATTTTGTCTTACTGGGCAGGTGTCAACCCCCATACATGGTCTTATGACTTGGCAAAGACCAACCAGAACTAATGGTATACTTTGTGTAATTGATAGTACCATATTATTTTTGCTCTTATTGAACACATTAAGGCCCCTTACTACAGACAGGACCTTAGCGTTTTACTAATAACAAACGTATATAGGGTTGACTTTTTTTAGCTTGACTGAAATCGATTTTATGATTGAATGCCAGAACTGCTACTTAATAGTAGAAACTCAGAGAGACAAATAGAATGCTGACTCTTTCATACCTGCTAACTCCTAGAATGAGAAATAGGTCCTTTATTTTTGGAAGGAAGAGTTCCAGCCTTTGTTGCCCCTTATAAAGTGAGTCTACTTGGCGAACTGGCAGGGCCCAAAGATCTATTGATCAATATGAATCTCGAGAGTGGATGGCAGGGCCAGAAGGAATCATAATTTTCACACTATGCATATAAATTGAATCTCTTTGAAAACATGACGTCGTCTAAAAAATAAGAAGTGCACACGTTTAGCGACGTTAGCTAACGTACGCCACCATCGAAAATAACCTGAAAATGTTATATGAAGATGAAGCTCACTAACACTACGACACCTAAAGTACCACTGAAAGTAAGGATATAACAAACAACATCAAATGGGAAGTCAGTAACTCCAACTCTGGGGGATTCTCAATACGATACAGTTCAGCTAGCTGAAAGAGAAAAAAAAACTAGCAGGGGTTCTAAAGCAAGAATAGTTATGCTAGAAATAAGGGTTCCTCAGCCATTACCTACAGTTCAACTAGCTAAATCGGTATTGGGATCTGACAATGGTTCAAAAGGCTTGACGAATACTCTGATAAAAAACCCGGAAACCATCCACACCACTAAATCACCACCTAAAAATCCTATTGATGAAGAGGACTCAACATAGGCGATGAGGAAGCTAACTTTCTCGGCAAGCTCCAAACCATCTAAGGCACTGCAAAGCAAGCTTTCGATAATGGGTAAGCAACTTCAATACTTTTCTCCTGTAATGAAGAATGGGGTAAATATGGTTAAATTAAATCTAATTAAAGTAGAAAAATAAACAAAGAAAATGGGACTGTGCGTTAATAGGGTATGTTATAGGGAAGAATCCATCATTTAAATAGATGTTACACTTTGTGTACATATTCTGGAAATTTGTAACAACACCCAGAGTGTTTCTACATGATGATGGATATTTTATATTTCAGTTTGAGAATGAAGATGATAGAGCAAAAGTACTCCACAATGGGCCATACACATATGACTATAGAGCATTTGTGCTGAAACCATAGATACCAAACTTTCAGAGGAGTAAAGAGTCTCTGAAATGAGTATCACTATGGGTTGTCCTCCCC
Source organism: Capsicum baccatum var. pendulum (assembly GCA_030864225.1). Classification (NCBI taxonomy): domain Eukaryota; kingdom Viridiplantae; phylum Streptophyta; class Magnoliopsida; order Solanales; family Solanaceae; genus Capsicum; species Capsicum baccatum. The sequence continues at coordinate 234,452,065 of CM061552.1, forward strand.
AATCTCCCAATTCAATACTAGGATATTGAAAACCTATGAAGAATTGCAAGCTACTTAGGTAAACCAGTATGCACTGATGGCCTCACTGCTGGAGAGGGCAAAATTTCTTATGCCAGAATGCTAATAGAAATGGATATCACACAACCACTACCTGAGCACTTGCTGATTGAAGAGCCTGATGGAAATATTCGGAAGCAAGACTTGGATTATATTAGTAGCCAGAGTAATGCCAAGATTGTATGGCTCTAGGACATGAGACACATAAATGACCTTTAAAGAAAGCAGTAAAACAACCCTCCAAAACTACTAAACCAGCACCAACAATAAAGAAGACTAAGGGTCATACTTAATGGTTACAAAAGGCTATCCCAACAAATACACAAAATAAGGTCCCTCTAGTTGATAACAATAATAAATCTGTTGCAAGGAGGACCAAGAGGAAAGAGCAAATGCAAATCATACAGGATGAAAGGGCAAATCTGGATGGCAGCATAGATAGGAGACAAGAGGATAGAGATATACAAGATGCATGTAGACTCAGTTTGTTGGGGGTCACTGAGGGTCCTGGGCAGCCCTCTAATGCTCCAACATAATCTTTTATTCCTGTAATATAAGAGGACTGAATTAGACCTTTAGGCAGAAGGAGTTAAAGCTTTTTTTGAATCACAATAAAATTAAATTATTAGGTTATTTAGAAAAAAAATAAAGAGTAACAATAAAGATACCATTACAAAGCTTCTGGGTAGGGAAATGACATGCACTACTGATTATAGTGTTGAACAGACAGGAAGAATATGGCTATGTTGGAAACATCAATAGGTGAAGGTAACAATTGAACTAGCTACTTCACAAATAGTGCACTACTATATGGAAGACAAAGGCTTTAGGTTTGCTAGCTTTATGACTTTTGTCTATGGTTACAATACCTGTGGAGGTAGGAAAGAAATATTGGAGCAACTAAGAGAAATTCATCAAAATATGAATGAACTCTGGGTTATACTAGGCGATTTCAATACAGGACTCTCTGTGACTGATAGACTTAATAGATCCCCTATCCAACAAACTGACATACATGACTTCCATGACTGTATAGAGTAGTTAGGACTGGGTTTGCTACCTAAATGAGGGTTTGACTACACTTGGTGCAATAAAAGGGAAACAATTGATAGAATATACAGCAGGATTGATTGGAAACTAGGTAATGATCCTGGTTTATGCAGTATAGGGCCCTAAAGACTGTGTTCAGGCAACCAGGATGCTCAGATTATTCACTAATCATTGTCAACTCAAAATTCCTGATACAGATTACTAAAAGACCCTTCAGACTGCTAAATATCCTATTATACCAAGACAACTTCCAGAACATAGTGAAAGAAAGTCTGGAGTCAAAATACTTAGGGGCATGCAATGTAATTAGTATGGTCGAGGTTATTGAAGATTGGAGTTAAAGCTAAGACACTCAATAAATAGATGTCCTCATTGGAGCAGAAAATACAGGATCTGAGATCAGAATTACAGTAAGTGCAAATAGAATTGAGTACTAATCTATTAGATATAGACTTAATTTAACAAGAGAGATCGGTTCTTGCTCAACTCTAAAAGTAGGAATGGATAAATGAATAGGTTTTAAGACAGAATTCTAGGGCAACTTGGATAGTACACGGAGATTCCAACTCAAATTTGTTTTATCTCACTTAAAACAAATACAACCAGGAACATGATTGGCTTTGTATGCACTGAGCAAGGAAGGAGAATTACAGAACCACCCTAAATTTAGTAGGAATTCACTCAATTCTTTCATCAACTTTTAGGTACTATTGTAACTAAAATGCCTTGCATCAATATTGACATAGCAAGAAATGGTCCTTGCCTGAAAAAGGAACAACAACAATAATTAATGCAAGAAATGATAGAGCAAGAGATCTGGCAGATAGTTCAACATATACCCTGTGAAAAAGCACCAGGTATTGATGGATTCCCAATAGAGTTCTTTAAGAGTCAATGGTCAATATTAGGACAAGAAGTTACTAAAGCAGTAATATGATTTTTCAAAAATGGGAGCTTGTTAAAGAGTATAGACTGTGCAACTATTACACTTGTCCCTAAAGTAGATAGCCCTAATTTTGTGAAAGAGTATAGGCCAATAGCATGATGCACTACTTTGTATAAGATCATTGCTAAAATCTTCACTGCAAAAATTAAAGCCTATGGTAGAGGTGTTAGTGAGTTATTCACAATCTGTATTCATTGAAGGAAGAAGTATCTTGGATAATATGATAGTGGCCCATGAATTGATCAGGGGATATAGCCAAAAACATGTTTCTCTAAGGTTTTTCATAAAAATAGACATAAGAGAGGCTTATGATTTAGTCGAATGGGGGTTCCAACAGATGATACTTATTGAATATGGCTTTCCTGCAAAAATGATTGAATGGATTATGACTTGTGTAACTACTGTGAGTTATTATGTGACTGTGAATGGGAACCTAACTAAGAAGTTTACTGCTAATAAAAGACTCAGAAAGGGGGATCCTATGTTCTCATATCTCTTTGTGTTGGTTATGGAATACTTAAACAGATCCTTGAAATAGTTGAGGCATAACCTAAACTTCAATTATTATCCAAGGTGTGCCAGACTATAGCTGACTCATATCTTTTTTGCAGATGACTTATTGTTATGTTGCAGAGCAGACCAAATGTCCATTCAACTAATTTTAGAGGCCTTTGAGCATTTCTTTTCTGTTTCAGGATTAAAAGCTAACTTAGAAAAAAGTTTTTTTATGTAGCAGGGGTACCCAGTGAATTTAAGTAGCAGATCTTAAGAGGAATGCAGTTTCAATTGGGATAAATACCTTTCAAGTACTTGGGGGTGCCACTATCATCCAGAAAACTAATATTCAACATTGTATGCCTCTAGTTGAAAAAATGGTAGCAAGGCTCAAGTGTCGGACTGTTAAACTCTTATCCTATAGTGGAAGACTACAACTGATTAAAAGTGTGCTATTTGACATGCAAACATACTGGGCACAAGTTTTCTTATTGCCAAAAAAAGTTGTAGCCATGGTCACACATATCTATAGGGTATTTCTTTGGACAAGAGATATTGAAAACTCAAATAAGGCATTGGTTACTTGGACTACTATGTGTCTACCTAAAACTACTAGTGGATTGAACATAATTGAGTTTGAGAGATGGAATAAAGTAGCTCTATGTAAAATATTATGGGCACTGTCACATAAGAAGGACACTTTGTGGATCAAATGGATCCACAATACTATATTAAGTGGAGGGACTTAGAGTCAATGCATATACCTAAACATGCATGTTGGCTTATTAGGAAAATATTTGATGTTAGACAGGGGCTGCAAGCTGGCCAGTCATTGCAATACCTAGCTTAGTTTACAGTTAGATCAAACTACAGTATCAAAAAATTATATTACTCAATGCTGCCCCAAAAACCCAAGGTAGCATGAAGAAGCTTAGTTCAGACAACAGGAACTATCCTAAGACATCAGTTTATAACATGGCTGGCTCTTCATGGGAGGTTAGCAATAGTTGAAAGGCTTGAGAAATAAGGTATCAATATAGCTACTGGTTATGTCCTATGCTATTCAATAACCAAAGAAACTTTTCAACATCTATACTTTGAATGTAGTTATTCTAAGAAAACCTGGAGAACCATGTTGAAGTAGATGAATATGCATAGACAGGTGCACACATGGACAGATGAAATCAAACTGTTGATTAACAAAACACACATCTCAAAGAAAAGATCACAAATTCTAATATGTGTATTTGCTACTACGGTTTACCAACTTTGGATTGAAAGAAATGGATGTAGATTCAAGGCCCAATACAAGAACAAATCCCAGTTGATCAAAGATATCTTTCTTTAAGTGAACATTAAAAGCCAGTAATAGAAAAGATGGCAGGATGTCCCAGCAAGTTTGAACTATTACCCTTAGCTAATGTAATATAGTTGATAATGTAATAGTTAGAAAGGACAAAAAATTGTAAACAAGATGATTTGGTTGGAATAAAAAAAATTCTTTCAACCAAAAAGAAATAATCATAAATACCGGCCAGTAGAACTGAACATTATACCAATATTACACTTTATAGATGAGAAACTTGAATAACATCTATGAAATAATAAATACAACAAATGATTGAACGATTATTCAGTTGACACTGAAATATGATCAAACACTTTGGGTCCATCAGTATGCATAATGTTATAGTAGTTAGAATAATTTATATCAATATCACATCACCTAAGAATTTGGATGAAAGAAGGCAACCAACTTCATATTCATTAAATATCTATATCATGACTCTAGTTATATATTTTCAAACATGCAAGTAAAATCTTATATACAAATAAAAAATTATCAGATATTAATAAAATCTATTGATAACGCCTCTCGCTAACAAAAATCAAAGGTGCAGTACATGAAGAAAGAATGGAAAAAAACTTACTTAAATATAAAGACATCACAAATGAAACCTCCTGGGTTTTGACCCTTAGAAAATTTCCTGTAATTCCATTTCTTGGACCCAAAACAACTCATAGGTATGAGTCGTATGATGGGGTATAAGTGGTATGGTCCTGTCGTATACTGACCAATGTTAGATAGTGGGATGGTTTTGGTCACTGGAATGGTTATCGTATGGATTGGTACGAGTTGTATCAAGGACTGATATGGTGAAAGGTTTTTGATCTTCCTGGTATTTCATTCTTCTAGTGATATGGGTTATGGGTATGGATCATATATTGTGGTTACAACTTAGTTGATAAGTCGTATACCGGACTATATTTGATCTAAGGGTTGAGGATGGATACGAGTGGTGGGTGCCAATCGTATGGAAGGGTACGACTAGTATGGGTTAGTCGTATCCCTATGATGGGCTTTTAAGAGATTTAAGTGGGGGTATTTTGGATATTTTCCTACTTACCCTAACTTGGACCCATGGCTTCTAATACATTTTGGAGGCTATTTATCCTATCATTCTATTCATTAACAACTAGAAACTATTCTAAAATACTCCATAATTCTCTCAAGAGCTTTTGAGGAAAGAGGGTTAAGGTTTCATCTTGTGGATTGCTTTGGGTCTTGTCTTGGTGATTTATTTCCATCAATTCTTTGATATAAGGTGTGTTTCTCTTCCATTATTATAATTTAAACTAAAGACATGGTTTATATGATTGATTTCATGGTTTTACTATTTCATGATTATGGTTTTCAACTATTATTTGGTTTTTTTTTTATTAAATGCTTGGTGGTTTCCTATAGTTTTATTTATGCTTTTATATTCATTAATGGTGGATTTGGACAATTGGATTGCATGGTAATAGTTTAATGATCTTTAGAATTGGTTTTGGTTATATTATGCCCCCAAGGTGTTTAATAAAATACTTATAAAGATATGTTCATTGCATCGACTTCTTTCAATGGAACTCTTGTATGTTTTAAACTTAATAAGGGATTTATACATGATTTAAATGGTTTGAAAAGGCTAAAGTCTAAATGGTTATGATTTTGGAGAACACGAAAGTCTCTTAAGTGGATTTAATATGGTAATTGGAAGGGAACCTAAGGTCCTCTTGACATAAATTGTTTGACTACGGATATTACTTGCAAGTAAGGGGTGATATGACGATACCACTAATATTGTCCTTGGTAAATTAATGGATAATGGTTTGGTTATTTGAAAACTGGGTTTTATTAGTCATTAATGGTGGTATGTGTAGCAATTACATAGAAGGTGGCAGTCCCGGGGGGGCCAAAATCAGAAACTCGTAGTTGCCGATATGAGAGGTCTTGATGACTATGTGCGTATGTAATATTTTATATTGGGGGATGTACTAGTCATCCCATGGGATATTTCCTGGTCGTGCGGCTACACACACTGGGACCCTTTTAGCAGGGGGAGCTGAACCCATATACCCCATGAGTGGTTAGGACGACATAGATACACAACTAAGGTTTAAAGTTTTAAATGCATGCTAAGCCTAATTCTATTTCTCAGCACTTGTATATGTATGGTTGTATGCATTATGGATGGTTTTACTTGGTTTATAACTGGCATTATTTAATTCTTATCCAGAGTTTCATGCTAGCGATCATTACTTAACCTATCTATTGGTGGTTGTATACCTAAACTATGCAGGAATCGGCCATTCAAATCCTCTTACATAGTGATTAACTTGGGGTAAGCATTTGGACTGAAGTGATGAGCTTTCATCTTTTTGAAAGGCATTATTTTATGTTATGGATTTCTTTAGACACTTTTCCTTCATTTTGGATATTAGTTTTGTCCATGGTTGGGGGAATATCCCAATCAAATTTGCTTACTCTTTTGGATAGAGTCTTTATGGTACTTTTGGGGGTTGGTATGTGCGGGATCGATATTGATATTTGCCTTGGCATCAGTATTGGTGTTGGGTCAGACACCCTTTGAATATATTGTTAGTTGTTCTATCTTATTAAATTTTGGGATTAATCATATTATGTTTTGGTATTCTCCTAGGTTGTGGCCTGGTTGGCATGGTTGGGCAGTTAGTGGGGTATGGTTGGACTTGATTGGTTTATCATGGTTGTGAACCTATCCTAGAGTCTTAATGAGAACAGTAATGCTATCTTGTTATATAATCAAAATTCATCCCACAAAAGGCTATATATAGGTGGTTGGGTTGGGTAACAGGCTGTAGTCCCTAGTCCTAGTTAGACTTAGGATGCCCATTACGATAAGGCCATGGGTTAGATCATTTCAAGTTTGTATAAGAGCCTCGGTTTATGGTCAACTGGAATGTCCACAAAGCCGTATTGGTTAGAGTCTTTTTTAGGGGTCTGAAGCACACCACACTCATAAGAGAGAGACTGTAAGATATTTAGGAATGTTTTACTTTCTTAGCATTCTATTTTCAAGATTGATTTGTCAATCTTGGAATCTTCTTTAATCCTTATTTGTTCATCTTTCAGATTATGCCTCCTAGATCTGGAACACAAGAAAATTCTTCCATCCCATCTGGGGATAATACTGAAGAGATACATCATACGTCTGGGGTACATCTTTGATCTCATGGTCCTATTCCTAATGGTATTTGAGTTCCTCCAATTCTGGCTAGTTCTCCTCAGGTCCCTCGGGGCAATGTGATGATTGTAAAATTTTATTAGTCTATCCATGTTATTTCCCAATTGGTTGTTACTCAGGATGAATGAGGTGTGGCTGGTACTTTGTCTGCTAAGGCCACAAAGGTTTGTCAATTTATAAAGATGGGTCCTCAAAATTTTATTGGAGTAAAGGTGGAAGAGGATCCATGGGGATTCTTTGATGAGATGGAAAAGATCTTTTGGGTGATGCAGGATACTAATATAGAGGGGGTTAACTTTGCATCTTATTATCCCAAGGATGTTACTCATTAGTGGTATGAGATGTAGGACAGTGATAGAGGTGATATGGAAGAAAAAGGGTTATGGGAGGGTTTTTATAATGCCTTCTTGGATTGGTTCTTTCTTAAAGAGTTGGGAGAAGCTAAGATGGGGGAGTTTGTAAACCTCAGGTAGGGGAGGATGTCAGTAAAGTAATATGCCTTAAAGTTCCATCATCTATCAAGGTATTCTCCTAATTTGATGGATGATATGAAGTCGATAATAGGGAACTTTACTTTTGGGAAGTTTACTTTTGGGTTAAATAGAGATATAATTCTAGAGAACAAGACTTCCTTGCTAATTAAAGATATGAACATCTTAAAATTTTCTATTCATATGAAGTAGGTTAAGAATGAGAAGAGGAAGCAGGCGGAGTTTGCAGATAGGCAGGGAAAGAAGAGTAGGTATTCTGACCAGGGAGGTTCTTAGTCTCAGGGTGGGAGAGATGGTGGCTAGTAGGGTAGCATAAACTTCCGTTACTACTCTAGGTTGTAGTGCTAGTCGGAATATATTGTATTCTTTGGCATCCCAATAGGAATTTAAGGTATCACCTGATGTCGTTACTGGTACGTTATAACATTTTTCTCATGATGTATATTGTTTACTTGATTTGGGGTTAATTTTTTCTTGTGTGACTCCATATATGGAGATGTATTTTGGTTTCGATCCAAAAGTTATTTCAGATTTTTTTTATTTCTACCCTAATAGGTGACTCGATTATTGCTAAGAGAGTCTATAAGGGGGTGTGGTATTTGTTGTTGACAATCAACCCTTGGCAGATCTATTTGAGTTGGAGATGGTAGATTTTGATGTAATTTTAGGTATGGATTATTTGCATTCTTACTATACATCTGTAGATTATTGGACCTGTAGGGTTATCTTTATATTCCCTGGTGAACCAGTTATAAAATGGAAAGGTAGTTCCTTAGCTCCTAGGTGGAGGTTTATTTCTTATCTTAGAGCTTTTAGGTTAATCTTTAAAGGTTATCTTTATCACTTAGTCTGGGTTAAAGTTTCTAACTCGGAAGGTCCTTTTTTGTCTTCGGTCCATGTGTTTAATGAGTTTCCAGAAGTCTTTTTGAATGACCTTCCTGGTGTTCCTACTGATAGGGAAATAAAGTTTGGTATTGATTTGCTTCTGAACACTTGTCTAATTTCTATTCCTCCATATAGACTGGCTCCGGCTGAGTTGAAGGAACTCAAGGATCTTCTGGATAAGGGGTTTATTCTTTCTAGTATTTCTCTGTGGGGTGCACCGGTGTTGGATGTGTGCAAAAAAGATGGTTCCTTTTGGATGTGCATTGACTACAGGAAGTTGAACAAGGTAATAGTCAAGAACAAGTATCATTTCTCGAGGATAGATGATCTGTTTGATCAATTATTTGGTGCCAAGTTATTTTCTGAAATAGATATTTGGTCTGGGTACCATCATCTTAATATTAGGGAGGTGGATATCACTAAGATGGTTTTTCATACTCGGTATAGGCATTGGAGTTCTTGGTAATATCATATGGGTTAACAAATGCTCTAGCAGTATTTATGTACAAGATGAATAGGGTGTTCAAGCAGTATTTGAATCTTTTTGTCATTGTATTTATTGATGATATTCCAATTTATTCGAAGAGTGTGGTGGATCATGCTAATCACCTTTGTGTGGTATTGCAGACCTTAAAGGAACAACAGTTGTATGCTTAGTTCTCTAAGTGTGAGTTTTGGATGAACGTTATGACTTTATTGGGTCATATTATTTCTAGTGAAGAGATAATGGTAGATTTGTAGAAGGTTATTATGGTAAAGAGGTGGCCTAGGACCATGCTGGATATAGGAAGTTGGGTTGGGTAGCAGGGGGCGGTCCCCGGTCCTAGTTAGACTTGGGATACCCATTACGATAAGTCCCGGGATCGTGCATGTCAATATACCATTGATAAATTAGAACCAAGATAGAGAATTAATAAATTAAAAAATAAGATAAAGAGAAAATTTTTGAATATAAAGAATTTAATTAGGAATTGAGAAGTTCACCACTTATCTTTTAACTATGGCCTATGGGACACACAAAGATCAATATAAACTACTTCACATTTTTTACTTCTTTCTGTTGAACTCAAAAAAGAAAAATATTCAATGTGAAATTGGATACTTTTCAATTATTTGGTACATGTATTTGTAAATTCTCAATTTTTCATCTCAAAACCCAAAGTGAAAATCTATAATTTCTTAATGAATACAATAAGCAGGCAAAATTACCAACATGCAAAAGTTGAAGGATAAAAAAGTAACCACAAATGGCCAAGAGCAGATAGAACACAAATTTGAAGACCTTCATGAAGGGCTTTTTGAGTTTTTCTAGGGTTTAAGAAGTGATAAGCATTATCTATGAAGATTCGTTAACTAAAGGGGTAAGAAATTTGTCTTCATAAACTACAAGCAACAAATTTGATATTAAAAACTTGTGCATAATTTTAAAAAAGAAACACATACCGCTTCGGATCTTTCTTCATCTTTTTGCTAACAAAATTAAATCCCTTTCCATATAGAAAAAACTTTATCACCAAGAAAATCAGCACAAACTCACAGGCATAACAAATCCCAAAATCAAATAGTAAATGAAGAATCTAAAGTAAAAAAATTTTCCACCAAGAAAGTCAGCACAACTCATATGCATGATAAACCCCAAAATCTAAAAGAAAATGAAGAAATCTAAAATCAAGTAAAAACTAATGCGTTGGAAAGACGAAGAAACAAATGAGACAAGCTTAAACAGAGAAATAATGGAGAATCTGAACCTCATAAAGGGATTATTACTTGGTCTTATTTTCTCTTTCTCGATATTGTACCATGATGGATTGTTGCTGCTCTGATATTTGTGATGTAGAGAACTTCAGATATATTCAGAGGCTTTTATTATTTTTTTTAAAAAAATACACTTAATGGACTGAAGTCTGAATCATTCAGATTCAGACCTCTATTAAGTGCAAACAAATAAAGCCTAAGTTAGTACTGACAATATGCTGGTAAGATAGTAATTGATTAGGAAGGTCAAATGCATCTTATAAGCTATACTAAGATAATACAAATATATTAGCCATTAATAAGTTGGACCTTTTTGTCTTGAAGGTCATTCCCTAGAATATTTTGTTCAAGAGGTAAAACAAAATATCATATTGAAAATCATCTAATCTTTCTTATATATAATTTTTTTGATATATGAGATACTATTTTTTTGTGAAAAAAATAAAATCAATATTAGAAGTGCTTTTCAAGCATTCCTATTTATATTCTGTTATGCAATAACACTATCAAAAAGCATCTATACATTTTCCATGATATAACCCCATACCATAGCACACTTTTACATTATTATTTTATATCCAACCCAGTCTGAAGAAAGTCAAGCCATAACCTACCTTATATATTGAAAGCTAGTCCAAAAGCCTTCAACCTGATTTTTTCCCCTCACGAACAGAATCAAAACCAACTAAGATAAATAAATAATCAATCTACGCATCAAAAGAAAGCCAAAGACACCCATATTGCCTACTTTTGAATCTAGGTCAAAACGAACCCCCAAAGTGGATTTTTAAAAAAGAGGGGTAAAATTGGAATTTTTATCTAAAAATATGTTTTAATGATTAAAGGAACTCATAGAAGAAAATGCAAGTGAAAATGGATTGAAATTGGGGTTTAAATCGAAGAAATACTATTTTTAGGCCTTTCGGGCCAAAATTCTCAAATTTCACATTTCGATCTAAGTTTTAACAAGGTTTAAGTGATAAAATTGAAGAAAAGTAATTGAAATAAGGATTTGGAGCTTACCAAAGCTTAAAAATGAAAGAAAATGCTCAAAAAGTTGAACCGAATCTCCAAGTCTCAAAAATGGTAAAAAATTACAAAAAAGGAATATTTAAATGCACCAGGTGTGTAATACCCCGGGAAATTTTTTGTTGAAATTTTGTGCGTAAACGTGTTGGGTTCTATCTTCTAGAATCAATTATAAATTTTCCATGCAAAATATATTAGATTATGACCCACCATTACGTAGAGTATCAAATAAGCTTTTGAATGATAGGTGGATCATCAAAAACAAACACCCGAGCGACGAGTTATGAACATTCCGATCGAACCGTAAAAAGTAGTGAACAGTAAAACATGCAGGCAAAATTACTGAGGCTTGGCGTATTTTTGCTCTAAATTTAAATGATCATAACTCCTTGTAGATAATAATCTGGGTGATTTACTATATATATATGGAAAGATCTGCAAGTCCTCTTTCGAATGAAATTGGTTTCATCCAATTTGTCTATCGGAGCAAAAAGTTATGGTCGATCTACTTCAGCCTATCAAAAGTGAATTTTTGGGTCAACTTCAAACAATTATAACTCCTAGTACACAATGATTTGGGTGAGATACTATATATCAACGGAAAGATATGAGAGTCCTATTTCTAATAAAATTGGTTTCATCCAATTTAAATATCGGAGTAAAGCATTATGGTTGATCTACTTCAGACTATCAAAATAGTCCACCAAAGGACAAATTCGAGATTTTTTTTTTGATTTTTAGGGGTGTTGTGGTCATTACTCCTCACCAAAAATCCATCAAAACCCTATATTAAATCCTATTAGGAGCATTATATGTTATATTTCATCAAACTCCCTCCAAAAGAAAACCCTAAGCTCCTACATCCAACTTCAAGAACCTCCAAAGTTCACCATTAATTCTGCAAATTTATTCAAGATTCCAAGTTCAAGACCTCCAAGAACCATCATTCAAAGGCACGATTAACATCTCAAAAATGAGTATCGATCTAAAGTTCATCATTAAAGGTATGTGGGGTTTTTCAACAATAACTCTCTATTGTTCATGTGCTCAAAAGTAATTTTATTTACAAAGGCATGATTTTTATTTGATATTTATGAATTTGAAGCATGAACCCATATCTTATTATAATTATTATGAAATCTTGATGTTTATGATTTTTAAAGATGAATTTACATATGTGGTGATATAAAGCATGAATCTTGAATGATATTTATCATGATTTTGACATTTAGATCGTGAATCCCCATTGGAAATTGTGTTTTTTGAGAAAGTGTGTGTTATAAGCATGTTGATGTTGAATATTTGAGATATTTTGAATGATTTGACTTTTTGGTCTTAATGGAGTTGTTTTGAATTCGAGTGTGAAAGAAATCTACAACATGGTTGATTTTGATTGATGGGAAGCATGATGGCTACCGATGTATATTTATATATTTATGAAAGAAATAATCTGAGCTAAGTTTGGGAGAAATCTTTAGCACCGAGTGTGAGGTATAAAGCGACCTTACTTTCTTAGAACTACGTGCCCCCGTAGAAGTGAGCCTGAGGCTGATTTATATAGTGATCACTAGTTTGTGTGGATTTCATATCGATAGTCCTACTCTGATGGAAATGATAGGATGTCTCTCCCTAACGTGGGTTATACGTTGGACTCCACGTAGCTCACATGGTTTGTATCAATTATAGGATCTCCTAGTGTGTGTGTGTTTCCTTGTGTCTATAGTGAATGATAAAGTGATTTGAAAGTGGAATTGTGAAAGTTATTCTTTCGAAAGATTTAAATGATATTCACATTATTAAAATTGATATTCTTGATGAGTTGAAAGTGATTGATAAATTATATGATGACTCACATGCGTTATTGTACTTATTTCATCCTCTCATGATTATGATGATTTTATTCGGGCTATGTGAGTCTTTTATACATCTTGCATATTTCTTATAAATTTTTATGATGATGATGTTTATACAACTGCATACACCCCCATATACTCGATTCCTTTCCATGGTACTGACCCACATCTTCAGATGTGGGCTGCATTTTCTCAGAATATAGGTTCAGGTGCTCTGTTCCAGGTTCGACAGTGATTCTTCGGGCACGCTGTTCTACATCCTCTGTTGTGGTGAGTCCTCATGTTCCGAGGACGTGATGTCTGATGTTGGTTTCACGGAATTATTTACATTTGATAACTGAGTATGAGTCAGTTGGGGCATGTCTCAGTGGCTCGATGGTTTTATTGATTTTCTTAGAGGCTTGTCAGATTAGTATAGATATTGGGAGTTGACTAATAAGTCATATTTTGTTATCTTTCTGAAATTGTTTTATTCTTGAATGATGATTACTCTGTTGATATTTGAGGGTTATTTATGGAAACCCCGTTGATTTGTATTGAACTGAATGAAATTGGCTCAAAGGGTTAGCTTGGGGCTACTCGTAGTCTCAAGCACCGTGTGATGCTCGGAGACCCGTTTTTAGGGGCATTACAACTGTTGTCATTGCAACTCTGGGATAGGGTCACAACCGTGACCGAACCGACCGAGTCCAACCATACCACACCAACCGCCCAACCATACCAAACTGTGCCATAGGCCATAAACCAATCCACAACTAGGGAGAATATTAAAACATAATATGATTAATTCTAAAATATAATAGGACAAAACAACCAACAATATCGTCCAAGGGTGTAAGCCTCAAAACCAATACCAATGCCAAGACAAATACCAATACCGATCCCACCCATAGTAACCCCTAGAAATACAACAAAGAATCTATCGAAAAGTGTAAACAAATCCGTCTAGGACATGCCCCCAACCATGGCCAAAACCAATATCTAAAATAAAGGTAAAATGTCTAAAGAAATGAATAACATGAAATAATTTATTCCAAAAGGATGGCAGCTCGCCACTTCAGTCCAAATGTTGTCCCCTAGTCAATCACTATGAAGGAGGAGTCTAACGGTCGGTTCCTGCATAGCGTAGGTATACAACTGCTAGTAGACGGGTTAGCAAACAATCCCTAACATGAAACTCAGGATAAGGATAAAATAATTCCAGTTATAAAACCAAGTAAAACCATCAATAATTCATACAACCATACATACTAATAAGTCGTATTTTGTTATCTTTCTAAAATTCTTTTATTCTTGAATGATGATTACTCTATTGATATTTGAGGGTTATTTATGGAAATCCCGTTGATTTATGTTGAACTGAATGAAAATTTATTAAAGGGTTAGCTTGGGGCTACTCGTAGCCTCAAGCACCGTGTGATGCTCCAGGACCCATTTTCTGGGGCGTTACAAACTTGGTATCAGAGCCTAAGGTTTTAAGGTATCCTAGGGAGTCTGACAAGCCGCTTTAAGTAGAGTCTTGATCATTGGTGTATAGCACGCCACATCCATGAGAAAGAGGCTACAAGATGTTTTATGAAAAAGTGTGATTCTTTCTTTTAGAAGTCTATCATGCTTAAGCGAAAAGAAATAATAATGGTCAGCAATCTCAACCTACTAACCCATTGAATGAAAACATGTCTCATGCTGAATTTTGGGCAGCCTTTCAGGCGCTGGCCCAAGTTGTTACTATAAATGTTCAGGCCAACCCGACCCCGGCTCCACAGCAGTAGAGAGGTGATTTAGCTGCTGCCAGGATTTGGATACTTTTTTCCCTTTGGAGATGAGGGAGGTGAAGGTGGAAGAGTTTATGAACCTGTAATAGGGCTCTATGACTGTTAGGGAGTACTGTCTAAAGTTCAACCAGTTGGCCAAGTATGCTCCTGACTTAGTGGCTGATAGTCGGGCTAGTATGAGTAAGTTTATGACTGAAGTGTCTAGTTATATGGTTAAGGAGTGTAGGTCTGCTATGCTGAATAGTGAGATGAATCTTTCTAGACTGATGACTCATGCCTAATAGATTGAGGCAAACAAGATTAAGGAGAGAGGTAGAATGAGAGGGAATAAGAGACCTAGTCTGAGCAGCACAGACAAGGTCAGACTAGATCGTAGGGAGGGAGTCGCCCTCAGTATCAAGATCGTTCATCTATGTCAACACCGTCATCTGCTAGTGCTCCCGTGCCTAGAGGTAGGCAGGAGCAAGGTACCAGGTCATATGCATCCAGGTCCCAATACAGTGCTGGCAGTAAGCCAAATTATCCCATGTGTCCTAAGTGTGGTAGGGCTCATTCGGGTAAGTGTTGGGGTGAGAAAAGGGGTTGTTTCTGGTGTGGTGACATGGGTCATAGAGTTAGAGATTGTCCACAGGATGGACAAGGGCATCGTGACTATCGCCCTCAGACCCAGACTTAGACTATTAGTGCTTCAGACCTCTTCTAACAATGCTAGCGAGTAGTGCCCGAATAAATTCTATGCTTTACCGTCCCACTAGGAACAGGAGGACTCTCCCAATGTTGTTACTGGTATGCTTCGTATATTTCAGTTTGATGTGTATGCTTTGTTAGATCCTGGATTTACTTTCTCATATGTTACCTTATTGATTGCTGTAAATTTTGAAATGAGTCCTGAAATTATTCCTGAGCCTATCCTAGTTTCTACCCCAGTGGGTGATTCGATTTTTGCCCCAAAAGTGTATAAAAAGTGTCCATTTACCGTTCTTCATAGAGTCTTGTTGGCTGATCTAACTGAGTTAGACATGGTAGATTTTGATGTGATTCTGGGTATGGACTGGCTATATTCTTCTTATGCCCCTATTGATTGTCGGACCCGAGTGGTCAAGTTTCAGTTTCTGGGTGCATCCGTGTTTAAGTGGTCTGGGAGTTCGGTGTCACCCAAGAGTTATTTTATCTTTTACCTCAATGCTATAAAGCTTATTTCCAAGGGGTGTATTTACCATTTGGTTAGAGTCAAAGACACTCAGTTTGAGACTCAAACTCTCCAGTCTGTTAACGTCGTCAATGAGTTTTCTGATGTCTTTCTGGATGATCTCCCAGGGATACCTCCTGATAGAGAGATAGAGTTCGGGATTGATCTTTTTCCTGATGCTCAGCACATTTCTATTCCTCCTTAACGTATGGCCCCTACAAAACTTAAGGAGTTGAAAGAGCAACTCAAAGATCTACTAGATAAGGGTTTCATAAGGCCCAATGTTTCTCCTTGGGGTGCTCCTATGTTGTTTGTGAGAAAGAAAGATGGCTCTTTGTGTATGTGCATTAATTACCGCCAACTAAATAAAGTCACCATAAAAAATAAGTACTCCCTTCCGAGAATAGATGATTTGTTTGACCAATTGCAAGGTGCAAGTTATTTCTCAAAGATAGACCTTTGTTCCGGCTATTATCAACTCAAAGTTAGGGAGTGTGACATCTCTAAAATTTCATTCCAAACTCGTTATGGCCATTTTAAGTTTCTTGTTATGTCATTTGGGTTAACTACTGCCCCAGCAGCTTTAATGGACCTCATGAATCGAGTGTTCAGATAATATCTTGATATGTTTGTCATAGTGTTCATCGATGATATACTGGTGTACTCCTATAGTGAGGATGAACATTCTGATCATCTCTAAACTGTCTTGCAAACCCTTAGAGATCACAAGTCATTTGCCAAGTTTAGTAAGTGTGAGTTTTGTCTAAGGTCAGTTGATCCCCAAAAGATCGAAGCTGTTACAAACGTAGACCTATTTCTTCAACTGATATCCAAAGTTTCTTGGGTTTAGCTGGCTATTACTGCTGTTTTGTTGAGGGTTTCTCCTCTATAGTTTCTCCTATGACTCGGTTGACCCAAAAGAAAGGGAAGTTCTTGTGGTCCGAATCTTGTGAGAAGAGTTTTCAGGAGTTGAAGACTTGACTCACTTCAGGCCCTATTTTGACTTTGTCGGATAGTGTTGATGGTTTTGTGGTGTACTGTGATGCTTCGAGAGTTGGGTTGGGTTTTGTATTGATGCAGAAGGGTAAGGTGATAGCTTATGCTTCTAGATAGTTGAAACCCCATGAGAAAAATTACCCCACCCATGACCTTGAGTTGGCTGCTATTGTATTTGCTTTGAAAATCTAGAGACACTATTTGTATGGTGTCCATGCTGATGTTTTCACTGATCATAAGAGTCTGCAGTATGTGTTTACCCAGAGAGAATTGTATCTTAGGCAGAGACGATGATTAGAATGTTAAAGGACTACGATATGAGTGTGCTGTACCATCCGGGCAAGGCCAATGTTGTGGTGGATGCCCTAAGTAGAGTGTCCATGGGTAGTGTTTTGCATGTGGTATAAGGTAAGAAAGATTTGGCTCGTGATGTACATCGTTTGGATAGATTGGGGGTTAGGTTGTTTGACTCTGCTGAAGGTAGTATAGGGGTTCAGAGTAGTTTTGAATCCTCCTTGGTTTTGGAAGTGAAGGAAAAACAATACTTAGATGCTAGTTTGGTTAGACTGGAGGAGTCAGTCAAGGACCAAAAAGTAGAGGTTTTCTCCTAAGGGGAAGATGCTGTGTTGAGATTGCAGGGTAGATTATGTGTCCCGAATGTTGATGATCTGAGACAGAGGATTATGGATGAAGCGCACAGGGCACGATATTATATTCATCTTGGTGCCACCAAGATGTACCGAGACTTGTGGGATATCTATTAGTGGAGTGGTATGAAGAAAGATATAGAAACATTTGTAGCTAAGTATGCAACATGCCAATAGGTTAAGGTTGAACACCAAAGACCGGGTGGTATGATGCAAGAGTTTAGTATTCCCACCTAGAAGTGAGAAGAGATAAATATAGACTTCATGATTGGTTTACCTCCTTCCCGACGTTTTCTCATTTCTTGCCTGTTCATACTTCATATACTGCTGAGGATTACGCTAGATTGTATATCCAAGAGCTAGTCAGACTGCATGGAGTTCCCTTGTCTATCATTTCGGATAGGGGTACTCAGTTTACTTAGCAATTTTGGAAAGCTTTTCAGAAGGGTCTTGGTACCCAAGTGCTTTTAAGTTCTGCTTTTCATCAGCAGACCGATGGTCAGGCTGAGCGGACCATCCAGACCTTAGAGGATATGTTGAGAGCTTGTGCACTTGACTTTAAGGAAAGTTGGGATGATCACTTACTGTTGATAGAGGTTGCTTATAATAAAAGTTTCCACTCTAGTATTGGCATGGCTCCGTTTGAAGCCTTATATGAGAGGAAGTGTAGATCACCCATAGGTTCGTTCGAGGTGGGTGAAGTAGCTGTGGGTGGTCCTGATTTGGTATTTGAGGCTATGGAAAAAGTTAAGTTGATTAGGAAAAGGTTGAAAACTGCCCAGAGTCGTCAGAAGTCATATGCGGATGTTAGAAGGAGAGACCTTGAGTTTGAAGTTGGTGACCTAGTGTATCTGAAAATTTCACCCATGAGGGGGGTGAAGAGATTTGGAAACAAGGGGAAGCTTAGTCCCCGTCATGTTGGTCCTTAAAAAATTCTTAGCCGTGTTGGTAAGGTAGCTTATGAAGTCGAGATGCCTTCCGAGTTGTCCTCTGTTCATCCAATATTCCATGTCTCCATGCTTAGAAAGCATATTAGCGATGCTGTGGTAGTAGATTCCTCTGTGAGTGCTGACATTAAAGAAAATCTTTCTTTTGATGAGATTCCTGCTGAGATTCTTGATTTCAGTGTCCGAAGACTAAGAAACAAAGAAGTTCCCTTGGTTAAGGTGTTGTGGCGAAACCAATCTAGTGAGGGTGCAATTTGGGAAGCTAAGGTGGATATGCGATCCAAGTACCCGCACCTATTTTCCGCGAACTCCGATCAAGACGAAGGTACCGTTCTTTCATAAATCATGCACTTTTGATAAAAGTTGTAGCAGTTCAGCTATCATTTATTATGTGTTCAGCTCTAGTTTCTTGAATTTATGCATTCTATGTTGCATTCTGAGTGAGAAACGATGTGGTGATGAATCTAACGAATGGTTTCATCTATATGCTCTATTCCCTATCTAATCTTGGCATGTCTAGCGTCATTCGAGGATGAATGTTTCCAGGGGGATGATGTAATACCCCAGGAAATTTTTTGTTGAAATTTTGTACGTAAACGTGTTGGGTTCTATCTTATAGAATGAATTATAAATTTTCCGTGCGAAATGTCTTAGATTATGACCCACCATTGCGTAGAGTATCCAATAATATTTCCAACGATAGGTGGATCATCCAAAACAGACACCCGAGCGACGAGTTATGAACATTCCGATCGAACCGTAAAAAGTAGTGAACAGTAAAACGTGCAGGCAAAATTACTGAGGCCTGGCGTATTTTTTATCCAACTTTTAATAATCATAACTCCTTGTACATAATGATCCGGGTGATCTGCTATATATCAATTGAAATCTGTGCGAGTCCTCTTTCCAATGAAATTGGTTTCATCCAATATGTCTCTCGGAGCAAAAAGTTATGGTCGATCTACTTCAGCATATCTAAAGTAAATTTTTGGGTCAAATTCAAACGATCATAACTCTTCATACACAATGATCTGGGTGAGATACTATATATCAATGGAAAGATATGAGAGTCCTCTTTCGAATGAAATTGGTTTCATACAATTTAAATATCCGAGTAAAATGTTATGGTTGATCTACTTCAGCCAATCAAAATAATCCACCAAAGGAAAGATTCGAGTGTTTTTTTTGATCTTTAGGGGCGTTTTGGTCACTCCCCCTCACCCAAAATCCGTCCAAACCCTATATTAAAGCCTATTAGGAGTATTATATGTTATATTTCATCAAACTCCCTCAAAAATAAAACCCTAAGCTCCTACATCCAACTTTAAGAACCTCCAAAGTTCACCATTAATTCTACAAATTTATTCAAGATTTCAAGTTCCTAGTACAAGAACTCCAAGAACCATCATTCAAAGGCACGATTAACATCTCAAAAATGAGTATCGATCTAAAGTTCATCATTTAAGATATGTGGGATTTTTCAACAAGAACTCTCTTTCGTTCTTGTGCCCAAAAGTAATTTTCTTTACAAAGGCATAATTTTTATTTGATTTTTATGAATTTGAAGTACGAACCCATATCTTATGATGATTATTATGAAATGATGATGTTTATGAATTTGAAAGATGAATTTACATGTGTGGTGATATAAAGCATGAATCTTGAACGATATTGATCATGATTTTGATATTTGGATCGTGAATCCCCATTGGAAATTATGTTTTTTTTGGAGAAAGTGTGTTATAAGCACGTTGATGCTGAATATTTGAGATATTTTGAATGATTTGACCTTTTGATCTTAATGGAGTTGTTTTGAACTCGAATGTGAAAGAAATCCACAATATGGTTGATTTTCATAGATGGGAAGAATGAGGGCTCCCGATGTATATTTATACATTACTGAAATTGTTTTGTTGTGGATTGTCTTTGAAATGATCTGATCTAAGTTTGGGAGATATATTTAGCATCGAGTGGGAGGTATAAAGAGACCTTACTTCCCTAGAACTACGTGCCCTCATAGGAGTGAGCCTGAGGCTGATTTATATAGTGATCACTAGTTTGTGTGGGTTTGATATCGATAGTCCTACTCCGATGGAAAGGATAGGACAGCTCTCCCCAACGTGGGTTGTACATTGGACTCCATGTAGCTCACATGATTTATGTCGGTTATAGGATCTCCCAGTGTGTGTGTGTTTCCTTGTGTCTATGGTGACTGGTGAAGTGATTTGAAAGTGGAATTGTGAAAGTTATTCTTTCGAAAGATTTAAATGATATTTACATTATGAGGATTGATATTCTTGATGAACTGAAAGTGATTGACAAATTATATGATGACTCACATGTGTTATTGTACTTATTTCATCCTCTCATGATTATGTTGATTTTCTTCAGGCTATGTGAATCTTTCATACAACCTGCATATTTCTTATAAATATTTATGATGATGATGTTTATACAACTGCATACACCACCATATACTCGGTCCCTTTCCATGGTACTGGCCCACATCTTCAGATGTGGGCTTCATTTTCTCAAAATGTAAGTTCAGGTGCTCTGTTCTAGGTTCGACAGTGATTCTTCGGGCACGCTGTTCTACATCTTCTGTTGTGGTGAGTCCTCATGTTCCAAGGACGTGATTTCTGATGTTGGTTTCAGAGAATTGTTTACATTTGATAACAGAGTATGAGTCAGTTGGGGCATGTCTCAGTGGATCGATGGTTTTATTGATTTTCTTAGAGGCTTGTCAGACTAGTATAGATGTTGGGAGTTGACTAATAACTCGTATTTTGTTATCTTTCTAAAATTCTTTTATTCTTGAATGGTGATTACTCTGTTGATATTTGAGGGTTATTTATGGAAACCCCATTGATTTGTGTTGAACTAAATGAAAATGGCTCAAAGGGTTAGCTTGGGGCTACTCGTAGCCTCAAACACCATGTGACGCTCCGAGACCTGTTTTTCGGGGCGTTACAAGGTGCCATTATGGTACACCATGGGCCGCTTTAGCGGTCGACGCTAAATCGCCTAGGTACCGCAAAAGAGGTACCCACACTTAGGTACAGGTGTCGGTAAAGCGGTACCTGATGACTGTGCTAGGTCCGCTAAAGCACCTAAAGGACACTTGATCGCCCTCAGCTAAACTACCAAAAGGGTCTGCTCTAGCAGTCACATCAGTTGCTGTGCAAGCTGTGGAGACTTGGAAAATTCCAAGTCTCTGTGGACCCTTCGAGATTCATCCAGAATCCTGTGAATGCAAAAAAAAAAACTATGCTATCTAATCATATTCAATGTTCCAAACTCAATGGCGATATTAGATATCCAAAAAAAATGGTGTTTTCACAAAGTTGACACCCGATACCTAATTTTACAACTTTTTAAATCGAGGATCAAAATAAGATATAAAAGTCGTAAAACCACACTAACCATATTATCAACCTAAAATTGACGTTCCAAACCTACTGGCGTAGTCCATTTTGCATCTGTTGTAGAAAACCAATAAATATTTACCAAAGTCAACTATAGAGCCTTTATAATTATCAGAAACCTGCAATTTCATAGATATCACACTGAAATGCATTAGAAATCCTGCCAATCATCCCCACATCCTAGAAATACCACAATGCAACCACGAGAATAGGAAAAATGGTCAAATCACATAGAAATAAATATTTCACACAAATCACCAAAAGATAGATCGTTACATCATCCACCACTAAGAATCTAGTTTGTCCTTGAACTAAAGGCAATAGAAATTGCCGAACTGCAAAAAGCTACGGGTAACTACTATGCATATCAGGCTCAACCTCCTAAGTACCCTCATCTATAAGTATATGTTTTCACTGGACCTTAACTACTGGAATATCTCTAGAACACAAATGTCAAACATCCCTATATATAATAGAGACCGACTCCTCGACAAAGATATTGATCATCTAACTGAACTGAATCACAAATGTCATGAGGCTCATCCATAATGTAACACCAAAGTATGAAAACATGAAAGAATGGATGAACAATTGATAAATTTGGGGGAAAAGTCAACTCATATGCCACATTAGCCATATTTCAAAAAATCTCAAATGGCCCTATAAACCTGAGGCTAAGCTTGCCCCTCTTTCAAAACTTTATTATGCCCTTAATGGGCAAAACAAATAGAAAGAAATGGTCTCCAACACTGAATCTCAAGGCAAAAAGTCTACGATTTGCATAGTACTTTTGTTTACTTTGAGTCGTTCCAAGTCTATCCTGAATGACCTAAACTCTATCCAAACACTCACAAAGTAAGTTCGTACCTTGAGGTTTGATCTCTGAAACATCAAACGAACCAACTGCAGAGTGGTAATTCCTACTATACAATGCCTTAATTTGGGCCATTTCAATACCAAAATGGTAGCTAATATTATAAGCAAACTCTGCCAAAGCTAAGTGTTGCTCCTACAAACCACCAAAGTCAATTACACAAGCACAGAGCATATCCTCCAAAACCTAAATAGTTCGCTCCTACTAACCATCGGTCTAAGGGTGAAAATCTATACTAAGATCAAACCAAGTACCCAACTCTTCCTAAAAGGTTTTCCATAAGTAAGATATGAACATTGTACCGTGATCTAAGGTGATAAACACTGGCATACCGTGAAGATGCACTATCTCATGAATATAGATATGGGCCAACCTCTTAGCACTGAAAGAAACCTGAACCAAAATTAAATAAACAATTTGGTCAATTGATCCAAGATGACCCAAACACTATTCGGAGCACGAAAAGTACGAGGAAACCTAATCACAAATTCTATAGAAATTTATTCCCATTTCCACTCATAAATTGGTAATATCTGAAGCAAACCACCAGGCCTCAAATGCTCTACCTTTACCTACTAGAAACATAGGCAACGAGTTACAAAATCTGATATATCCTTTCTGATACCACCATAATAGTAATGTTGAATCAAATCAAACACTTCTTAGCCACTCCAGGGTAGATGGAATACCAAGAATAATGAGCCTCCTCTAAAATCAATCTAATCAAATCACCTACTCTCAGCACACAAACTCAACCACCAATTCTTAAGATACCATCTGAATCAAGAGAGGATTCCTTAGCCTCACCTCTTAACACCTTATCCCGAATAACTCTTAATCTAATATTATTAAACTATGAGTCCAAACATTCCCATCAAAGAGGATGTAGCCTCCACAAATCCAAAACTGTAATACCACAGGTCTTGGACTCTAAAAATTTTTAAGTGTTGATGACACTACCAAGACTACGACTTAGGTGTCGAGTCGTTATCACTCAACATGAGTCAAAGGGTGAGACTTGTAGTCTCACTAATGAAGTATGCCCAGGTTACTGTCTTGATCACAACTTATTTCTCATAAGTCATAGGGTAGGGTCACGATTTATGGTGAGGGACTCATGACTAAAAGAGAGAGATAGCCTAATGTTTTTGCAAAGGCTATGGGTTCAGGTAATGACTCATGACCAGTAACTAGGAGTTGTTACTCGACGCATAATGACTGGAAGCTATTTTCCTACATATTTTTCATTAAGGGTAATTTGATCTTTTCCCTTCCTTACACTTTACCCACAACATAAAACACCCTAATTGGCCCTTTTTTTATAAGTTAACAAAACCAAAACACCACTCTCTCATCTCAAATTCTTAAGGAAGAGAAAATTAGGGTTTTCAAGGAATTCAATCTTCAAGCTCTCAACATTGGATGTTTTTCCTATTCTTGTGTGTTTCAGGCATGTCTCTTATTCCTAACTTGGTTTTTATATAAGGGCATCTATTTAATCATTATTCATGTGAATTTGATGGTGGGTTTATAACTGGATTGAGGATTTTGGATTGTTTACTATTGGAATTGCTTCCCCATGTTTTGATTATGATATTCATGCTTTAAATTATGGTTTTTTAGTTGAATGGGTGCACGATTATGGGAATTTGAAATGGGGAACATGGTTTTCCCCAACTTGTTGGATTTTAGCTAAATAATGGCAATATCCTCAATCCACCTTCATGAACTTTCATTTTAAATAAGGAATTTGCATAATTTAACTCACTTTTGGAAATATTGCATTATATTAATGGAGAAATTGATTAAAACAAATTTTAAAGGCCTTGGAGGAAATGATTTGGTTTTAAAATGGAACTTTAGAGTCATTTGGTTTAATTAGATTAAAATTGCATAAATGGACTTAACTTGAAAGCATAATTGGTATGACGATACCAATGGTAAATGCCTTAATAAATGACTCCTGGGTTAATGGATGAGATTATGTGTAAATGTTTTAATTTAGGCTTAAAGGGGTTGTGTAGCTCATCGTGAAGGTGGAGGTCCAGTGGAGACCAATACTGGAAACCATATTTTCCAGAATGGGGGTCTTTATGATCTTGTGCATAGTTCACACCTTATATATTTTTGGGATGGTTGGAGAATTGAGGTGTCTGGCCCCCCCTCAGATTTCCTTGATTTGTGTGGTTAACACACGCTGGAGCCATTTCAGCAGAGGGAGATGATCCCATATAGACCATGGGTGCCCTTAAGATGAATAGAGATACATAGTCCAGATTAATTATTTTAAACTATTATGTTCATGGCCCTTTACCCTATCCCAACATCTTATATGTTTGTATGTATGAATGTGTGTATGTGGTTTGACTAGTTTCGGACATGATATTATTTTATCACTTTACCTAAGTTACATGCTGGTGCTTATTCCACTAAATGTACCAGGACGCTACATTGTTTCATGATGTAGGGTCCAAAAATATTTCTGTTACCCCTGTGTAGCATTAGGTGGTGCGGTTGTCTGTTGAGTTACTATGAAGTGTTGAGCCTCTATTTTCTGAAATCATTTGCCATTTTCTTAGGTTTCTTTTCATATTTTGGTAATTGAAGAGTTCCAATATCATGGTCGAGGGCATGTCTTGACCTAATTTGGTATCCCAGTTTAGAGGCTTTTGTGGAGAAAGTGTGGGTTGGTTATTTATTTTTTATTCTTAGAACCTTCCTATTAGTTTATATATCATTCTTATTGTTTGGATTTGCTTCTGCTCTTATTTTATTGTGTTGAGATGGTTAGGATAGGGGGTGATCTCCGACCTATGGTAGGCTTGAGATTCCTATCATGGCCAACCCTGATTCAGGTCATGATAAGAACACACCAGGTGTAGAAATATCAAGCTTATCCATATGGTTAGCCAAAGACTAAACCCCTAAAGTTAAAGGTCTCTCCTAGGTCAAAATATGCGCCAAGCTACCCATGCTAGCCTACTTTCGGCTAAAGGCATATGGAATAAAATTAGCCTTGCCTGGATAATAAAGAATAGCCAAGTAATAATCCTTAAGAAACTCAAGACAATGCCACTACCAAATATTAAGATCTCGCTGGGCGAAGAAGTACTGAAGGCTATGATGACTCGAGAAGAGCTCACAAAGGACTCCATACAAGTAGTACCTCCATAACTATAAGGAATAACGACCACACATAACTCCGAATCATAGGTAGAGTAATTCCTCTCATGGGGCATCAGGTGATGACAAGCATAAATGATCACCTTACCTTCCTACATCCACATAACACCTAACCCACAGAAGACGGTAAAATCCACGCTCTTCTTAGGCAAGGTCAAGATGGGAGCTGAAGTCAACAAATCCTTGAGCTTCTGAAAGCTCGCCTCACAAGCATCAGACCAGTAAAAGAAAATCTTTTTCTGAGTCAACTTGGTCAATGGAGATATGATAGATGAAAAATCCTCAATAAAATGTTGACAGTAACCTGCTAAACCAACAAAACTCTGAATTTTGGTAGGAGAAGTAGGCTAAGACTAATCACGAACCACTGAAATCTTGGTCGAATCAACTATAATACTATTCTTAGTAAACATATGATCCAAAAAAGAGATAGACTAAACCAAAACTCACACTTAGAGAACTTAGCGTACAACTTCTCATCCCTCAATCTCTGAAGCACAATCCTCAAATGGTTCTCATGATCGAACTCACTCTTGGAATAAAACAGGATATCATCTATAAATACTTTAACAATAGCTGGAGATATAACAAAAAAACCTAGTTCATCAACTCCATGAATACGACTGGGGAATTGATCAAAGCAAAGGACATGACCAAGAAATCATAATGACCGTACCGAGTCCATAAAGCTATCTTTGGAATCTTCAAAGCTCTAATGCTTAATGAGTGATACCCGAGCCTCAAATAAATCTTTGGAAACATGAAAGCACCGTAAATTTGGTTGAATAAATCATCAATATGAGGAAGAGGATACTTATTCTTAGCTTCCACCTTGTTCAATTGCCGATAATCAATAAATATAGGTATCAACCCATGCTTTTTCTTATAAACAATATGGGCACACCCTAAGGTGATACATTAGGTCGGATAAATCCCTTATCCAATAACTCCTACAACAGATACTTTAATTCCTTAAACTCGTTCAGGGCTATCCTTTAAGGAGGGATAGAAATGGGCTTGGTACCCAGCTCAACATCAATGGAAAAGTGAACATCAAAATCTAGAGGCATACTAGGCAAAACCACAAGAAGGACATCTACTAGCTCTTGGATAATACGAATAGAATCTAAGGAAGGAGGTGAAGTAACACTAGTATCACAAATATGGTTTAAATAAGACAAATATCCCCTTTCAACCAAACAACGAGCTTGTAGGAAAGGTGTAACTCTTTTGGATCCTGAGTGAAGTACTTCTTTCCAAGCTATCCTCGATATACCCAGAAAAGCTAAGGTCACAATCTTAGCATAACAATCTAGGACAATATGATAAAGAGCCAACCAGTCCATACCCAGGATGACATTAAAAACTATAACATCTGATACAATCAGATCTACCCACGTCTCATGCTAGAAAAAGTCACAACCATAAAATTGGTACACCCGATCCACCATTAAAGAGTCTTTTATGAGGGTAGATACACAAATAGGCACATCAACAGGCTCATAAGTAGAATCAAAACCCAAAGTAAAATACATAAAAACATAGGAAAAAGTCGATCCTAGATCAAATAACATAGATGTAGATCTAAAATAAATAGGGATGATACTTGTGATGATGGCATTGGAGGCCTTTGGCTCTGGCCTGGAAGGTATAGCATAGCACTAACCATGTCCACAACCTGGTTGAGTAGACCAATGACCACCACTATAGGAACCACTACCTCTACATCTCACACCTCTTGTAAAACCTCTACCTCTCATGGCCGATATAAGAGTTAGGTGGGGAAAATCCTTAACCACATTGCCAATCTTATCACACAAACAGAAAACTCTATAGTCCAACTCAATAGAAGGTGGTACAACTAGAATGGAATGACCACCCAAAGATGTAAACCAGAAGAGCCACTTCCTAAACTCTATAAAACTGCCTGCACCGGTCTACTATGGTACACATAGAAACCTCTAAAATATCTACCTTAAAAGATGTAACCTCTAAACTCACAAAAATGATACACCTTCTTGGTGCCTTCTCGAGATAATAATTAAATAGACTCACGAATTTTATCGTGATCCACAATACTCTGAAATAGTGCTCTAAACATTACCATCTAAATCATAACAAGCTGAAGAGAAACAAACCCTTCACGAACTTAAGAATCTTCTCAAACTCAATGGAAATATTAGCATAATAATATCTAGACAAGGCATGGAATCATGCCTCATACTCTGTAATAGTTCTAGAACCCTACTCCAAGATATAAAACTCATCTTCTATTGATCACTCAAATTGAAAGGCACAAATTTGTCTAAAAAGGCCTCTGTAAACTGATCCTAAATCATTTCTTGTAAACCAAGAGGTCGACACCCATAAGTGACCTCGATGTTATATCTCTCAACTTGTAAGTAGTATAAGAAACCTATGCAACTCGAGTGAACCAAGGTTATGCAATATGTCATGGCAATACATTAAGAGATCATAGGCATCCTTATCTATATCACCACTAAACCTAGGAGGACCTAGATAAGTAAATCACTCAAACCTCTTTTGATCCTCAAATCATATAGCTACGCTTACAATAATAGAAGGTATGGTAAATCTAGTTGGTTGAGAATCCATCTGAGGAGGCATCATATAATAAGGCTGAACTCTAGACCTCAAAACACCATACTTAGATACAGGCACTGAAGGATGAACCACGCTCAGAGTCTATAGAGTACCATAACCAGATGTCAGTAAAATAGGAGGATCCATACACAGAACTAAAGAAACACCAGACTATCGCAAAAATAGACGTACAATACTCAAAGCTTGAAGAATACCAGGTGCACTCAAAGGAGCACCTTCTAAATGGGTCAACAGATAAACTAAGAACCCCTTTAAGACTAGGGTAGAATAACTCGATGGAACTGAGGTAGGTCCTATATCTCTAATATAATTATCTTGAGCCTCAAGGGTGAGTCCTCTAGTTCTATTTCTAGGTAGAGAGATCCTTTTTCCTATCCTACACGATGAGCCTGACCACAAATCGCAACTTGTCCTCTAGACTAGGATCTCTCCTCAGATAATGGATCCAAATCTCTAGCCTCACTGGATCTAGTCCATACCATCTGCGTAGAAAAGAGTGAAATATAACTTAGAACACAAGGTATAAAATATTCGTAAGATATAGAATAAAATAAGAATAGTTTCTTAAAGATATCTTTTAGCCTCACAAAGATAGCTATGACCATCTACATATTGATCCATGAAACTCTATTAGATACCTCGTTGTACACTATTGAGACCAATGAAAACCTGGATTCTCTAATTGAAATTTGTCATAACCCAAAAAGTAAGTGTCACCTAAATAGATACAAAATAAGAAATCAATGCCAAAACTAAAGAACCCTATAATAGAGTCGAACCACATATATGTAGTAAAAGCAAAAATATAATCAAAGATACCAAATCAAATCCCAAAACCTGGTGTTATAGTGTAAGAACTACTAAATATATCTCGAATGTCAACTGATACAATAATAGTCCAAAAATGATCAAAATTGTCTCTGAATACAAAATAAGACATAGACTAGTTAAGAAAAGGCATAAGTCAACTTAGGATGCATAGATTAATTGCTACCTGGAATGGCTCCAAGTATCTCCTGAATAAACTGTCGTGAGGCATACTTATACCTGGATCTTCATCGAAAGTGTTTAGTAGGGATGATTATGGTCCACTTGTACTTAGTAGGTATCATAGGAAGACTTAAGTAAAGTAGAATATAAAGCTTATAAACACAAACTATGGGCACATCACCTGTAGTCAAAAAATGTTCCAAATGGTAGCCTACACCGTCTCCCCTAATAATTCTAATATACACATATATAACAATTACATGAAGAGAAAAGAAGAACAAATATACACATACATTAAATACCAGTATGAGTACATAGAATTGATGGTAGATATCAAGTGAAAGACAGGAATAAATTCACAGTATAAACACAACATATAAAGTGCAGTGAAGATGATGATAATGATGATGATGATAATACGATGAACGAGGTCATCGCACAACCTCCATATTCACCTATGGAGCTAAAGGTTCCCGCTATAGGACCTATAGGGGGTTCATCAATACTATACAACTAATATCCAATACTAATACCTACATCTCCTTTTTGGTATATACACCGATAGGGATTTTAAAGATGTCACATTTTCTATAAGAAAAAGGTACTATTTCTAGTATTTCCAGTATTTCCACAATGGTACCAATGTTTCATGAATGAATTTAATATGAGGAGTTAATGCTCATAAATAGATAAAATGAAAATATCCAATATCCAATTATATACCAACCAAGTATCTATCTATGATCCAATAGAATCTAGAACCCATCAAGTGAAACATGTAAGTCATTGGCACCATAAAATTCTCAAAATCTAGGCTTTTTCCAACCAAAAGCGTGTAACCAAACATACATATATCAATATTATGCCAACAACATCATATAAGACCCCATACAGTCATGCATAGAAAATAACATCTCAAAACCACTAAATATTATTCACATAGCCCCCATATAAGCACATAATCACCTAACACATTTTCCATGATACAAGCCTATACCCATAGCATGAATTTAAATTATTATTAACTACCCAACCAAGTCTGTAGAAAGTTAAGCCATAACCTACCTTGAATGTTAAAAATAGGTCCAAAAAACCTTAAATCTAAACCTTTTCCCTCTTGAAAAAACCTAAAAATAACTAAAACACACAAATATAGAATCTACGCATAAAAAATACAATGATACCCATACTGGCCACTTTTGAATCGGGGTTAAAACGGACCCCCAAAACAGGTTTTCAAAAGAAGAGTGAAATCGAATTTTTTTTTCCAAAACTATATTTCCCATAATTAAAGGAACTCATGGAAGAAGACCCAAGTGAAAACAAATTATAATTAGACTTTAGATCAAAGAAATACTATTTTTAGGCCTTCGAATCCAAAATTCCCAAATTTTACTTTTGAATCCAAGTTTTAACGAGGTTTAAGTAATAAAAATTAAAGAAAATTAATTGAAATAGGGATTTGGAGCTTACCGAAGCTTAGAAATGGAAGAAAATACTCAAAAACTTGAACCCCAAGCTGCAAGTCTCAAATATAGTGAAAAATCACAAAAAAGGAAAATTTAAATTCACCAGATATCGCTAAAGCAGACCATGGTCCATTTTAGTGGTTGGCACTAAAGCGCCCATGTATCGCTAAAGAGGTACCCACACTCAAGTGTAGGAACCACTAAAAGGGGCCCTAGTCACTTTAGCGATTAGCGTTAAAGCACTCGGGCTTTTTCTAAAGTAGAACCTAGAGACTTTGCTGGGGCAGCTAAAGCACCCAAAGGCCGATTCAGTTCCCTCTACTAAAGCACCCATAGGGCCAATTTAGCAGTTGCACTAGTTGCTATACTAGATGTAGATACTTGGAAGGATTCATCCAAAAACCCCAGAATGCAAACGAACTATGCTACCCTATCAAATTCAACACATAAGACTCAATGGCGATATCAAATTTTTGAAAAAACATCATTTTCATAAAATACTCAATTTTACAACTTTTTGAATCGAGGGTCAAAATGAAATATAATAGCTGTAAAACCACACCAACTATGTTACCAAACTAAAATTAATGTTTTGGACCTATTAGTGTAGGCTGTTTTGCTATCCAACTTACAGATTAATAAATGTAACCAAATTTAACTATAAAGCCTTTATAACTATAAAACAATATATTTCACATATATCATACCAAAATAATTGAGAACCATGCCAATAATCCACACACCCCAAAAATACACAATACAACCACAGGGAGAGGTAAAATGGTTAAATAATACAAAATAAATATTTTACACAAATTACCAAAATATAGGTCATTACATTAAGGTTTATTTCCCATACCAGCTCTAGATAATAGGAATCATAGGGTGCAACAAGCACCAATAATCCCTCCTAAGTGAGAATTACCTATTTTTAAAGGGTATAAGCGTGTGTTTGCATCAGTTTCAAAGATACTTTATTCAGTATTGAACATAGGAGGATCAAAGAGTAGAGTTAGCTACTCTATATCTAAATAGAATGGCTGAAGTTTGGTATCATTCTCGACTAATAACCAGGGGAGTGATAAATTGGATCGAGTCCAAGTAGGTGTTGATCAGTAGATTTGGTTAGATTATGTTAGAAGATATTGTTGAAGAGTTCAATAAGTTGCATCAAATAGGAATAATTGATGAATTTTTAGCTAAATTTGAAGATATTAAGGCCCAAATGATTATAAGAAATGTAGCTTTGAATAAAGCTCACTTCATATTATGTTTCATAGGTTCCTTAAAAGAGAAAAGTCAATTTGCAATGAAGATGTTTAAGACAAGAACCTTGAAGGTTGCGATGAAGAAGCTAGGATGCAAGAGAGGGCCATTGAAGCTGCATAGAAGAGTTATAAGGTAAACCCTAAATCCTTTCCATCAGTAGCCTCGACTCTACCTAAAAAATACATGTTGCTCTAACCACTAAATGAATTCCCATAGGCTTTCTCCTAAAGTCTACGAGTACAGAAATACTAACCATTTATGCTTCAGGTGTGGAGAAAAGTATGGACCTGGACACTTTCTGTAATAGAAAATAATTGAAGTACTTGATGGGAGTTGTAGGAAAAGAAATTAATCCTAAGAAGTTTGAAGTTTGTAAAGAAAACCTAGATACAATGATTGAAAGGATGCTAGAACAAGAGGAACATTAATCTATTTGTTTAAATACTTTAATAGGTCATAGTAAAGGGGAGAATACAATATTAGTTGGAGGAAGAGTTAAGAAAAGCAGTTGGCTATTCTGATTGATTCAGGTAGCACTCATAGTTTTGCTGATGAGTATACTGTCATGGAAGCAAGTTACCACTCAAGTAATTGTCCACCAATTAGAGTGACAGTAGTAGAGTGAAATTATGTCATATGTACCTTCCATTACAAAGGTTTTCTATGGAAATAATAGGGTAGATCCTTTCTAGAAGACTTGGTTATTATTCCTTTGTGTGGTTATGATTAGGGGTTGGGGAATGATTGGATGAAGAGGCATAATCCTATAAAATTTGATCAAAAAAGAAGGTATGGCACTATTATTAGGTAGAGTAACAAGAATATGTTGCCTGGCTTATCAAAAGTGGGAAGATTGAGTATGATTACTAGTGGTATGATGTTGGGTAAATTTATGCATTCAAGTGTTGCTATTCTAGCCTATATAGCCTTGTTTTGAGGATGATTCATGTGATTAATGTTTTGATAATGAAATAAATGTGCATATAAGTTTATATGTATGCATTTAAAATGTTTAATAGTGTTTTCACATGAGTTAGGATTCAAATTGATCATTTATAGTTCAACCGAGAAAATTAGTGTTACTAGCTTAAGCTAGGTGTTTGTCTAGTCTATCGTGTTAGGATCTAATATGTTTAATGAGTTCCTAAGGTTTTTATTATGTATTTATTTATGAAATAACTTGTTTTTAATATTCAAGGATAAATTTGACCAAGAGAGGAGTCAAAACAATAAATTAGAAATTAAAGTGAATGAAGCCTATGCTTAGCTCATGTTTCTAGTTCACTGTCTTGGATGTTGTGTAATTTTGATCTCTAAATTATTGTGTTTAATGATATTATATGCTTGGTGAATGGATTATGATGATATATGAAGGATATAGTAGTTTCAAATTAAGTGGAAACAACTCAAAAAGGCTTGTAATGGATCACAGAAGCACAATACGCAACTGGACGCAAATTTGGACTTCGAAAATGTCTTGGGCGAGTAAGGGTGCGTGTGAAGTCATCTTGGCACGTGATACATACCAAAATACTTAAAAGGTACAAGAACACACTCAGGATCAAAAACAAAATAAACAACCATGTAAGGGGTCACATAAGAGAGAGTAGAGCAGGGATTAAGTAGATAATATACATCATGAGACAAGACTTTTAACATACCAATAGCAATATCAGAATATGCATCAGAATCTTAATGAGTGGCAAGAGCATACAGATGATTCCAACTAGTGTCAGAGCTAGAAGTAGCACTTTTTGGGGTGGGAGTGGAAGAAACAACAATCGGGACCTCATTATCCCCCTGATGTGTGAGAAATTTCTAACACATTTAAGACCTTTAAACAAGAATAATTGCAAAGTCTTAAGCAACTTTTGTCATTTTTTACTTGTTTATGTCTGAATTTATAGTTTAAGCTGATGGGATAGAGAACCAACAAGAATGGAAGCAAAGAAGTTGAAATTTGGAGGAATCTGAAGAGAACTGTAGCTAACAACATCTATAATAAGTCATCAGCACTGTGATCGGCTATCACAGTTATCATCTGACTTAAATATGAGTTGAAGCCTGTGTTGACATCTGTTGATATAACGTCAAAAGTATGATACAACGTCATGAATGTCATCATCCTTAAACAGAGAATGAGAGTTGAAGACATTTTTATGATAAAGTTCTTGATAAGCTGTTAGGTTGGTGATAAGGCATCAATGTCATCATCAGCAAAAGCCAAAAGTGTAGAGGATCTGACGACATCTGTTATAAGCCATCAGACTCTTGATAAGTTATCATGAATGTCATCGTCTATTCTGAGAAAAATCTGCAACTTTAATTTTATTTCCTTATTTAGGTTGAACTATTTAAAGCTTTGTTTTAGGGTTTTCTGGAAGCATTCATTCCTCATCATCATTATTCTAAAGATAGTTCATTCGAACAATACAACTATTTTGGTGATTTTCCTTCCTGATCTAATGTACGATTCACTAATTATTATTCATATCTATAAGTTAATCTTCTCAATTATAAATTCAATTATGGTTTTCATTCTTGGCATCATGAGTGGCTAAACTCCGTTAACCTGAATTATGGGATCTAGGGTTAGGTCATGATGATGTGCTAAATACTCAAGATTTAATATGTGCTAGGATTTTTTGATAATTCTGATATTTTAATGAACGTCTGTTGGTTGCAAATAGTAGACACACCTACTTTGATTTACTTGAGAAAGAAATCATATATAGTAGGAAGTGAATTATCAATAGGAACTTAGAAATACTTCATTTAATAATCAATGCTATAACAAGGTTGATTAACTTGAGGTAAAATTTGGGCAGTGAATAATGATTTCCTAAGTCCAAGAGGATTAGGAAATTAGACGCTTAAATAGGTTGAGAGACATTTGAGCATATAATCGATAAAGATAGCTAGTTATCCTAACCACCATGAGAATCTTGAGTCACCTTTAGAATCTATCATGTACCGTAAGCACTAGTGTACATAATTCTTGTTATTTCATAAAATCTTTATTAGAAACATCAAAATTAAAGTGACAAACAATTATTTGTGCAACTTCAACCCCCATTTTATGAAACGTTAAACTATCAGTGAATTAAATCGCAAACGAATTGAGTTCACACCATATTCTCTGTGAGATTCAACCCTAACCTAGCTAGGTTTTATATTGACAACGATCGCTTAAACCCATTTAAGAGTGTAGTTTGAGCATTATAAAAAATGGCATCATTGCCGGGGAATACAGTTTTAAATTGAAAGTTGTGTGTGCTTATTGACTGTTAGTTAGGTTTCATAGATTTACGTTTATTTGTTGTTTTTATTTATTACAAGTTCGTTGTTGTTTATGCCAAAAACAAGAAGTTTTGGAGAACTGTTATTACCAATTAATCCGGAACCTTAGCTGATAGGGAGAATGGAAGAACAACAAGTGGCTAACAGACTGGCATCCTTGGCCAGGGCTTAGGTGAATGTATAGGACTAGGGTCAAGACGTATGTCATCCAAACCATGATGATGAAAACTTGGGTGATGAGGAATTGTTGAATCCTTAAAACCCAAGGCGAACTATGCAAATTGCTACACCTATGTCGCGAAATTTAAACAAAAACCATCCAGTCAGAGAAAGGTATGGTCAACAGCCTATTCATTACGAGGTTGATAATGATGACAAAGGAATGGATGGATCAGGTGCAATGGGTGCTATCATTCCTCCACCGTTAGCACCTGGTGCAAAATTCAGCTTAAGAAGTATCATGATCTAACTCCTGAATCTTAAGGGATTGTTTAGAGGCCTGCCTGGTGATGATCCAAACATGCACTTGGTGAATTTTATCACTATTTTCAAATATTTTGATAATCCGAGAGTGAGCTAGAATGCGATCCAGTTGAGATTGTTTCCATTGTCTCTGTCTGGGGAGACAACAATATAGTTAAATAAGATGGAGCTCGATTATATAACCAACTGGAGACAATTGAAAGAGGTGTTCCTAGAATGTTTCTTTCCACCCTCTAGGAGGGTACAGTCTGAACCACAACATGACGGACTTGCACTTGATGGAGACTTTGTACAGAGCTTTTAACTATGTGACAAATCCAACTATAGATAATTCTGCAGGTGGTTCATTCATTGACCTTTCTTTTCAACATGCTTTAGACATGCTGAATAGAATGACTAAGCAGAGTCGAGCTTGGCATAACAAGGATTTTGTGGTAGTTATCCCGACTGTTTTTGGTGGCATGAATGTGGAGCAGCGCAAAAGGGATAAGAAGCAAGACCAAGACATGGCCCACTTAAAGACTCAGATGGACTTGCTGACCAAGCACTTGCTGTCAGGCAAGACTGAAAAGGTTAAGGCTGTGGAATCTCAGTGTACTATTGCTATTGATGCATATGAAGAGGCAAATTATGTTAATAAATAGGGGGTTTCCAAGGCAATAGCCAAGGGAATCAAGGTCAAAAATTTTATGACAAGCCTGATTATAAATATAAGAAGAAAGGAAACTAGAGAAACAATAATAATAGGAGTAGTTTGTATGTTCTTCTTGGAAGTCAGGATGATGCACCAACTAGATCTGGCAAGATGTCCATGGAGGACATGATAAAAAAATTGTTGAAGGGATTTGAGGCTACAAACTCAGGGGTAGCCACTATGAAGAGTGAATTCTTTACCCTGAGTTAATTGGTTAGTTCATACTCCACTACTATCAAGCAGTTGGAGCAGCAAATAAACCAAGTTTCCACAACCCTGCACCAGAGAAAAAATGGTACTTTACCTAGTGATACAATTCAAAATCCACAGAATGATGGATCATGTATGGCGATTACCACTAGGAGTGGAAAGATCTTACTTGGCCCTTCTGTGGGAAAATCTGTAGATGGTGAGGTGGTTGTTGATGAATTTGAAGAAAGTAAACCAGTGGAGTCTGAGAAGGTTGATAGTTCTATTGATTCTTCGAAAAAAGAAAAAGAGAAAGAAGAGGAAGTAATGTTTAAATCTATCCCAAGACCACCACCTCCCTTTCCTTAACGATTGAAAAAAAAGGTTGATGATGAAAAATTCAGCAAGTTCATGACCATGCTCAAGGAATTGACAATAAATGTGCCTCTGGTTGAAGCACTTGACCAAATTCCAGGATATAAGAAATTCATGAAGGACCTTGTGACTAGGAAATGAGCGGTGAGCTACGAATTGGATCCAGATCTCCACCTTTGTAGTGCTATTTCTACACGGACCTTAGTACAAAAGAAGCTAGACCCAAGTGCAGTCACTATTCCTTGCACAATTGGGACTATGGAATTAACTAAAGCACTATGTGATTTAGGATAAAACATTAATTTGATGCCACTGACTATTTATAGAAAGTTGGGTCTGGGAAATCCCACACCCACTAACATGAGACTTGTGATGACGGATAGGTCAGTAAAGCGACCTGTTGGCATTTTGTATGATGTGTCGGTAAAGGTGTCCAACTTTATATTCCCTGCAAACTTCATCATTATGGATTGTGAGGTGTACTTCAAGGTGCCTATAATGTTGGTTCGACCTTTCCTCACAACCAAAATTGTGCTGATTGATTTGAGAGCCAATGAGCTCTTATTCGGGATGAATGATGAAGTGGTACAGTTTGAAATAGGCAAATCAATGAAGCAACATAAAGAAATGAGTTTTTTCTTAGTATTTGATGTGTATTATAAGGACGAATAGGAGGTGCCCATAGCTAAGCAACTTGTTATCAAACCTTTAGCTGTGGTCATGATAAATTATGATAGTGAAGGAATTGGGGAGTATGAAGAGAATATTTGTCCCTTGATAGGCATGGTTTCATATCCTTATGCTCCTAAAAATCTAGATCTTGACCTGGCTAATCGACCAATGCCACCAACCAAGCCATCTATTGAGGAGCCTCGGGTGTTGGAATTAAAGAAAATGCCAAGGCACTTACGGTACGTGCTCTGGGAAATGGGAATATTCTACCTCTTATTATTGCATCTAATTTGGGTTAACAATAGGTGAATGAACTTATTTTAGTACTTTAGAGGCATAAGAGAGCTATAGGGTAGACCATTTCAGATATTATTGGCATTCTCCTAGGCATCTGCACACATAAAATTTAGCTTGAGAAGGATTGTATTCCAACCATAGAGCATCAACGCCATCTTAATCCACCAATAAAAGAGGTAGTTAAGAAGGAGACTATTAAGTGGTTGGATGCAGGAGTGGTTTACCCTATTTTTGACAATGAGTGGGTGAGCCTAGTTCAATGCGTACCCAAAAAAGGGAGTATGACGGTGGTTGCTAATGAAAAGAATGAGTTGATTCCACTCAGGAGTGTAAATGGGTGGAGAGTTTGCATGGACTACCGCAAGATAAATTGTTGGACTCTGAAAAACCACTTTTTGATGTATTTTATGGACCAAATACTTCATCGATTAGCTGGCAGAGAGTGGTATTACTTCTTGGATGGTTATTCTGGATACAACCAAATATGTATTGCTCCTGAAGATCAGGAGAAGACAACGTTCATATGCCCATATAGCACCTTTGCATTTAAAAGGATGTCATTTAGGCTATGTAATGCACCTGCCACTTTTCAACGGTGCATGATGTCTATCTTCTCTGACATGGTAGAGGACACCATAGAGGTATTCATGGATGATTCCTCTGTGGTGGGTGATTCATTTGAGATGTGTTTGCAAAATCTGAATATAGCCTTCAAAAGATGTGTTGACTTTAATTTAGTTCTTAACTGGGAAAAATGTCATTTCATGGTCAAGGCTGGCATCGTTTTTTACCGCAAAATTTTTTAAAAGGGAATAGAAGTTGATCGAGTAAAGGTGGAAGTTATTAATAAACCACCACATCCTATTTCAGTAAAAGAAGTACATATTTTTCTTGGACATGCTATCTTTTATCGGAGATATCTAAAACACTTCTCAAAGATTGCAAATCCACTTTGCAAACTTTTAGAGAAGGAGGTGAAATTTTCCTTCAATGGTGAGTGCTTGAAGGTATTTGAATGCCTTAAAAAGAAGCTGATTGAGGCCTCTATTATTATTGCACCTGACTGGGAAAAACCATTTGAGGTCATGTGTGATGCAAGTGGTGTTGCCCTTGGAGTGGTATTAGGGAAAAGAGGGACAAACTATTTTATCCAATATATTATGTCAGCAAAACACTGAATGGAGCACAAAAAATTACATCATCACTGAACATAAACTTCTAGCTGTAGTGTATGCTTTTGAGAAGTTTAGAGCTTATCTGCTTGGAACCAAAGTAGTGGTCCACACCGACCTTGCTGCCCTGAGGTATTTGATAGCTAAGAAGGATGCTCAACCAAGGCTGATTAGATAGGAATTACTACTACAAGATTTTGACTTTGAGGTCAAGGATAGAAAAGGTTATGAAAACCAGGTTGCAGATCATTTGTATAGAATGGAAGGTGAATAGGAAAGTAGTGATGAAATGAAGATAAATGATGCATTCCCTAATAAGGTGATCCTGGCTGCCTTTATTGAAAAATTTCCTTAGAAGGCAAATTATGTAAATTATGTTGTGAGTGAGGTCATCCCAGAAAACCTTTCTTTCCATCAAAGAAAGAAGTTCTTGCATAATGTGGCACATTACTTTGTGGATTAGCCATATCTTTTTTGGTGATGTGCAGACAATATTATAAGGAAATGCATGCCAGAAGTGGATGTATAGCGTATATTGGAAGCATGTCATGCTTCCCCAGTCGGGGGTCACCACTCAGGTGACCGAACGGCTAGGAAGGTGTTGCAGAGTGGCTATTATTGAGCAACATTGTTCAAGGATACCCACGAGTTTGTGCTAAAATATGACCAATTCCTGAGGAAGAGGTCAATCTCTAAAAGACATGAGATGCCTTTGACTAAGATACTTGAAGTGAAATTATTTGATGTCTGGGGCATTGATTTTATGGGTCATTTTTTAAGCTCGTATAGGATGAGGTATATTTTAGTTGCTATTGACTACGTCTCAAAATGGGTAGAAGCTATTGCCTTGTCTGATAATGAATGGAAGAGGTTTGTTGATTTTCTCAAGAAGAAAATTTTCTCTTACTTTGGAGTACCACGTACCATCATAAGCGATGGAGGATCTCCTTTTTGCAACAAAATAATTCAAGCAGATTTGGCAAAATATGGGGTAAAACAGCATAGAGTGGCTACTCCATACCACCCAAAAACCAGTGGGCAAGTGGAGGTATCAAGTCATGAGATTAAATCCATCCTAGTCAAAACAGTGAATGATAGCTAGAAAGATTGGTCTCAAAAGCTCGATGATGCCTCATGAGCATATTGAACTACTTTCATGACACCAATTGGCATGCCACCATTTCAGCTGTTCTATGGAAAAGCTTGCCACCTACTAATAGAGATGGATGACAAGGCCTTATAGGCAATCAAAAGGTTAAATCTGAATTGGAAGAAAACAACAGAGTTGAGACTGGGGAAACTGAATGAGATAGATGAATTCCATCTCAGGGCATATGAATGAGCAGATTTGTATAAAGAAAAGATAAAAAAGTACCATGATTGGAGAATAGAGAAACGAGAATTCCAAAAGGGTGACTTGGTGCTTCTATTTTATTCTAGACTCAAATTATTCCCAAGTAAGATGAAATCTAAGTGGTCAGGCCCTTTTAAAGTTAGTCAAGTCCACTCATCTGGAGTAGTGGAACTCAAAAATGAAGATGGCAGTACCTTCAAGGTATATGGGCAATGTGTCAAGCTTTACATTGGCCTAAAAGAATCAGTGAAAAGTATTACCATTGTCTGTCTCAATGAAGTTTGAAGTAATCAAGATACTTGAGTCGTACCGCGGTGTTAAATCAGGCGTTGCGTGGGAGTCAACCCATGACCCCAGAGATTGATCCATTCCAGGTATAATCTAACCCTTAGTTTAGTTTTGCTTTGATTAAGAGTTTAGGGCGTAAGGTAGTCTATTATTGTAACATATTTTGTGGTAACTAGGAGAAATACAAGTACAGAAAGCATTCGACATGTTTTTGATTGATTTTTAAACACCTCTCGAGTTTTTGTTTGCAAAGACTGTGTGAATTATATTTAGTTGTGACCATTTTTGAATATTGTTGTGGCATTAGTTCTAGCTGCTTGATGATCATTGCTAAACAATTTTATGAACTAGATAAGTAGAGGCCTGCGATATACTTGTATGCCATGAACTAGATAAGTGGTGGCTTGCGATATACTTGCGTGCCATATGTGTGTGAGCAACTACTTAATTCCCTCTGTATGCTAAAGCCAGAACTTCCCTGGTTAGTCTTACCATGGTTAAAGGATAGGGGTTAGGAAAAGATCATAGGCCATTTTGTTGATTAACCCACTTTTAGCCTAAATAACTTTCCCTATGTGCATCATATCCCTTGATCCCTGTTTTGAGCCTAATTAGCCTATTTTTTTCTTATGACACCTTTCACTTTCCCATTTATACCATAATGAAAATGTTTTGACCCTGGTCCTACTTGGACACTGTGCACCTTGACCTAGGAAAACAGCCTAAGTTGAGGGTGACTATCAAGGGGTGCATGGTGTAAGATGAGAATGAAGAAGGGTAGAATAAAGGAAAAAGAATAAAATTTAGGTACTATTCTAAAAAAAAATGCACCCAACTTGAATATGTGCGATCAATAGAAAAGAAAATGAAAAAGAGGTTAACAAGTGAGCCCCAAGAGAGTAATATAGTGTCAAGGAGGCATAGTCACTCTAAATGTACTTGAATATCATACCAGCCCCAACCTACATTATAAGCCTAAAATAAGTCCTATAGTAATCCTAGCTGGCCTATCTGAAGGTCTTGGTAATGAAAATAAGGGCAAGCCTATGGTACTTGGCATGCACTGATTGGAACTTCATTTTGAGAGTGAGAGTGTTTTGATGATCCCCACATTTACATTTTTGCTTTATTATATGTGAGAAGGGGGATTTCTTTGTTGTGAGGGCACAATGGTATTGTTATTAGCTACTTTCTTGTTTAGACAGTGCAGCATTGGTATAGGAATAGTTGCTGTGGATAAGATTGATGCCCTCACTTGAGTTCTTTGTTTTACATTATTGTTCTTCAATGACATACACAACGGGTTTTAATTGGATTGACCTTGGAGGTGGTAATTATGTTTTGAGCTTAAAAGAGAAAATTGGCTGCTGAATGTTCTATGCATTCTCTTAGTTGGGATGAGTTGCTTGAGGACAAACAATTGTTTAAAGTTAAGGATGTTGATTTGTGATCAATTTATAACACATTTTAAACCTTTAACCAAGAATAATTGTGAAGTCTTAAGCAACTTTTGTCGTTTTTGATCTGTTTATGTCTTATTTTATAGATTAAGCTGATGGGATAGAGAACCAACAAGAATGGAAGCAAAGAAATTAAAATCTGGAGGAATTTGAAGAGAAGTATGGCTGACGACATCTGTGAGACGTCATCCCTGTGATAGGCTATCACAGTTGTGTTGGACTTAAGCATAAGTTGAAGCCTGTCACGACATCTAGTGATAAGACGTCAAAAGTGTGACACGCCGTCATGAATGTCGTCATCCTTAAACAAAGAATGAGAGTTGAAGACATTCTTGTGTTGACGTTCGT
Organism: Capsicum baccatum var. pendulum; assembly: GCA_030864225.1. NCBI lineage: Eukaryota > Viridiplantae > Streptophyta > Magnoliopsida > Solanales > Solanaceae > Capsicum > Capsicum baccatum. The sequence goes on from CM061552.1 coordinate 234,495,194, forward strand.
GATAAGCCGTCCGGTTGGTGATAAGGTGTCAACATCGTCTTCATCCTTAGATAGAAAAAGCCAAAAGTACAAAGAAGCTGACGACATCTGTGATAAGCCGTCAGACTCCTGATAAGCTATCACGGATATCGTCGTCTATTTCGAGAAAAAGCTGCAACTTTAATTTTATTTCCTTATTTGTGTTGAACTATTTAAAGCTTTGGTTTAGGGTTTTCTGGAGGCATTCATTCATCATCATCATTATTCTAAAAAGAGTTCGATACTTTGAGTCTTGGAGAATATTTTCCGATATTCCTTTCTCTATCTTTTTAGATTCGAACAATACAACTATTTTGGGGATTTTCCTTCATGATCTAATCTATGATTCACTAATTATTATTCATCTCTTTAAGTTAATTTTCTCAATTATGAATTCAATTATCTGTTTCGTTCTTTGCATCATGAGTGGTTAAACTCCGTTAACCTAAATTATGGGATCTAAGGTTAGGTCATGATGATGTGCTAAACACTCAAGATTTAATACATGTTAGGATTTCTTGATAATTCTGAGATTCTAATTAACGTCTGTTGGTTGCGAAGAGTAGACACACCTACTTTGATTTGCTTGTGAAAGAAATCATATACAGTAGTAAGTAAATTATCAACGGGGACTCAAAAATACTTCGTTTAATAATTAGCGTTGTTATAAGGTTGATTAACCTGAGATAAAATCTAGGTAGTGAGTAGCGATTTCCTAAGTTGAGAGGATTAGGACATTAGACGCTTAAATAGGTCGAGAGATATTTGAGCATATAATCAATAAAGATAGATTGTTATCCTAACCACCGTGAGAATCTTGATTCACCTTTAGCATCTGTCATGTACCGTAAGCCCTAGTTAACATAATTCTTGTTATTTCATAAAATCTTGATTACAAACATCAAAATTAAAGTGAAAAACAATTATTTGTGAAACTTCAACCCCCATTTTAGGAAATGTTAAACTATCAGTTAATTAAATCACAAACGACTTGAGTTCACACCATATTCCCTGTAGGCTTCGACCCCAACCTAGTTAGGTTTTATAGTGACAACGATCGCTTACACCCATTCAAGAGTGTAGTTTGAGCGTTATCACCCCCATAGTAACATCGCTTGAAGGATAGTTCCTCTGAATATAGGTAGGCTGACCACATCTAAAATAGTTATTCCTTCCCTTATAAAAAAATCCATGTTTCACCTGACCTTAAAAACAACAAGGGGGATAATATGGTGCCGATTAAGCCATACTATTCTGAAATTGGGCATCTTGTGTTTTAAATACACTGTTGCTCTAAAAATAACAATCATTAGACGACTTAGGATATGGAGCACTAGCCGTAGAATAGGAACCAGAATTCCACACTTCTTCTTAGACCATTTCCTAATATCTCTATCACTATGCTGTTGACCGCAACCCCAATTTAAATACCAAAACTTTTTACTCTGCCTTTCACTCACATATGTATGCTTCTTCTTTCGTCTTCCATTTGTTGCATATACATCATATGCTTGGAGATATCCATATCACTGTTCAACAAAGCATCCTTACACTCCAACACCAAGTCTTGAGATAAACTCGAAGAAAATTTCCTCATCTTAGAACTCATATTAAATAATTGTTCCGGATCATAATGGGATATCCGATAAAACTTCAAGGCATACTCCTTCATAGTTATCTCGCCTTTATTCATTCACAAACTCCCTAGACTTTGCCTCTCTAAACTCCTGAGGAAAGAAATGGTTAAGAAAAGCACCAGAGAAATCATCCCATCAATCCAACTCCGTATCATCTCCCCTAGACAGATCTCATTTCTCATACCACCGATACATCATATCCATTATCTAGTATGCAATGAATTCCAAACCATCAAAGTCTAAACCATGGATTAAATAGACAATCTTCTCCATCTAATTTATAAACCCTTGAGGGTCTTCCTCAACATTAGAACAAATAAAGATCATTGAATTCAGCCTCATAAACTAGCCAACTCTACTTGCCTTTGAAGAACTCAAAAAAATGCTAACAAGATTTGACTGACGTGGCTGAGATATCACCATTTGGGTCAAAAAATAAATGGAAAAACAAAAGTCAACATAGGTAATAAATACTAGAGATGACCGAGTAGGAGTGTTACCAGTGGGAAAAGGATCAGTAGGAACCGGTGGAACTCTACTAGGGCAACCAGAAGAAGCAAAACCAGATCAGGTCTAAAATCTTTAGGTAGGTTGAGCTCTGCCCATATTGTCATCAAGCGGGATAGAGAAGGTTCCTCAAATATCATATCTCTTGGGACGCATGATCTGAAAAGAAAACAAACAAAAATATGAGAAGATCTTAACACCTTAGACTTTACAGCCCGATAGTAGATCACAAGAAAGGGAAACATTCCTAAATTCCTCGTAGCCCCTCCCTTATAAGTGTGGCATGGTACACACACATAAAAGAGTTTCTACTTGACATGACTTTATGGACAACCAATGACACCAAACCTAGCTCTGTACCAACTTTTTTCATGACCCGAACCAGGGCTTGGCCATGACGGGTATCTCAAGTCTAACAATGATCCGAGACCACCCCTGTAATGACCCGAGACAACCCCCTAGTCATCACAAGGTGCTTGGAACCATAAGTAATCCCATGCTAACCCATGAACTAGCATACTATTAAGCAACTAAATTATAACATAATAAATAGTTATTTTGCTGTGCGAAAACATAATCGTACTGAAAATCCAAAATAGATACAATACTGATAAATCTTCACAATCTGATAAATCTAAAGAATGAAACTGAAATTACATAACTGACTCTGACTGACATCTATGAAGCCTCTACTATACCGACTATAGATAGTTGGGACATTTCTCGGACAACCACTAATCAATACACATGAAAAATAAATAAAATGTACATAAACAAAAATTGTCTGTAGTTCCCAAAGTCGGAGAACTCATCACCTTCTGGCTAGAATCTACAACAGTTTGATCATGATATACGGGATATAATTAGTACCTATATTATGAAATAATGTATCCACACAGATATATATATGGATCAGTACTTCTGGAATGTACTGAGTATGCAAGGGTGAATGCAATAAGTAAAACTGATTTCATACGTAATTGTAAAACATGCATACTAAGTGTATGTAGACTCACCAATAGGCTGGAATAAACTGAAAAATGAAATATCTTAAAGCATGAGTGACAAAAATTCTTTGATAATATAGTGAATCTGTACACATAGTTTCTGTAAACTTGCTTTAATGATATAAGTATAATTGAAGCTATAATACGATAGGACATGGATACTATATGAATACTGGGTCTAAAACTACGTGATGGAGACTGACATAAACTGAGGATTTGAATATACAATCACACTGAGCATAAATGCATAAACATACTAACTTATCTGATTAACTGGATATATAATACCTGAATACTGGGAATGTAAGACTAAACTGTACTCAGTCTGAATAACTGGACTGAAACTGTAGAGTATTATGCATATAAGGTAAGGACAGATTAAGTAACATGATATAACTGAGCATGAATTCATGAAAAATATATTATTTGAGAATGCAAGACCAAGTTTTTAATATGATTCTAAAATAGTCTATAAAGTGAGGTACTAAAATACTGATAACTGTACACTATGGTCAATTAAACCTAAAATTAAACTGAGTTACTGATTTGGTTACTCGACTGAGACTGTAACTGAGACTGTAACTATGATGGTAATTAAGACTGTAACTAAAACTATAACTGGGACTATAACTAAGACTGTAACTAAGCTTTTAACTAAGACTATAACTGAGACTCATATTGGGATTGAATACTAAGTTCTGATAACTGAGTAATTGATATCTACGATTACTAATAACTAGATGAATATTATTGACAACCTTGATTCTATAGCACTAAATTGAGTTCTATACAGAGACAAAAACTGAAACTGTGAGAAGTAATCATCTAACTGACATGCCCCTCTCTGAACTGATTGGGGTCTAACCTGTAACCCCAGCTGGAAGGGTGTTAGTACCGTCCCACGGGTTTAGATAAGCTGAAGAGTCACCCTCAATCTGGCAGGTAATCTAAATGAGAATGGTGGTACCCTTAATCTGGCAGGTAAAACACCTCACCAACCCTTAATCTGGCAGATTGATGTCTCAACTTATGCTGGCTACGTAGTTATGGAACATAAGGACTGTTTCTAAGGATTATACCCTTTAGTGGAAGGTGAGTCCCCATCCTAGAGTTTACTCGGTGATAAATCCTACACCCAACTGAATAGAAACTGAACTGATTTATAAACTGTACTAGGCTGGATTGAACTATGAGTGATCGTGTTCACTGACTGAACTGGACTGAGTTCATTGAGTTCTAGAGTCTGACTGAATATACTAAGTTCTGTACTAACTGAATACTACTGATTGTGACATTACAGAGACTATTCTATAACTACTCTAGCTCTAGGTAAACAACTAGATTTTTGAGTATTGAATACCCCCAGAGCTCGATTGCATGGAAAGTAAAGCCTAGCATAATCTTGAAAAGCATAGCCATAGTTAGTTGTTCACAGTTCATTCACTGAGAAATTTTATCAAACACTTGGAGGTTATGGACTTGTACATGAATGAGAACACATAGTAATGTGTCATGATTACCCTATGCAATTCACATGGGCATTCTATCAAGCACGTAGAGATTAATACTTTAATACGGGTCAATTCACCAAATACATGAGGATCATGAACTTGGACATAAAAATATCTTAAACATGGGACATAAAATGATTACATAACTAAGATCATGAATTGGGGAATTCACATGTAATTCACTTGAAATAGGACATGAGTGTTTCATCAAAACATGTAAAGTTCATAGCTTGAATGTAAGAATGTCTTAAACATGAGGGAAAAATAGAGTTACATGAAAAAGTTAATAGCTTAGGGATTCATCTTGAAATTGACTTAACATGATATGGGAATTTCAACAAACATGTGGAAGGCATGAATTTAAAACATGAGAATATTCCTAAACATCATGAATTTAGGATCTATCATGGAATTTACTTGAATAAAGCATGGGAAATTCTAATTCATAGCATGAGGAATTTAAAATCTTTCATGGAATCATACATGGGCTGAATTGAATTAAAAACAGAATGAAAATATAAAATTCAATCTTTTTTGAACATACAAAATACCATAGTAATGGAAGATTCATTCTTTAATTAAAAGAAAAGAGTTTTTAGGCTCCGTGGGTGAAAGAGGACCCATGTATGAACTCTCACATACCTTAAAGCTTTAATCTTGATAGAGAAACTAAATCTTGAAAGCATTCTTAAATTAATAAACTTGAGTTCTTGCATTTCTTGAAGAAAGATTGATGAAGTTCTTGGTGTTCTTGAGGAGGCTAGGGTTTTTCTTTGAGAGAATAGATGAATAATTGAGTGTATATTGCTTTTGGGTGCTGAAATTAAGTGTTATGAATGGATTTGGTTGAGGATAAGTGATCAAAGTTCCCCTAGACTAGTTAGAAACTGAATTAACGTGTCAAACAGTTCTGTAATGCGCATGCTGACGCGTCGCATTGCTACCGTATCAGCTTACTGCTCCTTATGTAAAATGCCATAACTTTTTGCTCGTGTATCGGATTTTGATGAAATTGGTATCGTTGCAAAGCTAATTCAATTATCTACAAATTGGTGGGTCTTGAGCTGCAAAATTTTATGTATATAAAAGGTTATACATGTTTATAATAGATCATTGTAGAATTAAATTCCAAACTTTGGACCAATCAAAGGCTAGAAGATGAACTTTGTTCTAAGTGATTCTTATGAATATTTTTCAACTCAAAAGAAAATCAATCATGAGGATTAAGATCATGAAACTCATATTTACATGGAAATCATTTAGATCATAATTTATACACGTAGGAACAAAAGTTCAAAGACTAGCTCAAAAATGCAGGGTATTACATTATCTCCCACTTTGGAATATTCATCCTAGAAGGATATTGGTTAGACTTAGAGTACTGTACAAAGGAAACATAGATCATATTCTGAACATGACTAACTTGGAACATGATTGCATAACTGATTCTAAAACATGATAGATAAACTGAATATCATAAACTTAATTGATTTCTTGAATACATGCAATAACATGAGATTGATTGTAAGTATAGGATAGAAATGAGAGAGTCAACTGATGAGTAACTATTACTTCAAGATGGATCCAATTTCGTGAAGAAAAATGAAAGTTTTAAAACATGAATACTCAGAGTATTAAAATATATCTCCTTCATGGGATACTTTGTCCCCCAAATGATACTGACTTGGCAAAAATGCTAAGAAAATCTGAGATGATGCACGGGAAACTTATGCACTGAGTTATGACTGAATATCTAGGATCTGAAACCGATGCCTATGCATAAACTGATCTGAATTTAAAAATTGCATGAGTGTGAATTACCTTATAAATAGGAAAGATAGAAAATCTTAGAAACTTGCCTGTCTGACTTCTAGACAGGATTGCTGGCTATACAGACTGAATTATACTAAAATCTTACACTCAACTATATATTCCACTTGAACACGAACATGACATTCAAGACTTTCTTCATTCTTGATAACGCTCAATCTACAGCTCTCGTGAGTGTAAAGCGGTGGTTTCAAATATAGAACCCAACCTAGGTTGGGTGTCGATCCCACAGGGAATAGCTTGGCCAACAAGTAAGTAAAATTACTAAACTTTTGGTGCAAGTCTCGTAAGAAGGGGGGAGTCTTGTCGTGCAAGTAATGTAAACAAAAGCTTAAAATAATAAATTAAAAAGAGAAAGATTGTTACGTAGGTTGTAAACAATGAGAATTGAAGCGTTGGGGTTATGTCCACCTTCTGAGGTATACGTCTCTATTGGCTATGAGTGTGTCGAATTCTGACATGCAATTGCTTATAGAGAATTGTATTCGATGGTAAATCCAAGCGTCTCTCGACCTAAACAAGGACAATTTCACTTTAACTCTCTCGAGCTTAAAGCGTGTCTAACGGTACAAATTCTCCAAGAGGTTAGTCCAGTTACGGCACTAGCTTTTTAATAGGAAAGGGTGTCCTACTACCTTGACATTATCTCTTTTCCAGACAAATAACTTTTCTCTCGAACAAGTTAAATGTTAGACTGGCGTTATTCTATGCATCTGCAGCCACAAGAATTTGCATTAAGATGAAGAGAATAATGATATAAGCAATATAGGTGTCTCGAACTCACAAACTCACAGCAATAGATAGTATCTCATTCGGCTTCCATAACCCCAACAGAGAAGTTTAGTTACCCATGAGTGCGAAGGAGATCACGATTTTCATTGTTATTGTTGAGTAATGGCGTGTGGATTAGGTGATAGGCGTGTGGCGTGATTCCTTAGCAAGTAACGATTCTCTTGTTGTGGAATTTAAGAATAGAATTAATGGAAAGATTAGAAGAGTTGTAATTGAGAAGTAGAATGTGTCTCTCCACTAAGGGAGGACTTGCCTCTCCACTAAGGGAGGACTTAATTAAAAATCTCTAGCATTATAGGGTATTTATAATACTCCTATCCTACTCCTACTATGCTAATGAAATAAATAACCAAATCCTACTAAACTAAGGAAATACTTAACCCATTTGTACTAGGTTAATGTAACATTCTCCTAATCCAAATAAACTAATGAAATACATAACCCAATTGTACTAGGTTAATGTATCATTGTCAAAATCCAGCTTTGTATCTGTAAGTCCCCAAAGTCTTCAGAAATGCTGTTTTAGCCCGGGACAGATTTTCCATGCAGCAGTTTTGGTCCTTAGGCGTGTAGACTTCCTTCCCTTCCTTTTTGAGCTTTCTTTTGCATCAAGTAAGCCATAAAATGCTGTATTTTGCATCATTTATACCTGAAACTTTCCTAATCATGTTCGTTAGCTCATTTACAGGAAAAAGGACTAAAAGTGCATGAAATATATAATTTGTTCTCAAAACTAGGCTAAAATATGGGCAAAATATATTGATATAGGCGTGTAAATTCGCCTATCATCAACACCCCACACTTGCAGCTTTGTTCGTCCTCGAACAAAATATCATGTCCTTCTAAGCATCAACTTAGGGTTTTTACAGCAACAACACAAAACATTCTTCAAGACAAGCAAAAAAATTATCAACGAAGAGTAGCTTCCCGATTATAAGTAGAAACAGTTTAACCTCTAGCGTAGACTAGTGATGGTGATCAACTCGCATGTAAACGTTAAGGTACATAGAATCATATACAACTATCCAAAGCTCATCAACCATGTGTGTCTCACAATATAGTACCCATAATTACTCACAAATATAGCATATTTTTCAAACATGGGTATCAAAATGTCCTTGCTCTCACTCTCACAAAGAATTCATATGTAGCAACTGATGACCATAGGCTTGCCCTTAATGTAGTACTCTACTAAATGTCAGAATGCTAAGATTAGGATCAAGTAGGTCTTTTGATGGTTGTAATGTAGGCTAAGGGACGGGTAGGATCAACTATTTTGGCCAGAAATAGTGACTAAGTTCCTAAGCACTTTAATACATCACATTGTATCATTGACACTTTTTTCTTTCAACCTTTCTTTATTTTATTCTTCCACCCTTGTTCTCATCTTTTGTTTTTCAATTTTAAGCACAACTCACTTTTGAGCTTTCTTTTCCTTTTTCTTTTCACAACATACCTCTTATGATAACACTTTCTTTTTCATCACACATTCAAGCACCATTACAATTTAAAGCATCATACTCACCCAATTTCCTCTTATGTTGTCACATGACTTTTTCACTTTAAAGCACTTAGGAATTTGGATCAAATTACGGTCTTGAAAAAAAATGGATTAGGCTTACATACAAGGTTGTCAAAGAAATAGGCTAAAGGCTCAAAAGGGTTTAACTAGGATGATGTCCATGGGTAGGTAAAACAAAGGTAAACATGTATAGGTTGCCAAAGAAATGCCTAAATCATATCCTAAACTTACACTCCTTATTTTCGCTTTGCATACATACCAGGCAAGTTCTAGCATCAACCACATACATAGAAGATACTATTAATCTCACACACACAAGGCACATGGTCGACTTGATTGGAAGTAATATAGACTTTCGACCCAACAATTGAAGGAATTGAATCACACAATATCACATAATGAGTCACAACTAGAGCCTAAACGTTTCAATAGTCACAATTGTAGCACATACTCTTGTTATAATCTCATGCTGCCTATCAAAATAATTTCATGCGAAGCTAAAAAAAAATTTTTTTTTACTACTAAAAAAAACAAAACGAAACAAAAATGAAACAAAAGCAAACAAACATAGATGCGAATAGAGAAGTATAGCATGCAATACCACCACCCCACACTTAGTCGGGACACTGTCCTCAGTGGAAAATAAATACGAGAAACCTGGTTGGTCGGACTTATCCTCTATGTCTGGGGTCATACCCCTTGCATTGGAATCATCATCAGAGTCATCATCCTCATAAGTTCCGCATAAGTATCCCACTTAATTCCAAGCGGGAGTCGAGGTATTTGCAGCGAGGAGGGTTCTCCTTGCTTTCTTGCTCTTTTGGGAAGTGGTAGCCTTTTCCTTCCCTTGTCTTGCTTTCGGTTCCATTGTACCTGAGACTAGAAATAGTGTTAGTGGTAGCACAATCCCAATGGATACAATCTATACACAGGCAGTAGGGGTACTACCCCACACTTAGGTTGTTGGCACCAACTAGTGAGGTGAAAGTGATCGATTACTCAGAATTCATCGACATACGTTTTAGGAACTATCTTCGGACAAGAAGATCAGTGATGTATCACTACTTGCAGCCATTGCACTACGTTCATGTTAAGTATAACAACACTACTACATAGGGGTTACATCATGGTGTAGTTATTTTCAACAATCACAACCTCCCATATCGGTAGGCAACTATAAGTCTTATCCCGATGAACGAGATAATCTAACATGTAAGTATCCAAGTAACAAGATTAAGCAATGTTCATAGCCATGGCAATTCTGCAAATAGTATAACAATGCTTATTAAAACCAAATTCAAGTCGGAGACCGGTCAAGATTATCCTAACGTATATGTTCACTCACATGGTTGTGTATCAACAATCCAAACACATTAACATCACCAATGATCTTTGAAGATGTAGCGATTCATAATAGGCATAGGAACGTAGTACTTACTAGAAATAGATGAAGAATAAAAGAGTACTTACGTGATTGAAGCCTTTGGAGATGTTCTTGTGAATTGGAATAGCAAAAAGAGAAGTTTTGAGATGATTTGGATGGATGTGCGGCGCCTTTGGGTCAATTTTTAGTGTGGTTATGTTTCAAGACTAAGTCCCCTTTATATAGGAAGAGAATGGGTCGGGTTATGACCCATTTACAATCAGTTTTGGAGACAAAAATGCTACATATGCGGCGCATAATGCTTGGCATAGACATGACATATGCGGCGCATTGTCTATAGCATAATGGGACATATGCGCCGCATAGTCTATGGCATATGAGATACTGAGACCAAATGCCATAGCATAGGCGGTGCATAGTCAAAAGCACACTTAGGAATAGGCGGCGCATAGTGTATAGCACACTAGATTCCGAGACCTTAGGCTATAGGATAGGTTGTGCATCGTTCGTGGCCTAGTTTTACCAAGGCCTAGCCTTCCTCGATGCCTATTTTGGAGTGAGAAATGCTCAATCCATAGCCTTATGCATCACCATTCCTAACTTACCGACTATACCATACAATGCGTCCAAATCGTTAATTGAAATCAATCTCCTCGTTTAATACTTCTTGCACCTATTTTTGCTCAAAACCAAACGAAAATGATTAGTACGATGGGTTGCCTCCCACCAAGCACCTTAGTTTTGGTCGTGGCACGACTCTTATTTTTTTGGATTTTTCATTTAGCAAAACAAAACAAGTACTAGAATGAAAGAAAGACAAAACGATAAACGATAAAATGATAAAACGATGGGTTGCCTCCCATCTAGCGCCTATTTATTGTCGTGGCTCGACATAGTTACCTCGAGTACTCAGACTTCGTCGAGGTAAGTGATGGATCATTTTCTGAAAGGATTTAGACGGCAATGAGGCTTACCTGTGGGCATGCGATCTTCTTCGAGATGGCTCCTACGTTTCTCCGGAGAGTCACCAATTATATCATCAATAGTACAACCCATAGCTCTCTTATACTTCATCAGAGCAGAGATGAGAGCCTCCACGTGCTGTTCACTTAAATCATCCACCACACTTATCGGAAGTATACTTTCACTTTCCAAGAACACATACCTTAGATAATCGGGAAGCTCTTGCGATTCTAGCATTGGTGGCTTGTCAATGGGAGTCTTCGCTGTTGGTTGATTCTTGAGATCACAATTTGGTTGCTTAGGAGTATAAGGCTCTATTTCTGTTAGAGCACTCATAAGTTCTTCATAACCTTCATTATCTTCATGCTCAACTTTCAGTGGCACAACAGACAATGGCTCAACAGTAGGCTGTTTCTCTATAGATAATTCTTTCGTATCCTCATGATGAACATATAAATCATTCATATCGCTGGGCTGCTTCATTGTTTTACATATATCAAACTGTACCACTTCGTCATTAATTCGAAACAAAAGCTCATTATCTTTTATGTCAATAAGCACACTTCTAGTTGCAAGGAAGGGACGTCCCAAGATGATGGGAACTTCAGAATCCTCCTTACAATCCAGAATAACGAAGTCTGCAGGAAAGATGAATGAAGATACCTTCACCAAGACATCGCATAGAATACCAACCGGTCGTTTTACCGACCTATCTGCCATAACAAGCCTCATATTAGTTGGTGTAGGATCTCCTAACCCCAACTTCTTGTAGATCGATAATGGCATCAAGTTGATGCTGGCTCCTAAGTCACACAATGCTTTAGCAAAGTCCAAAGATCCGACGGTTCAAGGAATCGTGAAAGCTCCGAGGTAGGCCTTCTTCTGAACTATCGATCGGGTAGCAATTGCACTACAATGATGCACATCATCCTTCAGCTCATAACTTGCTGCCCTCTTTTTAGTCAAAAGATCTTTCATAAACTTTGCATAACCAGGCATTTGTTCAAGTGCCTCCACTAATGGAACATTGATGGTCAGCTGCTTCAACATAGTCATGAATTTGCTGAACTTAGTGTCATCGGCCACCTTCTTTAATCTTTGTGGAAAAGGTGGTGGTGGGTATGGAAGTGTTCTCTCCATGGCTTTCTTCTCCTCTTGCTTCCGTTTATTATTTTTTTCAGGCTGCACGCCACTAGGTAAAACATCCTTGACGTTTGAAGTAGTTGTTGCGGCTTCTTTTCTTGTAACGTCACTAGGTGTGGCGTCAATGTCTGCTGCTACGTCAACCACTTGCTTGCCTTTTGCTGAAGTTTCCAGCACCTTACCACTTCTGGTAGTGATGGCCATGCATGACCCATCATTCTTTGGGTTTTGCACAGTATCGCTTGGTAAGGTGCCAGCCTTTCTTTGATTAAATGCTGCTGAAAGTTGGATCAATTGCTGCTCTATTTGCTTGATAGAAGTGGAATGAGAATCAACTAGTTTCTTCATGGAGGACAAATCATCAATCACCTCCTTAACTCCCGCGCTCGTTTCTTCCACTCCTTTCAATAATTTAGCCATCATGTCTTCCATAGAATTAGATGTGGTGGTATCACGTTTACCAGGGGGAACGTACAAACCACACTTTTCATTATTTTTCTTCCAACTACCTTGTTCTTTGCTTCCAGATTTATCATAATAGTTCCGACCTTGGTTTCCTTGGGCATTCCCATGGAAACCCCCCTGATTGTTCAAGTAGTTGGCCTCCTCTTCAGAATCAGATTCGTCTCTTCCTTTTAGCGCTACAGCTTTCACTTTTTTGGTCTTCCCTGATAATAAGTGCTTTGTCAGAAGATCCAATTGTGTTTTCATGTGCGCCATGTCTTGCTCACGTTCTTCTTCTCTTCTTCTTTGGTCTGCAGATATGCCAATAGATAAAGTGGGGCTTGCTACCTCAGAATCCCTGGTATGCCAAGCTCTACTTTGCTTTGTCATGCGATCTAGCATATTGCTTGCTTGACCAAAGGTGAGGTCCATGAAAGAACCTCCAGCTGCGTTGTCCACCACTGGTTTAGTTATTGAATTCAAGGCTCTATACAAGATCTCCATGAGGTGAACATTAGTCATATGATGGTTTGGGCATCTCGCTAGCTTTGTCTTGAACCTCTCCCATGTTTCATGAAGAGCTTCAGAGGGAAGCTGACGAAAGTTGCTGATTTCATCTCTCAATTGTGCTCTTTTGGATGGCGGAAAGAATCTTTCTAGGAAAGCGTCTCTCAATTGCCTCCAATTTGTAATTGAATCAGGAGTCAGCCCATTCAACCATAGTGTTGCCTCCCTAGACAAAGACAATGGAAATAGACGTAATCGAATAGCATTCTGACCAACACCAGGATTGTCAAAAGACTTGGATGTAGAAATAAAGTTGATGAGATGCATATTCGGATCATCGCCTGCTAGTCCACCAAATAACCCCTTGAGTTGCAATAACTGAATCATGGTGCTAGTGATGTTGAATTTGGCTTCGGGCGCTAATGGTGGTGGAATCATAGCTCCAGTGGCTCCGACACCATCAAGATCATCATCATCATCGTCGAAAGCTGGTTTCAAAGGTTGGCGGTCATACCTATACCGAGCTTGTCGACCTCTTCGATTGGCAGGTGTTATAATTTCAGCATCACGCCTAGGGTTTAGTAACTCGTCATCACCTAAATCTTCATCTTCAGGATTTGTTGCTCGCCCAAGATTATCAATGTTTTGTTGTTGGACTTGAGCAGCGGCAAGAGCAGCTAATCTTGCTTGCTCGTGTTGAGCAGCCATCCTGTCGATTTCAGCTTGTGCTTCCATTCTTCTAATTCGTTGTGGTTCCGGATTAATTGGTAATAACGGTTGACCAGAACTTCTAGTATGGGGCATGCACTAAAGTAAAAACCTGCAAGAAACAAAAACAAAAACTAAAAGTAAAAGTACGAGAATCTTTGACCAAAGGGTCTAGTAATTATCACGAACTTGATTGACACTCGTATTCCCCAGCAACGGCGCCAATTTTTGATAACACTCAATCTACAGCTCTCGTGAGTGTAAAGCGGTCGTTTGCAAATATAGAACCCAACCTGGGTTGGGTGTCGATCCCACAGGGAATAGCTTGGCCAACAAGTAAGTAAAATTACTAAACTTTTGGTGCAAGTCTCGTAAGAAGGGGGGAGTCTTGTCGTGCAAGTAATGTAAACAAAAGCTTAAAATAATAAAGTAAAAAGAGAAAGATTGTTATGTAGGTTGTAAACAATGAGAATTGAAGCGTTGGGGTTATGTCCACCTTCTGAGGTATACGTCTCTATTGGCTATGAGTGTGTAGAATTCTGACATACAATTGCTTATAGAGAATTGTATTCGATGGTAAATCCAAGCGTCTCTCGACCTAAACAAGGACTATTTCACTTTAACTCTCTCGAGCTTAAAGCGTGTCTAACGGTACGAATTCTCCAAGAGGTTAGTCCAGTTACGGCACTAGCTTTTTAATAGGAAAGGGTGTCCTACTACCTTGACATTATCTCTTTTCCAGAAAAATAACCTTTATCTCGAACAAGTTAAATGTTAGACTGGCGTTATTCTATGCGTCTGCAGCCACAAGAATTTGCATTAAGATGAAGAGAATAATGATATAAGCAATATACGTGTCTCGAACTCACAAACTCACAGCAATAGATAGTATCTCATTCGGCTTCAATAACACCAACAGAGAAGTTTAGTTACCCATGAGTGCGAAGGAGATCACGATTTTCATTGTTATTGTTGAGTAATGGCGTGTGGATTAGGTGATAGGCGTGTGGCATGATTCCTTAGCAAGTAACGATTCTCTTGTTGTGGAATTTAAGAGTAGAATTAATGGAAAGATTAGAAGAGTTGTAATTGAGAAGTAGAATGTTTCTCTCCACTAAGGGAGGACTTGCCTCTCCACTAAGGGAGGACTTAATTAAAAATCTCTAGCATGATAGGGTATTTATAATACTCCTATCCTACTCCTACTATGCTAATGAAATAAATAACCAAATCCTACTAAACTAAGGAAATACTTAACCCATTTGTACCAGGTTAATGTAACATTCTCCTAATCCAAATAACCTAATGAAATACATAACCAAATTGTACTAGGTTAATGTATGATTGTCAAAATCCAGCTTTGTATCTGTAAGTCCCCAAAGTCTTCAGAAATGCTGTTTTAGCCCGGGACAGATTTTCCATGCAGCAGTTTTGGTCCTTAGGCGTGTAGACTTCCTTCCCTTCCTTTGTGATCTTTCTTTTGCGTTAAGTAAGCCATAAAATGCTGTATTTTGCATCATTTATACCTGAAACTTTCCTAATCATGTTCGTTAGCTCATTTACAGGAAAAAGGACTAAAAGTGCATGAAATATATAATTTGTTGTCAAAACTAGGCTAAAATATGGGCAAAATATATTGATATAGGCGTGTAAATTCGCCTATCATCAATTCTCACACATGAAATTATAGGCAAACAACCACAAAAGAATCTTCTCATTTTCTCTAAACCTCTATTCTTAAAACATTCATGAACTAGCCTAAGAAAACACACATAGAAATTCAACTAATCATGACAAAGGGAGAGCTCATTAAAACTTAGAACATGATGACCTAAATCATGAAAGGATAACTTTGACACTTAATTGAGGCCTATGAGATAGAGTATCAAAAATATGAATTCATCAAAGACAGCTAAACTGAGGTCATACATAACATAATCTGAATTTTGCTAATATTTAGGAGTGTTGTGTGAGCACTGGAATGAACATATTGTAAAACATGAGTACCTGAGTCATGAGCTGCATGAACTGAGTTTGGAGTTCATGATTTCATGGAACACGATACATATTGTTGAGTGAACTGGAACTCCCCATAATAGAAACTAAAAACGTACATGTTTTTTTCTATAAAGTGCATAAAAATGAGCTGTGATAATGGAGCTGACATGTTAGGCATGAGTAGATATCATGATGGCTGAAAAACTTTGCACTAAGGTAAGATTATGTTGGGAATCATCCTCCCTTACTTCTTTTCTACAACTACTGGCACTACTACTAGAATCTGAGAGCCTGACTTGGTTACTTGTTCTATCATCTCCCCTTATCTTTAAGACATCATCTCAAGTCTATGACCACTTTTCTAAACTTTAAACTAAATTAAAACCACTTTACTCTAGAGTCTGGGTATAATAATACATATGAATGATAAACTTATCCATACCATGATACTTAATCTCGAATGCACAAACTTAAATTCTTACATATATTGTTCAAGCCTACTAATTCACTTTTCTTACAACTAGCCCCATAAATATATAATCTGCCCAATATGGATACCAGTATCCCAACTCTACTACTGCCAAACTTCTGGGTTTATACTTCTAACTCTAAATGACATACTATAACGCCCGAAAACATTATTCTGAGATGTCACACAGTGCTTAAGGCTACAAGTAGCCCTAAGCTATCCCTTTGAGCCTATTACTACTTCTAACACTTACTTTGAAGATGGATAAAGAAAAACAATGGCACTGTCATAACATATCTCAACTGAAATAACAAAAGAATACTGTCTGAATAGCAATATACTGAAAAGTCTAAAATAACACTGATAGTCTAGTCTGACAAATCCTCTACTACTTAAAAACTAGAGAGACATTAGGACAGATCCCCAACTAACTCATACTCAACTGCAAAGAAATAACCCAACAACTATGAATACTGAAATCAGGGGAAAATAGGTCCTCAAACTATGAGGACTCACCAACTATGGAGGTGTAGATCAAGGTACTCGAAGATCACTGATGCTACTGATACTGAGCACCTGAACCTACATTATGAGATAATGTAGCACACAGACGTATATGTGGATCAGTACTTTGAGGATGTACTGAGTATATGGGGCTGTATGCGATACTTAAAATAATAATATCATCAATCCTTACAGAAATCATACATGCTAATATAACTGACTCACATAGCTCAAATAATCTTAAAATGCATATCTCGTAAATTATGAACAATGGAACACATAGTATAAATCTCATCTCAAAGAACATACTTTACTTTAGAAACTGATCTCTTAGTCTTATTGATAGGTAAAACTACTTTCTTTTTGGGAAAATTTTAATTTAAGAACTACTCTAAAAAATCTTGCTATTAGGGAGGTTCTCTTAACCAACATACACCATGTGAGCTACATGGAGTCTAATATTTTGTCCTTCTAAGCAAGAAACCACACGTTGGGGAGAGGCGTCATACTCTTTCCAGGGAGTATAACCTCAACTTAGTGTTCACTATCTCGGCCTCGGGCCCATAAATCTCAATCCTATGGTGGCACATAGTTCTGGGGTATGAAACCGTAGTAACTTAACAAACTCGATACTAAATACTACTCCCTTTAGTTAGCTACGCTCATCTCATGGAAATCCACTTTAAAATAATCTTGTGGTTCATAAAGAATCCAACTATAAAATCTGTAATCTCATTTAGAAAAGTGGATTTCAAAGCAACTATGACCGCCAAGGTCAAAACTTTCTCAATAATCTCAAAATACTCAAATCATGGGTGCTTATAGCACAAAAGTTCTTAAAGCTGTAATCTCAAATAGGGCTTAATGACCCATATATCAATCTGAGGTTAAGACGTATCAAAATTCATACTCGATATAAAAAAGATTCATAAATCATATAGAAATTTAGAAATATTCAAAAATATGCATTGTAATCTCAGCATACTCATGTACTTAAATTTCTAAAACATTGAAGCCATCATAGTCTCAAGAAATAATAACATAGGGTATAAACCCATACTTTAATTTCATAAGAAAACATCTAAAATCATATATCTTTGTAATTAAAACAACTTTTGGGCACAAGGACGAAAGGAGTGTCCTTGTTCAAACCCCACATAGCTTAGATTATGACTTTTAGATGAATAAGCTTGCTTGAGGCTTTTTTTCGTACTCTTGGGTGAGGGTTCTTGAAGCTTTTGACTTGGGAACCTTGAATCTTAACTCAATTTATAGAAACTATGGTGGAATTTTAAGTTTGTTGGAGAAAGATTTGGAGTTTATCTTGAGGGTTAATCTTAAAAGAAAACCCTAGTTCTTGATGCTTTGGATGATTCTAAAGTTCTATGCTTTATTTTTATATATCTAGGTGTTAAAAAGGGGGTGAAAAGACCAAAAAGCCTTTTTAAAAATGGCTTTAAAATGCTGAACGGGATCTGTGACGGTCCATCGCTATCTCGACGGTCTGTCGGTCCGACCATCGCACTCAGACCAGAATAGGGACTCACTACCTTAGAAGCGATGGCTTGGGCGATGGTCTATCGCAAGCTCAATGGTCCATCGAGAGCTCGATCGTCTGTCGGTATGACCGTCACACTTGGCCAATGGATAGGTTTACTGCATTGGTTGGGACGGTTCAAATGATAGTCCGTCTCAAGCTCAACGGTCCATCAAACTTTTTGTCGCACCTGGGCGGTTCTGACAGCTCTTAGTAAAACGGCCATAAATTCTCACTTTGATACCGGATTTGGACAAAATTGTTATCGTTGAAAAGATAATTCAATTTCCCATACGATAAAAAGTCAAAATTAGGAAAAACCTATCTGATTTAAACACTACTCACTTTGGAATTCATTCCTAAATATTTTAGAGAAGGAAAAAGGCTTCACTTAACATGCTCTAAACCTTTGAATACTCCGGGAAGTGCAAGATCTTTCACAAAAATAAATACATAGCTGAATTTGATAAGAAATGGACTGAATTTTGGAAGAATAATACCTTCAGCTTGATCTGAACTCGTGGAGAAAAGGTGCTGGTACTTGGCTCACATATCTGCTTTCGCTTCCCAAGTATTTCCCTTAACTGAATGATTCTGCCATAAAACTTTAACCAAGGGAATTTCATTGTTCCTTAGTCTATAGACCTAGTAATCTAGGATCTCAATCGAAATCTCATCAAACAAAAGACTTGTCTGGATATCTGAGCTCTCTGAAGGATATACTATAGTAGAATCACCAATGTACTTCTTAAGCATGGAGACATGAAAGATAGGATGAACAACTGTATTTTGGGGATCAACTCTAATGCCTTCGGCTGAAATAATATCACTGAGAAAGGCTACTGACCTTGGCCAAAATTTGCACTTGCTGAATTTGGCGAATAACTTCAGATCTCTAAGTGTTTTTAAGATAATTCTAAGATGATCCGCATGGTCATTCTCAGTATGAGAGTACACAACGATATCATCTATGAACACTATGAAAAAATATGAGGATACTGTCTGAAAACTCGATTCATGAGGTCCATGAAAGCTGCTGAAGCGTTGGTTAGCCCAAAAAACATGACTAGAAATTCCAAGTGACCATAGGGGGTCTATCTTTAGAATATCACATTCCTATCACTTTAAGCTGATGATAGCCGGATCTAAGGTCTATCTTGGAGAAATAACTTGTACCTTGCAATTGATCAACCATGTCATCAATTCTAGGAAGAGGGCACTTATTCTTGACTGTGACATTATTAAGCTGATGATAGTCAATGCACATATGCAGAGAACTATTTTTCTTCCACATGAATAGGACAAGTACGCCCCAAGAGGGCCTTATAAAATCCTTGTCTAAAAGAATTTTGAGTTGCTCTTTCAATTACTTAAGCTCTGCAAGTGCCATTCGGTATAGAGGAATAGAAATAGGTTGTGTATTGTGAGAAGGTCAATCCTGAATTTTATCTCTCTATTAGGAGGTACCCCTTGGAGATCTTCCGAAAAGACATCAGGAAACTCATTAACTATACTAACTGATTGAATGGATGAAATCTCAGACTTAGTGTCCTTAACTCTAACTAGATGGTAGATGCAACCTTTGGATATCCACTTTCTAGCGTTGAGATAGGATATAAAGTGACACTTGGGAGATACTAAACTTCTGGACCACTCAAAGTCTTTCTCATCAAAAAATTAAAACTTAACTAGACGGGTACGACAGTCTATAGATGCATAACAAGAGTGAAGACAATCCATACCCAAAATTTTATCAAAATCCACCATCTCCAACTCTATCAAATCAGCAAATATGATTCTATGAAGGACAGTGACAGGACACTTTTCATACACTTGCTTAGCAACAACTGACTCACCTAATGGAGTAAAAACTAAGAAAGGCTCGGGAATCTTTAGAGAAAACCCTAGTTCTTGATGCTTTGGATGATTGTGAAGTTCTATGCTTCGTTTTGATGTATCTAGGTGTTAAAAAGGGTGGAAAAAGACCAAGAAACCCTTTTAAAAATGGCTTTAAAATGCTAAACGAGATATGTGATCGCTCGTGTGATGGTCCATCACTGGCTCGATGATCCGTCGGTCCAACCGTCCCAATTGGACCAGAATAGGGGATCACTGACAAGCAACGTCTTGGGCGTCGGTCTATCGCAGGTTCGACTGTCCGTCGGCATGACCGTCACACTTGGCCAATTAATGGGTTTACTGCATTGGTTGTGATGGCTCAAGCTACGGTCCGCCGCAAGCTCGACGATCTATCAACCTTTCCATCATACCGGGACAGTTCTTAAAGCTCTCAGTAAAATGACCATAACTTCTCACTCTGTTTCTGGATTTGGAAAAAATTTGTATTGTTGGAAAACTAATTCAATTTTCCACACGATAAAAATTTAAAATTAGGAAACTCTATCTGATTTAAACACTATTCACTTCAGAAGTCATTCCTAAATCTTTTAGAGATTGAAAAAGGCTTCACTTGACATTCTCTAAAGGCTTAGACTACGAGGGAACTTTACGGGGTCTTACAGTATCTCTCCCTTGGAAAAATTCATCTTGGAATGTCGCTAGTTAGATTAAGATACCATGGAACTAAGGATGCACAACTGAAACAAGTGGATAAAATGGCTTTATATCTTTTTAAATCTTTGAATACTATGGGAAGTGCAAGAGCTTTCACAGGAATAAATACATAGCTCAATTTTTTTAGAAAGGAACTTAATTAAAGAAGATAATACCTTCGGCTTGATATGAACTCGTAGAGAAAAGGTACAGTTACTTGGCTCGGATATCTGCTTTTACTTCCCAAGTAGCGCCCTCAACTAAATGATTCCGCCATTAACTTTAACCAATGGAATTTCATTGTTCCTTCGTCTATGGACCTAGTAATCTGGGATCTCAATCGAAATCTCATCAAATGAAAGACTAGTCTGGATATCTGAACTCTCCAAATGATCTACTACAGCAAAATAACCAATGTGCTTCTTAAGCATAGAGACATGAAAGATAGGATGAATAACTGGCAACTCTGGGGGCAACTCCACCTCATAGACTACTTTCCCAACACGACTTAAAACTCTATAAGGGCCAACATAACTGGGACTAAGCTTTCCCTTTTTCCCAAACCTTTTCACCCCTTTCATGGGTGAAATCTGTAAGTACATCAAATCACCCAACTCAAATAGAAGATCTCTTCTTCTAACATCTGCATATGACTTTTGGCGACTTTGGGCTATCTTCAACCTTTCTCTAATCAACTTAACTTTCTCCATAGCCTCAAACACTACATCAGGTTCAATCATATCAGCTTCACCCACTTTGAACAAACCTATGGTTGATATACATCTTGCACCATTCAAAGCCTCAAATCGTGCCATCCGTATGCTAAAGTGATAACTATTGTCATATGCCAACTCAATTAGTGGAAAATGTTCATCCCAACTACCTTTGAAATCTAGTGCACAGGCCCTTAACAGATCCTCTAAAGTCTGAATGGTCCTCTCAGCCTGACCATCTGTCTGTGGATGGAAAGTGGAACTCAAATGAAATTGGGTACCAAGACCTTTATGGAAAGCTTACAAAAACTGCGAACTGAACTGAGTACCCCAATCTGAGATAATGGAAAAGGAAACTCCATGCAACCTGACTAACTCTCGAATATACAATCTAGCCTAATCCTCATCTGTATAAAATGTATGCACTGGTAGGAAATATGTAGACTTAGTCAACTTGTCTACAACAACCCAAATAGAATCATGATGGCGATGTGAAAGAGGTAAACCAGTCATGAAATCCATATTCACCTCTTCCTACTTCTAAGTGGGTATACCAAACTCTTGCAACTTACCGCAGGTCTTTGGTGCTCTACCTTAACCTGTTTGCACATTGTACACTTTACCACAAATACTGCTATATCCTTCTTCATGCCACTCCACCAATAGATTCACCATTGGTTGTGGTACATCTTGGTAGCATCAGGTTGAATGGAATACCAAGCACCATGCGCCTCATCTATAATTCTCTACCTCAAATAACCAACACACAGAACACACAATCTATTCTAACATCTTAACACACCATCTCCCCTTGGGAGAAAACCTCTACCTTTTTGTCCTTAACTGACTCCTTCAATTTGACCAAACCAGCATCCATGTCTTGCCTCCCCTTCACTTTCAAAACTAAAGAGGATTCAAAACCACTCTGAACCCAAGCATTCTTCTTAGCTAAAACAAACAAGCTAACACCCAGTCTAGCCCAATAATACACGTCCCTAGCTAACTTTTTCTTATCTTTCTCCACATAAGCAATAATACCCATAGACAATCTACTAAGGGCGTATGCCACTACGTTGGCCTTGCTCGGATGATACAACACGCTCATATCATAATCTTTTAGCAACTCTAACCATCTCCTCTGATGAAGATTAAACTCCCTCTAAGAAAACACTTACTGCAAGCTTTTGTGGTCGGTAAACACATCAATATGAACACCATACAGATAGTGTCTTTAGATTTTCAAAGAATAAACTATATCTTCTAATTCAAGATCACGGGTTGAATAATTCTTTTCATACGGCTTCTACTGTCTAGAGGAATAGGCTATAACCATGCATCTCCACATCAACACACAAACCAAACCAACTCTCGAGCTATCACAACATACCACAGAACAATTTGTAGCATCAGGCAAAGTCAATACTGGGGCTGAGGCGAGTCGATTCTTCAATTCTTGAGAACTTTTCTCACAGGAATATGACCAAAAGGACTTAACATTTTTTGGGTTCAACCGAGTCATGGAGGATGCAATAGAAGAGAAACCTTTAACAAAAAGGCAGTAGTAGCCAGATAGACCCAAGAAACTTCTAATATCTAATGGAGAGATAGGTCTATTCCAATTTCTTATAGCTTCTATCTTTTGGGGATCAACTCTAATTACTTCGGCTGAGATAATATAATCGAGAAAGGCTACTAACCTTGGCCAAAATTCGCACTTGCTGAATTTGGAAAAAAACTGATGATCTCTTATAATTTGCAAGATAATTCTAAGATGATCCGCATGGTCATTCTCAGTACGGGAGTAACAACGATATCTTCTATTAACCCTATGACAAACACATGAGGATACTGTCTAAACACTCAATTCATGAGGTTTCTGAAAGCTGTTGGAGCATTGGTTAGCCCAAAAGACATGACTAGAAATTCCAAGTGACAATAGTGGGTTCGAAAGGCTATCTTTGTACTATCACATTCCCTCACTTTAAGCTGATGATAGCCGGATTTAAGGTCTATCTTGGAGAAATAACTTTCACCTTGCAATTCATCAAACATGCCATCAATTCTAGGAAGAGGGTACTTATTCTTGACTGTGATTTTATTAAGCTGATGATAGTCAATGCACATACGCAAAGAACCATCTTTCTTCTGCACAAACATAATGGGTGAACCCCAAGAAGAAACACTAGGCCTTATGAAATCCTTGTCTAGAAGATCTTTGAGTTGCTCTTTCAACTCCTTAAGCTCTGTAGGTGCCATACGTTATGGAGGAATAGAAATAGGATGTATATTGGGATGAAGGTCAATCACAAATTCTATCTCTCTATCAGGAGGTACCCCTGGGAGATATTCCAAAAATACATCATGAAACTCATTAACTATACATAATACAGAATGGTCAAAATTTCAGACTTAATGTCCTTAATTCTAACTAGATAGTAGATGCACGCTTTGGATATCAACTTTCTAGCTTTGAGATAGGATATAAAGTGACTCTTGGGAGATACTAAACTTTTAGACCACTCAAAGACTGGCTCATCAGGAAACTTAAACTAACCACTTGGTTGCAACAGTGTATTGATGCATAATAAGAGTGAAGCCAATCAATACCCAAAATTA
The DNA here is from genome assembly GCA_030864225.1 of Capsicum baccatum var. pendulum. Taxonomy (NCBI): domain Eukaryota; kingdom Viridiplantae; phylum Streptophyta; class Magnoliopsida; order Solanales; family Solanaceae; genus Capsicum; species Capsicum baccatum. Next base: position 234,519,557 of record CM061552.1, read on the forward strand.
TATTAAAATCCACCATCTCCAACTCAATCAAATCAGCAAATATGAATCTATATAGGACAGTGATAGGACACTTTTCGTACACTTTATTAGCTATAATTGACTCACCCACTAGAGTAGAAACTAAGAAAGGCTCAAAAATATTAACAGAAAACCCTAGTTCTTGATGCTCTGAATGATTCTAAAGTTCTATACTTCATTTTGATATATCTAGGTGTTAAAAAGGGTGGAAAAAGGCTAAAAACCCTTTTAAAAATGGCTTTAAATTACTGAACAAGATTTGGGATGGCTCATGTGATGGTCCATCACTGGTTCAACGGTCCTTTAGTCTGACCGTCGCATTTAGACAAGAATAGGGGCTCACTGCCATAGAAGTAACGGTCCATTGCAAGATCGATGGTCAGTCGGCATGACCGTCGTACTTGGTTGTGACAGCTCAAGCAACGGTCTATCGTAAGCTTGATAGTTTTGGCACCTCTCAATAAAATGACCATAACTTCTCACTCTGATACTGGATTTGGATGAAATTGGTATCTTTGGAAAGATAATTCAATTTCCCACAAGATAAAATGCCAAAATTAGGAAAAAGCTATCTGATTTAAACATTACTCACTTTGGAAGTCATTCCTAAATCTTTTATTGATGAAAAAGGCTTCATTTGACATGCTCTAAAGGCTTATACTACAATGGAACTTTACGGTGTCTTACACATAATATAAAAGGCATTCTAAGAAGGAAATTTGAAAGAACATCTGACTTTGGCTTATGCATAATTTTCATGAACAAGAATGAAATATTTCAAACTTTAGGACATACGGGCATCGATGGGATAATTTCTGAGCTAACATGCAATCCTCTAACTGTCTATGGGGACTGGCTGAGTAAACACAATCTGTAATGACTTAAGCTTCACTATTTCTGTCACCTCAAAACTAAGAAAGAGTTAGCATGAATAGAACAAGATGAGGATCTGCATAAATTTCTTAGATAATACTTTTACTGCACGATCTGAGACTTGAAAGAAGGGAAATATTTCCTAAATGCCTTGTAGCCTCTTACAGAACAGTACAAACGTCTCCATACTATTCCATAAGACTCTACTAGACGACTTCATAGACACCCTAAGACACTTGAAACTGGCTCTAATACCAATTTTGTAATGACCCGAGACTACCTCCTAGTTTTCACATGGTGCTTGGAACTACAAGTGATCTCAAGCTAACCCATGAACTGGCATACTATTAAGCAACTGAATTATAGAATAATAAATAGTTATTCTTCTGTGGGAAAACATAATCATACTAAAAATCTTAAATAAATACAATACTGTTAACGTGGTATAATATGATAAATCTGAAGAATGAAATTGAAATCACATGACTGAGTTTGACTGATGTCTATGAAGCCTGTACTATACTTACTATAGATAGTTAGGACATGCGACCAACTACCACTAATTAATACACATGGAAAATAAATAAAGTATACATGAACTAAAACTATCTGGAATTCTCGAAGTAGGAGAACTCATCACCTTCTAGATGGAATCTACTAATGTTTGATCGCGATGTGTGGGCTATAATTAGTACCTACATTATAAAACAATGTATCCATACAGACGTTTATGTAGATCAGTACTTCTGAAATGTACTGAGTATGAAAAGGTGAATGCAATAAGTAACACTAATTTCATACGTAATCGTAAAACATACATGCTAAGTGTATGTTGACTCACAAATAGGCTGGAATAAATTAAAAACTGAAATATCTTAAAGCATGAGTGAAAAACATTCTCTGATAATATGGTCAATCTCTACTCTAAGTTTTTGTAAACTTGCTTTAATGATTTAAGTATAACTGAAGCTGTAATATGATAAGACATGAACAGTGTGTGAATACTTGATCTAAACTACGTGATGGATACTAATAAAATTTGAGGATCTAAATATACAATCACACCAAGCATAAATGTATAAACATACTAACTTATCAAGTAAACTGAATATCTGATAGCTGAATACTGGGCATGTACGACTAAACTGTACTTAGTCTGAATAACTGGACTAAAACTGTAGAGTATTATTCCTATGAGGTAAAGACTAACTGAGTAACATTACATAACTGAGCATCAATTTATGAAAATTATATTATTTCAGAATGTAAGACCAAGCATATAACATAATTCTAAAATAGTCTCTAAACTGAGGTACTGAAATACTGTAAATTGAATAAATGATAATTGCATACTATGATCAAGTAAACCTGAAATTTAACTGAGTTTCTAATCTGATTACTCAACTGAGATTATGACTGAGACTGTGACTAAGATAATAACTAAAACTGTAAGTGGGACTGTAACTGAGACTGTAACTAAGACTGTAACTAAGACTGTAATTGAGACTCAAACTGGAATTAACTACTGAGTTTTGATAACTGAGTAACTGATAGCTGCGATAATTGATAACTGAGTTACTAAAAATGGTTAACTATTTCTGTATAACTAAACTTAGCTCTATATTGAGATAGAAACTAAAATTGTAGGATGTAATAATCTAACTGACATGCCTTTCTCTGAACTGATTGGGGTCCAACCTATAACCCCAGCTGGAAGGGTGTCAGTACCGTGCCACAGATAAAGACAAGATAAAGAGCCACCCTTAATCTGGCAGGTAAAATACCTCATCAACCCTCAATCTGGAAGGTTGATGTCTCAATCTACGCTTGCTACGTAGTTATGGAACACAAGGACTGCATCTAAGGATCACACCCTCTACTGGTAGGTAAGTCCTTATCCTTGGGTTCACTCGATGCTGAATCTTACTCCAACTGAATAGATACTGGATTGATTTTTAAACTATACTAGGCTAGACTAAACTTTGACTGATCACGCTCACTGACTAAACTAGATTCAGTTCACTGAGTTTTGGTGTCTGACTTTATATACTAAGTTCTGTACTGACTGAATACTACTGATCGTGACAATACTAAGACTATTCGGTAACTACTGTGGATCTAGGTAAACAACTAGATTTTTGAGTATTAAATACCCCCAGAACTCGATAGCATGGAAAGAAAGCATAGTAAGATCTTGAAAAAGCATAGCCATAGTCAATTGTTTACAATTCATTCACTGAGACATTTTGTCAAACACTTAGAGGTTATGGACTTGTACATGAATGAGAACACATGGTAACGTGTCATAATTACTCTATTAAATTCACATGGGCATTGTATCAAGAACGTGGAGATTAATACTTTAATACGAGGCAATTCGCCAAACACATGGGGATTATGAATTTGGATATGGAAATATCTTTAACATGGGAGCATAACATGATTACATAACTAAGATCATGAATTGGGGAATTCACATGTAATTCGCTTGAAATAGGACATGAGTGTTTCATCAAAATATGTAAAGTTCATAGCTTGTATGTAAGAATGTCTTAAACATGACCAAACAATAGAGCTACATGGAAAAGTTCATAGGTTGGGGATTCATCTTGAAATTGAATTAACATGATATGAAAATTTCATCAAACATGTGGAAGTCATGAATTTAAAATATGAGAATATTACTAAACTTATGGAATTTAGGATCTATCATGGGATTTACTTGAATAAAGCATGGGAAATTTCAATTCATAGCATGAGGAATTTAACATATTTCATGGAATCATACATGGGCTGAATTGAATTACAAACATCATGAAAACATGAAATTCAATCTTTCTTGAACATACAAAATACCATAGTAATGGAAGATTCATTCTTTAATTAAAATAAGAGTTTTTGGACTCCATGGGTGAAAAAGGACCCATGGATGAACTCCCACATACCTTGAAGCTTTAATCTTGAAGGAGAAATATAATTTTGAAAGCATTCTTGAATTACTAAACTTGAGTTCTTGCTTTTCTTTAAGAAAGATTGATGAAGATTTTGGTGTTCTTGAGGAGGCTAGGATTTTTCTTTGAGAGAATAAATGAATAATTGAGTGTATATTGCTTTTGGGGGCTGAAATTAAGTGTTATGGGTGGACTTGGTGGATGGAAAGTCTCCAAAGTTCCCCAAGAACCGTAATAAACTTAATTAGCGTGTTAAGCATCTTCGTAATGCGCATGCTGACACATCACGCTGCAATCACACTGAGTACATATAAACTATTCTTAGTCTTTTATTGATCCGTATTGAATAGCATCACATAGTTGTCCCTGAGGCCATTGACTACTAGACTTTGATAGACATAATGTTCTAGAAATCAATAGTTCAACATAATTGTCCCAGAGGCCATTGACAATTAGACGACTTACTGCCTCACATGGTAAATTCCAAAACTGTTCACTCGGGTATCGGATTTTTGAAAAATTTGTATCGTTGTAAAGCTAATTCTATTATCTGAAAGTTGATGATTTTGAAAAGAAAAATTCTATGTATATTAATAGCTATACATTTTTAAAGTAGACCCTTGTATAATCGAATGCAAAACTTTAGACGAATCAAGGGCTCTCAGTTCAACTTTGTTCTAAGTGATTCTTATGAATATTTTTCACCTCAAAAGCAAATAAAACAATAGGATAAAGATCATGAAACTAATATTTGCATGGGAATCATTTAGATCATAGCTTATAAATGTAAGAACAATGGTTTAATAACTAGCCCAAAAATGCAGGTTATTTTAATATCTCACCCTTGGGAACATTCATCCTCGAATGAGACTGGTTAGACTGAGTGTACTATACAAAGGAAACTAAGACCATATTCTGAACATGACTGACTTGGAACATGATTGCATAACTAATTCTGAAACATGATACATGAACTTAATATCATCAACTGTACTGATTTCTTAAATACATGCATTGACATGAGAACGATTGTAAGGCTAGGATAGAAACATGAGAGTCAAATGATGATTAACTATTACTTCAAGCTAGATCCAATTTCATGAAGAAAAATGAAAGGTTTAAAACATGAATACTCGGGGTATTAAAATATATCCCCCCGTTGGGATACTTCATCCCATGAATGATATTGACTTGGCTGAAATACTAAGGAATGCTTAAGATGATGCACGGGAAACTTATGGACTGAGTCATGACAAAATATCTGGGATCTGAAACTGATGCATATGTATAAATTGATCTAAATTTGATATTTGAATGAACCTTAATTACCTCATAAATAGGAAAGATACAAAATCATAAGAACTTGTCTGTCTGACTACTCGACTGGATTGCTGGTTATACAGACTGAATTATATTGAAATCTTACACTCAACTTTATATTCAATTGGTACACCAACATGACATTCAATACTATCTTCATTATTACACATGAACTTGTAGGCAAACAACCACAAAAGCATCTTTCTTATTTTCTCCAAACCTCTATCCTTAAAACTTTCATGCACTAGCCAAAGAAAATACACGTAGAATTTAAACTAATCATGGAATAACGAGAGGCCATTGAAACATAGAACATGAGGACCTAAAGCATGAAAGGATAACTTTGACACTTAATTGAGGCCTACGAAATTGAGTATCAAAAGCATGAATTCATCAAAGAGAGCTAAACTGAGGACATACAAGTCGTAATATGAATTTCATTGATCATTAGGAGTGTAGTGTGAGCACTAGAACTAAACATACTTTAAAACCTGAGTACTTGAGTCATGAGATACATGGCCTGAGTTTGGAGTTCATGATTTCATGGAACATGATTTGTACTATTGAGTGAAATGGAACTCTTTGTACTAGAAACTAAAAGAGTACATAGTTTTTCTATAAAGTGCATAAATATGAGTTGTGATGATGGAGCTGAATGTTAGGCATGAGTAGATATCGTTATGACCGAAAAATTTTGCACTGACATAAAAATAGGTTGGGAATCATCCTTCCTTACTGCTTTTCTACATATACTGGCACTACTACTAGAATCTCAGAGCCTGACTTGGTTACTTGTTCTATAATCTCCCCTTTATCTTTAAGCCATCATCATAAGTATGTGACCACTTTGTGAAACTCTAAACTGAACTACAATCACTTTACTCTAGAGCCGGGTATAATAATACACATGAATGATAAACTCATCCACACTATCATACTTAATCTCGAATCAACAAACTTAAATTATTGCAAACATTATTCAAGCCTAGTAATTCACCTTTCTTACAACTAGCCCCATGAATATATAATCTGCTCAATTTTGATAACACTATCCCAACTCTACTACTGCTAAACTTCTGGGTTCATACTTTTAACTCTAAATTACATATTGTAGGATGGATTCTGAGAAGGAAATCTAAAAGCACATCTGACTTTTGATTAAAGTACGATTTTATGACCATGAATGAAATATTTGAAACTGTAGGACATAAGGGAACTGATGGGATACTTTCTAAGACAACATGTAATCCTATAACTATCTATGGGGATTGGATAAGTAAAGACTATCTATACGGACTTAAGCTTCACTATTTCTGTCTCCCCAAAACTATAGCAGATTTAGCATGAATAGAGTAAGATGAGGATCTGCATAATTTCTTAGATAATACTTCTACTACATGATCTAAGACTTGATTGAAGAGAAATATTTCCTAAATGCCTTGTAGCCTCTTGAAGAAATGTACAGATGTCTTTGTACCATTCCATAAGACTCTACCAGACACGACTTCATAGACACCCTATGAAACTTGAACCTGGCTCTGATACTAAGTTTGTAATGAGCCGAGACTACCCCTTAGTCATCACACAGTGCTTGGAACCATAAGTGATCCCAAGCTGACCCATGAACTGGTATATTGTTAAGCAACTAAATTATAGCATAATAAATAGCTGTTCTATTATGCAGAAACATAATCATATTGAAAATATAAAATAGATACAATACTGATAAAGCTTTACAATCTGATAAATCTGAAGAATGAAACTAAAATTACATGCCTGACTTGATTGAAATCTATGAAGCCTCTACTATACTAACTATAGATAATTGGAACATGCCTTCAACTACAACTAATTAATACATATGGAAAATAAATAAATTTTACATGAACTAAAGCTATCTGAAGTTCTTGAAGTAGTAGAACTCATCACTTTCTAGCTGGAATCTGCAACTGTCTGATCGTGATATGCGGGAAATAATTAGTACCTAAAGTATCAAACAATCTAGCCACACAGATGTATATGTGGATTAGTACTTCTGGAATGTACTGAGTATGCAGGGGTGAATGCAATAAGTAAAACTGATTTCATATGTAATCGTTAAACATGCAAACTAAGTATAAGTAGACTCACCAATAGGATGAAATAAGCTGAAAACTTAAATATCTTAAAGCATGAGTAACAAAAATTCTCAGATAAGATGGTAAATTTCTACACTTAGTTTCTGTAAACTTAATTTAATGATATAAGCATAACTGAAGCTATAATATGATAAGACATGGATACTATATAAATACTGGGTCTGAAACTATGTGATAAAGAATAACATAAACCGAGGATCTGAATATAAAATCACACTGAGAATGAATGCATAAACATACTAACTTATTTGATTAGTTGAATGTCTCATAGCTAAATACTGGGCATGTAAGACTGAACTGTACTTAGTTTGAATAACTGGACAGGAACTGTAGAGTATTATGCATATGAGGTATGGACTGACTGAGAAATATGAGATAACTGAGAATGAATTCATGAAAACTGTAATATTTAAGAATACAAGACCAAGCATATAACATGATTCTGAAATAGTCTATAGACTAAGGTACTAAAATACTAATAACCGAATAACAGATAAATGTACGCTATGGTAAACCTGAAATGAAACTGAGTTACTAGTTTGATTACTCAACTGAGACTGTGATTGAGATTGTATCTAAGATAGTAACTAAGACTGTAATTGAGACAGTAACTGGGACTGTAACTGAGACTATAACAGAGACTATAACTAATATTATAACTAAGACTCATACTTGAACTGGATATTGGGTTCTGATAACTTAGTAACTGATAGCTGTAATTACTGATAAATGAGTCACTGATTACTGGTTGAATATTTCTAATAGCCCTGATTTTGTAGAACTAAACTGAGTTCTGTACTAAGTAAAAAATTGAAACTGTGGGAAGTAATCATCTAACCGACATGCCTCTTTCTAAACTGATTAGGGTCTAACCTGTAACTCCAGTAGGAAGGGTGTCAGTACCGTGCCATGGGTAAAGACAAGCTGAAAGTTACCCTCAATTTGGCAGTTTAAACACGTCACAAACCTTCAATCTGGCAAGTTGATGTATCAACAAACGCTAGCTACGTAGTTATGGAACAAAAGGACTGCTTCTAAGGATCACACCCTCTACTTACAGGTGAGTCCCCATCCTTGGGTTTACTCAGTGTTCAATTCTACTCCCAACTGAATAAACACTGAACTGATTTATAAACTTTACTTTGCTGGATTGAACTGTGATTGATCGTGTTCCTTGACAGGACTGAGTTTTTTAAGTTCTGGTGTCTAACCAAATATACTGAGTTCTGTACTGATTGAATACTACTGATTGTGACATTACTGAGGCTATTCTGTAACTAATCTAGCTCTAGGTAAATAGCTAGATTTTTTAGTATTGAATACCCCCAGGACTCGATACATGGAAAGTAAAGCATAAAATGATCTTGAAAAGCATAGCCATACTTAGTTGTTCACAATTCATTCACTGAGACATTTTATCAAACACTTGGAGGTTACGAACTTGTACATGAATGATAACACATGGTAACATGTCATGATTATCCTATTTCATTCACACGGGCATTCTATCAAGTACGTACAGATTAATACATTAATACGGGGAAATTCACCAAACACATGGGGATCATGTGCTTGGACATGGAAATATCTTCAACATGGGAGCATAACATGATTACATAACTAAGATCATGAATTAGGAAATTCACATGTAATTCACTTGAAATAGGACATGAGTGTCTCATCAAAACATGTAAAGTTCATAACTTAAACGTAGGAATGTCTTAAACACGAGGGAACAATAGAGTTACAGGGAAAAGTTCATAGCTTAGGGATTCATCTTGAAATTGACTTAACATGATATGAGAATTTCATCAAACATGTGGATGGCATGGATTTAAAACACAAGAATATTGCTAAACATCATGAATTTAGGATCTATCATGGAATTTAGTTGAATAAAGGATGGGAAATTCCAATTCATAGCATGAGGAATTTAACTTCTTTCATGGAATCATACATGGGCTGAATTGAATTAAAAACATCATGAAAACATGAAATTCAATCTTTCTTGAACATACAAAATACCCTAGTAATGGAAGATTCATTCTTTAATTAAAAGAAAAGAATTTTTGGGCTCCATGGGTGAAAGAGGACCCATGGATGAACTCCCACATACCTTAAACCTTTAATCTTGTAGTAGAAACACAACCTTGAAAGCATTATTGAATTACTAAACTTGAGTTCTTGCTTTTCTTGAAGAAAGTTTGATGAAATTCTTGAGGAGGCTAGGGGTTTTCTTTGAGAGAATAGATGAATAATTGGGTGTATATTACTTTTGCGGGCTGAGATTAAGTGTTATGGAATGATTTAGGTGAGGGAATGTTACCAAAGTGCCCCTAGATCCTTTAGAAACTGAATTAGCATGTGAAACAGTTCCATAACACGCATACCGACGCGTTGCGTTGCTATTGCGTCAGCTTACTGGCTCACACGGAAAATGCCATAACCTTTTGCTCGGGTATCGAAATTTGGCAAAATTGTTATTGTTGGAAAGCTAATTCAATTATCTACAATTTGGTGGGTTTTGATCTGTAAAATTCTATGTATATAAAAAATTATACTTGTTTCGCTTAGACCCTTATAGAATCAAATGGCAAACTTTGGACGAATCAAAGACTCTAAGCTCAACTTTGTTTTAAGTGATTCATATGATCATTTTTCACCTAAATAGAAAATCAAACATGAGGATAAGTATCATAAAATTCATATTTGTATGGAAATCATCTATATCATAGCTTATATACGTAAGAACGATGGTTCAAACACTAGCCCAAAAATATGGGGTATTATAACCTCCTCTACCTAGCCAAATAGAATACCATAACCCCAATATCAGATGAATTCTAAACATATAACAAGATAGCATAAGATAATATCAAGCAATTTATGGTATGACTATAATCAATAATCGATAAACGACAAAAAATAACCAACCAATAACACCCAAAACCACAGAAATCCACAAAGCATTCTAACAAAACTAAAATCAATAAAGTGTCAGGACAAGACCCCAACTATGACAGTAATAATGTAAATGATAATGTGAAATTTTCAATTCTAGTCTATTAAAGGAAACTGATGAAATGACCAAGTCTTTCAACGAATGAAAGCTCATAACTTCACCACCAATGATCGATGAACTGAGCTGATCCACCTAACACTACATAAGATAAGTAGAAGTATCTTCGGTACCTACATTGCATGGGGATACAATGTCTGAAGATGATTAGTGGGTTGAGCACAAGTATGTAACTCAGGGGTAGGAGATAAAATAATGTCGTAACTATATTTTCAAAATCATTCAAGCCAATGCACATAATCATATGTACGTATAAATATGTCATGCCGGGAATGGGAATAATTCTTAGTATGAAGTAAATCTTTATCATAGTTATGTAGATAAACCTTCATAAATAAGTACCAACGGGCTATATGGGTTTAGTTCCCCCTGCTTAAAGGGCCGCAGTGCATATTAACAGCATGAACCGAAGGTATCAAGGAATACAAGGGAATGCCCCGACCCCATTTTAATCTAAGATACAAATATATCAATTATGTGAACGACGCACTAAGGTCATCAAGACCAAACCTCATGCTGGCAGACATGAGTTCCAATACAAGTCATCCAAGACCCATACCTTTAGGACATCACTACAAAACCCCCATTAAGACTAATTTAAAGCAAGTTTCACATAACGTATTTATTTACCAATGAACGAAAAGTTAAGGCACATCATAGGTATATTCATACCCATATACTCACAAGCTTTTCTCTATGCCATAACAATTATAGTAACTTAGGGGAATGCCTCGACCCCTTTTGTTCATTAAATCAAATCATAGCCAACAAAGCTTTGAAAGTCCATGTTTATTGTTTAATTATTTATGCAATACAATAACATAGGTGAGTAAGTAAAACCAATTGACAATTATACAATTCAAAGCCATTTACACAAGTGGGTTGAGGGATCACAATTATTCAAAACTAATCCCAATTTCAAAACACCAATTTGGGAGAAACCATGAACACTTTGTTTATTCACAATACCCATGCACCCTACAAGTTCAAAACCATTAATAAAGCATAAATAAAGCATAGTAAATCATGGGAAAATAATTTAGGAATCAACCATGTCAAAACCCTCAACGTTGACAAAACCCACATTCAAATTCCTTACAATTTAAACCATTTAAGTACATGTTTTTCATAAAGTAAACATTGGGGGAAGAGTAAAATACCTGAAATATCAAAAATTATGGAGAAAACTTTCCCTTGAGAGCTCTAATTGATGAATTTCTTGGAAAGCTCAAGTATCTTGCTTGAGAGAATTCAGAGACTTTAAAAGTGTTTTTGATTTGGTTATGAATGAGAAACAACTCCTTAAAGTTCTTTATGGTTGTAGGGTCCAAGTAAGGGAAAAAGGGGAATTGACCAAAATGCCCTTAGTAAAAATACTGAAAAATCTCCACCTAGTCACTACAGGTGACATTGCAACTCGTAGGGTCACCTTACGTAAGGTCCCACTCATAGTATGGACAATGTCCAGGACCACCAACACTAACTTTGTTATGAGTCACACCTTATGATGCATACTAAGTCCTTATGACTCGCATAGTCTAGTCGTCATCAAACTAGAAACAATTGGGCATCATACTGGTTTGGCTAGATAAAGCACCATACGATTCATTTTTAGTCTTTAAGGCTTGTTAGAAACCACTGGTACTCAGGATAGAAAATTTAGCCACACAAACAGGTCAAGCTACGATTGGGTCTATAATACCTATCAAGACTCCATACGACTTGTAAGGGGAGTTATAGTCTGGGCAGTGAGGATTAAATTTTAGAGAGTTTCAAGGGCAAAACATCTATGATATTATAATAGGTTATCACCAAATCCGAATGATGGTGAAATATGTGTACAAGACTGCTTTCAAAACACACATAGGACATCTTTAGAGTGGTTCCCTTTAGGCTCTCCAATGCACCAACAACCTTTCAAGTCTTGATGAATCATGTTTTTTAACTCTTTCTTAAGAAATGTATGTTGGTATTCTTTGATAATATCCTTATTTAAAATATGTCATTAATTGATCAGATAAAATATTTGAAAATGGTGCTTGGTACTTTAAAAACTTATTCAACCTTTGCTAAGAGATTGAAACACTACTTTGGGCAGCCTTAAGTAGAGTACTTTGGTCATATCATTACCAAGGAAGGAGTAGCTACTGATCCACAAAAAATCAAGGCTATGGTGGACTAGCATAAACCTAAAACACTTAGAGCTCTTAAAGTTTTTCTTGGTCTTATTGGCTACTACAGAAAGTGTTGATATTTATGGTACCACCTACTGACCACTGACTAATTTTTTCAAAAATAAGACCTTTAAGTGGATTCCTAAAGTTGATATTGCCTTTGAGGCACTTAAGTCTACAATTACCACCACTCTAGTCTTAGATCTTCCTAATTACACTCAAGAATTTGTTGTGGAAACTAATACAAGTCATTGTGGAATTGGTGTTGCAGTTATGCAAAAACGAAAACTAATTGCTTACTTCAGTAAGGTGTTACCTCCAAATCATAAAGATGGGTCTATTTGTGATAAATAGTATATGACTTTACTGAGTGCTATTAATAGGTGGAAACATTACCTTTGTTCAAGTATTTTGTAGTTCAAATAGATACCATAGTTTGAAGTACTTACTTGAGAAAAAGGTTACTACTGTCATCTAGCAGAAAGGCTTGAACAAGTTACAGGGACTGGATTATGAGGTGCAGTACAAGAAAGGTGCAGAAAATAAAGTAGTTCATGCCTTGTATAGGTATAAATAGGGAGTGGAATAGTTGGATCCTCCAATACAAGGCTAACTTATGTCTATCAGCTTCACTATGACAACTTGTACACAAGAGATTATCCAAAGCTATGATAGAGAACCTTATGCTCAAGAGTTGATCACTATTTTATCAGTTGATTTACATAGACCTAGCTTGTGGTAATATATTGTTGGTGTGTTGAAAAAGAAAGGTAAGGTGTATATTGGGTCACAGAGCCCTCTTAGATAATAACTCATCTCTAATTTTCATGATACTACTCTGGGAGGTCACTATGGATAATTAGGGACCTTGAAGAGGTTCTTACCACACTTATATTGGTATAAGATTAAACTTATATTGAAAAACTATGTCTCTAAATATGATGTCTAACACAAAAATAAAGATGAGAATTTAGCTTACCCAGGGTTATTAAGCCACTTCCCATTCCTAACCATGCTTGGAGCCATATTAGTAAGGATTTTATTGAAGGTCTTCCAAAATCCAATAAAAAAGATGTGATATTAGTGGTGGTAGACAAGTTTACCAAATATGATTATTTCATAGAATTAGATCATCCCTACACTGCAACAAATGTTGCCTCCTTGTATTGGAAAATAATCCATAGCCTCCATTGAACTTCCAAATCAATTGTCACCGATAGGGATAAGGTCTTATTGAGTAACTTTTGGTAGGCCTTGTTTATGATTTTAGGAACTCAAATTGCACTACAGTTCTGCATACTATCCCTAAAGTGATGGCCATATAGAAAGGGCTAAATAATGCTTAGAAAATTATCTTAGGTGAATGACCACTAGAAGACCTACTCAGTTGAAATAGTCGCTCCTATATGTTGAGTGTTGGTATAATACAAATTTTTACACAAGTTTCAGGTGTACTCCCTTTGAAGACTTGCATGGTTACACACCCCTAAATTAGCCTTTGGACCCCCTTCTTGACACTATTGTTCCTACCGTAGAGGATGCTGTGATGATAACACAATAATTTCTTCAACTGCTAAAGGATAATTTAATAACAACTCAAGCTAGGATTAAATATTTTGCTGATAACAAGAGAAGTGACAGAGAGTTTTTTTTAAATGACTCAGTCTATTTAAAACTTCACCCTTACAGACATTCCTCTATTACATTAAGAAGGATCCTTAAGCTCAACTCTAAGTATTATGGACCATACTTGAGTTCAAAGGAAACTTGTGAAAAGGAAAAATAAAACTATTGTGAGGGTATTGAGTCAATAGTATAACCTTCCACCCAAAGATATTACTTGGGAAGATTATCAATTTTTGCGAGCTAAGTTTCATCACTTTGATTCTGATCCTTAAGGAAAAACATCATTTGGATTGGTGGGCTATGTCATGATACCAAATTATTAGTTAATTAAATATTGATGTTTGGATTCGATATCGAATAAAAAGTCTTAACGGCTAAAAGGGAATAAGCACCGAAGGAATGAAATTGATTTTATTTAAATAAAGAGGGTCAGTCATGAGTAGGCTATATGTCACAGATATAAATATCTTCAGAGTAGAGAGAAGGAAACAAAATTCTAGTGAACTTTTCCCCCCTGATTTTTCTTGCTTCTTTCTTTTTCTATTTCTCTTCACCCTCATTCTAATTCTCTCTACTTCTCATTCAATTCTACAGGTCTATTGGATATGCCTTCTTTCATTTATAATTGAATTTAGTTTATGTAATTGTATTAGGAAACTCTACTTTTTTGTTTATAAAATCCAAAAAATTCCCAAAATTTTCTATTTGTGTTTGGTTAATTTTTGTGATTGAATCTCAATCTTATTCGAGATCATAACATTGGAATCCTCTTATTCTAATACTAAATTACAAAAAATGTAACTTTGAATCGATAAGAACTACTTTACCACCTTCCCCTTTGAGGTGGTGCTTTGGTTTGAGCGTCATTGACTCCTCCCAAACTCTAGGATTCTAGTCAAGTCCAAGATAAATTAATAGCACTACACCCCTTTAGGGATAAAGTATTTTTCATCGACGATGGTGTCAGAGATCGACACATAAAAAAGATTGAACGATGATATGCATGGAGTCAAAAAGCTTCTTTGATGCAAGATTTTATACAATTTAGCCTCAACAATTCTGATTCTTGAACCAACCTATTGATCCCAACAACCATGCTAAGTTCTTCTATGTCCCTTTGCATTAACTTAATGGTTTGACATTTCTACTAGTACCCATTCAACTACATTTTAGGAGTTATCCACTATTGCCAAAATGAGTTCCTAAACATCATTGGGAACACATTAAATACTCAAGAAATATGGACATATTTTTATGTGACTGAATTATGAATCATATTTGGCCTAGATTTTAGGAAATCAAAAATTCTTATTATAGAGTAGGAGGGATTGGATCCCCTCCAATAGAAAAGCCTCCAATAATGCTCAATGCATTCATGGGTTAAAGAAGTGTTCATATATACAATTAATGATTAGATTATAATTCTATTCTCCATTATCTATTTTTCTAACCATCATCTCATTCTCACCTCAAAAAAATCATTTCCTGTTACTTGGCTTCTCCACTCATCTCTCACTTCCCAACACTTTCAATTTCACCAAAATATATACTCTATACCTCTTTATATTATAGTAAAAGTGCAATTTAGAATGTATATAAAGAATATGAGAATGATAATTCGATTTCGAAAAGCTTGATTATAGACTCAATTTATGGGACAAAATGCTTTTGTATTACCTTAGTTCACTTTTACTCACCACGTTTCGTCAATTTTACTTTTAAAATTTGTATGTTTTTATCCCCTCCCCCTCCCCCTGCCCCTCCCTCTTTCCAACTTAGTTCTTTCACCTTTAAATGTAATTTCATCCAAGAAGATTTACATAGAGAAATCGAGTGTCGAGTATTGAATAATGGAACTGGGATATAATTTCTACTATTTAAACAATGACGGGTTAATATATTTATTTGTGAAATAAAAAGTATTCAGAAGGTGATGATTGTAGAGGAAAAAAAAGGGACAGAGAAGTGTTAAAAGGAATTGTAATCCAAACCAATAATTCTATATATGGACATGTGGTGTTAATCAACAAGTGTATTAGGCATTACTAGAGTCTTTGTTACTGGAAGGGATCTAAACCTAGAGTAGGGGCATTTGGTAAATCTTTCATAAAAAAAAATTCTTTTATTTAGTAATAATTGTTATTGATTCCAAAGCCAAAAATAGTAATTTTCTCCCAAAAAACTTTTGGAACCTTAGCCAAGAACAAATTGTTATTATGAGATTAACAGAAGTGTTCATTAAATTAACTAGTCAAACAAAAAATGCTACTCATCAAACATACTTACTTATTAAAAGCACGTAATTCAACATCTCGCTCACATGATTTAGTAATTGAATGTATAGTTAACAAGGATTTATGCTGTAATCTCTTTAACATTCATCAATTCATTCCCATTGGAACCATAGATCATGATAAGAACATCAAGAGTATTTCTTCCACTTTTGTTTTGAGAAAATGATCAAAATAGACCTTAATATGCAAACTTAGATTAATTTAGTCCTTGCTAAATAACAACTTATGAAAATGGTCTTTTGTCAATGCTAAATTCTTATCATTTCACTTCTTGACACAACAAACCTAAAAAAACCCAACAAATTAATAAATAATGGCTTCAACAATGACTATATCCATGAGTGTTAACCCATAACACAACTAGTTTTCTTCACTTTTGCTTCTTCTTTAAGTCTCCATTTTCATTATCTTTTTGATAACTTCCTTCGTTAATACAAATATTATTTAATTAGAGGAAATATTGAAAAATAGCACCAATTGTTTTACTATTGTGTGAACAGTATTATACATGTAAGAGTTATTGAGTGAGTAAAATTAAGAAATATAGAGGAATGAAAATAGAGGAAAAACAGATAGTACATTAATACTTCTACTAATCAGTTATCTTTCTTATCATAGAGTTGATGGATTACTGAAAACTTCATCAACTCTATAAGTTTAATCTTTCTGTTAATCAATTATCATTTTTTGAATAACCATGCTAGCTTGAGCAACATTACCACTGGTTGACCATTTTCAGAGGAAGAAATTATTGAAGCTACCATTTATGTTTGACATTTTTTTTTGAGTGTTGTTAGATTTAGAGCAAAGTGCTAATGTGATAATCATTTAACATAGATAAAGGACCATTTCCATAATATATTATATATTAGGGAGCAAATTAATCTAAGTCTATATGTTAAGGACTATTTTTATCATTTTCTCCTTTGGTTACTATCCTGCTATATCTGTATCCTTTGATCAACTTCAAAATCAATATGTTTTGTTGTTGTGGAATAGGATTTCTTGATAATTTCCTAATCAAACATACCTAGACATGATAAGGAATTTTAAATACCAAAAGAATATAGATATTTAAAATGTATAAATATTTCTTCAGTGTAAGGGAAATGAGGACTAGCAACATCAATAGTGGGAGGGTAGAAAATTTGGGAAGGAACTTCATAACACCTCTTCAACAATGATACATGCACATGTATTGTTCCTCAGCTTCTTTCCCAAATAATCTCTTGCTAAAAATCATATTTCTAGTAACATTTCTAGAATAACATCTTATTACTTTCCTAAAGTTAATGCCAGGTTAGTTCATGCACCGATTGTGAATGAATCTAAGAAGGTGGTCAACTTTTTCATCTATTCATGCCGAAGCCATTGAAAAGGTGTTGGTGATGGAACATAGAGTTGATAATAAACATCTCGTAGAAATAATATTTACGATAATAAAAACAAAAATAATAACATAATCAAGATATGGTAATTAAAAAACAACTTAAAATAACAATAAGGAACAAAAGAGTTTTCAATGAAAAATCTTTCTGAATTAGGGAAAAAAACAATGGAAGCGAGAGGAGAAAAGTAATCCACTATACTAGAATTTTACGCGTTGCAGGTTCGAGTAAACTACTCTAAAAACCACTATACACTCAAAAGAAGTAGCCCTTTTTTAATTTTCCCAATCACTTTAACTCCTCTTACACTCTAATTTTTCTCACCGGCTATTTCTCCTATATGTGGACTACTTGAAACTTCATTTCTTCTATATGTATATTAAATGAGAATCCAAGGTTCTCTTTGTATAGGACAGAGCACCTCCTTATGGAATAATCAAAATGAAGGTTGCAATTTGGACATGAAGTATACATTTATAAGTTACTAATGCAAGTTGGCTCAAAATTGTTACCACCTACAAATCAGTTCTGACAACCTTTTGTTTTGACATAATGTTACTTTATTTCCTTTTTATCTTTTTCTTTGATGGGTATGAACCCCATTTATCTCCCCCTCCAGATTCATTCACTAGAAGGAGATAACGTCAAATTTTTAGTTTGAGTGCATGCCCACAAGTTTTTTGCACCATTCAAAGTTGTACCTGGTTACAAAATTGGTCAACATATCTACAGGATTCTTTCTTGTAGAGATCTTCTTAACCTACATAGATTCATCTTCTATATTTTTTTGAATCTAGTGATATCTCACGTGTATGTATTTTTTTCTTGCATGGTATATAGATATATTGATCAAGTTTATTACACTTTTACTATCACATAGATAAAATACTTATTTTGATGTAATCTAAGCTCTTGAAGGAACCATTTCAGCCATATCATCTCTTTTCTAGTGATAGTAATGACAATGTACTCTGCTTTAGTTGTTGCAGGTAAGACACACTTCTATAACCTTTAATTCCATGATATAGTCATCTTAAAAAGGAAAAAAAATATTCAGTAATGTATTTTCTATTATCAAGGTCGCCTATCATATTAACATCTATACAACCCTTCAAGATTAGATCTAATCCTTCAAAATATAAACAGTCTCTTAGTACCTCTAAGGTACTAAAGTATCCACTTGACTACTTCCCAATATTCTATTTAGTATTTTCTAGGAACCTTCTAACAATACCAATTTCCTGAGAAATATCAGGTCTAGTACATACCTTTGCATCATCAAACTCCCGACCACCAAAGAATAAGAAATTTTGGCCATATTTGTTTTCTCTTTCTTTGTTATTGGAAACATATGCTTGATCAACTTTATATGAACCACAAGAGATATGCTAACATATTTATCTCTCTTTATGTTTAAGCATTAATGTACACATTCAATGTACTTCTCCTGAAATAGCCACAACATTTGGTTTATTTGTTTCGAACAATCTCCATCCCAAAAATTTGCTATTCTAGGTCTTATCCTACAATTATCATGTTATACATATATTATAATAAATTAATAAAGTTATAGTCAAGAAATGTTTTGAAGTATACACACGAATCTGAATAGGTCTTTGTGTAAGTTTAACTTTTCATGAATGTGTCAAACTTCTTTTATTCGTGCGTTGGTTCCTGCTTTAATAAATAAATAATTTTATTCAATTTGAGAACTATGTGTTTCTTTGCAGATACTTCAAATACTTTTTCTTACTCCATATAAATTTCCTCTTCCTATTATCTGTGAATTGCAATTTTTATATCCAATTTCTCTACTTCAAGACCTATCTAGTTTCTAATTTCAAAATGTTTCGAGTAGAAGTCATTTTCACAATAGGTGAGAAGATTTCTTTAAATTAGTACCTTACTTCTATTCAAAGACTTTACCACCAATCAAACTTTGTATCTGGCCAGGTTACCATTTCTATCTTTCTTTATTTTGTAGGCACACTTGCATTTGAGAGGTATTTTACCCTTTTAAAGATCTACTATCTTGTATGTGCAATTTTTATAAAGATATCCCATCTGTTCTTTCATCCACTGTCACTTTTTGAATGAGACAATACCTTCTTAAGACTTTTTGGCTTCCCTTCATTATTGACGAGACATACTATTCGGGAAGCTATTTGGATAACTCTACCCTTTACCTTAGAGAATAAGGTTGTTCTTCTCCATTAGTAACGTGCTCAAATTTCTTGGTATAATCACCAAGTTTCTCCCCCTGATCAACAACCTCATTGGCTTGATCCCCTTGATTGGTAACCTTATTGGTTGTACTTTATACATTAGTGTATTTGTAATAAGTAAAAGGAATGGTAAAAATTGTAGGTACTATACAAGTTATTTTCTTAGCCTTATCTGACTAACAATAAATTATTCTAACCTCACTTTCTTGGAAGACTACATCTTTGCTTTCGATGACCTTTACAAGAACCCATAGTTTTTACCTACAATCTTTATCGTTATATCTATGAACATTCAACTAACTAGTTTATCATCCAAATTTTGTCTCTTCTTCTTCGTAACATGTGCAAAAGCTTTACAAACAAACACTTTCTCAAGTAGGACATCTTTTTTGGTCTAATCTCTCTCTAGAATGTCAAACTCTAACAAAACTGATAGACTATGATTGATAAAGTAACATGCTATCTGAATTGCATCACCTCAGAATGACTTACACAATTTATCCATTCTAAGCATACTTCCCACCATCTCTTCAATGGTATGATTCATCCTCTTAGCTACACCATTATGTTGTAGGGTCTTGCAATTGTCTTTTCATTGTAATATCATGACTTCAACAATACTCTTCAAATTTTCTTGAAGTGTACTCACCTCTATTCTAAATGCAGATATGCTTGGCATGACACCCGATTTATCTAACAGTTTCAACATTACATGTTTCATATATCTTCTCAGAACCAAATGTTCAAAGCATGGTACAATCAATAATTATAAGTAAGAACTGAAACCAATTTACAAAAATCCAAATTACAAACATCCGACTCACATATAAGCACAAATTCAAGAAAGTGTTTACTACTATTAAATCATAACCTACCTCAATTCTTTGCTCAAAAATATTATATTTCTATAGACTTTCCCTTCTTTTTTATTTCTGCCCATTCTTGATTTATAAACAACAATTGCACAGACTTTAATCGGAAAATTCACCCTTCCTAAGCATTAGAAACTCGCTTCCATAAAATTAGCTCCTAAACATAAGCTACTTTATCATCCTAGGGTTTTCTACCCTTTAAACTCTTGGAATTCTTGATATTTTAACTTATAATAATGAATTCTACAATAGAAAATATTTTCTAACATCCTAAATTCAATTGCAAATGATAATCACATCATTCCACCAATTCCCATCACTTCATAAACTCATGAAAAATTTATGATTTCCACCATGTTGTGATTCTTATAGCCCTAAAAATCTGAAGGACTATATTCAAGTTTGAAGTGTAAAAAGATCTTATCTAAAAGATGAAAAATCCTAAAAGTTGTGAAGAATTACCCTCACTTATCCCTTGAATGTTTTTTTTAGAAAAGTGAAAATTAAAAGTGGGTTTTCTAATTTTAAAACTGGTATTTTGCGTTATCACTACTAAAGTGGCACCTAGGTCAAATGCGACTATCGTTGCATCGACACTTCCGCCACTGCAACAATACCTTTGTGATGACACTTCTATCACTGTAGGATACCCAAACCATTAGCTAAAAACTCAGTATCAACTGTGGTCATTTCAAAACACGCTTCTCAAATTTTGATATCACGAATTGAGTTTTTCACGTTAATCACTATAACCAGAGTTCTACTAATATGTCTATTCAGTAAAATATTATATGACTTTTTTAACTCATCCCCTAACACAAATTACAATAAAAAACACTTACCAATACCCTAAAAATTTATACATTTCCCTATACCACCACACACTCAAATTACACCTAAAACTAAGCCATCCCAAAATTTTCAAATTTTGGTATAAGTTAAAACTAGGAGAAGGTTTTACTTTCTATTTTAGCATGAAAACAATTTGGGTAATTAAAAAGGATTCCCTAAAAACTTTTCAAAAATTAAGAAAGGAAATTATATCTCTATTAGTGGTAATATTTTGAGGGACCCCATGAAATTTAAACACATTATTTACCAACAAGGATGCAACATGTGATGTATCATCCATTTTGTGGCATAGAATGAAATAAGTAATCTTAGAAAATCTATCCATTGCCAATGAAATGCTATCATAACCCCTTTTGGTACTAGTAAGTCCTAATACGAAATACATATATATATGTATATATATATGGACCACTAGTATTAGGAAGATGAGTATTCATATATTGAGGTCAAGTCGTGGACTTGTCTCATTTTCAATCTAAAAATCTACCATATTATTTTTATACATTATATTGTATCTTGGGCCAATAGAATTGGTCCATCAGAATGTCAAGTGCTATGGACACACCAAAGTTCACTATCATGCTTACGTTAAGATTAGTTTTGATGAATTAATCTCTCTATGAGCTCATTGGAGAACATACCCGACCATCTTTGAACAAGTAGCCATCAACTAATTAGAATCTATCAACCTACTTTCCTTGACTAAGATCATCCAAAGCTTTCTGGAATTTGGAATCCATAAAATAAAATTCCTTTAAGCTTTCAAAACCCATCATCCTAAAAGACAAGGTGTTAACCAACACAAACCTTCTTGATAGAGCATCCGCTTCTATATTCTCCTTGCCTTGTTTGTACTTTAATACATTAGGAAAGGTTTCAATGAATTTCTCCCATTTCACATGTCTCTTATTCAACTTTGATTTAACCTTTAGGTGTTTTACGAAATCATGGCCGGTCCTTATCATGAACTCTTGATGCCACAAGTAGTGTTGTCAATAGGTGTAATACTCCGTACTTCTATCTAGCTTAAATTCATCCCAAAAATCTTAAAGACTTTCTTTAAGAGATTAATCAACTTTTATATATTTGTAATTTACAATATTTTCACTTTTTTGTGTGGAAAATTCAATAGGATTTCCATCCATACCAAATTCGTCCAAATCCGACACCCAGGCAAACAGTTAGAGCCTTTTTAGTAAGACAGCGTATCACCTGAGCCATCACTGCATCGCGGAGCTATCTTAAATGGATATTGTCAATTCAAAGTGTTGCTCCGCGATAGTGGTTCATTCTATCAAAGGCCCAGTTAATAATTATTCTTTTTTAGTGAATCTCCAAGATGTCTCTGCGTTGCGCTACACTTCTAGCTCAAAAACAAAGTTACAACTCGATAGCTCCGCATTGCGCCACCATGCAGATTCCCAATTGTTCAGTTCCAGTGTCTTGATGTGATAGTGGAACTTCATGCCAAGGATCAAAATTAGGAATTTTCCAATTTTTGCAATATTAAATCCCAGGGGTCGTTTAGTCTTTTCCTATGACATTAATTCTGTCCATCAAGAGATTTAACCCTAAGATTTAATTATTGGCTCACTTTTGTATTAGTATCTCAAATTAAAATCAACTCTACTAAAGAATAAGAACCCTAGCTCTCGAATTCAAGGAACAAATCACAAGAGCTCTCCATCAATTCTTCCAAATTCATTAACTTAGGTATTCACAGTGTTTATTCATGGATTCCTTTCGTCCATGAAGCCCAAGAATCAAGTTTTGAATCATGTACTATGAATATTATGTTGTGGGTTAATTATGTTTATGTGATTGTTGTTGTATGGTTCCCAAGTTGGAATCTCAATAACTTTTATGAAATTACATTAGTATATGAATTTAAATCCATGAATTGAGTGGTTAATGAGGTGTTAATTGATGATTATAACTATGACCTAAGTGGTTCATGTGAAGTGTTTGGTAAAATGCCTAGAAGACTATAAATTATGTAATATAGTTCAATTGTGACT
This sequence comes from Capsicum baccatum var. pendulum, assembly GCA_030864225.1. Classification (NCBI taxonomy): domain Eukaryota; kingdom Viridiplantae; phylum Streptophyta; class Magnoliopsida; order Solanales; family Solanaceae; genus Capsicum; species Capsicum baccatum. Next base: position 234,543,385 of record CM061552.1, read on the forward strand.
TAAGTGATGATTCATGTTTTACCCTCTTGTTTAAATGACTCTTATGCTATAAATGTGCCATGTAAATGTATGTTGGATTGCTCATTAATTAGACTTATGAAATTATACCATATTTACATGCAATCATATTCATGTATAAGTTTGTGATAACCATGTACTTCATGAAATCCCCAACTTATTGTATTATGGATTGTCGATGTTGGTTGTGTAGTCAAGAATGTCATGCCTTGTCGGTTTTGTTCTATCAAGTACTGGGGGTACTTGTACCCATCAAGTTAGTTGTGTGCCTAGAGCCAGTGTCATGTTTTCAGAATATCCTCAGTCAAGCCATGTTCAGTAGAATTCATTCAGTTATATGACTCAGGAAAAACTTAGTAAACTCAGTGATCCTAGTAATCTCAGAGATCTCAAAAATTTAGTAATCTCAAAAGTATTTTGTTAGTCCACGAAACTCAGTTAACTCAGTCTAGTTCAGTTCAGTTAATCATGTTCTAATGTCTATTCGGATGGGAGTAGGAATTAGCACTTAGTGAACCCAAGGATAAGAGGACACACTATCAGTTGAGGGTGCAATACTTAGAAGCAATACTTGCATTCCAGAACTATGTAGCCAGCATAGGTTGAGACATCAACACTGATAGATGATGGTCGATGAGGTGGATTAAAACTATCAGATGAGGGTCCCACCATTCCCTTTTGGGGACACTATCAGATGAGGGTCACTCACAACTTATATTTACCAGTGGCACGGTATTGATACTCGTCTAATTGGGGTTACAGATTGGACCCCAACCTAGTTATAATAGCTTATTAGGGGGATGTCGGATAGATGACTACTTACCATAGTTATAGTTTTAGACTCACTCTCAGTAATAGAACTCAAATAGTTATTCAAAATTTTAGGACTATCAGATACAGTCAACTCAGAATAGTACTTAACTCAGTTAGTTTCATCAGAATCTAAACTATCAGATACAAAACTCTGTATCAGTTAAGTAAGTTATCAGTAACTCATGTTATCAGTAATCAGAATCAGTAGTCAATACCATTACAAATTTAGTTACACTCACTTATTCATGTATGTATTCTTACGTTCATGTTATTTAGTCAGTTAGTATTATTCATACATATGAACCATTTCATTTAGCCTACCTCACTTGCAGACCAGTATATTTAATCGTACCAACGTATTTATGCTATGGTGTTTAATTCTATTGGTTTATAAGCACGGGATTTCGAGCGTCCTTAGTAGATCAAACTTTCAGTAGCTAGACTAGTAGTGATTCCTCATCATTTGAGGATAGATTAATTTTGTATTACTTTATTATTACAGTAGTTCAGAGTTAGTTGGGGACATATCCCATCAACTCCATAGATTTTGGATAGTTTAGAGGCTTTCAGACTACAACATGTTTCAGATAGTTTATTTTAGTTTTGGGTATTGTTATACCCTATTACAAACATTGTTTTATATTCAGTATTAGTTTATTTTTGAACCTTATGGCCTTACAGCTTATATTCCGCATATTTGAAGTATATTATTCAGTGATCAGTTAAAGATATCAGTCATGGGTTAGCTTGTGGTCCGTCGGGGACATGAGTATAGCTTTTCGGGTACCGGAATTGAGGTGTTACAAACTTGGTATCAAAGACTAAGGTTCAATAGTGTCCTAGGAAGTCTGAAAAGCTGCATCTAGTTGAATCTTGTACATAGGCGTGTTGTGTACCACACTTATGTACAGGAGACTATGAGATATTTCAGGAACAGTTTCCTTTCTTTCAGTATTCATGTCGTGCTAGTGAGTATGAGCTCAAATTTAATTCTCATTCTAAAACATTTCTCCCTTTCATTACAAAACATGCATCCCAAAATGACTAATGAAAGGAGAACTAAGAATCAGTCTGCACCTTCACCCGTTCAGGTAGATTCCCTTGATGACCATGTCTTTTATGGCAAATTCAGAACCGAGTCCCTTAAATTATCTTACTTAATAGTGGTTAAGAGCAATGAGAAGGCTATTGTCCCACCAAGGAATATAATTCATACCCAGCATATTGAGGTAGGAAAGTGTAGAAAAAGAGAAAATAAGAGAGTGAGATCAAGTAATTTCAATTTTACTCAGCCTAAGTCAGAGAGTGGTACCCATTATAAGTTTCACCCAAAGGCATCTGTTCCAGTTCCTTCCTTAGCCATTCCTCCAGTTGCTAAATTTGGAGATAGGGCACCAGGCCCTAAACCTCAGGGCAGTGGTAGCAGTACCCAATCCAATCCCTCTTTTTAGACTTATGGCAAGCATTAAAAGGGTGTTTGCAGAGCTGGAAGTGATGTTTGCTTCGAATGTGGTGAGTCAGGTCACAGAGTCTGATACTATCCTAAGGCTGGTACACAAAGTTAGCATAACCATCTTTTAGTTCAGTCTGATCGCCTGAATCAGTAGGGTGCCATATCTAGTGCAACTAATGGGCAACGCCCATATATACTCTATGTGGTTCAGTCCCGACAAGATTAGGAAAATTCCCCTTATGTCAACACTGGTACATTACAGTTCTTTCACTTATATGTTTATGCTTTGCTAGATCAAGGAGCTTCCTTGTCTTTTGTTACTCCTTATATAACAGTTGATTTTAAAGTCAGTCTCAAAATTCTAGTAGAGCTCTTCTCAATCTCTACCCCAGTGGGTAAAACCATCATAGCCTGGTGGGTATACAAGAAATTCCCTGTTATGTTAAGTCAGAAAGTTACTTCAGTAGACTTAGTCAAATTAGAGATGACTAATTTTGAATATTATTCTCGGCATGGATTAGCTTTATTCCTGCTATTCCATAATTACCAAAATAAAATTGTCTAGTTTTAGTTTTTGAATGAACCTGTCCTTGAGTGAAAGGGTAGTACTTCAGCATTCAGGGGTCATTTTATTTCCTACCTACGGGCTAGGAAAAATGATATCTAAGGGATGTGTCTATCATCTTTTTCAAGTTAAGGACTCTAGTTCTGAAACTCCCAGTCTTGATTCGGTTCGAGTAGTGAATTAATACATAGATTTCTTTCTCAAAGATCTTCCAGGAATTCCTTTCAAAAGGAAAATAAACTTCAGAATTGATCTTCTTCTAGATACTCAGCCCATATCTATTCCACCATAGAGAATGGTACTAGAAAAACTCAGGGAACTGAAAGAACAACTAAAGGATCTCCTAGATGAGGGATTCATCAGACCCAATGTTTCCCGTGGGGTGCACTTATTTTATTTGTGCAAAATAAAGATGGTTCCCTTAGAATATACATAGATTACCGTCAGCTCAATAAAGTCACGATCAAGAACAAGTATCTACTTCCCAGAATCAATGTCTTGTTTGACCAACTTTAGAGTGTTAATTAAATTTTATAAAATAGACCTCAGATCAGGCTATCATCAGCTCAGGGTCAGAGAAGGTGACATTCCAAAAATGGCTTTTTGAACTTGGTATGGTCACTTAAAATTCCTAGTCATGTCATTTGTTCTTACCAATAGCCTAGTAGTTTTTTTGTAGATTTGATGAACCAAGTATTCAACCAATACTTGGAGATGTTCCTCATAGTCTTCATAGATAACATCCTTGTCTATTTCGTAAATAAGCGTGATCCTGAAGACCATTACAGAAGAGTATTATAGACCCTCAATACCCATCAGTTATCATGATATCTATTTATGCCCCAATCTCAGCTCTATGATCAACACTTATATTCATGAATGTTAGTGAAAATAGTGTACGCTTATAGTTCCTATTATAAGGAGTTCCATATCACTCATTATTACGAATCATGTTCCATGAGTATAAAAATTTTAGACTCAAGTCATGAAGATCATGAATCATACACTCATATCAAGGTTTACATTATGCTTAGCTCACATGACTGATGCTCCATCCCTAATGACCTACTAAACTTAGACTATATCACGTATACCCTCAGTTTAGATCCCTTAGTGAGTTTGTTAGGATTATTTCTATTCGCCGAGTTTTAATTACAGAGTTAGTTTGGTAATCAATATTTAGTAAATGACTCGGATATTCCTACAAAACCATGGATTTCAGCTATCAGTTACTTAACCAGCAGAATTTAATACTTCAGTACCTGTCTAAACCTCAGTTATCAAAAACTAATATTTAGTCCAAGCTATAATATTAGTTACAGTCATAGTATCAATTACTGTCTAATCTATAATATTAGTCCCATCACTAGTCTAGTAATCAGATCTGTAACTCAGTTCAATTTTGGGTCTACTCGACCATACCGTACAATTATCAGCTACTTAGTTGTCAGCCTTCTAGTACCTCAGTTTACAAGACTATTCTAGAATAGTGTTTTACTCTTAGTTTTGCATTCTCTAATAACACAATTACCCTCAATTCATGTACAGTTATCTCATGTCACTCAGTCAGTTCTATCTCCTATGCATACTGCTCTGCAGTTGTAGTCCAGTTATTTAAGACTAAGTAAAGTTCTGTCTTACAAACCTAATATTCAGTTTTCAATCATTCAGTTAATCAGATAAGTTAGTATGTTAGGCATTCATGCTAAGCGCTCATGCGAATATTTTTAGTATTCTCAGGTCAAGGAGAAATACTTTAGTTAAGTATAATTTTTCAGTATAAGTTAGATCAATCAGCTAGTAACTCAGTTTAGAAATTAGCCAATAAGTTTATATGGTGTGGTTTCCCATCTTTCCACCTAGTCCTGCTACTAGAAATCTCAGGATTGTAACTATTCCAAGATAGAAAGTCCCAATAGTTGCAAAATCAGCTCAATTAATGTATTATGTCTTACTTTCAGATCCCAGATATTCAGTCATGATTCAGTTCAGTTCATAGGTTCCCTGTGCATCATCCCAGTTTTCCTCAGTATCTCAGTCAAGACAGTATTTTTCTAGGGAGAAAATGTCCCAAGGGAGAGATGCTCTATAAAACCCAAGCTATCAGCCCTAAAGCCTTCAATTTCTCTTTGCGTAACAAATCCAGTTTGGAGTTATGGGTACCCATAGGTTAACCCTCTAGCTCCAATATCAACCATAAGCGATGTACTTAATGGCTTAGTTTAGTTCATGATACCCAGTTCACATCGCATGTTACAGACTCAGCCATGTTCTCATGCTCTCATCCATGCATGTTCAGAAAGGATCTCTAGATGAGGTCAGAAAATTTCATGTGTTTGAAAATCTCTTCCATGAAGGAAGTGAATAGGTTTGGAAAGAAGGGAAAGTTTAGTCCCTGATTTGTCGATCCCTTAAAAATTCTCAGTCGCTTTAGCAAAGTAGCTTATGATCTTGAGTCGCCTTCAGATCTAGCTTTAGTGCATCCGGTATTTCATGTCTCCTTGATTAAGAAATGCATAGGTGAACCAGAAGTCGTAGTCCCTATTAAGGGTATGGACATTCAGAACAACCTCTATTTTAAAGAGATTCTAGTCAAAATTTTGACTACCAGACTCTTAGATTGAGGAACAAAGAAGTCCCTCTAGTCAAAGTTCTTTGGTTAAATAAGTCTATTGAGGGAGCTACTTGGGAAGAAGAAACATGCATGAAATCCAAGTACCCTCACCTGTTCTCCGCTAATCTAAACTCAACCCAAGATTATAGCTTTTCTTAAGCTTATGCAGTTTCATGTTCAAATTTTAGTTACAAACCAATTTTATGCTCGGACTCTCATTTTAAACTTGGTATCCATTTACTATTGCATATCCAATCATATGCTCATGCATTAGATCAGTCATGTATTCAGGCATTAGACAAGCATTATCCTTGTGAGAAACACAGTTATCAAAAATCTCAGTCATGTATTCATGAGTCTGTTCAGTCATGAAATCATGCATCATATATGCATGCTCGATATGAATCTCAAAAATGTCAGTTATGTAGTCATCTTTCAATTGCTTATGTTCAGCATATACTTCAGCTTATCATTTATCCCATCTCAATCAGTCTCATTTGAGGAAGAATGTTCCCAAAATGGAGATATTGTAACACCCCGTACATCTACCTAGCTTAAATTCATCCGAAAAATATTAAAGACTATTTGTGAGATGAATCCATTTTATCTATTTGGAATTTTCAACATTTCACTTTTTATTTTGTGGGAAATTCAATAAGCTTTCCATCGATACCAAATTCACCCAAATCCGATACCCAGGAGAAGAGTTAGGGATTTTTTAGCGGGACAGTAAATCACCTGAGCCATCAGTGCATTACGGAGCCAGCTTAAATGGCAATTGTCAATTTTTAGTGTTAAATCGTGATAGTGGCACGTCGCACTAAAGGCCAAGTTCATAATTATCCTTTTTCCATTGAATATCTGCGATGTCTCCGCATCGTGCCAAACTTCTAGGTCGCAAACAAAGTGGTAACGCGATATCTCCACGTTGCACCACCATGCAAATTCCCAATTACATAGTTCCAGTGGATTGGCGTGATAGTGGCATGTCGTGCCAAGGATGAAAATCAGGAATTTTCTAGTTTTTGTAATATTAAATCCCAGGGTCCGTTTGGTCTTTTCCCCTGACTTCAATTCCGTCCAATCATGAGATTTAACCCTAAGAGTGCATTATTTGCACACTTTTCCATTAGTCTCTCAAATTAAAATCAACTCTACACAAGAAGAAGAACCCTAACTCTCAAATTCAAGGACCAAATCACTAGAACTCTCCATCAATCCTTCGAAATTCATTCACTCGGTATGTATAGTGTTCATTCATGGATTCCTTTCATCCGTGAAACCCAAGAATCAAGTTTTAAATCATGTATTATGAATATTATGTCGTGGGTTGATTATGTTTATGTGATTTTTTTTGTATGGTTCCCAAGTTGGAATCTCAATGTGTTTTTTTCGAATTACGTTAGTATATGAGTTTAAATCCATGAATTGAGTGGTTTATGAGGTGTTAATTGATTATTATACCTACACCCTAAGTGGTACATATAAGGTATTTTATAAAATGCCTAGAAGACTAGAAATCATGTAATATAGGTCAATTATGACTTTAGTGAAGGATTCATGTTTTACCCTTATGTTCAAATAACTCCCATTCTATAAATATGCCTTGTAAATGTTTGTTGGATTTCTCATGAATTAGCCTTATGAAATTATACCATGTTTACATGCAATCCTATTCATGTATAAGTTTGTAATAACCATGTACTTTATGAAATCCCCAACTTATTGTATTATGGATTGTTGATGTTGGTCATGTATTCAAGAATGTCATGCCTAGTTGGTTTCCTTCTATCGAGTCCTAGGGTTAATTGTACCCGACAAGTTAGCTATGTGCCAAGAGCCAGTGTCATGTTTTCATGATATCTTCAGTCAACCCATGTTCAGTAGAATTCATCAGTCATGTGACTCAAGAAAAACTCAATAAACTCAACAATCCGAGTAATCTAAGAGAACTCAGAAATTCAGTAATCTCAGTAGTATTCTACCAGTCGATGAAACTAAATTAAATTGTCTAGTTTAGTTCAGTTAATCATGTTTTAGTGTCTATTCAGATGGGAGTAGGAATTAGCACCGAGTAAACCCAAGGATGAGGGTACTTACTGTCAGTTGAGGGTGTGATCCTTAGAAGCAATTCTTGCATTCCAAAACTATATAGCTAGCATAGGTTGAGACATCAACACTTACGGATGATATTTGATGAGGTGGATTAAAGCTGTCAGATGAGGATCCCACCGTTCCCTTTTGGGGACACTGTCAGATGAGGGTCACTCATAACTTATCTTTACCAGTGGCATGGTATTGACATCCTTCCAATTGGTGTTATGGATTGTACCCCAACCTAGCTATAATATATTATTAGGGGAATGTAGGTAAGATGACTACTTCCCACAGTTACAGTTTCAGACTCAGCCTCAGTAATAGAACTCAGATAGTTCTTCAGAATTTCAGGACTGTCAAATACAATTAACTATAATAGTACGTAACTTAATTAGTTCCATCGAACCTATAGTGTTAGATATAGTTGTTCAATATCAGTTATATTAGTTATCAGTAACTCATGTTATCAGTAATCAGACTCAGTAGTCATTACTATCAAGAATTCAATTACCGTCACTTATTCATGCATGTATTCTCACGTTCATGTTATTCAGTTAGTTAGTAGTGTTTATACATATAAACCATTGCATTCATCTTACCTCACTTGCATACCATTACATTCAATCGTACTGTTACATTTACGCTATGGTGTTTTGTATCATAGGTTTATAAGAATGAGCTCCTGAGCATCCTTAGTAGATCAGACGTTCAGCCGCCTGACTAGCAGTGAGTCCTCATCATTCAAGGATAGCATGATTATTTATTACTTTATTATTTAAGTAGTTCATAGTTAGTTTGGGACATGTCCCATCAACTCCACAAATTTTAGACAGTTTGGAGGCTTTCAGACTACAGCATGTTTCAAACAATTTATTTTAGTTTTGGGTATTGTAATACCCTATTACAAACATTATTTTATATTCAGTATTAGTTCAATTTTGAACGTTATGGCCTTACAGCTTATATTTTGCATATTTGCAGTATATTATTCAGTGCTCAATTACAAATATCAGTCATGGGTTAGCTTGTAGTCTTTTGGGGTTATGAGAATTGTGTAGCATTTCGGGGACCAGATTTGGGCCGTTACATTAGGCCGATTCCCATATAAATTGACAGAATAGTAATTTTCTTATGGCTCTCTCTATTAATGTGCCCCTTTCCTTGATATTTAGTGAATTAAATTATAGATGATTTAGGATCATTCTGTTTCACAAAGTTACCTTCCTTTGTTTTGTTAATTGGCTTGGAGCTGTAGTCAATTTTCACTTGATGAGCTTGATCGTAACCCTTAAAATATTCTGTAGAAGTTAAGGAATTCCACTTATCATTATCTTAACTTCATGAAGAGATTGAAAAACTTTAAGCCTTTATAAGTGAACTAGATAAAATGGAATATCTTGGATGATATTTTCCATTTCAATTATTTCTCCATTTTTGAGGCATCATGGAAGGCTGCCTTAAGGCTCTCATAGTGCTTAAATCTCAAAGACATCAAGATTTGTTGCCTTTAATTTTCCACAAACCAAATCACTGTGTATTTTATATGTTTTTCAATCTTTAACTTCATTCTCAGATTCTTAAATTTGTGATATTATTCTTTAATACTTTTGGTACATTGCCTCAATATGTAGACTTTCTTGTGTACCTCTTGATAGTAGTTTGAGGTCAAGTATCGACACTGCATTAGAACAATCAACTCTTTCCAAGTAGGTAACTCATATGTCTGATGACATTTTCTTTCTCTCCTTTTAGATTCCTACCAAGTAGAAGCATTACCCTCAAATTGAGTATGAGTATATTTCACTTCTAGGGCCTTCAAAATATTGTTGTGAGAAATACTCTAACTTTGAAACTTTTATTCTAGAAATTCCTTTGGGTCACTACTTCTCTTGAACCTTAGAAGTGTCACATTTATAGTATTAATGCCTTGATACTTCTCTCCTAGTTACAATTCCAATCTTTTTTATTCCAATACCTATCTCATTTATACCCATACCTATCATCTCTATCACCATAAACATTTTTCCTTATCCTTTGTTTTTCTCAATGCCTTGAGGTCAAACACTATCCTTTAGTAATTTGTATGCATACCTATCTCTATGCTCCTAAAACTCATTATTTTGAATTTCTTTATTCCACTCTTCATAAATATGATATTTATATTAGTGGTCTTAGTAGGGTACTTGTAGAAAGTGTCTTAGGGGTGACATATAGGTTCCATGAAAGGATTCTTCAGATGTATTATAGGTTAGAGATCTATTTTGCACTTAATTTGACACATAAGAATGATTCTCTTTTGATGGATAGTTTGGCTAAGGATTTGGGTTTGGAGTAGCTTGTCTTGAGTAGTTAGGAGTGTTGTATGAAAAAATATAGGTAGTTAGTAGTATGGGACTTTGGGAGAGGTGTTACACATGATATGGGATTACCCTGGTATTATAGTATGTGATGTCTCTAGATTCCTCCTCCCCTTTCATTCCACTGGTGTAAGGTGTTCCTATCTGATGAACTATTTTGACTCTCTCCAGTGTTGCCTTAATTCCTTCCTCTTTTCTGTTTATTTCCACCAATTTTTTTATAATATCGGCCATATATTCCATGAGGTTTATGGAAATTTCCTCACTTTTCTTTCCACTACTTATGTATGACGTGGTACCTAAGGAACTATATAAACAATGTTAGTGGTAAAATCCTCACGCTATTTATATGTATTAAACTCTTAATGTACCTTCTATAGCTTTCTCTGGAGGTTTCTATAGATCTAACATTTCTCAATCAATCAAGCTCTCCTACCCTTGTGGAAGAGTGGATTCTTATCCAACAAAAATAAAAAAGGACGGAAAGTTTAATAGTAGGAATCAAGAACATTTAATTAGTGTCAATGGAAATAAAATCATGAACAAAGTAGCACGAGAGAAATTATGGAGTCAAGAGATAATTAGCAACTAAGTAGGTAGATTAATAATTGTTAAGTTTTAAGATTTATAATCTAGAGGATGAAACAAGGGATTTATTAGAACCCAAGCTAGGCCTTAGTGTCGCCAGACTTTCCTTGGTGTCGCCGAGGTGATTAGCGTGCCTCCAAACTCACCCCCATCACCAAAGTTAATAGTTTGTAGGGTGTTTCTAGGTGATGGTATCCTCAATGATTGTGTCTCACCATGGACTTTGGAAATGGTGGTCTTTCTGTGATGAACTTAGATGGGAGCTCACTTGTAGTTTCCGATTTTATAAATTATGTGGGCCTTTGGTACTACCTTTTGTCTCAAATAACTACAAATCTTTTTCCTTTCGTATTTTTGGATCAAATATATCTTTTTGAGTGTTCTTCTTTATCAAGACTTTAATAACACAAACAACACTTTGGATATTGCAAAAATTCAGCCGTTTAGATTGTAACTTAGATTTGCCTCAAATTTTAAATCTGAGTTTTCTTCAACATCACAAACAAAGCCCACTGTATTTGAAAATCCAATATCAAGTAACTTTTTCAAGAAAATCAAAGTCACTTCAAGTTATTTGAGTTCAACAATGGTGGTAACTTGATTCACCTCAAAATAAACTCAAAACTAAATCCAGACTCTATGACACTAGGGTAGTACGATTCTAGTGTCGGAAACTCAAAACAAGCAATTTTTTTTTTGAATTTTTAAATCATTTTTTTTGAAATTCTCATATTTCAAACCTAGTATTGAAATTTATAGGATAAAATCTCTAACATGGCTCTAATAACAAATTATATGATTTTAATTACAAGAATTAGAATCAAATGCTGAAAATAGAAACCTACACAATATGAAATTAAATTATTAAAAAAAGATATCTAGAATATTGAATTTCAAATGGGATTATGGGAAATAAAAGCTAGTACCATCATCTCCTAATTGATCCTAATTGATCAACAACAATCCAATTTAAACCAAATACAGATAGTTCAATTTTATTTCACAAATGGGATACTCGTACATTGATTAAACAAAAGAAATTATCCAAGAAAACACAAGATTCCACTCCTAATTACTCATCTAATAAGCCATGGTTATTTAAAAACTTGATCAATCCAATGTTTAAGAAAATGTATCAATATCCAAAGCATTCTAAGTAAAAAAAATGATTAAGGCAAGTATATATAGTGCATACCTTTACAACTTATGCCTAAAAGTGGTTTTAACGGAAATAAGTCCAAAAGTTATGACTGTAATGACCCTCCATGCCATTTTATGCTTTTCTACACATTTTTTCTAATTATATTTTCTATAACAACCCAAAGTCATTTTTGACTTACTGGAGCTCAGAGTTTAGTTACCGAGTAGTTCTTTTGGTTTTAGAGCCTATTCCCTATTTTGAAGTCTTCGTTGGTAAGAATTGACTATTGGTCATAAACTATAGTATAGAAATCTTGTAATCCAATTCTAAAATTTCATAAGCTTTGAAACATCAATTTTAGGCTAGGGGGCCTTTGGATTGGGTCCTAAGGCTTCCAGAATCATTTCGAGCTATTGGTCAAAATTTAATAGAAATAGCCTAGGGGTATGGGGCCCATATTTTATCAGAATGACCCGGGACAGAATTCTTTATGATGCCATTAAGTTTGGAATGTCAAATTTGATAGGGTATCATTGTTCATTTGTGTTCACGAGATTCTAGATAAATATTGAGGGGTCAATAGAAACTTGAATTTTTTCCAACTTTTAGTTGTTGCATCCGCCAACGCAAATCTTTGGTCACTTTAGTAGAGGCCACTTAAGTGATAAACCATTTGCATTAGTGACCATGGCTTTCCCAACCGGGTTTCTTAAGTAGAAGGTAGTCCTCTAAGCAAAGTATACTTAAGCGGCTGCTTGTCTGCATTAGCAAAAGAGCCAGACGTTGTGGGTATTGCTTAAGTGATACTATGCTACTTTAGCGGCACCTAGAGGGTATTAAACTCCTCCATTTCCCAACTTTATCCTTATTTTTCACTAGACTCAAAAGACGAAAGCCCTAAGGAGTGTAAAATTGAGAGTGATCATTAAGAGATTGTGGGGGTGTTTGTAAACTCGAAATAACCAATTCCTTGTTGAAATACTTGTAATTTTCCACCAAATTCATGGTTTAATTCTTCAATTATACCAAAATCCCTAGATTCTTGTTGGGTAAATTTTAGTTTCATTTGATCTTTAACTCGAAATTTACCCATTCTTGAGGGAAAATAATCCATAAGCATAGAGGGATGTGTTGACGGTTTTGAAAGGTCGACATGGGATTTTGACTTAATTTTGGACTCAAAGTATAAAAATGCAATATGGGTATCATTGTTCTTATATTAATGCATTTATTACTATTTTTATAGTGTGACATTATGCGAAAGCTTTTCGAAAGGAGAAATCATTGATTTAATCGAGTTTATTAGGATTTATTCAGTGTCTAAGAAGTCTACGCTTACCTTTTCTTAGATTGAGCTTAATTATAGTATAGATATGATATCGTTCTTGTTTTTGGGTTGGTAATTAGGTCTTGGAGGTATATTTAGCTTAATTTGGATTATTAGCCAATTAAGTGACCTTAATTACTCATTCTTTAGGTAGAATTTGTATCTTAGGATGATGAGTTTTATTTAGCATCTTGTAATGAGACTGATAGTGTAGTTTAGGGTAAAATTTTCCTTTGGATGGATTTTAGGGCTAGAAGTGGGACCATTCTCCCACCTTAGGACAAAATTGCTATTAGTTCCTTTAGAGTCCATGGGCCTTCCACTTACTTTAATTACATTCTTAAACCCGATGAGGTTTAAATACATGATACTTTATCCAAAATTTGTACTTGGGATATGGTAAGTTTTGGTTCAAGTCCAATGATTTATTATATTAAGATCGGCTTGGTTTTGATATTATTCATGTCATTCGTTTTAATTCAAATCCGACATGTGAGATATAGTTTCAGTTTAAGTCCAACAGTAAGAGGTTATGTATGACGGTTATGGAACGATTCGATTTTGGTCATTGTGATTTGGAAATATTTATGATTACAATTTCAAGATATAGATAGTTGGTATAATTACTATTATTACTTTTCTATGATTGCACCTTCTTGGCTTATGAGCCCCACATTTGGTTATTTTCTTTATTTGCATCTTTCAGGCTTATGGGGGCCCAATTATGTACATATAACCATGTTTTCCTTATTATTATTTTGAGTGTTTACTTTTATTAATTGGAGCGCTATTATAGGTTTAACCTTTTTATCTAGACTTATCTTATCTATCTCGTATTTATTGTATTTATATTATTATTTAGGCCAGTCAATCGATGATGCCTACAGATTACCCATTGCATTGGTACTTATACTACACTTCGTACCTTTTTTGTGTAGATTTAAGTCCTAGATGGCATCATTGATGCTATGGTTATGTTGGTCAGATTTCAGAGATAAGGTGATCTTTAAAAGTTAGAGTTGACCTTTTCTCCATCTTCTAATTTTGGATAGTCTTTCAAATTTTGAGACTGTTGTATATTAACTTAATAGTATTTGTATTTGTTAGGATTAGACACATTTGTACCAACCTTACTACTCCGTGGGATGATATTACTTCTCTTTTGTTTCTCTTTTATTATTTTACTATTCCATGATTTTTTTCTTATAATTTATTTACTTTCATATTTTTGGTATTTATTCCATTTTCCACCAATTAGCCCATTTTTGTAGTTCCATGCTATGGTTTGGCTTACCTACTAGTGGGGTAAAGTAGGTTTCATTATTACTCGGGAAATTAGGTCATGACAAATTAGTACCAGATCCTAGGTTCACTAGTATTGTTGGTATAAGAACAAGTGTCTAGTAGAGTCTTGTGAATCAAAATGATGACATCTATTTCTTATATTTGGGAGCCTTTCAGACATTCTTAGGAGATTGTCACTTCTTTCAGTCATTTAATGCTAAGAGTGTGCGTTGGTTTCTAAGATTTATTTTATTTTACTCTTTCTCAAATGGCTAGGACGCAAGGTAATTGGGTTTGTGTGTGTAGACTATCCTTGGAAGTGTCTATTCTACCAAACCACGAGACGCATCTGCCTGGTCCTTATTTTCATTATCATATCACTATATAGTGTGGCTGGTTGAAAAATATACATACCCAATGAGGACAACTCCTTTTACTGATTACTCTTTGTTAGGAGGGCTACCTCTGCGCAACTCTTACCACAGGCTGGCTTCGACAGATGTCAGAGTGAATTCAATTTTTCAATTCAATAAATTTTACAAATCTAACCCCGCGCTTGGATGTAGAAAAGTTTATGAATGGCATATGAAAGATTGGAGATGCACAACGGAAATTCATTTAGTATAGTCAGCAAGGAAGTACTAGCTAGGCAAGTCATCCTAGGAATGTTGTTCCACATATTGGCAAGATTCATTTGATTTTACTCTTTCTCAAATGGCTAGGACACAAGCTACTGCTACTAGAGATGAGGAACCCAAGTCCACAGCTAGTGATCCTACTAGAGGATGGGGAGACCAAGAGGTTGTGAAAGACAAGAGATAAAACCCCAGCTAGAGACCAGGATAAGGATCCTTCACCCGACCCTATATCCGCTTCCATAGTAGAGATTCCTCCACACCATCTGGTGATAGACTAGGGGATAACCCAGGCTCCACTAGGGTTTATTTCTTCTTTGTTGCTCAGAGATTCTCTAGTTTAGATTTTACAATTTATTGGTGGTGCACCGTCTGATGGTGATCATTCTGTGGATTAGAGTGGTACTAAGGCAAAAGCACAACCTGTATCTACCACTCCCATAGTTGAGATTTCTCCAGTACTAGTAGTTTCTCAACTGGTGATTGCCTAGACTACTATGTTTATCAAGGAGCAGAAAATGTTAGATAGATTCTTGAGGTTGACCATGCCTAGAATTTCTGGCGCATTGAGCAAGAATGCATATAAGGTCTTGGTTGCTTATGAGGATAGACTCTGTAATTTAGGGATAGTTGAGACTTATGGTGTAGACTACACCACTTTTTAGATATATTTGGTAGCTCAATATTAGTGGAGGGGTTATTTTGATTGTAGGTTAGCTAGATCTCCTCTGTTGAGATAGACTTAGTTCTCTGAGGTCTTCTTGGAGAAGTATATGCCTTGTAGCATTAGAGATAGCTTGAGAGACCAGTTCTCATGACTAGAGTTAGATTTTATGGTCTTTTAGTTATATGAGGCTCGATTTCTTAAGTTAGGCAGATATGATAAACCTATTATGCCGATCGAGTATGAGTAGATTCAGCATTTTGATTGGGGATTAAGACATTTTATTTGCATACATACATAGACTTGGTTGGTTCTAACATGTCTTTTATTAAGATTTTTTATCATGCTAAGATTATGGAGGAGAAACATGGTGAGGCTGAGGAGGTAACACTAAGAGACCAGATTATTAGGGAAGTTTTAGTGGGAGTTCGAATGGCTTATGATTTAGAGGTAGTAGATCCCAGGAATGTTCCCTCCACACTAGTATTTTCAAAATAAGGGTCAGTCGGGTTGGCCCGTTTATGCCGCTCTTCAGATTATTGATGGAAGTCAGTCTAGCTACAGTGATCATCTTGGCCGAAGTAATGGTCGGCACTTGAGAGGTCCATTTTTTGGGTTTTATTATTGAGGTGGGTATTTTGGGTCAACCAAATCTTGTAGATAAAGTGAAACACCTAGGGTTTGTTATTATTATAGGGCCTTCGATGATTTTTCAAGAGAGTGTCCCAGGTGTGGGGTAGTTGTACATGCAGCTCAGAGTGTTCCACTAATTAAAGTAGTGCTGGCCCCAGCTAGAGGTGGTATATAGGGCCGCTGGGATGGTCTTTATTGTGATTGTAGAGGTCCTTAGGAAGGTAGGACATATGATTGGTCAGGAACCCAACTAGGTGGAAAGTGAGGCCATATATATATTATAGCTGGTAGGCTAGAGTTAGAGTGTTCGGATGCTGTTATTATAGGTATGATCTCAGTATGACATGAATCAAATTTTGCCTTATTTGATTCGGGATCCACTTATTATTATGTGTCTGCTTATTATATGTCACTACCCGAGGCTACCCCCTAGTCGTAACATGGTGCTTAAGGCCATAAGTGACCCCAAGCTAACCCATGATCTTATATGTACTACGAGCACAGAATAAAATAAAACTAGAACATCATATGTAGAAGTTAGACTGATCAAATACTGTCAAGATATACTATTAGAACAATACTTAACATGTCTGAAACTACTGATAAACCTTAAAATAGGTCTGACTGTCTGAGTATCTGAATATCTAAAAGCGTCTAAGATACGAGGAGTTGATTAGAAAAACCCCCAACTAACTACAATAGACTAAAATGAAAAAAATACTAAAAATAATGGTAAATACTTGTCCTCGATGGATAAAGACTCACCACAACTGCTGCTGACTAGTACTTAGCCATATATGGCCAATCGGGGAAATCAGCGTCTGAACCTATGTTATAAGACAACATAGCACAAAAGAGACTATGCGGTTAGTACATTGAAAATATTAGTATGTGAGTCAGGGACTAACAGGAATACATATAAGTACTAATCTTGAATGCATGAACATGTAAAACTAATGCAATATCAAGCATAAACATATTTTAAATGATCTGAATAACTGAATAAATACTATTGAATAACTGAATAGATGATATTTGTACAAACGGTCAAGCGGACCTGAGCTAACATACTCAAAATACTGAACTCAGACTGTGAGAGCTATCATGTAACTGACATTCCCTACTCCAAGCTAATCGAGGTCTAACATGTAACCCTAGTTGGAAGGGTGTCAATACTATTCCATAGGTATTAACACTGGCTTTGTGGATCAACTAAACTGGTGTGTCAAAGGACTAGGGTGTCAGTCTTCTACTAGCGGATGGCCCATAAGAGATTGTCAGTCCTCTACTGAAAGATGACATCTCATAACCTATGTTAGCTATGTAGTTTTGGAGATTAGGGACTTCTACTAAAAGTCTCAGTTCTCTACTAGAAGGTGAGCCTTCATCCCTAGGTTTGGTTGGTGCTAAATCCTACTCCCAACTGAATTGACATTGGTACTGATTTAAGTTAATTAGACTTGTAACTGATAATCTCTAAACATGAATATGATAATCTGAATATGATGATAAAATCATGATATTAGTGACTTAAAACATAAAAATCTAAAACATGTGTAAACACATAGGTATCGGGTGTTCATAATCCTCCAACAATGAATAATATTTTAAATACAAATCATCATTAAAAGCACTGTAAGGGAATTCATAATTCGTAAACCCCAAAACATAGAATGTTTCACTAAGCTGATGGATTTCATGATTATGAGTACGGGAATATGTTATACTTATGAGAACAACATGATCACATGGTTTATTTTCATAACTTAAGAAATTGACATGGTATTAACTGAACATAACGTGGGTGACAGAGATCATAAAGAACGTAAGAGCATAATTCACATGGGAAACATAAAGTCATGGTTTGTATTCAAAACTATTAAGAAAAATTTGAGTAATTTCATACTTAACATTTAAATTTCATGAATTAGGGAAAAATATTTATACTTGAATAGTAAAAAAGAGTTCTTAGGACTCAATGTGTAGAAGGAATCCCATTGATGAATACCCCATACACCTGAGTTGATTGAATTCTTGAAGAAGACTTGGAATTGGGATCTTGAATGGTTGAATTCTTAGAACAAAACTTGAAATTTGGTGTTCTTGGGAATAGGGATTGATTTTACGTTGTTAACTGATAAAGAATGGGGCAAATAATGCCCCTCTTGGGTTTTATTTTGTGGTTTGAATGATTACCGATGTGCTATAGAGATATAGCACTTTCGACACTTAAAACAAGGAAAAGATGCAAGTTTCTGAGTTTATTTTGTTAGATATGATGCCTTTTGGGTATGTTTTGGATGATAAGCTCATAAAAATGGTGAAAAAATTGTTTTTGGCTATTTTTGGAGCAATTACGGAGGTTTGGGATACTTTTAGGGTTGATCTTGATCAAAGTATGTTCGAGAATCAAAGAAAATCTGAAAAGATGACTCCAACAACAACTACGTCAACCTACAGACCATATGTAGGACCTACGAACCACAGGTAGGCAAAGCAAGTGCCAGAAGTCCAAAATACAAAGATCTTAACTTGCAAGAATGTTTTATCTGGTATCTGCAATTTGTACTTGTGCCCAGTGTGATGACTATAGATACTACCTGCACCCAGTACTAGATCACGGGTACGGACCATATGTGGCCACTGACCCAATTTTCTCCTATTTTATTTAGGCTTTACTTTTAAGATTCCCTTATGTACTGTAAATACCTTTTATGTGTTTTATAGTAGGATTTACACACTTTTGATATTCAAAAACATAATTTGATTCCAAGACTTGATTTTGACCTTGGGATTTGTATGCACTGTCTTCAGTTGATTAATTATGTAACGGTTATGGGTTTTTTCAATTCTTATCATTGTGATTTCATTTATGCTTTCAATTATGAATGGTATTAATTTCTTCACAAGTATGAGAAGCTAAAACGCATAGCTAGGGTTATGGAAACCCTAGTGGATTGATGAAGTAGGGGAAGTGCGATTGTTGAATTGAACCGATACCCATGGAATGCGTTGCATTATCTTCACTCTAATAGATTTTTTAGCGGTGGCCAACATTAAGATTCTTTTTATATTATTGCTACTTTCTCCAAAAGAAGAGTAGTGACTAGAAAAAGATAACGACAATAGTAATTTGGAGTTTAACTGTCAATCCACGCTACTAGGTATTATCTACATAAGATGGTTAAATGTCATCTAATAACTAGAAACTCAAAATGTAATAGTTAACAGGTATCAAGATAATGGTTAGTAAGGCGACATCCTGAGACTAAAAAGGTAAAGGGTAAAATCTGTCTACTCGTCCAATACAGTGTAGATGAAATATAACTTATCAATTCTGCATGTAAAGTATCGGGTTGGTTCAACATAGGACATTAAGCCTAAGAAATTAAGAATTCATGGGGAACACAATCCTAGTGTTCACTAATACTGAACACAACCAAAGTTGATAGTTTCACTTTGTTCAATTTTCCCTTTCAAATCCCCCCATTTACTTTTCAAGTTCTTTCCCATCGATTACAGTATCTGAAATCCATGAGTCCACGTATTAACTTGGGATTCAACCCTTACCTTTGTTAGGTTATTATATTTTGGCAGTGACCGTATCATCATTTGATAGGAGGTATTGTTTGGACGCCATCAAGATTCTAGTGCTGGTTGATTTGTAAACTAAGGTCATTAAATATTCGAGTTTTATTATGTTTATAGTTGGGCATATGCCTATGTATGCCTATAATATGGAGTAGACGAAATCCCTTACTCCCACTGAATCCAAATCTAGAGAGGATCCTACAAACACCTAGTAGGATGTTTTAGCATAAAAAAATGAACTTACAAAATGGGTGTGCGATGTTGTACCTCTTTCTCCTCCTGAAGAAGTTTAGGACGTTATTGATTAACAGGAAAGTAAGCTTTTAGCTTAGGCTAAAAATGAGAGAAGATTATTAGATGAAGCTCAATGATTAGCTCAGGAGGCAGAGTTAGCTGAGCAGACACAGGTAAAAGACTATCGTTTGGTACTTATTAGAAACCAGTGTAGAAATAAAGGAGGCCAACCTCAGGTGATCCTAGTATATCAGTATGATAAACCGCATAAAAATGATAAAGATAATCTCAGATACGTGGAGTTGGTAGAGAGTGGAGTTATCTTGCCTCTTATGTTGCCCCTTGATGTCATGTTCAACATTTCTAGTGGTATAATTCATCTCTTATACTTGAAGGACGTGTTTGAAGGATTGTATATAGATGTCGCAAATAATCATCTAATGAAGTTTACTAGTATATGCACTTCATATTCATACTTGTGGTAGATCAGGAGACATTATGACTGAGGTTGTTTCCATTTTCGCTTACTGGAGAGGAATATTTAAGGATAGGAGAACTTCTAAGAGGGTCTATCATTACATGGAGTGAGTTACGTAGATAATTCTTGAATATATTGTTTCCTCCATCTAGAGTTTTACAACTCAAGGATAATATTTATAACTTTAGGCAACTGCAGTCAAAATCTCTGTATGAGGCATAGTTTAGGTTAAAGAAGAAGCTCAACATGGTGCCCAACCATTGAATTTCTGGGACAAGCCTATTGGAGATTTTTTATAGAGCCATGACTATCAATTCCAAAGCAGTTGAAGTCACTATCTCTGGAGGAGCCTTCATAAGTATATGATAGGAGATGGCTTTGAGTATTATGGATCAAATCTCATTAACAAACCAAGGGTGGAAAACTTAGGAGGTTGAGAGACGTTATGACATTTATGCCATTAGAGCTTCTGGTGAGTGGAGAGTGGTTGAGGATGCTGTAGCTTAGGAGATTTTAATATTTAGGACAAACATTGATGAGATGGCCAAGAAATTTACAAAAACTAATTCTACAAAGTTTGATGCAGTTGGGGTACAAGGTGCATAAGTATGAATTAGAGGAGGATGCAAAGTATATGGATCATCATTTGGTGGGTTTCTGAGACTATAGGCAAGGGAATCAACGTCGAAACTATGATGATAGAGATAAATACATCCCACCTAGTAGATGAGTTACAGAATGGTGAATAGAAAATATGTTGGCTAAGTTGATGAAGGGTAAAGAGAGTCAAGAATCTTTCCTAAAATCTTTTAGGATTAGCCCATAAGGTTGAGTTACATAAAACTGCTATCAAGAGGTTAGAGTAGAAATATGGACAAATCTCTTTTACTTTAGCTGAGAGACAGTTAGGGGCACTTCCTAGAAATAATGTACCAATGTAATAACTCTGGTTCATTATCTGTCTATTAACATAATGAGTGGTTCTTGAGTAATATTGTCTTCTACTAATGAGTCAAAGAAGGGGAAGATTGTTGCAGATGAGCCATCTCAAGCTTAATTTAAGAAATCAACTTATAGTGATGATAATTTTAGGAGTGACTATGATGACAATTGGATAGAAGGAGAGCACTAAGATATAGTGAAGAAATTTAGCATAGGTTATATCATTCATATTTAGTAGAAAAGAAGGGTGACCCAGGTGTAGTCAACATCCCATGTTTTATTAGGATGTATACAAATAATCAGGCTCTATGTTATTCGGGAGCAAGAATAAATATAAAGCAATTGGTGATATATAAATTATTTGGGTAAGAAGAACTCAAGACTTCTTATACAAGTTGTTGATGGTGTATTAATCTATAAATGAGGCAGTGGGTATTATGCAAAATGTAGAAGTGAAGGTGGCATCGTTCACATATCTAACATATATTTTTATTTTAGACTATAAAGTTGATGCTCATTCTGCAATTATCTTAGGTATACGTTTCTTATCCACTGGCTGGGTGATAATTGATATGTACCTAGAGGAGAGCATATTCAAATATAATGATAAGAAAATAGTGTTGAACATATGCATGATAGTTCAATAGCTAGATGATATGAGAGTAGTAATAGTGATTAATATAGTAGAGAATGATGTGGTTATAACATAGGTGCCTATTAAGGAGAGATTAGGGGTAAAAGCATTAGCAGTAATGGTTATTAACTTTAAGAGTAATGGGATAGGATTTTAAATATATGCCCTCTAAGAAGATGGATCTTCACTTGAAGAATAGAACCACACCTCCTACATGATCATTGATAGAAGAACCACCAATATTGGAATTCCAGGCCCTCCAACCACATTTACAATATGCATTATTAGTGGCCAATAAGACCTTACCGGTAATTATTAAAGAAAATCTGGCAAAAACATATATGTAAGCATTAATATCAGTGTTACAAAAGTTTTAAAGAGCATCAGGTGGACTATTGTAGACATTGTAGGGATTCCACTAGGTATATGCACACACAAGATACGTCTTGGTAATATTTCCAGTATTGATCATTAGAGATGACTGAATCCTCCTATATAGGAGGTAGTAAAAAAGAGATAATCAAGTGGCTAGATGCTTGGGTAGTTTTTCCCATTATAGATAATAAGTGGGTGAGCATGGATTGGGTGAAGAGTATGCATAGACTACAAAAGGTTGAATAGGTGGAAACAAAAAGAACATCTCTGAAATACCCTGGGTTTCGGTCCTTACAAAATTTCTTGAGTTGGAGCCTTCAATTATCATAAAACTCACCATACTAGTCGTATGGTGTGGGTGTGGGTCTAGGGACCCTAGTCGTAAGTTGGTCAGTGTGATGTTGTCCATGTTTTATTCTTGGTATTAAATGACTCCATATTAGTTATATGTGTATAGTATAAGAAGTAGGGTCCAAACTGTATATTATCTAGTGTCTAACCTAGATGTTTCTCGCTTAGGATACGACTTAAAAGGTACTAGTCGTATGGTCGGGTATGATTTAGGCTAAGGAGTAGTATGTTGCACAAAATAGGATGTCTAATGTTATAATCAAGGTATGAGTGAAAGGTAGCACTCATATGATATGGGTATGAGTGAGGGGTCCAAACCATACCCACTTGCAGAAATTCTTACAGTTTAAGTTGGGGGTATTTTGTACATTTTCCCTCTAAAATTCTTTTGACCCCCATGACTTAAAACTCTCTTGGGACTTCATTAACTGACTATTCCCAAATCAAACTCTCAAAAATCTATCTCAAGACTCTTAGTTCAAAAAAAAGGCTATGGTTTCTTTAACATGGTCAATTAGGGCTATCAAGGGTGATTTCTCTTTGTCTTTTTTTGTATATAAGGCATGTTACTCCTCCCTCATTATAAGTTCAAAATAAAATCATGTTTTACTTAACGGTTTTCATGGAATTATTGTGGGTTTGTGCTGGTTTTGAAATATATGTTAGGGGGTTTTGGGTACTAATGGTTGGATGATCTTTTCCCATGTTCTATTTATGTTTTTTCATGTTATAAAGTTATTTTAAACATCTGGTTTCATGGGAATGGTTAATTGGTTCTTGGTTTTGGTTTTGGAAACTATATGCCCTCAATATATTTGTTAAAATGCCAATGAGAATGTTTTTGTCACATGGTTGGACTTTTACTAAAAACATTGCATTGCATAAGATGGTAATGGAAACTAAATTGGTTCAAATGGTTTTAAATGGATTGGAAAGGCCTTGGTTGCCATGGCTTGGTTTAATTAGATATACTTGTGGGGTACATGGGAATCCCCTAGGTGTTGGCTATGGACATTGCTTACAAGTTATAGTTGGTATGACGATACTAATTTATAATGCCTTGGTAGTTAACTTCTTGAATTGGTGTCTTGGTTATGTGCTAAATGTTTTAATTTGACAATAATGGTTGGTTTTGATATCTAACCATAAATGTGTGAGTCCAATGAACGGACATTGGAAACTCATATTTGTCGACATAAGGGTTGGTCATAGTGACCATATGCTTGTGGGGTACATGGGAATCCACAAAGTTTAAACTTGTCTATATGGATCGAGGATGCTGAAGGGTACACGAGAATCCTCAGCCCCTATGATATCTACAGTTCATGCGGCTACATCCATTGTGGCCTGTTCAGGGGGTAACACTAGACCTTTATAGCCCGTAAGTGGATTATTATGGTAAAGCTACTCAACCGAGGTTAAATTTTAAAATGCATTCTAAAATCGGTTCCCTTTTCCCGATATAATATATATATATATATATATATGTTTGTATTTATGAATGTGATTGCATTTCGATTTTTATTTTGGTATTGAACAATGACATTACTTTATCCTTATTCCTGAGTACATGCTAGCGTTCATCCGCTAACCCGTCTTCGAGCACTGTATTGCCACACAATGCAGAATCAACCATACTACTCCTCTTACTCAGTGACTTAGATTTGGGGTTACCATTTGTGTTAGACTAAAGTGGTGAGCTTCTATACTATGGAAGACTCCATTTTATGTTATGGATATCTGTTCATACTTTTGCTTATTTCTTCGACTTTGGTTTTGCCTATGGTTGGGGGCATGTCCCAACCGGATGCTATTTATTTATGGCTAGGGGCTTTGCCTTGCTACTATAGTCATAGCCGGTGTCGGTATTGGTGCCAGCCTTAGCATAGGTATTGGGACTAACCCCAGTTGGATGTTTGGTTTGATATTTGGATGGTTTTGATTATGGATATTTGTATTGTCTTTGATTAATTATTATTCTATCTTGTTATATGTTCAGAATTCATCCTACATAGGGTGTTAGGAAGTTATGGTCGGGTATCGAGGGTGGTCCTCAGTCTCTATTGGACTTGAGGTACCCTACATGACTAGACCTAGATTGGGTCATTTCAACTTCCCTATGCCGCTCATGAATCAGATGTTGGACAAATTAGTAGGTAGGGGTTGGTACTATTTTCTTGATGGGTATTCAAGATACAATCAAATCATGACTACTTTTACTTTCCCCTATGGGACCTTTGTATTCAAGCAGATACTGTTTGGGTTATGTAATGCACTTGCCAATTTTCAGAGATATATGATGTCTATATTATCTGACATGGTGGAAGACACTAGTGAAGTATTCATGGATAACTTTTCAGTGGTTGGGGATTTATTTGATGATTGCTTAGCCTATCCGGCCAGTGCACTGCAAAGATGGGAAGAGTGAAACTTGGTACTCAACTATGAAAAATACCATTTCATGGTAAAAGAACATATTGTTCTAGGACAAAAGATGTCAATACATGGTATTAAGGTCGACAAAGAGAAGATTGATGTTATTGAGAAGCTACTGCCGCCAGTGTTAGTTAAAGGCATACATAGTTTTGGGTCCATGCAGGCTTTTATAGAGGGTTCATCAAGGAGTTCTCTAAAATTGCAAATCCTATATGCTAACTTTTAGAGAAAGAGGTAAAATTTTTGTTCGATGACCATTATCTCAAGGATTTCAAATGCCCAAAGGAGTGGTTGATTTCAGCACCCAACATTGTGTCTCTTGATTGGTCTACACCTTTTGAGGTAATGTGTGATGTAAGCGGAGTGTCCTTGGGAGTTGTTCTAGGCCAAAAATAAGAAAAGTTACTACACCCCATCCACTATGCCAGTAAAGATCTAAGCTTCGTATGGAAAAATTACAATTACAGAGAAGGAGCTACTTACGGTGGTTTTCACTTTTGAAAAATTTCGATCTTATTTGATTAGGACTAAGGTAATAGTGCACACTGACCATGCAGCCTTAAGGTACTTGATGTTGAAGAATGATTCCAAACCCAGATTGATCCGTTGGTTTTTTTTTACTGCAAGTGTTTGATTTTGAAGTCAAGGACCAAAAATAAAGAAAATCAAGTTGCGAACCACTTATCCAGACTTGAGAAAGAAACCATATAGAAACTAGGGGATAACCATATATCCCTTGATCCCTCTTTTAAGCCTTGTAAGCCTATTTCTCTTCTTTCACCATTCATTATAACACCCTATATTTTCCTAGCATAATCTAAGTCCTAATACATGAGTATTCATATATGAAATTTTTAAAACACTCAGTATTTTTCAGTTTAGAGCCTGACATAACGTAGGAAATTCAGTTAGCTTTCCAATGATATAAAATTTGCCTAAATTCGATAACCGAGTAAGAAGTGATGACAATTTAAAGTTTTAGTCATTAAACACCATTCTTTAAACACTTAGCGCGTCGCGTGGACAACCCAAATGATAATTGTCGATTTCCAATATGACTCTGCGATCATGGCACATTGCAAAGTAGGCCAATTTACCATTTGTCAATATCCAGTAGACCTCCGCGATCTTGGCGCATCGCGGAGATGGCCAAAATGGCATCCAAAGGATTACCGCATTGGTGGTACGTCACGTCGTCTGTCCAGGTCCAAGTTCTCCCTTTTTTAGTGGCTTGGCAAGATAGAGTGCGTAGCGCTAAGGCCAAAAATCAGGATGGTCAGTTTTCAGCTTTCATTTTTAAATTTGTTTAAGGGTATTTAGGTCTTTTTCCATTGCTCTAATCAACCTAAAACACAAAATTTAACCACTAAACACCCTAATTAGTCATCATTATTCAATTCTTCTTCAAAGTTAAAGATCCCCTTTTCAAGAACAAGAAACCCTAGCTCTCAAATTCAAGGCAATTTCTCAAGAAGTCTCTATTCATCACTTCAAATTTATTAACCCAGGTATGTTATATGTTAATTCATGGATCCCTTTCATCCATGAAGTCCAAGAAACCCTTTTAAAATTATAAAATTGTTATCTTTTCAAGTTATCGTGTTTTAAATTATGATTTCATCCATGAATTTCCATGTACTATTGATTTTGTACCATGTTTCCATGAAATTATTGTTATTATTCAATCTTCCATATTATAATATTATTATTTACTGAATTAAACCATGATTTAATACTATTATGATGAATTCATGCTATTCCTACAAATTCCATGACATTCCTATGATTGTTTTAAACCATGAACTACAAGTGTTTCATAACATGCCTACAAACGTGATTTAATTATTTAGAGCCTTCATATTTTGATCTCTAAGAGTTAGTGCCATTTTACTATAATTGTTTTCAGTCCTGGGGGTATTATATACCCAAAATCCATAGCTTTTTATTTAGTTAAGTTTCAGTACATTACAGAACAGTCTTCAAAATATACTATGAGCACTTCAGAATAGCCAAATACCAGTAAGTTAAACTCAGAATAGATTAGTATCTCAGTGTCTTTCAGTTGGGAGTAGGATTTAGCACCGAGTAGTTGTAGAGATGACGGATTCCCCGTCAGATAGGCAGAGTTGTCAATAGCAGTCCCTATACTCTAGAACTACGTAGCCAGCATAAGATATGAGTAGCCACCCATCAGATTAGGCTTGACTATCTCACAGGGGTTACCCATCAGTTCTGTCTTAACACCCTTATTTCTTTGGACATTGTATCAGTTCAGTAGATCTACAGAACCATCATTAGTACCCGGGGCACGATATTATCTCCCTTTCAATAGAAGTTACAGGTTTGACCCTGATTAGCTAAAATTTGGGAATGTCGGTTAGATGATACCTCCTATAGCCTCGGATACAGTCTCAATTCACTTAATCAGATTTAGTGTTGTTTATCCCAAGAATACATATTTTTTGTAATTTTAGTAATTCAGATTACAGAGTTTACTCAGTTCATGTTATATGCTTGGTCATGCATACTCAGTAGTTTCAGACTTTCATGCATTTTTAGTTTCTATAGTTTCCATGCTCTTTATTCAGTACTCTATGCTTTACATGCATATCGGAATTATTATTCCTATTCATGAAACTATGCATATCAACCTACCTCATTTAATATACCAGTACATTCAAAGTACTAATCGCATACCTTTCCTTTGCGCTATGATGTCTTATATCATAGGTCCCGACGTTTAGTTCTCGGCTCGGAATTAGACTTATCAGATTCTCAGTAGTAGAAGTGATGAGTTCTCATACTTCGAGTGCAAGTTTACTTTATTTTATGTATCAGTTAGAAGATAGTTAGAGTTAGTTGGGGCCTATCCCACTAACTAATATTTAGTTAATCAATTTTAGAGGCTTTTCGGACATTAGAGTCAGTTATTCAGTGTTCAGCTATTATAGTAGTTATACATTTTATCACTATTTTCTCAGATTCAGTTAGTTATTTCTATAGACTCGCATTTTAGTTTTAAATTTAGTTATTAAAACCTTATTGCATGTTATTATTCTTCTGCATTTATGATTATATTATTTAGTGCTCACAGCAGGTACCAACTGATGGGTTAGATTATGGTGTCTTGGGACCGTAAGCTCCATATAATGACTAGGGGGTAGTCTCGGGTCATTACTAAATTGGTATCAGAGACTAAGTTTTTAAGTGTCCTAGGAAGTCTGAAACTTACATCGAGTAGAGTCCTATGGATGGGTGTGTAGCGCGCCACACTTATGGGTGAGAGGTTACAAGGCATTTAGGAAAAAGTTGCCTTTCTTTCAAGTATTCATGTCGTTCTATTGAGCATAAGCTTAAGTTAATCTCCCTGTTTAATATATTTCTTCCTTCCATATACAGAACATTCCTCCAAAGAAGAACAGAAGAAGAACAAGAACTTAGCCAGCCTCTTAGCCTGCCCAGGAAGATCCTCTTGATGAGCATGTTTCTCACGCAAAATTTAGGGTTGCGTTCACTACTCTATCAAACTCCATAATAGCACAAAATGAATAGTCAACTGTTGTTCCAGCCAACCCAAGTGGCCAATACTACTGCAACCAGAATTTGGGATTTCACATGAATAAATCCTCCTTCTTTCAAGGGGTCCAAGTCTGAAGAGGATCCACAGGAATTCTTTGATATGGTTTAGAAGGTAACGGATGCTATGGGAGTGACGGTTAGTTAGAGTTCCGATTTGGATGCATATCAATTGTAAAATTCAGGTTAAAGTTAACAGAGGTGTTGATGCAGGGCCTATAAAATGGGAAGAGTTTGCCACAACTTTCGTGGACAAATTCTTTCGATTAGAGTTTAGGGAGGCCATGGTGTTAGAATTTATTAATTTGAGGCAAGGTAGCATAAGTGTGAGGGAGATTTCTCTCAAGTTTACTCAGTTAGCTAGGTATGCTCCTCATATGGTAGCTCGAAATAGGTCCAAGATGAGTAAGTTTGTATCTAGCATTTCTAATAGTGTGGTCAAGGAGTGTAGGACCGCAATGCTGATTAGTGAGATGGATTTGTTTAGGCTGCTGGTCCATGCTCAACAGTTAGAGGAGCTAAAGATTAAGGAGAGGGAGAGAGAAAATAAAAGATCTAAGATAGGTTTTTTTAATTTCAATCAGCTAAAGTCAGAAGATGGTAACCGTCCTTAATTTCCTTAGAGGTCTTCAGCCCCAGTACCTTCTCCAACTAGTGCCCCGGTACCTAAATTTAGCAATGACAAAAGGGATAAAGCTACAAGATCTAAGTCGCATGTCAGTTTTAGCAGTGCTCATACCACTCCTTTATGTCTGAAGTGTTGTAGAAACCATCAAGGTGTGTACGTTGGGTGAGGCAAGCTATGCTATCAAATTTGGGAGTGTCGGTTAGTTGCTCAAAGAGGTAGGGATGCACGACAATAGGGCTAATCCTATCAGTCATCAGTTCCATCCAGCCACCCAAATTAGCAGGGTATCGCTTCCAGTGCTACCAATGGTCAGCGTCCGAATAGATTATATGTTCTTCAGTCCCGCCTAGACTAGAAAAATTCTCCTGACATAGTTACTGGTACATTGCAGGTCTTTAACTTACATGTTTATGCTTTACTAGATCCTGGAGCTTCTCTTTCTTTTGTAACTTCATATATAGCCATCAATTTTCAAGTTAGTCCCAAAAATCTAGCAGAGCCGTTTTCAGTGTCTACCTTAGTCGTTATTTCCATTTTAGCCAGACAGGCATAAAGGAACTATCCGATCACAATATCTCAAAAAGTTACTTCAGTTGATCTTGAGGAGTTAGACATGATGGATAATGACATTATTCTCGGCATGGACTGGCTCCACTCATGCTATGCCTCAGTTGATTGTAGAAATAGATTAGTTCATTTTCAGTTTCCAAATGAACCAGTCCTTGAATGGAGGGGTAGTACTATAACTCTTAGGGGTCAGTTGATTTTATACCTTAGAGCCAGAAAGATAATATATAAGGGGTGTGTCTATCATCTTGTATGAGTCAAATACTCTAACTTAAAAACTCCTACTTTTGAGTCAATCCCGGTATTAAATAAATTCTCAAATGTATTTTCTGAAGACCATCCGAGAGTTTCTCTCGAAAGGGAAATTGACTTTGGAATAGACCTTCTCCTAGATACTCAGCCTATATCTATTCTGCAATATAGAATTGCTCTAGCTGAACTTAAATAACAGTTCAACGATCTCTTAGACAAGGGATTCATCAGATACAATATCTCCCGATGGGGCGCACCTGTTCTATTCGTGCGTAAGAAAGATAGTTCTCTTATAAAGTCAATAGACTACTGTCAGTTAAACAAGGTCATAGTCAAAAATAAATACCCACTTCCTAGAATCGATGACTTGTTCGACGAACTTCAGGGTGCCAGCTACTTTTCCAATATAGACCTTAGATCAGGCTATCATCAACTTAGAGTCAGAGAACATGACAATCCAAAAATAGCTTTCTGAACTTGGTATGGTCATTTTAAATTTGGGTCATGTCCTTT
Source organism: Capsicum baccatum var. pendulum (assembly GCA_030864225.1). Taxonomy (NCBI): domain Eukaryota; kingdom Viridiplantae; phylum Streptophyta; class Magnoliopsida; order Solanales; family Solanaceae; genus Capsicum; species Capsicum baccatum. Next base: position 234,574,151 of record CM061552.1, read on the forward strand.
GGTCTTAGTAATGCCCCGGTTGCCTTCGTGGACTTGAAGAACTGAGTGTTCAAGTAGTACTTGGACATGTTCATCATAGTCTTCTTTGATGACATTTTTTTCTATTCTCATAGCAAAAGTGATCATGCGAATAATCTCAGCATAGTGCTTTAGAATCTTAGAGCTCATCAGTTGTTCGCTAAATTCAGTAAGTGTGAATTCTCTCTAAGATCAGCAGCATTCCTTGGTCATATTATTTTTGGTGATGGCATTAGAGTTGATCCTCAAAAAACTAAAGTGGTGAGAAACTGGCCTAGACCTAAATCTCTATCAGATATTAGGAGTTTCTTGGATTTAGTTGGCTATTACCATCATTTTGTTGAAGGATTTTTCTTTAATTACATCCCCAATATCCAGATTGACTCCGAAGAAAGCTAAGTTTCAGTGGTCAGATTCATGTGAGAAGAAATTTCAGGAGTTGAAGAATGGCTCTCAGATGGTTTTTTTTGTACTATAATGTATCGAGAGTAGGTTTGGGTTGTGTCCTCATAAAGATAGGTAAGGTCATAGCCTACGCCACCAGACAGCTTAAATACCATAAGAAGAATTATCTGACTCATTATCTTAAGTTAGCAGTTGTAGTGTTTGCCTTAAAGATTTGGATGCATTACTTCTATAGGGTGCATATAGATGTGTTCACAGATCACAAAAGCCTTTAGTATGTGTTCTCTCAGAAAGATTTGAATTTGTATCAGAGAAGGTGGTTAAAGTTATTGAAGAATTATGACATGAGTGTTCTATATCATTCGGGCAAGGCCAAAATAGTGGCTGATGCTCTTAGTAGAATGTGTATGGGCAGTGTATCTCATGTTGAGGATGGTACGAAGAAGTTAGCTAAGGAAGTTCATCATCTTGCCCGACTAGGTGTCCGTCTACTCAATTTAGCAGAAGGTAGTGTGTGGGTGCAGAGTAGGTCAGAATCATCTTTAGTCACTAAGGTAAAGGAAAAATAGGATAGAGATCCCAGTCTAGTCAAGTTGAAAGAATCAGTCAGATATCAGAAGGTGGAAGTTTTCTCCCAAAGGGGAGATGGTGTTTTACAATATTAGGGTTATTATGTGTCCCTGGTATAGATTATTTGAGGCAACGAATTCTTATAGAAGCGCATAGGGCACGTTACTCTATTCAGCTACAGGCCACTAATATGTACTGAAATTTGTATGAGATTTATTGGTAGAGTGGGATGAAGAGAGATATTGTAGAGTTTATAGCTAAGTACTCTATATGTCAGCAAGTTAAGGTTGAGCACCAGAAACCTAGTGGGTTTATGCAGGAGTTTAGTATTCCTATATGGAAATGGGAGGAAATGCACATGGACTTTGTGGAAGGATTGCCTCGTACACCTCGTTAGCATGACTCTATTTGGGTTATCGTAGATAGGATGACTAAATCAAATTATTTCTTACCAGTCCATACCTCTTATTCAATCGAGGACTATTCCAATCTCTCTCTCAAAGAGTTGGTTAGGTTGCACAGTGTTCTCTTATCTATCATCTCTGATAGAGGTACTCAATTTACCTCTAACTTTTGGAAAGCGTTACAAAAGGGTCTTGGTACCCAAGTCCACCTCAGTACAACTTTCTACCCTCAAACAGAAGGTCAAACAGAAAGGACTATTCAGACTCTTGAGGATATACTGAGAGCATGTGTTGTTGATTTTAAGGGTAGTTGGGATGACCATTTTCCTTTCATTGAATTCGCATACAATCATATCTATCGTTCCAGTATTGATATGGATCTATTTGAGGCTCTCTATTATAGGAAATGTAGATCTCTATTTCGTTAGTTTGAAGAAGTTGAGGCTACAATAGTAGGGCCTGACTTAGTGTTTTATGTGTTAGAAAAGGTTCAGTTGATTAGAGAAAGGCTTAGAGCTTCGTAGAGCCAACAAAAGTAGTATGCAGATGTGAGGAGAAAGGATTTCGAGTTTGAGGTCAGTGACTTTGTGTACCTGTAAATCTCTCCTATAAACGGAGTGAAGAGATTCGGTAAGAAAGAGAAACTCAGTCCCTGATATGTCGTTCCCTTCAGAATTCTCAATCATTTCAGAAAGGTAGCTTACGAGCTTGAGTTACCTTCCAATTTAGCCTCAGTAAACCTAGTGTTCCATCTCTCATTGTTGAAAAAGTGTATTGGTGATCCATCTGTAGTTGTTCCCATAGAAAGTGTATATATTCAGAATAGTCTTTCCTTTGAGGAAGTCCCAGTCAAAATTCTTGATCATTAAGTTCACAGACTAAGGAACAAAGAAGTTCCACTAGTCAAAGTTATTTGTCAAAATCAGTCCATTGAGGGAGCCACTTGAGAAGCAGAGGTAGATATGCAGACTAATTACCCTTATCTCTACTCCGCGAATTTAGATTCAGTATAAGTTACCAACCTACTTAAGATTTTCTTTTCTATGTCATGCTCAGTTTTAGCCGTACATCGTATTTATGTCAATCGTGTATTGATGAATCAGTTTAGTCATGCATTCTATGCATCAGACATGCATATTCAGTATGTAAGCTCAGTCCATCAGTTCCCTCATCTCAACCAGTTTCATTCGGGGATGAATGATCCAAGGGGGAGATATTGTAGCACCCCGTATTTCCCTAGCATAATCTAGGTCCCAATATATGAGTATTCATACATAAAATGTTTGAAACACTCATTAATTTTTAGTTTAGAGCGTGCTATTGTGTAGGAAATTCAGTTAGCGTTCCAACGATACAAAATTCTCCTAAATCCAATAACCAGGTAAGAAGTTTTGGCAATTTTAAGTTTTAGTCATTAAACACCGTTATTAAAACCCTTTGCGCATCACGTAGACAGCTCAAATGAAAATTATCAATTTCCAGCGTGTCTCTGTAATCATGGCGCATCGTAAAGCAGGTCAATTTTCCATTTTTCAATTTCTAGTGGGCCTCCGCAATCATGGTACGTCGCGGAGATGGCCAAAATGGCATCCACAGCCTTACCGCAATGGTGGCACATCGCGTAGTCTGTCCAGGTCCCAGTTGTCCCTTTTCAAGTGACTTGGCGCGATAGTGGCACATCGCGCCATGTCTTTTTTAAATTTGTTTAAGGGTATTTGGGTGTTTTTTCATGGCCCTAAGTAACCTAAAACATGAAATTTAACCCCTAAACACCCCAAGGAGTCGTTTGGTTCGAAAAAAAGTTATGATGGGATTAGTTATGATAGGATAAGTTATACTGGATTGGTTATGTTGGGATTTTTTTTTATTGAGTGTTTGGTTTATTGTATTAAAACTAATATGCACGGTATAATTTCTAAGAATAAATTAAGTTATTACAAAAATACCTTCCATCTTAATTAACTCTTTTTTACATAATTTCTTTTCAGGCTTTAAATATTTATTCTTAAAAATAAAACTTTCATTTTATTTATCTTAATATTTTTTCGTGTACGCATTTTTATGATTATATCGAGTGTATTTTAAAAATAAAACTTTTATCTTATTTAGCTTTAATTTTTTTGCATGTGCCTTTCCATGATTATGCTGTAGGTGTTTTAAAAAAATCTTACTACATCTTATTTAGTTTGAAATAAAAACTTCCAACTTAAGTTTATTAAAGTAAAAGAGGATTATTATTTATTTTATTTCATTTAAGCGCATATCACTCATATAATATATTAAAATTTATTTCGTATATACCATATCATTTTCAAGCGATTAAAAAACTATTTAATTTAAAATATGTAATTCAACAATGGTGTTGATATTTTTATGTGACGCGGGTCAATGAAAGCGGATACTTGGAGATAATGATGGAATAAGAATTTTGAATTTTAGATTTAAATTTTTGATAAATTATTATATATTTCTATTAAGTTTTTAATGTAAATATAAAATTTATGTCAAAATTATTAAGTATTTAACTTTTATTAAAATTTATAATTAAAATACTAACATATATATATATATATATATATATATAGAAGTCCGAAATGAAATCATAGGTTTTGCGGGTATTTTAGTCATTGTATTATTTTACACCAACGAAAAATAGACTTGGGATTATTTTCCCACCAATTGGGTGGATAATTTATCCCGGGACTAATTATTAGTCCAAATATTTACAACCAAATGAGTGGTTCAAATTTTTATCGCGGGATTATTATTTTATCCCAGGATTATTAACTTTAGTACGGCAAACCAAACGGTCCCTAAGTAGTCATCATTATTCAATTCTTCTTCAAAATTAAACATACCCTTTTCAAGACAAGAAAACTTAGCTCTCAAATTCAAGGCAATTTTTTAAGAACTCCCCAGTCATCTCTTCAAATTCCTTAACCCAGGTAAGTTAGATGTTCATCCATGGATTCCTTTCATCCATGGAGCCAAGCAACCCTTTTAAAATTATAAAATTTTTATCTTTTCAAGTTATCATGTTTTAAATTATGATTTCATCCATGAATCTCCATGTACTATTGATTTATACCATCTTTCCATGAAATTATTGTTATTATTCAATCTTCCATATTATAATATTATTATTTACTGATTTAAACCACGATTTAATGCTATTATGATAAATTGATGTTATTCCTACAAATTCCATGGCATTCCTATGATTGTTTTAGACCATGAACTACAAGTGTTTGATAAAATACCTAGAAGACTGATTTTGTTACTAAGAGCCTTCATGTTTTGATCTCCAAGTGTTAGTGTCATTTTACTATAATTGTTTTGAGTCCTGGGGGTATTGAATACCCAAAATTCATAGCTGCTTATTTAGTCTAGTCTATGTGCATTACAGAACAGTCTTCAGAATATGCTATGAACACTTTAGAATAGTCAAATACTAGTTTGTTAAACTCAGAACATCAAGTATCTCAGTTTCATTTAGTTGGGAGTAGAATTTAGCACCGAGCGAGTATAGCGATTAAAGCTTCCCAGTCAGATAGAAAGAGTCATTAGTAGTAGTCCCTATACTACAGAACTACGTAGCCAGCATAGGATATGAGTATTCACCCATCATATTAGGCTTGACTATCTCGCAAGGGTCACCCGTCAGTTCAGGCTTGACACCTTTAGTCCTATGGGCATTATATCAGTGCAGTGGATCCAAATAATCATCATTAGTACCCGTGGTACGGTATTAACACCCTTCCAACTAGGTTTACAGATTGGACCCCGATTAGCTCAAATTGGAAAATGTTGGTTAGATGATACCTCCCGCATTCTTAGATACAGTTTCGATTATAGTCTCAGTTCAGTTATTCATACTTAGTGTTGTTTAACCCAAGCATACAAATTTTTAGATATTTTAGTATTTCAATTTATAGATTTTACTTAGTTCATGTTATATGCTTGGACATGCATCCTCAGTAGTTATAGACTTTCATGCATTTTCAGTATTTTTAGATTCCATGCTATTTATTTAGTACTCCATGTTTTATATGTATATCCAGTTTATTATTCCTATTCATGAAACCATGCATATTAGTCTGCCTTATTTAGCATACCGGTACATTCAAAGTACTGATCGTATACCTTTCTTTTGCACTATGATATCTTATATCATAGGTCCTGACGCTCTATTCCTGGCTCGCGATTAGACTTATTAAATTCTACGTTGTAGAAGTGGTGAGTCCTCATACTTTGAGGACAGGTTTAATTTATCTCATGTCTCAGTTAGTAGTTAGTTGGAGTTATTTAGGTCCTGTCCCATCAACTCATATTTAGTCAGTCAGTTTTAAAGGCTTTTTCAGACATTAGAGTTAGTTATTCAGTATTTAGATATTACAGTAGTTATTTAGTTTATCACTATTTTATCAAATTCAGCTAGTTATTTCTATAGACTCATATTTCAATTTTAAATTGAGTTATTAAAACCTTATGGAATGTTAGTATTCTTCCACATTTATGATCATATTATTCAGTGCTCACAACAAGTACCAACTCATGTGTTAGCTTGTGGTCTCCCGGGACCATAAGCACTGTGCAACGACTAGGGGGTAGTCTCGGGTCGTTACATTCACCTTCCCATTTATATTACAATAAGCCTATTTTGGCCTTTTTTTCTCCTTGGACATTGTGCACCTCAAGTAAAATTTCTAAGTTGAGGGTGGATATCATAGGGGTACATCGTATAAAATAGGTATGAAGAAGGGTAAAATAAGAGAAAAAGGTTAGTAGGGTTTGGTGTGAAAGAAAAGAAAAGAAAAATAAAAAATAAATTATGAAAAAAAGTAAAATAAAGAATAAAAGACCACACCAAACCTGAATGAGCATAAAAGAATAAAAGGGAAGAAATAAGGGTGGAAAAAAAAGAAAATTGTCTAGTAAGTAAGACTCCAAGGTTAGTGTAGTGCCAAGGAGGCTTAGTCAATTGATATGTCCATATGTACCATACCAGTATCCAAGCCTATATTACAAGCCGAAAAAAGCCCTATTGTGATCCTAGCTCGACTATCTGAATCTTAAGGTAAAGAAATTAAGGTCAAGCCTATGGCATTTGACATGCATAGATTGGAAATTCTCTTCTAAGTCTGAGTATATCTTTACCGTCCCTGACTTCACATGCTTGATTTTATATAAGTGAGTGCGACATCCTTGTTGTGAGGGCACTTAAGTAATATTTCTAGCTATTTGGTTGTTTCAGGTAGTGTTCCTTTTATATATGAGTGGTTGTCTATTGCTACCGTGATTACCATACCTTGATCCCATTGTGTCACATCGTTATTCTTCATAACTCATGCACAGTTGGGTTTGAAAAATAAGCATGGAGGAGGATGTTGTGTTTTGAGTTTAAGTATTGACTAACTACCTTAAATGTCTTAGTTTCTCCTAGTTATGCATCATTTTTGTGTTTGTTGTGTTTTGTTACCTGAGGACATGCAAATGTTGTATGTTGAGCGTGTTGATATCCTATAAAAATATAGCATTTTAGATGCTTAAAACGAGGAAAAGATGGACGTTTCTGAGGTTATTTTGTTAGATATGATGCCTTTTGGGCTTGTTTTGCAAGAAATCATATTTTGGATGATAAGTTTATGAAAAAGTTGAAAAAGGTATTTTGGAGAAATTATGAATGTTCGAGACACTTTTTGGATTGATCATGATCAAAGCATGTTCAAGAATCAATGAAGAGCTGAAAAGATGACTCCCGACACCTGCTAAGTTAACCTACAAATCGCATATAGGACCTACGAACCACAGGTAGGAAAAGAAAGTGCCAGAAGTCCAAAAACCTGAAAGCTAAACTTGCAGGAATTTTTCATCCAGTACCTGTGGCCAATGTTAGGACCGTAGGTACTACCAGCGCCCAGTACCAAACCGCGGATACGGAACACATATGTCCACCGACTCGGTCTTCTCCTATTTCATTTGGGCTTTGGTTTTAGGATTTTCTCATGTATTGTAAATGCCCTTTATATGTTTGTAGTAAGAGTTACACACTTTTGATATTCCGAAACATAATTTGATTCCAAGACTTGATTTTGATCTTGGGATTTACGTGTATTGACTTCAGTTTATTAATTTAGTAACGGTTGTGGGTTCTTACAATTTTTATCATTGTTATTTCATCTATGATTTCAACAATGAATGATATTGATTTGTTCATAACTATGAGTGGCTAAAACCCATAGCTAGGGATGTGGAAACCCTGGCAGATTGACAAATCGGGGAAATGCAATTGTTGAATTGAATCAATACCCATGTCATGCATTGAATTATCTTTACTATAATTGATTTCATAGCAGTGGCCAACATTAAGATCCCACCTAGATTAACACTAGTTACTCCAAAAGAGGAGCAGTGACTCGAAAAAGATAATGACAACAATAATTTAGAGTTTAGTTGTAGATCCACGTTACTAGGTGTTATCTATGTAAGATGGTTAGATTTCGTATAATAACTAGAGTATCAAAAGGTAATAGTTATGTGGGACCATGATAAGGGTTACTAACATGACATCCTGAGTCTCAATAGGTAAAGGGTGAAATCTGTCTATTCGTCCAAAAGACTGTAGATGATACATAACATATCGATTCTGCATAAAAGGTATCAGGTTATTTCAACATAAAATGATAAGCCTACAGAGTTAAGAAGTCAAGGGGAACACAATCCTAGTGTTCACCAATACTGATCACAATCGAAGATGGTAGTTGCTCTTTGTCTAATTTTGCCATTCAAATCCTCCCATTTACTTTTCCAGTTTTTGCCTATCGATTACAACATCTGAAATACACCAGTCCATGTATTCCCTTGGGATTTCACCCCAACATTTATTAATTTACTTTATTTTGACAGCGACCTCATCATTTGAGAGAAGGTGTTGTTTGCTCATCATCAATTAGGGAGAGGGGGAAAAGAATAAGATGCACCCTTGGACTTTAAATAAGTTATCAGAAAAACACAACGTCTATGGCATAGAGGCTATCTCATAGACTAGAATCCATGACATGACTTTATCATGGAGGCTAACCTCAATGATATGTTGTGTATCACAGAGGACCATCCTCCGTGACAAACCCAAATTACAGAGGCATTCTGCCTCCTTGATCCAAAAACAACCCGAACTCCTTCCAAAAATTCTAAAACTCTCTTGGATGACCTTTTTAATATCCCTAAATATACTTCAAATCATAAATAAATGTTTCAAACTCAAGAAGGCTGAAAATAAAATATTTAAAATCTTAGGGTCTCAAAATGGCTAAGTCTCTTGTACTTAGTGTGAAATAAATAGCTTTGGGTACTAAACATAGCGCGAATAACTGGTATATTATCTAGGATCTTGTGGGGTATTATAATATCTCTCTCTTGGGATCATCCGTACCCTAATAAAATTATTTAAGTTGAGATACCAAGTAGACTCAAATCATGTACTTAATCCTTATGATCTGAATCATGATTGAGTAACTAAATTTGAAACATGACTCATGTACTGAACTGAATTTATGAATGTATACAATGACATGAGGATGGTTGGATAGATGGGATAGAAAATAAGAGAATTAATTTAAAAGAATCCATTACCTTAAGTTGAATGAGATTTTTGGAGAAAAGATGGGGGTACTTGGTTTACATATTTGCTTTTGTTTCCCAAGTAGCTCCCTGAACGGACTTATTACTCCATAGAACCTTATCCAAGGGTATGATCAAGGATCTCAACTAGGACTTTTTCATAGGAAAGGTTGTCTTTCACGCCCACACTCTCTAAAGGAACAATAGAAGCCAGTTCACTGATACATTTGTTTAACAAAGAGACATAAAACACTGAATACACTGATGCCATATATGCAGGCAACTCTAACTCATAAGCTACCTTCCCAAAATTGCTTAAAATTCTATATGGGCCAATATAGCGGGGTCTAAGCTTCCCCTTCTTGTCAAATCTCTTCACTCCTTTCATAAGTGAAATTTTAAAATAAACCCAAGTTACCAATGTCAAACTCAAGATCTCTTCTTCTCACATCAACATAAGATTTTGACGACTTTAGTCTATTTTCAGACTTTCTCAGATCAATTGAACTTTATCAATCACCTCGTACACTAAATTTGGCCTGATCAAAGAAGTAACACCTACTTCAAACAAACTAATAGGAGATCCACATATACCTCATAGAGATCCTCAAATAGAGCCATCTGAATACTATAGTTATAGATGTTATTGTAGGCAAACTAAATCAAAGGTAAGTGGTCATCCCAACTACCCTTAAAGTCGATAACACAAGTCCTTAACATGTCCTCTAAAGTCTAAATGGTCCACTCTACCTTACTATCTTTCTGAGGATAAAAAGCTAAACTTAGTTGAACTTAGGTACCAAGACCCTTTTAAAAATCCTTCGAACAGTTCTGCAACTCAGTCTGGTCGCCTGAACCAGCAGAGTGCCACTTCCAGTGCTACTAGTGGACAATGCCCAAATTGTCTCTATGCTTTTCAGACCCGATAAGATCAGGAAAATTCTCCTGATATTGTTACTGGTATGTTTCAGATCTTTTATGTTCACTTTTATGCTTTGCTAGATCCAGGTGCATTCTTGTCTGTTGTTACTCCTTATATAACAGGCAATTTTATAGTCAGTCTTGAAATTCTTGTAGAGCCATTTTCAGTCTCTACCTCAGTGGGTAAAACTATCATAGCTCGATAGGTATACAAGAACTACCTAGTTATGATATTTCAAAAAGTCATGTTAGTAAATTCAGTCGAGTTAGGGATAACTAATTCTGATGTCATTCACTATATGGATTGACTTCATTCCTGTTATACCATAGTCGATTGCAAAAATAGAATTGTTCAACTTCAGTTTCTAAATAAACCCATCCTAGAGTAGAAGTATAATACTTCAGCGTTTAGAGGTCAATTTGTTTCCTACCTTCAGGCAAGGAAAGTGATATCTAAGGGGTGTGTTTATCATCTCGTGCATGTTAAGGACTCTAGATCTGAATCTCCTAGTATTAAATCAGTCCCAGTGGTTAATGAGTATTCAGATGTCCTTCTTGAAGATCTTCCAGGCATTCCTCTCGAAAGGAAATAGACTTTGGCATAGACCTTCTTCTAGATACTCAGCCTATCTCTATTCTGCCATAAAGAATGGCATCAGAAGAACTCCAGGAACAGAAAGAATAGTTGAAGGATATCTTAGATAAGGGATTCATCAGACCCAATATTTCTTCGTAGGGTGCACCAATCTTATTCGTGCTCAAGAAAGATGCTTCCCTCAGAATGTGCATTGATTACCGTCAACCAAATAAAGTCATGATCATGAACAAGTATCCTCTTCCTAGAATAGATGACTTGTTTGACCAACTTTAGGGTGCCAGTTATTTCCTTAAGATAGACCTCAGATCAGGCTACCATCAACTCAGAGTTAGAGAATATGACGTTCCAAAGATAGATTTTCGCACTTAGCATGGTCACTTCTAATTTCTTGTCATGTCCATTGGTCTTACAAATGCCCAAGTAGATTTCATAAACTTGATGAACCATGTGTTCAAGCAATACTTAGACATGTTCATCATAATATTTATAGATGATATTTTGGTTTATTCCCGCATAGAGCGCGATTATGTAGACCATCTCAGAATAGTACTTTAAACTCTCAGTGATCATCAACTATTCGCCAAATTCATTAAGTACAAATTTTGGCAAAGGTCAATAGCGTTCCTTGGTCATACATTTCTAGTGATGGCATTAGAGTAGGTCCTCAGTACACCAAAGCGATTGACTTAGAAAAAAGTTAAGTTTCAGTAGTCAGATTCTTGATAGAAGAGTTTTTAGGAGTTCAAGACTTAACCTACCTCAGCCCCAGTTCTAGCTCTTCCAGATGGTTCAGATGGGTTTGTAGTGTATTGTGATACATCTAAAGTAGGTTTTGGTTTTGTCCTCATACAGTATGGTAAGGTTATAGCCTATGTCTCTAGACAGTTAAAGACCCATGAGAAGAATTATCCTACTGATGATCTTGAGTTAGCAGCCGTTGTATTTGCCCTGAAGATTTGGAGGAATTATCTCTACAGAGTTCATGTAGATGTCTTCATAGATAATAAGAGTCTTCAGTATGTCTTTTCTCAGAAATATCTTAATCTTCGTCCGAGATGGTTATTAGAGCTCTTGAAATATTATGACATGAGAATCCTTTATTATCTGAGCAAGGCCAATGTAGTGTCTGACGCTCTCAGTAGACTGTCCCTGGGTACTGTTTCTCATGTTGAGGACAGTAAGAACGAGTTAGTTCAGAAAGTTCATCAACATGCCAGACTAGGCATTCACTTAGTCAATTCTTTAAAGGGTGGTGTATTTGTTCAGAGTAGCTCAGAATTATATCTAGTTTCTAAGGTAAAAGAAAATCAAGACAAGGATCCTAGGCTTGTCAAGCTAAAAGAGTTAGTTCATAATCAGAAAGTAGAGGTTTTCTTTCAAGGGGAGATGGTGTTTTTCGTTGTCAGAGTCATGTGTGTGTTCCAGGTGTAGATGACTTGAGGTTTTGAATTCTTTAAAAAACACATAGTGAGCGATAATTTATTCATCCAGGAGCCACTAAGATGTACCGTGACTTACAGGAGATCTCTTTGTGGATTGGGATGAAGAGAGATATTACAGAGTTTATGGCTAAGTGCTCTATATGTCAGCAAGTTAAGATAGAGCAACAGAAGCCTAGTGATTCCGTGTAGGAGTTCACCATTCCTACTTAGAAGTGGGAAAAAGTGAATGACTAAGTGATGGGTTTTCCTCGAACTCATCATCAGCATGATTCAGTTTGAGTCATAGTAGACGGAATGACTAAGTCAGTTCATTTTCGTCTAGTTCATACTTCTTATTTAGTCGAGGATTATGCCAAAATCTATATCATAGAGTTGGTCAAAATTACATGGTTTTCATTATCTATCACATCAGACAAAGGTACCCAGTTCACCTCTCACTTCAGGAAAGAGTTCCGAAAGGGTCTTGGTATCCAAGTTTATCTCAGTATAACCTTTCATCCTTAGATAGATGGTCAAGCAGAATGGAAAATTCAGACTTTAGAAGATATTCTAAGGGCGTGTGCAATGTATTTCAAGGGTATTTAGGATGACCACTTTTCTTTGATTAAGTTTGCATACAATAATAACTATCATTCCAGTATTCAGATGGCTCCATTCGAAGCTCTCTATGGTAGGAGATGTTGATCTCCAATCAGTTGGTTTGAAGTTAGTAAGGCCTCATTCATATGGAATGACCTAGTGTTTGACACCTTAGAGAAAGTCCAGTTATCAAAGAAAGACTGCGGGCTGCTCAGAGCTGATAGAAGTCTTATGCAGATATGTGTAGAAAGGATCTTGAGTTCGAGATCGGTGATTATGTATATATAATGATCTCTCCCATGAAGGGAGTGAAGAGGTTCGGCAATAAGGGAAAGCTCAGTCCCCGATATGTCTGCCTCTTTAAGATCCTCAGTCGCTTAGGCAAGGTAGCTTATGAGGTCCATTTTCCTTTAGATCTAGCCTCAGTTCATCCAGTCTTTCCTGTCTCTTTGCTCAAGAAGTGCGTAGGTGAACGATTAGTCGTAGTCCTTATTCAGAGAATTGCTGTTTAGAACAACCTCTCTTATGAAGAGATTCCAGTAGAAATCTTAGACTATCAGACTCTTAGATTAAGGAACAAAGAAGTCCCTCTAGTCAAAGTTCTTTGGCAAAATTAATCCGTCGAGGGATCTACTTTGGAAGCAGAAGCAAACATACGTATCAAGTAACCTCACCTCTTTCCTTCTAATCCAGATCGAACTCAAGGTAATAGTTCTCCTTCAGTTTATTCAGTTTCACGTTCAGTATTCAGTGAAAACTTGGTATTCAGTTTCATGCTCATGTGTCATCACAAACTTGCTATCAAGTGCCATTGCATATTAGGTCATGCATTTATGTACTATCTCAATTATATCATTATGTATCATACATGCATTTTCATTGTGAGAAAATTTAGTTCCTCAGAGTACTTAGTTATGCATTCATGAATCAGTTACACATGCATCAGATATGGATGTTTAGTATGTTATGTTCAGCTTATTAGTCATGAGATCATGTTCCAATTATCCATGTTCAATTTATGTTCAGCTTATTGTTCCCCATCTCATCAAGTCCCATTCGAGGATGAATGTTCCCAAGGGAGAGATATTGTAATACCCCAAATTTTCTTTCTAACTAATTTCATTCCAAGAATGCCTAGTATTAGCTTCTAAACTGAATGATCATTATTACATGAGGAATTTCCATATTTTCTCATATTTTCATGTGGAAAATTTAATAAGCTTTACATTGATATAAAATTCACCCAATTCCAACACCCGGGCAAAGAGTTAGAGCCTTTTTAGTGAGACAGTGTATCACCTAAGCCTCTAGCACATCGCGGAGATAGGTCAAATGGCAATTGTCAAATTACAGTGACTTGGCATGATAGTGAAGTGTCTCTCCAAGGATGAAAATTGGAAAATTTTCTCATAAATTAAAGATGTGTCCTAAGGTTAAAGGGGGTCAATTTCCCCACCCTATATAAGCCTTATAACATGAGATTTGACCATAATTCAGCAACTTATACTCAATTACTCTCAAAACATCTCAAGAACAAGACCTAGGGTTTTCATAGAAGGTTCAATTCCAAGAGAATTCATCGTCACATTTGAAGAATTTCTCCGTCAATCTTTATAAAATCACGAACTAAGGTATGAGCAGTGTTCATCCACAGATCCCTTTCATTCGTGGAGTCCAAGAATCATGTTTTAAATAACCTATTATGATTTTTGTATTGTGATTTGATAATTTTGATGTTCATAGTTATTATTTATGTTTCAAGGTGGTGTCTTCATGACTCTCCATGAAGTATGTGAGTTTGTTCATTGAAAACCTATGAGTTTGGTAGTTTTAGATTCTTAAATTAATGATTTCACCTATGCTATAAAGTGTGCGTGTAAGGTGTTTAGTAAAATGCCTAGAATGATCGAATCATGTTCCTAATGACTCAATAGTTTCTAAATGACAAGTCTATGCTAACCCTTATGATGCAACACAATTTCCATGCTCTGGTTGTTTATTGACTGTTGTGTCTTGCAACATTCATGATATTGAAATCATGCAAGTATGTACATGTTATATGCATTCCCTTCCATGATCAAGACTATGATAACCATGTGAAGAATGAAATCCCTTATTTATGGCATTATGAATTATGAACTCTATTCCTATGATCAAGAAGTATTATGGATTGTTGGTGTTGGTCATGTATTTAGGAAAGTCATGCCTTGTCATTTTTCTTCTATTCAGTCCTAGGGGTAATTGTACCCAAAAAATATAGTTGTGTTCCAAGAGCTATGTCATTTTTTCATGATACTCTCAGTCAAGCCATGTTCCATAGAAGTCCGTCAGTCATGTGACTTAGGAAATCTCAGAAATATCATGAACTCAGTACTCAGTAAGATCAGTAATCTTATGAACTTAGTCAATTATCAGATATCAATAGTATTCCACCAGTCAACGAAATTCAGTAAACTCAGTCCCTGTACAGTTAGTCAATCATGTTTAGTCTCTTTAGATGTGAATAGAAATTAGCACCGAGTGAACCCAATGGTGGGAACACACACTGCCAGATGAGGGTGTGATTCTTAGTAATCATCCTTGTGTTCCAGAACTATGTTTCCATCATAGGTTGAGACATCAACACTATTAGATGAGGGTTGATGATGAGGATAAGCACTGTCATATAAGGGCCCTACCTTTCTCTTCAGGGGATACTGTCAGATGAGGGTACCCATAGTTGTCTTTACCAGTGGTGCGGTATTGACACCCTTTCAATCAGGGAACAGATTGGACCCCAGCTCTGCTGTTCTATCAAATTTGGAGCATGTTGGTTAAATAATAATTTCCATAGTTTCAGTATTAGTCTTAGTAAAAGAACTCAGATAGTTCTTCAGATTTTACGACTGTCAGATATAGTCAACTCAGTCACAGTATGGAACTCAGATAGTTTCATCATATTTAGGACTGTCAGACATAGTCACTCATGCTTTCAGTTATATCAGTTAACAGAACTCCAGTATCAGTCATTCTAGATATCAGTAAATTCATGTCATCCGTATATAGATTCAGTTATTATATTAGCATGATCTCAGTTACTATGTATTCATGTGTGCACTCTCAGGTTCATATTATTTAGTCAGTTATTATCATTCATAAATGTAAGCCCCATGTATTCAGCCTACCTCACACGTATACTCAGTATGTTCTTTTGTACTGACGCATTTGCGCTATGGTGTTTTCTTTTTATGTTGTACCATAGGTTCAGAGACATGACGTCTAGATCAGCAGTAGTAGTAGCATTCCAGGGTTCAGAGGTTTAGCAGTGAGTCCTCATTGTTTGAGTATATGATCTTATTTTATCATATTAGTTCAGTTTTTAGTTGACAGAGTTAGTTGGGGACATGTCCCATCAACTCCTTAGTTAGACAGTTAGAGGCTTTCAGACGACTACAGTATTTTTCATGTTTTTTAGACTTCAATATTTTAGTTTTGTTTTGGTATCGAGATACCATTCTATGTCATACATTATTGTTATTATTCAGTTATGTTCAGTATTGAACCTTACGGCCTCTTGGTGCATGTTTCTGTGTTTTTATGTCATCTTATATAGTGTACAAGTACAAATACCAGTCATGGGTTTGCTTGTGGTCTTTTGGGGTCATGAGCACCGTGTAGTATTCTGGTTTAGATAATCGTGGCGTTATAGTATGCCATGTATTCAGGGACTCAGTTCAGCTCAAGAAATTCAACTCATAAATCACATTTTCAGGATCAATTATGTTCTCATTTTCCTGTTCATGTGTGTTAAGTAAAGGATCTCAAATAGAGATCAGTAATTTTATATTCTTGAAAATCTCTCTCATGAAGGGGGTAAAGAGGTTTGGCAAGAAGGGGAAACTCTGTCCCCCAATATATCGATCTTTACTGAATACTCAGTCGCTTTGAAAAGGTTGCTTACAAGTTTTAGTTGCCTTCAGATTTAGCTCCAGTACATCTAGTGTTTCACGTTTCGTTGATTAGGAAGTGCATAGGTAAAACAGTAATTATAGTCCTTACAGGGAGTATAGTTGTTCAGAACAGTCTCTCTTATGAAGAGATACTAGTAGAAATCCTCGATCATCAGGATACGCATACTGAGGAACAAAGAGGTTCCTCTAGTCAAAGTTATTTGGTGGAATCAGTCCATTGAGGGAGACACTTAGGAAGCAGAAGCAGATATCCAGACCATGTATCCTCACCTCTTATTCATAAACTCAGACTTAGCTCAAGGTAACCATTTTTCTTGAATTCATTCAGGTGTATGCTCCGATTACCTTTACAACTCTGTATCGGTTCATCTGCATAGCATTTTTATATCATGCATACATATCTTCATGAAATATCTCAGTCATGTGTCATGTTTTCAGAACTCAGTATATCAGTACTTTCTGCCATGTAATCATGTTTTAGTTGTGCATGTTCAGTAAATATAAATCTATTCTATCAGTATTCTCAGCTTAGTCAGTTTTATTCAAGGATGAATGTCCCCAAGGGGGAGATATTGTAAGACCCCACAAAATTATAAGCTTATCTCAGTCCGTTAAAGCTTGAAAAGAGGTCCTAGACTTGGAAATTTCAGCTGAGTCTTATACTTAGAAGTGTTTTATCCTTCATAAGTTGAAAATTTTATTTCATGAGCATTATCACCTTAAAGTATTGAGTTTTAGGTTTATTCAAGATCAGGAATGTCAGTAGGTCACTTAGGGTGAGTTTTAGATTTTTTGGACTTTGTTTGAACTATGTTCAGGTGACCAAAACAGCGAGTCAATCCGATCTCAACGCATTATGTCACCAATTGCGTCGACACATAATTTTCCCTCACCTTTCATTACAATTCCTATGAACAACATAAAATCAACACAGCGCGTTGGCCATCGCGTTGATGTCATCGATGCGGCGCATTGGTCTATGCATGACTGGGCACACTTTAAGTCATTAAAAGCCCATATCCATAGGGATATTTGGGTCATTTTCTCACCCTTAATCAGCCCTAAAACGTGAAATTCAATCTTCATTAAGCAAAATACACTCACTTTCTCTCAAATTCTCTCAAGCCACAAACCCTAACCCATCAAAATCAAGATCAAGATTCAAGAAATTCACCATCAATCTTCGGGAATCCATGCACAAAGGTATGTGAAGTGTTCATCTCAGGGTTTCCTTCCATCCTTGGAGTTCAAGAAACTCTTTTAAACTACAAGTTAATTGATTTCTTGTATTCTATGTGTGATTTGAGTTTATTCATGATTATGATGTTAATTGTGTTCTAATCCATTATTTTATTCCAAGTTTCATGTAAAATTATTTATCATGTGCGTAGTATCATGTGAATTAAATTTAAAAGCCCTTGATTTTCAAATTGGGATTTGAAATCATGATTATACATATTGTTTAGTATCATGTGCATAGATTATGTTTCCCAAGTACTTGATAAATTGCTCATGTGAATTAAATGTGAAAATTCTGATATACTAGCATATGTGCAAGCTTTTATCTTACAAGTGTTTGATAGAATGCCTCTATGAACGAGTTGGGAGCAAGTGAACATTGTGATGCTTTTCCACTTTATGCAATGCATTAATTTTTATGCTATCGAGTCTTAGGGTTATACCATACTCAATAATTTAGCAGCTTACCTAGAGTTACATTAGTTAGAGAACAGTCTCAGTAGCATCACAAATAGTAGTACTAGGTAATCAGTCAAAGTGTTAGTTCAGTATATAGTTCAAAACTTAGTAGTAGTCCATCAGTCAGCAAGACTCAGTAAAAACTCAGTTCAGTCCAATTAGACAACACGATCAGTAACAGTTCAGTCCAGCCTAGTACAGTTTAGAAATCTATAAGTGTCTATTCAGTTATGAGTAGGATTTTGCACCTAGCGAGTGTAGGGACTACGACTTCCCCATCAGATAGCCAGAGTCGTTAGTAGCAGTCCCTGTACTCCAAAAATGCTTAGCCAGCATAGGATAATGAGTCACCCATAAGACTAGGCTTGACAACCTCTTAGGGGTCACCTGTTAGATTAGGCCTAACTTCGCCCAGGTTTCACCTGTCAGTGAGGCTTGGAATCCTGGTTTTCCAGTATTAGTACCCGAGGCACAGTATTAACACCCTTCTAACTGGGGTCAAAGGTTAGACCCCTATCAGCTCAGATTTGGGGCATGTCAGTTAGATGATTAACACCCACAAGTTTAGTCTCTGTCTTAGTATAGAACTCAGTTCAGCTCAAAAGAATCAGGACTGTCAGAAAATTTCACTTAGCTATCAGTGATACAGTTATTAGTAAAATCAGATATCAGTCATTTAGTTATCAGAACTTAGTATCCAGTGTTACTATGATCTCAGACCCAGTGTATATAGATATGTGCACAGTATTGCATAATCAGTGTTCCATCAGTTTTAGTTATACATATACTCTCATACAGTTTTACTCATGCCATTCAGACTGTTAATGTTCATGCATATCCCTTGCATATTCGCCGCCCCACTTAGTAAACCATTATATTCAAAGTACTGACACATACCTTTCTTTTGCTCTATGATGCCTTATGTCATAGGTTCAGATCATGGGCTTCTGACCGCACTTAGCAGCCTAAATTATCAGCAACTGATTAAGTGGTGAGTCCTTATAGTTCGAGGATGATGTTATCTTTTAGTATTTCAGTAGTTCAGCGTATTTAGTAGATGGAGTTAGTTGGGGACTTGTTCCATCAACTCCATATTCAGACATTTACAGGCTTTCAGACTAGAGTATAATAGACAGATATTTGGATTTCGGGATTCAATTATCAGTATTTAGTATTTGTTTTTAGTTATGAACCTTATTGGAGATTTCATCCTATTTTTATGCATTAATTATGTGTTGTTACTCAGTTCTCAAAACAAATATCAGTCATCGGTTAGCTTATGGTATTTTTGAGCTGTAAGCACTTTGTAGCATTCGGGGTACAGACTCGAGGCATTACAAGTAGTTTTACTTTCTGTGATTCAATCGAGTTATAATCACTACTTATATCGAAGGGTAGTGATACTAGACAGGTCTATAAAGAATATCTTGTTATATGATGTCTCCCAAGCTATACATCTACAAAAATATAATGCGGTCGATGTAAAATATAGTAACCCAATAGAGGTTGGGGTCGAACCCACAGGGAACAGGCAAAATATCGCTCCCAGATCTGTTGAAGTAGCCAAAAAATATAACAAAGTAAATGGGGGATTTGCTATGAAAATTATAAATTAGTAACAAGTCTTGATCGCTTTAGTTAAAATCAATCTGAGATGAATACTGGGACTGTGTTCCCCTTGGCTTTTAACACCATAGACTTATCATGCTGAATCTAACTACCTAAATGCCCTTTATGTAGAATCTGCCTTTGATGAATTTCACTCTTCACCTTGTGACTCTCAGAGTGTCGCCTTACGAATCTTTATCTATGATACTAGATTACCTATCTTATTTTGAGATTCAAGTTAATTAGACGAGCGTTGGTATCTTTGAATTTCTGTAGTTATCTTCTTTTTATAATATGAACCTTTATTGTGAAGGTAATCTCAAATACAAGCACATTTTTAACCTTTCTACTAGTTAAGCGAGTTTACAAACCAAAGAAGACCATAATACATGCATAAATACTGATTTAGAAGGATTCCATGCTTCCTCTACTTTCTTATTCTTCCATAGTTCCCACAACCCTAGTTAGGTGGTTTAGCTTCTCATGTTTGGAAGAATATCCATTGAATTAAAAAAAAACCAGAATCTCAAATTAATAATCAACCAAATAATCAAGGACAAAGGATTCAAAAATAAAAAAACAAATATTAGAATCAATATATATTTGTGAATTTAAAGAGTGCGTAAACTAGTTCAAAAATTACAAGGAGTATTTACAGTTTCTCAAAATAACTTATAAAACCTAACCATAACAAAATAGGAAATTAAGGCCGACAGTGGCTATGCCTTAGGCACCGAGTTATTAGGACTAATGATTACTTTTTTGAGCTCTGTTGTCTTCTTTCTGCACTCAGTGATGACGACTCATCACGAGACCCTATGAATCATTAGCTGGACTGGTTGTCACTTCCAGTCAATTTGCATCATTAGATCGTTGCTCATCTTTCTCAGTATGGTTAGCGCTATGAGTCGTGTCCTAACATTATGACTCATAGTTAGTCTTATTTCCACTAGGTTATCAACTTGTATACTTTTAGAATTTTGGCAAACTTGCTTAGTACTATTCCTCCCTATGACTTGTAGTCAATCCCTATAAGTCGTAACCAACTTCACTTTATCCCTCTTCTCAACAATTCTATATGGTCACAAAAGACTTAGGCTACAAGTTCTATAGTTACCTAATGACTAATAGTCAAGTCTACAACTTTACTGTTTAGAAATTTTTCTTCTCAACTTGTTCTGATCGCTTCTAACCCTATTTTCCTTCTACATAAAAACAAACGCACATCATATCAACAAAATGACCTAACTACTGGCCTATTTTCATAGTTTTAAGCATCGAAAGTGCCATGATATCATGGCACTTCAACGCCCTCAAATTTAAACATCTGCATGTCCTCAGTCAACAAACACATAACATGAACACAACACGATAGTTAACCAAGGGAAATCTATGACAGTCAATTCAATTTCAATGAGAAACATCACCCCCTCTTATTTTTAACTTTCTAAAGCTAATTGTATGGATCTAAGTAGACCAACAATGTAACACAGATGAATCAATCTATGACATTACATTAGCAACAAACAACCAAGCAGATGTACACATTACACTACTCTAACAGATAAATAACTTAGCAATATAACATATGTATCTTCACAACAATGAAGTTCCACTCTCACAATATAATCATACATATCACTGCGGGTGCGATATCGAGACACCCACACTCACGAAATAAGTTCCAATTAATGTTCATAGAATACCATAGGCTTGCCCTTATTTTCTTTACCTTAGTTTTTTAGACAGTCGGACTAGGATCACTTAGGACTTTATTCGGCTTGTAATATAGGCTTGGGGCTTGTACGGTACATTTGTGAATTTGTGACTACCTTTCTAGACACTACATTTATGTTTGGGGTCCATTTCTCAACCATAATTTTTCTATTGTATATCCCTTATTTCTTCTTTGTTACATATTCAGGCTGGGTGCGATTTCTTTTATTCTTTCTTTTTCATTTCTACTTTTTTCTCTTTTTTCATTTTTAACCACACCCAACCCCTACTTTCTTTTCTCTTATTCAAACCCTTATTAATACCTAATTTTTAACTATGCACTCCTATAATAGTCACCCTCAACTTAGGTGTTTTTCTTGAGTTAAGGTGCATAATATCAAAAGAGGGACCAGGGCCAAAACTGGTTCATTGTAGTTAAAATGGGAAGGTGAAAGGTGAAAACAAGAAAAAAGATCTATGCAGGATTAAAATAGGGATCAAGGGTTAATTTTTTCACATTTGGATGCTCATTTAAGCTAAGAATGGACTAAATTAAAAATAGCCTATAATCCTTTCCTAACCAACTATCCTACAACCTAGGCATGACTGACCAGGAAAGTTAAGAATTAAATGCACAAAGGGAACTAGGTAAGCATCTCGCACACATAGAGTACAAGGTTATCTTACCAGCTACTACCTATACAGTTCATGTAAATTCTACCTATGATTATATCGTCCCTAAGTCGTAATGTCATAACAAGATTCACAGTGTTCACATTTATAAACACATCATACCATTTAAAATATAATTTTAAAGGGGTATCATTTTTCTCAAAACACTTGAACATAAATAAAATATATCAGCTGCCCCTAGTTCACCATTCAGAGTTAAATATAAGAACAACATAACATATGTATGACACAAAACACAAAACAACCTAAGCATGCTAGTTCTACTATGATAGCACAACCGACGAAAAAAATAATGTTGAAAGAAAAACCTGAGGCTATGGTACATCCCTACCTCATCTTAAATGTTATGCATTGTCCTTAGTGCACATGTATAATGTATAAATAGGGAATGAAGATATACATTGGAGCACAGGGTGCCAAATTATGACTCAGTTGGTGGGACCCTAAAATGGGCCACACTCTCATAAATCATGGTCCTAACAGTGGTTGGGACA
The DNA here is from genome assembly GCA_030864225.1 of Capsicum baccatum var. pendulum. Classification (NCBI taxonomy): domain Eukaryota; kingdom Viridiplantae; phylum Streptophyta; class Magnoliopsida; order Solanales; family Solanaceae; genus Capsicum; species Capsicum baccatum. The sequence goes on from CM061552.1 coordinate 234,596,867, forward strand.
CTAACACTAGTAGTTGCACCAACTATGGTTGGTGAACTCAAAGTGTTCTAGCTCTCAGGAGGCAGAATGGTTCCCTCACTCAACTATATTGTATTTGCAGATGTCTTGTAAACTACTCGAGATCTACCAGCTCTTACCTCCATCTCATGGACTTTACTTTGATGGTTCTGTTCTATCTACAGGCTGGATGCCCTTGCCACTTGTAAATCATCCTTGTCTTTTCTTCTTTTTCCCTTCTTTCTCGCTCTCTCACCACTTTCTTCTTCAATAGTCTTTTTTCTCTTTGTACCCTAAATATATAGCACATAATTAATAAAGATCCCCTCAATAATAGGTTAAGTAGGGAAAAACCTCATATACATATCCTCTATTATAGACTAGAGCATAATAAACTTCTCATGTATTCCCACCTACTTCTGGCTAATCTTCAACTCAAATCTATCAAATCGAATTTACATTCCTTAAATTTGAGTCCTGATCTTATTCTTTATCCAAGGATACACACCTGCTTAATGTTCATCACTCTTTGGTAAAGGGTGCCAAATCTTTCCATCACATCAGTCAAGGATGACTGCAGCACTAAAGCATAATTACCTAGAAGTGTCTTAAAAGTAAATGGTCTCGCAGTAGGAGGCAGATTCGGGGCATGGAAGTAACCATCAACATCAGTAAGGTATGAGCTCAGAGTGGCAAGTCTCTGAGGAGGTGTCCCCAAGATTAAAAAAACTTAAAGTGTCAACATCCGTCCACCCACCCTCCTAAAAAGCTACGTAGAGTAATGTATGCCTAACTTGGATTTATAAGATTGGGTTTGTATAATCCCTTATAAACCCGAAATCTATGGTTTTGGATTGTCAAGATTTGATCCATACCCAGAATCTTTGATACACCCTTCTCGAGAAAAATCTTCCTTAATAAGCACGAGAAGGCTAGGGTGGTATCTATTCTCACCACTTGGTCTCAAATCTCACTTTATATGATCTTGGCTATGTCTATCTCATAATCATAAATAATGCCTACAACCAGGGTACTCTATAGGGACTCAACGCATTGTCCTTCTTTGTGTGACTCAGTCATTTACTGATCCGCATCTACCATGCCTTCACAAGAAAACTCAATGTGTCCTTTATAAATTATGTCGAAGGTCCTACTACCTATGTTGCCTCCACTTGTACTTAAGCAATAATACTAGCTATCCAACTGAAATGTGTAAACATATCATCCGACCCAATCTGCTTAGTCTTAACTTTCTAGATTTCCTCCATGCAGTGGTCAATCTTTAAAGTGTTAGAAAATATCTGGAAGTACAATCTGTGAATAAACTTGATATTTAGGGCCGATATGTTCACCCGAACACCTTTAATCAATATTGAGAATAAAGGGTCACAACCCCCATAACATTTCTTGTGGATGGACCTATTTTAGCTTCATCTGATAAGTTGTATACAATTCTCGAACAGATACTGGACTATATCATCCTGAACCTTTTTTATCCACTAAAAATAGTATTGTTCTAAATAGGCATCAAAATCCAACATTTTAAGCATGCCCACAGTACTGACTTTACGCTCAAGATAGACCCCTTTTTTTTGCCTCTAGGTGGAAGGGATAATGGCATTATCGCTCTCGTATAATTCATGCACCTTGGGGTACCCCCATCAATTAATTATGGTCATTGGGTCAGGTGTAATCTATATAGGATAAGCCAATAGAGGTAGAGGTATCTCTATTGGAGTACTTTCACTAGACTCTATTTTAACCTTACCATACTCCTCATCGTCCCCTGACTCATCACTCTCGAACCCTTGATTTTCGGACCCACTACCTAATGAATCATAAAATTCTTCATTCTCAATCTCGAGGTCGATCTTAGACTCCTAGGAATCTTCAAACTGGAGAGGGGAGTATGGCGGTGACTGAATAGGGTTATTTATTTAGGGCCTAGCCTATGGAGGCGATTGGCCTAAATGTGAACCCTTAGTACCTCAAGGTATGATTTTTCTTTGTTCCACTACTTCCTATATGAGGTACTCTTCCATGAAACTGCTCAACTCATTGTTAGTGGCCTCATACCTTAGATATGAAGTAGAGGGATAGGCCTTCTTCTTGGGTGTTTGCTTGGTGGATTCAGTCTTTGACGCCATTTGTACCTATTGGAGAACACATAAATTAGTTACTCCTAAGAAAATGAAAGAAAAATAAGCAAAAACAGTAAGTATGAATAGTGGCTAGGCACCGTAAGAGTCTTGATACAACTTGTAGTCAGTGGCTACAAGTCATCTTGAGACTCATAGGGTAAATGGACCAATTATAACTATTCACTGGTCACCCTACAAGTCTACCTAAAAAGTCATTGGGTCACTCGAAGACCAATCAAGTGACTCGTAGTCTGATCAAAATACATTGCCTCAGTTATTTTTTGGCCCAATTACTATGAATCCATACTATAATTCATAGGGTGAGAAAATAACTCATAGTGTGATTTGTAGTGTTATCAGCGCATAATCAGTCCTATACTCCCATGTTACCAGTTGTTAAGAGTCACATAACAACTCGTTAAGTTACCCTACAAATTATTATGAGTACCATAGAAACTAAAACATGGATGCTCAGGGTGGTTGCTTTTCGATTACAAGTTCCCAAGGGGTACTCAGACTTCCCTTATAAATTTAACATCCTATTGCAATTTTAATTCATCCTCACATCAATATTCAAGAACCAATTAGGACTTATCTATTTTGTTCAAACATTCTCAAATTTTCTCATGAAAAAAAGAGCAGTCTGGTGCACTAAAGCTACTACTATGCGCAGTGTCCGGGGAATGGTCCCACCACAAAGGTGTATTTTATGAAGCCTTACCTTGCATTTCTTCCAGAGGCTGTTTCCAAGGCTTGAACCCATGACCTTCTTGTCACATAACATCAACTTTACCAGTTACTCCAAGGTTCCTCTTCTTAAAATTTTCTCTAGAACGATTTGATAAATTTATACTTGGAACGAAATTAATTACAGAATCTAAGAATTTTCATCATGAATTAGTATAAACTTTAAGTATATAACATTTGAGTAGAACACTTACTTTAAATGAGAGAAGTGTTTGCTTGGGTCCCTTAGAATATTTTTTTTGTTGCCTTTGTTCTTGATATTAAAGATTTTGGGGAGATTAAAGCCCTGAATTTGATGTTGTGGGATGAATTAGAGTGTATTTGAGGAGCTTTTAGGATGGTTATGGGAATGTAGAGAGTCACACATGTTTAAAATGAAAGGTGAATCAATTTTGTAGGTTAAATGTCTTTTATACGTGCTAATCAAGTTGGGTCATCCCATTGGGTCTGCGATGTCGTACCTGACAATGACTCATAGATACTAGCTACGATTGATAGACACCTTCCCTTAAAGATCCCTAGGTCTCCAGTTATAATGACTCAAGGTGCCGAGTCATTGTTATTGACAATGACTCATTCTGAGAATCGTCATAACTTCAAAGACCTTTTACCTATGAGATGCTAGAGCTCCTGCTCTATACGAATCTTATGAGGTCCCTCATAGGGACCTTGGCACCATAAAATTTTCTAGTCTTTTCTACAATTTCTATCCCTTCACATTGAACACCCAAGTTACCCTATAATGTACTAAGTACAAAACATGGGTTGCCTCCTGCGAAACGCTTGATTTAACATCGCATCATGATGTGGCTAGGTTGGATGCTCAGACTTCACCAACTAGACTATGGTTTTTCTCTCATGCAGTTTCTGATTTAACGTCACGACATAATGCAGTTGCCTTTATCACTCATACTTTACCAAGGCTCATATAAACTCAAATATTCAACTCATCAGTGTTCCTATATAGTGTTTAACACGCTTCCTATTCACCTTGAGCGGGGCTTTACCCTCTCAATTTAACTCAATAGCACCATGCGGGAACACTCTAAGCATAGTGAATGGTTTATACCACCTAGACTTCAGCTAGCCAATAAACAAATGAAACCTTAAATTATATAGGAGAACCATATCACCACGCTCAAACACCCTTTTTTTAATAATTTTGTGATGATACAATTTCAAATTCTCCTTGTACAAGGCTAACTCTAAAAAACACGGAGCCAAAATTCATCTGATTCATTCACCTTGCTTATCCTCAAATTCGCTGCATCACTCCACTTAAACTTGAGATTTTTCAATTCCTATATTGCCTTATGCTCATGTTTGGCTGGAAATTGGCATGCCTTTCCATACAGAAGTTGATATGGAAAGGCACCTATGGGGGTTTTAAAAGATGTCTGGTAATCCAAAAGAGCATCATCTAACTTTCAGGGCCAATCAATCTTGTTGGCATTCATAGTATTTGTCAATATAGACTTGATCTCACGATTTGAAAGCTCAAATTGCCCACTCATTTGTAGATAGTAAGGTGTTTCCACCTTATGCCTCACACAATATTTTTCGAGCAGGTCCTTAAATAGAGGATTACCAAAGTGAGATCCACCATCACTAATAATAGCACGGAAAGTGCCAAATCAATAAAAGATGTTATTTTCAAGAACATAGTGACATTTCGACCCTCATTGTTGGGAAGCACAACTGCCTCTATCCACTTTGAAACATAGTCGACTGCCACTAGAAAATACTTCATCCTAAATGAGCTCACAAATGGTCGCATGAATTAAATTCTCCACACATTAAACAACTCCAACTCTAAGATAAGTGTCATGGGGAGTTTATGTTTCCGCAAAATATTACCTTGTCACTAACACTGATCATATGATTAACAAAATCATGAGCATCATTATTGATAGCTGGCCAATAGTACCCACGCTTTAGAATATTTTAGGCTATACGGGTACCACCATGATGACCCCCAACTTGTGCTGAATGATAGGCCACAAGGATGCTCATTATCTCCACCTCAAGAATACATATCCAAATAACTCCATATGCAATAATCCAAAAAACATAAGGCTCATCCCATAACAACATTCTCACCTCATGCATGAACCACTTATGCTTCTAAAATGATAAATATTCTAAGACAAGATCACTTGCCAAAGAGATGGAAATATCCCCAAACCAGGGGATTATGTCTTGAGATAATGCCAAGACCTTCTCATCTGGAAAAGTTTCATCTATATCAAGCTCATCCTCTAATTTTAGTATTGCCTTCTCTTTAAGGTGAGGTAAATGATTTGCAACCTAGTTTTTAATGCCTTTCCAGTCTTTCATTTCAAAGTCAAATTCTTGAAACAACAGTATTGAAGAAATTATCCTCGTCTTATTATATTTCTCTGACATCAAATACCTCAATGTTGCATGATTAGTTTAAATAATGACTTTAGTCCCTATCAAATAAGAGAAAAATTTCTGAAAAATAAAAACCACCGCAGGTAAATCTTACTTAGTGATTGTAATGCTTTCCTGGCATAGTAGATGAGGTGAAGGATATTCTAACATTATTTCCCTAGGAATGCTCCCAAGGCCACAGAACTAGCATCTCACATCACCCCAAAAGGCAATGACCAAGAAACTTCTGATACTTTTAACTAAAACAGGTGGGGAAATTTTTCAATCACGTCAATCTTTACCTTATCAACCTCAATACCCCTTTTTAAAATATTGTGTCTGAGAACAATCCCTTTATTTACCAATAAGTGACATTTTTCGTAATTTAGCACAAGATTGCACTTTTCACTTCTTTTAAGTGTGGTCGCCAAATGGGCCAGACAATCATCAGTAGAGTCCCCAATAACCAAATAGTCATCCATGAAGACCTCAATAGTGTCCTTCACCATATCAATAAATATCGACATCATACAATACACAAAGGTAGCAGTAGCATTACATAGTCCGATCGGCATCTTTTTGAACACAAAAGTACCATATAGGCAAGTAAAAATAGTTTTCTCTGGTTCTTTGGGGGCAATAGAAATCTTATTATACCATAAATAACTATCAATAAAATAGTACCAACACTTGCCTGCATATTTGTATAACATCCGATCCATGACCGACAGATGAAAATGGACCTTTTCTGTCCAAGTGTTCCACTTTTGGTAATCCATAACACTCTTTATCAAGTAACTGATCCCATGGGAACTAAATTATTTTTTCATTTGGGATCACAGTGATCCCACCATTCTTAAGTACATATTGAATCGGGCTAACCTACTTGCTGTCTTTTATAGGAAAACCCATGCCCGCATCTAACTACTTTATGAAATCTTTCTTTGCCACGTCTTACATAGGTAGGTTTAAAAGATTCTAGTCATCGATACTAGGAACATAATTTGATTCAAGCTGAATTTTATGAGTACAAATCCCAAGTGGAATCCCCAAAATATCTACAATAGTCCAACCAATAGCCCTTTTAAATCTTTGCAAGACTAAAATAAATGACTCAACTTGTGAATCCGATAAATCAACAACAATATTGGCCGACTAGATATTGTTGGACTCCAAAAAGCATATGCAAGTGAGATGGGAAGGCCGTAAAATCCAAGACGGGTTGCTTCTTAATAGATGGAAGATCTGGTGGAGTTGTTCTTCTCTTTAAATAAAGATCATTTTTTTGGAGTATATGAATAAGAACCTCTTCCATATAGTGCCACCACTAACTCATCATATTCATCGATACCATCACTATCAAAGTTCCTGATAACTGCCACTAGTGCCTCCAACCTAAGTCTCTCCTCAATACAAACAATCAATGCATCATCTTAAATAATGTCTATCGCAGACACCACATACATATCTTTCGGTTGCACATCAACTATCACATATAAAAAGTTACTTGTTTGTTATTGAGTCTGAACTTTATCGACCCCATCTCCATGTCAATCAATTCCTTACCAATAGCTAGGAATGAACTTCCCAAGACAATAGGGACTTTGAAATCCACCTCATAGTTAAGGAACACAAAATTAGTTGGAAATATAAAGACGTCACCTTTATCAACTCATAAAATGAGATACTAATTTATTTCTTCAGAGTGTGGTCAGCTATCAACAACCTCATAGATGTCAATTTGAGTGCCCCCAACCCCAACTGCTTATACATTACCAATATCATCAGAATAATACTAGCTCCTAAATTATATAATGCTCGAGATAAGTTGAAGAACCCAATAATTCAAAGAATAGTAAAGGCTCTGGGGTTCTTCTTCTCTACTAAAGATCGAGAAGAAATAGCACTCAATGGCACATATTATAAGCGAGCATAAAAGTCACCATCTACTTCTTAGTAACAAAATCATTTATAAACTCCACATAGCCTTGCATCTTGTCCAATGCATCCATAAGAGGAATATTAATAGACACTTCCTTCAACATTAATATGAATTTTTGGGACTTTTCTTTCTCTTGTTTCCTCTTCAATCTCTAAGGAAAATGTTTATTGTCTTCACTACAAGCCCAAATTCCTTACCCTTACCTTTATCCTTCTCAACTTATTTATCCACACCCATGGATTTTTATGGTACTCACCACTAGTCACTAACTTTTTAGGTTCCAGTTTGGGTGCATCATCAACCTCAACCACATCATCCTAAACCTCATCAACTACAAACATAGGGGGATCATTGGTAGCCTTACCACTCTGAGTGTTGATGGACAAATCATGACTATCATTCTTTGAATTTTGCACAATATTGCTCAAAAGGGTTCCCGACTATCGCAGATTCAAAGTTGCTGACATCTAACCAAATTGTTGCTCAAGTAAATTGATCACAACAGCATGCGATTCTACTTTTATCTCAAACATACAATATCTGCCTTAATCTTTTTATGGAAACTCTCTAAATTATCTGCACCCTTAACAAGCTTAGTAATCAATGCCTCTATCCATGAATAAACATCATAGTTCCTCGGTGGAATATACACATTAATCTTCTTTCTGTAATTATTCTTATACCTCAAGTCATTATTTCTCTCTCTGTATCGATCCCTATATATGTCCCCATAATAGTTTTGACCTTGATTTCCTTGCCATAACTTACAAGTATCTTGAGTAAGCCCTTGGAACTTGGATTAGAAACCCGTTATCTCTCTATCTAGATACTTTACCACTTTATCGACATCAGAATTATCTGACTTAGAAGGTTTACCTTGTGTGCCCATATCATTCACCTTCTCAAGATTCATAGTTGCAAATTACTTAATCAGTAACCAATCTCCGTCCTCAATATTGCATCTTCTTAAGACACTATACCATCTATGATTCTTTGCTCATTGGAAGAACCCATGGCATAAGTACCAGCGCCTCTGTTTACCTCCTGTGTATGTCACCCTTGGTTGCTAAGAAAGACCCAATATAAGCTTTTTAATGCTACTTCCCCACATAGGCTCATGAAAGCTCTACTAGTAATACTATTTGTATTTTTTGGAACAGATATTCATGGATCGATTGAATATCAAAGGAAATTTCTCCCTAAAACCCGGTGATTAGGAACCATTATCAACCTTTTATTGAGCCTTAACCATGCCTCATATAGTAGTTTAGACTATAATTACTTGAAATTATAAATCTCATCCTTCAACTGCAGCATCCTACAAGGCAGGATGAGTTGGTCCAAAACCTATTTTTGCAATTCATTCCCATTAGTGATGTGCCCACAAGGTAGTTCCCCTAGCCATAATGTTTCTTCACCAGGCATAGAGAATGGGAACAACCTGTCTCAAAGGTTTCTAAATCACCCTAGCTATATTATATGAAGTGTAGATCCCCGCAAAATACATAATGGGCATATTTACGTCATCAACAAACAAACTAAGATGACCCAACCAGGGGCCTTATCGTAATGGGCATCCCATGTCCCACCAGTATAGGGGACCAACCCCTGTTACCCAACCCAACTACCATTATCATAGCATGTATCGGTTGAGTACCGAACAAAAAGAAAGATAGAAAAAACTGGAATAGGACTGACTTTGGGATAGGTCTATTCCTAAAACAGCCCCACCAAGTGATCCCATCATACTAAACTGTACCAGTAAAACCAACAGAGCATACCAATACCAAAAATAGGGCCATAAACCAGACCATAACCAAATAAGTTTCAAAACATAATATGATTAGTCCCAAAATAAAATATGATGGAATAGTGAGAAATTATTTCATATAATGTTAGCACAACTTCCAATGCTAATATTAAGGATGACACTAATACCGATCCCGCCCATTCCAACCCATAGCAGTACCATAAGCCTCTAACAAAAAGAGTAAGAATATCTGGTTGGTACATTTCCCCAACCATAGCCAAAATCAATATCCATAAACAAATCAGAATGTCTAAAAATATTCATAATATGAAATGGATTCTTTTGAAAAGATGCAAGCTCACCATTTTAATCCAACAGTTTTCCCCAAGTTAATCACTATATAGGAGGAGTAGAATGGCCGGTTCCTATATAGTGTGGGTATACAACTGCCTAAATACGGGTTAACGAGTGATCGCTAGCTTGAACTCATGATAAGAATACAATAATTCCATTTATAAAATCAAGTAAAATCATCCATATGCACACAACTATATATATATATATATATATATATATAATCATGCCAAGAAAGTGGACTGGGTTTAGCATGCCAATAAAACCTTTACCTGGGTTGTGTGTTTTGCCATCGTAAACTACCCATGGACTATATGAGTTCATCTCCCCCTGCTGAAAGGGCGCCAGTACATGAAGCCACATGACTAGGGAATAAAAGCCTGGGATGACTACTATATCACCCAAATAGAAAGTGTGACATCATGCACACGGTCACCAAGTTTAACCTCACATAAGTAAATATGAGTTTCCAATTTTCATCCCCCAGGGACATCAATCTTCCTTGGCTTTTCTACACACCAACCATTATTTCCCAATTATAACCATTACTAATAAACAAAACAATCCATTAACCATTTATTAACCAAGGACATTAATAGTGGTATTGTCATACAAACCATAACTTGCAAGCTTTGTCCATTGCCAACAATATATAGGTTTAGGGGATTCTATGTACTTCACGATTTCCAATCAATAAAAACCATGGACATCCCACCAACCAACATTGGTCAGCATACAACTTAACCATACCATGCGTACCCCAACATATAGCTCATACCCATGAGTCATATTGGGTCCAAAATCCAGAATTCCAGGAAATTTTCTAAGGCTAGAAACCAGGGTATTTTAGCCTCTCCCACTAGGAATATTAATCCTCGAATGACAAACAAGGTAGGGGTAAACACACGCATGAGTCAATTGTATTATCAAATATATTCCCTATATTTTACAAAGTTTTAAAACAAAGAGGCAAAGATATTAATCTTCATTTAACAAGCTCAAAAAATAAAGATGTATTAAAGACACACACCTTTGCCAAGAATCCCAAGAGTAGAAAATAGATGTCGATACTTGGACTTCATGTCCCCCTCCGCTTTCCATGGAGCTTCTTCCACCTTTTGGTTCCACCATAGAATCTTAACCGAAGCCATAACCAGTGAACCTGCCTATCCAAGTTATCGATTGGGACCTCTTTATAAGACAGAGAGTCTAAAATTCCCAACCCCTCCAAAGAAACAATCAAAGAAGGATCATCAAGACAAGTTCTTAACTTAGAGACATGGAATACCAGATGAACCAAACTCAAGATAGAAGGCAACTCTAACTCATGTAATTCCCTAAAAAATCCTCCTCTAGACCGAGCCTTAGAGCGTATTTTGGTAAGCGAAAATCTGAGTCAAAATGTTTCAAAAATATCCTCCTAAGTATGAATACTTTAAATTATTTGGGAATCTATTTGAGCATGAATTGAGATCATAGAGGCCCCCTAACTCATAGATGAGTTGAAATCTTTCCTATCGTTCAAGTTTTAGTGACCGTAAAAATTTAGGTCAACTTCAATAGATTATAACTCTTTGTATATATCGAATTGGAGGACCTACTATATGTCAAATGAAATATCTTTGAATTATCTTTTCAATGATACCAATTTCGTCAAAAATCAATATCGGAACAAAGCGCTATGCCCATATTACTCCAGCATGTCTGGCCGAGAAACTGGTGACGACAATTGTGACAAGCCATCACGCCCGTGATGGCCTATCACTAAATGTCATCATCCCTGGGCAGAAAATCAATAATTCGACCCCTTTTTATGAGAACAATCCATGATGGCCTATCACAGGTTTGACGTCTTGTCACGGATGTCGTCAAGAATATTTTTCAGCAATTTTTAAACATTTTTGCAAGGGTATTTTGGTCATTTCTCACCTTTTGAAAGCCTCAATAAATATGAGAAACCTCATCCAAAACCCTAATTTCATTCATTTTCTCTTCCAATTCTCTAAAGAGAGAATATCTAGGGTTTCATTCAAGAACCCTAATCTTTCAAAAATCATCTATAAATTCTTCAAGATTTCTTCAAGAATCAAGTTACTCATAGAGTGGGCTTCGAGAATCATTTATTATGAGTGCGGATAGAGTTTCAAGCATTAGAATTTATCCAATTTCAAAGTTTAATGTATGTAAATGTTGATTGTTGTGTCCCTTTCATCCAGGAAACTAAAGAACCCTTTTTAAAACTAAAAGATTTTTATGTTTATGAGTTATTAATGATTTGTATGAGTTAAATTGATGTTTAAAGTGTTTTTGAGTTTTGATTTATGTCTGCCTACAAAATTTATGAGCTTTGACCCTAGTATGTGGAATTCATGTGATGTTTGTGATATACCTTATTGAAGTTGTTTTCTATGTGATATGTTCATGACTTTTGGGTGTAGAAATGGTGGAATAAGTGAAGCAAGTCCCCCATAGGTTTGATAAAGACCATAGGTGAAGCATAAGGGCTGTTATAGTTTGTTGAATAGGAAACCCCAAATTGTGAGTTAGTTTGTGCTTAGTGTTTGATAAAATTTTCAAGTGAATGAGTTATTCCATAGTAGTAGGAAATTCCCAAATAAGTGTGAACCCGTGCATGTCTAGTGTTTTGTTGAAGAACCTTAGTGAACAAATGGAGAGGTGATAGTAGTAATTTCCTCAATTATATGCTCCTGATATATGCTAAGCTTTTGATACATGCCAAGTGGTTAGCAAGTAGGTTTTGACGCTATAGTATGAAGTTTGCCCAACTAAGTGATATCTAAACATGTGTCAAGATTGATATAGGTATGAAATAGCTGAGGTAAAACCTTGTTGAATGGAGTACGATTTAGTAGCATGTTTCCCTTACGTTATTATATGGTTATGATTTCGAGATGCCTAAAGTGACCCCTCGGCGACTATGAAAATGGTTTAATGAATATGAGATGCTTTGATGATTGTGATGCTACATGAATGATTGTGATGATATATGAATGAACATAATGATGAATGAATGAGTATGATTTACTTTTGTGTCATCGAGTCCTGGGGTTATTTATACCTAACAATAGAGCTATTGTCTAGAGCCCATGTTAGTTTCTCAATAATTCCAGTCGAGCCATGATTCTCAGAACTCAGTGAATTATAGAACTCTGTATCCTCAGACAAGTTCCGAACTTAAGAAAGTTCAATAATCTCAGTTATCTTGTAATCTCTGTATCACTAGTAAGATAGCCTCAGTCCTATAATCAGCTCAGTTCTAATAGTATTCAAGTGATTCAATTCTAATCTCAAAAACTATTCGAGTAATCTATTCAAGCTTTGTATTGTCAGTCATATACCATGATTCGATATCTTTTCCCTCAGATATGGAACTAAGTAATCTCAGTGTAACTCAGTCAAATCTTTTAAGAAATATGATCAATATCAGATTCAGCTTTGTCTAGTACAGTCTAAGAATCAACTTAGAGTCCTTCAGTTGGGAGTACGATTCAGCACCGAGCGAACCCAAGGATGGGAACTCACCTGCTAGTAAAGGGTGTGATTCTTAGAAGCAATCCTTGTGTTCCAAAACTATGTAGCCAGAACAGGCAAATGAGTCACCCATTAAGCAAGCTTCACATCTTGTTAAGGGTCACCGCCAAAGAGCCTGATCTTAGAGAAAATATAATGTCTTTACCTGTGGCATGGTATTGGCACCCTCCCAATTGGGGGTATAGGTTAGACACCACCTATTCTAGGTTGGGGCATGTCGGTTAGATGACTACTTTCCACAGTTTTAGTTTTAGATTTAGTCTCAGTTTCAGAATGAATCTTCAGAAATTAGGACTGTGTGGTACAGTCGTTTATCTCAGTGAGGAACTCAGATAATTCCATTGATTTATGGACCATCCTATCAGATAGGCTTGGTCTTATATATAGTTGTTTGATATCATATTTAGAGCTATGCCACCAGATAGGCTTGATCATAGTATCAGATTTCTATTGAATATTCTTGTCGTCAGATTCAGATATAACCATTTTCATATCATTGATAAAACTTCCAAAGTAATATTGTAGAAAAGTTGATCTCTAATTCTGTCAGGTGAAAACAGTAAGCTCAGAGTTCAGTCCTTGATGTAAGTACATCCAGATCCTCAGTTATCAGTATCAGATGAGTCAGTAATTCTGTATCTCAATTTTAGTAGTGAGTTCAGTCTGCAGTAAGGTGGTATCCAAGTTTCAGTATCTAGAGTTGCAATGATTGTGTTCATATTTTATGCATTCATGTAAGTGTTCTCATGTGGCATCTTCATGATTAGTCAGTTTAGATATTATGCATGCATGAGCCCTTGCATTATCCTACCTCATATACATACTCGGTACATTCCTGTACTGATGTATTTGTGTTGTGGTATTTTATTTGACACCATAAATCAGAGGCACAGGATCTAGATTATCCTCAGCAATTCAATCCCAGTCAGTAGAAGTAGCAGTGCGTCCTCTTCTTTCGAGGAAGAATCTCAGTTTACTATTATTGCTTCATACCTTATTTATTTTCGGTTGACGGAGTTAGTTGGGGACCTGTCCCATCAACTCCATAGTTCAGACAGTTTAGAGGCTTTTCAGACGGATGTATTAGTATTCAGTTTTCTTTATTATGAGTATTCATAGATGTGTTGAACCTTATGGCTAGTTTCCGCATTTAATTTTTATATTATGTAGTGTACAGGTACAGATATTAGTAAAGGGTTAGCTTGTGGTCCTTCGAGGTCATAAGCATTGTGTAACATCTCGGGATGGGATCTCGGGGTGTTACAACTCGTAAGCAACATTACCAATCCTTCGCAGAATCTCATAAGAACCAATATATCAGGGACTGAGCTTCCCCTTCTAACCAAACTGTGCTACTCCCTTCATGGGAGATACCTTGAGGAAAACCATATCCCAACCTAAAACTCCCAGTCTCTATGCCTAACATCCGTATAGGACTTTTAATGACTTTGGGTAGCCTTAAGACTCTCCCAAATCATCTTCACCTTTTCCATAGCCTGGTAAACAAAGTCGGGACCAAACTTATCTACCTACCCAAGCTCAAACCAACCAATAGGACATCTATACCTTCTACCATACGACACCTCAAAAGGATCCATTCCAATACTAGAATGATAGCTATTGTTGTAAGAAAACCCTATCAAAGGTATATGCTCAACCCAATTGCCATTATAATCAATCACACAAAACGGAAGCATATCCTCTAATGTTTGAATAGTTATCTTTGCTTGTCCATGCATCTGTGGATGAGAAACAGTACTCAGACTCACCTTAGTCCCCAACCCTTTTATAAAAGAATGCCAAAAAGAAATACGTAAACTGCATGCCATGATCAGAAATAATCGAAACAGGTACCCTATGCAGATTTACAATCTCCTAAAGATATAGCTTCACATAATCCTTCATCGAAAAAGTAGTCCTCATTACAAAGAAGTGAGCAGACTTTGTCATCCTATCCATGATGACTTAAATAGAATTGTATTGATTTTGAGGCCGAGGAAGACCGGTAACGAAATCCATATTGATTACTTCTCATTTCTATTCCGACAAAACAATCTCTTGATACAACCAACCAGGTCTAATGTGCTCAACTTTAAGTTTTTGACAGACCAAGCACTTGGCCACAAAATCAGCCACATCCCTCTTCATACCTTTCCACCAATACATCTCCTTGAGATCAGATACATCTTCGTGGAATCGGGATGAACAATAAGCATGACTCATGTGCCTAACACCAAATCCCTTGCTGCAAATCGTTGACATCAAGAACACACAACCTTCCTTGGTACCATAAAGTACCGTCACCAATGATATCAAACACTACCACCTATTTCCCATCAACATCACCTTTTATTTTCATCAAGATAGGATCCAACACTTATTCTCCTTGATCTCTGCACCAAGAGACCATCGAACCACTTTTTGTACTATTACACCTTCATCCTTGGAGTCCAAGAGAAGAACTCCAAGTTAGCCAAGCGGTGAATATCCTTCACCAATTCCCACATTCCTTTCTCCACATAATCTAAAACCCCCTTGCAGAACATTCTAAGAGCATCAACAACCATATTAGCCTTACTAGGATGATAGTGAAGACTCATATCATAGCCCTTGAGAAGCTCTAACTATTTCTTTTGCCTGAGATTGAGCTCCTTTTGAGTGAACACATACTGTAGACTCATATGATCAAAAAAGATGTCCACATGTACTCCATACAAATAATGTTGTCATATGTTCAAAGGAAGCACAACTTCTAACAGCTCTATATCATGAGTAGGATAGTTCCTATCATGTACCTTCAACTGCTTGGAAGAATAGGCAACACTTTCTTATGTTGCATGAAAACACAACCAAGACCTACCCGAGATGTATCAAAATAGACCACAAACCCATCATTGCCTTCCAGCAAAGTCAAAATTTGAGTCGTAGTCAGCTTATCTTTCAACTTCTCAAAACTCCCCTCACAAGCATCCGACCAAGAAAACTTAACATTTTTCTGAGTCAGCTTAGTCAAAGGAGCATTTATCAACGAAAAGCCTTCCACAAACCGCCTATAATACCCAGCAAGCCTAAGAAGTTCTGGATGCCGGTTGTAGTCATGGGTCTAGGCTACCCCTTAACCATAACCACCTTTTGCGGATCCACCATAATCCCCTTGTTATTAAAATATGACTAAGAAAAGTCACAGTGTTCAACCAAAACACACACTTGGAGAACTTAGCATACAACTATTTTTCCTTCAAGGTCTGTAATACCACAAAGAGGTGATTAGCATAATCCACCTCACTTTTGGAATAAACTAGACTTCCATCCATGAATACAATGACAAACAGATCTAACAATTGCCAGGAAACCATGTTCATCAAGTCCATAAATGCAGTCGGGGCATATGTCAATACAAATGACATCACCAAGAATTAAAAGTGCCTATACCGAGTATGAAAATCTATCTAAGGTATCTCTGCCTCCCTAATATTTACTTGATAATACCCATACCAAAGATCTATCTTAGAAAAGAACTTGGCACCTTGCAACTGATCAAATAGATCATCTATCCTTGCAAGAGGATACTTGTTCTTGACCATCACCTTATTCAAATGCCTGTAGTCAATCACATCCAAAGGAAACTATTCCTTTTGCACACAAACAAAACTGGTGCACCCCATGAGGATACACAAGGAGGAATAAACCCCTAATCCAGAAGATCTTTAAGGTTCTCCTTGAGTTATCTCAACTCAGCCGGAGCCATTCTATATGGATGAATAGATATCGAATGAGTGTCCGAAACTTTGAAGGAAAAAAAGGTGATCTACTGTTGTGGTATTCTAGACATATCAAGACAAGAGGGTGAGGCTCTTAGCAATGGAGAAAAAGGGGAGTAGGTTAGCGAGATCCTTTCACTTGACTGGTTAGTTAGGAGTGATCTTTTTTCTACGTTGTTTAAGATCTTTGTCTCGCAGAGGGTTAAATAACATCTTCTTGGAACAATGTCAGAGGCATTGGACAAACCACTTTATTTTGGTTCCAATGATAGATGGATGGTTAGGTCGTTTAAATATAGAAGGATGACTTCTACAGGGTTTCCTCATGCGCTCGACTAGCAAGGTGGTTTTTAGATAAATGAAATAAGTTTTTGGAGGCGAGGAGAGTGAGGAAATAAAATTATTTAGGCAAAAGAAAGGAGAGAATGAGTAGAGTTTCGAGAATGAGAATCATATATTTTATCATTTCTTTTTCGTACTAAGAAGACACTAAGAAGCACCCAATACACAAAACACACTCATGCGACTAAGTCTGAGCCAAATTGAGTAAGGGAGGCTACTTCGTGATATTGTGACAATTCTAATTTTGAGCTACCTCAGACTTGCTTCATATTTTTCAACTGAGTGGTAGACCAGATGCCACTGAAGTATAAGAAAATTTTAACAACAGGTCTAATTCTGTGATAAAAGAGCTCTGTTTGCAAATAGATTTGTCCATCAGTAATAGGATCACATTGGTGAGAATACAAGCCGATACATTTCCAACTTGTGTTTCAATGTCGGGTAAGGCGGTCAAGCTACCTACAACTATCCAATACCAAAATGTGTTTCCCCATACAAAGCAACACCAGTAAGATCATCTAGAAACACCTCAAGAAACTCATTTACTATTTGAATCAAATAAAAAGATAGACCCTCCAAGTTAGAATATTTAACCTGGACCAACTAATAAAGACAACCTTTAGAGATTAACCTCCGACCTCTAAGATAAGAAATGAACCTCCCCTTAGGAGCTAGGGAACCACCCTCCCACTCTATAAATAGTTCACCAGAGAACTAAAAGACAGCTCTATGGGTTCAATAATCCAAGGATGTGTAACAAGAGTATAAGCAATTTATCCCTAAAATAATGTCAAAATCCATCATATCAAGTTCAAATAAGTAAACCAAAGTCTTCCTACCACCAATAGATACCACACACCCTTTATAGACTCTCTTAGAATTAATTGAGTCACCTACTATTGTAATAACAAAAAAGGGATCCTAAAAAACCTCAGGATCAAAACCAATACATAAAACATACATGCGGTCAAATAAGAAAGAGTGGACCTTGGATCAAGCAGATAGTTCACTTCATGAGGAAAGAGTTTAATCGTATCAGTAATGACATCAGGCAATGCCTTGGATTCTTTCAAGATACCAAATAATACAACCTACTCAGGACAATACTAGAACCAGGGATAGCAATAGAAGTAGACACGGCACCGGCAGGTATAAGAATAGAAGGTAAATCCACCGGTTCCTTATTCAGGTATAGGAGTATAATGTAAAGCCACCGGTTCCTTATTTACTCCCTAGAAACCTTATTGATAGGACAATCCCTGAGCTGATGGCCTGTTTGGCCATACTTGAAGCATTTGTTCTCTCATCATTGAAATAACTGCAATGAAGATAACCACATAATCGAAAATGAGGTCATGAAATAACCGATTGACTCCCACTCGCTTGAGATTAGGTACCCCATTCCCAAAAATTATCACCACCCTGGTAACACACTAGCAGTAGAGAAGGAACAAAAACTCCCCTACTTTTTTTTCTACCATTTGCCTCCATCTCAACTACCCAGATACTAAGCACATCCCTAATTAGAAAACTTGCTCCTTTATGTTGTCGATCTCTGAACTCTGCTTGTTTCCTCTTCTCATCATCCACCTACTGCATATCAACAGTCACCAAACATATGTCGATATCCTAAATCAGTAAGGAATTTTTCCTTTTAAAGATCAAATCCTAATTCATCCTAGAAGTAAACTTTCTCATCCTCGATCTTAAATATGCTACCAAATCAGGAGCATAACTTGACAGCGATGGAACACAAAGGCATATTCCTTGACAAACATTCTCCCTTACTAAAGATTCACAAACTCCTCCATTTTTGCATCCCTCATCTTTTTGGGAAAGAAATGATCCAGAAAAATACCAATGAAAGCATCCCATAAGGATGACTCCTCCACATCTCCTCTATCCCCATCCCACTCTTCGTACCATTGATATACAACATTCTTTTGCTAATAAGATGTAAAATTTACACCTTTCATAGTAGTGGGCTACATCACCCTGAATAACTTCTTTATCCAAGAAACATTAAGGATCTCCTCCATGTTCACCCAGTAAAAGTATGAGGATTCGATTTAATAAATTGATCAACCCTGGTGGCCTCAGCAGACAACTCACCAAATACATCTCGCTTAGGTTGAGAATTAACTAATTTTGCGATAGTATAAATAGACTGTCAAAATTCTGCATTAGTCACCTCACCCTTAGGAGGACTAGTAGAAACCAGAGGACCTCTAAAACTATTAGGGATAGGACTCTGAGATCGAGACAAACTGCAGGCATAGGACGTACCCTATCAACATTGTCCCCAGATAGGATTGAAGAGTTTGTTTGTGTTCTAGACCGTCGAGGGATCATTTGAAAAGTGAACAATCAAGGATTAGTGAAGAATTCTAGGACTTTGACTCCAAGCTTGAAAATAGAATACCAAGAAAGTGAAACATTCATTAATGCCTTGTAGCCTCTCTTATGATTGTGGCGCACTACACACCCCTAAAAGAGACTCTACTTGACACGGATTTGTGGACTCCCAATTGACCATTAACCTAAAGCTCTGACCAACTTGACATAGACCAATCGGGGGCCTTTTCATATTGGACATCCCAAGTCCAACCATGACCGAAGACTACCCCCTATCACCCAATCCAACTACCAATATCATACCTTGTGTCGATTGAGTACCAATTAAATAGAAAGATAGAAAAAATGGACAAGGACTAACTGTTGGATAGGTCTATTACTAGACCATCCCTACAAAGTCATCCTGTCACAATTAACCATACCAATCAAACCATCGAACCATACCAATACCAAAACAAAGGCCATAACAAGGCCATAACTTATTTCCAAAACAAGTATGATTAATTCCAAAATAAAATATGATGGAACAGTGAGAAATTATGTCCAATATTGTTATCCCCTATTCCAATGCCAATAATAAGGTTGACACCAATACTGATCTCGCCCATTCAATCCCATAGCAGTACCATAAAGCATCTAACCAAAAGAGTACAAATATCTTATTGGGACATACCCTCAACTATAGCCAACACCAATATCCATAAACAAATTAGATTGTCTAAAAATTTCCATAACATGAAATGAATCCTTCCGAAAAGATGGAAGCTCACCACTTCAATCCAATAACTATCCCTCAGTCAATAACTAAGAAGAAGTTGTAGAATGGACGGATCCTGCATAGCGTAGGTATACAACCGGCTGAAGATCAATTAGCAAGTGATTGCTAGTATGAACTCATGATAAGAATAAAATAACACCATTTATAAAACTAACTAAAACCATCCATATGCCCAAAACAATACATGCATACATAACATATATATACATATATATATATATAACACCATTCTGGGAAAGAGGACCAGGTTTAGCATGCCATTAAAACAGTTAATTGGGTTATATAGCTTTGCCATCCAAAACCACCCACGAGATATATGGGTTCAGCTTCCCTAGTGAAAGAGCCCCAGTACGCAAAATCGCATGACTGGGGAGTAAAAACCTTGGATGACTATAATATCCCTCAAGTATAAAATGTGACATCAGGCACATGATTACTAAGACCAATGTCACATCTGCAAATATGAGTTTCCAATTTTGATCCCCCTGGGAGCTCCACTTTTCATGGTTTTGCTATACGCCTCGCCATTATTGCCTAATTAAAACCATTACCAAGCAATAAACCAATCTATTAACCATTTATTAACCAAGACAATTAATAGTTGTTTTGTCATGCCAATAATAACTTGCAAGTTTTTGCCATAACCAACCATATATAGGTTTAAGGGATACCATATACACTTCATGATTTCCAATTAACCAAAATCATGGCGACTAAGGCCTTTCCGATCTATTTAAAACCATTTAAACCATTCATACCATTTAGGGTTTAATTACCAAGTTTAAAACTTGAATAAGTTCCATTGAAAAAAACAATATTATAATGAAAACATTGTTAAAGGCATTTTATCAAACACATTCGGAACATAGTATTTCCAAAATCAAATTCTATTACCAAGGAACTATTCCCATGCAACCAATTATCCAAAACCACCATTAATTCATACAAAAGCATAATTAATACATGGGAAAACCATATCCAAACATTTATAACTAAAACCCCAAATTATATTTAAAAAACTAAAATCATACAACATTCAAATCATAAAAACATTGTATAAAATCATGCCTTTAGTTGGAACTAATAATGAGGGAAGAGATCATGCCTTAATTGACAAAATAGACGGAGAGCAACCACCAAGAAGATCCCCAAATTAGTCCTTTAGTTGAAACCCTAGCATTCTTTCCCAAAAACTTTTTAGAGAATTATATAGTGTTTAGGAAGAGTTTCTAAGTGTTATTGAATCGAATAATATGATAAATATTCTCCCAAGAGAGTTAGAAGTCGTGGGACCTTATTAGGATAAGTGGGGGAAAATCTAGAATACCCCCACTTAAGTCTCAAATAATTCCATCATATGGGTACAACTGGCCCTCACTAGTCATACCCTTCGACACAAGTAGTACCCACAACTCCTATCCTAAGCCTTAACCCTTGGACCCAACAATGTAAAGTGTATGACTCTTCCTACCCAAGTTGTATGGACAACATACTATTTGTACCCTTCACTCGTATCCCTAGAAAGATAAAATCATAGAAGGTTTGAACACTATCCATTAAATAACCGATGGGTACGACTCGTACCCTTGCTTACAACTCATGGTGAGCCACACATACTTAGAAATAACTTAAGTTAGAAAGTCTAAGGTTAAGTAAAGAAACTAAATGATTTGTATACGACTAAACAACTCATAACACCAAGTCGTATCCATTTAGTGACCAAAATCAATCCCACCAACCAACATTGGACAGTATACGACTGGGCCATACCATTTGTACCCCAACATATGCCTCGTACCCATGAGTCATATTGGGTACATAAACCAGAATTTCAGGAAAATTTCTAAGTTCCAAAAACTAAGGTGTTTCTCAAATCCACCAATACACCCTTAAGTTGGAGTAGTTGACTTATAGCATAAGTAATATCAAACTTCACCGCTGGGGAAATTCAGGCGGGTTGATAGCTTATATTGTGATAGGCTCAACATACCCCAAGTTATCCTCCAACGCATCGTAGGCTGTAAAATACTAAAAAGTTGGGGGAATTTGAACTCTATCTCTTTTACCTCTATTGAGTTTTGCTCTATGTTATGCTTTATTTTTTTGTCCTTCCTCTAGATGTACACGACAGACAACCTTATTATCCCTCTTAGTATTTTGTTTCCCCAGGAATGATGTAGTAGTTTGCCCAATAATATCCTAAACACCATGTAGAGATGTGGGAGGCAAGTCAATGGGATCATTCGAATCCCCTCATAATGAGCTTTATGACCATGTTCTGATATCTAATGATTCTATCGTAGTGTTATTTGAAGCTTTGGATCAAGTGGTATCAAGGGATTACCTTGACTCCTAGAACTGGGCATGCACCCGTATACACCCTAAGAATACTAGAAAAATAAATCCCAACAACCTCAACATTTTAAATTAATCAATTATTAATTGCATTCCCCTATAACAACGCTAAAATTTGATGTTTCCCAAGATATACCTCTAAAGAAATATAATGCAGTCGATGTCAAATATAGTAACCTAATAGAAGTATGGGTCAAATCCATAGGGAATAGGCTGAATATCTTTCATGAATCTGTTAAAGTAGCCAAAAAATTGCAGAAAAGTAAATAAGGGGTTTTTTTGTGAAAACAATAAATTAGTAATAAGTCTTTATAACTTAAGTTGAAATAAAGGTAAGATAAACGGTATGACTATGTTCCCCCGAGCTTCCTAACTTCATACACTTATCATGATCAATCCAACTACCTCAATGCCTTATATGTAGAATTTGACAAGATAAGTATCACCAATCATATTGTTGACGCCTTTGGTGAATTTTAATCTTCTTTTTGTGAGTTTCAGAGTGTCGCCTTTCTAACCCTTGTGTTTTATGCCATATAATCTATCTCCTTTTGCATTTCAAGTTAACTAGATAACGGTTGGTATCTTCAAATTTCTATTGTAATCTTATTTTCCTAATCTCACCCTCTCTTGTGAAGATGATCTCAAATACAAGCAGGTTCTTAACCTCTACAATAGTTAAGAAGGCATATAAATCAAAGAAGATCACAATACATGCACAAACACTAATTTAGAAGGATCTCACACTTCCTCTACTTTGTTATTCTACTAGGGTTCCCACAACCCTAGTTAGGTAGTTTTAGCTCTCGCGTTTGCAATAATATCCATGGAATTCATAAAAGAAAGCTTAAAATTAATATCACAACAATTTAAGAAGAAAACCTAGAATCTTAAATTAATACTCAACTAAATAATCATGAACAAAGGATTCAGAAATCAAAAGTCAAATCTTAGAATCAGTATATGAAATTCACTATGTCTAGGTATGTGGGATTTGAAAAAGGACTATATTCCGTCCTTGTGTCCAAAAGTTGAGTTTTTACATGAATTTTAAAGAATTGGTGGCTACGGTTCATACCTAATTTTTATTCTTTAAAATTATGACATGTCCATGTGATTTAAAATTCATTTAGCACAATAATTCGTACTAACTTATATTTTTACTCACATATTTGCTAGTATGAGATGAGTTTTAGTATTTAAACATTAAGTTTCATGAGTTCATAAATGTACATGACTTTTTACATGATTCAGTGAGTTTTCAAGCAATTTAGACTTGTTATTTCAGATTACAACTTATCATAGAATGTTTCAAATTTCAATTTTGATCTTATGATCTCAAATAAGATATGAAATTCAAAATTTCTTAAGAACAAGACTTAGCAATAGAAGCATGATTAGCTTTAAGAATTATACACCTATATGCTTAATTTAAGGTAAATTTCGTATATTATGAGCAGTAGTAAGTTTTAATATAGTATTTATCATAGAGGGGGTTGGAGGTTTAGTGCACCCTATTTACAAGAAACTACATTCCGTTGTGTCATGACCTGATTTACGAGTCATGATGGCACCTACTCTATCCTGCCAGTAGGTAAGTCAAACCATAAGCAGGAGCTAAACGCAATGGGCTAACTTATAGAAAATTCCCAACATAGATGAAAATGACCTACATACTTATAAATAAGTAGAGAGTTTTAGATAGATAAAATAGTCAATAAAAGATACCATTCTACGACCTTGTAGAGCGAGTACAAAAGTATCTAATAATAATACAACTCAAAGACTTAGAATAGTTAACAATATCTGTCTCAATAACTAAAGTTTGAATATCAGAAAGTAGAAGGAAATATGTGACTCCAACTCCAAGAGCTCACCCAATCTTTGAATAATCTACACAGCACGATCAACAATCTATATCTGCACAACAACGGAATAGAAGTGTAGTATGAGTACCAAAATAACAAGTAACTTAGTAGGAGTCATTGGTCGACTAAGCTAAATCATTATATAAGTATGATAAAATGCAACATAACTTAACTAAGTTAAGGTACAAAAATGAGCGTAAAATAACTTTGACAACGTTGTGCATAGATAAGTAAATAAATTAAAACAATAATAGAGCATAATGCGTCAACACATACATTCATAACTACAAAATTAGATCCCATACACCAATTGGTATGAAAAGTGAATAACTTATAACAGAATCCCATACGCTTAGAGAGTACACTCAAAGATAGAATAAAGTAACCATTCATTGCTATAAATAACCAACTCATTATTTAACCCTCGTTTCATCATTTACCAATATGTAGATACCTTATCATCATTTATACACTAGTCTGTTGATCAACTTTCCATCTCGTAATATTAATTCAATTATTGGATAGTCATTGTAGATCCACTAGTCATCATTTATCATTTAACCATTATTATTGTCAACTATTCATTTTACTGCTAAAGTCCATTAATGTCATGCCACATTATAACCATTTCCTCATTTTCCAACTTAGCCAATTCACTAATTTCAATCTCATACCTCGATACCGTAAACATAAAAAGTATATTATCATAGGATGATATGTAGATCCAGACTTGAACCGGTAAATATAGTCAATAGTTGAACTTGAGCAGGTAAACAATCAATAGCTAGACTTGAACCTATAAATAATCAATAGTGTCACAATCATTCTCAAAACTTGAACCTGGTTTGTAATCAATAGCATAATTATCTTCTTTAATCAAAACAGGTATATAATCAATAGCATAATTATCTTTCGTACTCAAACCGGGTATATATATAATCAAAGTCAGGAATAGAATCATAAATAGCATAAATAATAGCATAATCAATAGGCGTCAACCCTTACATTAACCAAGATAACCATCAAGTATCAAAGTTTCTCAATATTATCCCAAAAGTATATTCTCTAGGTATTCAACAAACGTATAAGGATTTCAGTAAAACTAATATCGATCATAGCTTAAGGTGGGTCAAAAAGCTCCGTTCTAAATCTCTAAATTACATTGGAAAGTAAGTTCTACCCTAGACTAAGCTAAGATATCTAAATTTACTATTAGATGTTAATGAAGACACAAATAGTCCTAATGTAGAGATTCTTCTCAAGCCCTTTAACTAAGTCAAATGGAGCGAAGGCAACCTTTGGTAATATATGAAAATAAGGCCAACAAACCCAAATTTCAAAACCCAAAATAGGGTGTGGCCATGATAGGTGTCTCAAGTTTGGCAGGTATCGGAGATCACCCCTTGCACCTAACGAACCACCATAATACCACCAATATTGGATGAATTCAAAACATATAACAAGATAAATTTATAGAAGGAAATATACTTCTATAATCATAACTAACAACTGACCAACATCACCCAAATACATAATAATCTAACAAAGCCCTTACCAAAATTAAACATCAATAGATTGTCAGGACATGCCCCTGACTATAGCTAAAAACAAGTCTAAATAGTCTTAGACATAGGGAATCAAAACATGAAATGTAGACTTCTAATGTACGAAATCTCACAACTTCAATATCAACTCATGAACTGATCCCAAATCCAAATCTCTAAGCAGAAAGAGTAGAAGTATGGCAAATTCTTGCATCGCATGGCGATACAGTGTCCAAAGAAGGCTAGCGGCGTGAAAGCTAGCATGATACTCAAGAATAAGGATAAGATAATGCCCAAATAAATAGTTTCAAATCATTCAAAATCTAAACCATATAATCAAATGAATATACATACATATATATATATATATATATCACATACAAAGATAGAGAATAATACTTAACATGCACCTTAAAACTTTAGCCAGGATTTTGTAGCTCAACTATCATATAATAGTACCCATGGGATATAAAGTCCCCAACTCTCACCCTGTGATCGGGCCCTAATGAGTGTAGATACCCAAATCAAAGAAAGTTCAAATATTTATACATAGACAACTTGAACCCTCCGATCATATACTAAGGTGACTTAAACACCTGTTAATGAAATATGATATAGGGGACTCAAATCCTTTAATAATAAGGATAACAATAACGTAGACTCAACAAAAATTATCAAAAGCAAGGGGACTCGAACCCTCAAGCCATATAGCACAGTTTCCAATGTCGGTCACTCGAACCTCCACCTTCATGAAATAGCTACACAACCCTCTTTTAAAGCCTAATTAAAGACATTTATCACATATTTCCATTAATTGAATCATATTCTATATTAAGGCATACATTGTTGGTATTGTCATACCCACTAAGCTTGCAGGGTAATAACCACATGCCAAAATGATTTCACTAATTGGGGAAATTCGCTACCCTTTTAGATCAATTATGTAATAGTTTGTGAAAGCACAAATTCACAAGGTTTAATTCAGCATCATAATGTAATAGTTTAAGAATAGTTCAATTCCTATATTTCTTATAACTAAAAACTAATTTTACAATACGATGTTAGGTCATAACCACTTTGAAAGTCACAAGATTGGGGAAATCACAATCCATAGTTTATTCACCATTCCCATACATTAAGTTGACTTTAAAATCACTTTTAAAGCATGACTATTAAAAAACAACCCATGGGAAAACATTGTTCAACAATAAATATTTCCCTTGTTTAAAACTAACCTCAATATCTCATAAGCTATACTTTAAAACAAATGATTTTAATATATTTATATTAAGGGAAGAGTAAATGGCCTGAATTACCAAGGTTTATGGAAAGAATCCACCACTCGATCCCTTGGATGAGCTACTTCTTCAAAACCATAAGTATGGCATCTTGGGAGAATTCGAAAGAGAGAAAAATGTAATTATGTTGAGTTATGGTTGAGAATTAGTTCTAAATAAGATTATAATTCTTGTATCATCAGTGCAATAGGAGGTAAATGTTGAAAATACCCTCATTAAAAAGATTGGACAAATTACTCGTTAGTCGCTATGGGTGACCTTACGACTCATAAGGTCACCCTATGACTTTGACTTTCCATTTATAACCAAACTAGAACCCCTTAGGCTTTTCATTACGAACCCTACAACTGGCACCCTACATCTCATAATTAGACACTATGACTCATAGGGTCAAGTTGTAGTCTTAAAAGTCTGAATTCAGGCAGTAAACTAGGTATTTTACAAAATACCCTCTTTATGACTTGTTAGGAGTTTATATGACTTAGTAAGTCTAGTCGTTAACAAGGTACTGACTTAGGTAAATCCTTCTAGGCTCATTAATACTTGGTCCTATGATTTGTAAAGAGATATTATGACTCCTTAGGTGAGTCATTGCTAGGGCAGAAAATGAGAATTCAAAAAAATTTAGTGGACCAAAAACCTGGGTTTTTACAACTAAGCATGATTAACTAGCTCATTTATACTTAATCTTGATTTATTTAAGGCATTCTCATTCTTAACATGAGGAATGAAGTTCAATTCCCCTTAAATATAAGGAAATAAGATAAGTTCTAAGCTCAATGATTTTAAAATTGATGAAACGATCCAACTAACCCAAATCTTGTATTTCATTAATCCAAACCCATCGCAAATTTAATACAATATTATAAAAATACTATGAACTATCTCAATCTGACAAGGGACAAACCTAGCCTACCTCGACATCATAGAAACCTCAACGAACTGCTAAACAATTACTTTTTCCTTTCAAAAAGTCTCCACAAGATGCCAAGCTATCAAGAACACATTCTACTCATCAATATAAAAATAAAGATACCCATATTTCCACATTGTTCTTTTGGTACAAAAATCACATCAAAACTCTTTGTGTGTCCCACTTTCAAAAATCACATTTTTAAAACCAACCCAACAAGAAAAGGGTGAATTCTTATCTCAAATCTAAAGATAATTGGAAAAATAAATGTTAATCAAGCTCCTAAATTTTTCCCAAGCCTCAATTTCAAGGTATCCCTCTTCTTAGGGTTTTGAGTCTTAAGAGAATGATGAAGAATGACCAAAATTCATGGAAAAGGGGTCCTTTAATACATAGTCCAGGAACTCGGTAGTCGCTATCATGGCCTTGAAGCTTGATATTGCATAATCTTAAGCCTGTCGGGGCCATTACCAATCGTTACCTACACATCGTGATCACGGTACTAGCTAACTGCCAAGGGTATCATAATTGAAACCCTTGTCTCGCGATACCGATGCACCAGCTAACAACAATGGACTTGGAAATTTCTAAGTCCCCCAGCAAGTCTTCATGATCTACATGGAATCACATATATGCTAAAAAAACTATGTAACCATACTAAATTTGATGTTCCAAACTCAATAGCACAATTAGATTTTGCATACAAGATCATTTTGACAAAATATGGGTCCCACACCTATATTTCATTTTCATAACTTTATTAATAGTAGGTCAAAATAAGAGCAGGTGCCTCAGGACCCAAACCAAAGGTCAATCTAGCCTAAATCAATATTCTAGAGCTTCTGTCAAAATTTTCATATGATGTCAGTTTATTGAATTTGTTATCTAGTGGCCATTTGGAACCAGTGAAGACATCAAAACATATAACTGGCTATAAGAACCAAAAAAACTACCTGGTAATAAAATTTTCAAATCCAACAAGACATGAAGGACTTGGGCCAGCTGTAGAAAAGTTCTAAAAACAAAAATCAACATAAATATAGAAAATGATATGAATGGTCATTACACGCCATAGATTAAAGAGGCCAGGCCAGAAAGTGTCTCCCCTACCTAAATAAGCTCAGTTTAGTGATCACTCTAGTTTAGGTTCCATATCAATGGCAAGGTATAGGACAACCCCTCTCACGTGGATCAGACATTGGACTTCATGCTAGCTTATATAGTTTATGTCAATTCTTAGAATCTTCCATAGAAAATATGATTTTAGAAACTAAGTGAAATAAATCATAAACTTTATTAGATGTTGTTTTATTACTTATGCTAAATCTATTTCAGAACTCAATTCCATTCATAATTATGATGAGTTTATTTACAATTAGCTTGTTGTTTTAAGATTATGAATTCTATCAGTTTTACTTATAACATTCACCCCCATATACTTAGTATATTATAGAAGTACTGACCATATATATGTTTGTGTGACCATATTAATTCATAATGTAGGGCTGGTGTTCGTCCCCAGTAGTATAATTAGCCATGATCACCATTTCCTACATCCCGTCAGTCAAAAATTCCTCTTATTTTAAGGGCCAGGTCTATGGTTACTTTAAGATGTTTAACTATGAATATATTTAGACAATATGTTTTTAGTTTGGGTCATCAGTTTCAGTTTAAGTCTATGGTTACTTTAAGATTTTCATATGATGTTTATTTCGTAATGTTTTATTAAGATTATTCATTCATTCTAACCGAGATTATATCCTTTATCAGTTTCTACTCTTGTTATTAAGTATATCATTCATGGTTTAATGCCGAGTAGATATCATGGGTTAGATTTAGGGCTACTTGCTTTCCCAAATACCGTGTGAAATCCAGGGGTAGCCTCAAGGCATTACAACTTATGTATGGTATTTTCTACATAGACAAAAATTTTCCCCTGAAGGCCATGGCTAGAAGGTAGATGTTTTACCCATAACTTGTATGTGTGAGGGCCAGGTGAGTTTGACAGTTCAATGAGTATAAAAGGGATATATTTTATGCTTGATAATTATTTATATATCTAGACTTGGATGCCCTAAAAGTGACTTAGTGATACTTTGCTGGCTTGTTTGTTGTAATCTTACACTGTTTTTTATTGCTTGTTATGCTAAGTGTATTTTGGTTTGAACATGGATTAACTTGTTTCACTATAATTTGATATGTGTTCATTCTTATCTTTGGTTTGCCAAATAACCCTACCAGTACACTAATATTTTCTTGTGTGCTGATACTACTCTTGCTCTTACTTTTGTTAGAGGATTACATATTCTGGTGGCTCGTAAGAGACCTAGGTTGTTATTCTAGTGACTGATTTCAAATTCAAGAGTGAACAATAGGTTTCAGTATACCCTAAGTCCTTCTAGGTTGATATAATCTTTATTTCTAGACCTATGTTTTTAACTTTTACTTTTAGGGTTGCATTCCCTTAATTGAGATCCAATCACACACGCAAGTGTACATGGTTGTGCAAGTAAAGAAGTAGCCCTTTCCAATTGGATGTCGAATTCATAAGTACTTGTGTTTAGCAACAACCTAATTCTAACTTTACTAGTATGATTAAACAAGATCTAGTGTAACCAATGACATATAAGATTAGAGAATTCAAAAGTAACAACAAAAAATAAAGGAATATAGAGTGGTCAAAACAATAATAGGGAGGAATCAAGGGTCAAGGTACTATGAACAATCTTACTTGGCCTTACAGTCTCGTTGGTTAAGTTAATTATTCTGGTTGCTGATTCATGGAATTAATTATATGATTATAGTCTTTTAACCCTTTAAATGTCTATCTAATTAGACACATAGCTACAATGGTGAGCAGGGATGCATGAACTAACTTAAAATTATCTATATGTCTTCCCGTATTTGAACCAAATGGGAAAAATTAGGTATATTCCTATCCTAATCATGAATCCTATTTTTAACTTATTTAAATTATAAGAACTGATCCATATATTCCATGATCTAATCTATTGCTCCTCCTTTTAGGCTCACAATAGAAATATAGGTTTATCTTAGAGTTTGAAAATCACTAAAATAGTATTAACAAGAATATATGAACAACCAAACATGATAATAAACATTACACCCACTCAATTATAAACTTAATATTCGTGTTCATAGTCTTAGAGGCTTGTCAAGACTAATTAGTTTAATTGTTTTTCATCTAGATTTTTATGAGTTTTAGATGATGTTTAGTTCACAATGTTCTTGATTATGGGTGTGAGGCGCGTCAGTCTTATGATCGAAGGCTATAGAAAATATTAGGAACAATCCTTTCTTTTATGATTTTTGTAGTGCTCTGAAGTTATCTCTATCTACTCTAACTTGCGCTTTCACATTACTAAGAATGCCTCGTGACAAAGATTACGCCTATAGAAATGGGAATCAACCAGCCCCACTACCACATGTAGACCCTCTAAGTGAGAATGTCTCCCATGATGTGTTTCAGTCTACTTTTCAGGTGTTGGATTATGCTATGAATGCTTAGGGAAATCAACTAGTAGCAATCCCTATTAGGCAAAATGGTAACTTAGCTGTAGCTAGAGTTTGAAATGTCATGATGATGAACCTATCAAAGTTCTTTGGTTCAAAGGTAAATGAGGATCCACAGTTTTTCATTGACGAGGTGATAAAATAACTTATATTATGCATGTCATAGAAGAAGTGAGTGTGGAATTGGCATACTATCAACTAAAGAAAAATATTGAAGACTGGGTAACCATGTGGAAGAAAGGAAGAGGTAAAAATACTACCCCAATAAGTTGGAATATATTTTAGATGACTTTTATGGGCGTGTTCTTTCCTTGTTAAATATGGGGGGATAAGGTGGAGAAGTTCATAAAACTTAGGCAGGGATCTATGTTTGTGAAAAAATATTGCCTCAAGTTCACCCAGCTATCTAAGTATACATTAGAGTTGTTGCTCAATTCTAGAGCTTGTTTGAGTAAATTGTTCATTATAGTTTTTGATTTGATGGTCAAGGAGTATAGGACTTCCATATTGATTAAGGGAATGGATAATGCTCTATTGATGACCCAAGCTTAGCAGTTTATGGCTAAGAAACTGAAGGAATGAGAAAATGAGACAAAGAGGGCTAGGATTGGATAGTTTGAGTATGGTTAACATAAGTAAGAGCGAGAAATTATTCATATTTTCAAAGCCATTCTTCATCACCAATACAATCTTTAACTAGTACCCTTGCACCCAGGGCTAAGTAGGAATAGTGGGTAGGGCATCTGCTACACAATTTGAGGGTAGCATTTTTGGGGAAAAAACTAACCAGTCATCCAAAAAGTATGGTAGAAATCATCCATGTGAGTGCATCATGGGTAGAGATAGTTGTTATAGTTATGGTAAGTTATAGGAAAAGGGAATGTCTTTTGACTAAGCAGGGAAATAGAAATGCTCAACCTTAGGATCAGTCACCACTTCAGTAACTTAGCCAGGACGCCCATCTCTACAGTAGGGTGTATCATCCAATACAAATGGCAGTCAATAATAGAAATAGTTTAATGCTCTATCTTCTTTCTAGGAGAAGGAGAGCTCTCCATATGTAGTCACTGGTATACTTCTTATATTTTACCTTGATGTTTATGTGTTATTAGATCCAGGGTCAAATCACTCCTTTGTAACCCTACTAATTACTAGGAACTTTGGTGTAAGTCTTGATAGTCTTTCTGAACTTTTTTCAATTTCCACTCTTGATAGTGATTCAATTATTGCTAGACGAGTATATAGAAAGTTCCCTATTACAGTCAGCTATAGGGTTACTTTAGCAAATTTATTAGAGCTAAAGATGATAGATTTTATATCATTGCTTGTATGGATTGGCTCCATTCATTCTATGCCAGGAATGATTGTTGCACCTGAGTGGTAAAGTTTTTGTTTCCTAGTGAGTTAGTATTTAAGTGCGCGGACAATTCATCTCCTATCTTAAAGATAAAACTTTAATCTCTAAAGGATGCATCTATCACAAGGTTCAGGTTAAAGATGCTATGTTTGACATCCCAATATTCCAGTAAATTCATGTAATCAATGAGTTTCCTAAAGTCTTCCCAGAGGATCCACTCGGGGTACCTCTCGATAAAGAAATTGAATTCGGGATTGATCTTCTTCAAGATACCCAACCAACTCCATTCCTCTATATCAGATCGTTTTGGTTGAAATTAAGGATTAAGGGATCAAATTAAGTAATTAGTAGATAAGGGGTTTATTAGACCCAATGTATCACCGTTGGGTGCTCTAGTTTTATTTTTGTGCAAAAAAGATAACACTCTATGAATGTGTATAGACTACATATAGTCAAATATAGTAACCATCAAGAATGAGTACCCTATCCCCAGTATTGATGACTTATTTGACCAACTTTTGGGTGCCTAGCAGTTTTCAAAACTTGATCTTTGGTCAAGATATCATCAGTTGAAGGTCAGACAATATGACATTTTGAAGACTACTTTTAGAACTTAATGTGGTCACTTTGAGTTTGTGGTGCTCCTACAATTTTTATGGACTTGATGAGGGTTTTCAAGAAGTATTAGTACGTATATGTCATTGTCTTCATAGATGACATACTTGTCTATTATCTAAGTAAGGAAAAGCATGCAAACTATTTGAGAATAGTGTTCTAGATCGTCAAAGATCACCAGTTATTTGTGAAGTTCAGTAAGTTTGAATTTTGGTAGTAGTCCATCACGTGTTTTGGGAATGTCATTTAGGGTAAAGGTATTTATGCATACCCATAAAAAAAATACAATGAAGCACTAGTCTAACCCATTACTCCATCTGACATTAGGAGTTTTTTGGGTTTTGTCAATTATTATAGTAGATTTATTGGGGTATTTTCCTCAATAGATGCATCATTGACAAAGTTAACATAAAATAAGGTAAAGTTCCAATGGCCAGATAAGTATGATAAAAGTTATTTAGAGTTAAAATATCATGAGAAGAATTATCTGACTCACGATTTGGATTAGCAGTAGTGGTGTTCGCCTTGAAAATTTTGAGATATTATTTATCTGTTGTGTATGCAGATACTTTCACTAATCATAAGAGTCTCCAATACATGTTCACATAGAAAGAGTTAAATCTTCATCAGAGAAGGTAGTTGGAATTGCTAAAAGATTATGACATAAATGTGCTGTACCATCTAGGTAAGGTAAATGTGGTAGTTGATGACTTGAGTAGGTTTTCTATGGATAGTGTATCCCATATGGAAAAGGAAAAGGAGGAGTTACCTAAAAAGGTGTATATATTAGCTCAACTGTTAGTTCATTTGCATGACATGGATGATGTTCATATAATGGTTTTGAATGGTTCTGAGTCATCCTTAGTAGCTAAAGTGAAATAGAAACAACTTAATGGTTATATACTTAGCCAGTTAATGAATGTAGTTTATCAGCAAAAGGTTGAAGTTTTCTCCCAAGGGGGAGAAGGTATCATTCGCTATCATGGTCATTTATATGTTTTATTGTCGATGGGTTTAGAAAATAAATATCAATAGCATCTCAGTATTTGATTTACCCTGGTTCCCACTAATAGGTACTGCGATCTATGGGAAGATTTTTAGTGGAATGATATGAAGAGGGAATAGCAGAGTTTATGGATAAGTGTCCCAATTCTTAGAAAGTGAAAGTTGAGCATCAGAGACCAAGAGGGATATTCAGGATATTGGCATCCCTACTTCGAATTGCGAGTCATTAATATGAACTTTATTATGAGACATCCTTGTACAAACTTTAGTATGATTCGATTTGGGTCATTATGGATTAGATGACCAAGTCATCCTATTTCTTTCTAGTTAAAACCTCAGATATTATTTAACATTACACAAATTTATATCTTCGCGGGTTAGTAAGACTTCATGGGATTCCTTTATCCATCATTTAAGACTATGGTACTTAGTTTACTTCTCAGTTTTGGCAATTTTTCTAGAAGGATCTTGGTACAAAAATGAAGCTTAGCACCGCTTTTCACCAAATTAGTCAGTTTTTGGATTTCTAAAACCAAACTAAACCACAAAAAGAAAATAACTGTCGGTTTGGTTTGGTTTTTTTGGTTTTTTTGGTTATTGACTAGCCTACTCCAACCATATCTAGAATAAACTCCTTTTTTTAACCCATAGAAAAGAGTATCACATTGAACAATTTCTCATGAAATATTTGTACAGTGATGGACAAATGACACAATAAACTCTTAAAAATCAGAACAAACACATTAAACAAAACTAACATTGAGATGAAAAGAGCCAGCTTTGTATTGTAGGAACTAAGATTATCAACAACATACAAACACATACATGTACATTGTAAAATAGAACTTTGTGTTCTATTGCAGTGTACTGCAAGAAGAGATAGAGTTTTCCAAATTTGAGTTATCTGTTTACTTTAAAGACTAGCTAGGTGAGCTAATCATATAGGGAAACAATTGAATAAATAAGGAGACATAAAACTACTGTTTTAACCAGGGACCATGGTAACTCATATTGTGAAAGCTGAATTAGAAAAATTGAGGTAGAGACCGTAGGGTTAACTTATTAGTAATAGTAGGTAGAGTTGGGCTTGGGTTTGGGGCTTTGGACAATTGGGCTAAAGTATTGGTTGGTCTAGACATAGATTAAAATTTCATTTTAGATTAAATTTAATAAAATATTTAAATTTTTTTATAAATTATATATTAATAATTATAATAAATATATATATAATTTATCATTCAGTTTCGTTATTTTCACGATTTTTGTAAGTAAAACCATAGCCAAACCAAATAGCATCGATTTTTAAAAATTTAAAACCAAACCTAACTAAACCAAACCAAACGTAGGTTTGTTTAATCAGTTTGGTTTAGTTTATGGTTTGGTTTGGTTTGTAACCAAACTCAGGAACACCCCGACCCGAGTGTACTATCCAAACTCTAACAGATATGTTGAGAGCTAGTTTGATCGACTTCAAGTGAAAATGGGATAATCATCTACCCTTGATTGTGTTTGCTTATAATAATCATAATAATTATAATGATACTATTCAAATGTCTTTGTTCAAATATTTATATACATGTAGGTGCGGGTCACCTACAAGGGGTTTGAATTTGGTGAGGCTGCTTTAATTAGGATGAATTCTATTCTTGAGGCTATGTAAAAGATTTATTTAATTCATGAAAGGTTAAAAACCATTCCATGACGTCAGAAATCATATAAAAATGTGAGAAGGAAGGAATTATAGTTTTCTATGGGTGATTGGGTATTTTTGAAGGTGCTACCCATGTATGGAATGATGGGGTTAGGAAGAAAAGGAAAGGTCAGTACTCGGTATATTGGTCAATATGAATTCTTAAAGTGTGTTGGAGATGTCTTTTATGAGTTAGATCTCCCACCAGAACTAACTGTCGTTCATTTAGTTTTCCATGTGTCTATGTTGAAAAACTGTATTGGATACCCATCAATATTTGTACCTATAGAGAGTATTGGAGTGAATAATGGCCAATCCTATAAGGAGATTCTAAATGAAATCCTTGATAATCAAGTTCAAAGGTTAAGGAATAAAGAAGTGGCCTCGGTGAAAGTCATATGGTGAAACCAATCAGTTAAGAGAGCTATTTGGGAAGTAGAGGTAGACTTGATGAATAGATACCCTTATTTGTTAATTCCTAATGCTCAACCAATATGAGGTATAAAATTCATTCAAGGAATATTCCCTCAATTTAGGATTTCACATTTTTCCTCGTGAAATTCCATGTTTACTAGTCTTTTTAAGAGGTTTTGGTAGATACAATTTTCCAAATATGAGTTAGTTTCTAACATGCTAAGCCTCATGTTACTTATTTTAGCCAATAAATTCAATCTTAGTCTTTATTCGTGAATGATAATTATGAGGAGAAATATTATAGCACTCCTAAAGTTTATGCATATTTTTTGTGGGTTACTATGTGTTCTAGTCTCATGAGAAGTCCCTAAATGTAATGACCCATCAGGTCATATTTCATGATTCAACTTATTTTCATTATCAGAGCTTTTCTATAGACGCCCAAAGTCATTTATGATGGGTTGGAACTGATAGTTTGGTTACTATACATTTCATTTTGTTTTTAGAACCATTTCCCTATTTAGAAGTCTTCACTGGTTCGAAAAGGCCACT
Source organism: Capsicum baccatum var. pendulum (assembly GCA_030864225.1). Taxonomy (NCBI): domain Eukaryota; kingdom Viridiplantae; phylum Streptophyta; class Magnoliopsida; order Solanales; family Solanaceae; genus Capsicum; species Capsicum baccatum. The sequence continues at coordinate 234,634,125 of CM061552.1, forward strand.
GACCAAAAACTTTAGTAAAACATCGGATGCAAATTATGACTGCACCACCAGCTTTGTAATTTTGATTTTAGGTTAGATATACCTTTGGTTTGGGTCCTGCTGCACCTAAACTCATTTTGACCAATTGATCAAAAATTTGATAAACTGGAATTTGGGCGTGGGACCCATATTTGATAAAGTTGACCTCATATGGAAAATCTAAGTTTTCCAAAATATTCAAAATATCATAGTCATTTAGGTTTCATATTTTCTTTGCTCATATTGTACCCCTGGATGCATCCCGACACATTGGCTCTATCATCTTGTGCACAAGAGTACTGTGATTTCATAGGTTGTATCACGATTGTGTCAATGCAATTGCGGATTTTGTGTAAGCAATTACCTGAGCCAAGGGCCTTAAAGGGTATTTAAATGCCTTTTTAGTTGAGAATTCACAGTTTTCTCTCTTGCTTTTTGTTCTATAAACCCTTAAAGGGTGTGTAGTCGATAATTTAAGTCTTGAGTGTTGATTTGGAGGCTGAATAACTTGCATATTCATGATTAACAACAAATCTAAGGAATCCTTCATTATTAGTTCTTAATTCTTGATTATTTGACCCAAAACCCCAAATGGATGAATGCTTGATTTTACCTCAAATATGATTGATTCACACCAATTTCTTGAGGGTCATAACTCCCTAATGGTATTTTAACAATGGATTGGACTCGGAAACTTGTTTAACATATGTAGGACCCGTATGAGGGTGTTTGGTGTCATTTTATACACGAAACACAATGGTACAATATGGGTATTGATATTCTAGTAATAGTACATAAATTGTGTTTTTGATAGCTTGGCTCATAGGTGAAGCTTTTAGGAAAGCTTTTAGGAAAGGGAAAGCGAATGTTATCGGTTCGTGAACCATATTTGAATTTGAGTAGGTTAGGCTTACTTCTAGTTAGATTAAACTTTATTATATTATGATTATGATATCTTGATAAGATTGGGTGGGGTTTTTAGGTTTCGAAATGGTAGATGGTAATGTTTGGGATTAGTTGAATCACATAGGCTATTGAACTCATAAAGTGTTATATTTGAATTGTAGTCTAGAAACTTGGTTAGTTGGTCTTGTTATCTTATGAATAACATGATAATACTCTAGTTTCTCTAGTAGATCGGAGTGACCTTGTCACTGAGAGTAAATAGTAATTTAACCTTAGTTGTGCATGGTTGTGGAAATTGCCCAAGTAGCTTGGATGGATTAAGAGTAATACTTGAGGAAGGATTTCACCATAGAACTAGTGTGGATTTATAGGCCTCTAAGACATGACTTAGATGACTTATATTAGTCCCGGGTAGAAGTTACACTTAAAGAGGAATTTAGGTTATTAGTGCGGAACTTGACCCACCTTAAGCTTGGATATGTAGTTTCATTAATGTCCTAGATACTTGCTAAATGCACATAATATGTCTTTGGTAATATGATTGTTAACCCCAAAAAATGGTTTATTCATGATATTGATATTGTAAATGAGATGCATGATTGGTTGCTAGATTATTTATAATGCTTGGGTATCAATAAAATGTTTTAAAGATTTAACCCATGACAAACTATTAATTACTTCATTTACTATATTACCATGTGGTACTTGAAGTATGTTATTACTATATTATGTTCAATCCTAGTGATTCAACTAATGTTTTTTCTAAGAATCCTCTTGAGCTAATCATGCTAATAAAGAAGGGCTCTAGCTAATAAAATTAAAGCTTTTACTTGAAAATTCTAATGATTATGCTAATCCCAGTAAAGTAATGAGTGTTCATACCATATGGATATCCTTTTTTTTTGCTAATTAGTGTATTGTGTTGATAATGAATGATTAGGTATGATGTTATATCTTTTTGTTACTTTTCTTTCCCTCTATACCTCGAGGGTCTCGCATTTACTGTTATTTTGGATTTCTTATATATGTATGATAATGCTCGGTAATTCTAGGTAAAATATTTATGTTATGATGATTCCTGGTAAGTTCAGAGGATATACTAATATTATGATGACGCTCGGTAAGTCTGTAGAATATATTGATACTGTGATGATTCCTGATAAGTCCAAAGGATATATACTGATGATATGATGATGCCCAGTAGGTCCGAAAGATATTTTGATGTTATGATGATGCTCGCTAAGTTCAAAAGATATATTAAGGATATGATGATTCCTGGTAAGTTTGGAGGATTTATTGATGATATGATGATTTCTGGTAAGTCTGGAGGATATATTAATGTTATGCATGGTAAACATGTGTATATATATATTTTTTATAATTATGCCTTTATGTGACTATATCGTATGTTCTTTGAATATATAATGTTAATCTTTGGATCTCAAACGTAATTCTGTAATACTAATCACTTGTTAATTAGTCTAGTTCTTTCTAAAGTTGAATAGTGAGTGGAAGTAATATATTCTAAATAGTGAATTAGGTCAAGTTGGTAAACAGGATATTGTGTGGCATTTGAGGATTCACTTAGTGAGTGTAGATAGGATTGAAGAAATAGATAAATTAAGGTATATTGCTAATTTAAGTGAGTTATTTGGTGACTAGTTGACTATTAAGTGACTATTCTACTTGATGGCTTGAAGTCTGGAATTCTAGTTATTTAACCTTGTTTGGATGAAATGTGGCAACTAACAATTGTGCTTGTTACGTGGTTAATGATGATAATAGGTTAGCATTGGTGATGATTAATGATATTGATGACTAAGTTATGATATCATTTATCTATTAATTGAGGATTGGTATATTAATGATACTTGATACAAATAGACGTTAACGGTTCAGTTTATAAGTATATAAAGATGATTAGTTATCGTTTTATAGAAGGTGGCAAGTGTTATTATGATGACTAGAAGTGTGACTTGGATAAATGGCTTGACTAGAATCTCTGGTGGTATAGGCCGCCATGGTGAGTTCTTTTACTGTATGCTCTAAAAAAAATGTATGCATTAACTTTGCAAGTATGTGGTTGTGATTGTATTATAGTTGCTTGATGGTTTTGGATTAATTACTCACTATAAGTGATAGTATTGATGTATATTGATATGATATGTCTTATTATTGTTTTATTTGATCATTCAATTTATACAATGATGATGAAGATGATTTAGGTTCGATTCTATACCTTAATTTAGAGATATTATCTTGCTTTATATAATCTTTATATCATAATTTAGAGTAGTCAACCGATGACCCCTACTAAGTACCCATTGTTTTAGTACTCATACTATACTTCTGTAATTTTTTTGGGTAGACCTAAGTACTAGTTGCCGTCTCTTAGTTGAGTTTATGCAGTGTTGATATTCTGGAGATAGGGTGAGCTCTTAAAGTCTCGAGTCACCTGTTTCCCTCTATCCATGTTCAGTATCTTGTATTTGAAACAAAATTGTTAACTATTATCAACTTTTGGGTTTTATTTTCTATTATATACTTAGATGCTCTTGTACTAATATTATCAGGTTATGGGATTGGTATCCGTATTTTGTTTGTCTTCATTTAATGGAACACTGTTATTGATAAATGTGTTCATTTTTTGGTACCAGTGGGGTATTTCTACTGAAGTAACCCATTGGCTTAACTCCCGGTTATGTTGTTTCCTTACCTACTCCTGGGTTTTAGTTGGTGCCATTATGACTCGTGAATTGGGTCATGACCAATTGGTATCTGAGCCTAGGTTTCACCAGTATTGTAAGTACAAGAGCAGATATCTAATATAGTCCTGCGGATCAAAACATTGACATTTGTTTCCTATCTTTGGGAGGCTATAAAACATTTTTAGGAGTCCTTCACTTATTTCACTCGCATCGTGCTAAGAGTTTGAGTTAGTTTGTAGGATATTTTCTTGAATTTACTCTTTCATAAATGCCTAGGACACGTGTTACAACTATGTGTGATGAGGGTTCTGCGATTGCTCCCAGGGATCTTACTCCTATTCAAGTACAACCTTGTAATGTGTCCCTAGTAACAGACCAGGATGGGTTGTCTTCTCCAAACCCTATTATCACATTTGAGCCAAAGAATCCTTCGCTACAGCCAATACTGGTCTAGGGACCAGCATAGACCCCACAAGGATATATTCCCACTTTATTTCTCAGAGATACCTTAATTTAGATATTGGGTATTATTGGTGGTGCACTGTCTAATGGTGCTCAGACTACTAGGGCAGGGGTGCAGCCTACAACTGCAGCTACTAGCATTGAGGTTTCTCCTATACCAACAATGCTCAGCCAATTGTCACCCAGCCTGCTATGTCTCCTGAGGAGTAGAAGATGTTGGATAAATTTTTGAGGTTGACTTCACATAAGTTTTTTAGTGCTCCTAGAAAGGATGTATTTGAGTTTCTTACTACTTGTGAGGATAGACTCCGTGGATTGGGCCTTTTTGAGATATGTGGTGTGCATTTCAACATATTTTATTTTGATTTATCCGCTCAACACTAATGGAGAGGTTTAATGAGTTCTAGGTTAGTTGGATCTTCTCCCCTATCACGGACTTAGTTCTTTGAGATATTCTCAGAGTAGTATATATCATACAGCCTTAAAGATCAACTGAGGGATCAGTTCACCAGATTAGAGCGGGGTTCTAGGATAGTCGCAGAGTATAAAGCCTATTTTTATAGTTGTCTAGGAATGCGACTTCTATTTTAGATATTGTGTATTAGAGAGTTGGTTGCCCTATGGTCAGACTGAGAATCCCTATTAGGATAGATACTCAGAGTCTAGTTGTTAAAGGTAGGACTTTTGTTGAGGGTTTAGATAATGCTAGAGTGATGGAGGACTTGCATTTGAGAGTCATGATAAGATGCCCAAGTACCAGGGCAGATTTTGTAGTGGCCATATCAATTCTCAATATAAAGGTGGTAGTTCTCATGTTGGGTATTCTTTGCATCCATTTTTTAAGTCTTAGAGTCAGACTAATCCACCAGGTCAGGTAACTTTTCAAACTATTGATGAAGGTTGGTTTGGTACTAGTGGTCGGCCTAGTAAGAGTGGTGATTAGTATTAAAGTGATTCATCTACAAGCTGTTCTAGAAGTGGTGGTTACTCCAATTCAGTTGGATCAGCTCATGACTCTGGTTTTACTTGTTAGCTTCCTGGCCATTTTTTGTGAGATTTCCCTAGTTGTGGCATGATGATCGTTTTATCCCTCGGTGCTACCCCTTTTAAGGTAGTTTATCCCTTGGGTAGAGGTTTTTTTCTTGGTCATAAGGATGGTTACCAAGGTGCTCGAGGTGGTACATAAGAAGACAGGATAGGAAGTTGATCAGGTGCCTAAATAGGTGGTGAGCATGGCTAACTATGTACAGTACCTGCTAGACTCGAGGATGAGACTTTGAATGTTGTAGTTACAGGTATGAGTTTGGTGTGCCGCGAGTCTACTCTTTCTTTATTTGATCCTAGATCCACTTATTCTTATATATTAGCTTATTATGCATTACTGTTGGACTTGACTAGTAATTTATTATCTACTCTTTTATGCATATCTACTCCCGTGGGTGATTCTTTAGTAGTGGATCGAGTATTCAGATCATGTGTTATGATAGTTAATGATGTTTATACTTATGCTGATCTTATTATTCTACATATCCTAGATTTTGATGTGATTATTTTGCCAAAACTATTACATTAGCCATGACTAGTGCACCCCCAATTGTGTGGTAGGGAGCTGTTAGGCGCTAGCTAACAAGGTTTATTTGTTATATTTTTTCTAGGAGACTTATATTGAGGGGTTCCGAGTATTACCTCACTTATATATGTGATACTTATGTAGAAGGTCCGTCACTTGACTCTATTCCCTACCAACCTGCCTGATATTCCCCCTGACCACAAGATTCAGTTTGCTATTGACCTTGAACCTGACACCTGACCTACTTATATGACACCTTACTTGATAGATCCTATGTAACGTAAGGAGCTAACTTCTCAGCTTTGGGACCTTCTTGGTAAGGGTTTCATAGTTAAAGGTTTAATTAGACCGGCGTATCCCAGTGGCGAGCTCCTATATTGTTTGTGAAGAAGAAAGATTGCACCATGTGTAAGTGTATTGATTATAGGCATCTTAATAAAGTTATAGTGAAGAACTGTTATCATATACCTCGTATCAATGATTTTTTAACTAGTTTCAGGATACAGCCGTGCTTTCTAAGATTGAATAGAGGTCTAAGTATCATCAGATGAGGATTTGGGTTGAGGATAACGCAAAAATAGCTTTCAAAACCAATTATGGTCATTATGAGTTTTTGGTGATGTCTTTTGGGCTGACTAATGCCCTAGCTGCATTCATGGATTTGATGAACCATGTGTTCAGTCCCTATCTAGAATCCTTCAATACTGTGTTCATTGATGACATTCTTGTGTATTCAAGGAGTAGTGAGGAGCATGTGCAGCACTTGAGGATAGTGATCTAGACTTTGTGAGATCAAGAGCTTTTTACAAAATTCTCTAAGTGTGAGTTTTGGCTTGAGTCAGTGTCATTCGTTGGACATGTGGTATCCAAAGCCGATATTATGGTGGACCCAACTAAGATTTTTGCTATTCGTGATTGGGTTAGGCCTACATCTATGACTAAGGTTCGTAGTTTCATTTGTTTGGTCGGTTATTACAAGCGCTTTGTTGAGAGCATTGCTACTATCTTAGCCCCTATGACTAGATTAACTTGGAAGAAAGTTCCTTTCTAATGGTACATAGAGTGTGAGGTTATCTTTGGAAAGCTCAAGGGTTGTCTTACTTTAGCTCCTGTGTTAGCTATTTATGTTGAGGGTAAAGGATTCACCGTGTTTTGTAATGCTTCGGGTGTTGGCCTTCATTGTGTTTTGATGTAGTAGGGTCCTGTAATTATTTATGCTTCTAGACATTTTGATGTACATAGCGTAACTATCCACCTAATGATTTGACGTTTGCGGCATTAGGTTCTTGCGTTCAAGATTTCGAGGCATTATTTTTGTGGAGTGCATTGTGAGATTTTTGTCAATCACCACAACCTTCAGCATCTTTTGACCTAGCGAGAGCTTGATGCTTGACAATATATATGGATGGAATTTCTAAAGGACTATGGTATTTCCATCTTATATTATCTGAGGAATGAAAATATGGTAGTTGATGCCTTAAGTCACAAGGAAGTAAAAATGGTAGCTTGGCATGCCTATTAGTTTCTTAGAGGCCTATGGCACAATTGATGGTTCTCTTTGACATTTTTGATCCATCAAGGAATTTAGTTCATATGGAGGCGAGGTCCTCCCTATTCAGGAAGGTTCATGATCGTCAGTATAAGGATAGCAAGTTGTGTTCCTCCGTGATCAGTTGGTGAGTGGTGAGCCTGAGAGGCACATCGGTGATTCGGATGGTATTTTAAGGTACGGCCATATTTGTGTTCCCCGACTTGATGACTTGACTCAGTCAATTCTTTATGAGGCTCACAACTCTAGATATTTTATTCACCTCTGTACAACTATGATGTATAGTGATTTGAGGAAACATTACTGTTGGGGTGGTATGAAGAGAGATATGGCTGACTTTGTGGCTCATTACCTATGCTGTCAGCATGTTACGTCCAAGAATCAACATCCAAAAAGATTGACTTAAAGTTTGCCTATTCCCAATAAGAAATGTGAACATATTACTATAGACTTTATTATTGGTTTCCCCGTACTTCACGTGGTCTTAATGGAATTTGGGTTATTAATGATTGTTTGACCAAGTCACCACACATCATTCCTATTTAGACGACCTTCTGTGCTGAAATATTATCCCATTTTTATGTTTGGTAGCTAGTTCATTTGTATAGGGTGCCCATTTCTATCATATCAAACTGTGGTTTCGTATTCACATTGTGATTTTGGAGAGAATTCCTGGAGGAGTTGAATAGTCGAGTGGATTTGAGCATAAATTTTCATCCGCAGATAGATGATTGGTCCAAGAAGACTAATCAGGTTCTTGAGGATAGGGTCTAAGAATGTTTTATGGGTTTTCGACGATAGTGGGATCAACACTTAGCATTGGTAGATTTTGCATACAACAACAACTATCATTCTAGTATTGAGATGGTACCTTATGAGGCTTTGTATGGCATGCGATGTTGTTCTCTGATAGGATGGTTTGAGACTTCTGAGGTAAGACCTCATGGTAAAAAAATTCATTAGAACTCATTGGATAAAGTCAGGTTGATTCAGGATAGGCTGAGAGTAGACTGGAACAGGTAGAAGGCCTATGCCGATTGTAAGCTCCATTCCTTAAGATTTAGAATTGGTGACCTTATGTTCTTTCATTTTTCTCCCATGAAGGGTGTGGTGAGGTTCGATAAAAGGGTAAGATCAATCCCCAATATATTGGTCTTTTCAAGATTCTCCGTGCAGTTTGTGAGGTAGCCTATAAGTTAGCCTAGCCTCCAAATTTTGCTGTCGTTCATTCATTTTTCCATGTCTCTATGTTGCATAAGTATATTCCTCATCTGTCTTATATTCTTAGGTAGGACTCAATCCAGTTGGATAAGCAATTGACCTTTGTAGAACAGCCCGTGCTTATTTTGGCTAGTGATGTGAGGTAATTGTGTACCAGAGAGATTCCTATAGTTAAGATTCTATGGAAGCGCTGCCCAGTAGAGGAGGCCACATGGGAGATCGAGAATGAGATATTGGCATAGTATCCTCACCTGTTCTAGACTTAAGGTATTTTGATGATCTTTAACTTTTAGGGACGAAAGTTCCTTAGTAGTAGATGTTGCAATGACCCTTTAGGTCATGTTTTCTGATTCTACTTATTTTCACAATTAGAGCTTTTCCATAGCTTCCCCAAGATATTTTTGACTTGCTGGAACTGATAGTTTTGTTATCGGGCAGCTCCTTTATTTTTAGAACCATTTTCTTGCTTAGAAGTCTTCGCTGCTTCCAAATAGCCACCAAGCAAAATTTTTAGTAAAACAATGTCAGATGTGAATTCTTATTGTGTTGCAAGCTCCGGAATATAAATTTTAGGTTGGCTATACCTTTGGTTTTGGGTCTCACTGAACTCAAACTCATTTTAATCAACCTAGTGGTCGGAAAGTTAATAAATTAGGAATTCGAGTATGGGGCCCATATTTGGTTCAAACAACATCAGACTAAGAATTCAAGTTCGCCATTGCATCCAAAATGTCAAAATTAGTTTGGTTGCTTATTTTGTTTGCTCATATTGGGCATCAGATGCATCCCCAAACATCGACTGAAACTTAGAATTTATTCAAAGTTTCACCTGTAATGTGGTGCAACAAAAGAACCGCGGTGACAGAGGCTGTATTGAAATCTCAATGTTGCATTGCGGTCCGTGTGTTCGCGATCGCGTGAACTGAGGGTTTGGAAAGGGGTACTTAAATGCCATTTTAGTCGAGAATTTTCCATTTTCTCTATTTCCTTGAGTTCCATAAACCCTATAAGGGTGTTTATTCCCCAAATTGAGTCTTGGGTTTTGATTGGGAGCTTGATAACTTGCATATTCGTGATTTACAACAAATCTAAGGTATGAATCCTTTATTGTTAGTGTTAAACTCTTGATTATTTTACCCAAAACCCTAAATGGTTTGAGGCTTGATTCTAGCTTGAATATGATTGATAAGCACTAATTTCTTATGGGATATAACTCCCTAATGTTATTTGAACAATGGGTTGGTCTCAGAAACTTGTTTTCCGTATTTGAAACCCACATGGGGGTATTTTTTGTTGTTTTATATCCGATGCACAATTATACAATATTTGTATTAATATTCTCATAATAATGCATAGATTGTGTCTTTGATAGCTTGGCTTATTGAAGAAGCTTTAAGGAAAGAGAAAGACAATATTATATGTTTATAAGCCATATTTGGATTTGAGGTAGGTTAGGCATACTTCTTGTTAGATTGAGTTTTTTATTATAGTGTGACTTTGATATCTTGATAAGATTGGGCGGGGTTTTTAGATGTTGAAATAGTAGATGGTAATGTTTGGTATTAGTTGAACCACTTAGGCTTTTGAACTCTACAGTGTTATATTTGACTTGTATTCTAGAACCTTGGTTAGTTGGGCTTGTTATCTCATGAATAACATCAGAATACTCTAGTTTCTATAGTAGACGAGAGTCACCTTGTCACTCATAGTAAATAGTAATTTCACCTTAGTTGTGCATTGTTGTGGAAATTGCCATAGTAGTTTGATGGATAAAGAGTAATACTTAAGGAAGGATTGCACTATATAACTAGTGTGGATTGATAAACTTCTAAGACATGACTTAGATGGCTTAGCTTAGTCTTGGATAGAAGTTAAACTTGAAGAGGAATTCGGGTTATTAGAAGCGGAACATGCCCCACTTTAAGCTTGGACTATGAAGTTTCATTAGTGACCTATATAAATGCTAAACGTGCATGATATGTCTTTTGTAATATGATGGATAACCTCGAAAAATGGTTTATTTATGATGTTGATGTTTGAAATTAGACGGATGATTGGTTGCTAGATTATTGATAATGCTTGGATAGCCATGAAATGTTTTATAGACTGAACCCATGACTTTGCTATCACTTACTTCATTGACTAAATTAGTATGTTGGCCTTGGAGTATGTTATTACTTATATTTTGTTCAAACCTAGTGAATAAACTAGTGTTTGTGCTAAGAATCATCTTGCGGTAATAATGTGAATTATTCTAAAAATGAGGGGCTCTAGAAGATATAATTAAGGATATACTTTTTCTTGTACCTATTAATGTTTTGTGTTGATAATGAATGATGAGTAATGGTTATATATCTTTTTCTTACATTTCTTTCCCTCTATCCCTTGTAGCGCTCGCATTTACTATTATTTGGATTTCTTATATACATATGATAATGCCTGGTAAGTCCGAAAGATATATTTATGTTATGATGATGCTTAATAAGTTCGGAGGATATACTAATGTTATGATGATGCCCAGCAAGTCCAAAGGAGATATACTGATGATATAATGATGCTCGGTAAGTCTGAAGTATATATTGTTGTTATGATGATGCCCGGTAAGTCCAAAATATATAATGAGGATATGATGATGCACGGTAAGTTTGGAGGATATATTGATGATATGACGATGCCCAGTAAGTCTGGAGGATATATTGATGTTATGTATGGTAAACATGTGTGTATGTATGTATATATATATATATGTTTGTGTATGATTATGCCTTTATGTTATTATATTCGTATGTGCTTTGAAGATATGATGTTAACCTCGGGATATCGGATAAAATTCTTCGATAATAATCACTTGTTAAGGGGTTTTGTTCTTGATAGAGTTGAATAGTTAGTAGAAGTAGTATATGTTGAATAATGAATTAGGACATGTAGGTAAACAAGATATTGTGTGGCATTTTACGATTTGCCTAGTGAGTTTAGATAGCACTGGATAAATGGATTAGTTAAGGTATATTGCTTATTTAAGTGAGTTATGTCGTGACTACTTGACTATTAAGTTAGTATTATACTTGATGGCTTGAAGTCTGGAATGCTTGTTATTGAACCTTCTTTGGCTGAAATGTGGTAACTAACAATTGAGGTTGTACGTGGTTAACGATGATAATAGGTTCTCATTGGTGATGATTAATGATATTGGTGACTAAGTTATAATGTCGTTTAGCTATTAATTTAGGATTGGTATATTAATGATACAAGATACTAAAAGACGTTAACAGTTAGATATATAAGCTTTTAACAATGATTAGTTGCCCCTTTCTGGATGGTGACTAGTGCTATTAAACAACTCAGTGTTACTCGGCAGATGTAGTGTTGAGTCCTCAACCATCAAGGACATGATTTGTTATATTAGTTACTTCAGTGTTTTCTTATATTCATCAAGTTGAGTTAGTTGGGGGTCTGTCCCACAAACTCATCATGATGTTTAGAGGCTTTCAGACAATCAGTTAGACAATAAATAAGTCATTTTAGTGTTATTGGTTGTTTTCAAATAGACAATTGGTTTCTAGTATTGCATCAGATATTCTATACATGTTTATACGTATTTTTGTATTTAGTTTTTCCGTATCTTATCAGCTTATCTTCTGCACATGTGATGTATTACTATTTCCTTGAGGGCACACAGTAGTTACCAGCCCATGGGTTAGCATGTGGTCACTTGTGGTAGTAAGCACCATTGTCGCGACTAGGGGGTAGCCTTGGGTCATAACAAAACTTGGTATCAGAGCCTAAGGTTTTAAAGTGTCCTAAGGAGTATGAAAGCCGCGTTGAGTAGAGTCATGTGCAAGGGTGTGAAACGCGCCACACTTATGGACAAAAGGCTATAAAACGTTTTAGGAAAGTTTCCATTCTTTTAGTGTTCATGTCGTGCAAAATAGTATGAGCTCTATTTAATCCCTCTTTCTAGATCATCCTTTTTTCTATTTAGAAATAATGCCTTCCAAAAGAAACAATGGAAGAAGAAATGGGGATCAGCCTACACCACTGCTATTCAGGAAGATCGCCTGAATGAGCATGTCTCTCACACCAAATTTAGCATCACTTTTTCTACCCTAGCCCATTCTGTGGCTACTCTGAACAATCAATAGGATATTTCCCCAACCAATCCAGTGGCCAATACAACTGTAGTTAGGATTTGAGATTTCACCCAAATAAATCCCCCTTTGTGTATAATATCCAAGTATGAGGAGGATCCATAGGAGTTTCTTGATTTGGAGCAGCAAGTGACAGATATCATGGGCATCACTTTGAGTTGGAGTACAGAGTTGGCTATATATCAGTTGCAAGATGTAGCTCACACCTAGTTTAAGTAGTCGAAGAAAGACCGTGGTGTTGATGCAGAGCCGAAAGGGTGGGATAAGTTTGCCATAACTTTCTTAGACAAGTTCTTTCAAGTATAGTTGAGGGAAGCTAAGGTTCAGGAGTTTATCAATTTAAAGAAAGTTAATATAAGCATAAAGGAGTACTCGCTTAAGTTGACTCACTTTAAGAGGTATGCTCTTTCTATGGTGGTGGATAATAGGTATAAAATGAGTAAGTTTCTGTTTGGTGTATCTGATAGTATGGTTAAGGAGTGTAGGAAAGTCATGTTTATTAAGGAGATGGCCCTATCTAGGCTTATGGTTCATACTTAATAAATTAAGAAGGAAAAGCATGAAGAGAAGGAGAGAGAGAGCATAAGATGGCAAGAATAGGTAGTTTCAACTTTCTTAACCAAGGTCAGAAGGTGGTAACCATTATCAGTTCTGTCAGAAATTTTTAGTCCCATCTCTATCTTCAACTAGTGCACCTGCACCTAAATTCAAATAAGAAAGTCGGGATAGAGAGCTAGGCTCTAAGTCCAAGGGTAGTGTGAACAGTGGTCATACTAATACACTCTGCATGAAGTATGGTAGGCATCACCAGGGTGAGTGTAAAGTTGGTAGTGATAGGTGTTTTGGATGTGGAAAGCTAGGCCACAAGGTCAGGGATTGCCCAAGGGTTGGTCGTCAGGGTCAATCCAATTGTTCTTCAGCTCCAACAGATCACTCGACTCAGTATGGTGCTACTTCCAATGCCACCAGTGTGTAGCATCAGAACAGGTTATATGCCCATCAAACTCAACATGATCAACAAAGTTCTCCTGATGTGGTTACGGGTACGTTTTAAGTTTTTCATTTTTATGTTTATGCATTATTAGATCCCGAAGCTTCATTTTCTTTTGTAACTTTTTATATAGCCATCAATTTTAGTGTCCATCTCAAAATGTTAGCATAGCCTTTCTCACTGTCTACCCCAGTGGGTAAATTTATTACAACTAGATGGGTATACAAAAATTACTCGATCACAGTATCTCAGAAAATCACCTTAGTTGATCTCATATATCTAGAGATGACCAATTTCAATGCCATTCTCGACATGGATTAGCTCAACTCGTGCTATGCCTCAGTTGATTGTAGAAATAGAGTCGTTCAATTTAAGTTTCCCAATGAACCACTCATTAGATGGAAGGGTAATACTTTACTGCTTAGAGGTCACGTTGTGTCTTATCTTGAAGCAAGAAAGATGATATCTGAAGGGTGTGTTTACCATCTTTTTTTAGTCAAAGAATCTAGTTATGCGACTTTAAGTCTAGAGTCAGTTTCAGTGGTAAGGAAATTTACAGATGTGCTCCCTAAGGATCTTCCCAGAGTGCCTCCCAAAATGTAAATTGACTTCAGAATAGAACTCCTTCCAGATACATAATCTATCTCTATTCCACCTTACTGAATGGCTCCAGCTGAGCTTAAGAAGTTGAAGGAATAGTTATGAGATCTCTTAGATAAGGTTTTCATAGGGCCCAGTGTTTCTCTATGGGGCGCTCTAGTCTTAATCGTGCATCAGAAAGATGGTTCTCTAAGAATGTGTATCAACTACAGTTAGTTGAACAAAGTCTCAATCAAGAATAAGTGTCCACTCCCCAAAATTGATGACTTATTCAACCAACGTTAGGGTGCCAGTTATTTCCCTAAGATAGACCTCAGATTTGGCTATCATCATCTTAGAGTCAGAGAACATGATATTCTTAAGATAGTTTTTAGAACTTAGTATGGTCACTTTAAATTCCTAGTTATGTCTTTTGGGCTAATTAATGTCTCTGCAGCTTCAATGGACTTGATGAACAGGGAGTCAAATAGTACTTAGACATATTCATCACAGTCTTTATTAATGATATCCTAGTTTATTCCCATAGTAAGAATAACCATGCAGACCATTTAAGAATTGTTGTAGGCCCTTAGAGCTCATCACGTGTTTACCAAATTTAGCAAGTGTAAATTTAAGGGTCAGATTCTTGCGAAGAGTTTTTAGTAACGGAAGACTTGACTCACTTTTGCCCCAGTCTGACTTTTCCAGATGGTTCAGATGGATTTGTAGTTTACTGTAGTGCTTCTATAGTTGGTCTTGGTTGTGTTTTGATGCAGAGAGGCAAGGCCATATCCTATGCCTCTAGGTAGCTTACACCCCTTGAGAAGAATTATCGTACCCATGATCTTGAGTTGGCAGCTGATGATTTTGCATTGAAAATTTTGAGACATTATCTTTTTGGGGGTTCATTTATCATAATAATTTACAGTACATGTTTAGTCATAATGATCAAAACTTTTGTTAGAGAAGGTGGCTTGAGTTGTTAAAAGATTATGATATTAGTGCGTTGTATAATTCGGGCAATGCAAATGTAGTGGCAGATACCCTTAGTAGATTGTCCATGGGTAGTGTTGCTTATGTTTAGGGATATAAGAAGAAACTAGTAAGGTTTATTAGCTTGCTAGATTAAGTGTTCGGTTGGTAACTGAGGTAGTATATGGGTTCAGAATGGTTCAGAATCTTCATTAGTTGCTGAAGTGAAAGAAACACCAGATAGAGAATCGATTTTGGTTATGTTAAAGGATGAAGTTAGAGATTAGAAGGTAGAGGTTTTCTCCAAAGGGTGAGATGGTTTCTTCATTGTCAAGGTAGCTTATGTGTTCTGTGTGTTGATGGTTAGAAGCAGTGGATTTTAGGGAAAGCGCATGAGGCACGGTATTCTATTCACCCAGGTGCCACTAAGATATACCATGATTTTTGGATAATATATTGGTTGAGTGGTATGAAGAAGGATATTGCAGAGTTTGTGGCTAAGTGTCCAAATTGTCAGTAGGTTAAGGTTCAGCACCAAAGGATGAGTGGTACATTGCAAGAGTTTACCATCACCACTTGGAAGTGGGTAGTTGTGAACATGGATTTCGTGATAGCGTTGCCTCATACGCGTTGTCATCATGATTTGATACGGGTCATTATCAATAGAATGACCAAATTAGTGCATTTATTGTCAGTTCATACTTCGCATTCAATTGAGGATTATGCCAGGATTTATATCAAGGAGTTGGTTAAGTTGCATAGGATTCCATCTTCTAGCATATCAAATAGAGGTACTTAGTTTACCTCTCACTTTTGGAAGGCATTTTAGAATGGTATAGGTACCCAAGTTCATCTCAGTATAGCTTTTCATCCTTAGATAGATGGTTAAGCATAGAGGATCATTTAGATCTTAGAGAACATGTTGAGGACATTTGTTATTAACTTTAAAGGCAGTTGGTATTACCACTTACCTTTGATTGTGTTTGCCTAAAACAACATCTGTCATCCTAGTATTCAAGTGGCTCCATTTGATTTTCTCTATGTGAGGAGATATAGATATCCTATTGGTTGGTTTGAGGTAGGTAAAGCTTCTTTGATAGGGCCAAATTTGGTATTTGATTAAATAGAGAAAGTTTAGTTTATACGGGAGAGACTTGAGATAGCCCAAAGCTGTTAGAAATCTTATGTAGATGTGAGTAAAACAGATCTTGAGTTTGACGTTGGTGATTTAGTCTATTTGAAGATTTCTCCTATGAATAGAGTAAAGAGATTTGGTAAGAATTGGAAGCTCAGTCCCCACTATGTGGGCCCATATAGAATCTTGAGTCATTTTGGGAAAGTAGCTTGTGAGCTAGAGTTGCCTGTATATATTTGGCATCAATAAATCCGGTATTTCACATGTCCTTGTTAAATAAATGTATTGTTGATTCAGCTGTAGTTGTTCCTTTAGAAGATATGGGATTTAAGGAAAGACTTTCCTAGGAATAAGTCCCAGTTGAGATCCTTGATCGTCAGATTCATAGGCTAAGGAATAAGTAAGTTCCTTTGGTTAAAGTTCTTTGGCAGAATCAGTCTGTTAAGGGAGCTACTTGGGAAGCAGAAGTAGATATGTGAACCAATTACCCTCACCTTTTCTCCATAAATGTAGATTTAGCTTGAGCTAACAATCTTCTTTAGATTAACTCTTTTCCATTCTCAGTTTCAGCTATGTAACCCATCTCATGTCATTGTATGCATTTATAAAATCAGTTTAGTTCTTGTATCATGCTTCAGACTTAATTATAAAATCATGTTTCAAGTCATGCATGTTTAGTATATGGTGTTAGTTTCCTCAGTGGTCGGTTCTAACTAGTCTCATTCAGGGATGAATATTCCCAATGGGGAGATATTTGTAGTACCCCATATATTTTTTGATCTTTGTGTCGTATACGACTCATGATCCTCAATCATACCACAATGTATGATTCGTACATTGGATTGGTACCTAAGTCAGTATAATATGCTAAATATTCTATTGCAGGTACGAATTGACCCCATGGGTTGTCAAGAGAGGTATGGTCGTATGAACCCAGCCATATGGACATTAGTATTGACCCCTTGAAGTTCTATCCAGGATAAGAGTGGGGCGCATCCATTCGTATACAAAGGTACAACTCGTATAGACAGAAGTCACATCAATAATAGTGTTGGTTCCCTAAGTTCTTCGTTCTTCTTATGAGTGACTTTACCAAATCGTATAAGCATCTTACGAGTTGGAAGTGTGACTCGTATCCAGACCAGTACATGTTCTTTGAAATCTGGCAAGCTTACAAGTTAGTTGTTAATTCGTACCCTAACATACAAGTCGTAAGTTCAACTAATACTGACTAGAAACACGATTTTCTATACATTTTTCAGGGTCTTTTATGTCTTTCCCCACTCCCTTAAAGCCAAACCCATGTCATTTTGGCTTTGCAAGGGGTGGTATAAAAGGCTCCAAATCCCCAACTTACATCATTAAACATAAATTTACTAAATAGAATCAAGAGAAAATGATTTCTTCATCTTCCCCAAGCATCTATGGTTTCTCAAGGTCTAGAACAACTTCAAAGAAATTTCCCAAAAGCTTTACTTCAGGTATATGGGATTTTCATACTTGGATTCCTTTCACCAATGGAGCCAAAAAACCTTCTTTTCAACTAAAGTATGGATTTGTCTCTTATTATGGAGTTTTATGTGTTCAAGATGGATTAAGTTCATGTTTTCCCTTAGTATTTGAACAAAATTTCATGTTCACGTATGAGCCCATGAAAGATTAGGTTAATTCATGTTTTAAACTACTATTTACTATGTCATGATTCAAGTGAATTTCATGTTAAATCCCCAATTTCTATATTTAGTCATGTAGTTATGTTGATTTGCTATATTTAACACATTCCCATGTTCAAGTTCATAATTCTCACATGTTTGATGAAATGTCTATGTTTTTAGTATTTGAACCATGATTCCCATCCTACAATTTTAAGTGTTGATATCATGATTTATGGTCATTTGGAGTTGGTAGGTTATGAACACCCGATACGTACATGTTTTACATTATTTCAGATCTTTCAAGTAATAATTTAGTGAAACCATGAGTCTTATGATTCACTCAGATAATTATGATCATGATAAGCACTATCAATTATGTAATAATGTTCAGTCGAGTTTAGTTCAGTCCATTACCAGTATCAGTTCATTTGGGAGTAGGATTTAGCACCGATTGAACTTATGAATGGGGGCTCACCTGCCAGTAGAGGGTGTAACCTTTAGTATCAGTCCCTAAGTTCCAAAACTACATAGCCAGTGTAGGTTTGAGATGTCTTCCATCTAGTTGAGGATTGACATATATCTCATAAGAGCATCTACCAGAAGAGGGTGACTCCTTAGTCCTTTAGAACTCCATTTTAGTGGATCCACACAGCCAGTGTTAGTACTCGTGGTACGATACTGATACCCTTCCAACTGGGGTTACAGGTTGGATCCTAATTAGATTAGATTGGGGCATGTCAGTTATATGATACATCCCACAGTCTCAGTACAGTAATCAGTGTATTTCAGTTCAGGTTTGCTTGACCAAGTGTACAGAGTTTTGTTATTTAATTAAAAAATTTTCAGTCTTTCAGATTACATATTATCTCAAAAAAATGTTTATGCTTGGTCTTGAATTCCTAGATATTAAATGTTCATGCATTTATGCTCAAATACCTCATGCATTTATCCAGAACTCATCTCATATACTAGTACATTTAAAGTACTATCGCATACTTTTCTCTACGCTAGGTTGTCTTATAACATAGGTTCAGAAACATATTTTCCTGATAGCTCTTAGATAGCTCAGTGTTACTTAGCAGCAGTAGTGGTGAGTCTTCATCCGTCAAGGACATGCTTTGTTATTTTAGTTATTTTAGTATTTTCTAATGTTTATCTATTTGGAGTTAGTTGGGGATTTGTACCATCAACTCCTCATGATATTTAGTGGCTTTAACACTATCAGTTAGATAGTTAATCGGTCATTTCAGTTTTATCAGTTATTTTTAGATAGACAATTGCTTTCTAGTACTCCATCAGATATTTCAGACATGTTGATAAATATTTCAGTATAAAGTTTTACAGTTTCTTATCAACTTATCTTCTGCACATGTGATAGATTAATATTTCCTTCAGTGCTTACAGCTAGTACCAGCCCATGGGTTAGCTTGTGGTCACTTGTGACCGTAAGCATCGTTGTTGCGACTAGGGGTTAGCCTCGGGTCTAGACATACCCTCTCCAACATCAATAAGTGCTCCTCCAGTTGCAGAGAATGGAGATCGTAGTATAACTGGAAACGATTCATCTACATCATAATAAAGAACAATAAAGATAGTAGGAACAATGAACTTACCAACATTAATGAGAACATCCTCGATGATTCCTTCAGGCACAACTTTTGTTCTATCTATCATTCGAAGCACCACAAAAGAAGGACCCGACTTTCCTAATCCAATAGTATTAAACAAAATGAGAGGTATCAAGTTTATGATTAACCCCAAGTCATTCAATCGATCATCACCTTTACAAATTTGTATAGGTAGGGTGAGTGATCTGAGGTGGTTTTATACATTTTTATATCATTATTCTAGCTTATTTTCCCTTGTTTTGAGAGAAATTTCTGTTCTTAATGTGTGGATATTAGTATAAAAAAGCATTTAAGTGTCCAAGTGTGTGATTAGAATGTTCAACGTGTTTTTCAAACAAGTTTGTACTTAATTGAGTCATTTAGAGTTCAACCAAAAAAACTAGTTTTACTAGCTTGACCTAGTTGTATTTCTAGTTGGCTTCGTTGGATTCTAATGTGTTTAATTTGTCCCAAATAGTTTAATGGTGTAATTATGAGTGGAATAACTTGTTTGTAATGTGCAAATCTAGATTTGACTAAGTCAAGAGTTGGAACATAAAAGTGAAGATCATTGCAAATTTGCCTTATCATAGCTCTTGTTTTGATTTGTCGTTGAGAATATTGTGTTGTCTTAATCATTAATTTGTGTTGTGTGATATTGTAGAAGGCTTTGTTATCTAAATATAGTGATATATTGATGATTTAAAGGTCGGAAATTCATTGGAAATATACTACAAAAGGCATGGACAAAGAATAGGACGTTCAACACTTAACCAAAATTTTAAAAGCAAATACCAGTGAGTCGACACGAACTTGACGCATCGCTCTGAAGCTTCCCATCTAGAGATGCGATCTGTGACACGTTGCATCACTCTAATTAAGCACTATCAAAGTTAAAATCTACTAAAACAGAGAGAAAGTGGGCACAATAATAATATACTCTTATTTCCATTGAGGGAATCTTTTGGTGAATTTTTGGGAACCCATGCAGCTTCCTAATCCCACAATAATTTAGAGTATATTATATATATATATATATATATATATATATATATATATATACTACTAGGGAACATATGTCATGGACAGAAATGGTGGATTCGGTGAAATTAATTATGGAGGTTACATGTACTATTATTAGGTTTTAATTATTATATTTAGCTTTTAATTATTCATAACATTTATTCACTAATTTGGATCGTGATTATGAATATTATTGGCTAAGACCTCTTTTTTCGGGGTTAAAGCCAAGAACATGATTAGTATTATTTTGGATTAAATTCATTTAATTTTGCTTATCATTATTGGTTGTTTGTTTATTCTTCTTTTAATTATTTTATAGATTGATCACTCTTAAAATACATATATTTTCGACCTTATGATCTCGGGAGAGGGAAGAGGGAGAACATGGGAATAAACAAAGTTTGGGTTTTTATTCTTTTATAAAATAAAGAGTTGAACTTAGCGTCTAGGACAGGGATGTACTTAGATGTCTTACTAGATTCAAATGTAGGATGATAGCTTTAATTAACTTAATTGGATTATTACATCCCCTCTCAATGATGCAGTTGTAATGTTCATATTAGGTAAAATATTAGAGGTAGGAAAACCATGATCATGCAATTAACCCTAGAATCAACAACCAAGATAACAAGTTTACTAATGAAATTCAATAACATAGTATGATTGTTTGGAGTGCTTAAACCCTAGGTTCTTTCCTATTGATTGTTTAAAAATTTTAAATTTTTCATTATTTACTTTTCTTTAATTTACAAATTACAAACTCTTTGTGGTTACTCTCACTAAATTAATCTAAACTATGATCTAAAATTAAATCATTATTGAATCAAGTCTCTCTAGGATCGATACTTGGCTTTAATTAGGCATCTTTACTACTTGATAAGACCACATACACTTTTGTGTGTTTGGGCGCTGTCAAGTTTTTGATGCAATTACCGGGGACTTATTATTTGGCAAGTGTTTATTTTACCTTGATTTTTAGATTTATTTGGTGTTTTTCCAATTGGTCTTGGTTTTGTATTTATTACAGGAAGCATGTTTTTAAGTTAATAAGCTGGAAAGATTTTGGGACTTGGTTGAACCAAGCTCCGAACCTGAGCAACTTTACCATCAACAAAGGAGAGAAGCAATTTTCTCCCCTAAATTTCTCAAATCGAAAAAGACCAAGACAATCCTAAGATAATGGTTGCAGAACAACAAGCACGCAGGACAGTTAGGGAAGTGGCAGTCCCACTTCCGACAAACTTGACTTCCCTAATAATAAGACTAACTGCTAGGGGGAATTTCGAGTTGAAACACAGTATAATGCATCTTTTTATTAGCAGTGGACAGTTTGCAGGAAAGTCACACGAGGATCCACAAGTCCGCTTGCAGAATTTCATTAAGCTTACAAACACGTTTATTCCCAATAGGGTGAGTACAGATTATGTGAGGCTGACACTCTTTACTCATTTACTATTTGGGGAAGAAAAAAGATGGTTGAATGTGTAATGGGATGACTTAGCCAGAAAATCGCTCATCAGATTTTTCCCTTTTAGCAAGACTGCGAGACTTCGTAGTGAGATAGTGAGTTTCAAGAAATGGCTAGATGAGAATCTTCATCATGCTTGGGAATGCTTCAAGACTCTACTATAGTTTTATCCACATCACCAACAGTCTAATGAGGTACTTGCTCACACTTTTGTAGAAGCTCTTAATGATAATACAAAAGATTCAGCCATAAGTGGTCAAGCACTGGAATTGACTTATGATGAGCTGTAGACATTGTTGAATTGCATAACACAAGGAAAACCAGAGTGGCATTCAGATTCGAGAAGTGCCACAAAAAGATGTCTTGGAGATGGACAAATTCACAACCTTATCATCAATGGTTTCTCTATTACAGAATTTGATCAACACTTAGTTTAGCAGCATAAAATTAGGAGCAACACAACATACAGCCATAGTCAATGTTATCCAACAAGTTGTAGATTGGTGTGAAGTATACAGAAATAATAGCCATTCGGCAGTCATGTGTGCTTCAAATCCAAAACTAATGATGTATGTACGCAATGCTCACACACCAAATAATGGAAATACCTCCAACGTGAAGTAGAAGACTCATCCACTAAATCAGCTATGGAATTCCCCACAACCACAGGCCTAATTAAATCAGTCAATGAGCAACATGGAAGAGGTGTTAAAACAATTCTTAGTTGGTCAAGCACAAATGTCTATGAATATGGAAAGTCAACAGACATAATTATAGAATCGAAAAGTGGCCCAAAAGAAGCTTAGAGTTGCAAATTGGGCAGTTACAATAAGCACTAAATACTACGACACAAGGTGGTTTTCCAGCAGACACAGAAACTCCAAAACAAGTAATGACAATCACTTTAAGGAATGGTAAAGAGCTTCAAAGAGAACCTCCTAAGGCAATAAAGGAAGTAGATGCTGGTGTAGTGACCCAACAGGTAAATGATAGAGTTGCTAAAAATTCAAGGAAGTCTAAGTAATTGAAAGAAAAGGTTGTTGCAGAAGAAGTGAAAAAGATGCCACCTCTACCCTTCCCACGAAAGCACATCAAAGCGAAGGAGGATTCTATGTTTAAAAAGTTCTTTGATACATTCAGAGAGCTTCACATTTATTTACTTATGCTAGATGTTTTGAAGAGTATTCCTAAGTATGCAAAGTACATAAGGGTTGTGGTGGCAAATAAGGTGCAATTTTTGGATGTCAGAGTTATAACACTCAATGAAGAGTATAGCATTTTGATGATATAGAAAATCCCTAAGAAATTATGAGATCAGGGAAGGATTGCTATCCCTATTAAAATTGGAACAAAAATGGTCCATGCACTAAGTGACTTAAGGGCAAGGATAAATTTGATGCCCCTATCGCTGTTTAAAAATTGGTCTTGGGAAAGCTTAAATCCACCACCATGGTGTTGTTTCTGGTAGATAGGCCATTCACATATCCATAAGGAATAATTGAGCATGTCTTCATAAAGGTTGGTAGATTTATTATACTTGCTAATTTTATTGTTCTTGATTTTGAGGAAGACGAACAGGTACCAATCATCTTAGGACATTCATTCTTAGCAACTGTAGGGGCTTTGATTGATGCTGGAGAAAGTATGCTAAAAATAAGGGTAGATAATGAATAGGTGTTATTTGATAATTACAAAGCACCCATCTTAAATTCCCAATATAAAGATTTGTATATGATCAATATTATTGCAGGAGAAAAGTGTGGGGTGGTTAATCCACCAAAGACCTCTTTGGATTATCTGATTGAGTAAACCAAGTTGAATTCTTTGTTTCCCAACATAATGAAGGTTGAATTTAAGAAAGAAGCTGACCTTGAGAGTCCAAACTAAAATGGTCAAAAATGAATAAAAAAAATTACTCCTAAAAGGGAGTAAAAGGGTGAAGGAATATGGTTGAGTTGATATGGTTTGTGCCATGACACAAAATCTGACGCTGCCTGGAAAACAACCCAAGTTAATTAGGTATGTTTTCTTTTTAGTTTTTTAGTTTCTAGTTCAAGTATTGTTTTTTAGTTTAGTAACAAGTTAATGGGAAGTCTGAGTACTATAAACTTGAGCTAAGAATCATGGCAAACATAGAGTGTGGGTCCCATGGATCTCATTTATATGTAAAGATGCTACTAGCTAGGCCTAAAGGCCGCAGGGAATGTTTCTATCTCATACTTTTAAGTTCACTTTGGGGATAAAGTAGATTTTTAAGTGTGGGCTGAGTAAAAATCCTAATTTTTGGCTCAATTTAATTTTTTTCATGTGTAAAATATTCTTGTTAGACCTATTTTTGATTGTATGGTGCAAGTGTTTTAATTGTGTAAGCATGTTGAATTGTGTTAATTGCTACTTTTGAGACTCCTAGGCTCTTTATTATGACTCTTGCGCTTGTGGCTTAAATTTTGAATTCATGCTATTGTTTGGTTGGAAATCTATGATGATTATATGTGAGTCGAACATGTGTCATGTGCATGTGAGATTTTTTTATATTTTTTGTTGCATATGATGTCTAGAACTTGCTCGGTGTGTGTGTAAAGAAAAACAAAGAAAGTTGATTTAGGAGATGATTTAGGCATTTCCTTGATACCGTTGTTTTATACATTCTATTTGTCCTACCCTTTGTGCATTATCCTATTTAACCCCCGTTGAGCCATTAGCCTTTTCTTTTATAGATTCACATGTAGCCTAATCCCCTTCTTTGATAGACCATAATTTGATCAAAAAACTCTTAAGCGCTTTAATAAAAAAATTGATTTAGTAAGGAGTTTCATAAATTAAAGAAGAAAAATGTGTAATTGATGCCCCAAGATAATAGTTATTGGTGTTTATATTTTATTTATGGAGGTTTGCAGTGATATAATTGGTTTTAGAAATATTTCTATGATTGTAAAAAAATGAGAAAGATTGAACTTGAAGAAATAAATAATACGCCCACCATGTGTTTATGAAAATACTTAAAAGAGATGGGGAAAAATAAAGGTGATGGGTGGATGGAAAAATGTAATTTTGTTGTTGGAGATTGGTTTTAAATGTATAATGTAGTGTATAAAACGGATTAGAGAGGTTAGTCAATATTCTCAAATAGTTCCTACACGTCCGTTAGCCAATATTACAACCCGGAAAAGACCTAATTGATCCTAATTTTATCATTTCGTTATTAGTGGAGCACTTCACTAAGGGAAAGCTTATGGTTCATTGTGTGTAACTTGTGAATTATTTGTGAGAGTGAGCGTAATTTGATTCTTATACCCATTATGTTATAAATTGCATTATTGTGAGTGATTATGGGTAACTCTCTTGTTGTGAGAGGCATATGTTTGATGAATGTGGGTGATTTGAAAGATGTCCTTGATTAAATGATAAGCATGAGTTTTCCACTCAGGTGAGTCAATTCTTTAGGCTATGATGCTTTGGAGTAGTGTTCATGAGCTATCAAATGTATAAATAACGTGCATTGTGTAGAAACTTGCATTCTAAGTAGTCATTGTAGTACGAGCTTGAGTTTCTTTCTTTTAGTATAGGTGTAGCATCACCTCAGCTTTTTATGCTTATAGTAGAGAGTGATTCGAGGACGAATAGGAATTTAAGTGTGGGGTGATGATCTGAGGTGGTTTTATACACTTTTGTATCATTATTCTAACTTATTTCGCCTTATTTTGAGGGCAACTCGTGTGCTTAACATGTGTATATTAATATAAAGAATTTAAGTGTCCAAGTGTGTGATTAGAATGTTCAACGTATTTTTCAAACAAGTTTATACTTAATTAAGTCATTTAGAGTTCAATCCGGAAAACTAGTTTTACTAGCTTGAGCTAGTTGTGTGTCTAGTTTGCTTCATTGGATTCTAAAGTGTTTAATTTGTTCCAAATAGTTTATTGGTGTAATTATGAGTGGAATAAGTTGTTTGTAATGTGCAAATCTAAATTTGATTAAGTCAAGAGTCGGAACATAAAAGTTAAGATCATTGCAAATTTGCCTTATCATAGGCCTTGTTTTGATTTGTCGTTGAGAATATTGTGTTGTTTTAATCTTTAATTTGTTGTGTGTGATATTTTAGGAGGATTTGTGAGCTAAATATTGTTATATATAGATGAGTTAAAGGTCGGAAAATCATTGAAAATACACTACAAAAGGCATGAGCAAAGAATAGGACGTTGAACACTTAACCAAAATTTTAGAAGCAAATTCGAGTGAGTCGAAGCGAACTTGACGCGTATCATCGAAGCTTCCCATCCAGTGACGCGATCAGAGACACATCCCATTACTCTAATTAAGAATAGTCAAAGTTAAAATCTGCCGACACACAGCGAAAGTAGGCACAATAACAATATAATATTATTTCAATTGAGGGGATCTTTTGGGGAATATATATATATATATATATATATATATATATATATATATATATATATTACCTGGGAACATACATCTTGGACAGAAACAGTGGATTCAGTGGAATTAATTGTGGAGGCTACAGTACTATTATTAGGTTTTAATTATTTTATTTAGCTTTTAATTATTCATAACATGTATTCATTAATTTGAAACGTGATTATGAATATTATTGGCTAAACCCTCTCTTTCGAGGTTAAAGTCAAGAACATGATTACTATTGTTTTGGATTAAATTCGTTTAATTTTTCTTATCATTATTGGTTGTTGGTTTATTCTTGTTTTAATTATTTTATGGATTGATCGCCCATAGAATAACTATAGTGTTGACCCTGTGATATTGAGAGAGAAAAGAGGGAGATAGAGCACAGGAATAAACAAAGTTTGGGTTTAATTCCTTCATAAAATAAAGAATTGAACTTAGCGTCTAGGATAGAGTTGTACTTAGATACCTTACTTGATTCAAACGTAGGGTGATAGCTTTAATTAACTTAATTGGATTATTACATCTCCGCTCAATGATGAAGTTGTAATGTCCATATTAGAGGTTGGGAAACCATGATCATGAAATTAACCCTATGAATCAACAACCAAGATAAACAAGTTAATGAATGAAATTTAATAATATAGTATGCTTGTTCGGAGTGCTTAAACCCTGGGTTATCTCCTATTGATTGTTTAAAGATTTTAAATTTTGGATTATTTACTGTTCTTTAATTTACAAATTACAAACACTTTTTGGTTACTCTCGAACTAAATTAATCCAAACTGTGAACTAGAATTAAATCGTTGTTGAATCAAGTCTCTGTGGGATAGATACTTGGCTTTAATTAGGTCACTTTACTACTTGATAAGACCAAGTACACTTGCGTGTGCGCTTGGGCGCTGCCAAGTTTTTTGCATCGCTGCCGGGGACTTGTTATTTGGCAATTGTTTATTTTAGTTTTACTTTAAGATTTATTTGGTGTTTCAACGCTTGGTCTTGGTTTTGATATTATTGCAGGAAATAGATTTTTGTGTTAATAAGTTGGCAAGAGATCTAAACTTAATTAAATGAAACTCCAAACCTGAGAAACTATATCATTAACAAAGGAGAGAAGCAATCCTTCTTCCCCAAATTCTTCAAATCGCAGAAGACCAAGAGAATCCTACAATAATGGCTACAGAACAGCAAGCACACAGGATAGTTAAGACAGTGGTAGTCCCACTTCTGATGAACTTGACATCCCCAATTCTAAGACCGGTTGTTTGGTGGAATTTCAAGTTGAAACACAATATGATGCAACTTCTTATTAGAAGTGAATAGTTTACAGGGCTTTCACACGAGGATCCACAAGTCCACTTATAGAATTTCATGGAGCTTACAGAAATGTTTATTCCAAATGGGGTGAGTACAGATTATGTGAGGCTGACACTCTTTCCCCATTCACTATTGGGGGAAGCAAAAAGATGGTTGAATGTGGAGTTGGCCAATTCAATCACTTCATGGGACAACTTAGCTAGAAAATTCCTCATTAGATTTTTCCCTTCTTGCAAAACTGTGAGACTTCACAGTGAGATAGTGAGTTCCAAGAAAAGGTCGTATTAGAATATTTATCATGCTTGGGAACGTTTTAAGGCTCTGCTTCGGGAATGTCCACATCACCAATAGTTTAATGAGGTACTTGCTCACACTTTTATAGAAGCTCTTGATCACAATACAAAGATTTTATTAGATTTATCCGCAGGTAGTCAAGCACTTGAATTGACTTATGATGAGGTGTAAACATTGTTGAACCGCATAGCACAAGGAAATCCAGAGTGGCATTCATATTTGAGAAGTGTCATAAAAAGAATTGAGGGTGTATTGGAGGTGGACCAATTCATATCCTTTTCAACACAGGTTTCTACATTATAGAATTTGATCAATACTTAGTTCAGCAACATGAAATTCAGAGCAGCACAACCTGTAAACACAGTCAAAGTTATCCAATAAACTGCAGGTTCGTGTAAAGTATGCAGAAATAAGGGCCATTCAACGGCCATGTGTGCTTTAAATCTATAATCAATGGTGTATGTAGGCAATGCTCACAGGCCAAATTATGGCAATTCCTACAACATAAAGTGGCATACTCAACCACTAAATCAGCCATAGAACGCCCAGAGCCATAAGCCTAATCAAATCAGTCAACGAGCAACATGGAAGAGATATTGAAAAAACTCTTAGCAGGTCAAGCACAAATAGCAGTGAATATTAAAAGTCAACAGATAGAATTATAGAATCAGAAAGTGGCCAGCGAAGCTTAGAGTTGCAAATTAGGCAGTTAATTATTTGATGGATTGATCACCCATAAAATACATATATTGTCGACCTTATGATCTCGGGATAGGGAAGAGGGAGATAGGACATGGGAATAAACAAAGTTTGAGTTTTTATTATTTTATAAAATAAATAATTAAACTTTGCATCTAGGACAAGGATGTACCTAGATGCCTAACTTGATTCAAATATAGGTTGATAAATTTAATTAACTAAATTGGATTATTACATCCCCACCCAATGATGTAGTTATAATGTCCATATTAGGTAAAATATTAGAGGTTGGAAAACCATGATCATTCAATTAACCCTACAAATCAACAACCAAGATAAGCAAGTTAACGAATCAAATTCAATAGCATAGTATGATTGTTCGGAGTGCTTAATCCCTGGGTTCTCTCCCATTGATTGTTTTAAGATTTTAAATTTTGCATTATTTTCTTTTCTTTAATTTACAAATTACAAACTCTTTTTGGTTACTGTCGCACTAAATTAATTTAAACTGTAAACTAGAATTAATTAGTTGCGGAATCAAGTCTCTGTGGGATTGATACTTGGCTTTAATTAGGCTACTTTACTACTTGATAAGACCATGTACACTTCTGTGTGCGCTTGGGCGCTGTTAGTGAGACTCCCTGGATCCATAAGCTTTTAGGAATCTTCTTCATTACCAGTAAACTACACTTCTCAGTAAGTGCTACCATCTTAATGTCGCCTAGCTTAGTCTTATTGGCCACCACATCCTTCAAGTACTTGCATTCTTAGGAATTCCCTGTAAAGCATCTAACAATGGGTGATTAACAAGAAGTTATCTAAACATGTCAAAGAATTTCTTATGGAATGCTTCCTCCTTAGCCTTTTTAATCTTTTAAGGGAATAGTGGTGGTGGTAGCTTTTATGCATCCTTAACTGATTTTACTTTTGGGTACTTAAACTACACTAATTTTTCAACTTCTTTGGTTTGCACTTGTTTCTCCTCTACCTACTGTGGTAATAACTCTGCGTGTACCTCTTGATTTTCTTTGGAGGTCTGTCAATCAAGCCTTTATCGATCCTCAAGGTGCCTAAGCTAGCTACCCCAACTACGTCTCTAAGTTATTCCGAGCAAGTTGTTAATTTTTTATCTCTGGAACCATTTATCCTTGATTGGCTAGGAATTTTTTCAAATTTTCTTCAATATTATTGTCCTAAGAGTTATTTTGCATGTTTTATTGTTGCTTAAACTACTGAGGTTAAGCCAAATTATTGACCCATGAGAAATTAGGCTGACTATGCCAATTACAATTGTAGGAATTACCATAATTCTTATTACTTTTTTGTGCATTTCCCACAAAATTAATTGACTCTTGGTTTGCTCCACAGGAGTCAACAAAGTGACCACTAATACCACAAATCTCACACCACAATTTATCTTACTTAACTTCATTTACTTGGGGTTGCAGTTGATTCACACATAGAATATTGAATTTTGTCATATTTTGATTGTAAAAGGAGTTCAACTATGAGGCCAAAGCTGGGACACTATCAACCTCAATCATACTCATAGTCATCTTCACTACACTTTTAGACATATCAATCTACCATTCTGGATTGCCTTGTGCAATTTAGTTAAGGAGATTGTGCAACTCATCATTAGTTTTCTTGAATGCTTGACCACATGTAGCTGAATCTAACAAAATTTTTGTGTTATAGTCAATAGCTTTTATGATAGTCTGAGGTAATAATTTATTTTTCTGCTGGTGGTGAGGAAAATCCCTGAGATAAGATTTAAACCTCTCACATGCATGATATACATTATCATATGGCTTCTACTTAAAACTCATGATCTTAATCTACAACCTTGCAATTTTACCAAATGGAAAGAATTATATAAGGAACTTCTTTGACAAGACATCTCTAGTAGTCATAGAGTTTGAAGGTTCTACCTTCAATTATTTATTTACTTTTCCTAATAGTGAGAAGAAGAAGAGAGTGAGCCTTATGTAATCTGTGGAGGCTCCAGTGGGGATGAAAGTATGACTGATCTTCAAGAATTTAAGTAGATGAACTTGAGGATCTTTATGTTACAGGCTTGTGAACTGCCCTCTGCTATGCAATAATTTCACCATATTCTATTTGAGCTCAAATCTACCTTAAGGTTGGTCTATAGATAGAGAAGGTAACATTCATTTTAAGTAGGATTGCCTCTTCATGTTCTGTCCTATGGGTTGGTTGTTCTTGAGCCATTCCTACAACAATAGATTCCTTCAGTTGAATTTGAGGGATGCAATAGAGAATTACTGTTTCTCTTTATAACCAATGTTGGCATTTCTTAAGTTCAGGATATGGGTTAACCAAATTCTTATCCCTTGCCAGCTTACTTGATATTTATACCTAAACGAGCAAGTTTAAAAGATAAGATCAAGTTGTTGTCACTGATAAAACAATGTAGCCAAATAAGACAGTTCTCAATTTTCAAGTCCCTGGCAATGATGTCACAAACTTGTTGCGATCAACTGCTCATGCAAGTGTATGTGGTAATGCAAGTAATAAAGTAGCTGTAATACCCATGCTTTTTCTTAACTTGAAAATTTTCTCAAGGATGTTAGAAATTTCTTTGAAATAAGAATTCATTCTTATACACATGGTATTTCAATAATTTTCACTTCCTATTGATGTTAGGCGTATTTACACGCCTAAAGTACTATAATTTACCCATATTTTAGCTAAGTTTTGAGGACAAAATATATAATTCCTGCACTTTTAGTCCTTTTTCCTGTAAGTGAGCTAACCAACGTGATTAGCAAGTTTTCAGGTATAAATGATGAAGATTTCAGCATTTTACGGAAATTGGACGCCAAAGGAAACTTCACGTAAGAAGGAAGACAGCTTCTGGAAGCTTGTGGACTAAAAGTGATGCATGGAGAACTTGTCCCGAGCAAAAACAGCATTTCTAAAGACTTGGGGGATCAGCAGTAACTTAGTAGGATTAGGACAAGTATGCAGTAACCCAGTAGGACTAGGACAAGGATAAAAACTCTATTTCAATAGGACTAGGATATGCATGTTATATAAACCCTATTTTGCTGAAACTTTTTAGCATTCTCTTCTCATCCCCCTTTCTATTCTTTCCCTTCTTCAAAAATTCGTTTTCAAACATTATTCTTCATCTATTCGACTTTTAATTTTCACGACAAGAGAAACGCTACTAGCAAGGAAATCACGCCACAAGTGACACCAAAACATACTTCATGTGAGATTGTTATTATTTTGATATGATGATAATGTCTATTGTGTTTTCCGTTGCACTCATGAGTAGCTAAACTTCTCTGTTAGGGTTATGGAAGCCTTATGATATACTATCTATTGCTATGATTTTGTGAATTCTTGATACGTATGCTGATTATATCATTACTCTCTTCATCTTAATTGAATTCTTGTGGTTGCAAACATATAGAATACGCCAGTATAGCATTAACTTGTTCGAAAGAAAAGTTACATGTCTGGAAAAGAGAGAATGACAATGAAATAGGGCTACCAACCCCTGTTTAAAAGTTAGTGCCGTAACTGGATTAACATCTTGGAGAATTCGTACTATTAGATACGCTTTAAGCTCGAAAGAGTTAAAGTGGATAATCTGTGATGGTCGAAAGACGTTTGGATTTACCATAGAATACGAATCTCTATAAGCGCATGCATGTCGGAATGCCGCATAACTCATAGCCAATAGATACGTAGAACTCATAAGGTGGACATAACCCTAACTTAAAATTCTCATTGATTAAAACCTACTAAATATTCTGATTTTCTTTGTTACTTTGATACTTTTAATTCATGCTAAAATCAAATCCCCCCTTTTCGTAGAATTTTTGATCAACAGTCTACTAATCGTTGCTTACTTAGTGACCAAGTATTCCCTGTGGGATTCGACACCCAACCCATTTGGGTTCTATATTTGACAACGATCGTTTATACTCTTACGAGAGCTGTAGTTTGAGCATTATCAAATTTTGGCGCCGTTGCCGGGGAATACGGTTGTCAACTAAGTTTGTGATAATTACTAGACCCTTTGGTCAAAGATTCTCGTACTTTACTATTAGTTTTTGTTTTTGTTTTCTGCAGGTTTTGTTCAGTGCATGCCCCATACTCGAAGTTCAGGACAACCATTATTACCTATCAATCCTAAACCACATCGTATTAGCAGAATGGAGGCGCAACTTGAAATTGAAAGAAGGGCTGCTCAACAGGAGCAGGCTAGACTAGCTGCGTTGGCCGCCGCCCAAGTACATCAATAGAATATTGATAACCCTGGGCGAGCAACAAATCCTGACGATGAGGACCTAGGTGATGACGAGTTACTAAACCCTAGGCGTGATGATGAGGTGGAGACATCTGCTAATAGAAGAGATCGTCAAGTCAGATTTAGACCTGAACCTCGAGCAATGCAGATTCCATTTGATGATGATGATGACGATCTGGACGGAGCTGGTGCCACAGGAGCTATTATTCCTCCGCCCTTGGCACCCGGAGCCAAGTTCAATATCACAAGCACCATGATTCAGTTGTTGCAGCTAAAGGGCTTATTTGGTGGACTTGCAGGTGATGATCCAAATATGCATCTGATCAACTTTATCTCTACATGCAAGTCATTCAACAATCCAGGCGTTGGGCAGAATGCAATTCGGCTGCGCTTATTTCCATTATCTCTATCTGGGGAGGCGACTCTATGGTTGAACGGGCTAACTCGTGACTCTATCACTAATTGGAGGCAACTGAAAGACGCTTTCCTAGAAAGATTTTATCCGCCATCCAAGTGAGCACAGTTGAGAGATGAGATCAGCAATTTTTGACAGCTTCCAACTGAAGCTCTCCACGAAACATGGGAGAGGTTCAAAAGGAAGCTTATGAGGTGCCCAAATCACCATATGACCAATGTCCACTTGATGGAGATATTATATAGATCTTTGAATTCGATGACTAAGCCAGTAGTTGATAATGCTGCAGGAGGGTCATTCATGGACCTTACTTTTATTCAGGCAAGTGATATACTAGATTGTATGACAAAGCAAAGTAGAGCTTGGCATACCAGGGATTCTACTATATCTATTGGCATGACTGCAGAACAAAGGAGAAGAGAGGAGGAATGTGATCAAGATATAGCACACATGAAAACGCAGCTGGATCTTCTTACCAAGCACTTATTATCAGGGAAGACCGAAAAAGTCAAAGTAGTTGTGTCAAAAGGAAGAGATGAATCCGATTCTGAAGAAGAAGCTAACTACTTGAATAATTAGGGGGGTTTCCGAGGCAATGTCCAAGGAAACCAAGGTCGGAACTATTATGATAGATCTGGAAACAAGGACCATCATCAAGGTAGTTGGAAGGATAAGACTGATAGGAATGGGTTGTATGTTCTACCTGGAAGTCGTAAGGCCGCTGCATATGGTTCTGGAAAGATGTCCATGGAAGATATGATGGCGAAGTTGTTGAAAGGAGTGGAAGCAACCAACATGGGCGTAACTGAGGTGAAGAATGATTTTCCTTGAATAAATCAATTGGTTGACTCGCATTCTATTGCAATAAAACAGCTAGAGCAGCAATTGACTCAACTTTCAGCGGCATTTAATCAAAGAAAATCTGGCACCCTACCTAGCGACACTGTGCAAAATTCAAGGAATCATGGATCATGTATGGCTATCACTACCAGGAGTGGTAAAGTGTTAGACAATCCATCTCAAGGCAAGCAGGTGGTTGATGATATAGCGGATAATGTTCTTGATACAGAGTTTGAAGATGCCATAGAAGTTGAAGTGAGTGCTCATGATGTTACACCTAGACGTCACCAGCCTAAAAAGAGTGATAATCAGAAGCAAGATAAAAAGAAAGTGGTGGAGAAAACGATTCCTCTTCCACCACCACCTTTTCCTCAGAGACTGAAGAAAAAGGCTGATGACACTTCTGAAAAGGTTGATAATCGAAAGCAAGATAAAGAGAAAGTGGTGGAGAAAATGATTCCCCTTCCACCACCACCTTTTCCACAAAGACTAAAGAAGAAGGCTGATGACACCAGGTTCAGTAAATTTATGACTATGTTGAATCAGCTGACTATTAATGTTCTGTTGGTAGAGGCGCTGGAACAAATTCCTGGGTACGCTAAATTCATGAAGGACCTTTTGATAAAGAAGCGGGCAGTAAGCTATGAGCTGGCAGATAATGTTCATCATTGCGATGCAATCGCTACAAGATCGCTAGTTCAGAAAAAGGCAGATCTTGGTGCTTTCACTATTCCTTGCACGATTGGATCGTTGGATTTTGCTAAGGCATTGTGCGATCTAGGTGCTAGCATAAATTTGATGCCACTATCCGTCTATAGGAAGTTGGGGTTAGGCAATCTGACACCAACCAATATGAGGCTCGTGATGGCAGATAGGTCGGTAAAACGACCTGTTGATATCTTATATGATGTATTGGTGAAGGTTTCTTCCTTCATCTTTCCTGCAGACTTCGTTATTCTGGATTGTGAGGTGGACTCTGAAGTTCCCATAATCTTGGGGCACCCTTTCCTCGCAATTGGAAGTGTGCTTATTGACATGAGAGCTAATGAGCTTTTATTTCAGTTGAATGACGAAGTGGTCCATTTTGATGTATGCAAAGCAATGAAGCAGCCCAAAGATATGGATGTGTTCTCTGTAGCTGAAGTTAATTATAAGGATGACAAAGAATTATCGGTAGAAAAGCAGCTTACTGATGAGTCACTATCTGATGAGCTGCTAAATTTTGAGCGTGAGGAGGCTCAAGAACATGAAAAAACTATTTTTGCTCTAACAGAAATAGGGTCCTATTCTCATAATCCTAAGTAGCCGGACCTTGATCTTAAAAATCAACCGTCACCAACAGCAAAGACTTCCATTGAAGAGCCCCCAGTGCTAGAATCGAAAGAGCTCCCCAATTATCTAAGGTATGCATTCTTAAGAAGTGGAAATACACTTCCTGTGAGTGTGGCGGATGATTTAAGTGAACAGCACGTAGAGGCTCTCATCTCTGCTCTGAAGAGATACAAGAGAGCTATGGGTTGGACTATTGATGATATAATTAGTATCCCGTCTGGGATATGTATGCACAAGGGTTATCTCAAAGAAGATTGCATGCCTACAAGTAAGCCTCATTGTCGTCTGAATCCATTCAGAAAACGATCCACCATCTATCTCGATGAAGTCTAAGTAATCGAGATAGCTATGTCGTGCCGCGACAATAAATCAAGCGCTTGATGGGAGGCAACCCATCGTTTTTAATTGTTTTTGTTGTTTTTGTTTTCCTAGGATTTTGTCGAGCCACGACCAAAACTAAGGCGCTTGATGGGAGGCAACCCATCGTTCTAATCATTTTTATTGTTTTTGAGTAAGTGTAGGTGCAAGATGTATAAAGGAGGATATTGGTCTTAAATTTTGATTTGGAAGTGGTTCATGTTAAAGGTGGTAAGTTAGGAATGAAGAAGCAAAGGCTATGGGTTAGGCATTGCCTATGCAAATCTAGGCAATGAACAAGGCAAGGCCTATGTAAATCTAGGCAATGAACAAGGCAAGGCCTATTCTATGGCCTTTGGTCTCTGAATCTAGAATGCCATAGCATAGGCGCCGCCTATGACAAAGCCTTTGGTCCAACAATGCCTTAGCATAGGCGCCGCCTATGCCAAAGCCTTTGCTTTCTGAATCTACAATGCCATAGCATAGGCGCCGCCTATGACAAGCATAGGCAAAGCATTAGGCACCGCCTATCCTTACTTTTTTGTCTCCTAACCCAAGTTTACATGGGTCAAACCCGATCCATAGCTTGTTCTATAAATAGATCTTTAACATTAGAACAAAACACACTTATTTGCTCAAACTAGGCGCCGTTTTTACTCTCCAAATCTCTCAAAACTTTTCTTTTTGCTCATCTAACCTTGCAAGATTATATTCCGAGTCCATCACCAAGTAAGTTCTTCTTTTATATTCCGTAAAGTGTTACAATACTACGCTTATAACGATTTGTTAGATCTTGAATTGGTGTTGGTGATTTGAATGTGGTTAGTTTGTTATGATACAACTAGTTGAGTGAAAGAATACGTGTTGGTGTTCTTGACTTGGTTCTAACTTGTATTTGATTGTTATACACTGTCGTAGATTCATGGAATTGAAATGGTGAAATTAATTGCATAATCTTCAAACTTAACTGCTTGAATGTTTGAGTGACTCATTCATCGAGATAAACATCATGATTGAATACAAGCATGAGATGTTGTGATTATTTCTATACCATAAACTTTATTCAATCTCTACATGGTCGTCTTGTTCCAAAAGTGTATTAATCCAAACCATAAAGTATGGTCAAGATTACATAACATAGAGTTGAAAAGAATAGTTAAAGACAACATGCAAGTATGACTGTGCTGAACATGTTGTTGGAACATATCGCCTATATGTATGTCGATGAAGTCTGAGTAATCGACATCACTCACTTAATTAGTTTGTACAAACAAATTAAGTGTGGAGTGGTGCCACTATAGTTTGTTTGTCGATTATATCTTCCGAGATGAGATAACATGAATCTCAGGTAGAATGGCACCAAAAGGACGACAAGGAAAAGAAAAAGCGTCCACCTCGCAGAAATTGCTCCCAATAAAGTTGACCATGTGCCTTGTGTGTGTGAGATTATACTGTATTTTGTGTTTGTGACTGATGCTAGAACTTGCTCGGTGTGTATGTAAAGCGAAATAAAGAGTGTGAGTTTAGGAGATGATTTAGGCATTTCTTTGGCAGCCTATTATTGTTTACCTTCTTTTTATCTACCTATGGACATTATCCTAGATAACCCCCTTTTGAGCCTTTAAGCCATTTTCTTTGACAGCCTCATATGTAAGCCTAATCCATTTTTTTAAGACCATAATTTGATCCAAATTCCTAAGTGCTTTAAATTGTAAAGTCATGTGACAAAATAAGAGGAAATTGGGTGAGAGTGATGCTTTAGAAGGTATTGGTACTTGAATTTGTTATGAAAAAAAAGAGTGGCTATCATAGAGGTGTGTTATAAAAAAAGAGAAGAAAAGAAAAAAAAAATAGAAAAGATAGTTATGTTTGAATGGCAAAATAGGTGAAAAGGGGTGATAGATGAAAGAAAGGTAGCAGGGTTGATTAAAAGAGAGTGTTAATGGCATAATGTGATGTATTAAAGCGCTTAGGAACATAGTCACTATTTCTGGCCAAAATAGTCCTACCCGTCCCTTAGCCTATATTACAACCTGTAAAAGACCTATTTGATCCTAAACTTAGCATTCTGATATTAGTAAAGCATTACACTAAGGGAAAGCCTATGGTCATCAGTTGCAACATATGAATTCTTTGTGAGAGTGAGAGCAAGGATAACCTTATACCCATGTTCGAAATATATACAATACTTGTGAGAGATGATGGGTAATATATTGTGAGACACACACGGTTGATGAGTTTTGGGTAGTTGTGTATGATTCTTTGTGCCTCAACTTTTGGATACGAAGTAACCATCATCACGAGTCTAGGTTGGAGGTTGAATTGTTTCTAGTGGTGATCAGAAAACTACTCTTTGTTAATAATTGTCGTGCCTGTCTTGATGAATATTTTGTACTGTTACTGTTAAACCCTAAGTAGATGTTTATATGGACATGATATCTTGTTCGAGTTCGAACAAAGCTTTAAGTGTGGGGTGTTGATGTTAGTCATATTTACACGCCTAAAGTACTATAATTTACCCATATTTTAGCTAAGTTTTGAGGACAAAATATATAATTCCTGCACTTTTAGTCCTTTTTCCTGTAAGTGAGCTAACCAACGTGATTAGCAAGTTTTCAGGTATAAATGATGAAGATTTTAGCATTTTATGGAAATTGGACGCCAAAGGAAACTTCACGTAAGAAGGAAGACAGCTTCTGGAAGCTTGTGGACTAAAAGTGATGCATGGAGAACTTGTCCCGGGCAAAAACAGCATTTCTAAAGACTTGGGGATCAGCAGTAACTTAGTAGGATTAGGACAAGTATGCAGTAACCCAGTAGGACTAGGACAAGGATAAAAACCCTATTTCAATAGGACTAGGATATGGATGTTATATAAACCCTATTTTGCTGAAACTTTTCAGCATTCTCTTTTCATCCCCCTTTCTATTCTTTCCCTTCTTCAAAAATTCGTTTTCAAACATTATTCTTCATCTATTCGACTTTTAATTTTCATGACAAGAGAAATGCTACTAGCAAGAAAATCATGCCACAAGTGACACCAAAACATACTTCACGTGAGATTGTTATTATTTTGGTATGATGATAATGTCCATTGTGTTTTCCGTTGCACTCATGAGTAGCTAAACTTCTCTGTTAGGGTTATGGAAGCCTTATGATATACTATCTATTGCTATGATTTTGTGAATTCTTGATACGTATGCTGATTATATCATTACTCTCTTCATCTTAATTAAATTCTTGTGGTTGCAAACATATAGAATACGCCAGTATAGCATTAACTTGTTCGAAAGAGAAGTTACATTTCTGGAAAAGAGAGAATGACAAGGAAATAGGGCTACCAACCCCTGTTTAAAAGTTAGTGTCGTAACTGGATTAACCTCTTGGAGAATTCGTACCATTAGATACGCTTTAAGCTCGAAAGAGTTAAAGTGAGATAATCTGTGATGGTCGAAAGACGCTTGGATTTACCATAGAATACAAATCTCTATAAGCGCATGCATGTTGGAATTCCGCATAACTCATAGCCAATAGATACGTAGAACTCATAAGGTGGACATAACCCTAACTTAAAATTCTCATTGATTAAAACCTACTAAACATTCTGATTTTCTTTGTTACTTTGATACTTTTAATTCACGCTAAAATTAAATCCCCCCTTTTCGTAGAATTTTCGATCAACAGTCTACTAATTGTTGCTTACTTAGTGACCAAGTATTCCCTGTGGGATTCGACACCCAACTCAATTGGGTTCTATATTTGACAACGACCGTTTACACTCTTACGAGAGCTGTAGTTTGAGCGTTATCACCTATCATGTGGAATATTGAATAATATTTCCATCGATATATAATTCACCCAAATCCAACACCCGGGCGAAGAGTTAGAGCATTTTTAGTGAGACAGTGTTTGACCTGAGCCTTCAGCACGTCGCGGAGATAGCTCAAATGGCAATTGTCAAATTCCAGTGTTGCTCCATGATACTAGTGAGTCGTCCCAAACATCCAGGTTGTAGACAAGGTGGCAACATGATAGCTCTGCATTGCGCCACCATGCGATTTCCTATTTGTCAATTTCTAGTGACACAGTGCGATAACGCCGCGTCGCGCCAAGGGTTCAATTTGGGAAATTTTACTAAAAATTTAAAATACGTGTCTAGGGTTAAAAATGTCAATTTTCCCCACATATATAAGCTTTAAAACACAGGATTTAGCCCTTATTCATCAAAAATATTGATATTTTTCTCAAATACCATCAAGAACTCAAGCTAGGATTTTCATAGAAGGTCCAATTTCAAGCAGGTTTCAACATCAATCTTCACGAAATCATAAACTAATGTATGCATAGTGTTCATTCATGGACTCCTTTCAACCATGAATTCTAAGTATCCTTTTTAACTACAAGTTATGAATTTTCTTCATGTTTTCATGCTTTGTATGTTCTCTTTTACGTTGATAAATGAGGAATTTATTGCTATTCCACGATTTGATGATAAATTCCATATGGGTTGATTAGTACAGAAAAAGATTTACTAAATCTCATGACTAAAACCTTGTATTATGGTATTGGAATTGTAGCATGATATTCAATTGTTTTATAATGTGCTTTACATGTATTTTATAATGTATTTTACATGTACTATGCCTACAATATGTTTGATTAAATGTCTAGATGAAGGAAAATTGTCTAACTTGCATGATATCATGAAATCCCCATTATTTTCAAGTTTATGCTTATTATATGTTTGATGAAAGGCTCCTATAAATGTAGTATATATTATTATATTAGTCAAGTCTTCAAGTAAATTATGCTATGTCAGCTTCCTTCAGATAGTCTTATGACTTAGGAAAAATCTTCATGATCTCATGACTCAGTCAGTTATGAGATATCAGTCCATACTCAATTTAGTTCAGTAAATCATGTTCAGTGTCCATTCTGATGGGAGTAGGAATTAGCACTGAGTGAACCCAAGGATGGGGACTCACCTGTTATACAAGGGTGTGATTCCTAGACGCAATCCTTGTATTCCAGAACTATGTAGTCAGCATAGGTTGAGATATCGTAGACTGTTATATGAGGGTAGGTGAGGTGGATTAACCTGTTATGTGACGTTTCCCACCATTCTCGCTATATTTACCTATTATATAAGGGTTACTCACATGTTCTCCTTACCAGTGGCACGGTATT
Organism: Capsicum baccatum var. pendulum; assembly: GCA_030864225.1. Lineage (NCBI taxonomy): Eukaryota > Viridiplantae > Streptophyta > Magnoliopsida > Solanales > Solanaceae > Capsicum > Capsicum baccatum. The sequence continues at coordinate 234,675,282 of CM061552.1, forward strand.
AACACCCTTCCAATCAGGGCATAGATTGGACCCGAACTCAACTATCATATCATCTTTCAGGCATGTCGGTTAGATACTGCTTCCTACAGTTTCATGTTACATAATCAAGACTGTCAGATATAGTTAATCAGTCTCAGTAATAGAACGCAGATAGCTCTTCAAATTTTAGGACTGTTAGATACAGTCAACTTAGATACAGTATCAAACTCAGATAGTTCCATCAGATTCAGAACTGTCAGCTATAGTCACCCACATTATTAGTTATACTCAGATACAGTCACCCATGTTTTTAGCATTATTCAGATATAGTCCTTAATGTTATCAGTCATATCAGTTACTGGCATGTCATGTTATCAGTATACAGACTCAGATATCATGAAATCAAGTTGTCAGTTATAGTTACGTATTTATACATGTATTATCACGTTCATGTTAGACAGTCAGTTAGCATTATTCATGCATGTGAACCATAGTATATAGCATACCTCACATGTATACTCGGTACATATGTACTGACACATTCGCGCTATGGTGCTTTCTTTTTATGTTACACCATAGGTTTAGAGACATGAGTTCCAGATCAGCAGTAGAATCTAGATTCAGCAGTCAGAGTAGGATTGAGTCCTCATCCTTCGAGGATATAATGATTTTCTAGTATCTCATTGATTATCTTATTAGTTGGAGTTGGTTGGGGAGATAACCCATTAACTCCTTATTCAGATTCTTCAGACAGTAGAGGCTTTCAGACTAGATGCAGACTAGATACAGACTATCATATTTTAGAGTTCATTTTTGTTTTTGGTATTCTATTACCCCACACAAATGTTACGTTATTCAGTTATATTCATGATCAAACCTTATAGCCTTTCAGTGCATTTTTCTACATTATAATGTTATATTATGCAGTATATAGATACAAACATTAGTCATGGGTTAGCTTATGGTCCTTCGAGGTTATGAGCACCGTGTAGCATTCTGGTTCAGCAAATCGGGTTGTTACAGTAGCCCTTTAGAGCCGGATATCAAACCCACAAGGACTTGTGTTTCACAACTAATTCTAACTTTACTAGAAAGATTAATCATGTACGAGTGTAACCAATAACATTTAAAATTTGAGAATTCAAAAGTAACAGTAAACAATATGGAAATATAAACTATTTGAAATAAATTGGGAGAAATTCGGGGTCAAGGAACTATGAACAATCCTACTTGGACTTAAAAACTCATTGGTTAAGTTAATTATTTTGGTCCTTGACTCACGGGATTGATAACATTATTATGGCTTTTCGAGCCTCTAATCGTCTATCTAAGTTAGCCCCTCAACTACATTATTGAGTGGGGATGTGAAAACATACTTAAAAGCATTTGTATGTCTTCCCATATTAAAAAAAATGTGGAAAATTATGTATATTCCAATCCTAAATGCGAATCCTATATTTAATATTTAAAGTATAGGATCCCACTCCATATATCCCACGGTCTAATCTATTATTCCTCTTTACGGGATTATAATAGAAATATAGGTTTATTGTAGTGGTCACGAATCAAGAATAGCATTAAAAATATTATAAGAACAACCAAACATTATAATCAGCACTAAACCAACTCAATTATAAGCTAAGTATTCATGTTTGTAGCCTCAACCCTAGAACGAGGGTGTTTAGCCACTCATAGTCTTAAAATGAATCACAAGAGTGGAATGCATATGTAAAAAAAAAAGTAAATTAAAGTAAAGAATAGAATAAGAGCCCAATGTCCTTTTTACCAGTGTCCTATTTAAAGTGTTGGAGAAGTAAGCCAATTTTGACCCTTGGGAGTGGCACGCCCCAAATCATAGATGTGCAAGAGAGTGAAAATCCCTAATTGTGAACGCATTCTAGAATCAGGCATGTACTTTGTGTCTCATGGCATGGAATAAATTATCTTGGAGTTCTAAGGGTGTGGTTGTAAGACCCCGCAAGAAAACCCTAAGCTTAATTCAGATCATTTATGCTTGTTAAGGGGTCCCAGACTTAAAAAATTCTAGCTAAGTTTACGAACTTAGATTATTTTAGACTCCAAAAGTTCGCAATCTCATTTTGCGACCTTAATATTCTTAAATGATCTATATTTTGATGAATTCAAGATTAGGAAGATCAATAAGTGTTCTCGAAAAAGTTTTGAATTATTCAAAACTCGTTTAAACCACGTTTGGAGTCACAAAATAGTGGATCAACACGATCTTGGCGCGCCGCATTACCGATTGTGTTGGTTAACATTGTTGAAAGTTGCCAGAGACAAAACTACTAAAGGTTGGCGCAATTATGGCGCGATGCATTGGGTATCGCATCGATGCCCAGTTTTCAGTCATTAAAAGCTACCTCCTCAGGGTTATTTCAGTATTTTTCCCACGCCCTTCAGCCCTTATAACACAAAATTTATCCCTCTTTTGGCTAATCATATTCATTATTTACAAAATTCTCAAGAACAAAACCCTAGGACTATCAATTCAAGAATCAATTTCCAAGAAATTTCACCATCAAACTTCAAGAATTCACCAATTCACCAACTATGGTATGTCAAGTGTTCGTCCAAGGGTTCCTTCCACCCTTGGAGTCCAAGAAACCTTTTCAAAAACTCAAGATAATGTTCTATGAATTTCATGATTTAGTTTGATTTTTTTCATGACTATTATGTTCATGGGTTCTCTAGTTCATGATTTAATTGCAATATCTATGTGAAGCAAAGTGATATATGTGTAGTATCATGTGAAACCATGTTAAACCCTTGAAATTTGTCAATAGGAATATGAATTATGATGTCTATTTATTGAATAGTGTTATGTGCATATGTTATGCTTACTAGGTATTTTATGAATTTCCATGTGAGTTAATAAGAGAAAGAAATCATGCCATTCTAGTTTATGTGAAACTTTTATCATGTAAATGTTTGATAAATTGTCAATGAGAATGAAATAATGCAATACTATAGAATGCTTATGTGTTTTTCTTATCCATGTACAAGTAATGTATCACAAGTGTTCGTTGAAATATCTTGATGAAAGAATAATGAACATGTAGCCATTGTTGAGCTTTTAAGCTTGTGCCATGATTTACTTATTATGCTATCGAATCCTGGGGGTATGTAATACTTGGCAATTTAGCTGTGTACCTAGAGCTAGTGCCAATTTTCACGATACTCTCAGTTAAGCCATGATCAGTAGAATTCAGTCAGTCACATGACTCAGAAAAACTCAGTAAATTCAGTATCTATCCAATACTTAGTAATCTCAGTAATCTCAGTAATCTCAGTAATCCAGTAAGCTCAGTAATTAGAAATCTCAAAAATCTCAGTCAGTTATCAAATCTCAGTAGTATTCTGTCAGTTAACGGAATCCAGTGACCTAGTTTAGTCTAGTTAATCAGTACTATCAGTAACAGATCAGTCCTATCCATTTCGGCGTCTGTTCGAATAGGAGTAGGATTCAGCACCAAGTGAACCCAAGGATGGGAACGCACACTGTCAGCAGAGGGTGTTATTCTTAGGAGAAACCCCTGTATTCCAGAACGATGTAGCCAGCATAGGTTTAGACATCAACACTGTCTGTTAAGGGTTGATAAAGTAGATTAACACTGTCATATAAGGGTCCCACTATTCTTCTTTAGGGACACTTTCAGATGAGGGTCACTCACAGCTTGTCCTTACTATTGGTGTGGTATTAATACCCTTCCAATTGGGGTTACAGATTGGACCCCAACTCAGCTATAATAGCTTATTAGGGGAATGTCTGTTAGATGAGTTCTCCTACACTTTTAGTTACAGAATGAGGACTATCAGATACAGTCACTCAGTCTCAGTAATAAAACTCAGATATTTCTTCAGATATCAGGATTGTCAGATATAGTCACTCAGTACAGTATAGAAATCAGCTAGTTTCATAAGAATCTAGACTGTCAGATACAGTCACTTAGTATCATTTATTAGTAGCTTATGTTATTAGTATTCAGACGAGTAGTCAATATTACCATGCATTCAATTTCAGTTACTTATCCATGCATGTATTCCCATGTTCATGTTATATAATCAGTTAGTATTGTTCATGCATATGAACCTTTTGTATTTAGCCTATCTCATTTGTATACCAGTATATTCAATCGTACTGACGCATTTGCACTTTGGTGTTTTTATACCATAAGTTCAGAAGCACGAGCTCCAGAGTATTAGTAGCATTCCAGTTTTAGTAGTCAGAGTAAGCAGTGAGTCCTTATCATTAGAGGATGTTATTATTTAAATATTTTATTCCTTCAGTACTTAGTTTATTTTAGTAGTTCAAAGTTATTTATGGAAATATCCCATCAACTCTATAATTTTCTGACAGTTTTGAGGCTTTCAAACTACAGTATGTTCAGATAGTTTATTTCAGTTTTGTGTATTTCTATACACCATTCAGATATTATTTTATCAGACATGTTATAGTTTTTAACCTTATGGCCTTACAACTTATATTCTACATTTATACAGTATATCATGTAGTGCTCTGTTACAGATATTAGTCATGGGTTAGCTTGTGGTTCTTCGAGGTCATGGGCACCGTGTAGAATTTTGGGTACTAGACTTGGGGTGTTACAAACTTAGTATCAGAGCCTAAGGTTCAACAGTGTCCTAGGAAGTCTAAAAAGCCACATCTAGTAGAGTCTTATGCGTGGGTGTGTTGAGCACCACACTTATGGAAAAGAGGCTATGAGATGTTTTAGGAACAATGTCCCCTCTTTCAGTATTAATGTCATGCCAGTGAGCATGAGCTCAAATTTAACTCCCAGTCTAATCCATTCTCCCTTTAATTATAGAACATGTCTCCCAAAAGGACTAACAAAAGAAGAATCCAGAATCAATCGGCACCTCCGTCCGTTCAAGTAGATTCCCTGGATGAGCATGTTTTTCATGGCAAATTCAGAATCAACTATCTTACTTTATCTTATTCAGTAGTATCTCAGAGAAATCAGTATGCTATTGTCCCACCCAGGAATATGATTCATGCCTGGCAAAATACGGTGGTAAAGCATAGAAAGAAAGAAAGAAAGAAAGAAAAAAGAGAGAAAATAAGAGAGCGAGAATAGGTAATCTCAATTTCGCTCAGCCTAAGTCAGAGGGTGTTAACCGTTTTCAGTTTTGCCCAAAGTCTTTGATTCTATTTCTTCCCTTAGCCAGTGCTCCGGTCCCTAAATTCAGAGATAGGGCACCAAGTCCTAAACCTCATAACGGTTTTAGTAGTGCCCGAACCCATCCCCTTTGTAAGACTTGTGGTAAATAACATAAGTGTATATGTAGAGCCAGCAGTGATGTCTGTTCCGAGTGTGGTGAGTCAGGTCAAAGAGTCTGATACTGTCCTAAGGCTTGTCCACAAAGCTAGCATAACCGTTGCTCAGCTTATTTCGGTCACCCTAATCAGCAGGGTTCCAACTTCAGTGCACTAGTGGGCAATGCCCAAATAGACTATATACTCTTCAATCTCGACAGGATCAGGAAAATTCTCCTGATGTGGTCCCTGGTACGTTATCGATCTTTGACTTACATGTTTATGCTTTGCTAGATCTTGGAGCCTCTTTGTCTTTTGTTACTCCTTATATAGTAATTGATTTCGAAGTCAGTCCCAAAATTCTAGTTGAACCCTTTGCGGTCTCTACCCCAGTGGGTAAAACTATCATAGCCCGATGGGTATACTGGAACTATCTGGTTATGGTATCTCAGAAAGTCACTCCAGCAGACTTAGTAAAATTAGAGATGACTGATTTTGATGGTATTCTCGGCAAGGATTGTCTTCATTCCTTCTACGCCACAGTCAACTACAGAAATATAATTGTCCAATTTTAGTTTTTGAATGAATTGATACTAAAGTGGAAGGGTAGTACATTAGCATTCAGGGGTCAACTTATTTCCTAACTACGGGCTAGGAAAATGATATCTAAGGGATGTGTCTATCATCTTGTTCAAGTTAGGGACTCTAGTCTCAAAACTCTCGATTTTGAATCAGTCCCAGTAGTGAATGAATATTTAGATATCTTTCCCAAAGATCTTATAGGAATTCCTTCTGAAAGGGAAATAAACTTCGGCATAGACCTTCTTCCGGATACTCAGCCTATATCTATTCCGCCATATAGAATGGCACCAACAAAACTCAGAGAATTGAAAGAACAGTTGAAAGATCTCCTAGTTAAGGGATACATTAGATCCAGTGTGTCCCTATGGGGTACACCAGTCTTATTCGTGCACAAGAAAGATAATTCTCTTAGAATGTGTATCGACTACCATTAGCTAAACAAGTTCATAGTCAATAACAAGTATTCACTTCCCGGAGTTGATGACTTGTTTGATTACTTCTAGGTGCCAGCTATTTCTCTAAGATAGACCTTAGATCAGGCTATCAGCAGTTCAGACTCAGAGAATATGACATTCCAAAGATGGCTTTCAAAACTCGGTATGACAACTTTGAACTCTTAGGCATGTCTTTGGTCTTACCCACAGACCCGCAGCCTTCATGGACTTGATGGACCGAGTGTTCAACACGTACTTGGACATGTTCGACATAGTATTCATAGACGACATTCTTGTCTATTCCTGTAGTGAGCGTGATCTTGTAGACCATCTAAGAATATCAAAACCCATCAGTTATCATGATACCAATTTATGTCTTACATGTCAGCTCTATGACCATTTGTCATATTCGTTCACATTAGTGAAAACTCATATACGCTACCAATTCCTAGGATAAGGAGTTATAGTTCACTCAGTGTTATGAATCATGTCCCATGAGTACAGAAACTTCAAACTCGGGTTATGAGCTCATGACTTATACACTCATTTCATGCTTTACATATGCCCAGCTTACATGACACATGCTCCACTCCTTGTCATCAGTCAAACTCAGATTTATGTCATGAATACCCTTAATTAAGATCCCTCGGTGAATCCGTGGTATTGATTCTCTATCCCTAAGCCTCAGTTACTGCATCAATTCAATAATCTATATTCAGTAAAGGACTCGGGTAGTCCTACAGGACCATGGCTTTCAGTTATCAGTTGCTTAGCCATTAGAATTTAGTACTTCAGTACCAGTCTAAACCTCAATTATCAGAAACCAGTATTTAATCCCAATTATAGTCTTAGTTGCTATTATAGTATCAATTAACATCATAGCTATAATCTCAGCCCAGTCATAGTCTAGCCAGATCAGAAACTCAGTTCACTTTTAGGATTACCCGACTATAGCATATGGCCAACAGTTACTCAGTTAGTAGTATTTTAGTACCTCTGATTATAGAGAGTTTCCAAATTATGTTATACGCTTGGTCTTGCATCCTTAACATAATATAGATTTCACTCATTTATGCTCAGTTACCTTATGTTACCCATTCAGTCGTTACCTTCTATGCATGATAGTCTGCAATATAATTCCAGCTATAAAAACTAAGTACCATTCATTCTTACATGCCTAGTACTCAGCCATTGGTCAGTCAGTAGATTAGATGAGTCAGTCAGTAGGAATTAGCCTGAACAGCCAGTACCTCAGTCTAGCAGTCAGACAAACAAGTTCATATATTTTCTGATTTTGTCCATCTATTCATACAATCTCAAGTCTCATGAATATGACCATTCTAAGATAGAACAATCATGTAGTTGCATGTGCATCTCAGTCCATGTTTCATGTCTCAGTCTTAGATCCCAGATATACAGTCATGATTCAGTTTGTAGGTTCCTTGTGCATCACCTCAATTTTCCTCAACATTTCAATCAAGTCAGCATTCTTTGAGGGACATAGTGTCCCAAGGGGGAGATATACTATAATTCCCAAACTTTCATGACCTAGACACTCTATTTTCCTCTTCATGTAATGAATCCAATTTGGAGTAGTGGGTACCCATAGGTTAACACTTTAGCTCCAATCTTGGTCGTAAGCTATCTAGTCAATGGCTCAATTTAGCTCACAATGCTCAGTTCATGACATACATTATAGACTTAGTCATGTTCTCGTGTTTTTGTTCATGCATGTTCAGAAAGGATATCAAGTTCAATATTGGTGATCATGTTTATTTAAAGATCTCTTCCACGAAAGGAGTGAAAAGATTCAGAAGAAGGGAAGGCTCGGCTTAGTCCTCGATGTGTCGGTCCCTTTAAAATTCTCAGTCACTTCAGCAAAGTAGCTTATGAGCTCAAATTGCCTTTAGATATTGCCTCAGTTCATCCAGTTTTCCATGTCTCCTTGTTTAAGAAAGTGCATAGGTGACCCAATAGTTGTAGTCCCTATAGAGGGCATAGACATTCAGAACAACCTCTTTTTTGAAAAGATTCCAGTCAAAATCCTTGACTATCTGACTCGTAGATTGAGGAACAAGAGGTCCCTCTAGTCAAAGTTCTTTGGTGGAATCAGTCTGTTGAGGGAGCTACTTGGGAAGCAGAAACAGATGTGCAAACCAAGTATTCTTACCTCTTCTCTGAAAATTCATTCTCAACCTCAGGTAATATCTTTCGTTAAACTTATTTAGTCTCATGTTCAAATTTCAGTTACAAACTTGGTATTCAGTTCCATGCTCTGTTTTCATTTAAAAGTTGGTATCTTAACCATTACATACTCAGTCGCATATTCATGAGTCAGTTCAGTCATGTAATCACGCATCTGATATGCGTGATCAGTTTATCAGTACTCCGAGCCAGGAATTCATATGTCAGTTCATCCATGCATTCATGCATCAGATATGTATGTTTAGTATACTCAACTCATTAGTGATCCCAGTCATGCACTAATGAATTAGTTAATCATGCATTAGATATGCATGTAATATATAATACATTCAGTTTATCAGTCATGCAGTCATAAAATTTGGCACCAAATATGCATGCTTAGAATAAATCTCAGTAAAGCAGTAATGTCAGTCATGTACTCATGTTTCAGTTGTTCATGATCAGTATATACTTCAGTTTATTATTTTTTCCATCTAAGTCAGTCTCATTCGAGGACAAATGATCTCAAGGGGGAGATATTGTAAGACCCCGCAAAAAAATCTTAAGTTTAATTCAGACCATTTAAGTTTTTTAAGGGTCCCAAACTTAGAAATTTCTAGCTAAGTTTCCCGACTTTGTTTATTTTAGCCTTCAAAAGTTTTCAATCTCATTTCATGACCTTAATATTCTTAAATGGTCTATATTTTGCTGAATTCATGATCAGGAAGGTCAATAAGTGTTCTCGGACGAGTCTCAAGTTTTTTAAAACTCATTTAAACCACGTTTGGAGTCCCAAAATAATACACCAATGCAATCTTGGCGTGCTGCATCACCAATTGGGTTGGTTAACATTGTTGCAGGTTGCCAGAGCCAAAACTACTGAGGCTTGGCATGATCATGGCACAATGTGTTGGGTATCACATCGATGCCCAGTTTGCAGTCATTAAAAGCCGCATCCTCAGGGTTATCTTAGATTTTGTCCCACGCCTTTCAGCCCTTATAACACGAAATTTAACCCTCTTTTGGCTAATCATATTCATTGTTCACAAAATTCTCAAGAACAAAACCCTAGCACTATCAATTAAAGAATAAATTTCTAAGAAATTTCAATATCAACCTTCAATAATTCACCAACTAAGGTATTCAAGTGTTCATCCAACAGTTCCTTCCACCCTTTAGTCCAAGAAACCTTTTCAGAAACTCAAGATAATGTTTTGTGAATTTCATGGTTTAGTTCGACTGTGTTCATGACTATTAAGTTAATAGGTTCTCTAGTTCATGATTTAATTGCAATATCTATGTGAAGTAAAGTGATATATGTGTAGTATCATGTGAAACCATGTTAAACCCTTGAAATTTGTCAATAGGAATGTGAATTATGATGCCTATTTATTCAAGAGTGTTATGTGCATATGTTATTCTTACTAGGTATTTGATGAATTTCCATGTGAGTTAAAAAGAGAAAGAAATCATGCCATGCTAGATTATGTGCAAGTTGTATCATGCAAGTGTTTGATAAATTGTCTATAAGAATGAAATAATTCCATGTTATGGTAGCTAATATGTTTTTCTCATCCATGTACAAGTAATGTATCACAAATGTTTGTAGAAATGTCTTAATAAAAGAAAAATGAACATGTAGCTATTGTTGAGCTTTTAAGCTTGTGCCATGTTTTTCTTATTACGCTATCGAGTCTTGGGGGTATTTAATACCCGACAATTTAGTTGTGTGCCTAGAGCTAATGTCAGTTTTCATGATATTCTCAGTCAAGCCACGATCTATGAAATTCAATCAGCCACATCACTCAGGAAAACTCAGTAAATTTAGTATCAGTCCAATACTCAGCAATCTTAGTACTCAGAAATCTCAGTCAGTTATCAGATCTCTGTAGTATTTCTTCAGTCAACAAAATCCAGTGAACTTAGTTCAGTCTAATTAATTAGTACAATCAGTAACAGATAAGTTCATTCCAGTTAAGTATCTATTTAGATGGGAGTAGAATTCAACACCGAGTGAACCCAAGAATGGGAACACACACTGTCAGCAGAGGGTGTGATTCTTAGAAGCAATCCTTGCATTCCAGAACTTAGCCAACATATGTTGAGACATTAATACTTTCTGTTGAGGGGTGATGGGGTGGATTACAACTGTCAGATGAGGGTCCCACCGTTCTTCTTTGGGGAAATATTAAGATGATGTTCACTCACAGCTTATCCTTTCTAGTGCCACGGTATTGATACCCATCTAATTGGGGTTACAGATTGGACCCCCACTCAGCTATAATAGCTTATTAGGGACATCTCGGTTAGATAAATTCTCCCAAAGTTTTAGTTATAGAATCAAGACTGTAAAATACAGTCACTCAATCTCAGTAATAAAACTCAGATAGTTCTTCAGATATCAGGACTATCAGATACAGTCACTCAGTACAGTATGAAACTCAGCTAGTTTCATCATAATCTAGACTATCAGATACAATTACTCAGTATCAGTTATCATTAGCTCATGTTATAATTATTCAGACTGAATAGTTAGTATTACCACATATTCAGTTTCAGTTACTTATCCTTGCATGTATTCTCATGTTCATATTATGCAGTCAGTTAGTATTGTTCATGCATATGAACCCTTTGCATTAAGCCTACCTCAGTTTCATACCAGTACATTCAATTGTACTGACGTATTTGCGCTTAGGTGTTTTTATACCAAAGGTTCGAAGCACGAGCTCCAGATCATCAGTAGTATTCCAATTTCAACAGTCAAAGTCAGCAGTGAGTCCTCATCATTCGATGATGTTATTATTTGATTATTTCATTCCTTCAGTACTTACTTTATTTTAGTAGTTTAGAGTTAGTTGGGTAGTTTATTTTAGTAGTTTAGAGTTAGTTGGGTACATGTCTCATCAAATCCATAGTTTACAGATAGTTTAGAGGTTTTCAAACTACAATCTGTTTAGAAAGTTTATTTCAGTTTTGGGTATTTCTAAATCCCATTCAGATATTTTTTACTTGACATGTTACAGTTTTGAACCTTACGGCCTTACAGCTTGTATTCCATATTTATACAGTATATCATGCAGTGCTCAGTTATAGATATTAGTCATGGGTTAGCTTGTGGTCATTTGGAGTCATGGTCACCATGGAGCATTCTGGGTACCAGACTCGGAGCATTACAGTGGCATGCTATTGTGCTCCAAAAGTTCAATTTTTTTGTAGTAACTCCTTCTGTTTGCCTTAAGTTCCACACTTTGTAGTTGCCTTTCAAACTTTATTTAAACTTTATTTTCTCCTGAGAATTACTCTTATCATCATAAATGGTCTCCTATAGCACCAAAGAATATGAATTAGTGTACATAACACTATAGAGTTCATCCAAGTACACTAGAACAAAGCATAGTTCAAGCTAGCCACACTTTTTTTCTCGTCTAAGCTCTATGTATTAATTTTTATTCTTAACTTGTTTTGATTTCGCATTAAACACTCTAACCTTGAAATTTAATACATAGTTACTCAACTACACAATTAACAACTCATAACGTAAACAATATTCCTCAAAAGTAGGCAAAATAAGTATAGATAATGACACTTAGGTTCATAAATACACCTAAGATCACCATTCTTGACAATCTTATATGTTTTGGTACAAATGAATTAGGGTTCCTAAGGATGTTTTTTGTGTATGTACAATATATCACCTATGGTTGTACTTATGTTTTTAGTTTTAGAATTAAATATCTCATTGATAGATTAGTTCTGGTATTTCTATTAAGCGGCGATATAAAGATGGTATTTTGGGGTAGATGGTTGTCTCATGGGTGAGTAGTGTATGTTCCACTAAAGATGGGTTTGGGTCATGATAACTTGATCTATTCTAGGAAAAGTTAAAAGGATACATATAATAAGATGACTGAACTTAGATAGAATGTTCTTTATATATCATTAATTAACAACACTAACATAAATATATGAATAATGAAAAAAACTTCAAACCTAGGATATACTATTGATAGACAAAAGAAAAAATAATGATAGAGAAATCAAAACAATATTACATTCTCAATAACAGTTTAACAGATATCCATCATTCTCTTCTCTAGCAATGTAATTGTGAGAACCAATTTCATGTTCAACTTTTTCATCAAGCTTTTTTCTACCTTCCATAAATTTACGACCTCTTAACAACACATAGCCTTAATAAACCTTTAATTTCTCTCACATAAAGTTCATCAATTATTTTTTTTACCTCAACAAATTAGTTTAAAAGGCCCTTCATTTACTTCTCCTCATCCATTTGATCTAATAGATTGATTTCATGTTTTTGAGCATTCAATATAAGTTGAAGTTAGTTTTCATGTTTGGATGACTTAATTAGCAATTGGCTATGTGGGGAAGCTAAATAGTTCTTTATTCTATTACTAGCTTGGGTTAGAGATGGCCAAGCAAATGTATTGTTTTCTCTTGGAGTAAAAACAATTATACCAATATCAATATCACCTATACTAGACAACTCTTTTGCTTTCTTACATGATGATTCTAATATTTTATCTTGAATGACTTTTTTATTCTCCGATCGAGATTTATAAAATCCCTAACCCCTATTTTTGTCATATTTAGGCACACAAAATAAGCAAAAGAGTATAATATTTGAGTGAGTACCTCCCATTAGGTATAAAATAAAAATATTTGGCTTTTATGAAAAAAATTTCTTCTTTCATAGTCTAGATCATGTAGTAAAGTTGTCCTCTTTGAAACATACATCTATTAATGTGTTACTCTAGGATTCTCAAACTATGCCTCAACCTTTAGATAATATAAGTAGTAAATCTCAATTCTTCAAAATATGATGCTCTCATATTTAACTATCAGAAACTTCAAAAATCGTACAAATGGATTGAGAAGAGCCTGCTATTATGTTGTAAGTCCTTCAATTTAAAATCTTATGTCCTCATCCATATGAAATATGTAGTTAATATAGAATATGGTATGTATTCAGATTCCTATTAAACCCTTAATTATAGATAGCACTCATGAGAGAAGGCAGTATGTACCTAGATTATTGAATAGATTTTTCATTTAAGGATAGTGTAACTTAGGGTGTCATGATCTATAACTGGTAGAACATCCACAGAATTGGGAATATGTATTAGGAAGTGTAATTGACAAGAATGGTAGGGATAGTAATTGGTTAAAATTATATAGATGGATATATGTATGTCATTAATTTAGATTGAGGTGATACGTCTTTGGGTGTTAACTAAGGGGTTGTGAGTACGGTGTACATTTCATGGTAGAAGATCAAGAAGGAGTTATTAGTAAAGGTGACTTAAAGTTTGCTTGAAGTAGGAGAGGAGTTATTGATGGAGTTTTATTGTGTTAGAAAAGCATAGGTCATTAATGAAAGTATTAGGTTGTTACGGATTATTAATATAGGCTTTCCTTTGTGATTGTGGAAAGGAAATTGGTTGATGCTTATAGAGTTGTGAATATAATTTAGGCAAACGGATAGATAAGTAGTGGTGATCTGTACAAGGATGATATACTAATTCATTACAATAAGATGGACCATAAAATTAGGATCAAGTATTGCTGTTATGAGGTTCTAGTGGACTAGTATTTCTTAATTTTTTTTATATAGCTGCCAAGAAAGAATACTATGTGAACTTGTGTTGTTAATCATGTCTAATACTAGACAATAGGATCGAATAGGATATGACCATCAAGGTGGAGATAATGATTGTTGGGGATAGTTACAATAGTTATATGAAAGGTGATCTAGAAGGCTTCAAATAATGTATGCAAGGATGTAAGTTCATTTATTTGCAGTTAAGTATGATGGTGTAGGAATGATGTAAAGGTGCACCCAAGGTTATATGTGACTGCATTATTTTTAAAGATTATTAACTGTCGTGTGTGCTTAGATAGTACCCCTGAGTTGCTAAGAAGGAAAAAGGCTTGTTATATAGTAATGGTGTTCTTAATAACTAAGTTAGGACTTATATATTGATGGTGTTAGGTCTTTTCGTGTAATAGTAATTCTCATTCTTTTGGAAAAAATATGAACTTAGAGGTGTGATATTACCAAACTAAGAAGAAAAGGGACAAATTGTGTATGTAGAGAGGTTGTTATGATTACTAAGAAAAGTGTAAGTATATGATGATCTTTATTGAATCTAGAGAGACTTAAGGGTGGTTTATATGAAAGAAGTGTCCAAGAATAAAGTTAGTATTTCTCTAAATATAGATTATCCGAGTGATTTAATTACTCAAGTGTAGACCATTAGAGTAAAGAAATCATCGCTCAATCTTTAGGATATGGAATCGGCCGCTACGCTTAGAATGTGCCTTTAATCTAAGGAGGAGATGATAGCATGAAAAAACAAATCAAGTTTTTTGAATAAGACTGTGATTCATGTCAAGAATTATCACAACCAATTTATGAGTCATGATGGCACCTTCTCTATACCTCTAGAAGGTAAGCCGAACCGTAGCCCATAGTTATTTGCAATGGGCTAACTTGGTGGAAATTGCCACAAAAAGGAGAAATATACAATATAACGCATAAATAAGAAAGGCTATATAAATATTCTTCAAGGTAGAAATAACATTGAAAATGATCCCATGACTTGGTAGAGTCAGTACATGAGCTACTTCAACAAAGCCATAAGTTCAAGAATAATCAATACAATCCACCTCGATAAAAAAGAGTAGATATAGATAAGTGGAAGGAAAAAGGGGAACCTCCGACTCCAAGAACTCAACCAATCTCCAAAATCAAATCTGCACGATGAAGCAAATGAACAGCGAAAACTAATACTCGGGTCTTCCCCAAAAAGGTACAAAAGTGTAGTATGAGTACCAAAACCATAGGTACTCAGTAGGCATCATCGTCCAATTGAGATAAATAATGATATAAATATGATAAGATGAAAGATAACATAACTAAGTCAAAGAAAAGGGCAACCTGACCATAATTCCAACATCATTGTACAGAATTAAATGAACAAGCCAAAACAGTAATATAAGGAACATGTGATAATAACTACAAGATTGAACCTCGTAAGACAATATGGGTGGAAAAGTAAATAACAAAACACTGGCCCCCATAAGCCTAGAGAGTACAATCAAGGTAAATAAATAACTAAGCAACCACAATTTACCAACCCTAATGCTATCACTGGGAATTCATTTGTATCATGCCATACATTTAACTTTTCTCCTTAGTGAACTCCAATTGGTATCCATATCCTCAGTACCATACTCAATAGTCGGAATCAAACAGGTATATATGTATCATCAATATCATAATCAATAGATGGACTCTATCCTGAATATATATCATCATTATCATAATCAATATCTAGACTCAAACTAGTATATATATCATCACTATTAGAATCAATAGCAAAACTCAAACTAGTATACATATATATACCATCAATATCATAATAAATAATCGAACTCAAACATGTATATCTATCTATATCATTATTATCTTAATCAATAGTCAAACTCAAACTAGTATATATATCATCAATATCGAAGTCATCAAGTTTTACCATAGTTAACATCAACTCCCAATATCAAACCATCATGACCATTAAGTTCTTAGCCTTGTCAAGACTCATAATAAGCATTTATAGATGTAACGAGCATATAAAATTCTACCAAAACTAGTTCAAGTCCTGGCCTAAGGTGGGTCAAAGGACAACTTTTAATGCCTGAAATTTATCATATGGTAATTTCTATACCATACTAGGATAATATATCTACATCCTCTTTTAGGTGTTATACAAGACTTAATTATCCCTAATATAGAAATTCTACTAAGAACCTATGAAACTAAGCCAAATACACCTAAATTACGATTTTCAGATAGTCTAAAAAGTCTAACTAACCCAATTATTGTCAATTTAATCACCAATACCTAAAAATTATCCCAAATCAAACCTAATATCATAAACATACTATTACATAGCCAAATCAATAAAAAGAGGACACCTAGCCTACCCGAACGCCGAAGAATTTGCTAAATAACTAATTTTCCCTCCCGTGAATACTCTTTAAGGTGCCACTCTATCAAAATAAAAATATAATAATCAAAATGAGAGTAGTGATACTTATATTTCACTATTATTCTTTGGGTCTAAAACGATGCAAAAAATTATGTGGGGCTCTTTTGTGGATATCGCATTTCCAAAATAAACTCAACATCCCCATATGCTCAAGGAGTAATTACCCTAAAAATAGGTGAATTTTGTTGTACATTGGTACTAAAATCAAGTTACCAAGGTTTAGGGATTTTAGATGGAGAAAAGGGGAAATCAACCATGGAAGTAAAGGAATTTTACCAATAAATTGAAGGAAAATCATACAATCGCCCACAATTGCTTTTCCCAAGCTATACCACTCATTTAGGGTTTAAAACTCTTAAGAATGGGTGAGAAATGGGTAAAAATAGGAAGAAAGGGGTATCTAAACCCTCCCCAAGTACACGGGTATAACATTCCTGACACATCGATCTCAATCGCGATACCTAGTTAAAAGGGGAAGAAGTCGCATTCACAATACAAGATATCACTTTTGTGATACCTGTCCATTGCCAGAGGGAGTCGCTTTCATGACATAAGTTTCATGACACAACCTAAACCGGGGCCTAGTCATAATGGGCATCTCAACTCCAACCTAGAATGGACACCACCCTCGATACCCAATCTAACCAACCAATATATACCCTGAGTTGGATGAATTCAGAATATATAAAAAGATACCAAATTAGAAGACATAATGACTTGGGATAGGTCTACTTACTAGACCAACCTAACTAAGTCAATCTATCTAATAAGCAACCAACCAAACCAAAAATGATAATCCAATGTGTATTTATAAACATATCATGACCATTCCATACTCAAGTCCACAGTTGTCTATATAAAGCCTCTAAGCCAAGCCAAAGAGTATCTAGTTGGGACATTCCCCAGACCATAGCCAAAAACCCAATTCTATGAAAAGACAAAAATATGTAAAGTAATCTATGACATAAAATGGATGTCTTTCAATTAATGGAAGCTCACCTAAAAAATCCAACAACGATTATCCTTGAATCCAATTAATAGGCAGGAGGAGGAGTATGGCCGGTTCCTGCATCACGTGAGGATACACCCACCTAAAGATGGTTTAGTGGGTGAACAATAGAAAGTACTCGGCATATGAAAAAAATAATCCCAACCTTTAAAACCAAGTAAACAACCATATGTATTCACAAATATACATATATATATAATCCATGTCGAGAAAGAAAATTGAGTTCAGCATGGCTTTAAAACCATTAACCTAGGTATATGTAGCATTACCCTCTTAATCCACCAATGGGCTATATGGGTCCAGTGTTTCCCTTTGGACGGGCCCTGATGCATGTAGCTACATGAATCGGAGATACTATAGGAGTAAGGGAGTCCCCTGTACCCTTCGCTCTCTATCATACATATATCCAAGTGTTAGGGGATTCTCGTGTACCCCTCAAGTATATGGTCTCCATGACCAATCCTCATTTCGACCAAAATGAGTCTCTAGTGTTTGTCCATTGGACTCCCACCTTCACAATTGGCAATCACAACTCGCCATTATGGCTCAATTAAAACCATTATCACGCAACCAAACCACCAATCCATTTATTATTAACCAAGGCTATAAGAAGTGGTATCATTATACCGACTATAGTTTGCAAGCAATTATTTTAGCCAACCTTAGAGGATTCCTATTGACCCTATATGTTACATTATTAAGTTTATTAGAGTATTCCCATGTACCTCACAAGTACATCATTTTTAGGCTTACTTGAGGGATTTCTGGGTACCCCAAAAGTATTTCATTATTAAGTTTTGCTTGGGGGATTCCCATGTACCCCACGAGATGTTCATAATTCAAACCAATTTCATTATTTCATTCACTTGGGGGATTCCTGTGAACCCCACAAGGTTTTCTTTTAAATAATTTCATAGCCACCAAGGCCTTACTATTTAACCATTTCAAACCATTCAAAACTATTTAAACCAGTGCAAACCAACTTAGGTTCCATTACCAAGCTTCGATGAAAGTTCCACAATATAACCAAAATCATTCACATAGGCATTTTATCAAACCTGTTGAGGGCATACCTTTACCAAGACCAAAACCAAAGCATAAATCATTAAGTTTAGGGTTATCCATGACCCATTTGTTAAACCATAAACAATAAGCACCCACATATGCAAACCATCACCAAAAAGAAGTGAAAACATAATTTAAACAAAGAGTAGATAATAATAAACAATATGCATCCAAAACCCTCAATATTTGTTTTCAAAACCACCATTTATGATCCATAATCAATGTATAACACACATGTTAAAACATGACTTTAGTTAGAACTAACAATTAGGGAGGAGTACATGCCTTATTAAAAAAGATTTACATAGAGGAACTTGACTCTTGAGCCTTTTGGTGAGCACCTTGTAGTAACCCTAGCCAATCTTCTTGAGAGAGTTTAGAGAGGATTTGAGAGTGTTTTTATCTTTCAAAGTGAGTTATAAAAGGCCACCAAGGGTTATATAACGTGGAAACAGAAACACATGGAAAACTGAATGAATAGAACTCATGCTAGAGGGAAAGTCAAATTCAACTTACAATTTACTATCGACGTATTACCAAGAGAGCCAGAGTGTCACTTTCACCACTTCAATGTTCAAGCCTATCTGGAGCTAAGAGAAGTTAACCTAGGACATGGGACTTTATTCCTTATTTCCACCATAGACACTATTCCCCTTTAACCAAGATATTTAAGTGCCCAACACAACAATTTACATATCTATCAACCACACATTCAAGCCTACCTCAACTATTCCAATGGTACTACCTATCATTCCAAAGATTTAGTAACCTCTATTATTTTCACAAAGATTTTTACCACCAATTCCTCTCCTAACCATTCCTTATGACAACAACCTTACCTTAGCCTTTCATTCATCTCCATAACTTTTGTTCTAGTAGTCACCCCAGGATCTCCCCTACCTAAGACCTCTACTATACCTCATTTAAAAATATAACCTCGCTTCCATGCCACTACCACCTTACCACAAGATGGTCACCCAAGGAACAAGAGCACAAGAATCAAGAATGGGGGAGTTACTTCCCAATTATAACTCCTAGTTACTGTACTACCCAAGGCGAGACCTGTAAAAGGAGACACAATACCATAGGCACTAGGGACTTCATAGAAGCCACCTAGGTCACAAATGAAGAATTATCCCGACACAATAACCCATTGTAGAAGTCTTTTGGATTAGACACCGAAAGAAACATGACTGTATATACCACAGGTAATGTACCATCAGGTCAGGATTCATATCAAGGGAACAAAAAGGATGCAGAATACAAACCTTAGGCATAAGTACATTGGAATGCATACAGCACTAAAAGAGTTCCCTTTTAATAGAGATAGAAGAGAATTTCTAAAATATGCACCCCGACCTTCCTTAGAAGTCTCGAAGAAGATTTAAGACTAACCCTCAACCTTCACCTTATTATACCTATAAGCACAACACTTCACTCTAAAGGGTATCACCAAGGATGTTTACTAAGGATGCTTGGATCTCCTATACATAAAACCTCATTCATCAAAATATCACCTAGGGTCTAGCATAGTCACACAAATTTCATGCTCTACCCCATTAAATAATTAGAACCCCAATCTATCTGTTAAACCTAAGGTAGGGAACCACCCTCCTACTCAACACCCGACTCGCCAGGAACTTTATTGACGACTTTAAAGTTGTGATAGTCAAATAATGTATAGCAAGAGTGTAACTAATTTATCCCTAGAAGGATATTGAAATCCACCATAACTAATTTAAACCTATCCACTAGAGTTTCCTAACTACCAATAAATACCACCCCCATAAAATTTCTTAATAATCACTAAGTCACCTACTAGGGTACAAATAGAAAAAGGGTCCTAAATAACCTTAGGACAAAAACCCAAATACACAGCCACAAATAGGGTCACATAAGAAAGAGAGGGTACCCAGGACCAAGTAACCAATACACATAACGGGAAAAGAGTTTTAAAAATACCAATATCGGCATCAGAAGATGGCTAAAACTCTTAAAAAATAGAGACAGTATTGAGAAGGTCCCGGCCAGCGCCAGAGCTAGAATTAGCACCTCTCAGTGCTCAAGCTAGAGAAATGGTAATGTGTACCCTATTTTCCCAAGCAATAATTCTTATGGGATACTCTTGTTTCATGTGACCCAACTGACCATAACTAAAAAAATTATTTCTTTATTCCTCACAATAACCATAGTATAACTGATCACAAAATCTACAAGGAGGGTAGGATAGTACGAATTGGGCCCCACTAGCCTAAACTTGTGCACCTTGTGCCTTAGAAGCTTTAACAATCTTAAAAAATTTGTCTCTCATTCGCTTTGCATAGGGAGCACTAGCCATAAAATAGGAGTTAGGACCCACCCAACTCTTCCGCTTAGGCCACTTACCACCATACTTTTAGCCTCATTTTTGTTCAGAAATTTAAGACCTTTTTCCCTATCTATTTCCCAACTTTACCTTATTCTCCCTCGTATCCATAGGAACAAACTGGCCTGACAAAATTGTCATTATCTTGGTCAATTGATTAATAAAATACTGAAACTCAACATTAGTCACCTCTCCTTGAGGTAACTAAACATAAGTGCCACCTTTTGGAGTAGGGTCAGTGGAGATTGATGGAATTTCACAGGGAAAATCTAAAATTATGACCCTTAATTGGGTCTGTGCCCCATGAGTTGGACGAGATCTATATATGTCATCCTCAAGTGGAATAGGTGAGTTTCTATGAAATTTATATCATTGAGAGGACATTATCAGAAAGGTAAACCAAAAGATGATTTAGGGAAGAGTTCAAGATTATAGAATCTATAGCCAAAAAGTAGAACAACAAGAAAGTGGAACATTCCTAAATTCCATGTAGCCTCCTGATTACAAGTTTAGTGCACAACACACCCCAAATCAAGACTCTACACAACACGGATTTGGGGACACCTCATTACACAAAAACCTAGCCTCTGATACCAACTTTAAACTGTTCGAATTGGGGCCTTATCGTAATGGGCATCAAAAGTTCAACAAGGATCAGAGACCACCCCTGATACCTAATCCAATTAACTAATATGTACCCTGAGTTGGATGAATTCAAAACATATAACAAGGTAGCAAATTAAAAGATATAATGACTTTGGGATAGGTCTACTTACTATACCAACCCAACCTAGTAAATCCATCTAATAAACATCCAACCAAACCAAAAATGATAATCTAATGTATATATATATATATAAATATATCATGACCATTCCATACCCAAGTCCGCAGTTGTCCATATAAAGCCTTTAAACCAAACCAAAAATTATCTAGTCGGGACATGACTTCGAACATAGCCAAAAACCAAAGTCTATGCAAAGACAAAAATATGTAAAGTAATCCATGACATAAAATAGATGCCTTCTACACTATGAAAGCTCACCACTTCAATCCAGCACCAGTTATCCCTGAATTTGATCAATGAGTAGGAGGAGGAGTATGCTCAGTTCCTGCATTACGTAGGGATACAGTCGCCAGAAGAAGGGTTAGCGGGTGAACACTAGCATGTACTCAGGATATGGATAAATAATGCTAACCTTTGAAACTAAGTAAAAAACCATATACATTTATAACCATACATATATACATAATCTATGCCGAGAAAAGAAACCAGGTTTTGTATGCCTTTAAAACCATAACCTGGGTATGTGTAGCATTACCGTCTTTATCCACCCATGGACTGTGTGGGTCTAGTATCAATACGTGTAGCCGCATTAATCAGAGAAACCATAGGAGTAGGGGATTTCCATGTACCCTTCGCTCTCCATGAAAAATATATACAAGTATTAAGGGATTCTCGTGTACCCCTCAAGTTTATGGTTGCCATAACCGTTCCTCATGTCAGCAAACATAAGTTAATAGTATTTGTCCATTGGACTCCCACCTTCACGGTTAGTTATCACAATACACTATTATTGCCTAATTAAAACTATTACCACACAACCAAACCACTATTCCATTTATTATTAACCAAGGCTATAAGTAGTGGTATTGTCATACTAACTAAATATTTGAAGTAATGTTTTTAGCCAACCTTAAGGGATTCTTATGTACCTCGTAGGTTACATTATTAAGTTACTTGGGGGATTCCCATGTACCCCGCAATTCCATCATTATTAGGCTTACTTAGGGGATTTCTGTGTACCTCACAAGTATTTCATTAAGTTTTGCTTGGGGGATTCCCAAGTACCCCACAAGATGTTCATCATTCAAACCAATTTAATTATTTTATTCAATTGGGAGATTCCCATGTACCCTACATAGTTTTCATTTAAATAATTTTGTAGCGACCAAGATCTTACCATTTAACCATCCTAAGCCATTTAAAACAAGACAAGCAACCTATACTCACTGCTTTCCGGCTCATGGCATCTTTTACTATATCTGCATTTCCTGGATGATACAAAATAAAGATATTATAATCCTTTATCAACTTCATCCATCTACATAGCCTAGAATTTAGCTCTCTTTAGGTCATAAGATATTGGAGATTGAGATGATCTGTGAAAATCTCAAAATACATCCCATAAAGATAATGCCTCTAAATCAAAAGCATAAAAACTACTGCCGCCAACTCTAAATCCTTAGTGGGTTAGTTGTGATCATATACCTTAAGCTACCGCAAAGCATAAGTAATAACATGATACACAACCCAAACAAACATCAAAATCATCACAATACAATATAAAACCCTTACCCTCAATAGAAAGATCCAAAATAGAAGCCAAAGTAAGAAACTCCTTGAGTTCTCAAAGCTCAACTCACACTCCTTAGACTATTGGAAAGGAATCTCATTCTGAGTCAATCTGGTCATAGGTGTTAAAATAGTAGCAAAACCCTCAATAAATCATCTATATTTAATGGCAAACTAATAAAGCTATGAACCACAGTAAGAGATATATGCTTGGCCCAATCACAAATAGCCTCAATATTTGTTGGGTCTATCATAATACCATTCTTAGACACCACATGCCCAAGGAATGTCACCGACTTTATAAAAACTCACACATAAAGAATTTGGTGAAAAACACAAGATCTCTCAAAAGGTGTCATTGATGAACACAATCTCAAAGGATCCAAATAAGGTAAGAACACTTGGTTCATCAAATCCATGAATGTAGTGGGGGCATTAGTCAGCCCAAAAGATATTACTAGGAACTTATAATGACCATAACATGTCCTAAAGTTTGTCTTCAGGATATCCAAAGCTCGAATCCTTAACTGATGTTAACCAAACCTCAGAATAATCTTGGAGAACATGGGTACTCCTTGAAACTTGTCAAAGAAGTCAATAATGTAAGGCATAGGATAAAGGTTCTTCACTATCAACTTATTAAGCTGCCTATAATTAATACACATATGCAAGGAGCCATTTTTCTTCTTTATAAACAACACAGAAAACCCCTAAAGAGGCACACTCAACAAGATCCATATGGTAAGATTCCATAGAAATAGGTTAGGTGCCAGGCTCAAAATCAATAATTAACTCAATCTTATGGGCAGAAGGTATGCCTGGTATATTGGTAGGGAAAACATTAGGAAACTCACAAACTACAAGAACAGAGTCAAGGGTCGTACTCTCTATGCTAACATAATAAATATAAGTGAGATAAGACTTGCAACCCCTCAAAATAAGTCTCCAAGAACACCTATAAGAAATAATCCCTATTGGATCATGGATAATAACTCCCATCTACACGATTAAAGGTATGTACGACATTACTAAGGTAATGGTCTTAGCAAAATAATTTAAGAACACCTGATAGTGGGATAACCAGTTCATGCCCAGAATCACATCAAAATATACCATGTCCAATATAATAAGATCAACATGAGTATCAATATCTCTACAGTAGTAATAAATAATCTAAAACCCTGATTAACGACTAAAAGATCACCCACGAGAGTAGATACACGTAAGGGCATAGATAATGAATCCCAAGATAACTCTAAATATGGAGAAAAATAAGTTGACACATAAGAATAATTGGATCCTAAATCACATAAATAAAAGGCCAACTAAAGAAATACCAAAATTGTACCTTTAATAACATCATCCAAAAACTTAGCGTCGGATCTAGCAGGTACTACATACAACTAACCATGCCTACCACCTGACTAGAATCCTAACCAATCTACTGCCCTACCTACCTGAAAACCTCTATGAGTGCCTTATGGACCACCTCTATGACCATACATACCACCTTTAGCTAGGAGATGAACTTCTCTAATAGTGGGAACTTTGAGTTGTGGTAACAATCACCCTATTACTAGGGTAATCATGCATGTAATGACCAAAAGCTCCATAACCATAACTTGTCACTTCAGCTATACCAAAACTAGATTATCTAGCTGACCTAAAGTAGCCATCTCGACTAGAGTAAAAAAAAAATGAGCCCCTCAAAAAATAACCACAACTATGATACGGGTGATCAATAACACAAGATTAACCTCTATCAGTAATTTGGATCACTGAATGGATATGTCTACTAGGCTAACTTTGAGGCTGGTACGACTGATATGGAGGGTATCTACACTGAGAACTGTTGCCTATGAATTAGAAGCTACGACAACTTCTATTGAAACTACCCTGATATTGAGGCCTTTTATCACTAACCTCTTGGGCCTTGCAATGCATATCCTTCATCATATAAGCATGATTAGAAACCTTAATAAAAGACCTAGTTGTAACAACCAAACTCTGAGTATTTATAAGAAGAGAAAGTCTCAATACTTGAATAAAGTAATGAATTCTCTCATACTTAGTAGTTAGAATAAAAGTACCATACCTAGACAACTAATTAAAAAGGCATCGTACTCAACAACAATCATGGAGCCCTACTCCAATCTTGAGAACCAATCCTTGAGGTGACGAGGCATGTATTTCTATAAGAAAATCTCAAAGAACTAAACCTATGTAAAAGGAGAAGATACAGCTGGCTTGGAATCAATATGACCTATCCACCAATGTCGAGCTGCCATGTCCAATTTTAAAGTAGCTTAATTCAGATCATAAGTCTCAACTAGGCCTAAATTATAGATCCACTCCTTACAAGCAATCAAAAACTTATATGCAGCCTCACCTAGTGCATTAGAAAACATAGATGGAGCCTATCTCAATAATCTACCTAACATCTTTTGATCCTCACCAAACATAGCAGGCTCAGTAACCACTGGCTGAGCAACTACCTCTGAGAAACTACTGGTATAGGAGAGACCTCAACTTTAAAAGTCAAGGCTATATGGTTCACCTACTTATTTGTACCACTCTAATCTATAGAATATGTACCATCCAATGGTACACCAAAAACTAACCAAAAAAGTTAAACCAAAGAATCCCTGATCACTGAAGAAGAAATATATCTTGGTGGAGCCTGGGATGATTCTCGGCCTACCACTGGCTAGGAAAGAAGAACTTCTAGCTTAGGAAAAGAAATAAGATATGGTGGAGGCCCTCTATGCTAGACCCTAGCTTAGGATACATCTCGAAGCTATCCACGACCTCTAGGTCATCTCTGAACAATGCTAGGATCCCTAGGCTTGGTGTCGAGACCCTTATCTCATGTAGAGGTAGCACGCATCCTAGCCATCAGCGAAAGAGTAAAACCAAGGGAATTCCTTATAAACTGGCTCAAACTCTTAGAATAAAATGAGTGAAAGAAGTAAAGAACTACTATATTGTCCTATAGACTCTCAAAGATACGAAATGGACATCATCTTTTTGATCTGTAGGACTCTACTAGATACTTGATCTTACACTAATATTACCAATGAAACCTAGGCTTTTATTCTAATTTTTAATTTCCTGATTTGTTTCATTATAGAATCTACTTTATCCCTCTACTAAGTAAGACAAACCATATCCCAAAGCAATTTATAATAGGCTAACTTGGTGGAAAATACCTTAAAAGGGCAAAATAGACAACATAATTCATAAATAAGAAAGGCAAAAGAAATAGTATAAAGGTATCCATAACATAGAAAAAAATCCCACAACCTCGTAGAGTCAGTATAAGATCTACTAAAACAAAAAACAAGAGATACAATAATAAAACTATAAGTTCTAGAATAGTCAATACAAACCGTCTCAGAAAACAAGACTAGACATATATAAATGGAAGGAAAAAGGGGAAACTCCAACTTTAAGATCTCACCCAATCTCCAGAATTTACTTTGCATGATCATCGAATTAACGACAATAACTAGTACTTGGATCTGCACCAAAAAAGGTATAAAAGTATAGTTTGAGTACAAAAACCATGGGTACTTAGTAGGCATCATCGGCCAACTGAACTAAATCATGATATAGATGCAATAAGATGCAAGATAATATAACTAAGTCAAAGAGAAGGGCAAACTTAAGCATAACTCCAACATTGTTGTACACAATTAAATGAACAAGCCAAAATAGTACTATAATGAACATGCAATTATAACTACAAGATTGGCCCCCATGAGACAATAAGTGTGGAAAAGTAAATATGCCAACGTGGGCCCCTATAAGATTGTAGAGTACAATCAAGGTAAATAAATAATGAGCAACCATAATATACCAATTCTCATGCTATTACTGTGAACCCATATGTATTATGCCATACTATAAACATCTTTCCTTACCAGAATCCAACAATATCCATATCCTCAATACCATAATCAATATCCAAACTCAAACCTATATATATATATATCATCAATATCATAATTCATAGTAAGACTCAAACCAGTATATATATCATTAGTATCAAAATCAATAGTTGGACTCAAATCAGTATATATATCATCAATATCATAACCAATAGCCAAAATCAAACCACTATATATATATCATCAATATTATAATCAATAGTCATACTCAAAATGGTATATATATCTATCTCATTAGTATCATAATCAATAGCAGACTTGAACTAGTATATACATTATTAATATCAAAATTATCAGGTATTATCTTATTTAGAATCACCTCTAATGTCTAACCATCCTTATAATTAAGTACTTAGCCTTATCAAGCCTAATAATAAGAATTTCAAGGTATAATAATTTTATAAACGTCTATAAAAACTAGTTCAAGTCCTGGTCTAAGGTTGGTTAAAGGCCCACATCTAATCCCCAAAATCCATTATAAGGTAAACTCTATCCCATATAGGGCTATGGTATCCAGATTCACTTTTAGGTGTTAAACAAGCCTTAATTATCCCTAAGATAGAAATTCTACTAAAAACCTAAGCAACTCAACCAAATACATATAAATTATGGTTTCTAGATAGCCTAAAAGGTCCAGCTACCCTAAGTATTGTAAATTATTCACCAGCACCTAAAACCCCTCCAGAATCCAATATAATATCATAAACATACTATGGCATGGCTCAATCTATGAAGAAGGGAAACTTATCTTACCTGTACTCTGAAGAAAGCTCAATGAATCTGCTAAATCACTGATTTCCCTTTGAGAAACCTCTATAAGGTAACATGCTATAAAAATCACAATCTACTCATCATGATGTTAATAATGATACTCATATTGCTCTATTGTACTTCAGGTCCAAAAATATACTAAAATCCCATTTGGGGCCCATTTATAAAAATCATAATTCTAAAACCAACTCAATGTCCCCATATGCTTAAGGAGTAATTACCCTAAAAATAGGTGAATTCTAATCTATACTTGTGCTAAAATCAAGTCACCAAGTTTTAGGAATTTTAGATGGAGAAAAAGGGAAATCGAGTATGGAAATAAATGAATCTTACCACAAATTTGAAGGAAAATTATGTAATTAATCATTATTTCACCTCAAAAATCGCCCACAATTGTTATTCCCAAGCTATCCCACACCTTACGATTTAAAACTCTTGTGAATCAATGACAAATGGGCAAAAATGCATAGAAAGGGGTATTTATACTTTCCCTAAGTACACGGGTGTCATATTTATGACCTATTAATCATAATTGCACTACTTGGTCAAATGGGAATAAGTTGCATTTGTGATACAAGACATTGATTTTGGGATACCTGTCCACTACTAAAGGAAGTCACCTTTGCAACATAGATTTTGCATTTGTGAAACTAGCTTCTAGTGGACAGATCACTATTGAGATCAATGACTCACGAACGTGAGTGCACTAATACCAGTTGAGACTTGGAAATTTTAAAGTCCCCATAAACCCCTCGAGATTGATCTGGGATCTCGTATATACAAGCGGACTATGTGATCCTGTCAGGTTTGTCTTTTCAAACTCAATGGCGCAGTTGAAATTCCCATTCAAGATTATTTAAATGAAAAGTGGATCCCATACCTCACATACCACATTCTTAAATTTTGACCAGTAGCTCAAAATGTGTTGCCTCGGGACCTAAGCAAAGAATCCATATAGTCCAAAATTAACATTCTGAAGCTATTAGAACAATAAAAATTGGCATACAAGGTTGTTTTGCTGAAGTTATCACCCAGTAGCCAATTTGAACCAATGAAGACTCCAAAATAGTAAATTGGCTCTAAAAACCCAATGAATTGCTCGATAATCAAATTGCAAGGTCCATCAAGTCATAAATAACTTAGGGAAACTGTAGGAAAGATATAATGGTGAAATAAGTAGAAATAGGGAAATCATCTGAAGGTTCTTTACAATAATAGTTATGATGTGATCGTGATTCATTCTTACTCTAGCATATTCCTTGGAGTTCAGTCATTATGACACCCTATCCATGTCTTTCATTAAAGATCCATGCTTGTGGTTAATTCTTATAAACTTCATGCATATTCATGTTAATTTTCAGCTCCTATTAAAAGAAGTAATAGAATTACTCTGTGATCCTAGTCATTCCTCTTGAACCTATAAGTTTGAGTCCTATGTTTGGTAGCTTATGATAAATATGAACCCATATTTTATAGTATGCTTAGTTCCTTGAACTCATGGTACACCCTTAATGACCAGTGAAATCACATTATGTCATGTATGCCCTTAGTTAAGATTTTTTAATGAAGTTGTGTCTATGATACTCTATTCTTTAGGCCTCAATAAAGTGTAAGATTTATGTTTAGCATTCTTTCATACTTTAGGTCCTCATGATTATCACTTCAGTGACTCTCTTTATATTAAGATAGCGGTTATGGATATGAATGAACTATGATTTAGATGGGAGAGAGTAGAAGTTTCTTATTAGTGAAAAATTATTTTATGCCTTTTTAGTCTAAGTCTATAAGAGTGAAGGAAGATCCATACAAATCTTTGTTTTATGTCATAGTTATATAAGAAATTTAGGTGTGCCTTTTCAGAAAAAATTCATGAAATTGTTATCAACAGTATTAGAGAATATTAAAAAAATCCTAGATGGGTTGGATTAGTAGAAGTTCAAACGTGGTTATAACGGTAGGTTTGAATTTCATGTTGGTGTATAAGTGGATGAATGCATTGTGCACAACTGAATTCCTAAATATAGCTCAGAGTTAGTTATTTAAATGGTAAGGAGTATTATTCTTGAGATGAGAGCGTTGAAAAGACATAGGATATTGAATCCCATAGTTTAGAATAATATTATTATGTTATGTGTAGTCCCTTGTGACTTTTAGTTAGGGTTGAACATGGTGAGGGTATGTGTTCAACTCAGACTTTGGTAGAAGTAGTCACCTACACCCTTTGAAAGTTATAAGTTGCATGAAATAAAGTGTAGTATTTAATAGGTAAGGTAGCATTGAGAAGTGTTGTTAAGCTTAAAGGTCAACTGTTGCATCGACTAGGGCATAGTAATTCTATTCTAGATTATTTTCTATATTCCTATATTCGATGTTATATAGTATTAGCCATGTTACAATTATTTGAATTCCAAACTCAGATAATTCCCAAAATTATTTCCCTCAATTGTTATTTGAAGTAATGGTAAGAAGAGTCTGAGGAAACTTATATTCTCTTTTTCATAATTCTTGGAAATTTTACTACATTAGCTAACACTTCATAGTTATAGATGTACGATTGTGTCATTAATGTTTAAATTGAGTTCTGAACTCTTAGAATGAATCAAATCCTTATAGTCAATCAATTTATCTTGAAAATCAGTTTCAAGTTAATTGTTTTACCTTTTTCAGATCAGCTATATCCTTTATTGTAGACATAATGTCCTAGTACCATTATTTGTTCACTTCTAAAAATGATTCAACAGCAGTAATAGATTTCCCTCGTAGCATTAAGCTCCTCTAATTTTATGTCTACATTGTTCCATATGTATTAGGTGAGTCCCTAATCTATCAAAAGTTTATTCCAGTTACAAAACATGATCACTTTTAGAAATGTAGTCTCACTTTAGTAACTACATTCTTTTCATCCCAATATCAATTTTTATTCGAGGATAAATGATCCCCATAGGGAGATATTGTAATACCCTACAAACTTCCAGCTAAGCTTCAAACCATTTTTCATATGTATATAGGCCAAAAGTGACTATTTTAAATCAGATATAAGTATCATGATAATTACCTAGTGTGTAAAGTGATTTTAATGTGAATCACACTCATAGGAAATATTAAGAACAAAGTTGAGTCTAGAGCATTTATTATCGATTGAGTTTTAGTATTTGATCCTACAATGGTTAAATTTAAATGAGTATAAATTCTAGAGTATATTTATTTTTAGAGATCAATACCCACGAAACAAAATGTGTTTGATTTCCTTTTTCAACGCATCAAATTTCACCTTAATCCAATACCTGACTGAAAAGTTATGCGCTTTCTCATGGGCGAATCAGTAGTGGTCCATAACAAAAGCATGTCATGTTGACTGTGATCCACAATAAGAGTGTGGCATGCTACTTTTTATCTATGCTAAAAGCATAGCATGCTATCTGAGCTCCATGATAAGACCTTTCCATGTTAGTGGTCACACCGATGCTAAGATCCCTTTTTTTTATTTTTTGAGGTAGGTCCTTCAACTAATACCAAATGTGTTTCCTTTATCACATAACAAAATCACCATTCCCTCTCCTCCCAAATGGTCAAGAACATCAGAAGAAGGGTTCTCTCTACAAAACTTCATGTTCCCTCTACAAAAATTCATATGATCAAGGCTCAAATTCAATTTTTCCTCCAAGAAATCAACAAGATCAGGTATTTGGGGTTTGAACAAGGATTATCTCTCTTCCTTGTGCACAAAAGATTATTTTTTATATGAATTTAAGGCTTTGATGACTAGGGTTCATTCCCACTTTCTCTGGCTTTGAAATAATGATATTTTCCTATGATTTAAAGTTCATTTAGCACAACTATTTATATTTAGTCATGTTTTTACTCACATGATTGATATTATTAATTGAGTTTTAGCATTTGGACATGAAGTTCCATGGGTTTGTAAAATTGCATGATCTTAAGCATGATTCAGTCAGTTTACATGCAATTTAGACTTACTATTTTAGACTACAGTTGATCACAATATGATTTAGATTTAAGCTTGATCTTATGATCTCAGACAAGATATGAAATTTACATATTTATTTATGAGCATGATTTAGTAAGAGATGCATGATTGGGTTTTAGACTCAGAAATCTACATACGTAATTTATGGTCAAGTCCTATATATTATGAGCTCTAGTATGTATTGGGAGTAGTATTTAGCATCGAGGGAATGTTAGTTTAGAGAACCTAAATCCCCAGAAATTACATGCCACCGAAGGTTAAAGGGATACTCACGGAAAAGTATCTCCCTTGCCGAAATGGGCTCAGTTTATTGATCACTCCAGTTTAGATTATATACTAATGGCAAGGTTTGGATCTGCCCTTCTTAACGTGGGTCAGACATTGGACTCCATGTAGATCACATGGTTTATGTTGGTTGTAAGAATATCCCACAGAAATAATGATTTTAGAAGCTAAGTGTAACAACTCAGTGACTTTACCAAATTATTCTTTACTATTTATGCTTTATGATATTTCATCTTTCAATTTTATTCATGAATAGGGTGAGTCTATATACATTTCTAATGCATATTTTTAAGCTTATTATTTATATCATTTTTTACTTATTGCATTCTGTCACGTCCTAAAAATAAAAGGTCATGATGACACTTGTCATGGAAAAGAATTGACAAGTAAGCCTATGTCACGACCCGAGGCTACCCCCTGGTCGCGATAATGGTGTTGCCGGCCTCAAGTGACCACAAACTAACCCATGAGCTGGTACCTATTGTGATCACTAAATAAAATAGTAATACAATAAATTCTCGAAAGGTAATCTATAAGATACTGTAAAATTGGGCACTGAAATAAGAATCAAGAAATTTCAGAAATATCTGATAGAATACTAGAAATCAACTATCTATCTAAAACAAATGAAAACACTAAAATGTCTGACTGTCTGTCTAACGGATTATCTAAAAGCCTCAAAACACCTTGAGCAGTTAATGGGAAAGACCTCCAACTAACTCTGACATACTAAACATAAGAAATCACTAAATTAACTAAAATAAACAAATCATGTCCTCGATTGATGAGGACTCACTACTACTGCTATGAGTAACACTGAGTTGTCTAAGAGTAGCTGGGAAACTATGTGTCTAAACCTATTTTATAAGATAACATAGCACAAAGAAGAGTATGCGATCAGTACTTTTAATATACTGCTACGTGAGGTAAGGACTATTAAAATACATAAGATAACTAAACATGAATGCATGAACATGCAATATCTGAGAATACATGACCAAGCATAAATATGTTATTGAGATAATCTATAATCTGAATGACTACAAATGGTATAACTGAATAATTGAAAATCATTACACCTGGTTAAGCAAACTTTATCTGAAATACACCGAATACTTTACTGAGATTGTGGGATCTAGATATAACCAACATTCCTCAATTTGAGCTATCAAGGTCCAACCTATAACCCCAGTTGAAAGGGTGTTGGTACCTCGCTTGGGGTACCAACACATGAATGATGATCTGGATCCACAAAACTGATGTTTGAAAGGGCAAGGGTGTCATGCCTAACTGATGGGGAACCCCTCATAATCTACGGTGGAATCGTAGGTCTAGAACCTATGGACTGCTAATAACGCCTTATGATTAATTGACAGGGGAGATGCCATCTCTACGTTCTCTTAGTGCTAAGTGTTACTCCCAACTGAACGACACTGGTGTTATTAGTCATTTAACATGACATGGTATTGTACTTATATGTGATAAGTATGAACATGACATTCTAAATATGATATTAAAACCATGGTTTAACTGACTCATTGCTTGAAAATAGATAGCACGTAAAGACACATAGGTATAGGGTATTCATAACACTGCAACACTGAATGATTACAAAACAATATTTAAACGGTAATAGGTAATCATAATTCAGAGACCCAAAGCTAGTAAATTTAAATAACCACTGAAGTCATGAACTTGAACATGGAAATGTGTAAATCATAGGAAAACAACATACTTACTTGTTTTAAACTCATAAATTCATGGATACAATAAAAATATACAAAAGGAATTGAAATCCAAAGAATTACATGACCTAATTTGCATGAGACCATATAAGGAGATGAAATTAGTTAAATTTACTAGGGAAAGCATAAATTAAACTCATTTTAAACATATACAACTTAATAATTGGGGAAAATTCATATTTGTAAATCAAAGAAAGGTTTCTGGGCTCCATGGGTGAAAGGAAGCCATGGATGAACATCCCACATACCTTAACAACTGAATTCTTGAAGATTTGTTGGATTAGGAATCTTAAGCCCTTGATTTCTTGAGAATGAAGATTGAATTTGTTCTTGGAGAAGAAAGAGGGTTTTCTTTGGAGCAATTTAGTGAAAGAAGAAAATATTTCCCTTTTGGAAGCCCCAAATCATGTTAATGACGGATTAGATTAAGGGAAATTACTCAAATGCCCATTAGCTTATAGGCTATAGGGATATATGGAACAACATGGGTGCACCGTAGGCTCCAAACCGGCAGATTAAGACCCGTGTCCCGGGTTCAATTCTGATAGACTAGATTGGGTGCCACGGGCTCTATCCTGATGGACTAAATTGGGTGCCGTGGGCCTATTCCAATGGGCCTACTATTTTTATTTTCCAAACACACCCCTATGCCCATTCAAAAATTCCCAAACTTCCTTGAGACATACGTTTAACCAACCCAAATATGTGTCAACTCAAAATCCACGCCTCGAGGTTGGAAAGACCAAAATAAGCACCATCGAAGTTTAAGGGTCTTGAAAATGACTAAGTCCTCAACACTTAGTGAAATTTTCATGCCTTGAATCCCTTAAGAATGCAGCTAAGATATTAATGGAGTTTAGAATATTATGGGGTATTACAATATCCTCTCCTAGGGAGCATTCACCCTTGAATAAGATTTGTTTGACTAAAACTACTGAGGAAACTGAGATTGTATACTAAATATTCATGACTTGAAATATGATTACATAACTGGATCTGAATCATGAAACATGAACTAAATTAATTTCATAAATGCATACAATGTCACTAGATTGGTTACCCAACTAAAACTGTGAATGAAAAACGGTCAATCTAAGGAAGATCATCACCTTAAGCTGAATCTGAGTCTATGGAGAAAAGGTGAGGGTACTTGGTCCACGTATATACTTTTGCTTCCCAAGTACCTCTCTCAACAGACTAATTCTGCCAAAGAAACTTAACCAAGGGAACCTCTTTGATCCTTAGCCTATGAATCTGACAGTCAAGAATCTCAACTGGGACTTCTTCATAAGAAAGTCTATCCTCAATGTCCATACTTTCTAAAGGAACAACAATAATTTAATTATTGATGGATTTCTTTAACAAAGAAATATAAAATATCAGATGCACTGATGCCAAATCTGTAGGTAACTAAAGTTCATAGGTTACCTTACCAAAACAATTCTAGATTATATAAGGGAAAACATAGTCGGGGCTGAGTTTTCCCTTCTTGCCAAATCTCTTCACTCCCTACATAAGAAAAATCTTCAAAAAGATCAAATCACCAGCCTTAAACTCAAGATATCTTCTTTTTACATCTAAGTATGATTTTAGATGGCTTTGGGCAGTTTTCAACCTCTCTTGAATCAATTGAACTTTCTCCATCACCTCAAACACTGAATTTGGCCCCATCATAGCAGCTTTACCTGCTTTAAACCAACCAATAAGAGATCTACATCTCCTCCTATAGTGTACCTCGAATAGAGCCATCTAAATACTAGAGTGATAACTATTGTAATAGGCAAACCAAATCAAAAGAAAGTGGTCATCCCAACTACCTTTAAAGTCAATAACACATGCCCTCAATATGTCATCTAGAGTTTGAATTGTCCTCTCCTCCTAACCATTTGTCTGATGGTTAAAAGCTATATTGAGATGACTTGGGCACCAAGAACCTTCTGAAAGTCCTTCTAAAAGTGAGAGGTAAATTGAGTGCCTCTATCTAAAATAATAGACAACGGAATCCTATACAACTTAACCATCTCCCTAAGATAAAGCCTAGCATAATCCTCAGATAAATAAGAAGTACGACCTGGAAAAAATGAGTTGATTTGGTCATTCTATCAACAATGACCTATATCGAATTATGTTGATGATGCATACGAGGCAAACCTATTACGAAATCTATGTTCATACATCCCACTTCCAAATAGGAATGCTAAACTCTTGCAATGTACCACTAAGTATTTGGTGCTCAACTTTGACCTACCGATAATTTGAACACTTAGCCATAAACTCTACAATATCCTTCTTTATACCATTCCACCAATATATTTCCAACAAATCATGATACATCTTAGTGGTTCCTAGGTTAATGGAATACCGTGCACCATGTGCTTCTAAAAGTATTCGCTATTTTAGATCATCAACACATGGGACACATAACCTACCTTGACAACGAAGCACATCATCTTCCCCTTGGGAGACAACCTCCACTTTCTGATCTCTAATAGCTTTCTTCAACTTAACCAAACTGGGATCCCTATCTTATTTCTATTTTACTTCGGAAACCAATAAAGATTCTGAACCCAAGTACTACCTTAAGCTGAATAAACCAACCGAAAGCCTAGTCTAGAAAGCTGATAAACCTCACAAACTAACTCCTTCTTATCATCCTCTAGGTGGGCAACACTACCCATAGACAATCTACTAAGGGCATCTGGTACTATATTGGCCTAGCCTAGCTAATACAACACCCTTATATCATAATGTTTTAACAACTCAAGCCATCCTCTTTGATAAAGATTCAGATCATTCTGTGTGAAGATATTCTGTGAACTCTTATGATCAGTAAACACATCAACATAAAACCCACACAGATAATGTCTCCCAATATTAAAAGAAAAAACAACAGCTCCTAACTTAAGATCATAGGCAGGCTAATTTTTTCATAGGGTTTAAGTTATATAGAGGTGTAGGATATGACCTTTCCTCTTTGCATTAAGAAACAACCAAGACCAACTCTAGAAATATCATAGTAAATTACAAATCCATCTAAACCATCTGTTAAAGTCTAGACATAGGCAGAAGTGAGGCGAGTCTTCAACTCCTGAAAACTCTTCTCTTTAGAATCTGACCACTGAAATTTGAATTTTTCTGAAACAATTGAGACATAGGAGATGCAATAGAATAAAAATCCTTGAAAAACCGTATGTAATATCTAGCTAAACCTAAGAAACTCTTGATATCTAATGGAAAGATAGGTCTGGGCCTGTTTCTCATTGCTTTGGTCTTTTGAGGGTCAAATCTAATGCCATCACTGGAAATAATATGGCCAAGAAAAGCTACTAATCTTAGTCTAAATTCACGCTTCCTTAATTTAGAGTACAACTGATAAGCTCTAATGGTCTATAACATACTTCTCAGATGATCTGGATGATTATTCTCACTACGAGAATAGACAAGGATATCATCAATGAAAATGATGACGAACATGTCTAAGTACTATTTGAACACCCTTTTCATCAAGGACATGAAAGCCACAAGGGCATTCGTTAGTCCAAAAGACATAACTAAGAATTCGAAGTGACTATATAGAGTTCTGAAAGTCATCTTCGAAATGTCACATTCTTTGACTCTAAGCTGATGATAGTTGTATCTGAGGTCTATCTTACAGAAATAATTGGCACCTTGAACTTAGTCGAACAAGTCATCAATTCTTGGGAGTGGATACTTATTCTTAACTATGCTCAAACAAAACTGGAGCGCCCCATCGAGAAACACTTGGCTTGATAAAACCATTATCTAAGAGATCTCTTAATTGTTCCTTCAACTTCTTAAGCTCAGATGGAGCCATTTTGTATAGTGGAATATAGATAGGCTGGGTATTTTGAAAGAGATCTATTTCAAAGTTAATTACCCTCTCGAAAAGGACTCTGGGAAGACTTTAAGAAACACATCTGAAAATTCATTTGCTATAGGAACTGACTCAATACTCAGAGTCTCATTAGTTGAGTCTTTGACTAGGACAAAATGGTAAACACACCCCTTAGACATCGTCTTTCTTTCTTTAAGATATGAAACAGTATGATCCATATATAATGAAGTACTACCCCTATATTCAATGATTGATTCATTGGGAAACTGAAATTGAACGACTCTATTTCTATAATCAAATGAGGCATAGTATGAGAGGAGCCAATCCATGCCAAGAATG
This sequence comes from Capsicum baccatum var. pendulum, assembly GCA_030864225.1. Taxonomy (NCBI): domain Eukaryota; kingdom Viridiplantae; phylum Streptophyta; class Magnoliopsida; order Solanales; family Solanaceae; genus Capsicum; species Capsicum baccatum. Next base: position 234,713,558 of record CM061552.1, read on the forward strand.
ACATCAAAATTAGTCATCTCTAACTCCACAAGATTAAGAAAGGTGATTTTCTAAGATACTGTAATCGGGCAGTTTCTGTATACCTGCCAGGCTATAATAGTTTTACCCACTTAGGTAGACACTAAGAAAGGCTTTGATAAGATTTCAGGATTGACACAAAACTCTACAGCTATATAAGGAGTCACAAAAGAAAGTGAAGCTCCGAGATCTAACATTGCATAAATATAACGATGGAAAACCTATAACATAACCATAAGCACATCATGAGATCTTTCCTGATAATGTTAAGTATGGAGTGCATACAACTTGTTTTGATGCTACTAACTGTGGCACTAGAAATAGAACCCTACTTAGTCAGGCAACCAGCTGGTGCTACTGAAGAAGTATTCTGGCCCTACTGGTAATCATTTATGCCCTTCCATATCCCTATCGGGAACTCCCTAATCTTCTGACCTGGATTTTCATATCCAAAAAACATGTTAATGGTAGACCTGCATTTACCCAGATGATTCTTACTGCATTTCCTGTAGAGCAAATTGGTATGACCACTATTCATACTGCCCTGGAACTTAGAGCCTGGCCCCCTCTCTCGACCATCTATCCTAAACTTAGGCATTGGTGCACCAGCTGAAAATGGTGCGGGGGTTGGAAATCTTTGATAGAACTGAGAACAGTTACCACCTCAGACCTTGGCTGAGAAAAGTTGAAACTACTTCTTCTGGCCCTCTTGTTCTCTCTCTCTCTCTCCTTATGTTTGTCTTTCTAGATTTGGTGAGTATGAACCATAAGTCTAGATAGGTTCATATCCTTAATAAACATGATGGTCCTACACTCCTTGACTGTACTATCAGATACACCAGACACAAACTTACTCATTCTAGACCTGTTATCCACCAATATAGTAGGATCATACCTCACTAAATGAGTGAATTTTAGCGAGTACTCCTTCATGTTATATTACCCTTCTTTAAATTAGTGAACTCCTGGACCTTAGGTTCCCTTAAATTTAGGGGAAAGAACCTCCCTAAGAAGACTGGGGCAAACTCCTCCTACTCTACCTGCCCTGTATCAACACCTTGGTCCTCTTTTCACTGCTTAAACTAGGTGTGATCTACATCCAGCAACTTATATTCAACCAATTCTACACTCTAATTTGAAGTGACATCCATGATATCAGTCACCTTTTGCACCATATCCAGAAACTCCTGTGGATCCTCTTTAAACTTAGATCTCAAGAACAAAGTGGGATTCATCTGAGTTAAATCCCAAAGCCTAATTGCATCTATATTTGCTATTATATTGGATGGGGAAATAGATTTCTATTTGTTTTGAGCAAAAACATAATGGGCTTAGGCCATAAAATTAGCCCTGAACTCAGCATGAGAAACATAGTCATTCAGGGGATCTTCCTAAATAGGCAGTGGTACGGGCTGATCCCCATTCCTTCTTCAGTTGTTTTTTTTGGGAGGCATTATCCATAAATAGAATGAAGGATGAGTTAGAAATAGATTTTAAATATAGCTAATGCTCTTTCACACGAAATGAGCACTGAAAGAAGGGAAACTTTCATAAAATATTTCATCGCCTCTTGTCTATAAGTGTGGCATGCATCACACCAATGCACAAGACTCTACTACATATGGATTTCAGACTCCTTGGGACACTTTAAACCCTTAGGCTCTGATACCAAGTTTTGTCATGACTCGAGGCTACCCCCTGGTCGCGACAATGGTGCTTACGACCATAAGTGACCACAAACTAACCCATGAGCTGGCACTTATTATAAGCACTGAACAAAATAGTAATTCAATACATGCATGGAAGTAAGCTAATAAGATAGTGTAAAATTGGGGACTATAAGACGAATTAAGACATGTCTAAAATATCTGATAGAATACTAAAAATCAATTGTCTATCTGAAAATAACTGATAACACTAAAATTCTGATTGTCTGTCAAACTGATTGTCTAAAAGCCTCTAACAACCATAAGGAATTGATGGGATAGACCCCCAAATAACTTTCGCTAACTAAACATAAGAAAGTGCTAAAGTAATGGAAATAAACAAACTATGTCCTAAATGGATGAGGACTCACCACTACTGGTGCTGAGTAACGTTGAGTTATCTAAGAGCGGTCAGGAAACTGTGAATCTGAACCTATGTTATAAAACAACATAGCGCAAAGAAGAGTATGCGATCAATACTTTAAATATATTGGTACGTGAGGTAAGGACTATCTAATATACATGAGATAACTGAACATGAATGAATGAACATGTAATATCTAAGAATCCAAGACCAAGCATAAATATATTACTAAGATAATCTATAATCTAAATGAGTGAAAGTGGTATAACTGAATAACTAAAAATTTGTCACTTGGCCAAGTGAACCTGATTTGAAATAAACTTAATATTGTGCTGAGACTGTGGGAGCTAGCTATAACTGGCATGTCCTAATCTGAGCTACCGGGTTCTAACCTGTAATCCCTGTGGGAATGGTGCTGGTACCATGATAGGGGTACCAACACATTACTGATGATGTGGATCCATAAGGTTGATGTTCTGAAGGGTGAGGGTATTATTCCTAACCGATGGGGGGGCCCTCATAATCTACTATGGTGTTCTATGTCTGGAACCTAGAGATTGCTACTAAACCCTCATGTCTAATTTATTGGAGAGATGTCATCTCTATATTCTCACAGTGGTAAGTGTTATTCCCAACTGTATAACACTACTGTTATTAGTTGTTTAACATAACATGGTACTATACTTGTAAGTTCTCAAAATGAACATAATATTCTGAATATTATACTAAAACCATGGTTTGACTGACTTATTGCTTGAAAACAGAAATCATGTAAAGACAAATGGGTATTAAGTGTTCATAACCCTCCAGCACTAACTGATTACAAAAAAATAAAAACAACATTTAAACGGTAATAGGAAATCATAATTCAGAGACCCAAAGGTAGTAAAGTTCAATAACCACTGAAGTACATGAACTTGAACATGGGAAGGTGTAAATCATGGGAAAACAACACGTTTACATATTTTAAACTCATTGATACAATAGAAATATACTTAAGGAATTCAAATCCAAATCTTTACATGACCTAATTTGCATGGGACAACATGAGAAGATGAATTTAGTTTAATGTACTAAAGAAAAGCATGAATTAAACTCATCCTAAACATGTCCAACTTCATAATAGGGGAAAATTCATATTGGTAAATCAAAGAAAGGTTTTTGGGCTCAATGGTTGAAAGGAACCCATGGATGAACAACCCATAGACCTTAACAACTAAATTCTTGAAGATTTCTTGGATGGGGAAGCTTCAACTCTTGATTTCTTGAGCATGAAGCTTAAATTTGTTCTTAGGGAAGAAGAAGGATTTTATTAAGAGAAGTTTGAGTGAAAGAGCGAAATAATGCCCTTTTGGAAGCCCCAAAACGTGTTAATGACGGATTGGGTTAATGATGATAGGCGTATTTACACACCTAAAGTGCTATAATCTACCCATATTTTAGCTAAGTTTTGAGGACAAAATACATAATTCATGCACTTTTAGTCCTTTTTCCTGTAAGTGAGCTAACAAACGTGATTAGCAAGTTTTCAGGTATAAATTATGAAGATTTCAGCATTTTATGGATAACTTGACGCCAAATGAAGCTTCACGAAAGAAGGAAAGCAGATCTTGGACGCCTAGGGACTAAAAGTGACACATGGAAAACCTGTCCCGGGCAAAAACAGCATTTCCAAAGACTTTGGGGATCAGCAGTAACTTAGTAGGATTAGGATAATGATGCAGTAACTTATTAGGATTAGGATAAGTACGCAGTAGCCTAGTAGGAATAGGATATGGGTATTATAAATACCCTATTTTGCTGAAGTTTTTCATACTTGATACTTCTTCAATCAATTACTTTTTATTATTCATTCAACACTTTCAATTCATTCTCTTTAAATTAATTCTTATTACTTTCTCTTCATCGACTTCTAAATTTTCACAACAAGAGAAATGCTACTTGCAAGGAATTCACGCCACAAGCACTACCAAAGCATACTTCACGTTAGACTCTTATTTTGGTATGATAATAATGTCTATTGTGATTTCCATCGCACTCATGAGTAGCTAAACTTCTCTGTTGGGGTTATGGAAGCCTTATGAGACACTATCTATTGCTATGAGTTTGTGAATTCTTGACACGTATGCTGCTTATATCATTATTCTCTTTATCTTAATCTCAATTCTTGTGGTTGCAAACATATAGAATACGCCAGTATAGCATTAACTTGTTCGAAAGAAAAGTTACATGTCTGGAAAAGAGATAATGTCAAGGTAATAGGGCACCAACCCCTGTTAAAAAGGTAGTGCCGTAACTGGATTAACCTCTTGGAGAATCTGTACCATTAGATACGCTTTAAGCTCAAAAGAGTTAAAGTGAAATAATCCTTGATGGTCGAAAGACGCCTGGATTTACCATAGAATACGATTATCTATAAGCGCATGCATGTCTGAATTCTGCATAACTCATAGTCAATAGATACGTATAACTCATAAGGTGGACATAACCCTAACTCTCAATTCTCATTGATCAAAACCAACCAAGCAATCTGTTTTACTCTTCTATTTTCCGTTCTTACATTACTATTTTTGCTACTCTTAAATTCACGCTACAATTCCCCCTTTTTACGAAACTTTCACCAAAAGTCTAATAATCTTTGCTTACTTAGTGACCAAGTATTCCCTGTGGGATTCGACACCCAACCCAGTTGGGTTCTATATTTGACAACGACCGCTTACACTCTTATGAGAGCTGTAGTTTGAGCGTTATCAGTTAAGCAAAAATAACTCAAACTCCCCTTAGCTTAAAGGCCAAAGGGATGGACGGAACAACATGGGCATACCGCAGGTACTTGACCGGTAGGGTAAGCCTCGCACCATAGGCTCCAGTCTGGCAGACTTTACTAGGCATTCCAGGCTCTATCCCGACGGTCTAAATCGAGTGCCATAGGCCTTTCCTGGTGGGGCTACTAATTTTATTTTCCAAACACACCCCTATGCCCATTTGAAAATTCAAAAACTTCCCCGAGGCATACCTTTAACCACCCCAAATATGTTTCAACTCAAATATCCATGTGTTGAGGTCGGGAAGACAAAAATAAAAACCATCAAAGTTTAGGGGTCCTTAAAATGACTTAGTCCTCAACACTTAGTGAAATTTTCAAGCCTTGAACCCCTTAAGCATGCAGCTAAGAGATGAATTGAGGATAGAATATCAAGAATTATTACAATATCTCCCCCTTTTGAACATTCATCCTCAAATAAATCTGGTTAAACTGAGACTACTGAGGAAACTGAGATCATATATCGAACATGCATGACTTGAAACATGATTACATAACTTGGTCTAAATTATAATACATGAACTGAACTGATTTTGTGAATGCATGCAATGACATGATATTTGTTACACAACTAAAACTGAGAATGAAAAAGAGTCAATCTAAGGAAGATCGTGACTTTAAATTGAATCTAAGTTTGTCGTGAAAAGATGAGGGTGTATGGGCTTCATATCTGCATTTGCTTCCCTAGTAGCTCCCTCAACAGAGTAATTCTACTGAAGAACCTCAACCAAGGGAACCTTTTTGATCTTTATCCTATAAATATGATAGTTAAGAATCTCAACTGGGACTTCTTCGTAAGAAAGGTTGTCCTTAACGTTCATACTCTCAAAAGGAAGAACAACAAATGAATCACTAATGCATTTCTTTAATAAAGATACATGAAATACTGGATGCATTAATGCCAAATCTATAGTTACTCAAACTCATAGGCTACCTTTCCAAAGTGATTCAAGATTCTATAAGATCCAACATAGTAGGGGTTGAGTTTTGCCCTTCTTGCCAAATCTCTTCACTCCATTAAAAGAAAAAATCTTCAAATAGACTAAATCACCAACCTCAAAATCAAGATCTCTTCTCTTTCAATCATTAAACCCCTTAAGCATGAAGCTAAGAGTTGAATCGAGCTTAAAATATTATAGGGTATAATAGCCTATCACCTAAACTGATAGAAAATGATAAATCAGTACCAATACCAAGGAAAGACCCTAGAACAGAGTTGAACCACATATATATAGTAAAAGCAAAAATATAATAAGTGATACCAAATCAAATCCCAAAAACTAGTGTCATGATTTAAAAACATACTAAATACATTTTGAATTTCAAAAGATACAATAATAGTCCAAAAAGGATAAAAACTCTATCTCTAAATACAAAATAAGACATATAATGGATAGAAAAAGGCGGTAGATCAACTCCAAAAGCCTGGATCAACCACTACCTTAAATATACCCTAGATAATGCCTGAATCTACTGTTATGTGTCACACTCATACCTTAACTACAACATACACATATAAAAATTACAGGTAAGGAAAGAAGAACACGTATACACATATATCAAATATAATTATAGAAAGATAGAAAAAAATGGACAAATATCAAGTCAAAGACACAAATATAATCACATCATAATAACAATATATAAATTAAATTGAAGAAGATGATAATAAGGATGATGATGCATGACATTATCGCACAACCTCCATATACACCTACCAAGCTTAAGCTTCCTGTGGTAGGACCCATGGCAGTTCGTCAACCCATATACAACAAATATCCAATACCAATAACCATAACTCATCTCTAGCATATACATATGTAGAGGGTTTCTAAAGGTGTAACATACCAATAACCATAACTCCTCTCCGACATATACATTGGTAGAGGGTTTCTAAAGATGTCATATTTTTGTAAGAAAAAAAACATTATTTCCGGTATTTCTTGTATTTCTTTGGTGGTTCTAATGCTTCATGAATGTATAGTATATGAGGATGTAATGATCACAAACAACCAGAATGAGAATTTCTATATCCAACAAATATATCAACCAAGTGAGCCATAAATTCACTCAATATTCCAATCATCCATGAAATCCAACATAATCCATATGCCAATAGAGTAAAAGATAGAAAAATAATTCCATTGATACCACATAATTCCTAGTTAGGCTTTTTAATCCAGTAAGATATAACCAATTTCACATACACAAGGACAAAAATATTATATAAGACCCCACACAGTCACTGATAGCAAATAATGTATCAAAACCATTAATTAAAAAAAATAGCCCCCACAAGAGCATAACATAATAATGTAGCCATTTGATTGGTTCCTATACGTATAACATGATTTTATACCAAATTAACTATCCAATCTAGTCTGAATAAAGTTAAGTAATAACCTACTTTGATTACCAAAAAATAGTCTAAAAAGCCTTTAATCCAAAGATTTTGCCTTTAGAATGGATAAAAAATCAACTAAGACATATAATTATAGAACGTACGTATCAAAAGAAAGTCAATGATACTCATATTACTTATTCTTGAGGCGGGGTCAAAACAGACCTTAAAATGAGTTTTCAAAAATAAAGGATAAAATCATAACTTTATTTTAGAAAGATTTTTCCCATAGTCATAGGAGTGTACAACTGAAATCCTATGCAAAAACAAGTTTAAAACGATGTTCAAATTAAAGAAAAATCAATTAAGCTTTACCAACAACCCCCCCCCCCTCAAACCATTTTTAAAAATCAAGAATTTAAAGTTTTTTTAAATATTAAATTGTGAGAAAAACTGATAATTATAAGATTAGAAACATATCCATTGAAGAAATCTCGAAAACCCCCTTTGGAATCATTCAAATCCAAGCTCCCAAGTCCAATAAATCAAGAAAATAGGGTTTTTGATTCTCATATTAGGTGGAAAACATGAAAAATAAAATAGAAGTTCTAGGGAAATGGTGAAAATAGAGTTCTAATTTGATAGACAATGATTCTATGAGAAAAACACGTCAAAAATCATTAAAATCGGAGCTTCCTAGCTCATGAAATGTAAGAAACAAAAATTTAGGTCTTATACTCAATAATGGTCACTTAAGTGACACTTTGATAGCTTAATCAACCTAGTTAAAGTGTCAAAATATTACTTACGTGACCAAAAAGTCATTTATAAGATCACACCAGCAATTTTGAAAACATATTTTTGACCCCCGTAACTCATTTGGAACCTATAAACATGGTCCAATAGTGAAATTTGATTGTAAAACATGTTCTAGACCAAAAAAATCATCAAATTTATGAAACAAGACATTATCACAAAATTGATCTTCGGGACCCTATTTACATTATTTTCGAACCAAAAGTCAAAATGGGATTTTAAGCAACAAACCAAATCAACCCCATTACTAACACAAATTCAATATTCCAGACTCAATGGAGACATCATATTTTTTGAAAAAATATTGTTTTCACAAAATTAACCCCCGAGATCCAATTTCACAACTTTTTAAGACGAGGGTCAAAATAAGATATACAAGTCATATAATCAAACCAACCATATTACCAATCTAAAATCATTGTTCCAAATCTATTGGCGCAGCCCGTTTTGCCATCCAATGCATAGATTAATAAATATTGACTAAATTTAACTATAAGGCTTTTCAGGTAATCAAAAATGACAAACTAGCACAAATCAGACTTAAATACATTGGGAATCACCCTCATCACTCCCATACCCTAGAAATACCATAATACAACTACAAGGAGAGTTAAAATGGTTAAAACACATGAGAATAAATATTTTACAGAAATCACCAAATATTGGGTCGTTACATCATCCACCATTAAGAATCTGGTTCATCCTCGAACTAAAGACAATACAAATACCTGAATCAACAAAAAGCTAGAGATAACTACTTGTATATCATACTCAACCTCCCAAGTATATTAATCTACAAGTTGATGCCTTCACTAAACCTTAATCACAGGAATAATCATTGAATGCAACTGTCTAATATCCTTGGATAGAATAAAGAATGGGTCCTCAATGAAGGAAAATGACTCATCTAACTAGACTGAATCTTAACGTATAAATTAAGACTCATCTAGAATATTACGTTGACGCATACAAACATGAAAAAATTGATGCATAACTAATAAATATGGAGGTAATGCTAACTCATATACCACATCCCCAATTGTCCAAAGGATATCAAAAGGTTCAATATACCATGGGCTAAGCTTGCCCCACATCCAAAACCTTATTATGACCTTTATGGGTGACACACAAAGGAATAAATTATCACCAACACTGAATCTCAAGGCACAAAGTATACGATCTACATAGAACTTCTGCCTACTCAAAGCCCCTTGAGGTTTTTCCTGAACAACCCAAACTTTATCAAAAGACTCATAATGTAAGTTCGTACCTCATAACATAATCTATAAAATATAAAACCAACCAACTGGAGAGCGACAACGCTTACCATACAATGCCTAAAATAGATCCATCTTAATACTGGAATGTAATGACCCTCTAGGTTATTTTCTGTAATTTCACTTATTTTCATTTTAAGAGCTTTTTCATAGCTACCTTAAGTCATTCATGACTTACTAGAGATGATAGTTTTGTTACCAAACAGTTCCTTTGTTTTTTAGAGCTATTTTTCCATTTAGAAGTCTTTTTAGGTTCCAACTAGCAATCGGGCCAAAACATTAGTAAAATGATCTCATATGCAAATTCTGACTATCCCAGTAGGTTCAAAATATCTATTTTAGGCTAGGTAGATCCTTGGCTTGGGTCTCAATTCACCCGAACTCATTTCCACCTATTGGTAGGAAAGTTGGAAAAATTGGAAGTTTGAGTGTGGGACCCACATTTGGTTTAAAAAACCTCGGATGGAAACTATGACTTTGTCAATGCATCTGAAACATTTAAATTATTATGTTTATATAGTTATTTTTCTCATATATTATTTCAGATGAATCCTGAGGCATTGGCCGAAACATAGAAATTCCTCAAAGTTTCACCTGATGTCTGATGCCAAAGGGGGATATCGCGATCATACAGGAGAGGTTGGAAATTGCCATACCTGCCCAACACTTATATAGTGTGATCTATGCATGTGTTATCGCGATTACCACACCTAATTGCCTGTGGTGGATATAAAAGGGGCTTTTGGCTAAAATTTTGGGCATTTCCACTCATATGTGAGACCAGGGAACCCTAAATAGTGCGTAAATCTTAAATTGAGTCTTGGGTGTTAGTTGAAAGCTTGAATAACATAAATTTTTGTGATTAAAGTCACATTTGAGGTAGGAATCCTTCTTTTTCATGCTTCAGTTTCTTGAATTCTTGACAAAAACCCCAAATAGCTTAAAGGCTTGATTTTAGCCTAAATAAGCTTAGATTTCACCTATTTCTTGAGGTTTATTATTCCCTAATAGTTTATGAACATTGGGTTGATCTCAAAAATGTGCTTTCTATACATGGGACCCACTTGGGGTTTTTAATGTCATTTTTGAACCCAAAGTACAATGGTGCAGTATTGGTATCGATGTTCTCGTAATGATGTATAGATTATATTTTTGATAGATTGGTGCCTTGAATAAACTTCTCAAAAGGGAAAAGTAAAGGTTTAGCAGATTGTTGAGCATTCTTAGGATGTAAGGTAGGCTAGGTTTATTTCTTATTAGATTGATCTATGCCATAATATAATTAAGCTATCATTTTAGATTGGGATGGGTTTTAAGTATTGGATTGATGAGATATAAGACTTGGGTAGTTGGACCATTCTGTCTATGTGAATCTTAGAGTTGAAAATATTTACTTTTGTTTCTCTATCATAGGTGGAAAGACTTCATTACTAGTGCTTAGCATAAGAATTCTTTAGAATACTCCACCATAGGTGAAATGCTCTAGTTGCTCATACTAAGAGTAAGTTGGTCTTAGTTGTTAATACTATATGATGTTGACTTGGTTCTATTGGACTTAGTAAAAGTGCTTGGGTAAGAACATCGACCTTAGGGATTATGGTGGCTTGCTATACATCTAAGAGTTGATTTCGATACCATAGCCTAGTCCGGGCTAGAAACCGACTTAGAATGCATTTGGAGATTTAGATGTGGGCTTGTTGAGACACCTTAAGGAAAGACTTATGATTATCTCTCTTGATATCTTAGGCATAGTAATTGACTATATAGTTACCTTTTGAGGAAATAATGATGACCCGTAGTGCTTGTTGGTTATGTGGAATGGAATTGAGAAAAATGCCCAAGTGATTATGCCTTGTATGGATTATTAGCTAAAGCTTATTCCAATCTATAAATTATGTTATTTTAATTAACTATTGTTTGGGATAATGAACATGCTTTAGAATGAGACCTTGACTTTAATATGGCCTAATCTATAAATAATGTTAATGAAAATGCTATGAACAAGCTACAAATTATGTCATGCTTTAGCTATTGCTCATACTAATGATAAATTATTTTAACATAAGAGTAGGCAAGTGAATATACTACCAATGGGCCATTGTTCATGCTATCACTTATGGTTATGCCCATGGTATAAACAACTAGATTATGGATCATGTAATGATGAGTACTTGATTATACTCTTGATTAAGCCATGTCTACATCATTGAGTTATAATATTGGATATTTTTCTAATTGTCAATATTAGGAACAATAATTCTATGAAACACACCAAACTTTTCCCTTACAAATGTAATACCTCGGAAAATTTTCTTTGTAAAGATTTTGTGAGAAATGTATCGAGTTCTACGTTTTACAGCAATCCATAAATTTTTTGTGTAGTATTTTTAAGATGTAGACCTATCATTGCATATAGTATCGAATAAGCTTTCCAACAATATATATATATCATCGAAAACGGACACTCCAACGATGAGTTACGACCATTCCAATCGAACTACGACCATTCCGATCGAACTGTGAACAGTAAAACGTGCAGGAAATTAAAAATTACTGCAGCCAGGCGAATTTCAAGGTCAACTTCAAACGACCATAACTCCTTGTACATAATGATGTGGGTGAGCTACTATATATCAACTGAAAGCTCTAAGAGTCCTGTTTCTAATGAAATTGGTTTCATCCAATTTGGCTGTCGGAGTAAAACGCTATGGTCGATCTACTTCAGCCTATCAAAATAGTCCATCAAAGGACAGATTTGACATTATTTATTTTTTTAAGGGCAATTTGGTCATTTCACACACCCCTTGGATGAATAAAAATCACAAAGTACAAATTATAGGGTGACCATTATGAGGCCTAAATGGTCTTATCTTAGATATGACTTGGACCCTACGAGTCGTAGGGTCATGATATGAGTCGTATGATATGAGTCATAGGGTCAACAACATATGTGCCCCATAACTCTATTTTGATAATGACTGATGGTAAAGAATTGTAAGGTGTCACAACGAGTCGTTATGAGACCCATAACGACTGCAATAATTTTTTATATTTTAAGTTGAGGGCACTTTAGATATTTCCCTCTTTACCCACTTAATACCCATGACCACAAAATACTCTTGGGGTGTTATTTTCAACACTTTAACACTCATATCTCTCTCTTAAACTCTCAAAAATCTCCAAGTTCAAGATACTTGGGTTTTCCAAGAAGTTGGTCATCCAAGGGCTCAAGGGTTAATTATTTCTATAAAACTTGATATTTCAGGCATATTACTCCTCCCCAACTATTATTTTATAAAAGCATGTATTTTAAATAGTTATTCATATGGTTTTGATGTTGGTTTTGGAACATGGGTTGAGGGTTTTGAATATTTGTTTTTGAACAATGTTTCTCATGGTTTACATATGATTGTTCATGGTTTATTCATGGTTTTGAACTTTTGGAGTTCATGGGTATGGTGAATAAACTAAGTGACTATGATTTCCCCCAATTTATGAATATTGACCATTAAGATGATAATGACCTAACCCCATATTGTGAAATTGTTTTAGAATATAAAAAGTATACATATTGAATTACTCTTGAATTATTACATAATGTGGAAAATTAATGACACATAATGATTTGAATTGAACCTTATGGGTTTATGTAATTCCCCAAGCCACTTTATAATTGAACCAAGAGGGTTGTGAATTCCCCCAAGTGATGAAAATTGGTTTAGCATGTTAATATTACCTTGCAAGTGTAGTTGGTATGACGATTCGAATAGTGTATGCATAAATGTGTGTTATGGTCCAATGAATGGAAATGTGTGATAAATATTTTAAATGGGGCTTAAAAATGGGTTATGTAATTGAGTCATAAAAATAGAGGTCTCGAGGGACCAATACTGGAAACTACATTTTCCAGCGAGAGGTCTAAATGACTTAGTAGTTTGAGTCCCCCTTATTATATGATAGGAAGGTTCGAATCCCCTATGTTATATTACATTATTGGGTGTTAATTCACCTAGGTGTGTTGGGAAGTTCAAGCCCCCTATGGTGCATATGTACGTTCTCTGGTTTGTGCAGCTTCACGCACTGGTGCCCTTTTAGCTGGGGAAGAGCTGGACCAATATAGCCCTTAGATGCCTTCTTATGATGGTTGAGCTACACAATCCAGGCTAAGGTTTTAAATGCTCATGCTAAGCCTTATTCCTTATACGGCATATTGTATATAATATATGTATATATGTGTATATGCTAGTGTGCATCTGTACTTTGACTGATTTTGATATATTGATCATGGCATGATTTTACCCCTGATCCCTGATTTACATAATAGTGTTCAATTCACTTACCATCTTTGGATACTATATCTCTTTGTGATATAAGCATCGAAGATACTTCTATTTTTCCTGTGCAGTGTTAGGTGGATTGTCTCAGTTTATCAATTATTATGGTGAAGTGGTGGGCTTCCATTCTCTGACAAACTTGGTCATTTTATCAGTTTCCTTTATTAGACTAGAATTAATGACTTTACATTATTATTAACATTGTCAGTGTCATTGTCGGAGTCAGAGTCATTTCTTGACTTAGATCGACTTTTGATGTTATTTAAAGGCTTTATGGATATTGTTGATGACTTGGGTGGTTTTCGTTATTGGATATTTATTTCTTATATTCCTTTTAGCTTTTATATCTTATCCTATTATATAATTAGAATTTGGCTTTAATTGGGCATTGTGTTCGGTTTGACTAGGCAACAGGGGTGATCTTCGATCCTCGGTGGACTTGAGATATCCGTCATGTCTAGGCCATGGTTTGGGTCATAAAAAAGTTGGTATCAGAGCCTAGGTTTTATTTCATTAGGTGTCCATAAAGTTGTGTCAAGTAGAGTCTCTTTTATGGGTGTATAACGTGTAATACTTATAAGGGAGAGACTACAAGGCATTAAGGAATGTTTTCCTTTCTTGTTTTTATATTTTGGGATATATAATCTAAGATATTTAAATCTCCTCTAACTCCCGTATGATCGTTTTTCAAATCATGCCTCCTAGAAAATTTGATGCTCGTAGAAACTCTTATGTCCCATTTAAGGACAATATTGAGGGAGCTCGTACTACTTATAGAGTTTAGACCCAATCTTGAGCTCCAGCTTCAGATTGTACCACCTCATGTGTATTTCTATTTATTCCTTTGAGCTCCCTTCAGACACCTTAGATTTATTTGTCTGATGCTGAGTTTCGTTAGTCGATCCATTTGCTTACCTAGTTAGTGGATTCTCAAACTGAGCGTGTTTTATCTATTGCTCCATCTTTTGAGGTCACTAGAGTCGGCCAATTTATGATCTTGAGTCCTCCGCTTTCACTGGTTTAAAGGTTAATAAGTATCCTCATAATTTCATTGATGAGATAGAAAATATTTTTCATGTAATGAGTGCTACTGATATGGAGGGTGTGGAGTTTTCTACTTATCAGTTGAAGAATGTGTCATATCAGTGGTATAAGAAATAGAACCAGTCTAGGGTTGATTATGTTGAGTCTACTTTGTAGGATAATTTTCTAGTGCTTTTCTTGATCGTTTGTTTCCTTAGGAGTTAAGGGAGGTAAAGGATAAGAATTTCATGAATTTGAAGTAAGGCAGGATGATAGTAAATGAGTATGCCGTGAAGTTTCATTAACTTTTACATTGTTCTCCGGAGTTAGTGTCTAGCATGAGTGTAGAATGAGGAAATATGCTTTTGGGTTATCCCATGATTTAATTTTGGAGAGCAAGGCTGCTCTATTTAACAAGGATATGGACATCGCTAAACTTGTGGTATATATGCAACAAGTAGAAGTGGAAAAGAAGAAGCAAGTAGAGATAAGTGAAAGATAAAACAAAAAGTTTCAATATTTGGATCAGGGTGGAGGTCAGTAGCAGAGTGGTAGAGATGGTGGGAAATAGTCTAAGAAAATGTGGGGCAATTTTGGTTTCTACTCTACTGTTAGTGCTCCTTATCTAAAACCATTAGGTGATCATCGTTTTTAGAGTAGTGTTGGTCCTAGGTCACAGGGTTCCCAACCTCAGGCTAGTGGGGGTCAGTCAGCTCTATCGTATCCCCGTTGTAGGTTTTATGGTCAGATGCATCATGATGTTTGTGAAAATGAGAGGAACAAGTGTTTTCAATGTTATTAGATTGGTCATGTGCAGAGGGATTGTCCTTCTAGGGTTGTTTCTATGGAAAATAAGATCCCTGATGCTACTTCATCAACTCCTACACTAAAAGGTGCTACTTTTGCTTCTGGCTCCGGCACTAGCCAGAACTGTTTGTATGCTCTTGTAACCCATCAAGATTCTGAGGCATTTCCTGATGTTTTTATGAGTATGCTAAAAATCTTCTGGCATGATGTATATTGTCTACTTGATCTTGGGTCTACCCTTTCTTATGTGACCTGTATGTGGCTATTAATTTGGTTTTAGTCCTGACTGTATTTCAGATCTCTTTTTTATGTCTACCTCAGTGGGTGACTCTATTAGAGCTAGTAAAATCTATAGGGGCAGTGTTGTGTTGGTCTGTGGTAGGGTAAGCTCGGTCGATCTAAGAAAATTAGATACGTTAGATTTTGATGTGATTTTGGGTTTGGATTGGTTGTATTCGTGCTATGCCTCTTTTGATTATCGGACTCAAAGGGTCAACTTCCAATTCCCAAATGAGCCAGTGATTGAGTTGGATGGTAATTACTTAGTGCATAATATAAGGTTCATTTCATATCTTAGAGCCCAAAAATTTATTTCAAAGGGGTTCTTCTACCATTTAGTGAATGTTAAGGATTCTAGATCCAAAGGTCCATCCTTGAAATCTGTCTCTATGGTATGTGTGTTTCTCGAGATATTTCTTGATGATCTTCCCGGTGTTTCTTCCAATAGGGAAATTTAGTTTTTTATTGATCTTCTTTCGAACACACTATCTCTATTACCCCTATAGAATGGCTCCAATGGAGTTGAAGGAACTTAAGTAACAGTTGAAAGATCTTCTAGAAAAGGGTTTTATCCACCCTAGAGTTTCTCCCTAGGGTGCTTTGATACTCCTCGTGCATAAGAATGATGGGTCCCTTCAGATGTGTAGAGATTATCGCCAATTAAATAGGGTGACTATGAAGAATAAGTATCTGCTTTCTAGGATTGATGATCTCTTTGATCATCTTTAGGGTGCTAAGTACTTTTCTAAGATTGATCTTCGATTTGGGTACCATCAGTTGAAGATTAGGGAAGTGGATATCCCAAAGACTATCTTCCAAACCAAGTATGGTCAATTTGAGTTTTTGGTGATGTCTTTTAGTTTGACTAACCCCCTTATGGCATTCATGGATCTCATAAACCATTTTTTACATTGGTTATTGGATTTGTTTGTAATTGCATTTATTGATAATATTTTGGTGTATTCCAAGAGTGAGGTAGATCATTCAGATCACCTCTACATAGTATTGCAGATCCTTAATGATCGACGATTGTATGCAAAATTCTTGAAGTGTGAGTTTTGGTTAAATTTTATGACCTATCTGGGCCACGTTGCTTCTATTGAAGGAATCATAGTAGATCCTCAAGAAGTTATGGTGGTTAAGAAATGGTCTATAACCATGACTCCAATCGATATTTGGAGCTTCTTGGGTTCAGCCGGTTATTATAGAAGGTTTGTGGGAACTTACTCTTCCATTGCAGCCCTATTAAATAAGCTGACTCAGAAAAAGGTGAATTTTATATGATCTGATGCTTGTGAGGGTAGTTTCAAGGAGTTGAAGGATAAGTTGACTTTGGCTTTGGTTTTAACTCTGCCTGAGGGTACCTATGGCTTTGTTGTTTTATTATGATGTGTCCCATGTGGGACTAGGTTTTGTGTTGATTTAGCATGGTAAGGTGGTTGCTTATGCTCCTAAGCAGTTGAAGGTGCACTAGAAGAAAAATTTGACGTATGATTTGGAATTGTTAGTTGTGGTTTTTGCTTTGAAGATTTGGCGTCACTATTTGTGTGAGGTTCATGTTGACATCTTCTCAGACCATAAGATTTTGTAGTATGTGTTCTCCCAAAAGAAGTTGAATCTTAGACAAAGAAGATGGCTTGATTTGCTCAAGGACTATGATATGAGTCTTCATTATCATTCAGGTAAAGTTAATATAGTAGTTGATGCTTTTAGTAGGTTATCTATGGAAGCTTGTCTCATGTTGATGAGGATAAGCGAGGCCTGGTGAAGGATATTCACCATTTGGCTAATCTTGGAATTCATTTTTTTGACTCTGGAGATGGTGGTGTGATTGTGCAAGAGGTAGAGAATTCATATCTTGGTGCTGAGGTAAAGGAGAAATAGGTTTTGGACCCTATCGTGATGCAGATCAAGGATGATGTGGGTCACCTGAAAGTAATGGTTTTGAGATTGGGGGTGATGGTATCTTGAGGTACCAAGGTAGATTATATGTTCCAGACATTGATAGGCTATGAGAGAGGATCTTGATTGAGCCTCATGAGCTGAGGTACATAATTCATCCTAGTTCTACAAAGGTGTACCATGATTTGGGAGATATCTATTGGTGGAATAACATGAAGAGAGATGTGGCCTATTTTGTGGCTAAGTGTATGTTGTGTCAACAAGTGAAAGTTGAGCACTTGGGGCCTGGTGGTTTGTGTTAAGAGATTAAATTAACTGTATGGAAATGGGAAGTGATTAATATGGATTTTGTTACTAGTCTTATACGTTTTTGCCATCAGTTTGATTCCATTTGGGTTATCGCTTAGAGGATGACTAAGTCCGCTAACGTTTTGTCAATAAAGGCTAACTATTCGACAGAAGATTACGCTAAAAATTTTTTGAGGAGATCGTGAAGTTGCATGGTGCTCCAGTTTCTATCATATCTGATCGAGATACCCAATTTTCATATCACTTTTGGTATTTCATTCAAAGAGGTTTGGGAACTAAGGTGAACCTTAACACCGCTTTCCACCCTCAGACGGACGGACAAGCGAAGAGAATGATACGGACTTTATAGAATATACTAAGGTCTTGTGTGATCATTTTTTATGGTAGTTGGGTTGATCATTTTCCTCTCATTGAGTTTGCGTATAATAATAGCTATCACTCTAGTATTGGGATGGCTCCTTTCGAAGCTTTGAATGGTAGTAGATGTAGGTCTCCTATTGGGTGGTCTGAGGTTGGATAGAATAGGTTGTACAGTCCCAACTTGGTTCACCAAGCTATGGAAAAGGTGAAGGTGGTTCAAGATAGGCTTAAGATTGCCCAAAGTCACCAAAAGTCTTATGTAGATGTAAGTCGAAGGGATTTGGAGTTTGATGTAGATGATTTGGTGTTCCTGAAGGTGTCTTCCATGAAGGAAGTGATGCAGTTTGGAAATAAGGGAAAGCTCAGTCCCTGTTATGTTGGTCCATATCGTATATTCAATCGAGTGGGTAATGTTGCCTATAAGTTGGAACTACCTTCGAGTTTGGGTTACATTCACCCGGTCTTCTATACGTCGATGTTGAAAAAGTGTGTGGGAGATCCTTGATTGTTCCTTTGCAGACTGTGGGTGTCTCAGATTCCTTATTATATAAGGATATCCTGATTAAGATTTTAGATTGGCACGTCTATTGGTTATGGGCAAGGGATGTGGCTTCAGTAAAGGTTCAATGGAGGAACCAAAAGTGTGAAGAAGCTACTTGGTAAGACAAAGAGGACATGAAGTCTAAATATTCATTCTTGTTTCCCGCTTCAGATAATCGTTCTTGAGGTATGTGTAATCCTTAATATCTTTATTTTCTGACTTTGTCAAAGAAAATTGTGATTTTCTTGACATCATTGTTTTCTATCTTTGTTAAAGATAAGTGTGGATGTACTTTGTGTCAAATAACTCTAACAAAAGCCTTGTCCCATGATTTGAGGATGAATGATCCTAAGGGGGGGAGAATGCAACACCCTAGATTTTGATCCTCGAAAATTCCAAAAATTTTATCCTCATTATCCTCATTATGACTCACCTTGTGAGTCGTAGGGTGTCCTTACGAGTTGTAGGATCCTAATCGTAGCCTGACCAATATGTGTGGCTAAGTTTCCAGTCCTGATTATGAGTGGCTTCTATGAGTCACAAAGACTATACGAATCACATAGTACAAATTGCAAGGTGACCAGTATGAGGCCCAAATGGTTCTATCTTGGATATGACTTGGACCCTACGAGTCGTAGGGTCACGATAAGAGTCATATAATATGAATCGTAGGGTCAACATTATGTGTTCCCCATGACACTATATCGAATACAGATCATGGTAAAGATTCATAAGGTGTCACGATGAGTCTTCATACGACCCGGTAACGACTGGCGATAATTTTTCATCTTTTAAGTTGAGGGCACATTGGACATTATCCTCCTTACCCACATAATATACATGAACATAAAAAACCGTTGGGACATTATTTTCAACACTTTAATACTAAGAGTTCTCTCTCAAACTCTCAAAAATCCCCAAGGTTAAGATACTTGGGTTTTCAAGAAGTTGGTCATCTAAGGGCTTAAGGGTTGAATTATCTCCATAAAACTTGATATTTCAGGCATGTTAATCTTCCCCAACTATTATTTTTTAAAATCATGTGTTTTAAACAGTTATTCATGTAGTGTTGATGTTGGTTTTGGAACATGGGTTGATTGTTTTGAATGTTTGTTTTTGAACAATGTTTCCCATGGTTTACATATGATTATTCATGCTTTATTCGTGGTTTTGAACTTATGGGGCGCATAGGTATGGTGTATAAACTAGGGGACTGTGATTTCCCCTAATTTATGAATATTGACCATTGAGGTTATAATGACCTCAACCCCATATTGTAAAATTGGCTTTGAATATGAAAAGTATGCACATTGAACTACTATTGAACTATTGCATAATATGAAAAACTAATGAAGCATAATGATTTTGAATTGAAACTTATGGGGTTGTTTAATTCCCCAAGCTAATGTATAATTGAACCAATGGGGTTGTGAATTCCCCAAGTGATGACAATTGGTTTGGCATATTGATATTACCTTGCAAGTGTAGTTGGTATGATGATACCAATAGAGTATGCCTAAATGTGTATTATGGTCCATTGAATGGAAATGTGTGATAAATGTTTTAAATGGGGCTTAAAAGAGGGTTGTGTAGCTAAGTCGTGAAAGTGGAGGTCCCGAGGGACTAATATTAGAAATTGCATTTATCAGCGCGGGGATCTAAATGACCAGGTGGTTTGATTACCCCTTATTATATGATTGGGAGGTTCGAGTCCCCCATATTATATTACCTGATTAGGTGTTAAGTTACCTTGGTATGTCGGGAGGTTTGAGTCCCCTATGGTGCATATGTACGTTTTCTGGTTCGTGTGGCTACACGCATTGGATCCCTTTCAGCTGTGGAAGAGATGGACCTATATAGCTTATAGGTGCTTTCTTATGACGGTTGAGCTACGCACTCCAGGCAAAGGTTTTAAATGCTCATGCTAAGCCTTGTTCCCTATCCCGGCACGTTGTATACAATATATGTATGTATGTGCATATGCATGTGTGCATCTGGATTTTGATTGATTTTAATATATTGGACATGGCATGATTTTACCCTATTCCTGAGTTACATTTTAGTGCTCAACCCACTAATCGTCTCTGTATATTTTATCCCCGCGTGATGTAGGAACCGAAGATACTTCTACTTTTCCTATGCAGTGTTAGGTTAATCGGCTCGATTCGCCAGTCGTTGTGCTGAAGTGGTGAGCATCCATTGTCCAGAAGACTTGGTCATTTCATCAGTTTTCTTTCTTAGACTAGTATTGAAGAGTTTTCATTATTATTAACATTGTTAGTGTCATTGTCAGAGTCGGGGGCATGTCCCAACTTAGATCAGCTTTCGATACTATTTAGAGGCTTTGTGGATATTGATGTGGACTTGGGTTATTTTGGTTATTGTTTGTTGGATATTTAGTTATCTTAGATTCATTCGAGCTTTTATATCTTATCTTGTTATATATCCAGAATTCAACTTTGGTTGGGCATTGTGTTTGGTTTGAATAGGTAACAGGGGTTATCTCCGTTCCCGTGGACTTGAGATACCCTTCATGGCCAGGCTCTGGTTCGAATCGTGACACCAATAGGAGACCTGCACCTCCTATCATAGAGAACTTTAAAAGGAGCCATCTGGAAGCTAGAATGGTAACTATTGTTATACGTAAACTCAATAAGAGGCAAAGGATCAACCCAACTTCCTTTAAAATCAATCACACAATCCCTTAGCATATCCTCTAAAGTTTGTATTGTATGATTTGCTTGCCCATCAGTTTGAGAATGGAAAGTGGTGCTAAGGTTCACTTGATTACTCAAACCTTTTGAAATGAATGCAATAAGTAAGAAGAAAATTGTGTACCTTGGTGTGAAATAATGGACATTGTCGCACCAAGCAACTTCACAGTCTCCTGAATGAACAACTTAGCATAATCCTCTCCTGAGTAGTTAATCCTCACAAGTAAGAAGTAAGCCAACTTAGTCATCCTATCCACAATGACCCAAATGGAATCGTACTAATTTTGAGAGAGTGGAAGACCCATAATGAAATCCATATTGATCATCTCCCACTTCCCTATAGGAAACTCTATCTCTTGAGACATGCCACCAAGCCTCAAGTGTTCAACCTTGACTTGATGACAAACGATACATATAGCCACAAAATTTGGCACATATTTTTTCATATTATTCAGCCAATAGATTTTCTTCAAGTCACGATACATCTTAGTTGAACCTGGATGAACTATATATCTAGACTCATGAGCCTCAGTCAAAATCCTTTCCCACAGCCCATCAACATCAAGAACACACAACCTACCTTGATACCTCAAAATATTATCTCCCCCAATCTCGAAAGCCATAACCTTTTGCTGACCCACATCATCCTTAATCCGCATAAGTATGGGATCCAAAGCCTACTTCTCCTTCACCTCAGCACTAAGAGATGATTTGACCATTTCCTGAACAATCACTCCCCTATCCTCAGAGTCCACAAGATGAACTCCTAAGTTAACCAACCTATGACTGTCATTTACCAATCCTCTTTTCTGGAAGCATAGGCTATGACCTTAAGCTTCCTGGAAGCATAGGCTACGACCTTAATTGGTGCAAAATTAAACTTATTTCAACTTCTCAAAGCTACCCTCACAAGTATCAGACAACAAGAACTTTTTTGAGTTAACTTCGTCAACGGAGCAGCAATAGATGAGAAACTCTCTACAAATCTCCTATAATACCCAGCCAAGACCTAGAAGCTCCTAACGTCAGTTGGAGTCATAGGTCTAGTCCATTTATTAACTACCTCAACTTTATATGGATCCACATTGATCTCCTTACTAAAAACAACATGCACAAAATAAGTCACAAAATTCATCCAAAACTCATACTTAGAAAATTTAGTATACTTTCTGATCCTTAAGGGCCTACCATACAATTCGGAAATGATTGACATGATCTTTCTCACTCTTAGAGTACACAAAAACGTCATCAATAAACACTATAACAAATAAATCCTGAAACTAGCAGAAAACAAGATTCATAAGATCCATGAAAGGAATTAAGGCATTAGTCAACCCAAATGACATAACCAGAAACTCATAGTGGTCATATCGGGTTCAGAAAGTAGTTTTAGGAATATCAACCTCCCTAATTTTCAGTTGATGATAGCCCGAACGGAGATCAATCTTAGTAAAACATCTAGCATCCTGATAAAAAAATCATTAATCCTAGGAAGACGATACTTATTTTTAACTGTAACCTTATTCAACTAACGATAATCTATACACATTCGAAGAGACCCATCTTTCTTTTGCACAAAAAGCACAGGAGCACCCCCAGATATATACTAGAATGGATGAAACCCTTATCAAGAAGATCATTTAACTGATCCATAAGTTCCTTTAGTTCAGTCGGAGCCATCCTATAAGGAGGAATGGAAATAGGATAGGTATCCGGTAAAATATCGATCTCAAAATCTATTTCCCTATCCAAAGAAATTCTAGGAAGATCATCAAGAAAGACTTTAGGAAATTCATTAACCACAGGGACAGAATGCAATGAGGGACCTTAAAAACTAGAATCCTTAACCCGAATTAAATGATATAGAAACCCTTTGGCAATCAACTTTTGATCTCTAGGATATGAGATAAACCTTTTTTGGGGAACTAAGAAACTCCCTTCCCATTCTAATACCGGTTCATTAGGTAAGTTAAAACTGACCTTCTTGGTTCTACAATCCAGAGAAGAATAGCATGAATGAAGCTAATCCATTTCCAATATAATACCAAAATTCACCATATCAAGCTCTATCAAATCCACCAATGTCTCCCTATGAAAGATGGACACCACACAACCCTTATAGATTTTTCAAGCCACTATAGAATCACCCACTGGAGTAGACATGGAAAAAGGGTCAAATATATTTTCAGGACCAAAACCAAAGTGTATAGCCACATAAGGTGTCACATAAAATAGGGTAGAACCTAGATCAAGCAAACAATAAACAACACGAGAGAAGAGTTGTAACATACCAGTGACAATGTTAGTTGATGCCTCAGTTTCCTGATAGGTAGCGAGTGCACGAAGAAGATTATAGCAAGTGCCTATAGCTGAAGTGGCTCCTTTAGGTGACAGAGTTAAAGAAATGGTGATCGTAACCTTGTTAGATCCAGTGGCCACCTTGTCCATAGGGGAATTTCTCTACATATGTCTAGGCTAACCACAATTAAAACATAAGTTCCTCCCCTCCTCACAATAACCACGGTAAAGCTGCCCACAAAATATACAAGGAGGATAAGGTGGAACTAACTGAGCTCCACTATCTTAAGACTAGGCACCTTGTTCCTTAGGACCACTGCTAGTCTAAAAACAGTGGTAGACGGATACAAATTTCCCTAATTCCTCTTCTTAGTCCACTTCCTACCATCTCTCCTATTATTTTACTGACCTGCACCCTACTCTAAATACCTAAACTTCTTGGTCTACTTCTCTTCCATCTCTACTTCCTTCTTATTTTCATCCTCCACCTATTGCATATAAACAGCTAGCTTGGAGATGCTCATATCATTATTCAACATTGCAGCCTTGCATTCCAATACCAAGTCAAGAGATAACCCAGTAGCAAGCTTCCTCATTCGGGCCTTATACTTGATACCGGTTCAGGATCATAGCAAGGCAACTAATAGAACTGTAAATCATACTACTTGACACTCATCTTACCCTACTTTAAGTTCACAAACTCTTCGACCTTAGCTTTCCTCAACTCCTGAGGAAGAAGTGATCAAGAAATGCACCTGAAAACTCACCCCACACTACCCGCTAATAATTATCACCCCTCATACATTCCTATTTATCATACCATTGATAAGTCACATCTTTCAACTGATATGTAGCAAACTCTACAACCTCAGAATTAGGAACATACATCACCCTAAAAATTATCTCCATCTCATCCACAAACCCCTGGGATCCTCCTCAACCTTAGAGACTATAAATATTAGGGGATTCATCCTCAAGAACTAACCAACCTGGGTGACCTTAGATGGATGAGCAACAGAACCAAAATGATCAAACTGAAGATACTACAATACCACTAGTTGAGCAATCATATCTATGGACTAACAGAACTCTGCATTATAGATGTATCATTGAGGCGGTTGATCACAAGTATCACCAGCCTGAGTAGCTCGATGTATACTAGTAGGGACCAGTGAAATTCTATGTGGATTGGTACAATCAGGAGTAGGGACACTATAGTAGGTCCACACTCTAAAAATAGGGTGAGTCCCCTCCGCATTATCCTCAGGTAGGACAGAGAGTCCAGCAGAGTTTCCATAAATGTCAAATCTTTAGGGAGGCATGATCTAAAACGTGAATAAGCCAAGAGTTAAAGAAGTTCAGGACACTAACTCTATAGCCCAAAATAGAACATAAAAAAGAGAAACATTCCTAAATGCCTTGTAGCCTCCCCCTTATAGATGTGGTGTGCTACACACCCATAAAAGGGACTCTAGTCAACATCGCTTTAGATAGCCAATGACCCTGAAATGTGCTCTAATACCAAGCTAGTCCCAACCCGAACTAGGGCCTAGTAGTGATGAGTATCTCAATCCCACCATGGATCGAAGACCACCCCCTTAGACTAACCTCAAGAGCACAATAATAATAATAAAGCCAAAGCTAATAAAGATAGCAATAAAAGATAAATATATCAAATGAAAGTTTTAAGAATCTAAACTAATAATCCAACCCACACTTATCCACGAAAGCCTCTAAAAGCAGGATACAAAACTAGGTCGGGATATGCCCCTAACCATGACAAAGAAAAGTCATAATTTCAAAAATTTGAAAAGAAACTTAAGGAAATAGCAGGGTTTTTCGAATGATGGAGGCTCACCACATCACAGCAAATCAACTGATGTACCACACCACCGAACGCTGCATAGGAGTAATAGAAAACCCTTCTGACCCTACATCATAAAATGATGTAGCATCCAGGAATGGTCAGTGGGATAAGCACTAGCATGTAACTCAGTGAAAGTGATTAAATAGTGACATGTCTAAAATCAACCAAAACCATATGCACACATTCATATATACATATATAAGATGTTGGGATAGGGTAAAGGGTCATGAACATGATAGTTTAAAACCATTAACCTAGGCTATGTAGCTCTATTCGTTCTAAGGGAAACACGGGTTATATGGGTTCATCTCCTCCAACTAAAAGGGTCCCAACAAGTATTAGTCGCAAAAATTGAGTAAATCTAAAGGAGATCCAAAGACATCAAGGCTCCAGTCATCTAATAAATATGATATGTGAACCAAGAACATGGTCATATAGACCCCCATGCCGGCAAACATGGTTTCCAGTATTGGTCTCCCCTCCCCCCCTCCCCCCTCCCCCCTCCCCCAAACCTCTACCTTCATGGTGAACTACACAACTACCTTTAAGCCTAAATTAAAACTATTTTCCACATAATCCCTACTATAAAATAAGGAATAGTAACATGCAGATTACGAAGATGACGGAGAGAACCCACCCTTGTATGCCCCAATTTGACCTTATTGAAAAAACCCTAGCCTTCTTTGACCCAAGAGCCTTAAGAGTTTCTAAGTGTGTAAGATTAGAATAATAGGGTAAATAATATCCCAAGAGTGCTATAAGTCGTGGGGCCTTAAGAGGTTAAGAAGTGAAATGTCAAGATTACCCCCAGCTTAAACAGTGTAAAACTATCACAAGAGGGTCCGACCACCCCCAAGTTGTACCCTAGGGTACGAGTGGTACCTTTTTCTCATACCTTAGGCCTCCTTTTAGACCCCAACACTGTCCAACATAAAGCCACCAAGGCCAATTCGTACCCAACCATACAACTTGTACCCTAAATCCGTACCTTAGGCAGAATAGACTCATTTAGGTTAGACATAGAGCAACATATGATTGACATCATACCACTAGTACCCTAACATATGACAAGTATGATCCATTCATACCTTGGACAAAAACCAACCAACATACACTGGTTAACATATGACTAAGACCCACCAACTATACCCTATCATACGACTAGTACCCTCTAGTCGTATGATGTTCAGAAGCCAAAAACTCAAGAAATTTCTAAGGATCAAAACCCAGGGTGTTTTAATGCTCCCACTTAGATCATTCATCCCCAAATGATGAAACAAGGCATTACAAGCATGATTTACACCCCCAACACCTTGACTCTAACCTTTAACTAAGTTAGAAAATAAAGATACGAGGAAATCAATCTTTATTTTTGCAATGTTTGGAAATAAAAGTATGATGAAGAACACATACCTTTTGTACGAATCCCGAGAGCAGAAAATAGGAATAAATATTTGGACTTTATTTTCTCTTTCTCTTCCCAAGTAGCAACTTCCACCTTGTGGTTCTGCCATAGAACCTTAACCGAGGCCACATCTTTGGTTCACAACCGATGAATTTGTTGATCCAAGATCTCAATCGGGACCTCTTTATAAGATAAAGAATCTGATATATATACAAATATAAGATGTTGGGATGGGGTAAAGGGTCATGAACATGATAGTTTAAAACCATTAACCTGGACTATGTAGCTCTATTTGTTCTAAGGGCATCACGGGCTATATGGGTTTAGCTTCTCCTACTGAAAGGGTCCCAACAAGTATTAGTCGCAAAAATTGAGGAAATCTAAAGAAGATCCAAAGAAACCAAGGCTCCATCCATCTAATAAATATGATGTGTGAAACAAGCACACGGTCATATAGACCCCATGCCGGCAAACATGGTTTCCAGTATTGGTCCCCTCCCCCAAACCTCTACCTTTACAGCGAGCTACACAACTCCCTTTAAGCCTAAATTAAAATCATTTTGCACATAATCCCAACTATAAACTAAGGAGTAGTAACATGCCTTAGATTACGAAGATGACGAAGAGAAACCACCCTTGTATGCCCCAATTTGACCTTATTGAAAAAACCCTAGCCTTCCTTGACCCAAGAGCCTTGAGAGTTTCTAAGAGCGTAAGATTAGAATAATATGGTAAATGATGTCCCAAGAGTGTTATAAGTCATAGGGCCTTAAGAGGTTAAGAAGAGAAATGTCCATATTACCCCCATCTTAAACAGTATAAAACTACCGCAGAAGGGTCCGACCACCCCTCAGGTCGTACCCTAGGGTATGAGTGGTACCTTTATCTCATACCTTAGGCCTCCTTTTAGACCCCAACACTGTCCAACATACAACAACCAAGGCCAATTCGTACCCAACCATACGACTAGAACGCTAAATCCATACCTTAGGCAAAACAGACTCATCTAGATTAGACATAGGGTAACATATAATTGCCATCATACCATTAGTACCCTAACATATGACAAGTATGATCCATTCGTACCTTGGACAAAAACCAACCAACCTATACTAGTTAACATACGACTAAGACCCACCAACTATACCTTATCATACGACTAGTACCCTCTAGTCGTATGATGTTCAGAAGCCAAAAACTCAAGAAATTTCTAAGGATCAAAACCCAGGGTGATTTAATTCTCCCCCACTTAGATTATTCGTCCCCAAATGATAAAACAAGGCAGTACAAGCATGATTTTTACCCCAACACCTCAACTCTAACCTTTAACTAAGTTAGAAAATAAAGATGTAAGGAAATCAATCTTTTCTTTAGCAATGTTTGGAAATAAAAGTATGATGAAGAACACATACCTTTCGCATGAATCCCGAGAGCAAAAAATAGGAATGGATATTTGGACTTCATTTCCTCTTTCGCTTCCCAAGTAGCCTCTTCCACCTTGTGGTTCTGCCATAGAACCTTAACCGAGGCCACATCTTTGGTTCGCAACCGACGAATTTATTGATCCAAGATCTCAATTGGGACCTCTTCATAAGATAGAGAATCTGATATACCTAATATTTCCAAAGGAAAAATCGATAAAGGATCACCGATACACCTTCTCAACATAGAGACATGAAATACCGAATGAATGGAGTTCAAACTAGAAAGCAACTCCAACTCATATGCAACCTTACCAACCCACCCTTCGTAAAACCAAGTAAGAACCCACATACCAAGGATTGAGCTTCCCCTTCTTCCCAAACTGCACTACTCCCTTCATGGAAGATACCTTTAGGAACACCCAATCTCCAACATCAAACTCTAAGTCCCTGCACCTCACATCCATATAGGACTTTTAGCAACTTTGGGCAACCTTAAGCCTATTCGAAATCACCTTCACCTTCTCTATGGCCTGGTAAACCAAGTCTGGGCCAAATATATCCATCTCATTAAGCTTGAACCACCCAATAAGAGATCTACACCTTATACCATACAATGCCTAAAAAAAAATCATCCCAATGCTAGAATGGTAACTATTATTATAAGCAAACTCTACAAGAAGTAGATGCTCAACCCAATTACCACCATAGTCAATCACGTACGCACGAAGCATATCATCTAACATCTGAATAGTTTTTTTTGTTTGCCCATCCGACTGCAGATGGAAAGTAGTACTCAAACAACCTTAGTCCCCAGCCCTTTCTGAAATGACCTCCAAAAGTGAGATATAAAATGTGTGCCACAATCAGAGCTATTAGAAATAGGTACCCCATGTAGCTTTACAATCTCATGAAGATACAACTTCGCATAATCCTCAGCCAAAAATTTAGTACTCACTGGAAAAACATTAGCCAACTTTGACATCCTATCCACGATGACCCAAATCAAATCATGTTGATTCTGAGACTGAGGAAGATCTGTAACAAAATCCATGTTTATTACTTTCCATTTCCATTCCGTCAATTTAATTTCTTGATACAAGCCTCTAGGTCTCATGTGCTCAATTTTCACTTGTTGACACACCATACATTTGGCAACAAAATCAGCCACATCCCTCTTCATACCATTTTACGAATACATATCCTTGAGATCATGATACATTTTCATCAAATCGAGATGAACAACATAGCGCGATTCATGCACCTTGGCCAATATCCTTTCTCGCAACCCATCGACATCAGGAACACATAACCTCTTTTGGTACCGGAAGGTACCATCACCATTAATCTCAAATACCATTACATTTTGCGTATCTATATCACCCTTGATCCTCAATAATACAGGATCTAACATTTTTTTCTCCTTGATTTCAGCACCAAGAGACAACTGTGCCACCTTCAGTACCAACACACCACCATCCTTGGAGTCTAAGAGATGAACTCCTAGGTTAGCCAAATAGTGAATATCCTTCATCAACTCTTCCTTCTTCTTTCCACATGAGCAAGATGCCCTATGGAAAACCGGCTAAGAGCATCAAAAACCATGTTAGCTTTACCTGTGTGGTAGTGAAGACTCATATCATAGTCCTTGAGAAGCTTAAGCCATCTCCTTTCTCCTGAGGTTAAGCTTTTTCTAAATGAACAATACTACAGGCTTTGATGATCGGAAAAGATATCCACATGTACCCCATACAAATAGTGCCGCCAAATTTTCAATGCAAATGCCACAGCTAACAGCTCCAAATCATAAGTAGGATAATTCCTCTCATGCACCTCCAATTGCCTAAAAGCATAGAATATCACCTTACCATGTTGAATCATAATACAACCAAGTCCCACACAAGACACATCACAGTAAACCACAAACCCGTCAGTACATTCAGGCAAAGTCAAAACTAGAGACAAAGTTAGCTTATCCTTCATCTTTTCAAACTACCCTCACAAGTATCGGACTAAGAGAACTTTACCTTCTTCTGAGTTGACTTAGTCAACGGGGCATCTATCATCGAGAAACTCTCCAGAAACCTCATATAGTAACCAGCTAAATCGAAGAATCTTTGAATGTCAGTTGGAGTCGTGGGTCTAGGCCACTTCTTAACCACCACAGCCTTTTATGGATCTACCATGATCCCTTTACTAGAAATAATATGGCCTAGAAAAGTGATAGCATTCAACCAGAATTCACATTTAGAGAATTTTCCATACAATTGTTGTTCTTTCAGAGCCTGCAACACAACACGGAGGTGATTGACATGATCCACCTCACTCTTAGAGTACACAAAAATGTCATAAATGAACACAATGATAAACAAATCAAGAAATTGATGGAAGACCCTATTCATCAAATCCATGAATGCCATAGGAGCATTGGTCAAACCGAACGATATTACTAAGAACTCAAAATGTCCAAACCGGGTACGAAAAGCTATCTTAGGGATATCCACCTTCTAATCTTAAGCAGATGATACCTAGACTGAAGATCAATCTTAGGAAAAAATTTGGCACCCTGCAACTGATCAAACAAGTCATCTATCCTTGGGGGAGGATACTTGCTCTTAATTATCACTTTATGCAACTGTCGGTAGTCAATACATATTTGACGGGAACCATCCTTCATACACACAAATAATATCGGTGCACTCTTATTGTTGTATAAATATGTTATTTTTATATATCAAATAAAAATACTCTTTTTGTATTCAATTATAAGAAAAGAGTAGTAGTTGCAATTTTACAAATTTGTATTTGATTATTAAAAAAAAAACTACAAAATTTCATATTATTGTTTTTGGGGTAGAATCAAAAAAATAAATAGGGGAACAGTTTAAAAAAAAAAAAAAACACCACAAAAAAAAAAAACAGCCGCCGAAAAAAAAATTGGAAACAATCCAGTATATTCCCACCAGGCATGGTAGCAATAAGAAATCTCAACAGCCTTTTAAATGACTAGACATAGAAATTTAAATTCCTTGACCATTTTGTGGAAATTGGTTGGCCTAAGTGGCTATTTTTGTCCTTTCCTCTAAAAATATAATTATGATATTAATAGGTTTCTAAATTTGTGGAAGTTGCGATTTGTACGGAGAGTAATTTCCCAAAATAAACCGTAACTACAGTTAATATGTTTATTTAAGTCATTTTAATCCAAGCCTTTAAAATCTAAAATAGACAACTGACAATCATTTAGTGTAATGGAGAGCAGCCACACCCAGCTATTTCTCGTTAAGTGTTTAGTTCATAACACTAAAATTGAATATACAAAATATCAATGTTTATTTATGTATTAAACTAAAAATAATCAGTTTAAAGTTATACCCTTGAATATTTGAACTTTATTGATTTCTAGGAAAAAGATGCAGTGTGGCACCGGACTTGCCCTTTTGCTCTTTACAAATTTCCAAGTCTGTCTTCATGTTAGTTTTTTTAGGACACTGATTATTCCTCTTTCCCATTGAAGATCTTGATTTTTATGCTTAGTTACAAAATCGTAGTTTAGGACTCAGAAGGCTGACGAGGATTTTGTTTGACAACACACTAGAACGCATGCTTAAGGGTTCCCAAACCATTGTACCTTTCTTTTGCAGTGATCCAATTTTGGGATTTAGCGCCTCAGAAAGTCCTTCCTCATGCGTTCACACACATATATGTAAACCTCGAGAGTATCTGAGTCATAATTGAACTTTATTTCAATGTGCATTATCAAGTGTTACACCCACTAGTCATAAGAACCTAAGCACTATACAAGGAATACATAATTATGTCATAAAACTCAAACGGCTTCATTGCTTGAAATAAAGCTCAACAAGCTTCTTGAGAGTATCCAAAATGCTAGTGAATGGGTTGAATTGAACAGGGCGCCTCAACTCTAAATCAGGAAATTGGTTGTTAAGAGCTTGTTGCATACCGGACATGGACATCATTGCTGCTAGCTGACTGGTAGACTTCACCTCACAGTCTTGTGGAGTGTCTTTGATTTTGCTTGGATCATATCCGAGACTTCCTAAGTAGTTTTTGTACTTCTCTATAAATTTTGGTCCTGGATCAGGTGTCCTCGAGTATATCTGATTGAGAGAAAAAGACAATCAGTTAGTCAGTCAGTACTGCGTCATATAGATGATGTAGTACGTAAATTCAAGCAATTTTGAGAGTTGTAAAATGCAAATTCAGGCTTCAGTGATATGTGAATAACGGAGAGCAACTTCATAACAGCAACTTATGAACCAATAAATAAAATGTATCATTGTGTTACTACATGTTCTTCCCTCCCCACCCCCCACCCCCCGGACATGAAATAATTTTCTTTTCCACTCTTCCCAGACAATACAAGAGGCAGGAGATATGCTTCCACAAAAGGAATGCAGATCCACGCACACATAGCTTCATGTGAGCCTCCATGGGATCAGCATATAACACAGGAGGCATCTTTAAGAACAATGTTGAGGGAACCCAGAATTGACATGTTCTCCATCACTTATTGCCGACATATTCATCAGAGTAGACGAGCCCCCAAAGAGAGTGGATGTAGGACAGTAGAAGCAACCATAATTTTATAAACTTAGCAGATGTGGGAGCAACCATAATTTGGTAAACTAAACTTATGATAAGAGTGTATTTTAGTGTTATAGATGTCTGACTCTGTTTAATTTCCAGATCTTTACATAATACCTTAATTGTAAACATTCTCACCTATTTACTCGTGATCCAGCAATAATGAATAAATATTTCATCAGGAAAAATATAGTTTGTCTGTTGACATCGATCGGAAAAGAATGGTCAAAGGGGAGACCAGAATTCCAAGGGAAAACTCACGCCCTGACATGAGTCTTTGCACCTTACATGGTTAAAGAGCAATATTATGATGAATTATAGGGAACCAGCCAACTGGGTGCCTCAGCACTCTCTTCATCAACCCAGCACCCAACCAGCCATTGATAACTCAGCACTCTCCTGGGTGCCCCGGTGTCCAATTAAGCAGTAAGCAGCAGCCCAGCGTGAATTAGGGCAGAAGGTGCCCTTTTCCATCCCTGAAACCTTAATCAAATGGCACTATAAATAGACCAATTTTGAGAGGGAAACTAGGTCCATAAGACCATCTTTGAATCACAACAATTTGAACGGAAGAGGGTTGAAGAGGAGAAGAAAACAGATTTTCGCACCAAACAAATTTCTGTAATCATTTCTCTTTGTTGTCATGTTGAACTTTACTGTTTACATCTTTTTGATGATTCTTATAATATACAGTAGATTTATTTGAGTACAATGAGTTGAAATCAATACCTAATTTTAATGTTCTTTAACGGATTGATTTAGTTCTTTTGCGGTGATTGCATTTATGATTTTTAGTTCTATCTTTTATTTCTCTGATTGATGAATGGTTTTCTGCTCAACCCCTACATCCAATATTAACATGGGATTGATTCGAGAGTAATTCCTTTTCAAGAAGGGGAGAATGATACAAGCCAAGTCGCATCAAAGCCATTTACAAGAAGCCGATCTTGAGATCTCCAAGCTTTACGAGGAATATCACGAACATAGACGTGCTTTAGCATATGTTGATGCCAAAACGGGGGTCTCATGCATTAATGATTACTTTGGAAGAAGGAGGGGAGGCCTAGTTTGCAAGCTACAAAGGAGAGTCCACTTTTGGGTTATTTCTGCAATTTACTTAAAGAGCCACTTTTGGGCTTCTTTGTTGTTGGCTCCAGATACTCATCATATCAAGATCTAATCCTCTAAGATCTTAGGATAATTATTGTAATCTAGAATATTCTATCTATTATTCTTTTTCTTTATGTAGAATATATGATTATGTACAATCTCAGATTTCATGGGATTAGATGATTCTACTCAACAATCTCATATGTATATAAAGTCATGTATATGACATAGAAATATATGAATGAAATTATTCAATTATCTTATTCCACATGGTATCAGGGCATTAGGCTTATTCCTGACCTATTTTATTTTATTCATCCGATCTTAAAAAGTCCTTTCTCTATCTTTATCTGCCGAAAGGTTGAAACCATTCAAAACCATGTCTGAAAAAAGTATTGATGCAAAATTCTAGCCACTGGAAATGTTTCTGAAATCGTAGAGAATAACTCTACAGTTTCAACTAGAGATTTGCAAAACATTCAAGTCTCTTATCGGTTGAATGGAAAAAATTACCTAAAATGGGCTCAACTAGTTCGTACCTTTTTAAAGGGTAAAGGGAAATTACGATATCTCTTGGTTCAAGACCATCTAAAGAAGACCGCACGTTTGATGCATGGGATGAACATATGATGCAATGGTGATGTCTTGGTTATGGAACTCTATGCTTCCGGAGATCAGTGATAGTGTTATGCTTTTAAGCACTGCTAGAGAAATTTGGGATGCAGTGAAGGAGACGTACTCTAAAGTACCTAATGTTGTCAGGATCTATGAAATAAAAACAAAACTTTCTGTAGCAAAACAGATAATTCAACCTGTCACTGAATGTTCTAACTTTTTACAGGGGTTGTGGCAAGAAATGTATCATTATCCTTTATCAATGCATTCAAATGGGTTGTAAAGATGATGTTGTGACTCTAAAAAGATTTATTGAAAAAGAAAAGGTTTATGATTTTCTTGTAGGACTAAATGCAGAATTTGATGTCGTGCGAGTGCAAATCTTAGGAAAAGAAGATCTGCCATCATTCAATGAAACAATAGCCATTATACAGACAGAAGGACGGAAGAGTGTTATGCTTGAAATGCAAATTAATAAAGGATCAACTCATGCAGCAAAAGGGACAAGTTCAAGAGAATTTGGAGTTTCATAATGGGGGAGCACCGTCACGTCAAGCCTGTTGGTTCATTCAAACCGCCAATCAATAGGGACAATCTTTCCTGCACCTACTGCAAAAAATATCGGCACATCCGAGATAGATGCTGGAAATTCAATAGTGGACCTCCAAACAGAAACACTAGTGATGAAAAGCAAGCACATATAGTCAGCAGCGCCGCGCCCTAAGACTGATGAAATAAATTGACACTCAGCTTTAGAAGGTAGTTGTTCACTGGCCTTCATGGGTATTTCTTCCTCTTTTGTTACTAATGTCTCAGACAAACTTTCTCCAAAGTGGGGGTGGTTGATTTCGGGGCAACTGATCATATGACCAGTTCATCTCATCTATTTATCATATTCCCCTTGCCCTAACTATGAAAAAATAACTATTGCTAATGGTTCAGTTATTACTGAAGTTGGAAAAGGAAACATACCATTGGGAAAGTCCTTGATACTTAAAACTGTCTTTCATGTTCCAAAGTTATATGTAAATCTCATTTCTGTCCAAGAAGTCACCAAAGATTCCAAATGCCAAGAAACTTTCTTCCCTTTATAGTGTTTATTTCAAGAACAAAACACGAAGGAGATAATTGCGCGAGCTAGTGAGAAAGGTGGTCTTTATTGTCTGAATTTCCACAATGGTGAAGATACAACTAAGAATTCCTTATCTAGTTCATTCTTGTCTGAATCAGTTATGTCCAATAAAGAGAAAGTATGGCTTTATCATCGTCGGTTAGGTCATGCATCCTTCTTCTGTGTAATCAAAAAGTTGTTTCCATCTTTGTTTAAAGATTTTATTGTTAGCCTTTTCATTGTGATAATTGTGAAATTGCAACACACAAACATGTTTCCTTTCTAATTAGTAATAAAAGATGTAAGATATTTGGGGACCTTCTCCTGTTCCTAATATTTTTGGTGCTAGATGGTTTGAATCATTCATTGATGATTGTACAAGAGTAACATGGATCTATTTGCTAAAGCAAAAATTAGCTGTCAACCAAATTCTTACTACCTTTTTTAATCTGATCAAAACACAATTGATGTGTTAATAAAGAGATTCTGATCTAATAATGCCAAGGACTACTTCAATCAAAACCTCTCTGCTTTTTTCTAAAAAGAAGGAATTATTCATATGTCAATACTCCTCAACAAAATAGAATAGCAGAGAGAAGAAACGGTTTGTTACTTGACATTACTAGATCACTATTGTTCCACAAACGGTTCCAAAATAGTATTGAGGGAGCTTTCCCAACTGTTCCACACCTTAGTAACAAAATACCATCAAGAATTCTGAACTTTAAAATCTCCCTTGATACTCTTAGGAATTTCTTCCCGAGAAATTTCCAATAAATTGGTTCCTAGAATCTTCAACAGTGTTGCATGTGTTCATATTCATTTTCATAATAGAGGCAAATTAGGTCCTCATACTCTTAAGTGTGTCTTCATAGGATATTCTGCTACTCAAAAACGCTACAAGTGTTATCAACCATCATCAAAGAAATTCTTTGTTAAGTTGATGTCACATTTGATGAGAGTGAATCATTTTTTAATCATTCTTACAATCATGGGGACTCATTGAAGGGAAGGGACATCTCGACTTATCACTATTTGATATGTTGACTAATTCTTCAACAATGTGCAAGTCTTGTTATGGTCCTGTTTTTTAGTATTAAGTGGAAGTAAGTTTTACTAAGTCAATTTCTGTATTTTTTTCTATTAACTGTTTTACAGAATTAGTGGGCACGTTGTTAGCAGTGTTTACCCCTACTTCACCACTAGCTTTAGTTCCTATATTTTAGGTTTAGTTGTTAAGTTGTATGCCTATAAAATGGCACTAGGTCGTCTGGTTTTATGTAGTTGAATTGAGAAGTAGAAAAAAAAGTACGATTCTTTTTCTTTCTCATCAGTTTGTGTGCTTCTTTTACTTTCTTTCTTCCAACAATCTTGGTATCAGAGCAGCCAGGTTCACCTGGGAGCCAGAGAGAGGGTGAGAAAGAGAGATTGTAAAACGTAAGAGAGAAATCCATCATCTTCAGATAAGAAAAAAATGGCAATGAACACCAATGCAAATTCTCAGCCCCTTCCAATAGTTAAAGAGGTGAATTATCAGATTTGGAGCCTTAAGATGAAGACTCTTTTTAAGTCTCAAGAGCTATGGGACTTGGTGGAGAATGGATTTCCGGACTCGGATGAAGGTCATGCACAACAGCTTCGGGAAAAACGTAGGAAGGATTCAAAGGCGCTGTTCTTGATTCAACAATCCCTTCATGATGATATCTTTCCCAGAATTTCAGCAACGGAGACATCCAATGATGCTTGGCAAATTTTACAGCAGGAGTATATGGGAGATAAGAAGGTAATTGTAATTAAATTGCAAACTTTACGTCGTGTTTTTGAAACTTTAAGCATGAAAAAGGGTGAATCCGTGCAAGACTATATGTCTCGAGTCTCTGCAATTGTTAATCTGATGAAGTCTTATGGAGAAAAAATTACTGATGAAACTGTTGCAGCAAAGGTTTTGAGATCTTTAACTAGTAAGTTTGAGCATGTGGTTGCTGCTATCGAAGAATCCAAGAACTTATCTGACTATATGTTTGATGAATTAATGGGTTCTTTGTTAGCTCATGACGATAGGCTAAACAGGTTTTATGAGAAGGTTGAAGAAAAAGTATTCCAGGTGAAAGAGGAGTCTTCTTTCTCCAAAGAAAAATCCTCAAATTTTACAAGTAGAGGTAGAGGAAGAGGCGGATTTCGTGGCCGAGGTCGAGGCCGCGGCAAAGGTAGAGGACAATTTAGTGAGTCGCATCAGCCCAAGAGTGACTTGCAATGCTGGTATTGCAAGAAGTTCGGCCATACTGAAGCATATTGTTGGACCAAACAAAGAGATGAACAGAAGCATGCCAATCTCTCTGAGAGAGTGGAGGATGAAAGTAAGTTGTTCATGGCTCATTCTCCAATTACTAACAATCCTGATGGTGTTTGGATTATTGATAATGGATGCTCGAATCATATGTCTGGTGCAAAGTCTCTATTTAGAGATTTTGATGAGTCGAGAAAAAGTGAAGTTCGACTTGGTGATGACAAGCAAGTACGAGTTGAAGGCAAGAGTACCATAGCCATCAAAACAACGCAGGGTAATACTAAACTTATCTGTGATATGCAATTTGTTCCTAGCTTGGCTTACAATTTGCTAAGTGTTGGACAATTGATGGTTAATGGTTACTCTGTTCTGTTTGATAATGATTCATGCATTGTTAGTGACAAGAAATCTGGTCAAACTGTTGTAATTGTGCCTATGACTCAGAACAATATGTTTCCCCTTAATGTTTCAAATATTGTTAAAAATGCGTTAGTTGCTAAAGGTGTTAATGAGACTCAACTTTGGCATCTTCGATATGGTCATTTGAACATTAATGGCTTGAAATTGTTGACTAGAAAGAACATGGTGATTGGTTTACCAAAAGTGGGTGATCTTGAGTTATGTGAAGGGTGAATATTTGGAAAACAAAGTAGAAAATCTTTTCCGATACGAAAATCTTGGAGGGCTAGTTGTTGTCTGGAGCTTGTACACGCTGACTTGTGTGGGCCGACGAAAACTGAGTCATTAGGTGGGAGTCGGTACTTTCTTCTGTTTACTGATGACTATAGTCGTATGAGCTGGGATTACTTTCTCAAGTTCAAATCTGAAGCACTTGAGAATTTCAAAAAATTCAAGACCCTCGTGGAGAAGCAATCAGGCTACAACATAAAAGCTCTTCGCACAGATCGTGGTGGTGAATTTTTATCTAATGATTTTAATTCATTTTGTGATGAGAATGGAATTCGAAGGGAGCTTTCAACACCGTACTCGCCGCAGCAAAATGGAGTCGCCAAGCGAAAAATCGTACAGTAGTTGAGATGGCCAGAAGCCTACTTAATGGAAGGGGACTTCCAATTCACTTTTGGGGAGAAGCAGTGGCAGTGGCTGCAGTTGTGTACCTTCTGATTTCTCCAACAAAAGTTGTTTTGGATCGAATTCCATATGAAGCATGGACGGGACGGAAATCATGAGTAAGCCACTTGAAAGTCTTTGGTTGTATAGCTTATGTTTTGGTTAATATACGTTCTAAACTAGATGAAAAATCAGAGAAATGCATTTTCATTGGTTATAATCCTCAATCCAAAGCATATAGACTATATAATCCTACTAGTGGCAAAGTGATTATCAACAGGAATGTTGTTTTCAACGAAGAAGCAGCCTGGGAGTGGAATGGCGAGAAAGAAGATTCAGTAATCCATATTCCGGTCCAATCAGAAGGAGAGCATACTACGATTCTTGAATCTGCAGGTTTTGACCCTTCCTCTTCTTCCAGTGATGCTAATCATTCTTCTCATGGCAGTAGCAGCAGCAAGTCTAATCCAACAAGCTCCCACTCTCCATCTTCGGCGTCATCCAGCGAAACGCCACCAATGAAATTTCGGTCGCTGGAAGATATTTATGCATCTTGCAGTTTTTCCTTGTTAGCTACTGAACCAACATGTTATGAAGAAGCTGCAAAGCGACCGAAGTGGCAGAATGCAATGATTGAAGAGATCCAGTCCATTGAGAAAAAATAAACCTGGGAATTGGTTGATTTTCCTGAAGGGAAGAATGTTATCGGGCTAAAATGAATTTTCAAAGTGAAGTACAATGCTGATGGAAGTGTAAAAAGGCATAAAGCCCGACTTGTTGCAAAAGGATATTGCCAGAAACAAGGCATCGACTTTGAAGAGACATTCTCACCGGTAGCTCTCTTTGAAACGGTTAGCACTACTCTAGCCTTGGCTGCTCAACTTGGTTGGCCTGTGTACCAATTTGATGTTAAGTCTACCTTCCTAAATGGCGACTTACATGAAGAAGTATATGTCTCTCAACCTGAAGGCTTTATCTCTAGTGAAGGGAAGAGCAAAGTCTTTATGTCGATGATATTATATATATGGGCTCTTGTGAATCTATTGTTTCAGAATTTAAGAGTTGCATGATGGGTAAATTTGAAATGTCCAACTTGGGTATGTAGCATTATTTTCTTGGGCTTGAGGTGAGACAAGGTTCGGATGGAATTTTTATTTCGCAAAGAAAATATGCTATTGAACTTTTACAAAAGTTCAACATGCTGAAATGTAATCCATCTCCCACACCCATGAATATGAATGAGAAAATGGTCCTTGATGATGGTACAGGCGCAGCAAATGCTTCTTATTTTAGAAGCTTGCTTGGTGATCTAAACTACTTATCACACACAAGGCCCGATATAGCATTCTCTGTCAGTTTGATCGAGGTTCATGCATAGTCCTTCGAAGCAACACCTGGGTGCAGCCAAAAGGATCCTGCGATATGTCGCTGCACAATAAGCTATGGAATTTGGTACTCAAAAGTTTCAGAATTCAGATTAATTAGATTAATTGGTTTTACTGATAGTGATTGGGCAGGTAGCTTGGAAAATCGCAGAAGCACATATGGAAATGTCTTTAGTCTTGGTTCCGGAGTAATCTCATGGAGTTCAAGGAAACAAGATACAATCGCCTTGTCATATTCGAAAGCAGAATACATGGCTGCAACTTCCGCCGATTGCCAAGCTATCTGGTTAAGGAAATTGTTAGTGGATCTTCAACAAGAGAAGATTGGTCCAACTGAAATATGGTGTGACAACAAGGCGGCGATTGCTATGACAAAAAATCCTGCATTTCACAGTAGGACGAAGCACATCAACATCCACTATCACTTCATTCGCGATCTAGTTGGTGGTGGAATAATCTCTTTGAAATTTTGTGGCACAAATGATCAGGTTGCT
This sequence comes from Capsicum baccatum var. pendulum, assembly GCA_030864225.1. Classification (NCBI taxonomy): domain Eukaryota; kingdom Viridiplantae; phylum Streptophyta; class Magnoliopsida; order Solanales; family Solanaceae; genus Capsicum; species Capsicum baccatum. The sequence goes on from CM061552.1 coordinate 234,754,845, forward strand.
GATTTTCTTACTAAATCGCTTCCGCGCAACAAGCATGACTTCTTCAGGCTACAAATGGGAGTATGTGATTTTGAAGAAAGGGGGGGTGTTGACTAATTCTTCAACAATATGCAAGTCTTGTTATGGTCCTGTTTTTTAGTATTAAGTGGAAGTAAGTTTTACTAAGTCAATTTCTGTATTTTTTTCTATTTACTGTTTTACAGAATTAGTGGGCACGTTGTTAGCAGTGTTTTACCCCTACTTCACCACTATCTTTAGTTCCTATATTTTAGGTTTAGTTGTTAAGTTGTATGCCTATAAAATGGCACTAGGTCGTCTTGTTTTATGTAGTTGAATTGAGAAGTAGAAAAAAAAGTACAAGTCTTTTTCTTTCTCATCAGTTTGTGTGCTTCTTTTACTTTCTTTCTTCCAACATGTCTATTTCTAGTCATGCCAAATCCTTGTCTGAGTCACCATTTCTTCGATTACTCGAGTCTCTAAATCAGAATGAATCCACCAAGTCTCCAAATCTGGATTTAGATAATGGAATTCTAGAAAATAATCTACCGTTGCAGTTTTATTACAAAAGAAAGAGGCTAACTGATCAAACAACTCAAAGGCAACATCTCCACAGGTTACTACTCCTACTACCCATCCTGAACCTATTGAACCATCAGAAATACAAAACCAAACTGATCATGAAAATAATCCTAACCAACCTAATGACCTTGACCTTCCCATTGTACTCGAAAAAAGAAACTAGAACTTGCACACAACGCCCTTTTAGCCTTTACGTGACATATCAAAACCTATCCCCAAGTCATAAAGCTTTTCTATGTAACCTCCACACAATTCCTATCCCCAGAAATTTGTCTAAAGCATTAGGAAACAAAGAGTGCGAGAAAGCTATGAAGGTAGAAATGGAAGCGCTGTAGCAAAACAAAACTTAGGAAATTGTAGAATTACCAAAAAGGAAAAAGTCAATAGGGTGCAGATGGGAGTTTACTATGAAATATAAGTCAGATGGGTCCATAGAAAGATTTAAAGCACGATTGGTAACAAAAGGTTATACACAGACCTATGGAGTTGATTATTTTGAGACTTTTGCACCAATGACAAAAATGAATACCGTAAGAATCTTTTTATCATTGGCTGCGATTTTAAATTAAAACCTACAACAATTTGATGTGAAAAATGCATTTTTACATGGAGACTCAGATGAAGAGATCTATATGGAGGTGCCCCCTGGTTTTGAAAGCAAGAAAGTAATGGTGTGTAGATTGAAGAAGGCACTCAATAGATTAAAGCAATCACCGCGTGCATGATTTGGAAGACTTACAAAGGTCATGATCAAGCTAGGGTATCGACAAAGTCAGGAAGACCACACCTTGTTCATAAGACACTCAGAAACATGAAAGGTGACAATATTATTAGTTTATGTGGATGGCATCACAGTAACAGGTGATGATTCAGAGGTACAAAATCTAAAGAAGTGTTTTTGAGAAAAAGAAAATCTAAAGACGTGTTTACTCAAGGAATTTGACATCAAAGAGCTTGGGAAATTAAAGTATTTTCTAAGAATTGAAGTGGCACACTCAAAACAAGGAATCTTTATTTCCCAACAAAAGTGTGTGTTTGATTAGCTGAAAGAAACAGGAAAATTAGGGTGTAAACCAGTGGCGACACCAATTGAATATAATCATAGATTGTGCAATGCTCCGGAAGATTCTATGGTAGATAAAAGTTTGTATCAAAGGCTTGTAGAGAAATTGATTTAGTTATCCCATACAAGGCTGGACATTGCCTTTCTTGTAAGTGTTGTTAGCCAATTTATGCATGATCCTAGAGAAACACATCTTCAAGCTGTCAACGGGATTCTACAATATCTTAAAGGAACTCCAGGAAAAGGAATACTATTCAAAAGAGGAGGAGACATAGTTTTAGAGGCTTATACTGATGCAAACTATGCTGGTTCATTAATGGATTGAAGGTCATGTTTTGGATATTGCACTTTCTTAGGAGGAAATCTGGTGACTTGGAGGAGTAAAAAACAAAATGTAGCAGCCAGATCAAATGTAGAATCAGAGTTTAGATCTATGGCTATTGGAGTTTGTGAGTTGTTATGGTTAAAGATAATCTTTGATGATTTGAAGACAAGATGGGAAGGACCTATGATACTATATTGTGACAATAAATCAGCAATAAGTAAAGCTCATAATCCTCTACAGCATGATCGCACTAAGCATATTGAGGTGGATAGACATTTCATTAAGGAGAAATTAGATAGTGGACTCATTTGTACGCCATTAGTATCTACAAAAGATCAGGTAGCCGATATTTTAACAAAAGGACTGTTGGTGTTTATGTTATGTTTCACCACTACTTGTTAGTTCCTATATTTTAGCTTAAGTTGTTGAGTTGTAAGCCTATAAAAGGGCAGTGGATTTCTTGTTATTCTGCAGTTAAATTGAGAAGTAAAAAATTAGTACGAGTTTTTTCTTTCTCATCAATTTCTCTGCTTCTTTTACGCTTCTTTCTTCCAACAATTTTGGTATCCAGAGCAGCCAGGTTTCTTCACTTGGGAGCCAGAGAGAGGGTGGGAAAGAGAGATTGTAAAACGTAAAAGAGAAATCCATCATCTTCAGATAAGAAAAAAATGGCAGTGAACACCAATTCAAATTCTCAACCTCTTCCAATCTTTAAAGAGGTGAATTATTAGTTTTGGAGTCTTAAGATGAAGACTTTTTTTAAGTCTCAAGAGCTATGGGAGTTGGTGGAGAATGGATTGTTGGGTTCAAAGTATACGAAAAAAGTGTGAATGAAAAATGGAGGAAAAATGGTGGAGAAGGAGACACCAATTTAGAAAGGGTACTCCCAAATTGGAAAGTTCACTCTTTCTCCCACATCAGTGGAAGAAGAGAACTTGTGAGTGTTTAAAATAAGGAACACTTACTCCACATGGTAAGTGAGACAAGAAATAAGAGATGCATCGCGCCGCCGTCGTTGTCGCTTGCTCGGCTTTGGATTCGAATTTGGATTTAGATTTGTCAAATGATCGATCGATAAGATCTATCTTTTTGGAGAAAGTTTATTTGACAGAAATTCAGAAATTCAGTTCGAAAATACCAAAGGGAAAACACAACTTTTTTCTATGTTTTGATACTCCATTTATATGCATGCATGCAGATTCCGAAACAGTGCAGTGCTGAAATGAAGGAATGCAATCCTTCAACGAAATGAGACACTAATTCATGAAATGGTATGCCTATTCGGAAAAGACACATTCTTTGGACGAACAAACATGACTTTTCCAGAAAGGTCACACCTTTTAAGTGAACCATTGCCACTTTTTAGAAGAGGCACATGTTGGCTATATAAACCTGCTTTCATCCACAGGTTTAGGTACGAATTTTCTGAAATAAAAATTCTCTTCTTGTCTTGAAAAACTTTCTGTGTGATCTATCAAATCGTTGAGTGAGTTCGCTTAATCCAACAATTTGAGGTACCGCTATTGTTCGGATTGAAGGCCATTTTATCTTGGGAGGAAAATTCCAAAACCTCGGGTACAGTGAGGAAAATTATTCCTTAAGGACACTCCGTGAATTCGGAGGACTTGGTCTTAGATTCTGTTTCATCTCCTTTCTGAATCTTAACACACTTCTTAGATAGATTATTCGTAATCTAGTGTTGAAGTTGTTACAGAACTTCATAAGTGGACTTGAACTAGTGTTGAAGTTTGTGTTTCTTATTTACAGATTTTTGTACCCGAATACATAAAAGATAACAATCTTAAGGAATAATTTATTTCTTTTGCAGAATCTGTATTGCTTGTTTTTGGAGATTAAAGCTTTAAGCTTTCTACTCCGTTTGAACTTAACTAGTGATTCGAAGACATAAAATCTCCATCACAAGTTAAAGATCATTCGGTTGACGATTGAAAGTCATAAAAACTTCATCGTTAACTAGAAACAAGAAGAAGAGTTTAAAGTTGCTTAACTTTATAAGTAGTATTTCGAAAATACTAAATTTTATTGTCTTGTGATGACAGAAAAAATGACTAACGAAAGTCAAATGCAAGATGCAGCCATGTTAATTACAAAACGTTACGAAAATTGATTAACTTAGAAGTTTTGCCAAACTTTGAGTGCAATAAATCAAAGTGTCAAACGTGTGTGGAATCAAAGTATGCAAAGCATCCTTATAAGTCCGTTGAAAGGAATTCCAATCCTTTAGACTTAGTACACACTGATATTTGTGATATGAAGTCAACACCATTACGTGGTGGGAAAAAGTATTTCATAACTTTTATTGATGATTGCACTAGATATTGTTATGTCTACTTGCTAAATAGTAAGGATGAAGCAATAGATGCGTTTAGGCAATACAAAACTGAAGTAGAAAATCAATTAAAGAAAAAGATAAAAATGATAAGAAATGATAGGGGCAGAGAATGTAAATCTCCCTTCGCCGAAATATGTGTAGAAAATGGAATTGTCCATCAAACTACGGCCCTGTATTCACCTTAATCTAACGGAATTGCAGAAAGGAAAAACCGAACTTTGAAGGAAATGATGAATGCCTTGCTTATAAGTTCCAGTTTACCGCAAAACTTGTGGGGGGAGGCTATCCTTACAGCCAATCGTATACTCAATAGTGTTCCCCATAGTAAGACACAATCAATTCCTTATGAAAAATGGAAAGGAAGAAACACAACTTGAAATATTTCAAAGTGTGGGGGTGTCTAGCAAAGGTCCAAGTTCCTATGCCTAAGAGGGTTAAGATAGGACCTAAGACTGTGGACTGCGTGTTCATAGGATATGCTAAAAGCAGTAAAGCATGTCGGTTTTTGGTTCATAAATCCGAACATCCGGATACAAATAAAAATACGGTAATTGAATCAGATAATGCTAAATTCTTTGAATACATTTACCCGTATAAAACTAGACATGAACAGTCTAGTGGAGGGTCTAAACGACCTCGAGATGAACTAAGTGAGAATGTACATAATGAAGAGAATCTAAGACGTAGTACACGTCAAAGAACTTCTACTACATTTGGATCAGATTTTGTAACATTTCTCTTAGAAAATGAGCCTCAAACATTAAAAGGAGTGATGTCATCGTCAGACTCATCCTTTTGGAAAGAGGCAGTCAATAGTGAGATTGATTCAATCTTAAGCAACCATTCGTGGGAATTGATTGATCTTCCTCCATGAAATAAACCTTTAGGTTCTAAATGGATCTTCAAAAGGAAAATGAAAGCGGATGGTACTATTGACAAATACAAGGCAAGACTTGTAGTAAAAGGCTTCAAGCAAAAAAAAGGCCTTGATTACTTTGATCCATACTCACCAGTAACAAGGATAACATCGATTCGAATGTTAGTTGCCTTGGCAGCAGTATATGGTCTTGAAATCCATCAAATGGATGTGAAAACTGCATTCCTAAGTGGAGAATTGGAGGAAGAAATTTCTATGGAACAACCTGAGGGTTTTGTGATTCCAGGAAAGGAGAATAAGGTGTGTAAACTTATTAAGTCATTGTACGGACTAAAGCAAGCACCTAAACAATGGCATGTGAAGTTTAACCAAACCATGTTGGCAAACGGGTTCAAGATAAATGAATGTGATAAATGTGTTTACATTAAAGACACTCTGAATCACCAAGTCATTGTTTGTTTATATGTGGATGATATGTTGAACATTTCAGACATAAATGCAACAAAACGAATGCTCGAAAGCAAGTTCGATATGAAATACCTTGGAGTTGCGGATGTGATCTTAGGTATAAAAATCCATAGAACTCCACAAGGGCTGGCATTGTCACAGTCTCATTATATCGAAAAGGTACTTGACAAATTCAAGTATATGGAATTCGGTGTAGTCAAGACTCTTTTGGATGTGAGTTTTGCACTTCGAAAGAAGAAGGTGAAAGTGACTCACAATTGGAGTACGCAAGAGTATTTGGATGTTTAATGTATATAATGAACTATACACGACCAGATATAGCATGCACTATTAGTAAATTGAGTTGGTACACAAGTAATCCCAACAAAACTCATTGGATGGCAATGAAAAGAGTTTTGGGGGACCTTGAATACACTCAAGACTATGCCTTGCATTATAATAAATATCCTGCAGTACTTGAAGGATATAGTGATGCAAATTGGATCACCGGATCGAAGAAGTAAAATCCACAAGTGGATACGTATTTACTATCGGTGGAGGAGCAGTCTCTTGGAAATCATCCAAACAGACTTGTATTGCTAGCTCTACAATGGAATCTGAATTTATCGCATTGGATAAAGCTGGTGAAGAAGCAGAATGGCTCCGGAATTTCTTGAAAGATATTCCTTATTGGCCCAAACCAGTGGCACCAGGACGTATACACTGTAATAGCCAAGCAGCAATAGGTAGGGCAGGGAGCATGATGTACAACGGTAAATCTCGTCACATACGACGGAGACATAATACCATTAGGAAACTTCTCTCTAGTGGAATTATTACTGTTGACTATGTAAAGTCAAAGGATAATGTGTCGGATCTACTTACAAAAGGCCTATCTAGAGAAAAAGTGGAAAGGACATCCAAGGAAATGGGTTTAAGCCCTAGGACAAGTCAGCATGGCGGTAACTCTACCTAGCAGACTGGAGATCCCAAGAGCTAGGTTCAAGGAGATCAAACAAAGTTGTGTCTGACAGGTTCCACATTGTCAATTACCCAACCTATTCTCATGATGTAGACAATGTTCAGTAAACAAGGATAAGACTTAAAGGTGAAAAGTCTTTTAATGATTATCTAAATTTGGCAGATTTGACCAAATAATTTAATCTATAGGATTGAACGTTTAGAAATCACCTATGTAAGGGCGAAGTGGAAGCCGCTTTAAGGAGAATGTTAGTAAAGGCCTATTCTCTAAGCTCTCATGAAACCGGGACGTGTTCATGGCTGAAAAGAACAAAACCGTGAGAACCATAAACGGTAAAAGGTTGGTTGTGTGACATGTGTTGTCTAGGTGTACACTAAAGCTCGACGGTTCAAAGATATCAAATCTACCGATTAACTAAGTGCATCCGATGCATGTTCACTACAGAAAGTTCAAAGGAAACCCACTTATCCAAATGCAATCAGTCTTTGCTTGATGATCATATACTTCTCCGTAAAAATTTTACGAAAAAAATAGTCATTTCCCATTCATGTGGGGGATTGTTGGGTTCAAAGTATATGGAAAAAGTGTGAATGAAAAATGAAGGAAAAATGGTGGAGAAGGGAGACACCAATTTAGAAAGTGTATTCCCAAATTGGAAAGTTCACTCTTTCTCCCACATTAGTGGAAGAAGAGAACTTGTGAGTGTTTAAAATAAGGAACATTTACTCCACATGATAAGTGAGGCAAGATATAAGAGATGCCTCGCGCCATCATCGTCGTCGTCGTCGCTCGCTTGGCTGAGATTTGGATTTGGATTTGGATTTGGATTTGTCAAATGATCGATCGATGAGATTTATCTTTTTGGACAAAGTTTATTTGACGGAAATTCAAAAATTCAGTTCGAAAATACCAAAGGGAAAAACGCAACTTTTTTCTGTGTTCTGATACTCCATTTATATCCACGCATGCAGATTCCGAAATAGTGCAGTGCTGAAACGAAGGGATGCAACCCTTCAATGGTCAAAGTCTAGTCCTTACTTAAAGAGATCGGTAGCGTACACCTGCACGAGATGTAACCCTTTTCTTGTTCGTTCTTCGAATGACGCTAGTGGACCAAAAAATGTGACACTCCATGCCCTTGGAGAGTGCTTTGTCATGCTAGGTCACTGACATATCTTTTTTGTCTTTATTTGACCCCAAGAATGGGCTACCGACCGTTCCGATGCGTCGTTGACCTATTTTGATGTTGACGGACACCAGTAAGGTAAGTAGCTACTCCAGCCAATCTAACTCCAGAGGATCCGCTGTAGCTACGTGGAAGCCAGCTGCTTAAAGACACCGAGGGTTCGAATCCCTCTCTTTCCGTACCTTCGTTTAATTCAGTCGCCGCTTCACCCAATGGAATCGGAGCTTTTTGTAGTGCTAGCAGGAATGCAAGTGAATGAATCCCATCCCCTAGCAAGTGAAGTGCTTACACAATATGAGATTAGGTTTAGAGCGTGTAAGTCAAACCAATGATAAAAAGAAACGTCATGAAAGAAGAAAAAAGTCAAAATTAAAAAAAAAAAAAAAAAAAAAACTTTTCAAGCCTATATTCTTCTTCTTCCTCATCTCTTTCCAACATTGAAGCACCAGGAAAAGAAGCAAGAGCTAATACCAGATATACTAGCTCTTCTTTCTCCCTCTTATTCCTGCATTATCACCTGCCTCTCCCTACATTCAGCCTATTCATTTAGTGTCTTTCGATTTTTCACCCACTTCTCAAACAGAAATCATAGATAGATAATGCTCGATACAAGAAAAGCTTAGACATAATTGGATGCGGAGGTAGGATGTAATGAGAGGGAATTGGGTTAGTCCCTCAAAATTGGGAAATTGAGAAGATAAAAACCTGTTGGGTTAGTCCTTATCAAGATTGGTTTTTAAGAAGGAAAAAACAAAGAAATTGGGCAAGAACGTATACTTGAATCTATAAGTCCATGAGAAAGAGATGATATGTTTTTTATTGGGGTTCAATGATTTGCAGCAGCGAGAATTGGTGAAGATGCAGGAAGATTGAAGAGAAAACAAATAAAAAATAAAAATAAAGATAGATTATGGCTTTCCACTCTCTTAGAGGAGAGTGTATTGTACATGCTATGCAATGCCAGCAACATGTGCTTATGAGGTATAATTTGATTTAAGGCTTTAATAGGATCAACATTTTCTTAAAAGTGTCAATACGGAAAAATCGAACAAGTTCAAGGGGCCGCTTATGTATTACACCTAAAAATGGATCTTGGGCCTAACTCGACTCCAAAAGTTAGCTCAAACGATTGTTTTTTAGCTTTAAAATCAAGGAAAAAACAGAGAAAGGAATAGAGAAAAAATATTGCAATTGTGTTGTCAAAGGAAATTGTATTATTAATAACTCAAAGACATAAATTTATAGCTAAATTTCTAATTAGAAAATATAAAAATTTGCTACTAAACTTATTTGAAATTCAAATAACAAAGAAAGTGGAAACCAACTAACTCCTAAGTTTGAGCCACGCATGACTAATAAAAATAATTTTAAAATACTAATAGTTAACTACTTCATTTCTAAGACATATTTTCAAAACTCCTTGGATCAGAAATTGTAGATTGTTGAATTTAACCTCGTGAATAAATTTGTCAATTCATCTTTGGTCTTGCAAGGCTTGTGTTCATCTACTGTTGGATTAAATAAGAAGCTCTTACCACTCATTTCAACTTATAAAATCTCCTAATTAGTGGAATCAAAGATTCGACAATATTTGTCTCTAATAATAATTTTAATCCTTCTTCCATTAATTGATCAACACTTAACAAACTTTTATCAATATCAGGCATAACAAACTATTATCAATATCAGGCACGTAAAGGCCATTAGAAATTATTTTTATACCTAAACTTTCTTAGACTGCAACGGTCCCTTTTTCTTTTGCAGAAATAGTCACCATTTCCAATTCAGTCTTTCTTATTTTCCGTAGACATAAGCTCTTTACAAAGGGCAAGAAGAGACGGGGTGGGGAGGGTTGACCTAGAGTTAAGTGGGGTGGCCTGACTCCAGTTAGTGCCTTGGAGATAGGGGCGAAGTTGGAAGGGATGGGGGTTTGGGAGTGTAGGGGGGACGTGGATAGTATGTGGGATAGGGCAGCGGGTTGCATCAAAGAGTCTGCTAGGGAGGTGTTGGGTGTCTCGAGGGGCTGGTCTGGCCAGTATCGGGGAGATTGGTGGTGGAATGAAGATCTTAAGAAGAAGGTGGAGACAAAGAAGACGGCTTATGTAAAGTTGGTAGAGAGTAAGGATGAAGAGGAGAGGCAAGCAGGTAAGCAGGGAGGGGTATAAGTAAGCTAAGAAGGAGGCTAAGTTAGCAGTTACAGCGGCTAAAACAATAGCTTTTGAGAGTTTGTATAAGGGGTTAGAGGAGAAAGGCAGGGAAAAGAGGTTGTTTAGGATGGCATTAAGGGGGAGGATGGCAGAGTATTGGTGGAGGAAGCCCTCATTAAGAAAAAATGGCAGTCGTATTTTTATAGACTCTTGAATGATGAGGGGGACAGAGGTGTTGTGTTAGGGGAGTTGGAGCACACCGGGGAGTGTTGCGATTTCGGCTATTGTCGGCGTTTTAAGGTAGAGGAGGTCAGGGAGGCTTTTTGCAAGATGCAAAGGGGCAGGGCGTCGGGGCCCGACGAGATTCCGGTGGATTTTTAAAAGTTTCCTAGCGGGGCAGGGTTGAGGTGGTTGATCAACTTGTTTAACAACATTTTCAAGTCCGCAAAGATGCTTGAGGCGTGGAGATGGAGTACGATAATTCCTTTATATAAGAACAAGGGTGACATTCAGAGTTCCAACAACTACCAGGGTATTAAGTTGTTGAGTCACATGATGAAGATTTGAGAGAGGGTGGTAGAGCGGAGGTTGAGGAAGATTGTGTCTGTTTCGAAGAATCAATTTGGATTTATGCCTGGTCGCTCGACGACTAAGGCAATTCACCTAGTACGGAGACTGGTAGAGCAGTATAAAGAGAGGAAAAGGGATCTTCACATAGTGTTTATTGACTTGGAAAAGGTGTATGACAAGATCCCTAGAGAGGTTCTTTAGAGATGCTTAGAGGCGAGGGGTCCCTGTGGCGTACATCAGAGCGATTAAGAATATGTATGAGGGGGCAAAGACTCGGGTAAGGATTGTGGGAAGAGATTTTGAGCATTTCCCGATCTTGACAGGGTTGCACCAGGGATCAATGCTTAGTCCTTTTTAATTTGCCATGGTGATGGATGTGTTGACGTGGAGTATACAAGGCGAGGTGCCTTGGTGTATGCTTTTTGTGGATGAGGTAGTTTTGATTGATAAGTCGCGGCAAGGTGTTAATGATAAGCTGGAGGTTTGGAGACAAACCCTGAAGTCTAAAGGTTTCAGATTGAGTAAGAACAAGACGGAGTATTTGGAGTGCAAGTTTAGTGACTCGAGGAAAGAGGATGAGGTGATAGTGAAGTTGGACTCACAGGCGGTTTGCAAGAGGGATAGCTTTAAGTCTCTTGGGTTTATGATTCAAGGGAATGGAGAGATAGATGAGGATGTCTCTCACCGTATTAGGGTAGGTTGGATGAAATGGAGGCTCGCTTCGAAAATTTTATGCGATAAGAAGGTGCCTCCCAAGCTTAAAGGCAAATTCTATAGAGGTGTAGTTCGGCCGGCTATGTTGTATGGAGCGGAGTGTAGGCCAGTTAAGAATTCTCATATCCAAAAGTTGAAGGTAACGGAAATGAGGATGTTGCGTTGGATGTGTGGATTTACAAGGGCTGACAGGGTTAGGAATGAGATTATTAGGGAGAGGTGGGAGTGGTGTCTGTGGAGGATAAAATGCAGTAAGTGAGGTTGAGATGGTTTGGTCATGTGATGAGGAGGGGCATGGATGCCCCAATTCGTAGGTGTGAGAGGTTGGCCTTGCATGATTTCAAGCGGGGTAGGGGCAGACCGAAGAAATATTGGAGAGAAGTAATTAAACGTGACATGGAGCAGTTACAGCTCACTGAGGACATGACCCTGGATAGGAAGGTTTGGAGGAAAAATACTAGGATAGAAGGATAAGGTGGGTGGATGAATCGTAGTCAGTAGTTAGGAGGGCTTTGGTGTCCTTTGTTTGGTAATGTACAATATTTTTGTAGATGTCATACCTATGTTAGTTTTATCATGTTTCATGGTTTTGATGTTTTTGTATATTGTCCTTTGTCTTGAGTCGGGGTCTATGGAAATAGCCTCTCTACTTCTTTGGAGGTAGTGGTATGGACTGCGTACATTCTACCCTCCCCAGACCCCTTTAGGTGGGAATATACTGGGTTTGTTGTTGTAAAAGCTCTTTACAAAAAAATTATGTCATATGTCATGTGGTTTGTACAACCATTGTCAATCATCCAAAAGTCAGATTTCTTGGTTGAAAAATATGTTGCCACAAATAAGTGGTCTTCTCTTCATTGATGACTTGGGCATCTGCTTTATATTTTTGAGATTTGCTTTTGCAAATCACAACTTCATGACCAAGTTGGTTGCAAATCTTGCATTGTGCATCTCGTTTCCTCCAACATTTAAATGGAGGATGACATATTTTGCCACAATGCTGGTAAGGTAGGTAATTTTTCCTTAAATTACTACTCTTGCTTTGAGTCTTGTGGTTGGCAGCCACCACACCTTCAACCATATCATCCTGCCTCATAAGGCTCATTTGTTCTAGTGTCTGCAATGTATTTAACAACTCTGCAAGGTAATCTTGGACAGATCTTTTGTTTTTTCCAAGATAGTTATGCATACTTCATATTTTTCAAGCACCGCAACAAGAATTTTTTCAACAATTCTTGAATCTTTAAATTTTGTGTCAAGCAATCTTACCTTGTTAACAATGTCAATGAGTCGATCTGAGTACTCTTTGACGATCTTAGATTCCTTCATCAGTTGCAATTTGAATTCCCTAATTAGATTTAAACCTTTCATGACGTGTCTTCTTTCATCTCCTGCGTATTCTTCCTTCAGATAATTCCGAATTTCTTTTGCTGATTTGAGAGCCATTACTTTCGTGAAAATTATTGCAGACACACTAGCAAATAAAGTTGTTTTCGCCTTTGCATTTTTATTTTCTTTTACTTTTGTCTTTTGATCTGAGCCACCGTAGGATTATTGGACAACAGAGAAACATCATAATCCTCCTCCACGACCTCCCAAAGATCTAACGTCTCAAGATAAGTCTTCATTCTTACTGCCCAAAGTTGGTAATTCTCACCATCAAAGACAGGGGAAGCTATTTGGAAAAAGTTATTTTTAGAATTCATCTCACTCACACAGGTGCCTTAAGAAAATGGCTCTAGATACCAATTGTTGGTTTTTAGCTTTAAAATTAAAGAAATAACACAGAATGACATGGAGGAAAAATATTGCAATTGTTTGTCAAAGGAAATTGTATTATTAATAACATAAAGACATACATTTATAGCTAAACTTTTAAATAGAAAATATAAAAATATGCTAATAAACTTATTTGAAATTCAAATAACAAACAAAGTGGAAACTAACTCCTAAGTTCGAGCCACACAGGACTCTAATAAAAATAATTTAAAAATCCTAATAGTTAACTACTTTATTTGTGACATATTTTCAACACAAACTCACCCCTGGGGATTGCCCAAGTCTTATAAAGAAACCACCCATCGCATAATTGAACGATGTGGGACTTCTTCAATAGCTCTTCATTACAGTGTTGCTTAGTTGCGATATTTCATTGATTTGAAGGCATAATCAGCAATAAGCATTTGTGTGTAAGAAACCACCAACGTATAACTACTATTTTTATGCCACATTTTGAAATTCAAAAGATGTATGTATCAGCACCCTACTTGGGCTAATTAATAATGCTTCATCACTTGTAAGTCAAAAAGATAACAACTAATGTTATTTTTCACCTGAAGATGATCAAAAGGAATACTGGAACTCTTAAATACGTTAAGGTTTGACATTTACCAATAGCATAAACCCCCAACTCTGGTGACCCTGGTGTGTATTAATAATTTGTAATAAAGAAAAAAGGTCACATTTTCTGTGTGAGGTGCTCTGTGTCGAGCATGAGAAATGCAAAACTAGGAGAAGCTTATGTTAAGGAGGTATCTTTACATCGGAGTGAAATAAAGTATTCTTTGACTCGCACAGCGATTAAACTGAAACAATTGATTACCTGAACAAAGCTTTTATCTTTAGCTCCAGAAACCAGTGCGAAGTTGTCATAATCAGTTGCAATCACATCATATGGCTCCTTGGGGATGAACGGCAGTGTAGGAAATCTAAGGTAGCACTTTTCCCTAATCATTACTTGCCTTTCTAGATCAGTCTCATCTTTCTCCCTATCCTCCTCATCAAGGCATTGTACCTTTCCCCTTATGCCTGTGATGTAGCCATCAGGTCCTCCATGAACGCAGAATGTGTCTACTTGGATTGCAGGTGCATTCATATCAACAGTGTAAATGCCCTAAAATAATTTGGAACAAAGACAAATTATGCCAACTACGAAATCTTCATGTATGAGCTCCAAGAACCTAGGAACCCAAAATATATGCAAAAGACATCAAATGAAGAACGCGTCCTTCAGATGTTAACACTCAATGTTCACCTGGGTACAGTGGCAATCTTCTTGACCTTGCCCAGCAAATCCACGTTTAAGGGAAGCTACTTCAAACCATCTTCCAGAATACCTGACTGGATCAAAGTCTTTTGCTGTCATACCTCGCATCATCATCAACTTTCCACCATCATTTTGCTTCTCCAAAGGAAGTGTTGGTGTGCTGTCTGCGGCATTTGCAAGTTGTAACACACTTTTGTACTGAGGAAGATCTGCTGCAAAAGCCTACCAAGAGGATGAAGATACGCTTGAAAGTTTACAAATATTTATGGAATTTTCCCTTTAAGTTAATTTGAAACAGAATGCATTCCCAGATGGAAAGTCATGCTTGCCATAAAATTATATTTGCTTTATTTAAAAAGCAAAACCTCATTTTCAACCTTTAACTTTCACAACCTTTCTATCAAACCAACCAAATAAAGATGTGCAGAACCACGTCATTTAGGATTCTTTTGATGCTTTGTATTTGTCTCTGGAATCGGGAGTAAGAAAATATAGTAAAGATGCTAACCAGGTTACATTGAGAGAGACATAAGATCGATGCTGCAAGACCTGCAATAACTTGTTTAACCTCAACTGTACTAGATATAGGACATTTAGTGCAGCAGGCAGGAATCACTTTCACAGGCATCCCCCTGCAAGTACGGATGAAAAATTCTAGTGATTGGAAGGAAATAGAATCTTTGACAAAACAACAGCCGTATAAATGTAATACAGAAACTAAGATGAATGTGTTACCCTGCTTGGCCAGTTTTAGGTTATTGATTGCTACACAAAACAATAGGAAACGAGCAATGCCTTCTGGAGGACTAAACCTCAAGCACACCACAAAGTATCTGACAAGGAAACACCCAATTGGATGTACTTTCTATTCAGAGGTGTAATCCATTGAAGGCGGAATTTTCCTGTACTGAGATAGGACTAATTCCACGGGTACCTACTCCTCCCACCAGCATAGGTACCGGATAGCTCTGTCCACCAAGGAAGAAATCACCTAGTATTTTTGTCTCCACTGAATTTGAACTTGAGTCCTCATAGTCTCGACTAGCTTCATTGACTAGTAGGCCACAACCTTGGGTGCTTGTATAATGGCATCTTATCGAGCAACTTTCAATCCTTTTGACTCTAAGAAGACCCTATAGCCACATCACCATCATGATAAACTATTTCTATCACACCTCAGAGGTAGCGGTATGGACTGCACACATTTTACCCTTCCCACACCACACTTTGTGGGAGTATACTGGGTATGTTGTTGTTGTTTCTTGAGGATGTAACGTAATGCCCATCCTCGTGTCATCCCTACTTTTTATTTAATCAGATCATGGGATCAACTAAATGGACAAGCAGTATTACCACCCAAACTCCAGAAATGAAGTTCCTAGCCATTAACTACGAAGTGGTTGATTTAGGAAGACTTAGGATGTTAGTAAAAGAGAATATGTATTTCCCAAGTATTAAAATCAGTGGATGAGCAATTCACTCATTTCTTATGCACACTGGATGTCCACAAAATGGTATCAAAAGAAACAACAAAACTTATACTTGAGAAACTAATAAAATAAAGGTTCTTGTTTATTATTTGAGTTTAAATGGAGAAACGTGACCAGGTTGATGATTAATATAGCCGACTCCAACTTGGTTCAGAGGGCTTATAGCCCTGTTAAGCCAAACTTTTTGGAAGCTAAAATTGCTTATTTTAGGGAGAGAGGTATTTCACCAAGTTTTTAGGGAAAATATAAGTGCTTAAGATTAGTAAAACTGATTTTTAAATTGATTAATCAAACGCAAAATGCTACTCTTCAAAAGTAGTTTTGGGGAAAACACTTGGATAAAAGCCATTTCTCCAAACAAACAGATTTGAGAAAATACCCAATTAACCCCTGAACTATACCCAAAAAGATTATGATACACCTCAACTTAAAGGGGGTCCTATTACCCCGAACTAATTAAAAGTGTAATTTTGACACCCTTAGTACCTATTTGACACACACGTGTGCACGTACACTTCAGTTTGTTGTGCCACGTAGGCACTAAGGGTGTCAAAATTACACTTTTAAATAGCTCAGGGTAATAGGACCCTCTTTAAGTTGAGCTGTGTCATAGCCTTTTGGGTAAAGTTCAGGGGTAATTGGGTATTATCTCAACAGATTTTCAAAACTTGGTCAAATAGGATATTAGTTGTTGTAAACTACTCCCTCCGTTCCAAAATAGTTGTTGCATTTAACATTTCAAGAAACAATTTGACTAATTTTCAAAGTTAAATTAGATTAGACTAATTCGATAATTTTAAAATAAAAATTTAAATATTCAAAAACTATATGGAAAGTACCATAAGTTGTAGTTTTAAAAAAAATACACCTTAAAATATTGATCAAAGTTTTGATCGTTTAACAACGGGGCTTTTAGTAACCAGTGACGACCAATAATAGACTTTCAATGACTAGATTTGGATTTTTAACAACTAGATTTCTTTTCGCTAAAGGTCATTTTTCTTGTACTGATATAAAGTTCAAACAGACACACTAAAATCCGACATTCTTCCCTTGGTTATAGCATTTTAGTTTCACGAATTTCTTTGAGCTTAATTGCAGCTTTCTCTTTCCTCATTTTCTTTCCTTACAATTTTCTTTGCTCCGTACTTAATCTTCATAATTTAGAATTTTCTTTGCTTAATTAAACAATTCTGAACAAGCACATTGTGGAAAAAAGGGTACTATTTTAACAGATCACAGAATTGTTACAGCCGATAGAGAACATTATTTGTAGAATTTGAAAATGAAAAGTAAACACTGTACCTGGGTTTTGAGGGATATTGTGATTGAAGGAGAATTGGAGGTGATCGTTGGACCACCAAATTGTAGCAAAACATTGTGTTACTTCTTATGATACAGCTGTTAATTCAATTATAAGATAGCTGTGTGTTGCTGATATATAATGTTATGAATAGTTCTGGCGACCAACAGTTTCTGTTAAAAGCTCTATTTTATGTTGTCTTTTCCCAAAATGTTGTCCAATGATACACTATAGAGGCAGCAACATAGGTAAGTTTTGAGTACGATATATCCTTGGTCCGATCCCATGTCGGATCTTGGATATAAGAGGAGCCTCAATACACCAAATTTATTTTATCATAAAGCAACATTTTTTTAATTATATTTTATTATATTTATTGTTATATAGAAAGGTGATCAAGTGGATGATCAAGGGTAGTTTAGTAAATATAACTCATTTCAAGGGTAATTTAATAAGATAATGAAACTCTAGATTTTTTTTTTTTATATAGAATAGTCGTAACTAAGACGAGCAAAGGCAAATTTGCCAATTAACAAAAAGTCTGACTTAAACTTAGTGTACATCTATTCCCAAAAATTCTAGTGACTGTGTTTTGAAAAATTTTAAAAAATCAAGCGACATCTCAAAGAAGTGGGGCCCATTGTTTTTCTCCAAAAAGTTATGGAGAAGTTATTTTCTTAAAATTTTCTTTATATTTGAAGTTTGCTTCATTAAAATATTTGAAATTTTGATTTTAGACAAATTTTCTCTGTTCTTATGCAAAATCGCGGAATACACATTGTAAAAAAATTTCATGTATCTTGAGTTCGATGTCCAATCAAAGTTATATAAATTGAAATATTGGGAGACGTAGTTTATCAGTGGATGTATAAATTACAATATTTCATTTTTATTTTACTAGAAATTTTTGAATGAAAGTCTTTAACGATCTAAATTGAGTTTTGTCTTATGTTGAATTAACTTCATTATTTTTTCTCAATTAAATTTATATTGGCAAGCATATTTTTTAATAAAAAAGTATTGTATTTAAATAATATAAAAAATTCCTGATGTTATAAATTATTGTATGATCATGTCAGTAAAGTTGATTATAAATAAATACAATATTTAAATTAAATTATTTATAGATCTAGTTCAACAAAATACTTTTGTAGATATTTCTTCAATTGGAGAAAGCTTATGAGGTTATTAAAACTTCAATTAGGGGTAAGAAGACAAAATAGAGTTCCTTATGGGGATTAAAAATTAGGTATTCTCTCTTATTACTGTTATTTTCACATAAAAGAACACTACAAAATTTTAAATTTAATTTTTAATTTGATTGGATAAATAGAGCTTTTATGGTGTCACTATCACTTTTTCTTATGACTCATCACTTGTATAACATTTAAAAAACACATATAATTAATCAAATTTACCAAAATGATTGAGAATTTGCAAAGTCATTAAACCTTCATTTAAGGATAAAATGGATAAAAAAAAATTATGTGAGGACTACTAAAATTAGAGACTCTCCCTTATATATAGTAGTAATATACATATACATATCACACTTCCACAATTTATGCCTAAAATCAAGTTACCATAATTAAGGAGTTTCAAGAATTGAATTTACAAATTTTATCTTATCAAATTGCTGAACATTATTACCTTTTTCAAGTTATTTTTGAAGTTAGTTTAATTTCATAATTTTTTTAATTTATTAAATAAAAAATCTACGTGTTACTTGTTGCATATGCGTAATTCTCAAAACTTAAGTATAGTAATGGAGTCTAGTCCGAGTTTTAGAGAAAATAGATCAAAACACTGAAACGATCCCTCTAAGGTGAAAAAGTCGAGGGAATTAAAGTAGCTCGTACAAGCTCTAAAAAGCTCATTGCTAAATCTTTAAGTAAGATAAAAAGTGAAGAATCATCACGACCGCGTCTTCCAAAGGTATCTTATCGTGATTTGTTGTTGAATCTGTACTTTTTTATCGTTTTACGCATTTTTATACATTGTTATATAAGAACATTTTGTTTTTCTTTCAACCTTATACATAAATTAGTTATGTATAGTATTAAACGTCTTCTTATACATTAAATTTGTCATGTATATGATCAGATTACTTAGTAAATCCATGTTGTTATTTTGAACTATGATAAATAGCGAGTTATGTATATATTTGTAATTATGCCATTTGGTGGACATTTTATTTCAACCCATATACATAAATTTGTTATGTAGATGTATTGAAATAGACACTGTTGGATTGTTTAATTATAATTCATATATATTACAGAGTTATGTATATGTTATACATCAATAGTATTATACATAGTATAGTTATGTATATGTCTCTGTTAGACAAGACGAGTTGTGTGTATTTCAACTCATATACATAACAATGTTTTGTATATAAAAGAACGTTAGACATGTATATAATGTATTATCTTTATGTTTTCAAATTTTGCTTCATATTGTTATGTATATATGATGTCTAGGATGTATATATTGCAAATTCATATGTATAAGGGTTGGGGTTCCCTGTTGCTATGTTTCTCAAATCTTCTCAGAATTCTTTTTTTGTTTTGTTTCAAATTTTTTCATACTTACATAGTAAAATTTTCTTTATTTGTAGATTAGGTAGTAAAATTTTTCATAGACTTACGTAGTAAATTTTTTTATATGAGTCCATTTTTTTGTTTTAAAATTTTCTATGTCCTTTTATTTTATAAAGATCTTTTTTCTTTAGTTCTAAAATTTTCTAGGTGATTTATGCGGTAAATTTCCTTTTAGGAGTATATTTTTAAAAAAATTTACAGAATTAAGGAATTCATTGATCACACATTAATAAGGTATAATATTGAATAATTATTAGACTTGATTTATTTCCTTAAATATCTTTTTGAATAATTATTGGACTTGACTTATTTTCTTAAATATTGTTAAGGAAGTTAGTTATGATACATAAGATACTTATTTATATGAACGTTCAGTTATGTATATGAACAATTAAAATTTGGGAGAGAGAAAATTTATTTAAAAAAATCGAGAGAGAAGGTAATTAAGAAGTAAACAAGTGGGATTTATGAGAATTGCTTATTTCTTACAAGTAAAATCTGAGAAGCATAGAGTCAAGAACAGCTCAATAAAAATAGTAGCCTAAAAGCGAGCCATAAAAAGAGACCATAAACGTATATCGTAATATACTAATATTCATATACTAAAAAATAAAAGAACTAATTTTTTTTTTATCTATGGACATACATAAATGAATAAATGTTCAATGAATAGATATTATATTAAGACATAAATAAGAGTATGATAGTTTGAGCATGTAAAAGAAAAACACAACAAATAATCTAAGATGGAAATAATATTATATAAAAGGATAAACTACACATATCCCCAAACATTAGAATCATTAATACATTAAGGGGTCGTTTGGTGCGAGGTACTAATACAAATAGTCTCGAAATAAAATAATAATTTCAAGATAAAAATTTTGATGCATTGTTTAGTTGCCTAATTTGGGATAACTTATCCCAGTACTGATAAATAGTATCAGGATAAGTTATCTCATGCATTTGGTGGTAACAATTTCAGCTTAATTTATTCTTAGAATAAAGCCATGAAAAGACACAATTACCCTCCAAACCTTTAATTATCACTTTTCATATATATATATATATATTTGGTAGTCCTCACATCAATTTTTTTTGTCAATTTTATTCCAAATTTAAATTTTAATTACTCTACAAATATTTATCCGCTTTGATAAATTTGAACAGTTATATGAGATTATTAAATGCTACAAAAGTGATGAGTCATGGAAAAATGATAGTGACACCATAAAAAACTATTTACACAATCAAATTCAAAATTGATCCAAGGATTTATTGTCTTTCTATTTTATAGATATGTTTATTAATCTTATTTGAAATTTTTATTTTTTCTAATAAATTTATCATGGACAAGTAATTAAAGTATCTTGACATTCCCTTTCTAACTTAATACATGCTTAATTATTAAATTTATTTTTTTTATATTTAGCTAAAAATATTTGAAAATTTAATTTTTAAAAAGATATAATTTGACTCTCCAAATATTAATGTACTAAATAATGAAAAATGGGAGTAATTCTTTTCCATATTTTTTGATGATGATTTTTCTAAACAAAAAATGAGATTATCAATATTTTATAGAATTTAGGACAAAATAAGTAATTTAACATGAAATATTAAAGCTTCATACACATTTAAGAAATATCAACATAAATTTCTTAACATGTATTTTTAGAATTTTTTTTAATAAAGTTAAAAAATAGTAACTTTTTAATTTCTTTTGTATGGTTTAATATGAAGGAAAATAAATAAGCTAAATAAGTTAAAGGTTATTTTTGTAAACAAACTATCTATTCTTAAAAAGAATGTAATGCATATTATTTTTAGTATCACAAACCAAATAACCACTAAAAGTAATACTAGGATAACTAATCTCAGTACAACTAATCCCAGCATAACTTGTTTCTCAATCAAACGATCCTTAAATCTCATACCATTTAAATATAATTATAGAAAAAATAATAAATTAAAAATTGCTCTGGATACATATCTAACATAGGCAACTCCATCATTTTCGCCCAAAATCATTGGATTTCATCTTTAAAAATCTTCTTCCCATCTCCCATCATAATCTCCTTTTGCATGACATCTGCCCATTCTTCCCCAAACACCACCTCTCCTCTCTTTTCCCCCTTTCGATTTCAATTGAAAATAGAGTTGAATAAGCAAAAAATATTTCCATTTGAGATATACCTTATAATCTTTTGGATTTTGAAATTGCTTTAAATAGAAGAAAGTTTCTTAGTTTTAACAGAAATGGGGAAACTTTATTATTGTTGAATTGTAAAAAGACAGAATGAAATACAAAAAATAGTCACATAAAGTCATTACTGGGTATAATTTACGATTTTTCTTTTTTCTTGCTATGAATTTTGAAAATTGATTATTGATTCTTGATCGATGCACTTATTTTTTTGAATTTGACATACAATTTCACAATGGGAAGATGGTGAAAAGTAGAGGAGTTGTTGGTGTATTTGATTGATTTTCAATTGAGGTTGAGAGTGTCAATGGGTAATGGTGTTCATGGAGAATTTGTAAAAACAAAGTGTGAATATGGAGAAGAAGATCATTCTATAAACATAAATTTAATGATACATATGAATGTATCACTATGCATATGTATCATAGTTAAAAAAAAATGTATTTGTTTGTTCACAATAAATATGAATCTATTTGCACGCCAGTGTATTATAGTCTACTAATCTACATGTAATATGAAACTTAGTGTTTGTTCATGAAATATGTGAATGTATCTCTGTGCATGTGTATCATAGTAAAAAAATATTTTTTTATTCATGATGCATATGAATGCATCTTCATGCTCGTGCAATAAACTTATTAATTTTTTGTATGTATCTAGACGATTAGTACATGTTTATGATATATATGAATATCTATGCACACAGTTGTTCTTGATATCAAAGTCCATTAATTTTTATCAAAATGGACTAAAATATCAATCACAAGCACCAAACATACATGCATCAGACCTATACATCAAATAAACGTATTTGATACATATCAAAAACTTATGTTTTCTTCCCATAATTTAAAAATAATACATATATTTGAAGTCTAATATATGAGATATACGTATCATACATATATATCTGATAAAATCACTGTTACATATGTATCAATATTTTTATTTTTCTTTATTTTTTTAATCTTTTTTATTTTTTCTCATCCTTTATTTTTATTTTGTCTTTTTTCTCAACCTTTATTTTTTTCTTTTATCCTCTCAACTTCTATATTTTTTTTATTTTCTTTGTTTCTTTTTAAAATATCTCTCTTAATTTTTTTCAACAAGTAATTTTTTTTATTCGGTTCCTTTCAAACAACAAGTTACGCCCTATGAGCAAGAGTTGACACTACCATATTTATGGTATCTTCTATAAATCTTGCCTTAGATACAAGACTTAAGGCTTTCAAACAACAAGTCATTCCCTTAAATTTACTTTGATGTAAAAGAAAGAAGATCTCATTGTATTAGAGGCAAGACTTATCCCAAAGAACTTTCAAACAAGTCGTGCCCTTAAATTTACTTTGATGTAAAAGAAAGAATATCCCTTTACCAATTATTGAACTTTCTATTTATTAGCAAAATATAATAGAAGTTGAAAAAAAAAGAGAAGAAACAAAATAGAGAAAAGAAAGAAAAAGATTGAGAAAAAAGAAGAAAAAAGAGAAGAAAAAAAAAAGTTAAAAAAAAAAGAGAAGAATAAAAAATGATAAGAAATAATAAAAATAAAGTTTGAGAAAAAAAATAAAAAATATAAATAATAAAAATAAAAAATAAAATAAAAATAAAGGTTGAGAAAAATTAATTAAAAAAGAAAAAATTGAAGAAATAGATAATGTTTGAGAAAAAAAAAAGAGAATTTTTTTTTACAATAAAGGTTGAGACAAGTGAATTAAAACAAAAAAAAATCAAGGAAAAAAATAAAAATAAAATTAGAAGTCGAAAACAAATGAGCATGATTTTTTTAAAAATATTTGAGGTATAAAGAGGCAAAAATGTACTTGTTTTATACACAAAAAGGAAGGAAGGCTAAAAAGGAAAGAATGCTAATCTTTGGAGACTTTTCTTGTGTCGGACAAAAATTCGACGCCACCCACTATAAGGATCATCCAATGTAATTTCGTGGTAATTTTTTATTTTATTTTTTTAATTAAAAGTGGGCTTAACATAAATGAAAAAAGTGAAAATTATCTTAAATAAACATTTTAGGTTGTTTATTACAAGTTATAGCAATACTTTTCATTAATTACTAGGCTAAAAAATAATTGCAAGTTATAACAACTTTTTAGAAAATTTTTTTTCTTAAATATTCGAAAAATATTTTTTTAATATTTAATATTCATATTATTTTCTTATTTATAGTATTTAATATTTATCACTCTTCATTAAATCTCTTGATAATTATGACAATGATTTTTTAATTTTATTTTAATAATTAAGTTTCAAAGTTTTTTCATAATTTAAGGAGTCAAATACGGTAAATATAGTTTTTTACATTGATACTTGATTTTTGAATTTTTATTAACTTTAATAATTAACTTACTTTCAACACTTTATCACGTTATACAGTGTTTCTTTACCGATAAAACTCTTCACTCTTTACAATATTTTTTTTCATTATTTTTTTCTCTACTTTTTTTATTCTCATGCATATGAACTTGGGTTTTCCAACATTCATTCATTCATTCATTCATTCATTCATTCATTCATTCATTCATTCATTCATTCATTCATTCATTCATTTGTGTTTCCCAACAGTCACTCATACGCTTGGATTAAGAGTTCTTCACTTTAGTTTGCATTTTTTTCTTGAGACATGTCAGAAAAATGCAAATCTACTCCTAATAGAAAAAGTCCTAGATTAATACAAAAAAATAGTCTGATTGTTCTATCTAGACCCTCGTTTGATTTGTGGTGTTTTAACCCTTCTCCATTATCAAAGAACAAGAAGAAGGTAATGAAAGGTGAGTATATTTCGCATAATCAAAGCAAAATTTTGCCGGTTAAAATCGATTGTTCAAAAAATTCACCATTTCTTGAAGCAGTTACAACTCAACATGCAAAGCTTTTAGTGTAAAAAAAGGTTGTTGTTCCAAAATATAAGATGGTTGATAAGATAAAAAAGGTTGTTGTTGAACAAGCTTCAGATTCTGATTTTGAAGATGAAATTCCTGCTCATAAAACAACGAAATCAAAAATAAAAAATTGTGAAAATGCTAAAGTTACAAGGTCTAAGTCCAATGTGAGTGTTGGCAAAGTTGGTGATAAAAAGGTTAACACGACGAAATCAAGAAAAGTTTGTAAGGTTAATATAATTTCATTTTTATTTTTTCTGTATTATAATGGTATATTTTTTATATTGAATTATTTTTGATTTTTTAATGACATGCATGTAAATTAGATTTCATAACTTTTGTGTGTTTGTGGTTGAAAGTGAAAATATAAATTTTCTTGTTGTTAGTGTGCGGATTAGGTTTTTATTTCAGTTTAATGTAACATTAAGAGGCTACGATTTGGTGATTAAGATTTGATTAGATCTTTTGTTGTTTCAGATAATATTTCTTATTAAGTGTTAGTCTGAAACAAGTTGGTGCATTTATATTTTATTTAGCTTCATGAAAAAAGTTTTGTTAATTAGGTATATTGTGCATGCAGTATTGGACATGGGACATCTAGAGTATTCAAACATGCTTATTTAGGGAAAAACTATTTCTACCTGTATTGATGACTTCCATGAAAAATAATGTATGCCCTATATCTTTATTTTCAGGAGAAAAATAGTATACTCACTGGTCATCATATATTAAAGTTAATGTGTTTGATGATCTCAAACAGTGATGGAACAAAGAGCATTTCAAAATGTTTCAGAATTCTCCATGTGGGCATTTTTTAAATATGTATTATTTGAAAGTTCAATCGCAACTTCTTCATAGTCAATTACTAGTAGAAACGGATAATGATAGGGATGATTTATTCATCTTAAGTATCAATGGTCAGGAACTGCATTTTGGCAAGAGAGAATTTATGTAGTCAGTGGTTTGAAATGCTCTAAGAAGTCTGATTTTATTTCTGATCCAAAAGAAAAAAATAAATTAATGAATAGATATTATCTGGATATGGATAAGTTTGTGAGGTCTGATTTTTATGATGATTTTGTTAAGAGGAAGATTGCTTTTCGAGATGAAGATTTGTAAAACATTGGAATATTATACTTCATAAGCCAATTTCTTCAATCCGAGTTACCAAGAAAGTTCATGAAGAAGTTTGATTTTGACTTGGCAGAATCAGGTCACTACTTGAAGTATGATTCGGGAGGTGAGTGTTTTCAAGTCTTGAAAAAAGAATATAGTCATAAGATGAAAACAAATCCATCCCCTTTTACTTTTTGAGGATTTCATCTTGCGCTTCAAATCTGATTCTATAAGTGTTGTTTGGACCTTGATAAGTCTATTGCTAATCGTGTTGAATCCCATACTCCTCGAATATTAAACTGGGAGTCATTTGAAGAACTTATTTTTTATGACTATCTTTAGAGTACAATGTTCAAGCGTTACAACAATGAGGTAATGGTCATATTCTAAGAATATTTTTTTTGATTAATTATTTTGCGTAACAAGAATTTTTCTTCATATTTTATATGTATATTATTGGTATGCAATAACTTATTTTAGGCATACCTATGTTTAATTTTAAATCCAGCTTTTTGTTTAAACTTCAATATGAGTTTAGAGACATTGTGTTTACCGATCAAGAGAAGGTGAAATTCAATCTTGGAGATATTCATCAGGACAACTTGGGTCATGACCATCGTAATGATTCAACACATTATAAACCATCCATAACTGAAGATGCATTCCTTGTCTTAAAGAATAAAATAGCTACCGTACATTACTAATATAAATTAATCTTCTAGTACATATTCACTATGTTTTTTTAATATTTGCTAAATATTTGGTTGATATTTTTGTATGTGTATGTGCAGGTCCATCGTGATATGTCGTTATTTCAGGAGAAGGTTTATTTTGAAATATACGTAAAATGTTATAATGCATATCATCTTTTCAGTATAACATATTTATGTAATTATTTCGTATGGTTATATTTTTTATTTGCACTATTTAACGAAGTACTTTACAATTCTATATGTACAGGTTTTCAAGGAAATGATAGAGTATCATAAGAAGGTATGTTTAATCTATATTTTTATCATCATATTATTAATCTGTTTTTAATTTTTGATATATATTTTCATATATTTTTTTTAGTTTTTTCATGTTGATAGTCAATCCAATGGGATGAGGGAATTTGTTGTTATCTGTAAAGTTGATATTGAATGAATTAAGATCGGTTAAACAAAAGTCATCAGAATTTGATGGAAAAGAGGTTTAGATTTCATTGCATTGAACTATTATATAATATTGTTCTCATTCGTTTATAGTTTTTTATTTATAATCTTATCATATTTTACTTATTGTGATTACTGACAATATAATATATAGTTGTTTTGATTTGTTATTATTTTTCTTATTATTAACTCTTATTAAAGCACTATACCGTCCTAAGAATGTGGACGTTGGATTACAAACACCAAGTATAAGCAAAAAGTAAGATGAAGTCCTTGTTGATTCAATTATTAAAAAATATTTGTTTGGTGATGATGTTTTTGTCCAATTGGATGATAATATTTCTATGTTGTCATATTAAAATTTATTTGTATTATAACAAGATTGTACATTATTGAAATTCCCTTCGTGAGTTCTTATGTTTAATTCATAGTTTGTAACATTCAAGTTGAGAATAATCTTGTCCGTTGGATGAATTACCCTTCTTGACTGAGTCTCAATTAGTTGCTCTCGAACCAACATTTAGAGTATTGGAAACACCAAAAAATAAAGCACATATCACTTCGGCTCTCATGTTTGACAAATCTCCAGTAGGGGTGTATAACCAATCTAATACAAGCTCCCAAAAATATCCATTTTACTTCAAGAACAAGCATCCGTTTGAGAAATATATTGGGTTGAGACTCTGAAATTGTTGATCTAGCAATTCACTGATTGGTGTTATCCAGATTCTAAGTCAAGACGCAACAGGTGTTGTTTCTATATTTTAAATTACTTTTAATTACAATTCAATCTAAAAAATATTTACTACGTTTCTCTTGATATATGTAGGAGTGCTGCAAAAATTGCTTTATAGAATAAGATAATTCATAAATTTGTATTGGCTGACATAAAAATCGAAGAAAAAGATTGGTTCCACACTTAAATTCATACTGGACGACCATGGAATGATGAGGTACGTTTTATGTATTTTCTTTACGTTTGAATATTTTCTTGATGTTTTTATGTATGTCATTAGATAGTAATTATAAATTGTATTTAGTTTTTTTCTATCTGTTATAGATTTGAAGAACATAATTTACATGAGGATTGTTGATATGTGTGAATTTGTGCATATTTGTATGTGTGTAGATCTATAATTCTATATATGAACTCAGATAGTGATCCTTTTGTAACATTTCAGTCTCTACTTTTCATAAGGTTTCAATCTAGGCACATTATTCTTTATTTGTCGATGTTAGTTAGTTGATGCTTTTCTTTTTATAATTTTGGGGTAAAGGAGAATGTGTTACAGGTTTACTTTCTATAGGATATTCAATGATAACTACCATAAAACTTACATATTTGTTAGTGTCTGTATCAAAACCCAATCACTATCTTGGACTTCATGTCCTCCTAGGCTTCATGTCCTCCTAGGCTTACACAGTATAGTCGTTAAGAATATACACATACCTCAAGCACGAATTTCTAGAATAAGGAACAAGAATGGATACTTGGACTTCATGTCCTCCTAGGCTTACCAATTAGCTTCCTTGAACTTTTGGTTCCACCATAGAACCTTTATCAAAGCCACGTCCTTCATCTGCAAGCGACGAACTTGCCGATCCAAGATCCCTACCAACGAAGGATCACCCACGCATTTCTGTAACATGGACACGTGGAATGCCAGATAAATGGAACTTAAGCTAGAGGGAAAATTCAACTCATATGCAACATTACCAACCCTTCTCAAAACCAATTATGGTTCAACATATCGGGGGACTGAGCTGCCCTTTATTTCTAAATCGCATCACTCCTTTTATGGGAGACACCTTCAATAACACCCAATCTCCAACCTCAAATTCCAAGTCCCTTTGCCTTACATCCACATAGGACTTTTGGCAACTTTGGGTGGTCTTAAGCCTATCTCGAATCACATTCACCTCTTTCATAGCTTGGTGAACCAAATTTGGGCCAAACATCTCTGCCCCACTAACCTCGAACCACCCAATAGGAGATCTACACCTCCTACCGTACAATGCCTTAAACGAAGCCATACCAATGCTAGAATGGTAACTATTATTATTGGCAAATTCAATGAGAGTCAAGTGGTTATACCAACTACCACCAAAATCAATACATAAGATCGCAACATATATTTAAAAGTTTGTATGGTTCTTTCCACTTGCCCATCTGCCTGTTGGTGAAAGACGGTGCTAAGGTTCACTTTAGTCCCCAAATCACACTGAAAATAGTGTAAGAAATGCAATGAGAACTGCGTATCACGATCCAAAATGATTGATACAGGCGCACTATGCAACTTTACGACCTCCTAAAGGAACAACTTTGCATAGTCCTTGGCAGAATAATTAGTCCTCACTGGCAAGAAGTTAGCAAACTTGGCCATATTATCCATGGTGACCTAAATAGAGTCCCATTGATTCCGCGACTGCAGAAGACCGGTAATGAAATCCATATTAATTATCTCCTATTTTTACATTGGTAGTTCAGTCTCTTGGATTAGCCCACCGGGTCTCATGTGCTCCACCTTCACTTGCTGATACACCACACACTTAGCCATAAAGTTAGCTACATCCCACTTTATATTATTCCACTAATACATATCCTTGAGGTTATGATACATCTTTGTTGAACTGGGATGAATCATATACCGCAATTCATGGGCCTCAGTCAAAATCCTACCTCACAACCCGTCAACAACGGGAAAACACAACCTTTCTTGGTACCTCAAGATACCGTCACCACTAATCTCAAAGGCCATCACCTTTGCTTAACCACATCATCCTTGATCTTTATAAAGAGAGGGTCTAATACCCCCTTTTCTTTTATTTGAAAACCAAGAGACAACTGTGCTACCTATTGCATAAACACACCCAATCCTTAAAGTCTAAGAGGCAAACTCCAAGGTTAGCCATATGGTGAGTATCCTTTACCAATTCCTGCTTATCCTTATCCACATGAGCTAGACTCCCTATGGATAACCTGCTAAGAGCATCAACAACCCCATTAGCTTTACGTGGATGGTAGTGAAGACTCATATCATAGTCTTTTAGTAACTCAAGCCACTTCCTTTGCCTGAAATTAAGATTTTTCTGAGTGAACACGTACTGTAGGCTTTTATGATCAAAAAAGATATCAATATGGACCACATATAGATAGTGACACTAGATTTTCAATATGAACACCACGGGTAACAACTCCAAGTCATGAGTAGGATAGTTCTTCTCATGAACCTTTAATTGTTTAGAGGCATAAGCAACCACCTTGCCATGCTGCATTAACACACAACCCAAACCAACCAGAGATACATCATAATAGACGACAAAACCCTCGGTGCCCTTAGCCAGAGTCAACATCGGAGCTGAAGTCAACTATCTTTCAGCTTCTCAAAGCTACCCTCATAAGAATCAGACCATAAGAACTTTACCTTCTTCTGAGTAAACTTGGTTAGTAGGGTAGCTATAGTTGAAAAAATCTCCATAAATCTTCAGTAGTAACTAGATAAACCTAAGAAGATCCGAATATCGATTGGATTCGTGGGTCTAGGCCACTTCCTAACCATCGCAACCTTCTGAGGATCTACCATGATCCCCTCACTAGAGATAACATGACCCAGATAAGTTATGACATCCAACTAGAACTCATATTTAGAGAACTTAACATACAACTGCTGATCTTTCAAGGTCCACAACACAAGGTGTAGGTTATTGGGATAATGACGTAGGACATTAGTCAAGCCAAATGACATCACCACGAACTCAAAGTGCCCATACCGGATGCAGAAAGCTGTCTTAGGGATATCTACATCCTTAATCTTAAGCTAATGATACCTGGATAAAAGATCAATCTTGGAAAAGAATTTGGCACCCTAAAGATGATCAAAGATATCATTAATTATCAAAAAAGGATACTTATTCTTTACCATTACTTTATTCAGTTGTCGAGAGTCAATATACATCCAATGGAAACAATCCTTCTTACACACGAACAAGGCATGTATACTCCATGGGGAGACACTAGGATGGATGGAACCCTTGTCTAAGAGATCCTTAAATTTCTCCTTGAGTTCCATCAACTTAGCTTGATAAATTTTATATGGGTAATAGAGATAGGATGAGTTCCCAGAACAAGGTTAATACCAAAATCAATCTCCCTATTGGGAGGGAAACTAGAAAGATCATCAGGAAAACCTCTAAAAATTCACCAACCATGAGAACGGATGTCAATGAATGACCCTTTATATTAGAATCTTTAACCCAAATCAAATGATAGTGATTGATGTGAGGTGGATTTGTGTACCTTAGTTTTGTTATCCTAACTTATTTAGCCTTGTTTTGAGGACTTTTCGTGTTCTTAACATCTTAATGGTGATATAATTAAGCATCTAAGTGTTCAAGTATGCAATTACAATGTTCATGGTGTCTTTTAAATAAGTTTGTACTTAATTTGATCACTTAGAGTTTAAACGAGAAAACTAGTGTTACTAGCTTGAGCTAGGAGTTTGTCTAGTCTATCGCGATATATTCTAATGTGTTCAGTGAGTTCCTATGGTTATTATGGTGTAATTAATAGTGGAAAAACTTGATTATATTTCTCAAATTTCAATTTGAATAAGCCAAGATTCAAATAATAAGTTAAAGATTTAAAGGACGACACTAGTCTTAGCTTGAGTTTCTAGTTCACCATTCTTGATATTGTGTTGTTTTGAGCTCTAATCCAAGGTGTATAATTATGTAGGATGCGTGGTGAGTTGAATATGGTGATATATGAAGTATATAAAATCTGTAAATTGAAGGGAAATATCACCAAAAGGCTTAGTATTGAAGACAAACGCACAAGACAAGGTTTGGACGTCAAAATGCAATTTCCAGTGAGGGGTCATGATAGCCCCGTGGTGTGACCCCTACTTGAATTAAGCAAGCCTTGCACCACGACCTCCAATTAACTTAAAAACCTAGTGCTCCATGAACCTTTCTCAAGTTGACTACCCATTGCAGCACAACCCCTATTTCACACACGGCCAAAAGCCTTCTACTATAAATAGGACTTGTTGAACACATTGTAATCACCTTGGAAATCTTGGATCTTTGGAGAGGGGATTATAAACCCTTTAATTAGGGTTTATTTATATTTAATTTATATTTTTATTGGATTATATCATGTATTCTTTGATTTGGATTACAGTTATGACCATTAGTGGCTAAACGCCCCCTTTCTGGGATTAAAGCCAAGAATATGACTACGATTGCTACGAATTCATTTGGTTTTATTTATTTATAATATTTGTTTGTTTTTTACCATTTATATCATTATATTAAGGATTAATGACCCTTAATATATATATATATATATATATATATATATATTATCGACCTTGTGATCTCGAGAAGGGGAATAGAAAGATAGAACTTGGGGGTAAACAGAGTAGGGTTCTTATTCCTTTATAAAATAGCGGATTTGAATTAGATTATAGGATAGGGATATAAATATAAGCCTTAATTTTTCACTACAGGATGAAATATAAATGTGTTTAGCTTAGTTCTCATATCCCCATTGAATGATGTAGTTATGGGTCTTAGTTAGATAGGTGGTTAGAGGTCGGAAGATCATGATCATGAAATCAACCTCGTGAATCAACAACCAAGATACCTAACTTAATCGACAAAGTTCAATAGCATAGTATGAATGTTAGTAGTGCTTTAGCCATGGGTTTTCATCCATTTATTTTTGAACTCTCTACTTTCCCGTATTATTTTATTTTACATTTAGTTACAAAACCTTAAAACTCTTTTGGTTACATTGCACCAATTTAATCTCCACAATTAAACTTGAATTGAATAGTTGTTAAAACAAGTCTTTGAGGAATTGATATTTGGCATTGTATTACTTGGTGAGACCACGTACACTTGCGTATGCGCTTGGGCACAACAAGTTTTTAGCACTGTTGCCTAGGACTTGTAGTTTGGAAACTGTTTTATTTTTAGTTTTACTTTTCAGATTTCTTTGGTGTTTTACACTTGGTCTCGGTATTGAATTTGCAGGAAATAGGTTAGTAAGCTGGCAAGGGATAGGGAATTTATTGAACCAATACTTGAACCCAAGCATCTCTTTCATCAAATTAGGAGAAAAACAATCTTTCTCCCTTATATTTTGCAAATTCAAGAGGAACAAGACCATCCTACTCTAATGGCTGAAGATCAACAGCTCCCAGGATAGTTTGAGAAATGGCAATCCCACTTCCAATGAATTTGACCTCCCCTTTTTAGAAACCGGCTACTGGAGGAACCCTTGAGATGAAATAGAACATGGCACAACTTTTGATCAGTAGTGGACATTTTATGGGGGTTTCACATGAATATCTACAAGTTTACCTATGGAACTTTCTGGATATCAGTGACGCATTCATCCCTATGGGTGTGTCAACTGATTATGTTAGGCAGATACTATTCCTTTTTTCACTATTATGGGAAGGGAAAAAGTGGTTGAACACTGAGCCGACAAGTTTAATCATAACCTGGAATGACTTAGCTCGGAAATTCCTCATCCAATTTTTTCCATTTGGCAAGACTACGCAGTGAGATTGTGTGCCTCAAATAGAAGCCAGATGAGAACCTATATGATGCATGGGAAAGGTTTAAAGATTTTTTTCGAGACTGTCCACATCATCAATAGTCCAATGAGGTATTACCTCACACTTTTGTTGAGGCACTTGATCACAACACAAATTTTTTTCTATATTCAGCTGCAGGTGGTCAAGTGTTGGAATTGACGTATGATGAGCCATATACCTTGCTGAACCAAATTGTACAAGAAAATCCTGAGTGGCATTCTAGCTCAAGAAGTGCTACAAAGAAAGTTGTAGGTGTGTTGAAGGTGGACTAGTTTACTACTATATATGCTTAAATTGCTACATTACAGAATCAATTAACAACTTAATTCAACAATATGAAATTGGGGGTTATACAGCCTGCGGCAACAATTAATACAAATCAACAGATAAGTACTTGGTGCGTAGTTTATGGTAATAGTTGCTATTCTGCAGATATGTGTGCTGGCAACCCTGAGTCATTGATGTTCATGGGAAATGTTCAACGGCTGAATTATCGAAATACCTATAATCTAAAGTAGGAAATCAATATTGGAATACCCAATAGTAACAGTTTCAGCAACCATAGGCTCAAGAAAATCAGGCCATTAGCAATATGGAAGAGATGCTGAAACAAATCTTAGGTTCTCAAGCATAATTGATAGCAGATATAAAGATCCAGCAAGAAGATATAAAGAGCCAACAAGCATATACTAGGTGCTTGGAGTTACAGGTAGGTCTAATAGCAATAACGGAGAATACCAAGCCTCAAGGTGGTTTGTCAAGTGATACTAAAAATCCCAAATAAGTTATGATAATCACTTTAAGGAGTGGTAAGAATCTTAATTAAAAAATCTCCAAAGAAAACTAAGGAGGTAGATGCTGATTTGGTTCCTAAACAGGTAGATGATACAGTTGTTAAAAATTTGAGGAAGTCTGAGTACTCAAAAACAAAGGTTGCTAAATAGGTGAAAGAGGGATCACCACTACCTTTCCCATAGAAGCATATAAAGGCAAAGGAGGATGCATACTTCAAAAAGTTCTTTGACACATTCAGAGAGCTTCACATTAACCTTCTTCTTTTAGATATTTTACAGGAAATGCTCAAGTATGCTAAGTACTTGAAGGATGTGGTCACTAACAAAGTTAAGCTATAGGATGTTGAAACAGTAGCACTCACGGAGGAGTTCAGTTCTGTGGTGACGCAGAAAATGCCCAAAAATCTCAAAGACCCTGGGAGATTCACTCTCCCTATTCAAATTGGTAATAGTGAGGTGGTCCATGCACTGAGTAATTTGGGGGAGAGTATCAACTTGATGCCCCTATCTTTATTTAACAAGTTAGGATTGGAAAGGTCGAGACTGAGCACTGTGACACTTTAATTGACACTTTAATTGGTAAACCAGACCCTAGCTCATCCTGAAGGAATCATACAGGATGTTCTCATCAAGGTTGGTAAGTTTATTATTCCTGCTGACTTTATTATTTTAGAGTTTTAGACAGATGAAAGAGTATTTGTCATCTTGGGACGTTCATTCTTAGCAAAGGAAGGAGTTTTGATAGATGTGAGAGAGGTCACGCTCACAATGGGGCTTAATGACAAAGAGACAGTTTTCAAAATATATAAACCACTCAACACGCTATCCCATTACAAGGATTTGTGGATAATTATATTGATTGAATGGGATAAGTGTAGTGTGGTGGAGTTATGTCCACCAAAGACCTCTTTGGACTTCCTCATTGAGCATCCCAAGGCACAACCACCCCAACCCGGCATAATGTAAATTGATGAGACTAAAAAGGCTATTGTTGATAAAACTATTGACCTTGAGAGTTCATACTCAAGAGGTACGAAACAAATAAAAAGATGGCATCCGAGTATGATAAAGAGGATGAAGGAAAATAGATGAGTCAAAGATTGGGTTATGCCGCGACACTAAAATCAGGTGGTGCTTTGGAGGAAACCCAAGTTAAGGTATGTTTTATGTTTAGTATTTTAGTTTTTATTTCGCTAGTTTTTACTTTTACTGAGTCATAGGTTGCTGGGAAGTCTGAGTACCAGAAAACCTGAGCTAAAGAGCATGGCAAAGACTAAGTGTGGGGTCCCCACACCCTCTTGATGTATGAAGATGCTACTAGCTAGGCATAGAGGCCTCAGGAAGTATTTCTATCTCTACCTTTTAAAGTTTAATTTGGGGACAAAGTAGATTTTTAAGTATAGGGTAGGGAAATTCCCATTTTAGGGTAATTTTAATTTTTTTTGTGTATTCTTGTTGTTGCTATATTTGAATGCATGATACAAGTGTTTTGGTGGTAAAAGAACGTTGATTGTGTGAATTACTACTTTTGAGACTCCTAGGCACATGCTTATGACTCCTGTAATAGTTGGCTTTATTTTGAATTCATGTTATTATTCAGTTAAGAGTCTTTAATGATCCTACTTCAGTTGAGAATGTGCCATGTGAGATGTGAGGTTGTATGTTTATTGTTGTATGTGATGTCTAGAAATTGCCTGGTGTGTGTGCAAAGCGAAATAAAGAGTGGGTTTAGGAGATGATGTAGGCATTTGTTTGATAGCCAAGTTTATACCTTTTTTTTACCTACCCTTGTGCATTCTCCCAGTTAACCCCATTAAACCTTTAAATTATTCTTTTGCAGCCTCATATGTAGCCTAATCCTCTTCTTTTATTGACCTTAATTTGATCCAAAAGCTCCTAAGAGCTTTAGGGTAAAATTAATTGAGCGAGGAGTCAGAAATTTAAGTGGGAGAAATGTGAAATTGAAGCCCCAAAGTGATAGTTATTGGTGTGTAAAAATGTTATGTGTTGCAGTTGGGAGTTGAGTAATGTAAAGAAAACAAATTTGTTCAAATTGAATACGTTATGAATAAAGAATACTCCCACCTTATTGTATGTGAATGAGCTTAATGAGATAGGGTAAAACAAAAGATGTGTGAAGGTAGTAGAGGTGAAATTTGGTTGTTGGAGATTGGCTTTAATTGTATATGGTAATGTATTAAAGCACTTAGGAAAGATAGTCACTATTACTTGCTAGAATAGTTCCTACCTATTCCTTAACTTACATTACAACCATTAAATACCTATTTGATCCTGAGATTAACATTCTGATATTAGTTGAGTACTATACTAAGGGAAAGCCTATGGTTCATCATTTGTAATATGTGAATTCCTTGTGAGAGTGACCGCAATTTGATTCTTATACCCATTTTGTGATAAATTGCTTTTGTGTGTGTAATTATGGGTAACTCTCTTGTTGTGAGGGCACATATTTGATGATAGTTGGGTGCGTTAGATATGATTGAACAATATGTATGAGTTTTCCAATTAGGTGAGTCAATTCTTGAGGCTAGGATGTTTTGGAGTAGTGTTCTTGAACTGTCAATTGTGTATGTAACATGCTTAGGGTAGAAACTTGCATTTTGTGTAGTCATTGTATTACGATATTGAGTGTCTTGCTTGTAGTAGAAATGTAGAATCTCCTCATTTTATAATTCTTAAAGTAAAGAGTTGTTCGAGGACGAACAAGGCTTTAAGTGTGGGGTGGTGATGTGAGGTGGATTATGCACCATAGTGTTGTTATACTAGTTATTTAGCCTTGTTTTGAGGACTTGTCGTGTTATTAATCTGCTAATGGTGATATAATTGAGAATATAAGTGTTTAAGTATGCAATTGCAATGTTCATGGTGTATTTTAAATAAGTTTGTACTTAATTTGGTCACTTAGAGTTCAAACGAGAAAACTAGTGTTACTAGCTTGAGGTTGGAGTTTGTCTAGTCTATTGCGATGAATTCTAAAGTGTTCAATGAGTTCCTATGATTATTATGGTGTAAGTAAGTGTGCAAAAAATTATTTATATTGTTCAAATTTCAATTGTAATCATCCAAGAGTCAAACAATAAGTTAAAGATTTAAAGTACGACACTAGTCTTAGCTTGAGTTTCTAGTTCACCGTTCTTGATAATGTGTTGTTTTGATCTCTAATCTATGGTGTATGATGATGTAGGATGAGTGGTGAATTTTTTATGGTGATATATTAAGGATATAAAATCTGTAAATTGAAGGGAAATAACACCAAAAGGCTTAGTATTGAATACAAAGGCACAAGACAAGGTTTGGACATCAAAATGCAATTTCTAGTAAGGGGTCGCGATAGCCGCGTGGAGCGACCCCTACTTGACTTAAGAAAGAATTGAATTGAGACCCCAATTGACTTGGCTACCTAGTGCACCATGACCCTTTCTCAAGTTGAATGCCCATTGAGGCGCAACCCCTATTTCACACATGGCCAAAAGCCTTCTACTATAAATAGGACTTGTTGAACACATTGTAATCACCTTGGACGTCTTGGAGCTTTGGAGAGGGGATGAAACACACTTTAATTAGGTTTTATTTCTCTTTAATTTATATTTTTATTGGATTTATCATGTATTCTTTTATTTGGATTACGGCTATGACCATATATGGATAAACGCCCCCATTCCGGGGTTAAAGCCAAGAGCATGACTATGATTGCTACAAATTGATTTGGTTTTGTTTATTTTTAATATTTGGTTCTTTGCTTACCCTTGTTATCATTATATTAAGGATTCGCGACCCTTAGAATACATATATTGTCGACCTTATGATCTTGGGAGAGGGAATAAAATGATAGAATATAGGGTGAAATTGTGTAGGGTTCTTATTCCTTTATAAACTAGGGGATTAGAATTAGCATCTACGATAGGGATATACCTAGAATCCTTACTTGTTTACTACGGGATGAAATATAAATGCGTTTATCTTAGATCTCACATCCCCACTGAACGATGTAGTTGTGGGTCTAAGTTAGATAGGTGGTTATAGGTCAAGAGACCATGATCATGAAATCAACCCCGTAAATCAACAACCAATATAAGTGACTTAACCGACGAAGTTCAATAGCATAGTATGAATGTTCGTAGTGCTTTAGCCCCAGGTTTTCATCCATTTATTGTCCGAACTCTCTACTTTCCTGCATTATTTTATTTTACTTTTAGTTACAAAACTTTAAAACTCTTTTGGTTATATTGCACCAATTCAATCTCAACCGTTAAACTTGAATTCAATAGTTTTAAAGTTAGTCTCTGAGGGATCGATATTCAGCTTTATTTGAGGCCACTGCATTACTTGTTAAGACCACATACACTTACGTGTGAGCTTGGTTGCAATAGAGAGAACCCTTAGAAATTAATTTTTGGGCTCTAAGATACTATATGAACTTTCCCTTAGGCTCTAGGGAACTTCCTTCCCATTCAACAATTGGTTCATTAAGGAATTTAAACATGACCTTACGTGTCCGACAGTCTAGAGAAGCATAGCATGAGTGCAACCAATCCATACCTAATATGATAATGAAATCAACCATTTCTAATTCAAACAGATCCATTAAAGTCTCCTAACCACCCAAAGATACCACACCACCCTTATTGACTCTTCTAGCAACCATAGAGTCACCCACTAGGGTAGACATAAAAAAGGATAAAAAATACACTTAGGAGCAAAACCTAAATTCATAGCCACAAATGGGGTCACATAAGAGAGAGTAGAACCTTGATCAAGTAAACAATACACACCACAGGAAAAGAGGATCAACATACCAGTAATAACATTAGGAGATGCCTCAGAGTCTTTATGAGAAGCAAGAGCATATAAGCAATTCTGGCCAGTACTGGTACCAGAAGTAAAAGCCGTACCTTTTGGTGCAAGATTAGATGAAAAGGAAACAGGAACCTTATTTGCCCCAGAAGCAACCCTATAAAGATAATCGTGTTGTATATTGCCTGTCTGATTATTATTAAAACTTAAGTTTCTCCCCTACTTATATTGGCCACGATATGGCTGACCACAAAATCCCCAGGGAGGATATGATGGAGCGGACTAAGTACCACAAGTATAAGATTGGGTATCCTGTGCCCTGTACCTCTATCATGCTGAGTAAAATGACCACCCTATGGCTTCGGGTAAGGAGTACTAGCCATAAAAAAAGAACCAGAACTCCGTCACTTCTTCTTAGGCCACTTTCCTCCATCTCTACCACTCTTCTACTGGACTCCACCCTAATCAGAAAATCTAAATTTCTTACTCTGCCTCTCACCAATATCATCCTGCTTCTTCTTTTCTTCCTCAACCTACTGCATATATACCACAAGCCGAGAAATATCCATATCTTTGTTTAACAAGGCAATCTTACTCTCTAGAATCAACTCAAGAGACAACCCAGAAGAAAACTTACACATTCTAGATCTCATGCTAGACACCAACTCAGGAGCATACCTGGACAATTAATGGAATTTCAAGGCACACTCCTTGAATGACATCCTACCTTGTCTCAGTTTACAAATTCCTCTACTTTTGCCTATCTCAGCTTATGAGGAAAGAAACAGTCTAAAAAGGCACTAGAAAAATCATCCCACAGTTCAGAGTCAGCATTACCTCACCTAGACTGTTCCCACTCCTCATACCATTGGTTTGCTACATCCTTCAGTTGATAGGAAGAAAATTCTACACCTTTCATATTAGTATAATACATAACACAGAAGATCTTCTCTATATCATCAATAAAACCTTGAGGATCATTCTCAACCTTAAAACTAGTGAACACAGGAGGGTTCAACCTTATAAACTGGGAAACCCTTGTTGCCTCAGAGGATGGAGTAATAAGAGCTACATACTCCAATTGAGAAGGTACCAACTAAGAGAACATATGAATAGATTGATGAAACTCAACATTCATCCCATTGGCCTGAGGAGTTTGAGGAGGGCTAGAGGGAACCGATGGAACTCCAGGAGGGCAATCACGAACTGGACCCCTAGATTGGGTTTGAACCCCATAAGCAGGGCGTATCCTATCAACAGTGTGCCCAAGTGGAACAGAGGAGTTTCCATGAGCTTCAGATTATCTGGGAGGCATGATATTAAAAAGCGAGAAAATAGGAATTAGAGGAATCTAAGACCTTAGACTCTATAGCTCGAAGTAAGACAACAAGAAAGGGAAACATTTCTAAATATCTCGTCGCCTCTCTCTTATAAGTGTGGCATGCCACATACCCATAAAAGAAACCTACTTTACACGGATTTGTAGACACCCAATTGACTATGAACTTAGGCTCTGATACCACCTTTGTCATAACCCAAACCAGGGCTTGGCCATGATGGGTATCTCAAGTCCCAGGTGGACCAGAGACTACCCCCTTTACCTAACTGAACCAATATAACATCCTTAACTGTCGGATAAATTCCAAACATATAACAAGATAAGACATAATAAAACTAATAACAATTCATGATATGTCTACCCCAACCATCGGTAACCGAATAACTATCTGTCACCAAAATAATCGACCAAACCACCTAAGTCCACAATAGTCCGACAAAGCCTCTACAAAATTGAAGATCAATAAAATGTCAGGACATGCCCCTGAAAATAGCCAAACCAATGTCTAAAAGATAGTTAAAATATAAAAGAAAACCACAATATGAACTAGGATCTTTTGAAGGATAGAAGCTCACCACTTCAATCTGACACTCTAGCTGATCCTGAATACAAGTCACTGAGCAGGAAAGGTGGAAGGCTAGTTCAACGTTTGAAAATAGTTAGCAGTTAGAGCACTAGAGGAATAAAATAATGCCATGATAGCAATTAAAACCAATACAACATTCAATGCATAATATCATATGAAATACATACACACACATATCTATATATACAATACCACATGTTGGGGTAGGGAACAAGGATTATCATGAACTTTGAAAACCTTAACTTAGGTTGTGTAGCTTATCTGTCAAAAAATAAGCCACCCATGGGCTATATGGGCCTAGCTCTCCCCTAGATGAAAGGGCCTGAGTGCGTGTAGCTGCACGAACTAGAGAATATCCATATTTGTCTATAACTTTATGGGTGACTCGAACCTCACGGCATAGTCAAGGTGACTTAAGCATCAATTTATACAATATGGGGGACTTGAACCTCCTATTCATATAACTATTACAGGAGACTCAAACCACCAGGTCATTTACACACCCGCACTGGCTAGCACAGTGTCTAGTGTTGGCCATTGGGACCACTACTTTCATGGCCTAGCTACATACCCCGTTCTTAAGCCCAATTTAAAACATTCATTGCACAACTATAATCATAAATCTAGTTATTTACCAAAGGTATCCCATTGGTATCGTTATACCAGCCCCACTTACAAGTGTACAACATGCTAAGACAATTATTACATCAATTTGGGACTCAAACCCAGTGTTCAAAAAAGAATATCAATCAATCCATCACATTGAGGACTTGATCCCATTAGCCAACCCAACCCCCAAGGTTTTAATTTAATTTAATTTATGGCCATCAAGGCCTTTACAAAGTCCTTCACAAATCATTTTCATGGTTATGACAAAGCCTTAATTTAAAAACATAATTCAACTTGTGACAATATCATTCTCGTTAGCAATTTCACAAACAGATTGAGGGCATGCTATTATCAAAGCCAAAATCACCAAATATGGGGTTCAAATATGACACCTAAAATAAATCACCATTCCCATGCACCCACATGTGCAAAACCATAACTAAAACATGCATAATCATAATTTAAACCATAGAAAATAATATTCAATGATATGCATTCAAACCTATCAATCTTGGTTTCAGAACCACCATTAATGATTAATGAAAAATAATTTAAACATATGGTTTTAGTAAACTATCAATTAGGGAAGAGTCACATGCCTGAATTACAAAGATCCACAAAGAGAAATTGATTCTTGAACCCTTAGATGATCACTTTGGAGAAACCCCAGCTAGTTTTTGCTTGAGAGGATTTTGAGAGAGTAAAGAGGATGTTTAATATTGTAAAGTGTGGAATTAATGACCAAAAGGTGTCATATGGACATGGGGACTTAAGGATTTTAAGTGGGAAATTTCCAAAGTGCCCCCAGCTTAAAGCACTAAAAAACTATTTTTTGGTTATGGGTCGACTTAGTGACTCATAACCACATCATCTGACTAATAGCCATGAGTCGTATCCTAGAAAGTGAGTTGGACACCCATATACTATCTATATTATGACTCTATGGTCCTATTCATGACCTCACTATACGACTCATATGGTCTAGTCAAATCTAAGATAGAGCCTAAAGGGATTAGACTCTGAACAATATATGACTCAACTCTACCATTCGTAATATGGTCTTATGACTCATAGTGATTCACTCATACTCAGAAAAAAACATAGCCAATTACATACTATTTTTGTTACGACTTGGGTCCCTAGATCTGTAACCACGCCATACGACTCATATGATGAGTCATCCATAGGACTGTGAGCTCATAGTTTAAGGAATTTCCAAGGGCCAATGGGGAATTTCTGGAATAGTTTGTTACACTAGAAGACAATTGAGTAGGACAATGATAGCTATACTGGATTCATAAAGACTCTGGGACCTGGTCCCTTGTTGTCAGCTACTCACCATTAAGACAAGATATAGTAATTCGAAGACCTAGGGACCTGGTCCCTTGTTACCAGCTGATCATCATCAAAATAAGATATAGAAATTTTTTCCCTTTTTGATGATGGCAAACCAACCATAGAATTTGAGCACCAATTTTTATTCATCACATTTAATAAGAGTGATCACCACTACTGTCGATGAATGTTCTCCCTATCACTATGCACCTTGATTCCCCTGTAAATATATCATGCAACTTCTGGACCTGGTCCCTTGTTGTTAATTGACATAAAAAACTCAACTCATTCATTATGTTTTAATATCCCCCTATTAATACACTTGTACTCATCTATGTTCCCCTATCACATGCACCATACTTTTCTCCTATTAATACGCCATCATGCCAAACCAATATTTATTTGCATACTTGGTACATGTACTTATCCATGTTCCCCCTAGAACATGCACCATACTTTTCTACTATCAATAAGCCATTTTGCCTCACCAAAATTCATTTGCATACCTGGTACCTGGTCCCTAACATATCATACAACATATACATACCTGGTCCCTACCACATGAATTCCTACCATATGAATTCAGTATTCCCCTTTTTGGCATTATTGAAGAGTGATAAAGTAAACCAAGAGTAAAATGAGCACAAGTTAGTTAACTTATGGCTACTGGGGTAACACTAACACGAAGAATAATTTGTTGTGAAAATAAAAAGAAAATAGATGAAACACACAACCAAGAATTCATTCATTATTAAGGGAGATCAACACCATTATAATATATCAAAAAATCATAAAAGAACTACCTTCAAAAACCACAATAGAAATAGGGACTGGAAATAGACTTATGGATGACAAACTAACACAAGGATGATAGGACTCAGGTAGGGGGTTTAGGGGAGAAGGATTTGAGCAACAACTCCATTCTGGCAGCCTCAACAACACGAGCATCCAATAAATATTTAGTAAAGGTATTAACTTCTATATTCAGCCCTTGAACCTTACCAGTAAGTTCTGTAACCCTTTTCTGGGGCGTTACATTTTTTGCTGCAAGTTCCTTAGTAGACCAGGTCTCTCTGCAGATAACTTTTGATTCTGTATCTTCAAGTGCGCTATATCTGCATCCTTAGTAGATAACTTAATCCTCATCTTTTATCCCACTAACAATTTTCTTTAGTCTTCTTCTCTTATAGTAGAAGACTTATGAGCTTTTACAGCATCTACTAAC
Source organism: Capsicum baccatum var. pendulum (assembly GCA_030864225.1). Taxonomy (NCBI): domain Eukaryota; kingdom Viridiplantae; phylum Streptophyta; class Magnoliopsida; order Solanales; family Solanaceae; genus Capsicum; species Capsicum baccatum. The sequence goes on from CM061552.1 coordinate 234,799,214, forward strand.
ATCTTGTTTTCAGATCCTCTAATGGAATATGATCTAGCAACCTTCACTCTAGTACTATCCATCTTTTATTTGCCTTTGGTTCCCTTTTGTTTCTTTATAGACCACCTCAGATGTGGTTCATTATCCTCCTCCTCATCCTTCTCATTTGGAGGTAGCACAATTTCTCTATCCATTGTTATCTCATCCTTTTTACCTATTACTTACTCTTCTGTACTAATAGAACTTTCCTTGGGACCATATGAAAGCATCAGTTTATTTTAGCTACCCAATTTACACCGCTAGATAGATCAGACCTCTTAACAGATATTTTTTTATCACACAGTTGAGAAAAAATAGGGATTGACTCTGAAGAAGTGGGAGAACCAGGTACTTGTTAGGTTTCTGATAGTTTTGATTTTTTTGGTTCTTTAAAAAAATAGGGATTTGAGAGTCTTCAGGTAATTTTGATTTTTCTGAAGAAGGAGGAACTTAGTATTGAGAGAATTCCTGTTCAATCGATAAACCAAAACGTAGATTTTGATCCTCCGTAAGGGTAGACGCAACAGGCATTTTAATGGTTGAGAAAGTTTTGATGGGGATAGACTCCGTTTGGGGTTCTAAAATTTCTAAAGAAGGTTCAGTAGGTAGAGTTAACACAGGTTATCGTTGAGGACTTAAGGTGACTTCTTCGATGGTTCTAGGTGTTAAAGGATCAGGGTGTTCGATTAGGGATTGTTTAGATTGAGTTTTTAGGGCTTTATTTACTTATGGGACTTTAATGGGAGTTGAGAAAGTAGGAAAGTCTTCCACAATAATTTTTTTATGTGTGAGAGAAAATGGTACTAGTTAGATTTAGAGATGGTGGATGATTAAGAAAGATGATTTGAATTTCTTTGGAGAAGAGTAAATTAAAATGGTTTGATTTTGTAATTAAGGAAGGTGACCGTTTGACATTTAAAAGGTGTCCTTTTGAATGAAGTGATGTGTTCGGTTCTAATAGGTGCGACTCCTCACCTTGCTAAGAATTGACAACTTTTGTTTAGATAAGGAAAGACATGTGGTTTTTAAGATAGGTTTTTATGAATTTTTAAGCACATTATTTTGGTACTAACTTGAGAGATGGGACCAGGTACCTCTCTTTCTGGAGTGAATTCTCTATTTGTGTTTGCTTCAACTATTTTCCTCCAAAACTTTTCCTATGGGTATATACCTGCAAAGATATAGTATCAAGTTAGACCAATATGTACCTACTTTAACAAGGATACCTATCTCATGATCATAGCCAATTTTAGGAATGATTCATTTAGTAGGTCATATTAATTTTATCAATCCTAGCTTCAACTTGTTTATTTCAATACACCACTTTATTCCATAATTGTTCTGTTAATAGGTCTAGGGACCAGGTCTCAAAATTAACATCCTTTAAATTACCAAGGTTAATTTTTTATTGCATTGAACCAGTTAGCATTTTTTAGAACCTCTTTCACAATTTTGAGCTCACTTTGGGACAAGAATACTGAGAAAACCATGAAATTTCTAACTTAAGCTCTTGTTTGGACTCTAGTCTCTGAAGGTGAAGTTAAAATGTCAAGTGGGAGAGAAGATTTATGCCTTTAGTTTGACCTTCTGAGTTAATTTTCACTGGGACCAGGTCCCTAAATATTTTAACTAGACCCTTCTTATTGTTCTTTAACTAGAGCTGGGATTTGTGACTGAGATCTTAGATCACCATCACTTTTATCATTCCCTTCTGCATGAATTTGTCCTTAAATGTCATCTTTATTAACATCATCCCGTTGAACAGAAATAAGTGTTTCAATGTTAGAATCTTTCACATCACCTGGATTCACCAGCTTTCCTGACTCATCAAAGATTATATTCACAGTTTTTTCAACACACAGAGTTCCTTTATATTGAAAACTATTTATGCTTAGCTTGATGAGGTGTAATCTATAAGTACAACTACATTTGAGTTTGTTGGGCTAAAAGAATAACCAAAGCCTCATAGATTTCAGCCTTGGTTACTTGGAGAAGTCATCCACACTGATAAACACATACTTTTTTTCTTCTCTACTTTGGACTTATTGTCTTAAAATTTTAGCTCTGGCATCCCATAGACCAGGTTCCTTGAAATCAACTTGTTCAGCAAAGTAGACTTTACATATACCAACCTTTTGTACAATAAATAAACATCTTCACTTTGGACACTTAATCAAGTTAATTCCTCATCAGCCACAGACTCTAAATCAGCCACATACATATTTTTGATTCTCTTGGCTTTGAGAATAACTTTCCTAGACTTCAAGCTTAATATAGTGCTTCCATTATATGAGCATTTAATATTATTACCTTTTCCAAATAAGATACCTCCATCTTTAAGTGTCTTGAGATAGAGAATACAATTAAAATTTCCAATCATCTGTTTTGAACATCCTTTATCAATACAACAGTTTTGACTTCAATCCCTTTCTTCCACCTACAAATAAAGTCATTTGTTATATTTGGGAACCTATTTGAGTTTGAGTTCCTAGTAGTAAGACAAGGGTGTGATAAAATCTTTCTTTGCCTATCTAGGTAATGAGATCTTATTCATATTCTTCAAGGGTTTGGAACCCTTAGGATAGGTATTCCTTTGCTAGATATATCCAACACTGGTCATTCTAGCTCTAAACAAGCTTTGACAGTTTTTCTTCATGTGACCATATCTTCCATAATGAGTACACAGAGGTTTATGGACCCTATTTATAATATCATGAATAGCTTTCCCTTGAGACCCAACTGATTGGGTTTGATACTGATAACTAATACCTTTACCATTATTGACACTCTCACTAATTAAATTGGAAAGGATCTGAGAGAATCTGGTCCATTTTAGTGATTTGTTGAGTTCTTATCTTATACGGACCAAGTCCCTTTCCAATTCTTCATTCTTATGGAGGGCAGTCATAATTTGCTTTTGAGAATCCCTTATTTTTTTTTATTCAAGCTTAATCAGAAGCATTGAAACTTCTTTCTTCCCTTTTTATCAGTATCATTTACTTTCTCTAGTTGACTCACCAAACTCAGATTTTTAGATTTCAACTTATCAATCTATCCTCTATTTTAGATATCTGGAGAGTTAAAGAAATTAATTAAAGCTCCTAATTCTCTACTCTTTCTTCTAGAGCATTTTTCTTCCCTTTATCATCAGTATCATTTACTTTCTCCAGTTGACTCACTAAACTCAGATTTAGATTTTAACTTAGTAACCTATTCCTCAATTTCAGATATCTAGAGAGTTAAAGCAATTAACTCAAACTCCTGATTCTGTACTTTCTTTTCTAGAGCATTTTTCTCAGTAGTTAGTTCACACACAAAATCAATCGACACATTTTCTAGCATTTTTATCTTTCTAGCAAAGTAGTTATCTAAGTTTTCCTTAATGTCAGAAAAAGTTACCTCATTCTCTTCTTTATCTTTAGTATTTGTCATAAGATTAAGAAAGGAATCATATGTCACTTCACAATCCTTCACAACCAGCATAGAGACATCTTCAACCTTTTTTGCTTTATTAGAATCACTAGAAGAATCTCCCCATACTACTAGGGCCTACTTCACCGTATAATCAGCTGCAACCATTCTTCTTGATTTTATAGGGACCTGTTCCCTATTCTCTCATTTGTCATATTTATTCTTGAGATATTCTTGGTAATCCATTTTGTGCATTGGATAGTGCTTAATGAAATGCTTAGGACTTCCACATTTGTGACAAACTTCAGCAGTGCCTCCCTTATTGCTGGTGCTTCCCCTTCTTTGAAATCTATCACTTTGCTTTATTTCTCTAACCGTTCTTTTTTCCAAATAGGCAACATTAGTGTCTTCTTCACTTTTTTTGCTTTAATTTAGGATTTTATTGATAAACAAAAAATTAAAAATAACAGTAAGTATTTACACAAATGGTCCAACCCATTTTGAAAATTTTACAAACCAAAATAAATAAACAAAGCAGGCCCAATTCTAATTCTAAAAAAGACCGGTCTATCTTTGCCTATTACATATACCTAATAGAAAAGGGTTTCCTAATCCATGCTTCATCTGCCGTAACCCTCTAAGACCTGAGAAGATATTGTCTTCTCCACTATTTAATCTCTATTTCTTTTTGAAATTGCTCTGGGTAATCAATTTGTACCTTGGAACACTTGTAAAGCAGTTAAAAATTCATCTTTCAGAAGTATGTAGCTTTCTCTGTTCTTTGTATCTATTAATTCCACCTTCAGCTCATCTTTTATGCTTTTTGTATCTATGAATGTACTTGAATTTCTAATGTATCATAGTCTACTAATTCATATATAATATGAAGCTTATTAGTATTTGCTCATGAAATGTGCAAATGTATCTCTATGCATATGTATCATAGTAAAAAAGAATGTAATTTTTGTTTATGATACATATGAATGTGCTTGCAGGTGCATATTCATCATAAAACTAAAGAATGTACTTTTTTAGGCTTAAATCATTCATTTCCCCCTAAAGTTGTCCACAAAATTCACTTGGACACCTCAACTCATCCTTATACCTATTGAACACTTAAACCACTCAAAATGTATACCAAATTAGCCATTTTTTGATAATCATCCACAAGTATAAGATGTATGTATCACACTCGCAGTGATGTGGAAAAAATGACCAAACATGTAGTAGATGAATTTTAAAAAAAATATAAAAATTTATGAGTAAAAAAATATATTTATAATTTAAACCCAAACTTAACTGCCCAACTTTCATCGTCGCCAACCCCCTTTCCCCTCGCCACCTTCATTCATTAGCTCTTCATCCATCAGACCCTATCATCACGCTCCTCCTCTTCATCACTGCCACCTTTATTCATAGACTCCCCATCTTCTCACCCCCATTTTCCACCTTTATTCATTGCACCCCACCCCCTACCTCTATCACATCACCATCATCTTCATTCATTAGCTAGAGCTATATTCCCTATTTTAAGATCAATAATGGCATAACAATTCAACAAAAAACAAATCAATGAAAATTCATTAAATAAGCTCACAAAAGCACCAAACTTTAACACAAGAAGTTGACCTTTTATTAAAGTCAAAGAATTGGTGTTTTTATCTAATAATTAAGAAAATGAATTGAGTTGGAAAAAATTAAGCTTCTTACAATATCAAAGTATGAATCCTCTATATTTCTTTCCCTTTCTGTCTTTTTTCTTGTTCTTCCTTAAATTTTTGGGTTTTTGTAAGAATATGTTCCTTTTTTTATTTTGTTCAGATTTGTTCTTCTTCTTTCTTTTTTATCTTTCTGTTTCAGTTTTTGTTTAGTGGGGAAGAAGAACATTTTACAACAATGTGGTGGGGGATGTAAGGTTTGGGTGGTGGTCTCTATTTTTTCGACAAATATGGCGGCAGACGGTAGTTGCATCTTGAAAAAAAATAAAATGAAGAAGAACACAAAAAAAAGAAAATTTGAAAAAACCCATCTCTCACATGCCACTTTGTAGTGTACTACACTCATTAAATCATGTTAGTAAAAAGTGTTCAAGTTGTTCAAATTCATAGTAGTTAAGGTGTTCAATAGGTAGAAGGCTAAATTGAGATGTCCAAGTGAATTCTTTGGACAACCTTAGGGGTCTATGGATGACTGAAGTATTTTTTTTATTCATGATACATGTGAATGCATCTTTATGCTCATGTAACAAATTTATAAATTTCTTATGTATATAGTAGATTAGTACGTGACTATGATACATATGAATACCTATTCACACAATTATATTGTTCTTGATATCAAAGTCAATCAATTTTTATCAAAATAAATTAATGTATCAATCACAAGTACCAAGTATACATGCATCAAACATATGTATCAGATAAACATATTTGATACATATCAAGAACTTGTGTTTCCTTCCCATAATTTAAGGATGATACATATGTTTGAAATCTAATGGTTTAAGTCATCGATAGATCCTTAAACTTATTTCGATATTTCACTTGGACCCCCCAATTTTGACTTGAACCTATCATACGCCCAACCCATATGAAATTTGATCCACGTAAGCCTTTTTTTCCAATGGCTCATCAAATCTCCTGCGCGTGTTATCAAGCATGGCTTACGTGGAAAGTTAGTCCATTCAATATTTTTCAAGTGGATTAAACACATTCACATTTTCTTTTAATAATGCTGAACCAACTTTGCTTTTGTACAGTGTTTTGGTGCAATTTTGTTTACTTATCGACTTGAAAATTAAATTTCAACTCTTTCTGAACACTTTTATTGGAATATTTTCTTGATTTTTTCACTAGAGGTTCTAGAAAAATTGGTTCTCGACGAAGTTTTTTTTTTGAAATTTAGCAACAATATACTCTCTAGTTCTGATTTTCCATTGAGACTCGCCAAAAAATGCATCCCATTGGAAAATTCAATTTGAAAAATTCCCCTAACAAACCAACAACAAGCTCTTACCCGACTCACAAAGCTCCAATTCATACTAAATCAAATCATTTTTCATAAAATTCCATCAGAAAAATGCCACCACCACTACTACTAACTCCGACAATTTTAATTAGTCAACCAAACAATAACACCAGAAACACACACCATAGCAAAACCAAAAAGAAATAGATTTGCTAAGAATTAAAAAAAAGAAGGTTACAAAACTTGGATGAAGAAAATGCCGGGGGGGGGGGGATCTTTATTTTAATTAAAAAATTATTATTATTAGAAATTATATTAATGAAATAAATTTAAGCATAAAATCTTACAAATAAAAATAAAATATTATTTGCTAGTCAATTCATGCACCTAAAGAAAGTGGAAGACACTTTTCTTGCCATATCAACACTTTGTGCCTAATAGGTATACATTTTGAATAATCTAGGTACTCAATAGGTTCAAGTCTCAGTTGAGGGGTCCAAGTGAAATCTCGAATCAAGTTTAAGGGCTTATCGATAACTTCAACCTAATCTAATATATTATATATATACATATATATATCATACATATGTATCAGAAAAAATCAGTGCTACATATAACGATAAGATATAATGGAATGTTTAAATTCTATTTTTTTGCTATTATAGATATTTTAGAGATTATCTCTCATAATTTACTCTCCTAAATAAATGTAGTTCTATTAGTTTCTTATTTAACTAACAGATCGATTTAAAATGTATCAAAGATGATATGTTTCAAGACTTAAAATATATATAAGATTTATAAAATTTAATGTAATTAGGTAAAATTGTGATAAAAATATTAGTGGGATGTTACCCATAAAATATGTGGACATTTGAAGCATCGAAACGGAAAGTAAAGAGACTCAATTGAGCTCAAATACTCCATTTCAACAAAATTGCTCCATCTTTAATGGTCTTCACTATGTCTGAGGTTCATCTTCTCTATCTCTCCCTGTCACAAACGAAATTCTTTGTTACATGGACTCTTCAAGTCTACATTTTAATTAAATTGACTCCAATTTTTTTAGGGAAATGACCAACTTTTGAAAATTTAAATTTATTTACAAGTTTTAAAAGTTACAAATTAGTCCACAAATCACCAACTTACAAAATTCAAACAAAACCTCTCCCATCAATTTTTTTTTACATATTTTACAAATTAGACCAAAACTTAATTGCGATGGACAAATCCATTATCGATACGATCGGGTCACAACCCGAATCGGGGCCCTGACCGTGACGAGTATTCCAAACCATGAGGCCCGAAACACCCCTATCTGTCTAGTAACCATGCACACAATTCATATGATAAAAGAAATACAGAATATACACAATATAATGAAAACATGGTCAAGAATCATGCGAAAGTAATAATGGGGAATAATGTCCCACAATCTCAACACAATATCTCTATAACGTCTACGAAATCTCTACTACATGACTAAAATAAATGTCTATCTGAAAACTGGAACAAGGACCTAGTAGACCCAAAATTAATAAATGATAAATTAAACTGCAGACATCAGGCCTTCCGAAATATAGAAGGCTCACCACTTTATTCTGTGATCTATCGGAAGGAATCTATTGGTTGTCTGGACCCCTAGACTGTGCCTCCGAACCTGGGAGGAGAGGGGGTCAATACAAAAGTACTGGTACGCAATGAAATCAAAACAGAAATATAATATTTTTACACAATATAGGTGAGAGCCATTATAAAGCAGTTTCATATCAAATTATTTGAAAACACATGGGAATAATGTAATAGTTTCCAATAACAATGTAATATGATTGATCTAGGTAGAATACCCTACAATTGTAATTCCACGGCTATGTGGAATCCACCTCTGATGCTCGGCGGCCAAGCCTCCAATCCAAGTAGCCGCCAGGATTTGGAGAAGGTATACCCCCATGTGAGTACACCGCAGGGAATCCCCCCATGTGAGATGTTCCAATTATTTTACTATCCTCCCATGTAGGATATAATATCATATGACCCACATCGGCAACTAAGGTTTCCAGCGATGATCCCTTTCACTCAAACGCCTTCTTTGGGCATCCATCTTTCTCATGAAAATCAGTGCATTCAAACTTTGTTCAAATCAATCAAATGTCATACTCTGTAGGGTATCGCCATACTCGACTTGCAAGTCATCAATATCATATCATTCTCTCCACTCAATCATCATATGCAACATATTTCAACATAAACAAAACAATCCTCTCTTTGAAAGTCAAAAACCATATCCAAATCATGACATTTTAAAGATATTTCATGACATGCATTTCAAGATGATTTCAAATGATTCATATCATGTGAAAATTTAAAATAATATCATATCAAGAGAGGGGTTCCGTGTAAATCATGTACTCAATTTATCATCATTATGAAACACATGCATATCCATATATAATATATCAAATCACATTGGAATTAGGCCTAAAGACCAAATCAATATCATAAAACGTTTAAAACATAATCATATTCATAATTTCAAAACCCCCATTTTGAAAACATACACTTTTAAAGCCCATGAGATTTTTAAGATAACCCCACGTACCTCTATATGCGAAGATTATAGGTGCTTCTTGAAGCCTACGTTCTGGGGATTCCAAATATGCAATTAGTTTCTAAAACCGGTTGAATCTTGAGTTGCTTGGGTTTTTATTTTGAAACCCTAAGGAGAATCCTTAAGCACTTTTGATGAATGAAGGTGTATTTTGGGGTCTTTGGAACTAAATTTCGTTTTTAGGACTAAGTAAAGGTGGAAAAGGACCATTTTGGCCCAAAAACGGATTGATTAAGTCACTTGAAACCTTTACATAGGTGCCACCTATGCCATTGCCTATGTTTACATAGGCGCCGCCTAAGCTATCGCCTATGTTTACATAGACACCGCCTAGGCTATTGCCTATGTTTACATAGGTGCCGCCTATCCTATCGCCTATGCTTTTCAGTGGCCATGTGCGATTGGTTAGGCGACGCATATTACTTTGAAAGGCCATAACTTCTTGCTCGGGTGCCAGATTTTAGCAAAATTAGTATCGTTGGAAAGCTAACTCAAAAACCTATTATTTTACACATAGTAGGATTTCTAATTCAACATATACAAAGAGTCATGGTCGATAGAAGTTGACATAAATTATAATGTCCACTTAAGCTTAATCGGTCAAAGTAGTTTTCAACTCATCCTTGAGTCAAATAACCCCTACGGTCTAAATTCAAGCTTGAATGGATTCACATGCTACACAAATAATTAACATGCCGTATTGGCATAGGATTTATGGCTTCAGGATTTATCAACATATTGGAATCATGATCTATATTGTAGCCCAAAATGCGGGGCATTACATTATCCCCACTTAGGATTATTCGTCCTCGAATGATGATGCGGGATATAGACAGACACGATTTCAAGCATAATAAAGGACTAGGAAAGATAAGATAGGAATAGTACCTTCTGTCTCCTCCTCCATCGAAGCAAACAAATTGGGACATCTAATTCTCATGTCATCTTTTGACTCCCAAGTTGCTTCTTCGACTTTCTGATTCCTCCGCAGTACCTTTACTAAGGCTATCTCTTTGCTCCTCAGCTTTCGAACTTGGCAATCTAAAATTTCAACAGGCTCTTCTTCATAAGACAAGGAATTTGTCACTTTGACACCCTCTACTGGAAATACCAAAGAATGATCTCCAATCTATTTATTCAACATGTATACATGGAATACCGGATGACTTGAACCCAAACTTGTAGGCAATTCTAGCTCATAAGCAACTGCACTAATCTTCCTCAGAATCTGATATGGCCCTATATAACGAGGGCTCAATTTACCTTTTTTTTCGAACTGCATAACTCCTTTCATAGGAGAAACCTTAAGAAACACCCAATCACCAAATTTTAACTCTAGTTCTCTTCTCTGAACATCGGCATAGGACTTCTGACGACTCTGAGCAGTCTTGAGTCGTTCTCTAATGATCTTTATTTTCTCCATTGCCTGATGAACAAGATCAGGCCCATATAACTGAGTCTCACCCACTTCATACCATCCTATCATAGACCTACATATCCTCCCATATAAAGCCTCAAAAGGAGACATCTTGATGCTGGCATAGTAACTATTATTATAAGCAAATTCAACCAGTGGTAGGTGATCTACCCAACTACCTTTAAAATCAATAACGTATGCCCTCAATATATCCTCAAGGGTCTAAATAGTATACTCAGCTTACCTATCTATCTGAGGGTGGAAAGCTATGCTCAAATTCACTTGTATGCCTAAACCCTTCTGAAAAGATCTCCAGAAGTGAGACAAAAACTGCGTACCTCTATCGGATATAATAGACACTGGTGCCCCATGCAACCAAACTATCTCCTCAATGTAAATCTTAGCATAACCCTCTCCCAAATAATTAGTCCTCACAGGCAAAAAGTGGGCCGACTTTGTCAACCGATCTACAATCACCCATATAGAATCATACTGGTTTTGGATCTCGGAAGTCCTGTAATAAAGTCCTTGTTTATCATCTCCCACTTCCATAAAGGCAGGGCTATCTCTTGGGAAGTACCACCTGGCATCATGTGTTCTACTTTCACTTGTTGACAGTTCAAACACTTGGACACAAAATCAGCAACATCACATTTCATGTTATTCCACCAATACAAAGTTTTCAGATCATGGTACATCTTAGTAGAGCCTGGGTGAATGACATACCTCAAAGTGTGAGCTTTGCCAAGGATCCTTTTCCGCAGTCCATCAACATTTGGAACACACAACCTACCCTGATATCTCAGAATACCATCACCACTAATTTCAAACGACATTACCTTCTGTTGACCCACATCTTTCTTGATTTGCATCAAGACGGGACTTCAACTTGCTTTTCTTTAACTTCAGCAAAAAGGGATGACTTAGCTAACTCATGAACAATCACCCCTCCATTTTCGAAATCTATGAGTCACAATCCCAGATTTGTGAGGTGGTGAATATCCTTCACCATCTTTTCCTTCCTTTTTTAACATAAGAAAGGCTTTCCATAGACAACTTGCTGAGGGCGTCGGCTACGGTATTTGTCTTTCCTGGATGGTAATGCAGAATCATATTATAGTCTTTCAAAAGATCCATCCAACGCCTCTGCCTGAGGTTCAATTCTTTCTACGAGAAAACATACTGCAAACTCTTATGGTCAGTATAAATATCAACATGCACTCTATAGAGATAGTGCCTCCAGATTCTAAGTGCAAACACCACGGCTGCTAACTCCAATTCATGAGTGGGGTAATTGTGCTTATGCACCTTTAACTGCCTAGATGCATAAGCTATCACCTTACCACACTGCATCAATACACAACTAAGTCCCATACGGGACGCATCACAATAAATGATAAAACCATCTACACCCTTGGGAAGGGTCAAAATAGAAGGAGTAGCCATCTTATCCTTCAACTTCTCAAAACTATTTTCATACAAGTCAGACCATACAAAATTTATTTTTTTCTGAGTTAGTTTAGTAAGCGGAGCAGCTATGGAAGAAAAACTCTCTACGAACCTTCTATAAATAGACCGTCTAAATTCTGCATTTGAAATATCTCCCAAAACAGTTGAGGGATGGTTGAAATTACTCCGTAGAGCTCGAGGTGGACTGTCGGGACTGGAGAGACTCTAAAGTAGTAACAAGTTCTGGAGTATGAGCTTTGTTATGGGTCCGCATCTCATGGGTGGGATGGACCTTATCTGCCTGAGCATTCTGATCGATGATACAACGTGAAGGCATAACTGTGTTTCTAAAATACAAGAGATTATTGTTTAAGGGACAACTCAGACTCTGAAGAATGAACTAAATCACAAAGAAGGGAAACATTTATTAAATGCCTAGCAGCCTCCTAATTATAAGTGTGGCTCGCTACACACCCATAAATAGGACTCTACCCAATGCAATTTTGCAGACACCCTGGGACCATGAACCGTGCTATGATATCAAGTTTGTCATGACCCGAACTGGGGCCCTGGCCATGATGAGTATTCCAAACCATGAGGCCCGAGAGACCCCTATCTATCTGGTAACCATGCACACAATTCATATGATAAAAGAAATGTGGAAGATACACAATATAATAGAAACACATTGAAGAATCACGCGAAATTAATAATGGGGAATAATGTCCCACAATATCAACACAACATCTCTATAACGTCTGCGAAATCTCTACTACATGACTAAAATAAATGTCTATCAAAAAACTGGGACAAGGCCCCCAGTAGACCCAAAACTAATAAATGATAAATTAAACTGCAGACATTAGGCCTTCTGAAATATAAAAGGCTCACCACTAGATTCTGCGGTCTGTCGGAAGAAATCTACTGGTTGTATGGACCCCTAGACTATGCCTCCAAACCTGGGAGGAGAGGGGGTCAATACAAAAGTACTAGTATGCAGAGAAATCAAAACAGAAATATAATATTTTTACACAATATAGGTGAGAGCCATTATAAAGCAGTTTTATATCAAATTATTTGAAAACACATGGGCATAATGTAATAGTTTTCAATACCAATGTAATACGATTGAACTAGGTGGAATACCCTATAATTATAATTCCACAACTATGTGAAATCCGCCTCTGGTGCTCGGCGTCCAAGCCTCCAATCCAAGTAGCCGTCAGGATTTGGAGCCGGTATACCTCCCATATGAGTACACCGCAGGGAACCCCCCATGTGAGATGTTCCAATTATTTTATTATCCTGCCATATAGGATACAATATTATATGACCCGTATCGACAACTACGGTTTCCAGCGATGAGCCCTTTCACTCAAATGCCTTCTTCGGGCATCCACCTTTCTCATGAAAATCAATGTATTCAAACTTTGTTCAAATCAATCACATATCATACTCTGTAGGGTATCATCATACCCTACTTACAAGTCATAAGTATCATATCATTCTTTTCATTTAATCATCATATGCAACATATTTCAACATGAACAAAACAACCCTCTCTTTGAAAGTTAAAAACCATATCCAAATTATGACATTTTAAAGACATTTCATGACATGCATTTCAAGATGATTTCAAACAATTCATATCATGTGAAAACTTAAAACAATATCATATCAAGAGAGGGGTTCTGTGTAAATCATGCTTTCAATTTATCATCATTATGAAACACATCCATATCCATATATAATATATCAAATCATATTGGAATTAGGCCTAAAGACCAAATCAATATCATAAAACATTTAAAACATAATCATATTCGTTATTTCAAAACCCTCATTTTGAAAACACGAATTTTTAAAGACTATGATATTTTTAAGATAACCCCACGTACCTTTATATGCAAAGATTATAGGTGCTTCTTGTAGCCTATGTTTTGAGGATTTCAAATATGCAATTAGTTTCTAAAACCCCCGATTGAATCTTAAGTTGCTTGGGTTTTTATTTTGAAACCCTATGGAGAATCCTTGAGAACTTTTGATGATTGAAGGTGTATTTTGGGGTCTTTGGAATTGAATTTCGTGTTTAGGGCTAAGTAAGGGTGGAAAAGGCCCATTTTCCCCAAAAATAGAGTGTTTAAGTCACTTGAAACATTTACATTGGCATCGCCTATGCCATCGCCTATGTTTATATACATGCTGCCTAGGCTATTGCCTATGTTTACATAGGCTCCGTCTAGGCTATCACCTATGTTTACATAGGCGCCGCCTATGCTATCGTCTATGCTTTACAGTGGCCATGTGCGATTGGTTAGGCGACGCATATTACTTTAAAAGGCCGTAACTTCTTGCTCGGGTGCCAGATTTTAGCAAAATTGGTATCGTTGGAAAGTTAACTTAGAAACCTATCATTTTACACATAGTAGGCTTTCTAATTCGACACATACAAAGATTCATGGTCGATAGAAGTTGACACATATTATAATGTCCACTTTAGTTTAATTGGTTGAAGTAGTTTTCAACTCGTCCTTGAGTCAAATGACCCCAAAGGTCTAAATTCAAGCTTGAATGGATTCACATGCTACAAAAATAATTAACATGCCCTATTGGCATAGGATTTATGGCTTCGAGATTTATCAATACATCAGAATCATGATCTATATTGTAGCCTGAAATACGAGGCGTTACAGATCGATATATGGACAGATCAGCTGTCGATCCAGTTGATTGATTATCGATTCGACCGATATATGGACTGATCGATTATCGATCCAATCGATATATGGACAAATTGACTATCCATCCGAATGATATATGGAAAGATCAATTATTTATCCAATTGATTATATATGTATACACAATCCTTTTTCTTTTTTAAAAAATAGACTAAAATTAAAGGAGAGTACAAAACTTACAAATTTGAGAGGAGACAAAACATTTAAGAATAACATACTATCTTCAGAAAGGAGAAAGTTGAAGAAACAATGAGATTTTAGTAAGAATTAAGGAGAAAAAAGTTAAGAGAGGGAAAAAGTGAATTGAAACTGAAAAAATGAGTTAGGGTCTTATGTTTTAAGTATATTTATAAATAGGTCCCATAATTTTTAATATGTTATTATAGCCCAATTCTTCCTTAAAGTTATTTTTTTCTTTTGTTTAAAATGAAAAAAATGAAAGTAAGACCATTTTTCTCATCCAAGATCACGATTTGTACAAAAGTATAAGTGTAAGACCCTGAAAAATTATATTCATTTCAGTCCTATTTAGCATGCCAAAAGAGGTCCCAGACTTAGAAAATTTCAGCTAAGAATTTATACTTAGTTTCACTATAGGGCTAGATATTTCAATGACATTGTTTTTGATCTGTCTGGCTTTGGACTGACAATTTTTTAATTGATTCATGATTCGGGATGTCAATAGGTCATATCGGGTAAGTTTCAAAATTTTTGGACTAGCATAAGGGTGGTTTGGATGTCCAAAATAGTAAGGTTTCGCAATAGGCTCGCTACTTAAGATCCATTCCCCATTTCTAGGAGTCGCATCGCGAGGTGCATTCCCTATTTTTGGGGGTTGCATCACAAAGTCCACTCTCCATTTCTGGGAGTCACATCGCGAGGTCCATTCGCCATTTCTAGGAGTCGCACCTCAAGGGTTATTTACATGGGAAAAGAGGTCTAGGGGTAGTGTAGTCCTTTTTCCCTCACCTAATTCAGCTATAACATGAAATTAATCCCAATAAGGCAAATTACATTCATCATTAACTCATTCCTTTTAAGAGAAAAGCCGTAGATTCTTCAAGTAAAGTCTAAGTTCTAAGAAATTCCCTACAATCTTCACAAAAATCAACAATCAAGGTATGCTAGGTGTTCATACTTGGGTTTTCTTCCACCCACGGAGTTCAAGAACCCTTTTTAAAACTATAAGTTATTGATTCATGAATTTATATGTGCAAATTGGGCTGTATTCATGTTTTTGTTGTTGTATGGGTTTCAATTCAACATTTTGTTATGAGTTTCATGAACATAAGATAGCATGTATGCTGATTGATGTAATTCCCATGTTATAATCCTTGAACCAATTTTATTTTATAGTCATGATGCTTATCTATTGTTCATTATTATGTATAACAATCATGCTCCCCAAGTATTTGATAGAATGTCCATGTGAATTGAATAATATAATCATGACATGTTATCATGTGTTCTCATTCATGTATAAGTTCATGGCCTTCAAGTGTTTGGAAAATTCCCTCAGTGAATTAATTTGGAATAGTTGACTATTGCTATGATTTCAAGAAATTCTATGTTGTACCTTGATGCAATCGAGTCTTGGGGGTACTTGTTACTCAAAATCTATCTATTTACTTAGTTGCAGTAGTTATAGAATAGTCCCAGTAAAGGTCAAGAATAGTAGTACTCAGTCAGTAATAGAAATTAGTAAACTCAGTCCAATTCAGTCAGTCAACACGATCGGTGTTAGTTAAGTCAAGCTTGGTATAATCTACTGATCAGTATCTATTCAGTTGGGAGTAGGATTCAACACCAAACGAACCCAGGGATGGGGGAATTCCTTCCAACAGAGGATTTGACCCTTAGTAGCAGTCCCTGTATTACAGAACTATATAGCCAGCGTAGGGTAAGACGTCCGCCTACTAGACAAGGATTGACGCAACCATATATATATTTCATGAGTTTTCCTGCCAGATTAGGGTTGAACTATCCTTGTTATTATCCCTTCGCAAGGTGTTAACACCCTTCCAACTGTGGTCACAGGTTGGACCCCAACACAGTTTATACATCGGGTATGTTGGTTAGATGAACACTCCCACAATTACTGTTTCAGTCTCAGTATTCAGTAAATAACTTAGACTATTCTACAGAATATGGCTATCATTTTTCAGTTACTTAGAAATAAAAAATAAGTACTTTAATATCTGCCTAAATCTCAGTTATCAGTTACTAAAAGTCAAAACTTCAGTTTTAGTCTCATTTAGACAGACATTATATGCGCAGTATTTCATATTCATCATGTTCAGTAGTTACAGTTTTGCATTTATTCTCATTCAGTTACTTCATGATGTTCATTTAGTCAGTTGCCATCTCATACATATGGACCCATGTATACCATCCTACCTCACTTAGCATACCAGTACATTCCATGTACTGACACTTACTTTTTTTTGAGCTATGATGTATCATATCATAGGTTCGGATGCTCAGGTTCCTGATCGCGCTTACCTAGATTTAGTTAGTCCTTATCCATCAAGGATATTATTTATTTTAGTATTATAGTAGATTCAGAATTTTATTAGTCGAAGTTAGTTGGTGGCTTGTCCCATTAACCCTACATTCAGATAGTTCAGATAGTTCAGATAGAGGCTTTCAGACTAGCATAGTCAGTTTTCAGAAGTTATCATCAATACATTTAATTATTCTTTTAGTGTTTCAAGAACCTTATGGAATATTCAGTAATACTTATTTATATATTTTCAATATAATTATGCAGTGCTCACACAAGGTACCAGTCATAGGTTATCTTGTGGTCCTTCGGGGTTGTAAGGACCGTGTGATGTCAAGGGTGTAGACTCGAGGTGTTACAAACTTGGTATCAGATCCTAAAAATATAAAAATTCCTAGGGAGTCTGAAAGCCGTGTCAAGTAGAGTCTTGTACATGTGTGTAAAGCGCACCACACTTATGGATAAGAGGCTGTGAGGTATTTTTAGGAAAAGTTTCCCTTCTTTCAATATTCAGGTCATGCAAGTGAGCATGCGCTCAAGTTAAACTCTTATTCTAATACAGTTTCCCATTCCATTTACAGAGTATGCCTCCCAAAAAGACCAATGGAAGAAGAACCAAACACTAGCAAACACCTTCGCCCATTCAGGAAGATCCCCTAGATGAGCATGTTTCTCACGCTGAATTTAGAGCATCTTTCACCACTCTATCCCATTCTATAATAGCCTAGAATGAATGCCCAACTACTGTTCAGGCCATGCCAGTGGCCAATATTGCTGCAGCTCGAATTTGGGACTTCACTCGAATAAACCCTTCTTCATTTTTAGGGTCTAAGTCTGAAGAGGACTCAGAAAAATTCTTTGACATGGTGTAGAAGGTAACATACATTATAGGGGTAATCGTTAGTGAGAGTGCTTAGTTAGCTGCATATTAGTTGCAGGATGTGGCTCATACGTGGTTTAAGTAGTGAAAAGAAGATAGGGCCGCAGATATAGGTCCTATAGAATGGGAGGAGTTTGCTACTGCCTTTCTAGATAGGTTCTTACCATTGGAGTTGAGGGAAGCTAAGGTGTTAGAATTCATTAACTTGAATTAGGGCATCATGACAGTGAAGGAATATTTTCCCAAGTTTACTCAGTTAGCCAGATATGCTCCTCAAATGGTAGCTGATAGAAGATCTAAGATGAGTAAGTTTGTGTTTGGGGTATCCAATAGTGTTGTTAAAGAGTGTAGAACCATAATGTTAATTAAGGAGATAGACTTGGCTAGGTTGATGGTCCATGCTCAGCAGATAGAGGAGTAAAAGTCTAAAGAGAAAGAGAGAGAGCAAAAGGGATAGAACAAGTAGCTTCAACTTCTTTCAACCTAAGTTAGAGGGTGGTAATCATTCTCAGTTCTACTCAAAACCTTCAGTTCTAGCTCCTTCCTCAGCCAGTGCTCTGGTGCCAAAATTTAGAAATGGTAATAAAAATAGGGCGCCAGGCTCTAAATCTCAAGGTAGTGTTAGCAATGCCCAAACAAATCCTCTTTGTCAGAAGTATGGAAGAAACCATCAGAGAGTCAATAGGGTTGGTAGTGAAATATGTTTTGGATATGGCAAGCCAGACCATAGGATCAAGGAGTGTTCTTAGGTGGATTCATAAAGTCAGCATATTAGTCCTCCCGCTCAGTCTGGGCGCCCGTCTTAGCAGAGTGCCTCTTCCAGTGCCACTATTGGGTAACGCCTAAATAGGCTTTATGCACTTCAGTCCTAATAGCATCAGGAAAGTTCTCCTGATGTGGTCACTGGTATGTTATAAGTTTATTATTTGCATGTTTATGCTTTGCTAGATCCAGGAGCTTCTTTGTCCTTTGTAACTCCTTATATAGCTGTTAACTTCAAAGTCAGTCCTAAAATCCTAGCAGAGCCTTTCTCAGTCTCTACCCTAGTGGGTAAATCTATCATAGCCCAACGGGTATATAGGAACTGTCCGATTATGGTATCTCAGAAAGTTACTTCAGCAGACCTAATAGAGTTAGAGATGACTGATTTTGATGTCATTCTCAATATAGATTGGCTTTATTCATGCTATCCTTCAGTTAATTGTAGACTGTGAATTTCCAGATGTGTTTTTCGATGATCTTCCCAGAGTTCCTCCCAAAAGGGAAATTGGCTTATAAATAGACCTTCTTCCAGATACTCAGCTCATCTCTATTCTGCCATACTGAATGACTCCAGCTGAACTCAAAGAGTTAAAGGAACAGTTTAAGGATCTTCTAGATAAGGGATTTATTAGGCCCAGTGTTGCCTCGAGCGGCACACCAATTCTATTCGTTCGTAGGAAAGATGAGTTTCTTAAAATCGATGAATTGTTTGACCAACTTCAGGGTGCCAGTTATTTTTCTAAGATAGACCTCAGATCAGGCTATCATCAGCTCAGAGTAAGAGAATGTGACATTTTAAAAATAGCTTTCAGAACTCGGAATGGTCACTTTGAATTCCTAGTCATGTCATCGAAGCTTTCATGTACTTGATGAATCACATGTTAAAGTAGTACATGGACATGTTTATCATATTTTTCATCAATGATATTCGTCTACTCCCACAGTGAAATAATTATGCCAACTATCTCAAAATAGTAGTATAGACTCTTAGAGCCTATCGGTTGTTTGCCAAATTCAGTAAACACAAATTTTGGCTAAGGTCAGTAGCTTTCCTTAGCGATATAGTTTTCAATAATGGCATTAGAGTGGATCCTTAAAAGATTGAAGTAGTGTGAAACTGGCTCAGAGCTATCTCTCCATAAGATATCAGGAGTTTCTTGGGTTTGGCTGGCTATTACAGACGATTTGATAAAGGATTTTCGTCTATTGCATCCCTCATGTCAGATTGACTAAGAAAAAAGTCAAGTTCCAGTGGTCAAATTCTTTTGAGAAGAGTTTTTAGGAGTTAAAGACTCAACTCACGACAACCCCAGTTCTAACTTTGCCCGATGTTCAAATAGACTTGTTGTTTATTGTAATGCTTCCAAAGTTGGTTTGGGGTATGTTTTGATGCAGAAAGGTAAGGTTGTGGCCAATGCCTTTAGATAGCTTAAGCCCCATGAAAAGAATTATTCCACCCATAATCTTGAGTTAGCAGCTATTGTGTTTGCCTTAAAGATTTGGAGGTATTATTTGTATAGGGTATATGTTGATGTGTTCACAGACCACAAAATCCTGTAGTATGTATTTTCTTAGAAAGAATTGAACTTGTGTCAAACAAGGTGGTTAGAGTTGTTGAAAAACTATGACATGAGTGTTCTATATCATCCGGGCAAGGCCAATGTATTGGTAGATTCCCTTAGTAGATTGTCCATGGGTAGTGTTTCTAACTTGAGGATGGTAATAAAAAGTTAGTTGAGGAAGTTCATCAGCTTTCCAGACTAGATGTTCATTTGCTTGATTTAACTGTGGGTAGTGTTTGGGTGCATAATAGTTTGAAATCATCTTTGGTTTTCAAGGTGAAAGAAAAATAGGATAGGAATTCTAGTTTAGTTAAGCTGAAAGAGTCAGTCAGAGACTAGAAAGTAGAGGTTTTCTTTAATGAGGGAGATGGCGTATTGCATTGCCAGGGTAGACTATGTGTGCCATGTGTGGATGGAGTGAGGCAGCGGATTACTCGATTCACCTAGGGGCTACTAAGATGTACCGCAACTTGTAGGAAGTCTATTAGTGGAGTGGGATGAAGAGAAATATTGCAGAGTTTGTGGCTAAATGATCTATGTGTTAGAAGGTTAAAATTAAGCATTAGAAGCCTAGTGGGCCTATGTAGAAGTTCAGTAGTTCCACTTGGAAGTGGGAGAAAGTGAACATGGGCTTTTTGATGGGTTTCCCTTGTACTCGTCATCAACATGATTCGATTTGGGTCATTGTAGATAGGATGACCAAATATGCCCATTTTTTGCTAGTTCATACCTCTTACTTAGACAAGGACTATGTCAAGCTCAATATCAGAGAGTTGGATAGATTGCAGGGTGTACCTTTGTCCATTATTTCATATAGAGGTATTCAATTCACCTCTTAGTTTTGGAAAGCCTTCCAAAAGGGTCTTGGTACCTAAGTCCACCTCAGTACAACCTTCCACCCTCAGATAGATGGTTAAGCAGAAAGGACAATTCAGACTTTAGAAGATATACTAAGAGCGTGTGTTGTTGACTTTAAGGGTAGTTGGGATAGCCACTTACCTTTGATTGAGTTTGAATATAATAACAGTTATCATTCCAGTATCCAGATGGCTCCACTTGAGGAACTTTATTTATGGATATATAGATCTCTTATTGGTTGGTTTGAAATAGATGAAGCCACAGTAGTTGGGTCTGACTTAGTATTTGATACCTTAGAGAAGGTTCAGTTGATTAGAGAGAGGCTTAAGATAACTCAGAGCTGACAGAAATCATATGCAAATATGAGAAGAAAAGACCTCGAGTTTGGGATTGGAGACTTTGTGTATTTTAAAATCTCTCCCGTAAAGGGAGTGAAAAGATTCAACAAGAAGGGAAAACTCAATCCCTGATATATTGGTCCTTATAGGATTCTCAGTCGCTTTGGTAAGGTAGCTTATGATCTTAATTTACCAGCAGACTTAGCATCAGTGCACCTAGTGTTTCATGTCTCATTTCTAAAGAAGTGCATTGGTGACCCAAGAGTTCTAGTCCCTATAGAGAAAGTAGATGTTCAAAATAGTCTCTCTTATCAGGAAATCCCAGTAGAAACCCTCAATCATCATATTCACATACTAAGGAACAAAAAAGTCCCTTAGGTCAAAGTTCTTTGGTGGAATCAGTCCATTGAGGGAGCTACTTGGGAAGAAGAAGTAGACATGCGAACCAAGTATCCTAACCTCTTCTTCATAAACTCAGACTCAGCCTAAGGTAATAGTCTTTCTTGGATTTACTCTATTCCATACTCTGTTACAGCTTCATAATACTCGCATATCAGTCATGCATTCATGAAATAGTCCATTCATGTATCATGTCTCTGGAGTTCAGTCAAGCTTTAGTTATACATGTCAGTGTAAGTACAGTTCCTCAGTTCCTCTTAGTTTAGTCAATCGCATTCGAGGATGAATGTTCCCAAGGGGGAGATATTGTAAGACCCCACAAAATTCTTGTTATTTCCATCCTATTTAGCTGCCAAAAGAGGTCCCAGACTTAGAAAATTTCAGCAAAGAATTTACACTTAGTTTTATTTTTGGGCTTGATATTTCAATGACTTTATTTTTGATCTTTCCATCCTTGGATTGACGATTTTTGAATTAATTCATGATCAGGGATGTCAATAAGTCATATCGAGTAAGTTTCAGAATTTTCAAACTAGCGTAAGGGTGAATTTGGTTGTCCAAAATAGTAAGGTCTCACGACGCAAGATCCATTCCCCATTTCTGGGAGTCACATGAGGTGCATTCCCCATTTCTGGGAGTTGCTTCGCGATGTCCCCTCCCCATTTTTGGGAGTCGCATCGCGAGGTCCATTCCTTATTTCTAAGAGTCATGCCTTAAGGGTTATTTATATGGAAAAAGAGGCCTAGGGTCAGTTTAGTCCTTTTTCCCTCACCCAATTCAGCTACAACACAAAATTAATCACCTAATAGGGCAAATTACATTCATTATTCACTTATTCCTCTTAAGAGAAAAACCTTATATTCTTCAAGACGAGTCTAAGTTCTAAGAAATTCCCTACAATCTTCATGAAAATCAACGATCATGGTATGTTAGCTATTCATCCTTGGGTTTCCTTCCACCCTTGGAGTTCAAGAACCCTTTTTAAAACTACAAATTATTGATTCATGAATTTACATGTGCAAATTGGGCTGTATTCATGTTTGTGTTGTTGTATGAGTTTCAATTAAAGATTTTGTTATGAGTTTCATGAACATAAGATAGAATGTATGTTAATTGATGTAATTCCCACGTTACAATCCTTGAAACTACAAGTTTATATTGTAGTCATGATGTTTATGTGTTTTTCATTATTATGTATAACAATCATGCTCCCCAAGCGTTTGATAGAATGTCCAATTGAATTGAATAATGTAATCATGACATATTAGCAAGTATTCTAATTCTTGTATAAGTTCATGGCCTTCAAGTGTTTGGAAAATTGCCTCAGTGAATGAATTTTGAACGATTGACTATTGCCATACTTTGAAGAAGTACTACGTTTTACCTTGATGCTATCGAGCCCTAGAGGTACTTATTACCCAAAATCTACCTGTTTACTTAGTTGCAGTAGTTATAAAATAGTCCTAGTAAAGGTCAAGAACAGTAGTTCTCAATTAATAATAGAAATCAGTGAACTCAGTCCAGTTTAGTCAGTCAACACAACCAGTGTTAGTTCAGTCAAGCTTGGTACAATCTACTAATCAGTGTCAATTCAGTTAGGAGAAGGATTCAACAGTGAGCAAACCTAGGGATGGGGGAATTCCAGCCAGCAGAGGATTTGACCCTTAGTAGTAATCCCTATATTACGGAACTACATAGCCATCGTAGGGTAAGATGTCCTCCTGCTAGTTTTGGGTTGACACAATGATATATACATTTTATGAGTCTTCCTGCCAGATTAGGGTTGACCCAGCCTTGTTAGTATTCCTTGGCAAGGTGCTAACACCTTTCTAGCTTGGGTCACAGGCTGTCCCCTAACTCTGTTTATACATCCAGGTATGTCGGTTAGATGAACACTCCCACAATTATAGTTTCAATCTCCATATTCAGTAAAGAACTTAGATAGTTCTACAGAACTATGGCTATCAATTATCAGTTACTTAGCCATAAAAAATTAGTACTTTAATATCGTTCTAAATCTCAGTTGTCAGCATTCAGTTACCAAAACTAAGAACTTTAGTTTTAGTCTAATTTAGACAGATGTTATATGTGCAGTATTGCATATTCAGCATGTTCAGTAGTTACAGTTTTGTATGTACTCTTATCCAGTTACTTCATGATGTTCATTCATTCAGTTTTAATCTCATGCATATGAACCCATGTATATAATCCTACCTCACTTAGCATACCGGTACATTCAACATACTGATGCATACCCTTTTCTTGTGCTATGATTTATCATATCTTAGGTTCAAATACTCAGGTTTCTGACCGCGCTTAGCTAGATTCAATTACAACAATAGGTTCAGTAGTGAGTCCTTATCAATCAAGGATATTATTCATTTTAGTTTTATAGTAGATTCAGTATTTTATTAGTCAGAGTTAGTTGGGGGCTTATTCCATCAACCCCACTTTCAGATAACTCAGTTAGAGGATTTCAGACTAGCATAGTTAGTTTTCAATTTTCTTTTCAGATGTTATCATTAGTACATTCAATTATTCTTTCAGTTTTCGATTAATTTATGGCATATTCAGTTATACTTATTCATATATTTTCAATATAATTATTCAATGCTCACAGTAGGTACTAGTCATAGGTTAGCTTGTGTTCCTTCGGGGTCGTAAGCACCGTGTGACATCCAGGGTGTAGACTCAGGGGATTACATTAGGCCTTCCCCTATCATCCTCTCAAAATATCTCAATAAGGCCTTTTCAATGATTTGGTGATCGGATCCAAGGCATAGCATCATCTTCCTCTCTGATGAAGCAACCTAAGATAGTTTATATGAGCTCATTTTCCATTCTTTTCAATATATATCTAGATCACTGATGTGTTAGCAGATGCTAACACATTTGAGGGTTTTAATTATGAATAATTGCAAGGTCTTAATCAACTTTTGTGATTTTTGATTATTTTATCTTTGATTTTATAGTGGAAGTCAAGAGGCAAGAGAACCAACAATGATGGAAGTAAAAGAGTTGATATATGAAGCAAATAGAAGAGAAGTGTGGCTGACGACATTCTTAATAAGTCGTCAGCACTCTAATAGGTTATCAACTTTATCATTAGCCTTAAACAGAGAATAGCATTTAGTTGGAGGAAGTGACAACAACATGTGATAAGCCGTCAACCTTATGATAAGTCGTCCGAGTCGCCGTCAGCCTTAGATAGAACATGGGAGCTGAGGTAGAAAAGTGACGACATTGTCTGATATGTCGTCACAGTTTTGATAAGCCGTCAAGATTCACCATCCACCTTAAGAAGAAATTGTCAAAATTGAAGAGGAGCTGACGACATCCATGATAAGTCGTCAGCCTCCTAATAAGGCATCACATATGTCGTCACCTAATCCGACAAGAACACTAAACTCGGTGATTTTGTTTCCATAATTAGGCTAAATTATTTAAAGCATAGTTTAGGGTTTTCTTGGGGGCTGGTACTCAACATTCTAAACCTATTTTGGAACACACATATTTTGTTATTTTCTTTCTATTTTCTTGGCTTGAACAAAACAATTAACTTTGAAGAGATTATCATCAATATTTTGGGATTTCTACTTTGATCTAATCTGAGAAACACTCGTTGGTATTTATCTTGATATAAGTTTATCTTTCAAATTATAATTTCAACTTGTTGTATCGATTATTACATTATGAGTGGCTAAATCCCTTTAACCCAAATTATGGGATCTATGGGTTAGGCCTTCGTAAGTTGCTAAGTGTTCAAGATTCTAAAGGTAATAGGACTCCTTGATAATTCCAAGGTTTTAATTGTTGTCTATTGGTTTCAAACAATAAATGACACCTGCTTTGATTTGCTTGAGATAAGAAATCAACTATAGTAGGAAGTGAATTATTGACAGGGACTTGGAAACTACCTATCTTCCGTTTAATATTTGACGCTACAACAAGGTTAATTAACCTGAGGTGAAGTCTGATCAGTCAATATAAATTTCCTAATTCTCAGAGAATTAGGTAATTAAATGCTTAAGTAGGTCGAGAGACATTTAGGCATAACTTCGATAAAGACAATCTGTTTTTCCTACCTATCGTGAGAATTTTGAATCACTATTAGCATCTGTCAAGTACCAAAACCCATAGTGAACATAATTATGGTTTCCCATAAACTCTTGATTACGAACGCTGAAACTAAAGTGACCAACAATTATTTGATAATCTCCAAAATCCTTATTTTATATTTTTGTATCATCTTTTTGAATTCAGCTTGTAGCTATAGTTTTAAATTAGTTTAATCGTCACTCACATTATTCCCTGCGGATTTGACCCTGACCCCAAAAGTTGCATAAATATATTAACGACGATTGTCTTGCACTAAATTAACGTGTAAGTTAAGCGTAATCGAAAATGACGCCATTTTCAGGGAACAATTTGGCGTATTGAGTTGGTTTGAATTTTAGCTTACTTGCTTGAATTCAAACTTGTAAATATTTGTTTATTTTTCTTATTTTTATTTTAATTCCCTTTTATTTTTTTTCTTACACCTTTCTTGAGATGTCAGCCTGGATAGATGTTTTTTTGAGTGATGATGATTCTTGTTATTATTGTGGGGTCTGTCACAATATGATGCAGATACTGTCCTACTTACTGTAACTTGGTGTTTGGCTTGTGGTCAAAGTGATCATACTAAAGATATGTGTGCTGTCATGATTCAAGCAAACAAATTGATAAACAAATTTTAGAGAATCAAGAATAGCTATGGGAAGAGATAAAGGAGTTACCACTCCCACCATGTTTACAGTGGCTAAATAAAGAAGAATGTGAGGAGGACATTATCCAATTTGAGGAGAAAACTCAAGAATCGCAACCACTCGATTGTCATCTTGATCTTGAGACTGACATTGAGAAGGTGAATAAAAGTGAGTGTGTAGTAGATAGTGTAAATTCTGAAGTAGAATTAGTTGGGCCTTACTCAAAGCATTTTTAACATTATGTTTAGATGACATCTTGTCTGTGAAATCATCAAAAATAATGGAAGAGTGTGAAGATGAGGAACAAAAATCCTATATTTTTGATTTTACATTAGACAAGCAACCTAAAAACATACCTCACTTTAAGGCCGAGTGGTTTACCACGCTTAATCCATTATTCAAATTCTTAAGTTTTGTACCACCCTCTATGATCGAGGCAAGAAGATGGACTCTAAGTTGGGGGTAAAATTAATATCCTCAAGGTGGAGGAAAAAGCTGAGTTGGGTCGTGCCGCGACACTAAATTAGGAGCTTCTTGGGAGGCAACCCAAGGTATTTTGTTGTTTGTATTTGTATTATGTGATTGACATCAAATCTTCGCACCCATGGTGACATAGGTATGTTTCTAACTCTCTTGTTTTGGTTTGATGTATTGGGGTTATTGTATGATTTTAAGTGGAGGGTGGGGCTACTTGTGCGTGTTGATGTCCTCTTGGGGTTTTTGTTACTGTGCCTTTTTTCCCTGGAGTATTGTTCCTAGTAGAGCTGGCATGTTTAGGCATAGTGGGATTTGTTGTAAAATGTTGTAGTTGAATAGGAGAAATACAAGTAACTTAGGTAGTTAACATGTTTTTGTTAGTATTTGAACACCTCTACAATGGTCTAATTCTTTAAATGTGTGATTTTCATTTAATTGTGACCACTATTCATCTTTGTATAGTATTAGTTCTAGTAACTTGATAAGCTTTCCTGTATGCATAATATCCCATGATCTCTATTTTGAGCCTGAATAGCCTATTTCTTTTGATAACTCCTATAACCGTCCCATTTGTATCATAATTAACCTATTTTGGCCATGGTCCTCCTTGGACATTGTGCACCTTGACTTAGGTAGATGGCCTAAGTTTAGGGTGGCTATCATTGGGGTATGTGATGTAAAATGAGTATGAAGAAAGGTAGAGTAAAAGAAAAGAATAAAAAGTTGGGTGCGGTGGAAAAGAGCAAAAAAAGAAAAATTGTGAAAAAGAAGAAATGATTGTAGAAAAGAACCGCACCCATGCTGAATAAGTGTGATCAAGAAAAGAGAAGAGTTTAAAAAGGTAAATAAGTGAGACCCCAAAAGCTAGTGTAGTGTCAAGGAGGCTTAATCAGTTTGAATATCATCGAGTATCATACCAGCCCTTAGCTACATTACAAGCCAAAGAGAAGACCTATACTAATCTTAGCTGACCTGTCTGAAGATCTTGGTAATGAAAATAAGGGCCAACCTATGGTATTCGGCATACATTGATTGGAACTTTATTCTAAGAGTGT
Organism: Capsicum baccatum var. pendulum; assembly: GCA_030864225.1. Classification (NCBI taxonomy): domain Eukaryota; kingdom Viridiplantae; phylum Streptophyta; class Magnoliopsida; order Solanales; family Solanaceae; genus Capsicum; species Capsicum baccatum. The sequence continues at coordinate 234,827,404 of CM061552.1, forward strand.
CTTGTAATTGTCCCTATGGTTGTATATGTGATGTCTGATATAAGTGCAATGGTACTTCTTTGTACTAAGGCACACTGGTTATGTTGCTAGTTGCTAACTTGTCTGGATAGTGTAAGCTTGATACATGCATGGTTGTTGTTGCTGATTAAAGGCCATATCTTGATTTTTGGGTGTCACTTGTTGCTCTTCAATAACATACACAGTTATTTGTAAATTGATTAACCTTGGAGATGGTGGAGATGCTTTGAAATTATATAGATGGTTAACTGCTGAATGTACCTTGTATTCTCTTGGTTGTGTTTTAGTTGATTGAGGACAAACAATTGTTTTTAGTTAAGGGTGTTGATGTGTGAGCAGATGCTAACATATTTGGGGATTTTAACTGAGAATAATTGTAAAGTCATACGCAAATTTTGTTTTTTTTGATTGATTTATCTTTGAATTTGCAGTGGAAGTCAAGATGCAAGAGAACCAACAATGATAGAAGTAAAAAAATTGAAATCTGAAGCAAATAGAAGAGAAGTGTGGCTGACGATATTTTTGATAAGTCTTCAGCACTCTGATAGGTTATCATCTTCATCGTCAGACTTAAACAGAGAATAGAATTCAGTTGGAATAAGTAACAATGACATGTGATAAGCCGTTAGCCTTATGATAAGCTGTCAGAGTCACCATTAGCCTTAGACAGAACATGGAAGCTGAGGTAGAGAAGTGACGACATTGTCTGATATGTCATCACAGTTTTGATAACCCGTCAGGATTCACCGTCAGCCTTAAGCAGAAATTGGCAAAATTGAAGAGGAACTAACGGTATCCGTGATAATTCGTCTGCCTCCTGATAAGGCGTCACGAATGTCATCACCTAATCCTTGAAGAACGCTGAACGCTATGATTTTGTTTTCATAATTAGGCTAAAGTATTTAAAGCATAGTTTAGGGTTTTCTTGGGGGATGGTACTCAACATTCTAAACCTATTTTGGAATGCAAGTATTTTGTTATTTTCTCTCTAGTTTCTTGGCTTAAACAAAACAATTAACTTTGAAGAGATTTTCATCAATATTTTGGGATTTCTACGTTGATCTAATCTGAGAAACACTCATTGCTATTCATCTTGCTATAAGTTCATCTTTCAAATTATGATTTCAACTTGTTGTATAGATTATTGCATTATGAGTGTCTAAATCCCTTTAACCCAAATTATGGGATCTATGGGTTAGGTCTTGGTAAGTTGCTAAATGTTCAAGATTCTAATAGTAATAGGACTCTTTGATAATTTCAAGGTTTTAATTATTGTCTATTGGTTTCAAACGATAGATAGCACCTACTTTGATTTGCTTGAAATTAGAAATCAACTATAGTAGGAAGTGAATTATTGACAGGGGCTTAGAAGCTGCCAACCTTCCGTTTAATAATTAACGCTGTAATAAGGTTAATTAACCTGAGGTAAAGTCTTGTCAGTGAATATAAATTTCCTAAGTCCGAGAGGATTAGGTAATTAAATGCTTAAGTAGGTCGAGAGCATTTAGGAATAACTATGATAAAGACAATCTATTTTTCGTACGTATTGTGAGAATCTTGATCACTATTAGCATCTGTCAAGTACCAAAACCCATAGTGAACATAATTCTGTTTTTTCATAAACTCTTGATTACAAACACTGAAACTAAAGTGACCAACAATTATTTGCTAATCTCCAAAATCCCTATTTTATATTTTTGTATCATCTATTTGAATTCAAATTGTAGCTATAGTTACAAATTTGTTTAATCGCCACTTATATTGTTCCCTGTGTATTCGACCCCGTACCTAAAAGTTGGGTAAATATATTGATGACGATTGCCTTGCACTAAATTGACGTATAACTTAAGAGTTATCGAAAATGGAGCCATTGTCGGGTAACAATTTGGCATATTGAGTTGGTTTGCAATTCTAGCTTACTTGCTTGAATTCAAACTTATAAATATTTGTTTAGTTTTTTTTTTAATTTTTATTTCCATTTTTTTCTCACATCTTTCTTGAGATTTCACCCTGGATAGATGTTTTTTTGAGTGATAACAATTCTTGTTATTATTTTGGGAGACTGTAACAATATGATGTGGATACTGTCCTACTTACTGTGACTTGGTGTTTGGTTTGTGGTCAAAGTGATCAGACTGAAGATATATGTGCTGTCATGATTCAAGCAAACAAATTGATGAAACAAATTTTAGAGAATCAAGAACAACTGTGGGTAGAGCTAAAGGACTTACCACTCCCACCATGTTTACAGTGACTAAATAAAGAATATAAGGAGGACAATAGCCAATTTGAGGAGAATACTCAAGAATCGCAACCACTCGATTGTCATCTTGATCTTGAGACTGACATTGAGAAGGTGAATAAAACTGAGTGTGGAGTAAATAGTGTAAATTTTGAAGTAGAATTAGTTGGGCCTTACTCGAAGCATTTTTTCACATTATGTTTAGATGACATCTTGTCTGTGAAATCATAAAAAATAATGGAAGAGTGTGAAGATAAGGAACAAAAATCCTATATTTTTGATTTTACATTAGACAAGCAACCTAAAAACATACCTTACTTTAAGGCCGAGTGGTTTACCACGCTCAATCCATTACTCGAATTCTTAAGTTTTGTACCACCCTCTATGATCGAGGTAAGAAGATGGACTCTAAGTTGGGGGTAAAATTAATATCCTCAAGGTGGAGGAAAAAGCTGAGTTGGGTCATGCCGCGACACTAAATTAGGAGCTTCTTGGGAGGCAACCCAAGGTATTTTGTTGTTTGTATTTGAATTATGTGATTGACATCAAATATTCACACCCATGGTGACACAGGTATGTTTCTAACTCTCTTGTTTTGATTTTACGCATTGTGGATATTGTATGATTTTAAGTGGAGGGTGGGGCTACTTGTGGGTATTGATGTCCTCTTGGGGTTTTTGTTACTGTGCCTTTTTTCCCTAGAGTATTGTTCCTAGTAGAGCTGGCATGTTTAGGCATATTGGGATTTGTTGTAAAATGTTGTAGTTGAATAGGAGAAATACAAGTAACTTGGGCAGTTAATATGTTTTTGTTAGTTTTTGAACACCTCTACAATGGTCTAATTCTTTAAATGTGTGATTTGCATTTAATTGTGACCACTGTTTATCTTTGTATGGTATTAGTTCTAGTAACTTGATAACCATTGCTAAACAATTACATGAATCGGATAAGTAGTAACTTGTGATATACTTGTGTGCCATGTGCGTGTGAGATTTTAATTAGTTTCCTTTGTATGTTGGATTTAGAACTTGCTCGATTAGTTTTACCTAGGTTGAAGGATAAGGTTAGGAAAGGATCATCGGCCATTTTGATATTATCCCACTTTAGCCTAAATGACCTTCCCTGTATGCATAATATCCTTTGATCTCTATTTTGAGCTTGAATAGCCTATTTCTTTTGATGAAACCTATAACCGTCCCATTTATATCATAATGAACCTATTTTGGCCATGGTCCTCCTTGGACATTGTGCACCTTGACTTAGGTAGATGACCTAAGTTGAGGGTGGCTATCCTCGGGGTACGTGATGTAAAATGAGTATGAAGAAAGGTAGAGTAAACGGAATGAATAAAAAGTTGGGTGCGGTGGAAAAAAGAAAAAAAAGAAAAATTGTGAAAAAGAAGAAATGATTGTAGAAAAGAACCGCACCCATGCTGAATAAGTGTGATCAAGAAAAGAGAAGAGTAGAAAAAGGTAAATGAGTGAGACCCCAAAAGCTAGTGTAGTGTCAAGGAGGCTTAGTCACTTTGAATATCATCAAGTATCATACCAGCCCCTAGCTACATTACAAGCCAAAGAGAAGACCTATAGTGATCCTAGCTGACCTGTCTGAAGATCTTGGTAATGAAAATAAGGGCCAGCCTATGGTATTCGGCATACATTGATTGGAACTTCATTCTAAGAGTGTCTTGTGATTGTCCCTATGGTTACATATGTGATGTCTGATATAAGTGCAATGGGACTTCTTTGTAGTAAGGGCACACTGGTTACGTTGCTAGTTGCTAACTTGTTTGGATAGTGTAAGCTTGATACATGCATGGTTTTTGTTGCTGATTTGATGCCATATCTTGATTCTTGAGTGTCACGTTGTTGCTCTTCAATGACATACAAAGTTGTTTGTAAATTGATTGACCTTGGAGATGGTGAAGATGCTTTGAAATAATATGGATGGTTAACTGATGAATGTACCTTGTATTCTCTTGGTTGTGTTTTAGTTGCTTGAGGACAAACAATTATTTTAAGTTGAGGGTGTTGATGTGTGAGCAGATGCTAACACATTTGGGGATTTTAACTAAGAATAATTGCAAAGTCATAAGCAAATTTTGTTGTTTTTGATTGATTTATCTTTGATTTTGCAGTGGAAGTCAAGAGGCAAGAGAACCAACAATGATGGAAGTAAAAGAATTTAAATCTGAAGAAAATAGAAGAGAAGTGTGGCTGACGACATTCCTGATAAGTCTTCAGCACTCTTATAGGTTATCATCTTCATCGTCAGCCTTAAAAAGAGAATGGAATTCAGTTGGAAGAAGTAACAACGACATGTGATAAGATGTTAGCCTTATGATAAGCTGTCAGAGTCACTGTCAGCCTTTGACAGAACATGGGAGCTGAGGTGGAAAAGTGACGACATTGTCTGATATGTCATCACAGTTTTGATAAGCCGTCAGGATTCACCGTCAGCCTTAAGCAGAAATTGGCAAAATTGAAGAGGATTCACTGTCAGTAAGATACACTGTTGTTTGTAAATTGATTGACCTTGGAGATGGTGAAGATGTTTTCAAATAATATGGATGGTTGGTTGCTGAATGTACTTTGTATTCTCTTGGTTGTGTTTTAGTTGCTTGAGGACAAACAATTATTTCAAGTTGAGGGTTTTGATGTGTGAGAAGATGCTAACACATTTGAGGTTTTTAACTGAGAATAACTGCAAAGTCTTAAGCAACTTTTGTCTATTTTGATTGTTTTATCTTTGATTTTACAGTGGAAGTCGAGAGACAAGAGAACCAACAATGATGGAAGTAAAAGAGTTGAAATTTGAAGAAAATAGAAGAGAAGTGTGGTTGACAACATTCTTGATAAGTCGTCAGCACTCTGATAGGTTATCAGATTCATCATTAGCCTTAAACAAAGAATGGGATTCAGTTGGAAGAAGTGACGACGACATATGATAAGCCGTCAGCCTTATCATAAGACGTCAGAGTTGTCGTTAGCCTTAGACAAAACATGGGAGCTGAGGTGGAGAAGGGACGACACTGTCTGATATGCCATCATAGTTTTGATAAGCTTTCAAGATTCACCATCGGCCTTAAGCAGAAATTGTCAAAATTGAAAAGGAGCTGACAACATCCGTGATAAGTCGTCAACGTCCTGATAATGCATCACGCACGTCGTTACCTAATCTGAGAAGAACACTAAACTCTATGATTTTGTTTCCATAATTAGGCTGAGGTATTTAAAGCATAGTTTAGGATTTTCTTGGGGGTTGGTACTCGACATTCTAAACCTATACTGGAATGTACGTATTTTGTTATTTTCTCTCTAGTTTCTTGGCTTGAACAAAACAATTAAATTTGAAGAGATTATCATAAATTTTTGGGAATTCTACTTTGATCTAATCTGAGAAACACTCGTTGCTATTCATCCTTCTATAAGTTTATATTTCAAATTATGATTTCAACTTGTTGTATCGATTATTACATTATAAGTGGCTAAATCCCTTTAACCCAAATTATGGGATCTATGGATTAGGTCTTGGTAAGTTGCTAAGTGTTTAGGATTCTAAAGGTAATAGGACTCCTTGATAATTTCGAGGTTTTAATTATTGTCTATTGGTTACAAACGATAGATAGCATCTGCTTTGATTTGCTTGAGATAAGAAATCAACTATAGTAGGAAGTGAATTATTGACAGGAACTTGGAAGCTACCAACCTTCCATTTAATAATTGACGCTGTAACAAGGTTAATTAACCTGAGGTGAAGTTTGGTCAGTGAATATAAATTCCCTAAGTCCGAGAGAATTAGGTAATTAAATTCTTAAGTAGGTCGAGAGACATTTAGGCATAAGTTCAATAAAGATAATCTGTTGTTCCTACTTATCGTTAGAATCTTGAATCACTATTAGCATCTGTCAAGTACCAAAACCATAGTGAACATAATTCTGGTTTGCCATAAACTCTTAATTACAAACACTGAAACTAAAGTGACTAACAATTATTTGCTAATCTCCAAAACCCTCATTTTATCTTTTCTTATCATGTATTTGATTCAACTTGTAGCTATAGTTTCAAATTAGTTTAATTGCCACTCACATTGTTCCCTGTGGATTTGACCCCGACTCTAAAAGTTGGGTAAATATATTGACGACGACCGTCTTGCACTAAATTAACGTGTAAGTTGAGCGTTATCAATCAAGAGAATAAAAAATACCACCTATATGACCTGAAATTAGTTTTCCCTATGCTACACCATTGTTGATGTCAAATTGTTTTCATGATCTACTACTCCATTACCGTGATATACCCCATTGTATTTTTTAATGAGATTAATTAAATTTGTTAGTGTACAATTGTTAGAGTTTGTGGAGTTAGTTAGCATATTGTACAACTAGAGTTGGTTATCTGCTAATCATATACTCTATAAAAGCAACTACAAGGTGCACTATTGCACAATCATGTAAACAAAATTCTTTTCTATAATAAAGCAGCTGGTTGTTCCTCTTTGTTTGTGAGTTTTGATTGATTAGTTCTAAGTAGTTTATCATGGTATTCGAGCGGCAATGGACGAGCTGCTAAAGCACAATTCATCATACAAGCTATGATCTAAGAACCGAAGCATGGTCAACAATGGTGGATACTACCTTATCACCTAATTCACAAAACCTAGCAGGAATGGAAACATAAATTGATTTCCATCATCCTCTATATCTGCAAAATTCTGATACACCTGTCTTGGCCTTGATTGGCTAGAAAATTACATGTTGTGGAGAAAATTGATGTGATTGGCTTTGTTAGGGAAAAACAAGCTTGGTTTCATGGACGACAGTTTTACAAAAGCTTAGTACAGTGATGATTTGGAAAATCTCTAGGAATAATGTAATGCAATTGTTTTGACTTGGATTAGAGCTACTATTTCATAAAATTTTGTTTGTAGCATAGTCAATGCATCAGATTCGAAGAAAGTTTGGGACGAATTTAGGGAAAGGTTCGATAAATCAAATCTTACTAGAATATATCAGCTATGGAAGGATATAGCTACTTTAAGACCCAATCTCTTCTTACTATTCTAAAATGCAATATTATTGGGATGAGATTGATGTCTTAGTACTAGGAATAGGTTATAATTATGAAGGATCTAAGGCTTCCACAGAGATATTGAGAAATAAAATGTTGTTGCAATTTTTTATGGGGATGAATGAGATTTTTAGTCATGTACGAAGTGATATTTTGTTGCGCACCTATGTCTTGACTGTTAATCTAATATTTGCAGTGGTGGTACAAGAAGAAAGCCAAAGAGGCATGAGAACTAGTAGAAAACAAAGGGATGACATCAGTTTGATGGCTAGAAGTGGCCATACATACAAAGAATCAACATTTAACCCGGCTAAACTTGACGTATATTCTAATCCTAGCAAAACTCACAATAATATCTATGCTACTCAGAATCAAAATACCTATAAGAAACCGTTTTTTTCAACTGGTTGTGCTTACTGTGGTTACAGAAACCATTTAATAGATGATTGATATAGAGTTGCGGGATATCCACCTGATTTCAAGAGCAAAAAGAAGGGCCAATCCAGCTCTGCAACTAGTTTTACTAAATCCTATACTCGAGGTAATGTTGTGGGTGTAGAAATTGGAACTATTTCTCTAGGAGAGAGGAGGTACATATTTGAGGAACAATATTAATAACTAATCAATCAGCAACAACACCAAGAAAGTTCTAGCTGCACCTCAGGTAATTTTTAGGCTAATATAATAGGTATATTAACGCATTTATCTAGTATTTTTTCACATAAGTGGATAATTAATTTTGGTGCATCTACCATATCACACCACATAAAAAATTCTTGACTAATCCTTTAAAACTTGATGGTTGTGGGAGAAATAAGTTTCAAGTAACTTTAGGTAGTCGATGTGAGGCTACACATAAAGGAACCACTGTTATACTAAGAGATCATAAGCCTAAGAATGTCCTATATGTTCCTAATTTCAAGTATAACTTGTTGTCAGTGTCAAAGATGACAAAGGATCTCTGTTGTTTAGTATGCTTTCACCCAGATTTTTATGTTTTCTAGGACGTTTACTCTGGCAAGGTCTTGGGGATTGGTAGAAGACAATGGTTTATACTTATTGAAGGATGATATCTCAGGACATCCTGTAGCAGGTTCAACAATTAATACAATAGTTGATGGTGCAATATGGCATATGAGACAAGGCCACCCATCCATAATATTACAAGTTGCATGCCCACTGTTCAGACTAATAGAGATATATACAAACTATGTGAAATATGCCTATTATCCAAGCAGACAAGGTTACAGTTTTCTATTAGTAACTCCCATTCTAGTGGCATTTTCCAGTTGATACATGTTGATGTATGGGGTGTTTTTAAGGTTCCTACATGTGACCGAAAAAGTTACTTTGTTACTATTGTTGATGACTATAACAGATATACTTGGACCTATTTTATTTAGTATAAGGCAGAAATGGTCATTGTTTTGAAAGATTTTTTGTTGAAAGTAAGGAATTAGTTTAGTACTACTCTGAAGACACTGAGATCAGACAATGTTAGAGAGTTTTTCAATTCTCAGTGTTTTGATTTGTTTTTATCATTGGGTATTATTCATCAAAGCTCTTGTCCATACATACCCCAACAAAATAGGGTGGTAGAGAGAAAACATAGACACATTCTTGAGGTAGCTAGAGCTCTCAAATTTCAAAGTTCCATCCCTAACAGGTTTTGGGGAGATTGGATTATGACTGCAACATATCTGATAAATAAACTGCCTATACCAGTTTTACAAGGAAAGTCACCCTACAATTTTGTAAACCCGTATTATATTATCACTTAAGAACCTTTGGTTGCTTATGTTTTGCATTCACTTTACCTAAAGGTGATAAGTTTGAGCCTAAAGCTAAAAAAACAGTCTTTATTGGATATTCAAAGACTAAAATAGATACAATCTTTTTGATCTTCAACTGAATACATGGTTGGTCAGTAGAGATGTGGTGTTCTGGGAAGATATTTTTCCTTTCAAAGGTATTTCACAAGAGAGAACAAATATTTTTGATGAGTTACAACCTGTTTGTATACATGACCATTATCATACTCCTCCTATTCCTTCACCTAAATCATATACACTTGCACCTATAGATCTTTGTGTTTTAGTAGATGTAGAGCATCTCACACCATAAGAAGAAAACACTAATCCAGATCTAGGGATTGATGTGAAAAATACAACATTTGGGGATTCTCCAGAGATAGTTACATCTATTCTACAAACAAGAGATTTAAGAAGGGCTTCAAGAAATGTTAATCCACCAATATGGTTGAAGGATTATGCAACCACAAATCCTGGTGCTATAGATGGAGGTATATCACTTTATTCCATCTTAGATATAGTATCTTATGATAAAATATCACCACCATATCAAGCCTATTTATAAGAATTTCCATCCTAAGTAGATCCACAAACCTGTAAAGAAGCCACAACAGATCAACACCAGATTGAGGCTATGCTTCTTGAAATTCAAGCTTTAGAGGAGAATCAAACTTGGGATTTGGTTTTTTGCCTCCAGAGAAACATAATATATGCTTTAAATGGGTCTACAAGAATTTTGATAGAATGGTGAGCCTAGCAGCCTCTAACCAATGGAATTTATTTCAAATGGACATGAATAATGCTTTCATACAAGGAGATATTTATGAAGATGTATACATGGAATTGCCTAAAGATTTTCGGAGACAACGAGAAAATTTAGTGTGTAAGCTCAAAAAATCCTTATAGACTTAACTAGGCTTCAATATAATGGAACATTAAACTTATAAATGCATTGATTGCTGGTGGTTATATTTAGTGTAGCCATGATCACTCTTTATTTGTTCAGAGATCAGAACATGATATTGTAGTGGTTTTAGTCTATGTTGATGATCTTCTCATTATAAGAAGTAATTCTACACTGATTCAGCATGTAAAATACCCACTAAACAAGGAATTCAAGGTGAAAGATTTAGGTTAGTTGAGATTATTATTGGGGATTAAAGTCCTCAGGTCTGACAAAGGGATACTGCTTGATCAGAGAAATTATGTCCTTGAACTAATCTCTGAAGTTAGATTGAGTGAATGTAAAAAAGCTTTAATACCATTAAAGGTTAACAAAAAATTAACCTCTGTGGAATATGACCACCAAGTAGGGAATTCTGATGATCCAAAAATAGATGATATTCTTGGCTATCAAAAGCTTGTTGGAAAGCTACTTTACCTCACCTTTACTAGGTCTGACATTTATTTTGTTGTATAAGCTCTCAGTCAATTTATGTAAAGACCTAAGCAATCTCACATGGATAGTGCACTAAGAGTTGTGAAATACTTGAAAGAAAATCATGGCCTAGGAATCTTGCTTAAAACTGATGAGATCACATCTATGACTACTTTTTGTGATTCTAATTGGGAATCTTGACTTAACACTAGAAGGTTAGTTACAGGTTACATAGTAAAGTTGGGTGATTCTTTGGTTTCTTAGAAGTCTAAGAAGTAGCATACAGTTAGCAGGAGTTCAGTATAAGCTGAGTATAGGAGCATGAAAACAGTGACAAGAAAAGTAATATGGTTGACTGGTTTATTGACAGAACTTGGAGTGACCTTGAACTTGCCTGTGAAGTTGTATTATGAAAACAAAGCTGTATTACAAATAGATGCTAATCCTATCTCCAATGATAGAACCAAACATATATAAATTGATTGTTATTTTGTCAGAGAAAGAATCAAGTCAGGTTTACTGCAACCAACTGATGTTTCTTCCGATCTGCAATTAGATGATCTCATGACTGAAGAACTTTCAAGTATACAACATCAGTTTCTTTTCCAAACCGAGTGTCCTAGATATTTTCCATCCACCATCTTGAGGGGTAGTAAAGAGATTAATTAAATCTATTAGTGTTTAACTATCAGAGTCAATGGAGTTAGTATATTATACAACTGGAGTTTGTTATCTACTCATATACCCTATAAAAATAATTACAAAGTGTATTATTGCATAATCATGTAACCTAAATTCTTCCCTCTAATGAAGAAACTAGTTATTCCTTTTTGTTTGGGAGTTTTGATTCAGTAGTTCTAAGTAGTTTATCATTTTTCTAATAAGCTTTTTTTTATGTTCTTCTTTTCTGTTTCATTTGATCGAAGGGTTAAACCTCATACAATCTTAATAACACTATCAAATCTCTCAAAACAAAAAGTTTGACTAATCAAATTAATGATAATTTACTTCTTATGTTGTCATAAGAGTTTTTGGAAGAACCAGGTAGAAACAGTATCAGTAACATCCATATGCAGCTCAAAATGTCTTGACTTGGTATTGAATTACACCTCAATTTTTCTCACTAGGTGTGGATATTCAAATCAAAGTAGAAATTATTCCGACCTTTTCTTTAAATAAATTCTACTTAACTATCTACTGTTATTGACATTAAACATATTTTACCTATAACATATTGCTTTGACAGTAGCTAACTTCCTATACTTTGCCTTCCAACTTGTGGTGTACTTATTTTGTCCAAATTAAAAATTCTATTGAGTTCAATAGGAATATCTTAAAATTGCTCTATTGTAGTATCACGTACAAAAGAAAAAGTTAGGATTGTGATAAAATGAGCAAGAACATGTGAAAAATCAACAAGAACATTTCCTTCCTGAAGGGAATGTTGTACTATTAGTGTTAAATCTCTTTTTAAAAATTAATATGATTTACTTCTCTCAACATACTCCATGGAGGTTTCTATTTTCCTTTCAAAATTTGGACCAAAGTTAAAGAATCTGATTCAATTATAATAGTCCACTCAAATAGCAATATTCTAAACACTCTCTTATGGCCCTAACTTCAGCTACTAAGTTTATAGTATCAGGGATCCTTAAACCTTTAACAATATATACATTCGGAGATTCGTTAGGTTTCCAGATATTTATTAAATGAGAAACAAAAATCTTACCTAAATACATTCTCCAAGTTAAGGAAGATATCTTAAAAGGAAGGCATGTATACCAAAGATGATTTAGATCCTCATTCAGGTCCTCCTTTTCTCTAAGAATATCCCAAAAACTTTTTATAGTGAATCTTCCTATGCCAGTTAAAGTTCACAATGGAATATCTCCTTTTTCCATATAATGAGAAATACTCATGTTCTTTCTAACATTATCCACTACATACTTAGGAACTGTAATTTGCATAGTTGGAAAATACCAACCCATATTATTTAAAAACACCCCAATATCTCTCATCTCATCACATTTGTGAATCTCTGATGGATGCCTAAAAAGAGGACAAAGATTAGATGGATTATCATAAAAAATGCTAAAAATTCCCTCTTAGGTTCCTACCATAAAAATTGCTCCACTTTCTCCCTGTTTCCCAACATGAATTTCCATACATGTGAGCCTCCATTCTACTCCAGTATGGTAGGAATCTATTTATTGCAGTACTTGTTTCATATAAAATTAGACTATAAAGTATGTTGTGTAATTTCCACCATAAGTTATCACACATAGCCGTGGACACATCAAACATAAATCTTAAGCCAAGTCCCCCTTCTTTTCTAGGAGTACACACCTTAGTCCAATAGGACCAATGTTTTATTCTTCCTATTTCCTTGTTGATCCAAAAAAACTCTAAAAACATTCTATGAAGATCTTTTAACACACAGATAGGGGGAACAACAAGTATATGGGAACACTTTGAAGAACACTAGTAATAAGGACTTCTTTACCACCATATGAGGCCATCTTATGCTTTCATGCTTTTAAGCTTTCTTTAACTTTATCTAGGAGATTTGTATAATCTTCTTTTCTCTTCTTCTTATGTGTAATAGGATGCCCCAAATATTTTATGGTAAAATTACCTATAGCTATGCCTGTAATCAGCTAAACTTGAGTAATGGCAGTCCCTACAGCTTTTTGATGAAGATAAAAGAAACTCTTATCATTGTTGACTTTTTGCCTTGATTGTTTCTCATATTCCTATAAGGCAGAAAATATATTTTCTAAAGGATATGCATTAGTTAAAGAAAAGATTACAGTGTCATCTACATAAGCTAAATGGTTCAAGTTAAAACTCTACTTAGTCATCCCAAATCCTACAAATTATGAGTCCTCAAATAAAAAATTTAAAGCTCTTCACAAAACTTCTGATGAAAAAATAAATAAATCTGAAGATAGAGGATCCAATTGTTTCACCCTTGGTAGAGTGAAAAAATTCATGAGACTTCCCATTAGTTAGTAATAGTCAGCATTGAGTAATCATTACTAGATATTAGTCTTCAAATTAAATCAATAAACATATTTTAAAATCCTATTTTCCTCAACCCTTTCATTATAAAAAAAACCATGAGACTTTATCATAAGCCATTGCCATATCAATCGTGATAACTTCATTTGAAGGCTTTCCTCTCTTGTTAATCCCAATAATTATCTCCTAAGTCAGTAACACATTCTCTATAATGCTTCTTCCTTTAACAATATTAGACTTTCTTTAACAAAATTAGAATGATTAAGAGAGATGAGCTTAGGCAAAAAACCTTCAATTCTATCATGAATAATTTTGGATAATATCTTGTTAAAAAAGTTACTCAAGATAATTGGCCTCGTATCTGAGAAATTTTGTACATTAACTTTCTTAGAAATGAGGACCAAGTTAGTGGAAGTTACAAATTTGGGAAGAGAATTACTAGAGAAAAAATCATGAACCATTCTCACAATGTCTATTCCCACAATATTCCAACAAACTTGATAAAAATTTTTTGATAGTCCAACTGGTCCACTAGAGCTATCCCCATTAAAAATAATCACTACCTTTTGTACATCATCATCAGGAATAGCTCCTAGAGCTGAGTTCTCATCTTCAGCAGTCACTTTTAGAACATAATCAATCAAAGAGACATAAGTGGAATCTTTTTCTTGTCTAAATTAATCTTGGTAGAGCATTATTGCCTCATCTTCTATAGATTTATCATCTTCCCGCCAATCCCCTTGAAGATTTTAAATTCTCTCTAATTTCAATCTTCTCCTTCTTCTCTCAACCAAACTATGAAAGAACCTAGTATTTCCATCACCTTCAACAAACCAGTCATACCCTATTTTTTGTTGGCAGTAGCTTTCCTCCAATTGCAGGTATCTTGTATATGGATCTTTTCATTACTAATGTATTTCTGTTGGTGTAAATTCTTCAAATAGTTGCTCTTTAACTTTAGCAATCTCTTCTATAGTAATCAATTTTCTAAAAATATCCCCATATGTCCTCCTACTCCAGATAGTCAATGCCTTCTTGATCTTCTAATCTTTTCCTCAAAGTCTAGAAATGTATTATTTGAGACATCAAAATCCTAGTTTTGCATAATCACATTCTTGAACTTCTTATGCAGCGTATAGAAATTAAGGAATCTAAAAAGTTTGCTGACATTGTTCCCATAATTCAATAACGTAGGAGCATGATCAGATCCATTTCTTGAAATATGTTCAATCTCAGAATAATTAAAAAGATCTTGAAACTTAGAATTAATCAAAATCCTATCAAGTCTTTCAAAAATACAGTTATCTTCATCTATTTCATTTCACCAGGTAAATGGACTACCTTTAAAAAGGACTTGACTCAGATCATAATACTCAATGCAAGTTCTGAAATCCTTAAAATCTACTTTTTACACAGAAATACTTCCAATTTTATCTTCTCTATTTAAAACCACATTAAAATCTGCACCTATTAGCCAAGTGTTGTTGATTCCATCTGCTAATCTGTACAAATATCCCAAAACTTCACCCATAATTGTACATCATACTTAGCATATACTAAGGTAGCATAAAGCTAGAAGCAGATTATTGATGATGAATTTTAACTATTATTTGATGCTCTGAATTGCTGAACATTATCATATCAAACCCATGATTAACAGACACCCAAATCTTCACATTACAATTATGAGTAACATGAAGCATCTTCAAACTCAATTTATATATGTTAATTGTTCTAATATTCTAAAAATGGTTCCATTAAATCCAAAAAAGTAAATTTATGAAAATTGTGCATCATTTGCACTCTTTGGAATCTTTTTATGACTTTATAGACCTTATATTTCATATTAGGGATTTTATTATTTTGACTTATATTGGGATACCACCTTCCTCTTAGGTTGGACTCTAATAGGAACTGCATCTTCCCCATTACCTTAATTTTTATATTTTCTTGTAGATTTAACTGCATTCATCACTCTTGGAGAAAGATTAATATTTTTTAAATATTTGACCCCCATTGAGCACATTTTCCTCCTATCAAAATTATCATTAGTTGCTGCTTCAAGCTCCAAGCTGTGGGAAAGTAAGTATGCTATTGGGAGATTCAATATGGTTTAATCTAAGTTGAGTTTCATGCATTTTCACTACTGTAAACAACTCCATAATAGCCAAATTATCCTTACATTACTAATTTTTCAAGATCAAACTTCTTTTTGACTTGGTTACTTGATTTTAAGAACTTGAACCTACATTGATTTATTTTGATTTTGTTGTATGTGGTGTGTGATTACTATCTATTGCTGTGTATTCTACAGGAGTAACATCAGCAAGAATTGGAGATGAACTTATAACATCTGGATTGCCTTCCACAGCCTGCTGCATAACTTTTGATGGGGGTATGTCCCTTTATTTCAACATGGTCGCGTGTTGTTATTTTATTATTATTGTTCTTAGAATACCTTTACTTGACTTGGTATTTTTCAAAATCCTTAGTAATCTACTTTTTTATGGATGGTTGACCAAATCCGGGCATGATACTTTTTTTTCTTTATGGACTCCTGCTACTCTTTTCCTTCCTGCTTAATCTCCATTTTCTATGTGTTTGCAATAGCTACTGCTTGAACTTGTATTCTACTATCTTCTTCTACTATGTTAACAACCTCCTCATGTTCCTCTTTGGTTAATGCAACAAAATTATTGTTGGTACTCACTATTTTGCATGGAGTAGTATCCTTGTTATTAAACTTTACTTCTGCCATCTTATCATATGTGAACCTTCTATGTGTTGGATCCCAATGCTTATACACTTGTTTTTCATCTATATATCACTGGAATTACTTTTGTTTCCCCTTCTCCCCTGCATATTATCACTATCACTTTGGGTCTTCTTTTGCAACTTTGATAGAGTACTCTACAGTCTTGTTCATCATAACCCTATAGCTTGCATTATTTACAGTACTTAGGGAGCATGTCATACTGGATTATAACTCTTTCAGTCCTAGATTCATTGGTACAAGTATTAATGATCTCTATTTCAACAAAACTTAGGAAAATCTGCTAGTAGATCCACTTGCACCTTGATTCCAGCACAACTAAGTCTAATTTTATTAATGATTGCTGAATCCAAGTACAGGGGTTTACCTACTGCTAAGGCAATAGAAAATATAGATTCCATAACAAAAATATAGGTTTAAAATTAGGAAAAGAAATCCATGCCATTTTATATGTTTTCACTTCATGTACTCTGAATTTTAAATCATAGATTAGAGGTCTCATACAATAAAAATATCCTTTTTTAACTTTAAAGTAGTAAATTTTTTTGGATAACTTATTAATAAAATCACCCTCTGATGAAATAGATGAGAATATGCCTATTCTATAGCATCCCAATTGTGTAATCACCCCTAACTTTGCACAATTTAGGAATTTGAGATCGGATTTTCTATGGTATTCATCCTACTAAAATTTTCTTCAGTCTATTGTGTTCTAGGAATTCCATCCTTGTATGATATCTTCTTCATTGGTACCGGCTCTACTCCAGGCCCAACGATATTGGGAGCTTTTAAAAGATAAACTTATCAAGATTAGGGGATTTTAGGACTCAAATATTACTATGCAAATTATCAAAATATTTAGGCAAATTAAGCTTAGGATTAGGGTTAGAACTCAAGGCTTTGGAAGGGGTAAGAGGAGGGAAATAAGGATTTGGAATTGTAGGGGAAGAATGATCAGCCTTAGGGAGAGGTTGAACAATGACCGACATGGTCATCACCTGGAATCAGATATCAGAGAGTAGAGACTAGGAGAGGGAGGCAACCATAGAGAGAGTTTTGTCCTTAAAGTTTCAAAATTTTTTTGAGATAGAATACTGAAAATCCTTTCAACCTTAAATTTGTTACTAAACTTTATTTAGATGCTCAAATTATGTGAAATTGTTTCTGATTGAACACATGATAAAATGTTCCCATTTAATACTTTTGGCTCAGATTCTAGAAAATTTTATTCCGCGCATTTTTTCAAGTGTGTATTGCTTGAATTATTTAATCACTTAAGAATCTTGTATCCTTTGATTATATGCACGAGTCTCAATAAGGTGTAAAACCTTAAGGCTGTCTGAGTTGATGTTGACATAAGTTATAAACGTAATAGGTGCACATAAAGAAACCTTTTCAAATTTGAGCTAGAAGTGTTTAATTAGGTGTTTAGATGCTCAATTAAAATAAACCCTACTCAGAGTAGGGAAAACCTAACACTTATTTGTGTAAACAGAGTTCAAGAATGTACTAACAAGTTTAATAAATTGTAAATGCATTTCCCATACTTCTTTTTTAGGTCTATTGTTCTAGAGTCTAGATAAACTATTTTGTAGCAACTGTACAACCAAAATCACAAGCTATAGACTTTTGATAAATAATACTCCTCATTTACCATTATGTTTTTTTACTTACTTTTTTTCATTTTTCTTTTCAAGTGAAATGAGAATAGGTGATGTTGTAACAACCAGTCTCTAATTATAAATAATCCTGTAATTGGTTCATGAATTGAGCTAATAGAAGTTTATATCATGTTACTAAATCCAAATAAGTACTGTAAGAACAGTAGACATTGAGCATTGGAAGCAATAACTTTTTTTTATTTTGACATCATGGAAGCAATAAATTTTTAGAAAAGGGTACTTTAAATTTTGTACATTAATACAATAACATTGTTCATTTTAGAAACCTGCCCAGTCTCTAGTATTCTTTGTCCAATCTTTCTCTCACAATATGCTATTCTATATCTATATGTTTGTTCCTCTAATGTAATATAGGATTAATAACAATTTGAATTGCAGCCTTGCTATCACATTTTAGCTTTACTTTTGCTTCTATTTGGACCCCCAACTCTTTGAACAAACCAATCAACCATCTAAACAGAATGCCATACTTCAAAGCTCAGCCTCAACTAAACTACTAGACACTATTTCCTATTTTTTTTATTTCAAATAGATAAGAGCCCTTCCAAGCTTCACAAGATACTCTATGACTATCCTTCTAGTCTGTAGACATGCACCCCCATTCGAGTCACACTATGCAAGTAAATGATTTATTTTTTCAGTTAGCATTAGAAGATCCAATCCAACACCTTGTTTTATATACTTAATTAGTGTGAGTATAGATTCGAGATATAACACCTTAGGATAGTGCATAAATTGACTTAAGAGATGAATAATAGATGAATGTTAGGTCTTGTCAAGTAGAGTAATCTCTCTATAAGTCTCATATATGCTCATGGATCTTCAAGTAGCTTTCTTGTTTATATGTGTTTCCTTTTAATACAACTGTCAAGCTCAATAGATGTCAACCTCTGATTCACTTTAAGTGGTGTGTACATTGGTTTCACTTTTCCTAAACCAGATTTAGATATTAATTCTATGACATACTTTCTTTGACACATCATGATTCCTTTCTTTGATCTTGAAAATTTAATTCCCAAAGAGAATCTACGATCACCAAGATCTTTAATCTTGAATTTAGTCTTCAATTTGTTTTTGGTATCATCTATTAGACTCTAGATCATCTCATGTAATTAGAAGATCATCCTTGTAAAGAGTGAATAATCATGGTGACTTTGTACAAATCCCATTAGTTGCTCTAGTTTTAATGACACAATTATTATCAACACATTGTGACAATAGGGCAGTGAATATACATGCAACAACAACTACTTTGTAAGTTGATATAATTTGTTCACTATTTTTGTTGAGCATCTTTATTATCTGCTGATATTGGTCTTGAGTGAAGTATAAAATAGGTGCATTACCATTTGAAGAGGTTGAAGTAGTTTGTGTCTTATCTACAACATAAAAAAGAGCCACTACTTGTGTCATTTGTTCATGACCTCCTTTCACTCCATATACTGAGTGCCTAATGGTATTTTTCATCCTTAGATGAGTCATCTCATAGACTACCATAGGTATAACCAACCTAATTTCCAAGAATATAGAACAACAAATATTTTATTTCCATATCATCTAGATACCTAATCAATTTGAAACAGTTCTTTCTAGTGTGTCCTTTGAAGTGAAAATACTCACATTACATAAGCTCCTTCTTTATAGGGTTGTGCTGTCCTAGGCTTATTGAAATTGAAGAAACTCCTCTAGTAACTCCATTAAGTTGAGATATAGATGGAAAAACTACTAGACTCATTTGACTCTCTTTATCCATGATCAATGAGTAAGCCTTATTCACAGATGGAATTGGATAACCATAATTATCTGATCTCTCGATTGAGCATATAACTCATATAGCCCTATAAAAAACTGCACTCACCTCTTATAACTAAAATACAAAATAAACTTTACTGATTTTGGACATGGACAATTAGGACAGGGCATAAGAGCATCATATTCATCCCAAAGAGATCTTAAATATAGAGAAATAATTGGCAACTGGCATAGTGCCTTGAGATAGTGTCTGAATTTACTTATAAAGATGAAAGATTCAAGATCTATTCACCTTATAAAACTTTTTTGAGATAATTCCAAACTTTTTGAGCATTACATGTATACATTATGCTGCATAACAATATAGGCCTAATAATATTCATAACCCAAGATAAGACTATAACATTGCATTTCTCTCACAAATCATGCAACTTAGTTGGAAATTTATCCTTAGGATATCTACCATCTACAAATCATAGCTTGCTTTTCCCAAGCATACCCATTATTTTTGACCAACTCTATAAAGCATAATAATCAAATTCTATTAATTGAATAGAGATGGGAGAACTACCAGGTGTACTGTGGGTTGTAAGCGTAGAAGATGATAATGATTAATTATAGGAACTGTTCTAGTTGTTGCAATAAATCTTTCATCAGTTTCACTTTCTGATGCCATTTATATAATTATCAAGCTTAGAGGAACTCATAATCTACATAACACACTCTCAAAAATAACCTAGATCTAGCTATGATTCTAGTTACAATTTGGAGTTTCAACATTGAATTATTGAAATAGAGAAACTACTTAGAGGAATCACTATCTAGATATAGCTTGTACTGATACCATGTAAAAATCTAACATATGGGCCTAACTCAACCCCAAAATCTAGCTCATGAGGAAAGGCTTTCCCAAGTTTATATAGGCAAATGACTGGTCCGTTCTAAAAAAAATGTGGGACTCTTTGATATATGTAGTTTTGATGATGTACAAATGACTACAAAAGACCATATCCCTAGATGTTCAAGGCAACAGTAAAGCTGGCACACATCTGGACAACTTTGTCAGTTTGTGTAACAAACTTATAGGTGCTGCTTGTACTAATAAGGACACCAGGTTCAATGACATTTCTGCCCTAATCATCATTACTCTATAAAAGGAAAAGATGCTTTTTCATCAAATGGTTTTTGCAAATCCAAAGAGTAAAGAGAATAAAAAGGAAAAAACTCTATATTCAACACCACTCAAGTTCTTAGCTATATGAGTGTGCTTAAATAGAATAGTTCTTGAGTTAAGCTTGATTTGTAAATGAATTACTCAGATTATAAGAGTAATGTACTTTTCTCTTTGTTTAGAGAGAGATTAGGTAGAGTTACTTAAGGTGGATATTGACTAGAGTTAATCAATATCAGGGTGTGTCCTTGGAAGAGTTTCCAACATGATCTTGTTGTAGAGTTATTACAAGTGAAAGGAACCTAGAGTTAGTTTCATTGAAAGTTGTAATCAAGAGTTTGATTATAGTGGATTTTGAGATACTTATGAGGTAAAGACGTAGTTTTTCCTTCCTTAAGTAAGGGGGTTTCTATATTAAAATCTTTTCTTACTCTTCCTGCACTATCTCTTACTTTCTGGTTGGTTTATTATGTTTTACCTATGATTAACTTAAAGGGAACTGATCCCTCACTGAGTGGTGCAACCCCGAAGGGTTTCAACCATTGGTATCAGAGTGTGCTTACTCTAAAAGGTTCACATCTATAATTCCTTAGTTAGCATATTTGCTCCACCTAATTTAGAAGAAGAGCAATCTACCACTAGAACACCAAGATTTAATAAGCATTATTATGGGTGGTGAAAAACCAGGATGTTTAACTTTATTATGGCTGATGATAGTAAACTTATGGATATAATTCTTGATGGTCCTGATGTTCCAGTTAAATAAGGCAAAGAAGGCAAAATGACAAGAATAGTAGTAAGAAGCAAGAGCAATATAATAATGACGATAGAAGGAAGATTGAGAAAAACTACAAGGCCAAGAAATTGGTAGTTTGTGGTATAAGACTTGATGAATATAATAGGATCTCAGCTTGTGAAAATGCCAAAGAGATTTGGGATTGCTTGAGGACTGCACATAAAGGTACCACTGATGTGAAGGATTCTAAAGTGGACATTCTAACTACTAGTATGAAGTTTTCACGATGAAAGAAGGAGAAATAGTCCAAGAAATGCATGAAAAATTCACTTCTATTACTAATGAGCTTCATTTCTTGGGAGAAGTGATTCTAGTATACAAGCAAGTGAGGAAGATTCTTAGAGTTCTTCATAACTATTGGGAAAGCAAAGTGGATGCCATAACTGAAGCAAGTAACCTAAATACCCTCACTATTGATGAATTGATTGAAAACCTAAAGACTCATGAGCTTAAGAAGCAGCAAGAGCTAGAGAAAAAGGAAGTTTAAAGAGAAAAATCTCTGGCATTAAATGATTCAAAACATGGTTCAAGTGAAGATGATACTGATGTTGCCTATTTGGAAAATAGGATTGTTAGAGCCACGAAGAAGAAGAAGAGTGGTCAGTTCCAAAGAAAATGATGGAACAGTAAAAAGGAAAACAATTTTGAGGTGTGTCACAAATGTGGGAGTCTTGAGCACTTTATCAAATATTGTCCAATGCCTAAATTTAGTTATCAAGAGTATCTCAAGACTGGAGGTGACAAGGGAAAGAAAAAGGACAAGGTCCATGAAAATTCAAGAAGATAGACAACAGTTGAATATGTTGTAAAGTAAGCTTTGGCAGCATAAAGAGACTATTTCAGTTATTCAGGTGAAGATGAGAAGACTAGAGATATTTTTGTGCTAGCGATGGAAGACAATCTAGTTATCTATGATTCCTTGGTTGAATTCATGGCAAATATAGAAGATAAAAAATAAAAGAAGGTAACTCTTTCAGCTATTAAGGAGTGTCTAGATAATTACACTGCTAGAAAGATAAAAAGGCTTGCTAGTGTCTTGATTGACTCTATATGTGAACTGGGCGCTGAGAAAAATACTTTAGCAGGGAAATTACAAAAATCAAGAATATGAATTGATTACCTTAACTCTTCATATATTTGAAACTAAAGAAATGGTCACTAAATTGAATTTTGAAAATCTGAATTGTATGATTCAACTAAAAAGGTAAATAATGTAGATGGTAAAGGGAAGAAGGAAGCCTTAAGGCTTCAAATTGATCTCAAGGAGAAATTGAAGGCGTCACAAAAACACCTTATGTCAGCACTTCACAAGAATGAAGAGTTAGAAAGGAACCTGGTCCATTTGAAAGAAAAGTTTAACAAGTCTCTTAGATGGACTGCTTCTTCACAGATCCTTTCTAATTTGATAATTAAGGTGTTAATGATGGTAGATGTCTGGGCTATTAAGGAGAATTCCAATCTATGTGTCTAAAGGAAAGGTTGTTCATGATGATAGAAATAAAAGGCACAAACTCCTCTACACTTACTGTAGGACAGATAAACATTTGAAAGAAAGATGTTAGCATTGGCTGAAGGCTAAATTGAGGAATACTGAATACATTCAGTAGGAGAATGCACATGCTAAGGGATTTAAGTCTCTAAAAAAGATAAAGAGGAAGCTATCATTGCCTAGATATGCTAAGAAGAATTTGATCACACCTTTATCCTCCTACCGGGAACTCAAATTTAAGTATGTTCCCAAATCCAACTTGTGATCATGATTCTAGGAATGGGAAGAATAGCCCATTGATTGAAAGGGTTTTAAATCTTAATAATAAAAGTTCTTAATATGTTTTCTTTCTCTTAAGACTCTTCAGGATGGAGGTGTCTTCTTTTGAAATAGATGATTTCAAGGAGCTGGTCCATGGAAATCCATCTTAGAAGAAGAAGCTTTAGCAGAATGAATAATATGTGAGTCTGTGTTATTCTAAAAAATTAGCTATGTTTAGGAGGTAGGTATGCTTGGTAAAATAGGTGCATATTGGTCTAGCTCAATATTATAGCTTTGTAGGTATACACCCAAGGGAACAACTTTAGAAGTGGACAGATGTAGCAAGCACAAATTTTAAAATTCATCCAAGGGAGAGGGAACTGGTCCTATCTATCAGGTTATTACCTATACAAGATGCTCTAATAATAATCATAAAATTCTATCTAAATAGGCCTTGTGTATTTTTCTCCTCTCCAAAAGAAATTAGTTCCGTTTATAAAATTAAGGGTCACATTTTGTATGTTTAGACATGTCATTTCAAAAGTTGCTTTTTGTTACAACTGAAACCTCTATAAACCACCATATTAGATCTTTACTCATTTTCCTTAAACAATTTTAATTTATTGTCTAAAATCGATTTTTCTCTCCAACCCAACTGGTCCTATTTTATCTCTCCCATCCTCAGAGTCAAATGGATGATGATTCTACCTCCTCAAACTAAGCTAAAAGTTTTGAGGTAGAAAAGAATCTACAAACTTAGGCTGAACATTCCCAATACACTAATAATTTAATAAAAAAAGTCATATAAAACACTATCTTGAGTCTCCAACCAGAAACGGAGTCAACTTTACCTACCGAGTCATCTTTACAGGATTTGAAACCCCTAAATGAGTTAGTTCCCATTGAGCCTTCCTTAACCTTAGAAATTTGTGTTCAACCAATCAGGGTTAAGGATTCCAATTGGGGCTTTAAGTCACCATAAAATAGGAAACTCTCAACCCTCAGAAAGCTCAAAAGTACCAGAAAATTCTCAGATCCCTAGGTTTCTAGAAAAATTAAAAAAGGTTGATACTTCTAAAAATTTGCAAGAACCAGCCTCTTCTACTCTCTTAAATTCAAACCTTATCTTTTCTTAGTTATTTGGTGAAGAAATACCAATATAAAGTTGATCTTTCCTCCAATGAGAACTGGGTAGGTGAAAATTTTATTTTGTTTGCATATGATACCAAGGAAAGCTCTGGTAATGAAAAAGAATAGGAAGTAAGTTATAAGGATGATAAAAATAAGGATAAAGTGCCTCTGAGATGGTCTATGAAGAAGCTAAGGGAAAGTATAGGAAATGAGAAAATAGTGGACTCTGAGGTGAAAGTGTCAAGATCTTACTCCACTAGAGGGTATGAGATGAAATTGCTAGTAGATGCAATAAAGAAGAGTAAGACTTCCACTATGAAAAGAAGAAGGCTCATGAAAAATGGTGCAATAAAGGAAAAAAAAGATATTGAAGTTGTGGAGATTGAGGGAATGGATGACATGAGTTCAGAAGATACTGTGATTCCAGAGGAAAGAAGAAATGGGGTTCATATTTTTGAGAGGTTTAGGTCCTCTTAGTTAATGTCTGGTACTTATGTTGTAATGAAGTAGAGACACATAACTATTAAGAAAAGGAAAGACTCTGTGGGACCTGATCCCAAGAAGAGAAAAACTGATGACGAAGGTGATCCCAAAAGAAATAAAAATAATGATAAAAAGAAAGACATGTACAGAGAAAGAAAGATTGGGAACCTGAGAAAATAGAAGGTTCTGCCTGGGAAAGTTTTTGATCCAAAAATATATAAAAAAACAAGGATGGTAGAACTGGTAGAGTATGTGAGGTTAGGGTTGGTTTCACCTGCTTGAAGAACCAACTCCTTATGTCCTTGAAGGTGAGGTCAGGGATTTTTATTACAACATGGAAGTCTCAGAAGATGGGTTAAGTTTGAATAACTAAGTACAAGGAAATCCTATCAAACTAGATGAGGAGAAATTAGGTAGAATTTTTGATGTACCTGTTGTAGGTGTGAAAACTATGGTAAATCAATAGCCTACTACTGAGTTTATGATTGAAGAATCAAAGGTAAGAGGAAAATCAACAGTTGTAGTGAAAAAAAAGTTCCTAAAAAGTGATTATCAGCTAGTATTTGAGTTTATCATCAAGGTCCTATTGCAAAGGTTCAAAAAAAGAACAATTGCTTCAAGTGTTGACCTGTTCTTGATCGAATATTTGAGAAAGTTTGAATGATAAGTCTTTCTTCTCTAATGATATAGTGTATGCATAAAGTGATTCACGAAAAGGAATGCAAACATGGAATGCCATATGGATATCTCATTAACAAGGTGTTTGAATATTATGGTATGGATGGGACTAAGGGAACACTTGGAATAGCCAAGCAGATGTTCAATCTGATAACTCTTGTGGAGAATAAATACATAAAGGGCAAAGCTAGATTGGTGTCTCAAGTATAATAGTTACTAGCTATTCAAGAGAAGTTGGAAATGGAAATAGAGGATTTAAAGATCTAGTTGAGTGCCAAAGAAGCTGAAATAGTGCACCTGAAGTTGCAAAATCAGAAGTTTTCTTCTGAGGGACCAGGTTCCACTGATGACCTTACAACTAAAAATGCTAAACTCAAATAAAAATGGTAGATTTGACTAGTAAAGTTCAAGAATAGAATACTGAAGTGAAGATACTTACCAAACAATTATTGGATGGCCAAATTATTGAAAATGCAAGAATGGAGATGCTGGTTAAGTCTGTTTCTCCCAAACATCCCTCTACCTAAGCCCTGTTATCCATTCTCTCTCATCAACCCTGTTTCACTTTCTCATATTAATTATGATATTATCCTTTCAAGATAGTTGTTTTATGTTTATTATTTTAGCGTGATGCACTGGGGTAAACTTTTACTAATAAATGTTCTATTTGTGGGCCTCATCTATTTCTACCTTACAAATGTTCTTTATGGTAGTGTTGACCCAGTATCCATGAGTTAATCAACCTGTACTTATCTTTACTCTTGGTTTACTATTAATCCTTTTCAGTGATGCCAAAAGGAGGAATACTGACTTCATATGTAAGGCCGAGATTTGTGTATGCTCATGTGTGGTGCATGCTGATAGGGGGAAGTATGGTAAGGCACAGTGTTAGGGAAAACAAATGTGCTTAGAGTTTTTATTGCAAATAACAACAAAGGACTAGATCCCTGTGTTCCATAATGGGGGAGGCATGATGATAAAGGGAATATTCATCTTCAGAGTGGTAATCGCACTGGTTAAATATGATAAATGTTCATTGATACTCAAATTTTTGTGGTTGGTTTGTCATCATCAAAAGAGGAAAAATTTCTATATGTAGTTTTGATGATAAGTCGATGACTACAAGGGACCAGGTCCTTGGATGTTCGAGGAAACAATACAGCTGTTACACATCTGCACAACTTTTTTCGTTTGTATAACAAACTGGCAGGTCCTTCTTTGGACACCTAGTTCGATAACATTTAAACCCTAATCATCACTCCTATATAAAAGGAAAAATGTTCTTCTTCATTAAATGGTTTCTGTAAATCCAAAGAGTGCAGAGAGGAAAAAGGCAAGAACTCTACATTAAACACTACTCAAGTTCTTAGCTATATGAGTGTGCTTAAATAGAAATAGTTCTTGAGTGAATCTTGATTTGTAAATAAATTACTCAGTTTATAAGAGTAATGAACTTTTCTCTTTGTTTAAAGAGAGCTTAGGTAGAGTTACCTAAGGTGGATATTGTTTAGAGTTAATCAATATTAGGGTATGTCCTTGGTAGATTTGCTAAGATGAGCTTGTAGTAGAGTTATTATAAGTGAAAGGAACCTAGAGTTAGGTTCATTGAAGGTTGTAATCTAGAGTTTGACTATAGTAAATTTTGAGGTGCTTGTGAAGACAAGCCGTGGTTTTTCCTTCCTTGAGCAAAAAGGGTTTACATGTTAAAATCTTGTGTTCTTGCTTTTCTTGCACTGTCTCTTACTTCCTAGTTGGTTTATTGTGTTTTGCCTGTTATTAACTTTGAGGGACTTGGTCCCTCACTGAGTGGTGCAACCCCTAAGGGTTTCAACACTTTTACCTACTCTAACACCCCTTTCATGTCCAGGCCCAACTAGAGAGTAGACTCTGAGTCCAAATAGGGATAGTATTAGCTTTGATACCATGATAGCTTCCATTAATGGAGATAATCCAAGCTTCTAAGGTGAGGAAGAGAAGGAGGAAGTTAGAGAAATAGAGAAGAGAGAAAGAAACATAAAGACAAAGCTAGTAACACCATTCTATTAAAATGTAAAAATATCTCATTTATTTGCAACTACTAGTCTACACCTGTCTATTTATAGATAAATGATTCCACTGATTAATATTAATCTTGTAACAAACTAACTTATTATCTTAACTACACATAAGCTTAATCACTAATCTAAGGCTATGCACTGTCAGCTACCTTTCATCATACCTGGTAGGGGACTTTAGAGGTTAACCTGCTAGAAACATAGTTTGGTAAATATGTCTCTTGGCACGATGCACTTGTATGTTGTGCCATGCACCATGAAAAGTATATTTTAGCCATGTACAACCCTTTTGTAGTTTATAATGGGTGTTTTTTTCCAAAAGTGTTTATACACGCTAAATATATGTTAAAACATAATTTGGAAGCACACTTGAAAGAGAGGTGATCTAGATAAAAAATATATAGCTACAGTGATTAGGATGACTAAAACAACGATTCGAGTGACTTTGATCCTATGGCATCCTTCGTCTTTTCTATTCTATTTCTTGTGTTGTGGTGCCACATGAGTGTTGTAGTGTGAAACATAAATTCTCTTTTTGATTTATTGCATCTACTTATTTATTCACATATTTTGTTAATTATTTGATAGTCTGACCAATGGTTGAACTATTTGTGAATCTGGAATTAAACTTGAATAAAATGTGTCATTTGAGGACTTATATGCATTCCAGATTGTCCACCAATTGGTACTTCAAACTCGAAAGAATGATACTAACACATCCAAAATTAGTGAAAATAGCCTTGGATAAGGTTGATTTAAAAAAAAAACTTGAGGCAACTCTAGGCTAGAAAGAGTCTATCGGAACAAGGGAAATTCACGAATTAGAGTCAAGGTGTATGATCACATGTTTTTGTAATGCTTCTTTGTATAATTGACAATGTTTATATATTTTTTGAAGTGAGTCAAGTCTGAATTTAGGTTAGTGTATTGGTATAAATTCGGATGATGGATTTTTGATATCCTTCAAAATCATTCCATGGTTATGGAGATATTTGTTAAATTGAGTGACTATATCAAGAGAATACATATTAATCTAACTCCTTTTAGTTGCATTTAACAATGAATTGAAGGTCAAGTCAGTAATGAAAAAGAAAAAAATCAAAATTGAAGCAAGAAGGAAATATTGAAAATTAGACCATGTATCCTTATATGTTTGATATTATTTTTGGAGTGATAACCATAGATCCGAGACTGTTAGATCAGTATCAAGTAAATAAAGTGATAGAAGACTTGAGGCAAAAGAAAATAGAGTTTTGTTATTATATTGCTTTGTATTCCGAATGTCCTTGCAAGTGAATAGGATAAGCTATATTTATAGTTACAAAAATGAGGCCTTAGCCATTATAAAAGTTACATAAGATCCCTAAAGTGTTGAGACCCTTGAATTTGTTCCATATGCTATTGGTAGTGCCAACAAATATTTCTAACTGCTAGTTCCGTATGGGATCATCCACACACTCGATTCTTTTGACAGTTTTGTTTAAATTTTGTTTTATTTCATATCATCATAGGTATGAACTTTTATACCATATGCTTTCGAGGCTCAACTCAAAGGGCAAAATTTTAGAATCTTGCATATTTGCTTATCCCCACATATCCATCTTGTAGTATGACACATAGGCTAGAACAAGTTCTATCCAATATAAATAGTCTCTATATCTTCTGGTCTTAGCATCAGTTGTGTACAGGGACAGAAAGATTGTAAAAAAACTCGGTCTCCTCATTGTCTTCCTTTTAAGTCATGGAAAAAAGTGGTTTCACCTTACTTATTTCCATCTGCCACGTATTTGCCTCTATCATGGAAAATCATCCTAGGTGGTATTGAAAACTTTTTCTTTATTTCCTATAAATATAGAAGATATGTGGCATGTCTTCATACCATGGATTTGGGCATTGGTCAGTTTTTACCAGAACTCATCTCCTTCTATTATCTTCCCCTTGGATCATCTGAGGGGGAATAGTAAGATTGGTCCATCAAAAAAAGAGTGATTTATTTCTGAGTTTGGATAATGTCTATAATTGCGGTTGGACTAATCGATTTATTGCCATGGCTACTAAGGATCTCTCTAATGTGCCCTTCCAAGAATTCTTGAACATGTCTTATGAGTATTTATATCCTTAAACACTCCAGATCTTTTTAATATCTGTCCCGTTGATATCTTATTTATGTCTCTTTTTAGTGTAATGTTGATATCTTAGATGGTGTCCAGACAAGACAACTCATTCCTTGACCAGGTTTCAAGTATTCACGAATGAGTTGGGAAAATTTTGGGTTTTACTATGGCTTGTAGTCAATCATGGCCTGAATGGCTAGTAATTGAGGATGGAAAAATCATGCTATTTCATTACTTTCTTCATTCCATTGTCATTGTCCATCTTTGGTTTCTCAACTTATGCCTTTGGATTTGTTGGCTTTCTAGACGGTCCCATCTTTTAAACCCTATGGTTATTATTGTTGACCTTGCCACCATCCATCAAGGGATTGGTTGCGCCTTGCCCAAAATAGTCCATTGACCTTTCAATACTGCGCTGGAGGGGGCGGATAACTAACTTGTGAAATAGATCTATTATATACTAAATTGATCTATTTTTCTTTGTGCGCGGATATTTCTTAACTTCTCTATATATTTCTATTTTAAATTTATTTGTGTTAGTTTTATCGATATTCATATCTTTGGGGGTGATAAATATCCAATTAGATTATCTTTCGTAAGTTTTTCTAATAATATTATTTCATCCATATTTTGTCTCCAATATTTTAAATATTCGTAGTTTATCATTTTATCCTGTAATAATTGCAGAGTTACAGTTTCTGTATAATAATTTATCCTAATTGTACTATAATGTATATCTAATTCTAGATTTTCAATGTTATTTATTATCTTGTGTTGTTCTTCTCGTAGCGAGTTTTTTAAATTATATAAACTATCACATGTACTTTTTCCTAAATTTTCTAAGGTTTCTTCTATCCATATTAATTTTTCTTTTAGATTCTCCATTATTTTTATAATTCGGTTTCTATAATTAATTTCTTCATTTAGATTATCTTGATTTTCTCTAGTTTTTCTGATGTATTCTAACATCTTTTAATCTGAATAATATCCATCTGGATAATTATCCAGGTATAACTGTGTTATCCAATTTATAGTTTCAATTTCATAGTCTAATACTTTTTCTAATATTATTTTCTTAATATCTATAATTTCTATATCTCTAAGTATATATAAGATTAAGACTTTAAGATTATCTATCATTCAAAAATTGACTAAATATTTTATTATAATATTTTGTAGTTGTTTGTTTTAGTTTTAGTAGTTCTTGCATATTTTCATTAAGAAATTCTATGTATTTTATATCTTTAGTTTCCATGTATTTGGCTAAATTTACTTTCATCTGTTTTCTATTAACTGTATGTTTCTCATATATTTTTTCAAAAATTCTAGATATATGTAATTTATCATGGTAAGTATTTGTAAGAGTAGTTAGGTAGGTATGGTATGTAATTTATTCTAGTCATATAATATTTACCAAATGCTTTTTCTAATATGATTTTTCTTATATCTACTACTTTTATATCCTTAAGTGCATACAAAATAAGTATTTTAAATTTATCTACCATTACATCAGATAAATAATTATTCATTTTCATAAAATTGCTATTTTCAAAATATTTCCTTCAATCATGTACATAACAAAATATGGTCATCTTAGATTACTATATACTAGATTATTCTTAAATAACATGTTCTTCGGTCACTATTAGTATGATAATCTAGATATTTTCCCTTAAACAGCGCCTCTACTCTGGTTACTCCCCACCACGGCTTCGTGCCTCATTGGTTTCACCTTTAGGATGACATAGTTATTAGGGATTTTTCTCCATTTCTACTTTGCTAATAAACTTTTTAACATATTATTCTTCGAATAATTCTACTATAAAGTAACTAACATGAATTTATTTTATCATACCATGATTGTTGGGAATTATGAATTTAGCTATTCATAATCATATATAAATATACCTGTTCGGGTAGGTTTGATATTTCTAAGGTTTGTTCCTCCATAGCTTTTTTCATTGAAATAAATCTGTTTTTTAATAACTAAGCAAAATATTTGTTGTGGACAGGAGAGTTTTTGCTTCAATACATGAAGGCTTGCTTTCTCTGCTGCCTTCTATGCCTCTATTTATAATCAGAGAATGAATAATTTACATGGTTCTAATGTTACAAAAGAAAAAAGGCTATCCTAATATGTCTTTACACGTTTCCTCTATACATTTGTCCTAAAAAGACAATAATGGTGAAAGCCAATAAATGAAACAAGAAAAAGTCAAAAAGGCTAAAGCTATTTACATGATTCACGTATATTTCAAAGTTAGTTTTTTCTTTTCTTCATATGTCGCTTTCTTCCTTTAATGCTTTGTTTATTTTTGCTCCGTCTTATTTTTATCTTTTGTTCGTATCTGTTGATTTTTTTATCTTCTTTCCAGCTGGCATGCTTATCTTCTTGAATCGTTTATTCTAGGCGGACTTCTGGGATAATATTATACTATCCATTACATCTCGAACATTGATGGCCTGGATATTTGTGTCCAATTATCTTGCAATATCTTGTCAATAATCCGTCTGAAATAAATCCTCTCTTAATTGCTCTTGCAGTAGATTATTTTTCTGGGTTAAGTAATGTCATTATCCATTGCCTAATATCTTCCATATCTGCTTGTTGTAGTTCTTTTGAATTTGAATAAATCATCTGATGGTCTCTTGAATAATAACTCCATATTGGATTTCTATTGGTATAATTATTTGCTAATTCTTGAATAATTGTAGCTAGTCCAATAAGTCGTTTATTTGCGTAGAAATCACGTATCTCAATTGGACTAGCTACAATTATTCAAGAATTAGCAAATAATTATACCAATGGAAATCCAATATGGAGCTATTATTCAAGAGACCATCAGATGATTTATTTAAATTCAAAAGAACGATGACAAACAGATATGGAAGATGTTAGGTAATGGATAATGACATTACTTAACCCAAAAAAATAATATACTGCAAAAGCAATTAAGAGAGGATTTATTTCAGACGGATTATTGACAAGATATTGCAAGATAATTGGACACAAATATCCAGACCATCAATGTTCGAGATGTAATGGAGAAGATAATATTATCCCAGAAGTCCGCCTAGAATAAAAGAATCAAGAAGATAAGCATGCCAGCTGGAAAGAAGATGAAAAAAAATCAACAAATACGAACAAAAGATAAAAAGAAGACGCAGCAAAAATAGACAAAGCATTAAAAGAAGAAAGCGACATATGAAGAAAAGAAAAAACTAACTTTGAAATATACGTGAATCATGTAAATAGCTTTAGCCTTTTTGACTTTTTCTTGTTTCATTTATTAGCTTTCACCATTATTGTCTTTTTAGGACAAATGTATAGAGGAAACGTGTAAATACATATTAGGATAGCCTTTTTTCTTTTGTAACATTAGAACCATGTAAATTATTCATTCTCTGATTATAAATAGAGGCATAGAAGGCAGCAGAGCAAGCAAACCTTCATGTATTGAAGCAAAAACTCTCTCCTGTCCACAACAAATATTTTGCTTAGTTATTAAAAACATATTTATTTCAATGAAAAAAGCTATGGAGGAACAAACCTTAGAAATATCAAACCTACCCGAACAGGTATATTTATTTATGATTATGAATAGCTAAATTCATAATTCCCAACAATCATGGTATGATAAAATAAATTCATGTTAGTTACTTTATAGTAGAATTATT
The DNA here is from genome assembly GCA_030864225.1 of Capsicum baccatum var. pendulum. Lineage (NCBI taxonomy): Eukaryota > Viridiplantae > Streptophyta > Magnoliopsida > Solanales > Solanaceae > Capsicum > Capsicum baccatum. The sequence continues at coordinate 234,861,005 of CM061552.1, forward strand.
CGAAGAATAATATGTTAAGAAGTTTATTAGCAAAGTGAAAACGGAGAAAAATCCCTAAGAACTATGCCATCCTAAAGGTGAAACCAATGAGGCAAGAAGCCGTGGTGGGGAGGAACCTGAGTAGAGGCGCTGTTTAAGGGAAAATATCTAGATTACCATGCTAATAGTGACCGAAGAACATGTTATTTAAGAATAATCTAGTATATTGTAATCTAAGATGACCATATTTTGTTATGTACATGATTGAAGGAAATATTTTGAAAATAGCAATTTTATGAAAATGAATAATTATTTATCTGATGTAATGGTAGATAAATTTAAAATACTTATTTTGTATGCACTTAAGGATATAAAAGTAGTAGATATAAGAAAAATCATATTAGAAAAAGCATTTGGTAAATATTATATGACTAGAATAAATTACATACCATACCTACCTAACTACTCTTACAAATACTTACCATGATAAACTACATATATCTAGAAATTTTGAAAAAAGATATGAGAAACATACAGTTAATAGAAAAACAGATGAAAGTAAATTTAAACAAATACATGAAAACTAAAGATATAAAATATATAGAGTTTCTTAATGAAAATATGCAAGAACTACTAAGACTAAAACAAACAACTACAAAATATTATAATAAAATATTTAGTCAATTTTAAATGATAGATAATTTTAAAGTCTTAATCTTATATATACTTAGAGATATAGAAATTATAGATATTAAGAAAATAATATTAGAAAAAGTATTAGACTATGAAATTGAAACTATAAATTGGATAACACAGTTATACCTGGATAATTATCCAGATGGATATTATTCAGATGAAGAGATGTTAGAATACATCAGAAAAACTGGAGAAAATCAAGATAAACTAAATGAAGAAATTAATTATAGAAACCGAATTAGAAAAATAATGGAGAATCTAAAAGAAAAATTAATATGGATAGAAGAAACCTTAGAAAATTTAGGAAAAAGTACATGTGATAGTTTATATAATTTAAAAAACTCGCTACGAGAAGAACAACACAAGATAATAAATAACATTGAAAATCTAGAATTAGATATACATTATAGTACAATTAGGATAAATTATTATACAGAAATCTGTAACTCTGCAATTACTACAGGATAAAATGATAAACTATGAATATTTAAAATATTAGAGATAAAATATGGATGAGATAATATTATTAGAAAAACTTACGAAAGATAATCTAATTGGATATTTATCACCCCCCAAGATATGAATATCGATAAAACTAACACAAATAAATTTAAAATAGAAATATATAGAGAAGTTAAGAAATATCCACGCACAAAGAAAAATCGATCCATTTAGTACATAAAATATTATCTTAGACTTGGAGTAGAAATAAGAAAGAAACCAACAAAAGTTGACCTCAGAACGATCCTGACTATGAGTCGTGGTCAAGTCTGATGAGTCGTCACTAACATCTATCCTGTGTGCATCCCCCCAAAGTCCATAGCAATGAAAATGTCATGACTCGAACTAAATCCTAGCCGTGACGGGTATCTCAAGCCCACTGTGAGTCAGAAACCATACCTTAGCCTAACATCCAGAACACAATAAAAGAATACAGAAAAAGACAACCAAACATAATGACAAGATGAATAGATAACTCGAATGAAAGCTAAGAGTCAAAACAACAACTAATCCCACACTTGTCCATAAAAACCTCTAAAATCAAAATACCAAACTAGGTCGGGACATGCCTTTGACCATGACAAAGAAAACTCACAATTTTCAAAATCCAAAAAGAAACCCATTAAAATGACAGGGCTTTTCTAAAGATGGAGGCTCACTACTTCACAACAAATCAACCGACGAACCACACTACCTAATGCTGCACAAGAGTAACAGAAAAACACTCGGACCCTACATCATGAAACGACGTAGCATCCATGGACGTTCAGTGGGATAAACACTGACATAAAACTTAGAAAAAGTGATAAAATAATGTCATTTCGAGAAACTAGTCAAAACCATATGCACAACAGTCATACATAAATATATAGAGTATTGGCATAGGGACAAGGGTAATGATCATGAGGATTAAAGTATTAACCTAAACTATGTAGCTCGCTCCGCCATAATGGCACCTATGGGATATATGGGTTCATCTCCTTCAGCTGAAAGGGCCTAGTACGTGTTTAGCAACACGAACCAAGGAAAAAATGAGGAAAGGCTAAGGACACCAAGGCGATAGCCATTCCAAAATATAATGTGTGCATCGAGCACATAATCATATAGACTGCCATGTAGACAAATATGGTTTCCAGTGTTGGTCCTCCCGGGACTACACCTTCACGGTGAGATACACAATTCCTTTTAAGCCAAAATTAAAATAGTTTGCGTATAAACCCAACCATTAACTAGGAGAAAGTCAATAAGGCTTTTACCAACATGGTATCATCATACCAATATGGTTGCAAGATTATATAATTATGCCAAACCAAATCATATAACCAATTGATTCCCAGGTTTTATTTAAAACCCAAGTCATGGCCACTAAAGCCATCCAAATCCATTTTTTTCACTGTCCATTATCCTTTAATGCAATGCAAGGCTCCAAAAGTAAGTTAAATTACGTAAATTCGATATTCAAACAAATTTTATGAAGGTGGGTTGAGGTTAATGCCAATACCAAATAAAAAATCCATAAATTTAGGGAAACCCGTGTTCCCCCATTACAATCATCCTAACCATGCACCCATTTAGATCCCTAAAAAATAATCAATTAAGGTGAAAACAATATATTTAAACCATGGGAAAATGATTCAAGTAATAACCATTAAAATCCCTCAACCCAATTACAAACCCAACAATAAAGATCACATGAACAATGCCTAAGCATATGTCATAACAGAAAATTCAAGTTAGGGATAAGAGATATGCCTGAAATACCAAAGAATTTAAAAGGAATTTGAAGTTTGTGGGCTTGACTGATTGATTTCCTTGTACGAATCCTAGTGTTCTTGCCATGGGAGTTTAAGAGGAGAAAGTAGTGTTTTCATTTAATAACTACCGTTAAAGAGGTTATTGGAGTTTTTTTAAGTCGTGGGTTAAAGTGTAAAGAGAGGTAAAGACCAAAAAAACCCACAATTAAGATGGGTAGGAAAAATAAGGGCCCATCGTCACAGTTTGGCTAACGACTCGTAACGATTGATCAAGAGTCGTTGGCTGGACTCAGGACCTGAGCATTAAAAATCCCATCCTTCACTGTTATGACCATGAGTCACTCATCATGACTCGTTACCCATCATCATGAGCCATGATGAAGGATCATAATCAAACCAGAACATATGGCAGACCTCACTGTTTAGACAAAGAGTCCCTCCCAATGACTCATTACGTCACATAATAGGTCATTCTCTGGACTTATTGTCAGGGGACCTGAACTTAGAGAAAATCACTGTCGTGGTAATGAGTCTTCCTAATGACTTATTATGTGACATCACGACTCATTACTGGACTATTACTACTGGCAGTGTTGACGCAAATTTCAAAAACTTAGTTAATTTATTACTCAACTCTTGGAGGGTATAAAGATCATGAACCTGGTGTGTCACATTAACCCCTGCCCCCCTCCCCCAGGATATTTATCCCCAAATGAGAAGCTAGGGAACCCATAGCAAGAAAAGAAAGAATACAAATAGAATCCAAGGACTAAATTGAAAAGCCACAAGAGGAAGAATAAAATCATACCTTAAGCATTTTTATCCTATGTATGGAACAAGAATGGGTATTGGGTTCTCATATCTTCCTCAGCTTCCCATGTAGTTTATTCTACCTTTTGATTTCTCCAAATAAACTTCACTGAAGCTATATCCTTAGTTCTTAATCTATGAACTTATCTATCCAATATCTCAATCGGGACTTTCTTATTAGACAACGAATTTGAAACCCCAACATCCTCAATAGGCACTATCAAGGAAGGGTCACCCCCATACTTTTTAGCATAAACATATGGAAAATTGGATGAATAGAAGTGAAACTCATAGGCAATTCTAACTCAGAAGCAACATTCCCAACTCTTCTAAGAATATAATACAGACCAATGTAATGGGGATTGAAATTCCCTTCTTCCCAAATATCATGACTCCTTTCATAGGAGAAACCCTTAAGAACACCCAATCACCAACTTCAAATTCCAAATCCCTTTGCCTCATATACGCATAAGACTTGTGGAGACTTTGAGAAGCCTTAAGTCTTTCTCCAATCACCTTCACCTTCTCATGGCTTGGTTAACCAAGTCAGAATCAAATAACCCAGTCTCACCTACCTCGAACCATCCGATTGGAGACCTACACTTCATAAAGAGCCATTTGTATGTTAGAATAGTAATGATTATTGTAATCAAACTCAATAAGAGGTAAATGGTCATCCCAACTACCTTTAAAATCAATACCACAGGCCCTTAGTATCTTCTCCAAAGTCTGAATGGTACGCTCTGTTTGTCCGTCTTTTTGAGGGAGGAAAGTGGTGCTAAGGTTCACCTGAGTACCTAAATCTTTCTGAAATTAATGCTAGAAGTAAAAGAAAATTATGTACTTCGGTTTGAGATAATAGACACCGGCGCTCTATGTAACTTAACTACCTTCTGAACGAACAACTTAGTATAATCTTCCTTATGTAATTAGTCTTTATAGGCAAGAAGTGAGCAGACTTAGTCATTCTATCCATAATGACACAAATATAATCATATTGATTTTGAGACCGTGAAAGACTAGTAATAAAATCCATATTGATCATCTCCCACTTCCGTATGGGCAACTCTATCTCTTGAGGCATGTCACTCGACCTCAGATGTTCAACCTTGACTTGCTGACAAACCATACACTTAAAAATAAAATCTTCCACATTTTTCTTTATAGTATTATACCAATAGATTTCCTTCAAGTCATGGTACATCTTGGACAAACCTAGATGAATGGTATATCTGGACTCATGATCCCCAACCAAGATTCTTTCCCATAGCCCATCAACATCAGGAATACATGACCTTCCTTGATGCCTTAGAATGCCATCTCCCCCAATCTCAAATTCCATAACCTTTTCATTTGCTGAATACATCATCCTTAATCTGCATAAGTATGGGATCCAAATCTCGCTTCTCCTTTCTCAGTGCCAAGAGATGATTTGACCACTTCTTGAAAATCACTCCCATTTTCTCAGAGTCTAAGAGATAGACTTCTAACTTAGCCATTCTATGAATATACTTCTCCAACCCTCTTTTATCCTGATCCACAAAAGATAAGGTCCTCATAGACAACCTGCCAAGAGTATCAACAACCATTTCAACTTTACATAGATGGTAGTAAAGGCTCATGTCATAATCCTTAAGCAATTCGAGCCACCGTCTCTACCTAAGATTTAATTCCTTTTGTGTAAATACATACTTCAAGATCTTATGGTCTGAATAAATATCCATATACACCCCATAAAAATAATGGCGCCAAATTTTCAAAGTAAAAACCACAACTACCAACTCTAAATCGTGAGTCGGGTAATTTTTCTCATGAACCTTAAGATGCCTGGAAGGATAAGCCACAACCTTACCATGCTGCACAAAACACAACCCAGTCCCACATGAGATGCATCACAGTACACAACAAACCCCTCAGTACTCTCAGACAGAGTCAAAACTAGCGCATAAGTTAACTTATCCTTTTACTTCTCAAAACTACCCTCACAAGCATCGTACTATAAAAACTTAATGTTTTTCTAAGTTAACCTTGTTAGAGAAGCAACAATTGACAAGAATCTCTACACAAACCTCCTATAATACCCAACCAAGCCCAAGAAGCTCCTAATATCAGTTACAGTCGTAGGCCTAGGCCACTTTTTAACTACTTCAACTTTCTGTGGATCTAACTTGATCCCCTTACTAGAAATAATATGCCCAAGAAAAGTCATACCACTTAGTCAAAATTCACCCTTAAAATTTTTTGCATATAATTTCTGGTCCTTAAGAGTTTGTAACATAATTCAGAGGTGATTGACATGATCCACCTCACTCTTAGAGTACACTAAGATGTCATCAATGAAGACTATAACAAACAAATCTAGAAACTGCCTAAACACCCGCTTCATAAGATCCATGAAAGTAGTTGGAGCATTAGTCAACCTAAATAACATAACCAGAAACACATAATGGCTGTACTGGGTTTAGAAATTATTCTTGGGATATGAACCTCCCAAATTTTCAACTGATGGTAACCCAAACAAAGATCAATTTTAGAGAAACACTTAGCACCCTAAAGCTTATTGAAAAGGTTATTAATACTAGGAAGAAGATACTTATTTTTCACGATAACCTAATTCAACTGGCGATAATCTATACCCATCTAAAGAGATCCATCTTTATTTTGCACTAAAAGTACATGAGAACCCCAATGAGAAACTTAGGAAACTATGCCAAGGACTCTCTTCACTAATTAACTCTAATTAATGTCAAACTTAGGTAACTCTTCCTAAGAACTTCTCTCAACAAAAAAAAATACTACTCTTATAGGATGAGTAGTTCAATTACAAATTAGTACTCACTCAATAAAATATTATTTAAGCACACATAATCAGCTTAGAACTTGAGCAGTATTGAAATAGGGTCTTTATTGCCTCTTTTCACTCTTTATAATTGCAAGAAACCACATGATGAAGAAGAGTATCTTTCCTTTTATAGATGAATAATGATTAGGGATTAAATATAATTGGAACTTTTATCCTAATTAGTACGAACAACACCAGTAAGTTTGTTACACAAGAGAATAAAACTGTGCAGACATGCATGCCAACTTTGCTGTACCATGCACATCTAGGGACCTGGTCCCTTGTAGTTAGTTGCTTATCTTCAAAACTACATACAAAAAATTTTACCCTCTTTGATGATGACAAACCAACCATACAACTTTGAGTACATTCATCACATTTAATTAGTATGATTACAAATCTAAAGATGAGTGTTCCCCCTATCATCATGCTTCCCTCATCATGCAACATAGAGACCTGGTTCCTTGTTGTTATTTATAGCAAACACTTGACCATATTTGCCTCCTCCTTCCATTATGCAACATAATTCATTATTTCTTAGGATAGTGTAACAAATCAAGCTTAGTGGCCTCATTGATTAGAATTATACCCTTCATTTTGAGTTCATAATTTCCTCATTCCCAAGTTCTACATTTTCTAATTTCGCATCAGCACTAATCAAGTTTTTGAATTTTCAAGCATTAGTATTGTTTTACTTCTATTACAAGCCCTACTAGGTTCATCATCAAACATTCTCTTCTTGTTGGGACCAGGTCCATAAAAAATCTAATACCTTTTCATAGGATCTTTAAAATTTACTTAGAGGCTTTTGTTTTTAGATTGTTATTTTTTTCATTGGCCATCCAAACTTTCTTTCACACCATCAAAGGGATAAAGTATTTTCAGAGAAAAAATATTTATTGGAAGGGTAAGTGAAGAAAGGATTTGTTTTTGGATAATTAAGATTGTTTAAATGGGGAGGATCCATGGAGTTACTCCAAAGATGAATTTGATTTCAAGTTTGCCTAAGATAGGTTTTCTAGCATGGAGAAAGTATACAACCTTTTCTTAACAAAGTAAGAAGAAAAACACGCACATTCATGATACAAACTTGAGAGATGGGACAGGTTCCCTTCTTTCTTTGAGTGATTTCTCAAATTCGTGCATACTTTATCTATTCTCTTCCAAACTTATTCCCATGGATGTATATCTATAAAGATATGATACTAAGTTAGACTAACAAATACATGCTTTACCAAGGATACTTGTCTCCTGATCATAAATTTTTTTATGGAGAAATACTAATTCATATGGTAGGTTAGGTCATTTTAATCAGGCTTAGATTTAGCCCATTCTTTACAAATTATTCCTTGTGAAGTGCCTTAGTAAAGATATCTGCCATTTTATCCTTAGTCTTATAGAAATTCATGTAGATTTCCTCTTTCTTAACATTGTCTCTTAGGAAGTGATGCCCTCATATCAATGTGCTTAGTCCTCTTGTGTTGCATTAGATTCTTGGACATTTTAGAGCATTTGTGTTGTCACACATTAGGGGGATAATATCTGAAAAATGCCAAAATCTTTCAATTGCTACTTGATCCATAATAGTTGTACGCAACAAGAAGCAACAACAATATATTCAGCTTCAACAGTAGATAAAACAACTAAATTTTGCTTCAATAATCCTCAGGAAATTAAAGACGAGCCATGAAAATATGCCATTCCTGAAGTGCTTTTATTTTTCTACCAAATATCCAACATAGTCAATATCAAAATAGCCTACCAAGTTAAAATTATCACCTGATGGATAATATAGGACTAGGTTCCTGTCCTCTTTAAATACCCAAGAATTCTTTTTACTGCTTTCAAATGGGACTCCTTTGGGTATGTTTGAAATCTGGCACACATTCCTATTCTGAAAACAACGTTAGGCCCACTTGCAGTGAGATATAGCAAGGATCTAATTATCCCTCTATACATTGTATCATTCACTGAAGGACCCAAATCATCATTGCTGATTTTTGAGTTGGTTCCAATTGGAGTATCAGTTGGCTTTGAATCTCCCATATTATACTTATTTAGAAGCTCCTTGATGTACTTCTCTTGAAAAATAATTGTCCCTTGAGAAGTTTGCTTGATCTGAAGGCCTAATAAGAAGCCTAGTTCACCCATCATACTCATCCCAAATTCACTCTCCATTAGCTTAGCAAATTCATCACATAGAAATTCAAAAGTAGCTTAAAAAATTATGTCATCAACATATATCTGGACAATTATATGCTGCTACCTCTGGTCTTTAATAATAGAGTATTATTTATTTTTTCTTTTTTAAAGCTATTTTCCAAGAGAAACTTTGAGAGTATCTCATACCACCCCTTGGTGCTTACTTTAAACCATAAAGAGCTTTATCCAATTTAAGCACATGTTGAGGATAATCTGGATCTACAAAACCTGGAGGTTGTTTGGTATAGACTTCTTATGTTAGTTTTTTTTCCAGGAAGGAGCTTTTGACATCTATTTGAAATAATTTGAATCCCATGTATGCAACAAATACAACAATAATTCTGATTGCCTCTATTCTTGCTATAGGGGAAAAAGTCTTATCATAGTCAATCCCTTCTTCTAGGTTATAACCTTAAATAACCATCCTTGCCTTATTCCTATTGATAGTTCCATTTTCATCTTGCTTATTTCTCTACACTCATTTGGTCCTAATAATTATTCTATTAACAGGCCTGGGGACCAGATGCCAGACTTTGCTTCTTTCAAATTGATGAAGTTCTTCTTGTATTATATTAACCCAATCAACATATTTAAGGGATTCTTTTATATTCTTGGGCTTAATTTAGGACAAAAGGCTGAAAATGCGATAGCATTCCTAGTTTGAGCTCTTATTGGACTTTTGTTTACAAGGTTGTAGTCAGATTTTCAAGGGGATGAGAAGACTTGTGTGTCCAATTTTGCCTTCTAAGATTAATACCTCTGGGAACAAGTCCTATGAATTTTGAATAACTTCCTCTAGTTGTTAGTGGAACTGGGATTTGTTGCTAAGTTGTTGGTTCACTATCAATTTCATAACTCTCATATGCATCATCTATTCCTTGATTATTATCTTTACTTGTATCATCCTTTTGAATAGGAATGAGTTCTTCAACTTCTAAATTTTCACCATCACCTGGGTTTATTTGATTTCCAGACTCATCAAAGGTCACATATATACTTTCTTCAACACACAGAGTTCTTTTATTGAAGACTCTATAATCCTTACTTATTGAAGAGTAGCCTTCAAACACTGCTTTATCACTCTTGGGTTCAAATTTTCCTAACTCTCTCTTCCTATTGTTTAAGATAAAGTATTTGCATCCAAATGGTCTAAAATAGTTTAGATTAGGCTTTCTATTGAATACCAACTCATATAGAGTCTTATTCAGTAGTGATCTAATCATACTTGTTACTCACATAACAACCAGTATTTACTGCTTCAGCCTAGAAACTCTTTGGAAGTTTATTATCAATTAGCATAGTCCTAGCAATCTCTATCAATGTTTTGTTTTTCCTTTTAACAACTTCATTTTGTTGTGGAGTTCTGGGAGCATAAAAGTTGTGACTTATTCCATGTTCAACACAAAATTCATCTAATTGAAAATTCTCAAATTTAGTACCATGGTCAGACCTAAATTCAACAATTTTGCAATTTAGTTACACTTAGGTTTTCTTGGAAAAAGCCACAAGAACCCCATATGTTTCATCTTTGGTTCTTATAAACATTGTCAAGGTGAATCTGGAGTAGTCATTTATAATAACCAACAAATATTTCTTCCCTCATCTACTTTGGACTTTAATAGGTAAACATAAATCCATGTGTATTATTTCAAGAAGTCTGGAAGTACTTACTTGTTTCTTCAATTTAAAGGAAGGTCTAGTCTATTTGCCTTGAGAATAAGCATTACAGTCTTTGTTGTCAGGAAACTTTAACTTTGGCAAGCCACGAACTAGGTTCTTTGAGATCAACCTGTTTAGTAATGAGGAACTTACATGTACCAGCGTTCTATGTCATAAATCAGCATTTTCACTTTGTGCTCTCAAACAAGTTAATTCCCCACCATCCACAGACTTTAGATCAGCTACATATTATTCTTGGTCTTTTGGCTTTGAGAATAATTCTTCCAAATTTTATGCTTGATGCAGTACATCCATCAGATGAGAATTTTACCTTATTTCCTCTATCACAGATTTGAGATGCTCTTAGAAGACTTTACTTAAGGCCATTCACATATTAGACATCTTCTATTACATGATGAGGTAGTTTCTCAATATTTCATACACTTTGGATATACCACTTTTTGCCATTTCCAAAAGACACACCTCCCTCTTGAAGTGCCTTGAGGGAGATAAAATAATCAGCTCTCCCAGTCATATGTCTTGAACAACCACTATTCATAAACCAATTTTAGGAGACATCCCCTTTTTCTATCACATTTTCTTATTTATCTTTCGTAGTGTCCATTAGAGAGAAATATAAACCTGAGATTATTTTTTCCTCACCATTTTTCAAAATGAAACCATCTCTATAATCTTTGTATTCCTCAGATTTATTTGAGGAGTCTTCCCATACAGCCAACACCTTCTTTGTTATACAACTAGTTGCATCATTTTCTCTTGATTTTTCATGATTTTGATCATTCTTTAGCTTTGGTTAATTTCTTATGAATGCTTCAGAGCTACCACCTTTATGACAACCTTTACTTTTACCATTTCTTTTGCTAAGCTGACCATCTCTTTTATATCTCTAACAATCCTTGTTGCCAAAAGTGCAAAATGAGTGTCTTCTTTACATGGGTCAGACTCTAAAGCCTTCAAAGTCAGGAATCTTTCTATTTTTTCTTCCTTTCTTTCCATCCCTAGTTCATTTATAGTGGCCATGCCGATCAAAACACATTAGGTATAAACCTTTTAGAGTGAACTTGCTCTGGTACCAATTGTTAGAACCTTTGTGGGTTGTACCACACAGTCAGAGACCAGGTCCCTCAAAGTCAATCACAAGTAATAGAATAGTAAAGAAACTTTGTGATGCTAGAAAATTAAGGCAATACAAGAAAGTAACAACACACAAAATTTAATGTGGAAACCTACTTGCTCAAAGAAGGGAAAAACCACAGCTTGCCCTCACAAGCACCTCCAAATCCACCATAATCAAACTCGTGATTACAGAATTCAATGAACCTAACTCTAGGTTCCTTTAACTTGTAGTAACTCTACTACAAGCTTATCTTGGAAACTCTTCTAAGGACTCTTCACTAATTACCTCTAACCAGTATCAAACTTAGGCAACTCTACCTAAGAACTTTTCTTAACAAACAAAAACACTACACTTATATCATGAGTAGTTCAGTTACAAATAAGTACTCACTCAAGAACAATTTCTATTTAAGCACACATAATCAGCTAAGAACTTGAGTAGTGTTGAAAGGGGTTTTTGTTGCCTCTCTTTACTCTTTGTAATTGAAAAAAACCACTTGATGAAGAAGTATCTCATTACTCTTATAGATGAGTGATGATTAGGGATGAAATATCATTTTACCAGCTATCCTAATTAGTGCAAGAAACACCTATAAGTTTGTTACAGAACAGGATAAAACTGTCCAGACATGCATGCTAGTTGTACTGTACCATGCAAATCCAGGGACCTAGTCCCTTGTAGTTAAATTCTTATAATCAAAACTACATATATCATAAATCAAATAAAAAGTAAGAGTAAAAAAAACAACCAATCCCACACTTGTCAATAAAAGAATCTAAAATCAAACTACCAAATTAGGTCGGGACATGCCCCCGACCATGACAAAGCAAACTTATAATTTCTAAAATATAAAAAAAACCTAATGAAATGGTAAGGCTTTCCAAAAGGTGAAGGCTCACCACTTCATAATAAATCAAATGACAAACCACGCCACCTAACACTGTACAGGAGTAATAGAAAATCTCTTGGATCCTCAATCATGAAACAATGCAGCGTCCATGGATGATTAATGGAATAAGCACTAGTATTTTAAAAAACTAGTCAAAACCATAAGTGCAAAAGTCATACATACATATATAGAGCGTCGAGATTGGGATAAGGGTCATGATAATAAGGTTTTAAAGCATTAATGTAAACTATGTAGCTCGCTCCATTCGAAAGACATCCATGGGCTCTATGGGTTTAGCTCCCCCTGCTGAAAGGGACCAGTGTGTGTTAGCCACATGAACTGAGGAAAGGCTAGAAACATCAGGGCGATAGCCATTCTAAAATATAACGTGTGCACCAATCACATGATTATATAGACCCCTATACTGGCAAATATGGTTTTCAATGTTGGTCCCTCGGGACTACACCTTCACGGTGAGCTACACAATTCATTTTAAGTTGAAATTAAAATAGTTTGCACATAAACCAAACCATTATCCTTGGATTCATTGTACAAGGCATTTATTGACACGGTATCATTATACCAACATGCTTGCAAGATTATATAATTATGCCAAACCAAATCATATAACCAAATTGACTCCCAAGTTTTATTTAAAATCTAAGACATAGCCTCCAAGGCTATCCAAATCCATTTTTTTCATTATCCATTATTCTTTAATGCAATGCAAGGTTCCAAAAGTAAGTTAAATTATGCAAATTCTATATTCAAACCAAAGTTATAAAGGTGGGTTGAGGTTAATGCCAATATCAAACAAAAAATTCATAAATTTGAGAAAATCCATGTTCCCCATTCCAATCATCCTAACCATGCACCCATTCAACCCAAAAAAACCAGCAATTAAAGTGCAAATAATATATTTAAACCATGATAAATACGATTCAAGTAATAATCATTAAAATCCCTCAAGCCAATTTCAAACCCAACAATAAAGATCACATGAACAATGACTAAACATATGTCATAATATAAAATGCAAGTTACGGATGAGAGACATGCCTGAAATACCAAAGAATTTGAAAGGTATTTGAAGTTTGGGTGCTTGAGTGATTGATTTCTTTATAAAACCCTAGTTTTCTTGCCTTGGGAGTTAAATATGAGATAATAGTTTTTCAATAACTGATGTTAAAGGGGTTATTAGAGTGTTTTTAAGTCGTGAGGTAAAGTTTATTAAACACCTTAGGCTTTTAGCCCTTGGAAAATTTCCTAGATTTTTGAACTCTGGATAGGATACAACTAGGGGAAATGACTCACACACTGGGATATGAATGGTATGGGTTAGTCGTATATTAACTTGTGTTGGTTGGTGGGTTGGATTTGGTTTCTGGAATGGGTACTATTTGGGTGGTACGAGTTGTATCGGTGGATATAGGTTGTTTGTTTACTTCACTTAATCTTAGGATTGGTAACGTAAGTTAGATCTGAGTAAGAGTGGCTCACCATGAGCCGTAAGCCAGGGTACAAGTTGTACTATAGACTCATATGGTGGTCAGTGTTCAATTCTCTTGGGATTCTATTCTACTAGGTATACGGATCATAGGTATTGATCATATACTTGGATACGACATAGTTTGGAGTGAGTCGTACCTTGGATAGTATTGGGTCCAAAGGAGACAACCTCGAGTACAAGTGGTGGGTACTACTCGTATTGGAGGGTACGACTGATATAGATAGTCATACCCACCTGATGGGACTTTTAAGTGAGGGAAATCTGAAAATTTTCCTACTTAGCCAAATAAGGGCCCATAACTCATATTTTGATTTGAAGGTGATTTGTCCTATCACTCTATCCGTTAATACTTAGAAACCTTTCTGAAACACTTTACAATTCTCTCTAAAGCTTTTGGGCAAGGAAGGGCTAGGGTTTCATCTTAAGGATTAATTTAGGGCTTGTATTAGCAATTTGTCTCCATCATCTTCTTATTTAAGATATGTTCTCTTCTCTAATTGTTAGTTCAATCTAAAGGCATGGCTTTATACAATGTTTTCATGGTTTAATTAATGTATGGTTTAAGATTTTAAAATATAATTTAGGGGATTTGGTTATAAATGCATGGTTATGGTGTTTAGATGTTTTAATTATGATTTTATATGCTTTAATGGTTATTTTAGATAATAGGTTTCATGGGAATGGTTATTTAATAATTGGATTTGATTTTGGAAATAAATTGCCCCCAATGTATTTGGTAAAATGCCTATGAGATTGTTTTCACTACATTGTTGGGTTTTAATGAAACTTATGAATGGTTTAAACTTTGTAATGGAACCCTAAATTTTTAAATATTTTTGAATGGTTTAAATAGAATGGTTTGGTGGTCACAATTAGGGTTAATTGGACTCCTTGTGGGGTACAATGAAATCCCCCAAGTAAATATGTTAATGAACAACTTATGGGGTACATGGGACTCTCCCAAGAAACTTAATAATGGAACACTTATGGGGTAAATGGGACTCCCCAAGTTAACTTGTAAATGGGTACACAGGAATCCCTTTACCTTAAAAGGTTTGGCTGAGGACAATACTTGCAAGTTATAGTTGGTATGATGATACCACTACTTATAGCCTTGGTAAATAATAAATGGAATAATGGATTGGTTGGTTAGAAATAGTTTTAATTGGGCAATAATGATGGGGTGTGATCACTATCCATGAAAGTGCGAGTTCAATGAACGAGTACCGAAAACTCATGACTGCCAACATGAAGAGTAGGCATGTCAACCCTTTTAAGATACTTTGAGGTACGTGGGAATCCTCTAAGTACATTGTATGTATGTATCATGGATGGTAAGGGAACTTAGGAATCCCTTACTCTTATGGTATCTCCAGTTCGCGTGGCTACACACATCGAGGCCCGTTCAGGGGGTTACACAGACCTACATAGCCTGTGGTTAGTTAAGGACGGTTAAGCTTCACATGCCAAGGTTAATGGTTTTAAATGCATGCTAAACCTGATTTCCTTTCCTAGCATGGTTATATATATATATATGTATGGTTTATATGCATATAGTTTGTTTACTTGGTTTTACTGGTTATCATTATTTTATTCTTATCTTGAGTTCATGCTAGCGTTTACCCGCTAACCAATCTTCAGGCGGCCGTATCCCCACGCAATGCAGAAACCAACTGTTCTACTCCTCCTGCTTAGGTATCAGACATTCGTGATTAGCTACAGGATTGAAGTATAAGCTTTCATCTTTCCAGAAGGCTCTATTTTATGGATGTTATTTTATACTTTGGTTTATTTATGGATATTGGTTTTGGATATGGTTGGGGGCATGTCCCAACCAAATTTTGGTATTCTTTTGGTTAGAGGCTTTTGTGTAACTACTATAGGTTGGAATGGGAAGGATCGGTAGGGGTGTCAGCCTTAGTATTGACGGTATTGTTGGTTGTTCTATCCTCTTTTATTTTGGTATTATATATTATTGTTATGGAACTCATATGGTTATGGTTTGGTTGGTTTGGCTGTTGGTTGGGTTCAGATAGTTGGACTCAGTTGGGTTAGTCTCAGTCATAGACCTATCCTAGAGTTTGTAAATTGGCAAGTAACACTATCCTGTTATATGCGCGTAATTCAGCCAACTCAGGGCAAGCAGCTGGAGGTTGGGTTTTGGTAACAGGGGTGGTCTCCGATCCTGGCCGAACTTAGGATGCCTATTACGACAAGGCCCCGAGTTGGGTTGTGTCAGTGTAAAGGAAGGAAAAGACCAAAATGATCCCTAGTAAAATGGATATGAAAAATAAGGGCCAGTCATCATATCTTGGCTAATGACTCATGATGACTGATCATGAGTCATTGCCTGGACTCGTGGCCTGAGCATATAAAATCCCATCCTTTATTGTTATGTCCGCGAGTCATGCATCACGACTCATTACCCATTATTATGAGTTGTGATGAAGGTTTGTGATCAAAGCAGAACATATGTGCGACCTCACTATTAGAACAATGAGTCCCTCCCAAAAACTCATTATGTCAAGTAATGTGTCATTCCCTAGACTCATTGTCAGAGGACCTGAACTTGGGAAAATTCACTATCGTGGTAACCAGTATTCCTAACGACTAGTCATGTGACACCACGACTTATTACCAGGACCGTTACTACTGGAAGTGTTGACACAAATTTCAGAAACTTAGTTAATTCATTATTTTATTCTTGGAGGGTCTAAAGCTCAAGAACCTTGGATGTCACAGAAAATTCATCGTAATAGTCACGACTCAAACTGCAAATCATGGTATCTAGCTATGAGTTATAGTATGACTTATAGTGTAATTATCCAACTTTAGTAGTCATTTAATATAGTTCTTTTCCAATTCCATGACATTTCAACTCCCAAGAATCTCTATATAAGTATAATGATTTTATTAGAAGTGATTTAGGCTAATAAGAAGTCCCGAACAACTAGTTGAATTGAAAATTCCTCTCCGACCAAGTTTTAATATAAGATTTTTCTTGGGTTAACTTCAAACGATTATTTCTCCTGGTATATGTAGAGTTAGTTTTCCTAATACCAACCGAATTAAAGGTATTAGAATTCTATTTACAACACCACCAACCTTTTGTCACTCTAATTTTGGAGTAAAAAATTATGGACATTTTAGTTGACTAATGTCAAAGGTGTCAATAACCACGATTGAACAGTACAAGCCATTAGTTGATGCTACGGATTGTACCCTTGATTCATAGGACTATACAGAGAAGTGAAAATGGTTCTTAAATAATGACTCCAACAATGAATTGGCCCTCCAGTCCATGAGTCATCACGTGAGCTATTAAGTTTTGCACTAATGATTTTCCAAATGATGTAAAAATGTTTGTTTGGAATTTTCTCACTCTTTTGGCTCCAAAACTATTCTGTTTAAGTTTTATTAGGATAATATTAAGAGAGGTGTAGGACATATCTCCTCATTACCTATCCTAAACTTTAGAAAAGAGTTACTGGCAATTCAAAGCTCCAAAAAGGCTAGAAACATGGTTCTTCTCCAATCTCTTAAGAAACTCAAGTATTGATCAAGATTATCTATAACATCAGGTATGTGTGTGTTCAACGAGCTCCACCCTTATGCCTAAACGTGTTTTAAAGTGTAGTTTTTATGAAATTTAAGAATTAGGGAAATATTCTCAAGTATGCCAGTTTCATGATTGCCTTCAATAATTATATATCTAAATATCTCTTGACCTTGAATACTGTTTATACATGGTTTTCAATAAAATTTTATACATGTCGGTGGGTTATGAACACACAATGCCTTAAATTGATTAATTTAGAATAAATAACCTATTTAGCTTTAGTTTTCAAATTTGTATTATGATATCAATTATTCAGATTATCATGATAATTTTAGATAAGGTATTTTTGACTAAATATCAGTATATCATATTTATGAGCTATTAATTAATTAGTTTTGGAAATCATACGACAATTAAAACCTCGACCTGAATTAATATGGGTATGATTGGTATATATTGATGTGATAGATGTCATATTTAATTATATTGGATGTGTTTGGTAGTAATTACAGGAAGTAAAGCTATCAGTTGGTCCTTTAAGTTGTGTTTTGGCTTTGCAAATCTTCTATAAGGCAAATTAAGATGTACCTTGATTATTTTATGAAATTTTTATGTGTAATGTTCTTATTTCATGTGTCTTATGAATCACTAAGGGTTTTAGGGTCCCACTTAGATGAGATAACAAACATCTTATGGGTAGCAGATTTTATTATTGGGTTGAAGTTATAAAATTTGCATCTTCACTATGTTTTTACTTGATGATATGCTTATGGTAAACTATGGATATATGACTAATATATCTTGATTAGATTGATTATGGGTATCTATTTAAGGGCTTGAATCATGTTTAGTCGCTTTTAATGGAATTTATGATTTACTGAATACTTACGGTATAAATAGATTTGTAGTTATTTGATGTAATTATTGGGGTTTAGTTATCACTTAGGATTTGAATAGATGATGATATAATTAAGTAGTTAAGAAAGAAATCTTTGCTTGGTTATTGGGTAAGTGAATAAAGGTAAACTTTAGGGTATGTTGTTAACTATTATAGTTTCCCTTTTTTTTGTGTCTTACATTATTAAAATAAGTTAACATTATAGTGATGTCCGAGTGGGGGCTTCTGTTGGCTATATTATTGATTTGAGATATTATTATTATTGAGATACTAGTGCGGGGGTGCTATTGGTCTTTTTTGAGCATTAACAACTCACCAAAAGATCGCTCATGTAGCTCATACCTGATAATGATTGAAAAGTTTATATGATATCCAGCCACCAGACTCGCGATCAACACAAACCATCCCATATAAGAAAGTTGTCCGTAGTAGTTAGACATAATCGATAACGGACCACCATCCACCAAAACTTAGCGGCAAAATTTAGTACCATCTTCATAATGTATCCCTTTCCCTTGATACAGGGGGCCTCATCACCAAGGTCTATAAAATAATGGGCGATCCATCTCGCCAACTCAACCCTTTATCTTCTATCATCTCACATAACATGTCTATCTTATGCAAATGTCAATTGGAAATTGTATTCTACGGTGGATACCAAAGTTTTATAATCAGGCAAAATGAGAGATCAACCGATGGACATCACTAGAATATCAACCTTGATACCTCTCACCAGTTTCTGTGCTAACTAGGGATGCTTTGTATGCCTACCGCCCCCAGGTGTGGTCAAAGATAATATAGAATAGTAGGACGCATAGAGCTCCCGCACCAATGCCTAGCTATATAAACCCTGGGATCTAGTCATCCATCCTAGATGATAACGATCAAATGTAACCAGCAAAAGTGGTACTCCAGCTAAATCGGATAACTTAATCCGTCTCTCCTCCAAATAGCCGTCTTAGGGCTGGTGAAATCCAATCTACACCTCCACTCTAAAGATGATATGGTCGTTGCCAAATATACTAACCCAACAAAGGTTGGGTTTGAATCCCAAGGAAATACATGGAATCATGGATCTCAATCGTTATAATCAACGGGCAAAACTGGAAAAGTAAATGGGTGGATGTGAGTATCAATGTCGAACTAGTAACAAATATCAACTTCGGTTGTATTCAGTCGTAGTTGAACACTAGGACTGTGTTCCCTCTGGTTTCTAAAATCCATCGTCTTATCGTGCTTTATTGAACCAACCCAATAACTTGCATGTAGAATCGATAAGTTATGTACCTTTTACAGTCTTTTGGACGAGCAGAAGGATTTCACCCTTTACCTTTTGAGTCTCAGGATGTTGCCCTACTAACCCTTATCTTGATCCCAGTTAACTAGTACCTTTTGAGTCTCTAGTTATTAGATGAAATCTAACCATCTTAATTACATAAAACTTAGTAGCGTGGATCGACAGTTAAACTCCAAATTACTATTGTCATTATCTTTTTCTAGTCACTACTCTTTTTGAGTAAGTAGAATTAATCTAGGCAGGATTCTAACATTTGCAACCGCCAAGATAACTGTTAATGTGAAGCTAATACAATGCATGCATGGGTATCCGTTCTACACAACAATAGGACTTCCCCCACATCGTCAATCTGCCAGGATATCCACAACCCTAGATAAGGGTTTTAGCCTCTCATGTTGGTGAAGTAGTCAACAACATTCATGATTGAAAGCATAAGATTAAATCACAATAAGAAGAAGTAAAAAAACCTAAAACCGTGATTGAATTAATCAACCAAAGTCAATATAAGAGAATTTCAAGACCAAAATCAAATCTTAAAATAAAAATATGTTTTGTAAATATCAAGATTGTGTAACTTCTAATAAAAAACACATAACATGTATTTATAGCACATGAGGAAACTCTAAAACCAAAGCCCAATGAAATGAGAAAAAAAGGTCGATGGCTACTCGTGGTCCCTACATGCGCCCTATCCTTGGGCACATGTGTCACATGTGGCCTGTAGGGTGGACGCATGTAGTGACTGCATGTTCCCGGAGAAAAAAATCTTGTAGGTTAGTCTCAAGATTTTGGAATTCTAACACATGCTTTGCCTACATGCGGTCCACATGTGCTACATGTGGTCTGCATGTTGACAACATGTGCCGGAAGTTATTTTTCATCTCTTTTTCAATTCCCGCACATGTTTTGGTCATGAATAATTCAAAAAGTGTCCCAAACATCCATATTTTCTCCCATAAGTATCAAAAATCACCCTTTTCATCCTTTTCATGAACTTAGCATCCAAAACATGGTTTCCTGCAAAAGATACCCAAAATGCATTATATCTAACAAAAAAACCTCAAAAACTTACATATTTTCCTCGTTTTAAGAATCAAAAGTGCTATATTTCCGTTGCACATCAACATCCTCAACTTAGAACATTTGCATGTCCTCAGGCAAAAAAACCAAACTAAACTAAATACGATGCTGAACTAGGATAATCAAAGCTATTCAAGGCAGTCAATCAACACTTTAAGCTCAAATCATAACAACCCCTCCAATCTCACTTTTCAAACCCAACTGTGTATAAATATTAAGCACAACAATGTGACACAACGGGATCAGGGTATGTCATTACATTAGTAGCAGACAACGAAATGTACAAGTTACACTACCCAAAACAAGCAAATAGCTAGAAATATGACTTAAGTTCCCTCACAACAAAGATGTCCCACTCACTCATATGAAATAATGTATGTCACTGTAGGGACAGTCAAGAGACTCACACCCTAGAAGATAAGTTCCAATCAGTGTGCATCAAATACTTTAGGCTTGCCCGTATTTTCTTTACCTTAGCATTCAAATATTCAAGTTAGGATCACTTTAGGACTTCCCTTAGATTGTAATGTAGGCTTGGGGGCTGAAATGATACATACGGACATATCAAGTGACTAAACCTCCTTGTCACTACACTACCCTTGGGGTCTCACTTACTAGACAATTTTCTTTTTAATCTACCCTTCTTTCTTTCTTTTTATTCTTTATTGCACATTCAGGTTGGGTGTGGTATTTTATTATGTCTTTTCTATTTTTCACAATTTTTCTTTTCTTTTTCAATTTTTTCTACCACACCCAACCCTACTTTCTTTTTCTCTTATTTTAACCTTCTATATTCCCACTTAATACGATGCATCCCTATGATAGCCACCCTCAACTTAGGCATATTGCCTGAGAAAAGCTGCATAATGTCCAACGAGGACCAGAGGCAAAATAGGTTCAATGTAATACAATTGGGAAAGTGAATAGTGAAAACAAAGAAATAGGCTACAGGGCAAAGAACTGGGATCAAGGGATTCTATTTCACAAATGGAAGGCCATTTAGGCTAAAAGTGGTCTACAATAAAAAAATGGCCTATAACCCTTTTCTAACTGACTATCTTTCAACTTAGGTAGGACTAACCAAGCAAGTTTTGAATTCATCACACAAAGGGAACTAAGTAGCATCTCACACACACATAACACAGAGTCAATATTACAAACTACTACTTATCTGGTTCATCCAATTATTAGCAAGTCATTATCATGTCCCTAAACCAATGCCATAACAAGATCCACAATGTTCACACACACATACACATACACACACACACACACACATATATATATATATTAACATAATTTTAAAACACAATTTTTGGAGGGGTATCATTTTTCTCAAACATCACAAAAACATGACAACTACCTTAAATATTTAAAAATCTCCTAATTACACACAAGCACACCACAATATAAAACAAAACACAATACAATAAAAATTATCATAGATATGCCAGTTCTACAGCTATACTGCAGCCGATAGGAAAAGAAGCACGGCAACAAAAACCCATTACAGCTATGGTATCTACAACTTAAAACTGCACACTATCCTCAATGTGCAAAAATAATACAAAACAAAGGGAAGTGATAACACACCAAGGATGTATTAAGCATCCATGTACCTTGGATTTCCTCCCAAGAAGTACCTGATTTACCATCGTGGCACGACTCAGTTTCTTTGGCTACTCAAACTTCGCTAAGGTTTATCTCAACACAAACTATAACTTTCTCTAGGTTTTCCATGTAGTGCTTCACTCACTGCCTATTTACCTTAAATAGGATATCACCATCATGCTTTATTTATATAGCCCCATATGGGAATACGTTAACTATAGTGAATGGTCCAGTCTGCCTAGATTTAAGCTTCCCAGAAAACAAACGTAGTCTTGAATTATACAATAAGACCAAATTACTGGGTTTAAATATTTTTTCCTCAATTTTCTTGTCATGATACAACTTCATTCATTCTTTGTAATAGATGAGCTCTCATAATATTGGATTTGGAATTCATCCAACTCATTCACATTGCTTAACCTCAAGTTTGCTGCATGACGCTACTCAAAATTTAGCCTTTTCAATGCCCATAGTGCCTTATACTTAAGATAAACCATTAAATGACATGCTTTACCATATACAAGCTGATATGGAGAGGTACCTATGGGGGTCTTATAGGCTGTCCAATAGGCCCACAATGTATCATCTAACTTTCTAGACCAGTCAGTCCTGGTGGTATTCACAGTCTTCGCCAATATGGGCTTCAGATCTCTATTAGAGACTTTCACTTGCCCACTAGTATGAGGATGGCAAGGTGTAACCATGTTTTGCCTTACACCATATCTATCAAGCAGAGCTTTGAATAAGCGATTTTAGAAGTGAGACCCATCTTCGCAGATAATTGCACGTGGGGTGCTAAATTGAGAAAAGATATTTTTTCCAAAAAGGCGGCGACCTATCTACGTTTATTATCTAGAAGTGCAACTTCCTACACCAATCTAGATATATAGTCAACTACTACCAGAATTTATCTCATTCCATAGGAGATCACAAATGGACCCATGGAATCAATCCCCCATACATCAAACAACTCTAACTCCAGAATAGTTGTCATGGGGAGTTTATGGCATCGTGAAATGTTTCCTTGACACTAAACTGGTCGCAAGCTTGTGTAAAATCATGAGCATCCTTGTAAATTATATGTCAGTAAAACCTACACTGCAGAATTTTATGGCTTGTATGTGTGCCACTATGGTGACCCCCCACTGGTGATGAATGACAAGCCTTAAGAATACTCATTATCTCCACTTTTGGAATGCATCTTCGAACCACACCATCAGTAAATATTCTTAAAAAATATAGCTCATCCCAAAGAAATTCCTCACCTTATGGATAAATCATTTTAGTTATTGGAAGGATAGGTTTTTTGGGAAAAAATTGCTTGCCAAATAGTTGGCAAAATCAGCAAACAAGGGAATCAGATCTTGAGATACTGCCAATACCCACTCATCTAAAAAAACATCATCTACCTCAAGATCATCCTCTAGTTCCTATATGGTCTCATACTCAAGTCTGGACAAGTGGTTTGCAACCTGGTTTTCTTTTTCTTTTTGGTCCTTTACTTCAAAATTAAACTCTTGCAGTAAGAAAACCCAACGAATCAACCTTGGTTTGGCATCTTTATTCGACATTAAGTATCTCAAGGTTTCATGGTCAGTGTGAACTATGACCTTAGTCCCAATTAAATAAGACAAAAAAATTTCAAAATCAAAAACCACTGCGAGTAGCTCTTGCTCTATAACTGTATAATTTTTTCGCATCGGGTTTAAAGCTTTTCTGGCATAGTAGATGGGATACAAGATCTTTTCTATTCTTTAGCCTAGGAAAGAATCTATGGCCACTTCACTTGTATCGCACATTACCTCAAAAGATATAGAAGTCAGGAGAGACAATGATGGGCACTGAAATAAACCTCTCCTTTAGGCATTTGAAAGCCTTGAGACTAGCATCATTAAACTCAAATTTCACCTCTTTTTTTGAAAGAGTGCATAGAGGATTTGGAATTTTAGAGAAGTCCTTGATGAACCTGCTATAAAAGCCTGCATGACCCAAAAAGCTCCATATGCCTCTAATTGTAGCTGACGGTGATAATTTCTCAATTACCTCAATCTTTACTCTTTAAACCTCAATCCCATGTTTGGAGATCTTGTTCCTTAGCATAATGCCTTCTCTCACCATGAAGTGGTATTTTTCACAATTTAGCACCAAATTGCACTCTTTACATCTCTGTAGTGCATTGGCCAAATGGTCTAAACAGTCATCAAATGAGTCCCCAAGCACTAAAAAGTCATCCATGAATTCTTTGATCATGTCTTCCACCATATCAGAGAATATGGACATCATACATATCTGAAAAGAGAAAGGGGTATTGCATAGTCAGAACGACATCCTCTTAAATGCATAAATCCCATAGTGGTAAGTATAATTAGTCTTTTCTTGGTCTTCAAGTGCAATCATGATTTGATTGTAGCCCAAATACCCATTAAGAAAATAGTACCAACCCCTTCCCACTAGTTTATCCAATATTTGATCAATGAATGACATATGGAAATGGTCCCTTTTTTCCGCTTGTTCAGATTCATATAATCCATGCATACTCTTCAACCGGTTACTGGACTCATGGGTACTAATTCATTCTTTTCATTTGGGACCAATGTGATCCAGCCTTTCTTTGGCACGCATTAAATCGAGCTTACCCACTTGCTGTATGTAATGGGAAAAACCACCCTAACATCTAACCACTAGATTATCTCCTTTCTTACCACCTCTTGTATAGGAGGATTCAGTCGTCTCTGGTGCTTAAAACTGGGAATGCTTTCTAGCTCAAGCTATATTTTGTAAGTGTATAAACCTGTAGAAATCCCCACGATGTCTGCAATGGTCCACCCAATGGCTATCTAGAATTTCTATAATACTGATGTCAAAGCTTCCACCTGTGCTCTTAATAAATCTGCTGTAATGATCACCTATAAGGTTTTATTAGCCCTCAAGAATGCAGATTAGAAATGAGAGGGGAAGGCCTTCAATTCCAATACCGGTGGCTCCTCAATAGATAGTTTTGCAAGAGGTATGGTTCTGTTTTTCAAGTCAAGGTCCAGTTTCTTAGGGGCATATTTATAAGAACCTATGCCATGTAGTGCATTAACTAGATCTTTATATTCATCTATACCATCACTTTCTAAGTTCATAATCATTATTCCTAATGCTTTTACCCCTAGTATTTCCTCAATAGGTACATCTACTGCAACCACATCATCATCCACAACCTCTATCACTGCCATCACTCTCATATTATCGGGTTGTTAGACTATCTTGTATATATTTAACACTATTTGCTCATTATTCTGTTTGAAGGTGATATCCTCTAGGTCCATATCAATCAACACCCAACCAGTGGACAAGAAGGGTCTACCTAAGATAATCGGGGATTGGGCATCCACTTTACACTCTAAAATTATGTAATCTGCCGAATAAGTGAATGATGCCACCATAACTTCTACGTTACACAAAATACCGTCTTGCTCTTTTATAGATGAATCATCCATCCACAACCTTGCAGATGTAGGATTTAGTTCTTTAAACCCCAACATCTTGTATTCACTAGTGGCATTAAATTTATTCTTGCTCCCGAATTACATAGAGCCTGATTAATGTGAAAAGGACAGATAGAACATGGGATAGTGACTTTACCTGGGACACCTTTCTTTTTTACTGATGGTGCATGCGAATTCATGGTAAACTCCTGTACTATATATTTGAGCTCTTCTATAACCTATTCTTCACCGTCATCACTCTTACAATCATCATCACTATAAGTCAGTTACTCAAACTCAGCTTCAGGTGGCTCATCCGCAATAATATTATACTTCTTTAGCTTATTAGCAACAAGTAAAAATGGTCATTAGGTTAGGAGTCACTCATACTGTTACTATCCAGACAATGAACAATTATCGGTAGATTCTACATAGTGTCACTAGAAAGGGCATCTGTCTATCGTTGGGCCAAAGTGGCAGAGATTTGCCCATACCACTGCTATAATTGCTTGATATCAGTTGAATGTGACTCATCTTTCTAGGTGAATCTTGAAATATCAGCCTTGAGTTCTTTAAGGAAAGTTTCTTAGCTCTCATGACCCTTCATCAGTTTAGTCAACATTTTGTATATTCTTGATTTCGCATCTCATCTGCCAGCTGGAATATGTTTGTCTTTATCATCATAATAGTTTTGAACTTTATTCCCTTACCCTTGGGCTCGGAAACCCGCCAATTGATGATCTACGTACTTTTCCTTCTCCTCTAACTCAGACTCATGTAACCTAGAAGCTGTACCCTATGCCTCTACTACATCAACTTTTACAGACTTTATTGTTGCAAATTATTTGGCCAACTCACCAATATCCATCATCAATAGAGAAATATACTAAGCCACAACACCTCAGTTACTCTCCACTCACCAGAAGCTCCAATGGCATAAATCTCAAAATCTCTCCCAGCCTCCTGCGTTTGCCACCCTCGGTTAGTTAATGAGATTTGATCAATTATACTAGAAGCTATCTCCCATCATAATCTTCTAAAGGCTCCTTTGGAGATAGTGTCTGCCATTTCTCTAGAAAAGATAGTCAGGGCTCTATAGAATATCTCCAACAAGATTGTTCCTGAAATTCAATGGTTTGGCACTATGATAAGATTCTTTATGAACAGGAACCATGCCTCATATATAGACTTGGACTGTAGCTGTCTAAAATTATAAATCTTGTCCTTCAGCTGCAACACTTTAGATGGAGGAAAGAATCTGTTCAGAATTGTCTGCATAGCTCGTTCCATGTAGTGATGGATCCTCTTTGAAGTTCCCCAAGCCATAAAGATGCTTCTCCAGTAAGCGATAAGGGAAACAAACTCAGTCTCAGTGCCTCCTGATCTACCACAGGTATGGTATATGAAGTTTAAATCCTTGTAAGATTTTCTAGATGCATGTTTATGTAATCTGTAGGCAACCTTGTAAACACACCCTACAAGTATATGAGCTGGATCATAACACTAGATATATTAAACTTGACATTTAGGGGAAAAAAAGAGGGATAATAGCTTCAATCCCTGCCGGTTCAATGCATTCCAGATCTTCTTCATCATCTATATATAGTTTCACATACTGACATGATGGGATAACTTGAAAACATGCATCTATAGCTCTGTTCTAATTCCCACCGAGTGCTGCTCGGTGGTCTACTTCTTCTCTGCTCAGCTTGCATTACCTCTCTAGCTACTCACTGATCTTTTTCTGTTGCCCTCTTCTTATTTTCACCTTGAGCTAAAAGCTCACTAGTCTATCGATCAACAATATCCTGTACTCCTTCAGAAGAAGAGGGAGGTACATCATTCTGAACCCCTTTAGGATTAACATCTCTTTTTTATTCCACCATCCTACTAGGTGTTTGTAGGATCCTTTCTAGATTTGGATTCACTGGGAATAAGGGATTGTCTATACTCCATGTGTTGGTAATACACTGGCATATACCCAACTAAGAACAAAAACAAAAAAAAACTCCAAAACTGCAACAACTTCAATGCAAAAATCAACACCGTATTCCCTAGTGACAAACAAAATATAGTGATGTCCAAGCTACACCTCTACTGTGAAGATGATATAATTGCTGCTAAATATATAACCCATCAATGGTTAGGGTCAAATCCCAAGGGAATACGTGGAATAATGGCTTTTAATTTTTGTAATCAATGGCGGAATTGGAAAAATAAATGGGGGGATTTGAGTATCAATGTCGAACTAGTAAAAATTATCATCTTTGGTTGTATTTAGTCGTAGGTGAACACTATGATTGTGTTCCCCTGGCTTCTCAACTCCACAGGCTTATCATTGTTTGTTGAACCAAACCAATATTTGGCATGCAAAATCAATAAGTTATGTACTTTCTACAGTTTTTTAGACGAGTAGAAGCATTTTACCTTTTACCTTTTGAGTCTCAGGATGTCGCCTTACCAACCCTAATCTTGATCCCAGTTAACTTGTACATTTTGTGTCTCTAATTATTAGATGAAATATAACCATCTTTGTTAGATAAGCCTAGTAGTCTGGATCAATAGTTAAACTCCAAATTACTATTGTCATTATCTTTTCCTAGTCACTCCTCCTCCTTTGGAGTAAGTAGCAATAATATAGGTAGGATCCTAACATTTGGAAATGCAAAGACAACTGTTAATGTAAAGATAATACAATACATGCATGGCTATCAGTACCGAACAACAATAGAACTTCCCTTACTTCGTCAATCTGCCAGGGTTTCTACAACCATAGATCAGGGTTTAAGCCTCTCATGCTTGTGAAGTAATCAACAACATTCATAATTGAAAGCATCAGATGAAATCACATTAAGAAGAATAAAAAAAAATCCAAAATAGTAATTGAATTAATCAATCAAAGTCAATACAAGAGAATTCCAAGACCAAAATTGAATCTCAGAATCAAAATATGTTTTATAAGTACCAAGTGTGTAACTTCTACTAAAAACATATATGGGGCACTTATAGTACATGAGGAAACCCTAAAACTAAAGAAAGAATGATATATGAGAACAAAGGGTCGGTGACTACTTGTTCTCCCTACATGCACCCTGTACGTAGGTGCATGTGGCATGTGCGGCCTGCAGGGTGGGTGCATGTGGACGGACTGAAAAATCTTGTAGGTTAGTGACACGACCCATGGCCTTATTTTAATGGGCATCTCAAGTCCAACCAGTACCGGAGACCACGATACCCAACCCAACCATCCAACATATACACTGAGATGGAAGAATTCCGACCATATAATAAGATAGCGTAATTTATTCAATTTCTAGACTCTGGGATAGGCTAAGACCGTGACAGACCCAAAAGATTCCAACTGTTAAAACCTATACCAATAACCAATTACCAAACCAAAACATGAGTCAACAATAGAAACAATAACCAAGTTCCTGTCCATAACATAATAAGAGAGGATGTAAAAATCATTAATCTAGTTCAACGGTATCATCCCCAATACCAATGCCAATACTAAGGATGATACCAATACTGATTCCATCTATTTTAACCCATAGTAGTCACATAAGCCTCTATCCAAAAGAAAAAAAATAATATTCAATTGGGATATAACCCCAACCATAGCCAAAACCAATATAAATAAAATTAACCAAATATGTAAAGATATCCATGATATGAAATGGAGACTTCCGAAATATGGAAGCTCACCACTTCAATCCAATAGATGATTCCTAATATGATCACTAAGCAGGAGGAGTAAAATGTCCGATTCCTGCATCGCGTGGGGATAGAGACTCCAGAAGATGGGTTAGCGGGTGAATACTTGCATGACATCAGGATAAGGATAATATAATTCCATCCAATAAAACCAAGTAAACCAACCATATGCGCCCAACCATACCTATACATATAACCATGACGGGAATGAGAATTGGGTTTTGCATGCATTTAAAACCAATAACCTAGGTATATGTAGATTGACCGTCCACTGGAGATACCATAAGAGCAGGGGATTCCCAAGTACCCTTCGCTCTACATAATACATATGTATAATGTACTTAGAGGATTCCCATGTACCTCATAGTATCATATATGGTCCTTATGACCAACTTCTCATGTCGGCAAACATAAGTTTCTAGTGTCCGTCCATTGGAATTTCATCTTCACGATTAGCTATAACACCCCGTCGTTATTGCCTAATTAAAACTATTTCCAACAAACCAAACCATTATAACATTATTATTAACAAAGGCTATAAGTAATGGTATCGTCATACAGACTATAGCTTGCCAGAAATGTCCTTAACCAACATTTTTATGTAAAGGAATTCCCATGTACCCATAAATTACATTATCAAGTTAACTTAGGGGAATACCGTGTACCCCTCAAGTGTTCCATTCTTATGTTTTCTTGGGGAAATCCCATGTACCTCACAAGTTTTTCATTAACATGTTTACTTAGGGGATTCACTTGTACCCACAAGGAAGTTTAATTAACCATAACCAAGACCACCAAACCTTACCTTTAAACCAGTCCAAACCATTTATACCATTTAGGTTTCTATTTCCAAACCATACCATGCAACAGTTCCATTAAAAGTATAATAATATAGGCATTTTATCAAACATATTATGGGCATAGTGTTTCCAAAACCAATTCATATTGCCAATTAACCATTCCCATTCTTCCGATTTTCCAAACCCCCATTAAAGCCTATAAAAACATAATTAAAACATAGGAAAGCCATAACCAAGCATTTAGTTCCAAAACCCCAACATATATTTGAAAACCCCAAAACCTAACAATATTGTTCCATGAAAACATTGTACAAAACATGCCTTTAGTTGGAACTAAGAATGAGCGAGGAGTATATGCCTTAGTTTATAAAGATGAAGGAGAAAAATCACCTAAACAAGCCCCAAATTGCTCTTCTAGATTAAACCCTGGTCTTTCTTTACCCAAGAGACTTTGAGAGAATTAGAGAGAGTTTCTAAGTGTTTAAGATTAGAATAATAGGCCAAATAACCTCCCCAGGGTGTTAAAAGTCGTGGGGCCTTAAGTGGCTAAGTGGGGAAATGTCAAGATTACCCCCACTTAAATTGCACAAAATCCCCACCATTGGGTACGACCATCCCATGTCGTCCGTATCCACCAATACGAGTGGTACCCAATACACGTACTCTAGGCCTCCCCCTTGGACCCCACACTATCCAACATACGACTTAGCTAAACCAAGTCATACCTAAACCATATTATTAGTACCCCTAAACCATATCCCTGTCTTAATAGAATCAAAGAAGGTTTGATCACTATCTACCATACGAGTCAATGGTATGAGTCATACCCTATCTTACATCTCATGGTGAGCTACTCATACTTAGATAAAACTTAAGTTACTAAGTCTCAGCTTAAGTGAAGGAAAATCCAAAACCATATGACTCGTACCAACCGTATGATTCGCACCCTCCAAGTCGTACCCATTCCATAACCCAATCCAACCCACCAACCAACATGAGTTAGTGTACAACCAAGCCTTACCAACCGTACCCTAACATACGACATGTACCCTAATCGTATCTTAACCAGAAATAAAAAATCCAAGATATTTTTCTAAGGTTCTGAAACCCAGGGTGTTTCATCTCCCCTACTAGGATCATTTATTCTCTAATGATGGAAAAGGTAGGACGAACATGAGAACGATTCATTTGTATTATCAAATATCAACCAAACTGTTAACCAAGTTAGAAAATAAAGGTGAAAGGATCTATTCTAAGCCTTAACTAAGTTAGAAAATAAATATGTGATCAAGAACACATACCTTTCGCACGAATATCCAAAGCAGAAAACATATGTGGATATTTGGATTTCATGTCTGCTTCCATTTTCAATGTAACCTCTTCCACCTTATGATTTCACTATAGCACCGTAATCGAGGCCACATCCTTGGTTTGTTACCGATGAACCTACCGATCTAATATCTTAATCAGGACCTCTTCATAAGATAGAGAATTTGAGATACCCAATACTTACAAAGAAACCACCAAAGAAGGATCACCAAGACACTTTCTCAATAAAGAGACATGAAATACTGGATGTATCAAGCTCAAACTAGAAGGCAACTCAAATTCATACACCACGTTACCAACCCCCCGCAAAATCGCATAAGGAACAACATACCAGGGACTGAGCTTCCTTTTTTTACCAAATCCATCACTCCCTTCATGGGAAATATCTTTAGGAATACTTCCTACCTTCACTTTTTCCATAGCCCGAGCAACCAAATTTGGACCGAACATATCCGCCTCACCAAGATCAAACCACCCAATAGGGGATCTACACCTCCTACCATACAATGCCTCAAAAGGGGTCATCCCAATACTAGAATGATAGCTATTATTGTAAGAAAACTCTACCCTAGGTAGATGCTCAACTCAATTTCCATCATAATAAATCACACATGCCTGAAGCATATCCTTCAATGTCTGAATAGTCCTCTCTACTTGCCCATTCGTATGTTGATGAAAAGAAGTACTCAGACTAACCTTAGTATCCAATCCCTTCCGAAAAGACCGCTAGAAGTGAGATAAAAACTGCATACCACGATCAGAGCTAATCAAAATAGGTACCCCATACAGCTTTACAATCTTATAAAGGTACAACCTTGCATAGTTCTCTGCCAAAAAATTAGTCCGCACCGGCATGAAGTGAGTGAACTTTGTCATCCTATCCACAATGACCTAAATCGAATCACATTGGTTCCAAGATTAAGGAAGACCGATAATGAAATCCATATTAATTACTTCCCATTTTTATTCAGGAAACTCAATTTCTTGATACAACCCTCCAGGCCTCATGTGCTCAACTTTAACTTGTTGACACACCATGCATTTGGCCACAAAATCAGCCACATCCCTTTTCATGCCATTCCACCAATACACCTCCTTGAGATCACGATATATCTTTGTTGAGTCGAGATGGGCAATGTCGTGCGATTCACGTGCCTTATCCAAAACCCCTTCTTTGTTATAACACATCAATGTCAGGAGCACATACCACCCTTGGTATGTCGAGGTACCATCATCACTGATCTCAAACACCATCACCCTTTTCCCTCCAATATCACTCTTGATTTTCATTAAGATATGATCTAGCATTTGTTTTTTCTTGATTTGTGCAGCAAGAGATGACCGAACCATTTCCTGTTCCATTACACCACAATCATTGAAGTCTAAGAGATGAACTCCAAGATTATTCAAGCGGGAATATCCTTCATCTATTCCTACTTCTTTTTATCCACATAAGCTAAACTCACCCTGGACAACCTGCCAAGAGCATCAAAAACCATGTTAGCCTTACCTGGGTGGTAGTGAAGACTTATATCATAGTCCTTGCGAAGCTCCACCTATCTCCTCTACCTGAGGTTTAGCTCCTTTTGAGTGAACACATACTATAGACTTTTATGATCA
The DNA here is from genome assembly GCA_030864225.1 of Capsicum baccatum var. pendulum. NCBI lineage: Eukaryota > Viridiplantae > Streptophyta > Magnoliopsida > Solanales > Solanaceae > Capsicum > Capsicum baccatum. The sequence continues at coordinate 234,894,369 of CM061552.1, forward strand.
GAAAAAATGTCCACATACCACCGTTAAAAGCTCTAAATAATGAGTAGGATAATTTTCTTATGTACCTTCAAATGCCTGGAAGCATAGGCTATCACTTTTCTATGTTGCATCAAAATAAAACCAAGCCCCACCCAGGACATATCACAATAAAATCAAACCCCTTATTACCTTCAACAATGTCAAGACCAAAGCCGAAGTTAGCTTATCCTTTACTTCTCAAAACTCCTCTTACACGCATTTGACCAAGCAAATTTTACCTTCTTCTAAGTTAACTTAGTGAATGGGGAAACTATCATTGATAAACCTTCCACAAACTGCTTGTAATACCCATCCAAACCCAAGAATATCTAAAGGTCAGTTAGACTCATGGGTCTAGGACATATTTTAACCATAACTACCTTTAGCAGATCCACCATGGTCCCCTCTCTAGAATTAATATGCCCAAGAAAAGTCATAGCATTTAACCAAAACTCACACTTGGAGAATTTGGCATACAAATATTGCTCTTTCAAGGTTGACAACACCACACAGAGGTTATTAGCATAATCTATCTCACTCTTATAATATACCAAGATGTCATCAATGAACAGAATGACAAAAAGATCTACAAATTGCTTGAAAACCCTTTTCATCAAATCCCTAAATACCACTAGGGCATTAGTCAAGCTGAATGACATCACCAGGAACTCAAAGTGCTTATACCGAGTACGAATAGCCATATTAGGGATATATTCCTCCCTAATCTTAAGCTGATGATACCCAAAAAAAGATCTATCTTAGAAAAGAATTTGGCACCTTGCAACTGATCAAATAAGTCATCTATCCTTGGGAGAGGGTACTTGTTCTCAACTATTACATTATTTAATTGTCGATAATCAATGCACATCCGAAGGGAACCATCCTTCTTTTGCAACGAATAAAACTGGTGCACCCCATGGGGATACACTTGGATGGATGAAAACCTTATTTAAAAGGTCCTTAAGTTGCTTCTTGAGTTCCCTCAACTCAGATGGAGCCATTCTATAAGGAGGAATAGATATTAGATGAGTGTGCAGAACCAAATCATTAAAAAACTCAATCTCCCTATCTGGAGGAACAACAGGAAGATCATTCAAAAAGACCTCAAGAAACTCATTTGCCACCAGAACCGAATGCAAAGAAGGACTTTCTAAGTTAGAATCTTTAACCCGAATCAAATGCTAAAGATACCCTTTTAGAGATTAATCTTTGAGGTCTAAGAGAAGAAATAACCCTCCCCTTAGGAGCTAGGTAAACACCATCCCACTCAATAATTGGCTCTCTAATAAACCTAAACACAACCTTACGGGTTCGACAATCTAAGGACACATAACAAAAGTGTAACCAATCCTTCCCTAGAATAACATCAAAATCTACCATATCAAGTTCAAATAAATCTACTAAGGTTTTCCTACTACCAACAGATACCTTACAGCCCCAGTAGACTCACTTAGCAACCCAAGAGTCTATTGGAGTAGAAACAGAAAAAGGATCCAAAATAACCTCGAGATAAAAACCAAAATGCATAGCCACAAATAGGGTCACATAAGAGAAAATAAACCTCGAATTAAGTAAAAAATAACATCATGATAAAAGAGTTGTAAGTACTAGTAAGGACATCAAGTGATGACTTAGATTACTGTCGAGTAGTAAGAGCATATTACTGGTTCTGACCTACATTGGTATCCTATGCACCCTTACCAATCGGATAATTTTTAAGCATACGTCCTGGCTAACCATATTTGAAACACCTGTTCCTTCCTTCATCATAGAAGCCCCTATAAAACCTACCACAGAACTGATACGGACGAAATGATGAGGCTGACTAAGCCCCACTTGCGTAAGATTAGGCACTTTATGCCCAGATATTATCGCCACCTTATTGATGCCTATCGCCTGACTATTTTAGGTAAGGAGCACTATCGTTAGAGAAGGAAACAAAACTCCCCCATTTATTCTTTACCCACTCACCACCATCCCAACCACCTTACTATTACCCACTACCTTATTCAGAAGACCTAAACTTCTTACCTTGTCTTTCCCAAACTCAGCGTGCTTCTTTTTTTTTCCTCCACCTATTGCATATGAACCACCAACCTAGACAAATTCATATCCTTAATCAGCAACACAAACTTACTTTTAAGGATCAAATCTTGAGATAGTCCAAAAGAAAACTTTCTCATCCTAGCCCTTATACCGATACCAATTTCGGAGCATACCTTGATAACTGGTGAAATTTAAAGGCACATTTCTTAACAGACATCTTTCTTTGTCTAAGATTGAAAAATTCCTCTACCTTCGGTTCCCTCAACTTTTGAGGAAAGAAGCTATCCAAAAAAGCATTAGATAAAGTCGACTCCTCAATATTACCTCTCGGCTATCCTACTTTTCGTACCATTAGTACACCATATCCTTAAGCTAGTAAGTAGTGAAATTTACCCTTTCCACATTCGTGGCATACATCACCCTAAAAAATTTCCTAATTTCATACAAGAAACCCCGAGGATCCTCTTCCACCTTTGCACCAGTAATAGTAGGAGGATTCATCTTTATAAACTAGCCAACCCTTGTGGCCTCAATAGATAAAACACCAGATGAATCCCTCTCTATCTGAACAACAACCAATAAGCAATAATATGAATCAATTAATGAAATTCTGGATTAGTTACCTTACCCTGAGGAGGACTAGTAGCAATCAGTAGAAATCTAGAAATACCAAGGAAGGGACCCCTAGACCGAGTATGGATCCCCTAAGTAGCATGTGTCCCTTCAATATTATCCCTAGTTGGGATAGAAGAGTAACCTTGCATCTCAGATCATTTAGGTATGATCTAAAAAGGTAACAAACCATTATTAGAGAAGATTCAAGGACTTAGACTCCAAGCTTTAAAATAGAACACTAAGAAAGTGAAATATTCCTAAATGTCTTGTAGCCTCTCCCTTAAGAATGTGGCGCGCTACACACCCTTTAAAGAGACTCTACTCAACATGGCTTGTGGACTCCTAATTGACCATAAACCTAAACCTATAATACCAACATGACATAACCCGACTTGGGGCCTTATGGAATTGGGCTTCTCAAGTCCAATATCCATAAGAGACCGCCCTCGATACCCAACCCAATCATCCAGTATATACCTTAAGTTGTATAAATTCCAACCATAGAACAAGATAACGTCATTTATTTAATTTCCAGACTCTAGGATATGTCTACAATGTGACTGACCCAAACGATTCCAACCGTCCAAACCTATACCAACAACTAATTACTAAACCAAACCATGGGTTAAATACCAAAACAATAACCAAGTTCCTATTCATAATATAATAAGAAAGGATGGAACAATCATTAATCTAGTTCAATGGTATCATTCCCAATACTAATGCCAATACTAAGGCTAACACCAATACCAATCCCACAAATTCCAACCCATAGTAGTCACACAATCCTCTGTCCAAAAGAAAAAACAATATATGGTTGGGAAATTCCCCCAACTATAACCAAAACCAATATCCATAAAATAAACCAGGTATGTAAGGATATCCATGATATAAAATAGAGACCTCCAGAATATGGAAGCTCACTACTCCAATCTAATAGCTAATCTCAAATCCGATCACTTAGTAGGAAGAGTAGAGTGGTCAGTTCATGCATCAAGTAGGGATATAGTAACCCAAAGATGGATTAGCAGGTGAATGCTAGCATGAACTCAGGACAAGGATACAATAATGACATCCAGTAAAACCAAGTAAATTAGCCATATAAACAAAACCATACCTATATACATATAACTATGTCAGAAAAAAATTGGGTTTAGCATGCATTTAAAACCATTAACTTGGGTATATGTAGCTTGACTTCCCTAGAACCACCCAAGGGCTATATAGGTTCAGTGTAAACCCCTAAATTAGCCTTGATGTGTGTAGCCGCATGAACTGGAGATACCATAATAGTAGGGGATTCCCAAGTACTCTTCGCTCTCTATGATACATATGTATAGTGTACTTAAAGGATTCCTATGTACCTCATAGTATCATATATGGCCTCTATGACCAACCCCTCATATCGGTAAACATGAGTTTCCAGTGTCCGTCTATTGGACTCGCACCTTCACGGTTAGCTACACACCCTGCCATTATTGCCTAATTACAACTATTTCCAACCAACCAAACCATTATACCATTATTATTAAGCAAGACTACAAGTAGTGGTATCATCATACCGACTATAGCTTGCAAGGAATGGCCTTAGCAAACCTGTTTATGTTAAAGGGATTACATACCATTGATTACATTATCTAGTTAACTTGGGGAAATCTCATGTACCCCTCAAGTGTTCCATTATTAAGTTTGCTTTGAGGGAATCCCATGTACCCCACAAGTTGTTCATTAGCATATTTACTTGGGGGATTCACTTGTACCAATAAAGAAGTTTAATTAACCATAACCATGAACACTAAACCTTACCCTTTAACTATTCCAAACCATTTAAACCACATATAGCATTTACGATTTCATTACCAAACCATACCATGCAATAGTTCCATTAAAAGTCTAATAATATAGCAAAAGCATTATCGAAGGCATTTTATCAAGCATGTTAGGGGCATAGTGTTTCTAAAACCAATTCCAATTACCAATTTGCCATTACCATTCTTCCAATTGTCCAAACCATTATTAAAGCATGTAAAAACATAATTTAAAACATGGGAAAATCATAACCAAGCCTTTAATTCTAAAACCCCAACATATATTTAAAACCCTAAAACCATACAATAATCACGCCATGAAAACATTGTACAAAACACGTCTTTAGTTGGAAATATCAACGAGGGAAGAGTACATGACTTACTTTATAAAGATGATGGAGAGAAATCACCCAAATAATCACCAAATTTCTCTTTTAGATGAAACCCTAACTTTCATTTGCCCAAGAACTTAGAGAGAAATAGAGAGAGTCTATAAGTGTTTAAGATTAGAATAATAGGGCAAATAACCTCCCAAGTAAGTTAAAAGTCATGGGGCCTTAAGTGGATAAGTGGAGAAATGTCCAAATTACCCCCACTTAAACTGTACAAAATCCCCGCCAATAGGTAGAACCATCCCATGTCGGTTGTATCTACCTATACGAGTGGTACCCACCACTCATACCCTAGGCCTCCCCTTTGAACCCCACACTATCCAACATATGTCTTACCTATACCAAGTTGTACCCAAACCATATGATTAGTACCCTCAAACCATATCCCTAGTAGAATAAAATCAAAAGAGGTTTGATCACTGTCTACCATATGATTTAATGGTATGACTCGTACCCTCTATTATAGCACATAGTAAGCCACTCATACTCAGATCCAAATTATGTTACTAGTTCTCAGATTAAGTAAAGGAAAAACCCAAACTATATGACCTGTATCCAATCATGCGACCCTTACCCTCTAAGTCGTACCCATTCCAGAACACAATCTAACCCACCAACCAATACTGGTTAGTGTAAGACCAAGCCTTACTAACCATACCCCAACATATGACCTATACCCCTAGTCGTATCTTGAACAGAAACCAAAAATCTAGGAAACTTTTCTAATGTCCAAAAACCCAAGGTCTTTTAGTTAGCTCTTGAGATATTAGACTCCTAATATATGCATTTCCCAATTACAGTCCAATTATGTAACATGTGGTCTGCATGTTGACTTAGCATGTGCCAAAATTTATTTTCTTATCGCTTCTTCAATTTCATACATATTTTGGTCACGAATAATCTGGAAAGTGTCCTAAATATCCATATTTGCTCCCATAAGTAGCTAAAATCACCTTTTTCATCCTTTTCACAAACTTGGCATCCAAAACATGATTTCCTATGTAACATACCCAAAACGCATCATATCTAACAAAACAACCTCAGAAACTTGTATATTTTCCTTATTTTAAGCATTAAAAGTGCTATATTTCTATAGCATATCAGAGCTAGCCTGCCCTAGTTATAAGCTTTCTCTCTCATAAATTATGTGTGACCTCTCTATTCACCACCTCTAGTTTACCTCAACAATAGGCTTAATCTATATATGAGTAGGGTCAAAAGTCTGGTCAGTTAAGTTGGTGGCTTTATGTCTGGTGCTCGAAGTTGATGAGATGTCTGGGTTGTATCCTTTTCTGATTAAGGTACTATAGACATGGTTGAACAAAATTCTACTGCGGACTCATCCTGTGACCCCTCTTGAGACTGGGGTCGTCTGCTACTTGTTCTGACTCTACCTTATCCTTATTATTCTCTTCTCCCTTATCAGATTAGGGATAATATGGTGGTGACAACCTTGACGACTTTATCTTTAGCCTAAGAACTAGTATGACTGCGGTTTTCTATGCTTTAGCTCAAGTAGATATGGGCCGTCTGCTCCACTGTGTATATGTTAGGAGATGAATAGCCAAAGTGGCTCTAACAATCTACTTAGTTGCAGCCTATTTCCGGGCCCTAATCTGTGTATGAGTTTCTCTTATCGGGTCAATCAGTACTCCTCCACCAAGCCACTATGCTCAGGGATTCGTCTTATCTCCTCGATGGTCCTACCTTATTTGGTGTCATAGTACCTGAAAAAGCAAGTATTAGTGCCTGTAAAATAATAAGAGAGTGAAAAATCCAAAGACAAATCAAAATTGTTAAATATTGATTTTTTCCAAATTTTACATCCCTATATAATAAACTCTAGCTCTTTCCAGTCCAATAATGTACATATCATTTGTATCAATTAACCAAACACAGACAAGGCACATAAACTTTTGGATTTCATCACCTTCTCTACCTCTACTTTCAGATAAGGCATGATCACAAGATTTTAATTCAAGATCAATGCCCTAATTTCAATTTTCTTGATGATTCTAGGCTCCTATAAAGAAGAAATTTTGAGTTTCACATAATTTTTGATCATATTCAAGTACCAACTCATTTATTCCGTGTTGATATCACATTACAGAACTTGTAGGAGCCAAGAAGTTTACCTTTTCTAAAAGATGGAAGCAGAAACTTGAAAGTGTATAAACCTTAGCCTTAGTGAGTAAATATGCATGAAAGTGATGGACTGAGGAATGTGGCTTGCCTTTTATAGGATTTGAGAGGAAGTTGGAATGTCTGAATTTTAGAGGGAGATGGAAATTTAAGGATTATGAAGTGAATAAACCGATTAAATAAGGTTTGAAAAGTGATAGTAGGATAGTTTTGGCATAGGGTAGGGGCGGGGTATGCCTCGATATTTGTAAAAAAATTAGGCCTAAAATTCTGATCATTTACTGCACAACCTATGGGGCGTAGGTGTCGCCTATGACCCATAGGTGCCCTGTAGTAGGTGGCCTAGATTTTTGTGTTCCTTCCTTGATCTCTATAATTTTTGTTATAACACATATTACACCAGTTACGAAGTCATAAGTGGTACTTATGACCCAGCAAGTAGGTTTATAGGTTAAAGTTCATAAATTCCCAAAATCCTCAAAATTTCCTTCCAACTTGAATTGCACAACTTACTTGGCTTTAATGGGATTTATGACCTCAATGAGTGGGTTAATATGTCCCTTTATGTGGAATATTATCAATTAAGCAATGATTTACCATTTTCCAGGTTGTTTCTCAAGCTATAGACCTACAAGAAATGAAAAACAATGTAAATGCTAAAATAGTAGGTTGCCCCCAACCCAACACTTAATTTAAGATCGCGAGACGACGTGGCTATGTTGGTTACTCAGACTTCACCATTAAGCCCATGGGTTGCCTCCCATACAACTCTTGATTTAATATCACGGCACTATGTGAGTACCTTGATTACTCAGAATTCATCAATGTAACCAAATGAGTGGACTCCTAGGTTATCAACACAATTTACTATCGACACCACCTTCATGTTGGTTGGTTGCTTCATTATTCTACAAATATTTAATGTGACTTACTAATCATTCACTTTGAACTTGAGATCCCCTTTCTACATATCTACTAGCACTTTACCCATGGCTATGAATGGTCTTCCTAAGATTATGGGCCTCTCAAAGTCAAGTTCACAATCCAGGATAACAAAGTCAACCAAAAAAATAAAGTTGTCTACTTTCACCTAAACATCTAATGATATTCCCATGGGTTTCTTCACTGTACAATTGGCCATCAACAACTGCATAGTGGTAGATTATGGAGGGATCAGCCAAAATATTTGAAAACTACTAGCGATATCAAATTCATAATGGCTCCCAAGTCACACAATGCTATGACAAACATGGATATCCCCATGGTGTATGGAATCATGAATGCTCCGGGATCACCCTAATTTTTAACTAGAGTCCTAGAAGTAACTACACCATAGTGGTGCAATCCAGCAACATCCTCAAAACTCACAGCTCTCTTCTTTGTCACCAACTATTTCATAAACTTGGTGTACAGAGGGATCTTCTAACGAGCCATGGGAATAGGGATATTCAAGATCAACTCTTTCGGCATAACAATGAACTTCTTGAATTACCCTTCCTATTTCTTCTATTTCAGCCTCTGTGGAAAATATGGGGGAGGTCGTGGAATTTGCTTCATATCAGGCTCATCGACCTTTCCCTTACCTTTTGTCCTTCTCAGCATCATTATTAATGATTGTAGCCTTTTCTGACTCAGATTTAGGTGTCTTATCAACCACAACATTATCTTTCTCCGACTCATCCATAGTAGGCATAGGTGGATCAACAGTTGCCTTACGACTCCAAGTGGTGATGGAAAGACAATGACCAACGTTTCTAGGATTTAGTACTATGTTACTTGGAAGGGTACTAGATTGCCTCTAATTTAAGGTTACAAACATTTGTCCAAGATGCTGTGCTAGTTTCTTTATCACAGTGGTATGCGACTCTACCTTTTGGGTTAACCTTGAAATGTCTGCCTTAATTTATTTAAGGAAAGTTTCTTGACCCTTGACAACTTTGGAAAACATATCCTCCATCCTTGACTCAGTGTCATGGATTCCTGGTGGAACATACACTTCTTCCTTTTCTTTGTAATCATCCTTGCATCTCCAGTCACTATCCTTCTCTCTGCTAATATCTCTGCACAAATCTCCCTAATAGTTTCGACCTTGGTTTCCTTGACCATTGTCTTGAAAATCCGCCAACTCTCTAGCTAGGTATTTTTCCTCTTCTTCTAAATCAGAATAATATGATTTAAAGGCCTTACCCCATGAGTTTACTGCATTTACCTTCTCAAAATTCATTATTACGAACTACTTCATAAGTAACCAATATTAGTTCTTAACTGAGAAACCTCTTATGCCACTGAGTCATCAATAGCTCTGTGCTCGCTGGAAGCCCCAATGGTATAAATACAAGCTCCTCTCTCTGCCTCCTAAGTATGTACCCTTGATTGGTGAGAGAGATCTGATCTAAAATATCTGATGCTGCCATAGCTCTGGAGCTGGAATTTAGGGCTCAATAATATATTTCAACCAAACTCTTTCCAGAAATTCGATGATTAGGTACCATAATTAAATTTTTCTTATACCAAAACCAAGCCCCATACATCGACTCAGAACGTAACTACCTAAAATTATATATCTCATCTTTTTACTACAACATTCTATATGAAGGGAAGAAATGATCTAAAAACTTCCTTTGCAACTCATTCCAAGTAGTAACCTATCCTTGAGAAAGTTACCCAACCACAATATGGCTTCACCGTTTAAAGAGAAAGGGAACAACCTAAGTTTGAGAGCCTCCTGATCTACCCCGGTATAGTGTATGGTGTGCAAATCCAAATGAAGTTTGTGAGGTGCATGTTTGCATCATCAGTATGTAAGCCTGAAAACACACCCTTCAGATTCAATAGTTAGATCATGGCACTGGTGATATTAAACTTCACATTCGGTGGCAATGCAGGAGGAATGATAACTCCTGTCTCAATAGTTTCAACGTATTCTAGGTCCTCCTCTGTGTAATCATATGGTTTCAATAACTAATAGGATGAGAGTACCTAAACTCTACCACCTCTAACTATATCTTGATTTTCATCGAGTGCTACTCAACAATCAACTTCTGATCTCTACCTCACCATCTCTGCATCCTGAGTGAAATGACGGGTCTATACACCCCTTCTTTAGTTCTATGTTGCTTTTGATAATAATTATTTAGTTCTTTGATCAACAATTTCCTAAACTACTCTAGGAGAGGGAGGAGGCACTCTAGTAGGATCATCCTAAATCCCTTTAAGGTAGCCTTCATGTACGTGTTATGTTATTGTTCGATTCTACTGTAAGATTCTCTTAGGGTTAGGATTAAGTTAGAGTAATGGAATGCCTTGACTCAAAGTTTTAGGCATACACCGGCGTACAAACAGCTGAAAACAAAAAATAGAACCAAAAACTTCAGCAACTTTAATCAACAATCACTGTCTTCCCTAGAAACGACATCAAAATTTTGATATTACCTAAAGATACACCTCTAATTGAAGATAAAGAGATCGATGCAAGTAATAGGATATGGAATCTTTTGTTGTAATCAATTAGAAAAAAACAATAGGACTGTGTTCCCCTTGGCTTCTCAACTTCGTAGGTTTATCGTGCTCAGTTGAACCAACCTAATATCTTGAATGCAGAGTCTAATAAGTTATGTATCACCAATAGTTATGTGGACTCACTAGCGAATTTCACTCTTTACATTTTGAGTCTCAGAGTGTTGCTTTACTAACCCTTATCCTAGATCCTAGGTTAACGATTACCTTTTGAGTTTCAAGTTATTAGATGAAATAATTATCTTAAGTAGATGAAGATGATTAGCTTATTTCAATAATTAACTCCAAATTACCGTTATAATCTTCTTTTCCTAACATCTATCTCTCTTGTGAAGAAACTAGTAAATATAGACGTGATCCTAACATTTGAATTAAACTAAAGATGATCACAATACATGCAAGAATATTGGTTCGAGATAATGTTGTACTTCCCCTACTTTATTAATCTGCTAGGGTTTCCACAACCCTAGCTAAGAATATTATCCGCTCATTGTTGTGATAATTAATGGAATTCATAAATAAAATCGTTAAATCAATCTCACAATAATTAATGAATAAAATCCAAAGTCTCCAATTGAATAATCAACCAAAAACAGAAATCGAAGAATTCTAAGATCAAAATAAAATTTCGAAATCAAATATATCTTTGTAAGTTATAAGAGTGCATAAACTAACTACAAACATCGAAAGGGTATTTATAGAAAACAAGAAAACCCTAGTAAACCAATCCTGAACAAAATCAGAAAATCAACGTCGGTGACCACCTATGGGGCATAGGTGGCACCTACGGGGCGTAGGTGGCCCTATGTGGCATAGGTGGTCCCATCGTAGGTGCCAGCACCCATAACTCCTGGAAACTTCTCTGCACTTCAATTTTTTTGACACCTACAGGTCATAGGTGCTACCTACAACCCATAGGTGTCCCAATGTAGGTGATATGCCAAAATTCTTCAGCTTCTGAATCTCTGAACATCAACTTTCTGGCCCATATTCTGATATATACTCCATATAGGTAGTACCTACGGGGCGTAGTTACCCATGTAGGTGTCCTTATATCTTTAATTTTTTAAATCTTTTCTCCTTTTCAGCTCCAAACCCTGGTTTCCTACAATACACAACACAAAACACCTCATATCTAACACAAAGAACTAAGCAACTTGCATATTTTCATCATCTTAAGCGTAAATGTGCTATGAAATCATTGAACATAAGCTATATCCCCAAGTGAAAATATAATAAGTGTAGCATCATGTCACGACCCAAACTAGGGCTTGGCCATGATGGGTATTTCAAGTCCGCCACTGAACGGAGACCATTCCTTTTACCTAGTCAAACAAAACATAATACAACTAGCAGAGGATGAATTCTGAACATATAACAACATAGAATAAGCAACAATAAAAATGTGCTAAAAATCCATAACACCAACTCCCTATCCGCAGTAATCTATACACACTCTAAATGGATCAAAACCAATCTAATTCAGGATATTTCCTCGATAATAGCTAAAAAGGTAACCAAAGAGATAGTCTATGAAAAAAATTAGACCATAAAGTAATAGACAATCAGAAGACGGAGGCTCACCACTTTAAGTTGACTCACAAGCAATCTAAGAACCACCTATCACTATGCAGGAAAAGTGGAAGTGTCTTCATTCCCTACATCGCGTGGGGGTACGTCGTTCGAAGAGGGTCAGCAGGTTAAGTGCTAGCATATAATCATAACATATATCCATAGGGGACTTGAATCTCCCGATCATACCTTAAGGGTGGCATGAGCACACGATTAAAGGAAAGAGTGATTCGAATACTCAGCCATTTAGACCCCCACACCGATAAATGTCATTTCTCGTATTAGTCCTCTCGGGACCTTAACTTTCATGATGAACTACATAACCCCTTTTATGCACAATTAAATATTTAGCACATAACCCATTCATTAAAATTAAGGAGTCATTCATTACGACAATATCAAGTGGTATTGTCATACTGACTATAGCTTGCAATCACATATTAATTTACCAAATCCAACCATTGCCAATGGTACTCTAACCTATTAACTATAGGAATCCAAAGTTTCGAGTAGGAACCAAACCCTTTATCCAAGTGGGAATCTAACCCTCCCCAACCAATAGGAATCCAAAGTCCTAAGTAGGAACCAAATCATTTAGCCAAGTGGGACTCTAACCCATTTTCCAATAAGACTCTAAAGTTTCAATTCAAAACCATTTTAGTATCCCAAACCTTTCAGAAGACAATTCGGCCACTTATGCAAGGAATTAGTTAAAAATAGTAGACAAAGTTAAAGGATAATTCACATTCCAAAACCAATCATGCAAGGGGATTGACGTTCTCATCAATTTCAATGTCAAAATTCAATTACTCAGGGAGAAACCATGACCCTCATTCCATAACCATGCCCGTGCACCCAATGAGTTCACAAATCATCAATTCAAACAATAATTATTTCATAAAAACCATGGGTAAAGCATTTAAACAATCATTCCCCAAAACCCTCAACCCATTGTTCAAAACCCACATTAAAATAATGTGTACACCAAACCAAATCAATTTATGCCATAATTTAAAACACAAGTTTGGGGAGAGAGATACATGCCTTAATCACCAAGAAATTTGGAGAAGAAACCTCCTTTGAGACCTTAAAGGCCAAAATCTTAAAACTCTAGCTTTGTATTTGAATTGGGAATTTGAGAGGAGAAAAGAACAATTGTTTGAGTAATAAGAAGTTATGAGGTCCCTCGGGGTATTTTAGGTCATGGTTACCTATTGGCGAAAGAGGTAACTAATGTGCCTTTTAAATAAAAGCTAAAAAGTGTTGGCAGTCGTCACGGGTCAACTTACGACTTGTGATGACTCCTTATGAGTTGTCACCATGACTCATGATGTAACAAGAATCTAGGTCACACACATTATTCTAACTATGAGTCGTAGCGTATGACTTATATCTATACCTTACAACTCATTAGATTTAATCGTGGTCTTGACAGTAACTTAGGGACCCCTCACTGGTGACCCTACAATTCAAACCATATGAATCATATAGAGTCTTGACGACTCATTCAGTCTAGTTGCACTCTAAGTAGACATATTGGGCAACTTCACTAGCTGCCTTACGATTGGGGGCCTATGACCCACAGTGACACCTTACTACTGATAAGGTAAGTCATAGGTTAGGTAGTAAGCTCAACTCAAAAATTTTTAAGGCCCCAAATTTTTGGGGTGTTACATATCAGTTCAAACATATATCTTTGTAGGTATCATTGGCCGATCAGGGTAAAAACATATAATATCAATAGATAATAAGGAGGAATTCATAACACTAATTAAGATTTCAGATTACTAAAACCAACAATGCCCCTTTCTTAAGGTTATTGACATATCTCCCTTAACATCTCTATGGCCTGTCAACGATTTAACCTTTTTATGTGTCTTTGTTCTTTAACAATTTGACAGCTCATAAGTTCCCTAACTATCACTTTCAGCTCCTTCACTAACAGCCCACGACTCTACACCTCATTCATGATGAATCACTATTCCACCTCTAAATCACACTGGCAAGATTATCAGTTTGACTTAGAGTACCATAATAACTTGACTGGATCACCCAATATCCTACATACATGACACATGACATGGGCCAAATATGATCATATCACTTTATTTTATTAGTAATACAAGTTCACAAGTACATAATTACAAGTAAGTGGGTTCTTTCAACTATAGTCATCACAATAGTTATATTAATTGAAATAATGAATGCATACATGCAAGGTGTACACATATACTATAGTCAGTAGGGACTTTCAGCTTTGATCTACATAGGATAAGATTGATCCATGCACTAGTAATGGCGTGGTACCCAATTCAATAATAGTGTTGAAGTGACACCCAATCCATGATACAATGTAGAATTAAAAGTTATTCCATATAACAGCGTCAGCGTGACACCCAATCCATATATCTTATCACTACCATCTAAAAACCATATGTTCAACGTCTAATGAAGTGAATAGTCACAAGTAATGACCAAAATATAATCACAACATTCAACTCATATATTAGCATAGATTAATTTAATTCCACATAAAACTAGTGACTCTCCCTTACTCAATACACAGCCATACCCCTAGCTATTACCCATGCTTATATTAATGACCTCAATCCCAGACACTAGGCTTATCTCTCAATTTTCTTAACTTATACTATGTCCATACTAATCCTACTAGGAACAAATACCCACAAACACATACATACCTACCATAACTCTTCTGACTCCTTTCAAGTTATCACGACATCTAGGAACCTACTACCTATCCCTTTTACTCTCTATCCGAGCTTTATTAAAATCATATGAGCTCATCAAATGTATACACTAGCCCTAACTCATATTCATACTTTCTTAGTCACCCTAACCATTATTCTTACTCATAAATGCACTTTCTCCTACTAGCCTCTCTTTATACCATACAAAACTCATACACTTGGACATTTAAAGGAATAAATATATTTTAATACCTTATCATTCAAATCATAGTCTTTATCCTAGTCTAGTGTAATTCTATCTAACCAAACTCAATGCTTAAAGTCATAATGCATGTAATATCCCAACATCACTATCATTATTATGTAAATCTAGCCTAATTCTACTACATGAAACCATAACCTACCTCATAGATAAATTTCACTGCTAAAGAGAGAAGAGTTCCACACATTACTTGCCTTTTTCTAATATTGTAAACTCTATCAAAATGCTTTAAAATTTCCATCATGGAGCTTGGCCTCCAAATCCTATTATAACACCCTGCATTTCTAAGCTAAGAACCCACTGGTTCATCAAATGTGTGTAGACCCAATCTAATGATTCCTAATTATACATATGTGTTAATATAATTTCCTTAGTGCGTGAAGATCCCTAAACATAAATGAAGGTCATGAGAAACTCCTAGCACATAGTTAAGCTGAAAGATTTCTTACATGATTGAATTCTTGTATTAAATCGATCTATAGTTAAATATTAATAAGTAAATCCTATATTCTGAAGATTTTTAGAGATCAAGACCCACAAAATGAAATTTCTTTGAGTCTTAACACATTCAAATTTTACTTAATCTAATAGTTGAGTAAAAAGTTAAGACCAATTTACCAGAGAGGGTTCGTGCCACGTCAAGTGGTATAAGCTGAGGACCCCAAAATAACAGGGGTCTATAATATCTCCATACTGACCTTATACTTCACAATCACCATCATTCCATAAAGCTAAACCTCTGTGATGGTTTTGTGCCACCCTAGGCCCCCCCCCCAGGTATCCCAACTTTGCTTTTCCTCCATTTTTGCAATAGTAAATGGGTATTTTGACCCCAAACACTCTTATAACTTAATATAACCCTATTTTCCATAACACTTTGAGATTAAATCATTGTGAATTCTTCTTCCAAATCTCAAGAATGCAAAAAGGGGTTTATCTCAACAATTCAACTTTAAGGCTCCAAACTCGAGCTCTTCTTCAAGAAATCGATAGGTTCAAGTATGTAGAGTTTCAATAAGGATAATCTTTTTATCTTTGTTTCCAACTCAAGTTTATAGATTATATAACTATGTATTATTCTGTTAAGGTTTAACCCCAAGCTTTCAGTTCAAATTTTCATGTTCCACAATGAGTTTTCCTATGTACTTGATAATATTTATGAACTCCCATGGTTTAATTGCATTCATATTTATGTCTTTAAATCCTTGTTTAAGATTTGATGGAATGTTCATGAAATCTTAATTAATTGGGATTGAACCTTTGGAATTTCTAAGAATATATGTCGTTAGTATGATTTCAAGATTTCTAGCATAAATTGAAAACATGTTTGTAACACCCCGTAAAAGTCGTGCATGGATTATTAGCCTTTAATAGAGTGCCCTTAGACTTAAAAACTTGAAAATTTTTGTAAGTGTAATGAGGACTTAGTGTCATTTTAGCTGGCAATCTTTGGGATACAACTTTTCAACCTTCCTGATATCCGTTTTTAGATTTTCAAGTTGCGTTACGATCGGGAAATCTCATAGTACATCTCGGATAAGTTTTGGAATTTTTCGGAATGCATAAGGCTGCGTTTGGATTTCAAAACAGTAGCAAAACTCATAGCCTATTGCCCAGTTTTCAGCATTTCAGGGTCAACTTCAAACGATCATAAATCCCTGTATATAATGAACCGTGTGAGATATAATATATCAAACGAAATCTTTTTGAGTCCTCTTTCAAATACAGTTGGTTTCATCCAATTTGATTATATGAGTAAAAAGTTATAATAGATTTACTCCAGACTATCAAACTGTCAACTGAGGGACAGATTTGACCTTAATTGTTCCTTAGGGGTATTTTGGTCATCCTTCACCCCTATATATACCACCAACACGGGATTTAATCCCTCAAACACCAAAATACACTTTCATTCATCAAAATTGCTCAACAACACTCCTTAGGGTTTCAAAATAAAAACCCAAATAGTTCAAGATTCGACCGTAGGTTTTCGAAGATAATTACATATTCGGAATCACCAATCCGCAAGCTTCAAGAAACATCTACTATCCTTGGAAATAGAGGTACGCGGGACTTTTCCTAAATTCTCATGGGCATAGAAAAAAATCATGTTTTAGAATGGGGTTTTTAAATTATGTATATATATTTATGTATAAGATGTTTTAACATCATTGTTTTGGTCCTTTGACCATCTCCAAAGCGATTTGACAGTTTATATACATATATGAATGAATGTGTTTCAATTTTGAATACATGAACTTGCTAAAGACATTTGACCACCAGGTGTTTGATGAAATTTCTGCATGAATTGAACTTTAAGTTTCGGAATATGAAATCCTTTACATCAGTTACATGTTTTGGTGGTCTAAACTATGTTTTGAATGAAAGCTCTTGCTTAATACATTATGGCTCAGAAAAATCATGACTTGCAATGTCTTGGTATGAAAATACCAATTCAGACTAACGCCATATCAGACTCAGACTAACAGACATTTTAGACTTTCATGATTTTAGACATTCAGAATGTTATATGTACAGAAAAGCTGAAAAATGGGCATACAGAGATGTTAGGTGGTTCCCCGAAGAGGGCTTGAGTTCAAGCGACTCATTGCCTAAAACCGTGGTTTGCCGACCCGGGTATACTATTATGCGCTGACTTAAATGTCTTATGGCATATCAGACTCAGACACTCCAACCCTTGCGGCACACTTGGGTTGGGGGCTTCCCCGCCGAGTCAATGGCGGATTCCATACAGCCCGTGGAATATCAGACTTGTAGGGGAATACCACCTAACTCAGAAGTAAAACACAGATCTTGATTTGAAATGAACAGGCAGGTTACATGTTTTCAGAAAGGGCCCATGTATTTTTCGGAAATAGTTTTATACATGATGTCTTGATGAAAAATTGCTTTCACTTAATATATATATATATATATATATATATATATGTATGTTCCATTATACTATTTTTGGATTGCTTCGCATGCCAGTACTTTTGTGCTGACCCCCCCCTCTTCCAGGTCCTGAGGTACAGTCTAGGGGTCCAGCTACTTAGTAGACATTCTCGGATTTGCAGACTTGACCTCGCAGTGGTGAGCCTTCTATTATTCGAAAGGCCTAATTATGTCAGATATTATCTTATTTATTATGTTTTGGTTTACTGGGGGCCTTGTCCCAGTTTCTTTTCAGACAGATATTTGTGTTCTTAGTAGAGATTTCGCAGACTGATGTCGGATAGTATTATTCAGAAATGTTGCAGAACTTGACCATGTATTTTGTACTCAGTTTCAATTCCGTATTTTACTATGATTACGAACGTTGTGCATGATAACCAGATAGAGAATGGGTGTTCCGGGACTTCATGGTTCGGGATGCTCGTCACGGCTAAGGCCTAGGCTCGGGTCGTGACAATGTTCCTTCCTTTGACATGGTTTTGCCCAAAGATAAGGGAAGTGAAAGACATAAATATGAATTTTTAATGATTGATGTTCTTAATATGATTTAACATAACATATCACGATTTAGCATGAATATCATGACTCAAACCAGGGCCTAGTCGTGATGGGTATCTCAATCCTTCTGTAAGCCAGAGACCATCCCCTTAGCCTTATATCCAAAACATAGTAAAAGAATACAGCGGAAGACAACCAAACATGATGATAAAAGGAATATATAAACCAAATAAGAACTATGATTCAAACGGAAAAACCACTCCATAATTGTCCACAAAAGACTCTAAAATCAAAATGCCAAACTTGATTAGGACATGCCCTAGACAATGACAAAGCAAAGTCATAATCCCTTAAATCTTAGAAGAAACCTTATGAAATATCAAGGCTTTCTGAAAGATGGAGGCTCATCACTTTATAGAAACTCAACCATCACACCACACTACCTAACACTGCACAAGACTAGCAGAAAAACCCTAGGACCTTATACCATGAAATAATGCAACATCCAGAGACAGTCAGTGGGATAAACACTAGCATGTGACTTAGGGAAAGTGTTAAAGTAATGTCATTTCCAAAACCAATACAAAACCACATGCGCAAATTCATATATACACATATAAGATATAGAGATATGGTAAAGGGTCATGAATATGAGATTATAAGATATTAACTGGGACTGTGTAGCTTTATCCATACTAAGGGCATTCATGGGCTATATGGTTTCAACTCTCCTTATTGAAATGGCCCCGTGCGTGTTATCCACATAAACTGAGAAAATTCGATAATGAGCCGAGAACCAAGTCTTCAGTCATCCCAAAAATATAATGTGTGAACCAAAAACATGGCCATATAGACCCCCATACCGACAAGCATAGTTTTTAGTATTGATCCCCACGAGACCTCCACCTTTACAGAGAGCTACATAAACCTTTTAAGACCAAATTAAAAACATTTTAGCCCAAATTAAAAAGATTTTGCACATAATCCTAACCATAAAACAAGGATCTTATTTTAAGGTATTTACCACTTGGTATCGTCATACAAATTATGCTTGCAAGCTTATATAATCATGCCAGTCCATTTGAATTAACCAATTGACTCCCAAGTCCCTCTTTAAAATCCAAAAACATAGCCATCAAGGCCTTTCAAATATGTTTTTATCCATTAGTCCATTAATGAAATTCAATAGTTTCAAAAGGGAGTTAAATCATGCAAATTTCACATTTAAAATAAAAATCATTCAAGTGGGTTGAGGTTAATGCCATTATTAAGCCAAAATCTATCAATTTAGGGAAACCCATGTTGCCCATTCCAAATTCCATAATAATGTACCCATTCAGTCCCAAAATTAATACTTTAAGTGTACACGAGACATTTAAAGCATGGGAAATGTCATTCAAGTGATCATAATCAAAAGCCCTCAATCCAATTTAAAACCCAACAATTAAATCACCCGAATAATGATTAAAACATATGCCATAGTATAAAATTCAAGTTAGGGATGGGATACATGCCTGAAATACCAAGAAATTGAAACAAATCCAAAGTTGGGAGAAGGGATGAATTCCTTATGAACCCTAGTTTTCTCTAGCTTTAGGAGTTTAAGATGAAGAGAGCAAATCTGATTTTGATTCACTAAAGGCAAATTGGCTATTTGAGTGTTTTTAAGTCATGGGTAATAGCTAGATGAGAGGAAAAGACCAAAATAACCTTAATCAAAATATTCAAGAAAACTAGTGTTAGTCATCATGACTCAGGTAATGACTCGTGAGGTTTGACCATGAGTCATTACTTGGACTCATTACCTAAGGATCAATATCCTAGCCATCCACAGTTATGACAACGAGTTCGTCATAACGGCTCATTATGCCTCTTAATGAGTCGTACCTTGGTCTCATAGTCAAGGGACCAAAACTTTGGCAAACTCACTGCTATGATCATGAGTGATTATCATGAATCATTACGACTAACAACGAGTCATTACGAGGAGCCATGATTAGGGAATACTCTTGGGTGAATCTTATTGTTGAGATGACGAGTCTCACCACATGACTCTTCGCATGAGTTGGGGTCAAGGTAATTTCTCCACTATTATAGAAATTGGCCAATTTAACTGTTTATCACCTGGAGGTCCTATAGTTGAAGTACTTGGGGTATCAGATTACCTCTGCCCTACTCAGGATAATTTTTCCTTGAATCAGGATTTAGGGAACCCTTGGAACGAAAAGAAAAATGAATTGTAACAGAACCAAATGACAATTTCAAAATGCCATAAGAATGAGAATGGAAATAATTCCTCAAGCATTTTCATCCAACATGGGGAATAAAAATAGGTATTTTAGTTCTCATATCTTCCTCAACTTCCCAAGTAGCTTCTTTTACCTTTTGATCCCTCCAAATAACCTTTACCGAAGCTATATTGATAGTCCTCAACATATGAACTTATCACGACCCGAACTAGGGCCTGGTGGTTATAGGTATCTCAAGTCCCACGTGAATTGTAGATCACCCCCGTACCTAACCAAATCAAACACACCACACCCCAAAGTAGGATTAATTTTGAGTATATAAAAAGATAAGAGAATATTAATTTAAAGACATTAAAACAAGTCCAAAAAGAAAACCTACCGATACCAGTATCAAAGCCATTACCACTATCGATACTGGCACCGCCCATGCCAGCAGTAATCCGATCAAGCCTCTAATCAACACCAAAAAGTATATAGTGAGGACATGTCCTCAACCATAGCCAAAAATTAAGTCCAAAGTAATAGTCAAAATATAAAGGAAACCATAATCATGAAATGAGTTCTTCTGAAGTATGAAAGATCATCACTTCAATCTGATTTACTAGATGATCTCGAATCCAAGTTACTGAGCAGGAGAAGTATAAGTATGACTAGTCCCTGCATCGCGTAGGGATATAACATCCGAACATAGTTAGCAAGGTAAACCCTAGCATGTAACTCGGGGATAATGATAACATAATGATATGACAAACAGTTTAAAATCATTCAAAGCGAGTGCATAAAATCAATTGCATAAATATATACATGTATATATCTCACATGTTGGGATAGTGAATAAGGCTTAATATGCATTTCAAAACTTAAGCTTGGATTTTGTAGCTTAATCGTCATATAATAGTACCCACGGAATATATGGGTCCTAACTCTCACCCCTGGTCATGCCCAGTGCGTGTAGCCGCACAAACCGGAGAATAATATCATATATATGCACATGGGGGACTCAAACCCTTCAACATATACCAAGGTAAATTAAGTACCCAATCATATAATGATTTATGGAGGACTTAAACCTCCCTAATCATGAAATAATAAAAAGAGGGACTCGAACCTCCCTGTTAACTTTGACCCCTGCATCGACAAACGTGATTTCTAGTATTGGTCACTCAAACCTCCATTTTCACGACCCATCTACACAACCCTTATTAAATCCAAATTAAAACCATTGTCACACATTCCCACTCAATGAACCACATTAAACTTTTAGGCATACATTGTTGGTATCGCCGTACCAACTACACTTGCAAGGTAATACATCATGCCAAAATAACTTCCATTAATTTGGTGAGAACAACTCCCTTTGTTCATTAATACATATTGAGGAACACCGACTCCCTTTATTCATTAAATCATGCCATTGTATTTCAAATACTTCTTTATATCATGCAATAGTTCAAGGCTTGTTTAATTTTACAAATTCCCACAATTTTCATAACGAACACCAATTTTACCTTATGGGGTTGGGATTATAGCAACTTCAAAGCCACAAGTTTGGGAAAATCACAATTCTCTAGTTCATTAACCATGCCCATGCACTCACATGTTCAAAATCATATTAAAGGCATCAAAATTATATATATAAACCATGAGAAACATTGTTCAATTCATAACATGCAAAACCGATAACCTTTGTTTTCAAAACAAAAACAATAATCTTATGAACAATACTTTAAATCACATGCCTTTACAAAATTAACAAGGAGGGAAGAGTAATATGTATGAAATAGTAAGATATATAGAGAGAAACTCCCCTTGAGAGCCTTAATTGATCAACCTTTTGGAAACGTTAAGTGTTCTTGACCTTGAGGATTTGGGAGTATTTAAGGAGTTACTTAGATGTTTCTGAGAGATAATGACATCCTAAAAGAGGCTATAATTCATGGGTTTCTGTTTGGTCCAGAGGGGAAACGTCCAGAATGTCGTCAACTTAAAAGCTGAAAAAGTGCCTCCTTTGCTTATGAGTTAACCCCTTGACTCATAACCACACCATACGACTCATCACCATAAGTCATAACTAAGGCAGTACCACTAAGGCACCTTATACTTCTATCCTTATGAATCAATGACACCAATCATAATGGGACCCTACAACTTGTAAGGTCTAGTCGTAGTCAACATAGAACATATATTAGGACATACACTGGACTCCCTATGATTACACTTAAAGACTCATAATATCTCATTACGGCTCTTAGTGAGCCACCGTACTTGGAGCAGAACCAAGACTCGAACTTACTGGTTTGGGTACAATTCATCCCAATGAGTTGTCAAGACACCCTACGACTCAGGGGATCCAGTCTTAACCAAGGAAATGAGCCTAAAGCTTAAGAAATTTTCAAGGGACAAAATTTGGGGTGTTTCAATTCTCCCCCACTTGGATCATTCATCCTCGAACGACGAGAAAAGGAATTTGCTAGCACGATTTGACTCTACCTTCCCTTACTCTAACCTTTAACAAACTCAGAAAATAAAGATGCTAAGGAAATCACCCTTTCCTTTACAAAGCTAGAAAAAAAAGATGTTAAGAATAACACATACCTTACGCATAATTATTTGAAAAAGAAAATAGGAATGGATACGTGGACTTCATGTCCTCTTTGGCTTCCCAAAAATCCTCTTTAATCTTTTGGTTCCTCCATAGAACTATTACAGAAGCTACATCCTTCGTCCGCAACCGACGAACTTGCCGATCCAAAATTTCAACTGGGATATCCCTATATGATAAGGAATCCAAAATACCAATATCATTGAAGGCACAATCCGAGATAGATCACCCACACACTTTCTCAAAATTGATACAAGGAACAATGAATGAATAGAGCTCAAACTAGGAGGTAACTCCAATACATATGCAATATTACCAAACCTCTTTAAGACCAAGTATGGGCCAACATATCGGGGACTGAGCTTCACTTTCTTCTCAAACCGCATTACTCCCTTAATGGAAGATACCATTAAGAACACTTAATCATAAACCTTAAACTCTAACTCCCTATGCCTCATATCTATGTAGGACTTTTTGAAACTTTAGGCAGCTTTAAGTCTATCCGAAATCACCTTTACTTTCACCATCGCTTGGTGAACATAATTCGAGCACAATATCTCCATCTCACCAACCTTGAACCAACCAATAGGAAACCTACACCTCCTACCATACAATGAATCAAACAGGAAAAACCCAATGCTAGAGTTGTAGCTGTAATTATACGCAAACTCTATAAGAGGAAAATAATAAACCCAACTATCGACATAGTAAATAATATAAGCAAGAAGCATCACTTCCAATGTCTGAATATTCCTTTCTACTTTCCCATTTAACTATGGGTGAAAATCAAAACTAAGGCTCACCTTATTTCTCAAACCTCTCTGAAACAAATGCCAAAATAATAATGAGAACTGAGTACCGTGACCTGACATGATAGAAATAGGTACCCCATACAACTTCACAATCTTTTGAAGGAATAACTTCACATAATCCTCTACCAAGTAATTAGTCCTTACTAGCAAAAAATGAGCAGACTTAGTCATCCGATCCACGATGATCCAAATTGAATAAAACTGATTTCAAAACCAAGGAAGACCGGTAATGAAATCCCTATTAATCACTTTCCACTATCACAAAGTCAAGTTAATCTCTTGAGGCAACCTACCGAGCCTAATGTGCTCAACCTTCACTTGTTGACATGCTATGTATTTATCAACAAAACTGGCCATATCTCATTTCGTATTGTTCTATCAATAAATCTTCGTAAGATTGAGATATATCTTCGTTGAACCAGGATGAATGACATAACGTGCCTTATGAACCTCAACCAAGATCTTATTTCTCAATCTATCTACATCGGGAACACATAATCTACCTTGGTACCTCAAGATACCATCACCACCAATCTAAAAAGCTACAACCTTTTGCTGACCCATATCTCCCTTAATTTTTATTAAGATAGGATCCAATACCTGCTTCTCCGTTATTTCAACAATAAGTGATGGATTCACCACTTCTTGAACAAACACACCACTATTCTCAGAGTCCAAGAGACAAAATCCAAGGCTAGACAAATGGTGAATATCTTTCACCAACTCCCTCTTATCCTCACCCACAAGAGATAGAATCTCCATGGATAACCTGCTAAGAGCATCAGTAACCATATTAGCTTTACCTAGGTGAGAGTGGAGAGTCATGTCATAGTTTTTCAACAACTCAAGCCACTTCCTCTGCCTAAGATTCAACTCCTTCTGAGTGAATACACATTGAAGACTCTTATGATCAGAAAAGATATCTACATGGACACTATAAAAATAATGTTGTCAGATCTTCAGTGCAAACACCACAACCAACAACTTCAAGTCATGAGTCAAGTAATTCTTCTCATGAACTTTCAATTACCTAGAAGCATAGGTCACCACCCTACCATGCTTTATCAACACACAACCAAGTCCCACATGGGACACAACACAATAGACAACCAAACCATCAATGTCCTTAGGCAGAGTCAAAATTGGAGATGAAGTCAACTTATCTTTAAGCTTCTCAAAACTACCCTCACATGCATTAGACCACAAAAAATTTTCCTTCTTCTGGGTAACCCTAGTAAGCAGGGCAACTATAGTTGAGAAACTCTCTACAAATCTCCTATAGTAATTGGCTAAATCCAATAAGCTCTGAATATTGGCTAGAGTCGTAGGCCTAGGCCACTTCTTAATCATTGCAACTTTCTATGAATCCACTATGATCCCTTCACTAGAAATGACATGACCCAAATAAGTAACAACGTGCGACCAAAACTTGTACTTCAAAAACATAGCATACAAATGCTAATCTTTTAAGGTTTGAAACATGATACGAAGGTGATCGACATCATTCTCCTCATTCTCGGAATACACCAAAATATCATATATAAATAGAATAATGAAAAAATCTAGAAACTGTTAGAAGACCTTATTCATCAAGTCCATGAATATCGTCGGGGCATTTGTCAAGCCAAAAGACATGACTAAGAACTTATAATGACCATACTAGGTTTGGAAGGTGGTCTTATTGATATCAACATCCCTATTTTTTAGCTGATGATAACCTAACCTATGATCAATCTTAGAGAAATACCTAACACCTAAAGAAGGTCAAACAAATCATTAATTTGAGGAAGAGGATACTTATTCTTCATTGTAACCTTATTTAAGTGACGGTAGTCGATGAACATTCGTAGGGAACCATCCTTCTTACACATGAACAAAATAGAAGCACCCCACGAAGACACACTAGGTCTGATATAAACCTTGTTAAAGAGGTCGTTAAACTTCTCCTCAAGTTACTTCAACTCAGTCGGACCCATTCATTATGGAGGGGTAGTGATGGGACGAGTGTCCAGAATAACGTCAATCCTAAAATAAATCTCTCTATCGGGAGGGACACCAAGAAGATCATCAGGAAAAACCTCAAGACATTTATCAACCACAGGAACGAATGTTAATAGAGGACCCTCTGAGTTTGAATATTTAACCCGAACCAGATGACAGATATATCCCTTGGAAATCAACTTTCGAGCTCTAAAATATGATATAAACCTTCCCTTAGGTACTAGAGAACCCCTTTCCAACTTAATGAATGGATCATTAAGGAATTTAAACATGACTTTATAGGTCCAACAATCTAAGCAGGCATAGCACGAATACAACTAATCCATCCCTAATATGACATCAAAATCGACCATGTCTAACTCTATCAGAACTACTAGAGTTTATTTATCACCAACGGATAGCAAAAAACCCTTATTGATATAACCCAAATAGATATGAAAGATTTTAAACCTATTTTTTTAAGGCCAACTTGAGGAGGTTCAAACCATGATTACCCAAGAGTTCAAAAATGCACTTGGAGGACCTTCATTAAGCTTCTAAACTTATAATTTCATGTGTGGTTGATTGTATGGAGCTTGGAATACAGTTTAGAGAGCAAAAGACCTTACTAACTAAAGAAGACGTGTAGAAAAAGACCTACCATAAGATCAACTAGCTATTCCATAAACCTTCCAAGGAAGGGAGTAGAGAAACAACCACTGCCTCCCAGCGATGGCCAGTTAAGAGAGTCATGGCCAATCACCATAGTCGTTACCCTTATATAACAACTCAACATGGGCATCTTTTTAATTAGGTCTTGGGTTACTTTGGGACCTTAATGTAATAGATTAGTCTTGAACTATAAATAGATAGCTTTAGGGATTTCTTACTTAGTTTTTGTTGATTAAAATTACATGATAAATTCAAGAAAACTCCATGAGAGTGTTTTGAGTGCTTGGAAAAGCCAATGTTGAACCTTGACTAGAAATGATGGTTGTAAGGGAGATCTAATGTCATGACCCGATTTATATGTCATGATGGAGCCTACTAAAATTTTCCAGTAGGTAAGCTGACATCGTAACTTAGAGCTAAGACAATGGGTTACCTTGGTAGAAATGTCCAACATGGACCAAATATACGAACACAATATAAGCAACAATGTCCTACTTAAAAGAAGAAAACTAAAATACGAATACCAATCCCCATAACCTGGTAGTGTTAGCACAAAAACATCTAAGCCTGGCAATAGGAATTATAACTCAAAGTCTAAATAGTCATATACATTCATCTTAAGTACAAAAAATAAAAATAAGATAGAGAGGAAATGGGATACTCGGACTCCATGAGCTCACCTAGTCTCCAAAAAATTAACACAACATGATCTCAACACAGCGATGACAACTAGTGCTAGGGCCTGCACCCAAAAGATACAATAGTGTAGTGTGAGTACCAAAACAATGGGTAGTCAATAGGCATCATCAATCGACTAAGATAAATTATAATATAAATTAAGACAATAATGATAAGTCAAGGTACAGAAGCGAACCTGAATTGTCTCCATCATAAATGTACAAAACTACTAGCTGACTAGAGTAATATGATATCTCATATCGATACGTACCACAACCATCTTACAAAGTGAATAACCAATTCAAAATCATATATATATATATATAATGACAGTCTCATAAATACAAAGTTCAACAAACATACAATTATTCAAGCATAATGTAAAATACTTACCACAATGTCCCATACCACCAGGAAGTACACCCAAAAGAACATAACTTGAGAACTCATCATAGTGTCCTATACCACCAGAGAGTGCACCAACAGATAAATTGATCAATCTATCTAGATTTATAAAAATACACAAACAACTCATGTTTTCAACCATTTCCACATTTCCAGTCATGGTCACTTGCCGATATCCTAGACCATCATCAACTACCGTAATTCAAACCAACATATACTAATGCAATCATAGTTATATAGGAATTTAGACCTCTAATTCATTAATATAGTTAATCTAGTCTATATTACTAACCACCACTTATTATTAAGCTACTAGTATACTAGTCATCAAAAGGCCTCCAACTGTTAGCCTTACCGACTTCTCACCTTCTCTTTCTTCGTGAAGTAATAACTAAAAAGATTCTTTAGATTGCAAACATCCATATATATCCAAGACGTAACACTAAACTATAATCACCATTTAACAAACTCATTCTTAGTTAACATAAGTGAACTAGTTATCAAGATAGTGAGAAGCTACATATTACCAATACATTTGCTGTGTATAAATTGATGTTTTTTATAGTTAGCACCATGATTAGCTAGGTCCTTGTTTAATCATCCAACGACATAGCATACTAGACATCAACATCACTAATCATCAACAACGTAAAGTCTATCATCATCATTAGTCATCATATAACCATAACTACTAGTTACCACAATTTAACTAAAAAAGGTCCACCAACTAGTGTTCTAAGCATTCCAGCCATCAAAAAACATAACCACTTTATATAGACAACTAGTTATCATGTAACCCATTTTACTAGGTGAAATCTCATAACATAACCATTTATCTAAGCCAAATATATCCACTGGGTAAATTAATTCTAACCATGGTTACACTTTCCAATTAGTCTTCACTTATTATTTGACATATTCTACTTCTATTCACTATTTAGTACTAATAAGAGCCACATCACTTAACTAGTGATTATTGGCAGAGAATTATAGATGACTTCCCAAGGAGAGCACCATATCCTAAGTGAACATAAGGACTTAACCATGCAATGACATAACCAAACATATACAAACATGTTCATATATACTTACCATATGTAACATCACCATAACATTAGTATATCCTCCGAGTCTATCAGGCTCCATAATAACATCAATACCTCTTTCGGATTTACTGGGTATTACCACATCATAAATATATATTCCAAATTCACCGGACATCATCATCACATCAATACCTCTTTTAGATTTACCAGGCATTACCACATCATCAATATATCTTTTGGATTCACCAGGCATCATCATAACATCAATACCTCTTCCAAATTTATCGAGCTTCATCATAACATCATTATGTTTTCTGAATTCACCGGGAATCATCACATCTCTATATATCCTATGTATTCACCAGGTATCATCATACCATAAATAACTACTAAGACAATAATAAATACATACATATGTAATCAAATAAATAAAAAGTATAAGCCTACAACAATAGAGAGTAAGGGAGGTAATGAAATACATATCAAGGTACTTTACCATTAATCATCACCACATTATATGAGTAGATGCATGGGCATATATATCTAAATGATATAAGAAATCATAACTTTTCAAAGTTTCATCATAATTATTAACAAGTCAATTATAAGTCATGGGTATGCTTTCTAGAATTTTTGTTTTATCCACATGGATCATGATATTAGAGAAAGATATTCTTTTACATAAACATTAGCTTAGTTATTAAACTTGAATCATAATAAAATTTGTGACATAATTCAAGGCTCATATACATGTAAGCATTACAATCCAGACCATCATTTAGCACTATCACACCAAAATAATGATAGATTAATCATATAAACTCATGCAAGGGTGTTATAGAAGGTTCTGGGGTGAGAAATGGATGTGCAAAAATTTTCACTACTATAGATAACTGTCCTCAGGTAAGGTGATCGCGGTCATCAGGACCGCAATCGCAATACTTGAGACCATCATTGACAATTCTCTACATCAATCAAAACACATGATTTTAACTTCAATTTTGTGTTCTAATTAGGCACATAAACATCATAATCAAGGAAATTTAAGCCTAGAATACATGATTATACCCCAACTAAAAGAAATTTACATGAAACTTGTTTGGGAATTGAAGCGAACATATGGAGTACACGCTAATTTCAACAACTTTAAGGCCTAAATTAGGGTACTCAAGACTTCCCCATTGGTGTGTAAACTAACTACAATAGCTAGTCACCACAACACTCAAAAACAAGCATAGATTTTATGTTAAAAATACTATTTCAAGCCTTTACCTAAACTTCAAGTTCTAAGCATACAATTACATAAAAAACAAGGGAGTTTAGGAAAACATAACAAGTAGATGATGCAAGGGGATTAAAATAAACACTTGGGTACACAACACACAACCAAAATTTGGGAAGAATTAAAGAGGAATTGAGAATGGGTGTGTAGAAAAATGGTAGTTGGATGGTCATTTAAACTAATTTAACTGCAATTGCGGTCTTAGTTTTGCAATCATGAGTGCACAAACTCTGTGATCACATAGGCACGGTTCACAGTTGCGGTAATTGAGACCAAAATTTTGGTCTTCCACACTCTTCTATTAAGTCCAAATATGCTAATTTCATAGTTCCATTTTATATTTCAATCAAAATTCCTCATAGAACTACCTTTTCATGAATTATGCATGAACATATGCAAGGAATAAAATCTACTCTATCATGCATAAAATAAAAGGATATGGGCCACTTTTCTTGGCTTGATGGGGTGTCTCCTATCGAGCGCTTAGTTTAATATCTTGGCACGATGCCTCCACCACTTTTTTTTGTGTTTCTACTTAGATTTGAGTCTCCATCCTAAATTTCATTCACTATACAATGAGAGGTAGTGGGACAGAAGATTTAGATCTTCCATGATGAAATTTAGAAGATGTGATAAAGTGATGAGGGAGCTTCTATCTCACTATTTTATAGACAAGAACCTTTTACCAAATTTCACATCGAATTTCTAATTTGGCTCCTTGGGAAAAGGTAAGGATATCAATAGGCCACTAGTTTTACATCGGTAGTTGAGTTCCTTTACCTTTGATGAAAGAGTTTCCATGTCGTCTTTTGGAATGTCAAATCCCAAAATAGAGGGATGGCACTCCTTCTCCACACAATCCATCATGTGATTAGGTGGATGGATCTTCATCATATCCTATAAGCATAATATTGAAAAGTGGTTTGAGTAAGGCCTATCCCTAACATTTAGAATTGTTTCCTCATTAGCACCTTCACCCAGAAATGAACTAGACTCATCAGAAGAGATGTTCTTTGGTTTTTCTTTTGACTCTAGTACCATTTATTTTATTTTGACATCTTTAAAATTATTTGATTTGGTTGATTGGGAAATCACTGAGGATTCTTTGCTACAAAACTCATCATCATAATTTCGTTTATCTTCTTGATTAATCTCCTTTTTGGGAAATGGGTATGGTAGTGGTATTGGTAAATTTTAGTTCCTTGTCCATTTTCTCCATCTTGATGATTTCCTTCTTAAATACCTTTTTAGATTGATGTATTTCATGCATATTCTCCCATGTTGTAGTTACCCGATCAAAAATAGTTTAAAGCATTGCCTCAAAACTATTGGATCTGGTATATTTCTCTTCTTCCTCCTCCTCATGAGATCTATTAAACTCAAAAGAAGAGCTAGCAACTCGGTTAGAATAACAAGGGAGGGGGGGATTTGGATAATCACTCTAATATCCATCATGACCTCCACATAAAGAACAACCATACTCCCAATAAGATCATGATGGTGATTTTATCTCTCTCTGAGGAGAATATTTATAATCTCTTCAAAAGTCGATCCATCATAATATGGACATGGATCATCAAGATAGGACTTCAAACTACCAAAATCATATTTGTCGAAAGATGCCATAGAGAAAAGTAAAGCAAGAACAAAAATCTACCTAACAAAAGAAATAAAAGAAAATGATGAACAAATATTTATAATTTTGAATTCAAGAAAGAAAGCTAGAATTCCAAACCAATTCAATACGCTAAATTTTTCCTCGGCAATGGCACCATTTTTGATAACGCTCAACTTACACATCAATTTAAGTGAAAAGTGATCATCATCGATATATTTGTCCAATTTTGAAGTCGGGGTTAAATCCATGAGGAACAATGTGCGTACTGACTAAATTAGTTTGGAACGATAGATACTAGCTAAATTTCAAACCAATAGTAGAAAAAGAGGGGTTTGAAAGGTATCATACTTAATTTTTTTTTTAGGATTTTCTAATATTAACTCAAGGCTATAAATAGTTAGAGTCTAGGAAATTAGTCACGGATCTTGGGATTATTCTTTATTAGGGGTGACATATGCATGAGCATATGATAACTTGATGTAAATTCTAAGTGTTAGAGATGTGGTAGGCTAGGTTAGAATTCTTAGAGGTTAGTTTGTCAATAAAACCTCAAGGGTGTCACTCATTGATCCTTTTGAGTACCTAATGGGTGATTAAATAAAAACCACCAAATACCTTAATTATACACCTCTATTTCTAGGATGGTGCCCTAAATATAGTCAACTTTACAGTCACCCTTATGTATAAGATAGTAAAATTTAGTCAACCATGCTCATAAATTATCTATTATTGCCTTGGTTCCCACATCCCTCTTTCAAGGATGATGTGGGCTCACCCCTCTTTCAAGGATAGTTTGAGCTTTCAAAAGCTTGGCATATTCATCCATTAAACCCATTTTGGTATTTGGGGCTTTCACTCACAAATCTCAACCAATCTACTCAAGTAATAGTAGAATCTAACATAACAAACTAGAAAATGCACAAAGAAATCATATCCCACATATATTTATGCCCTATTCTAGCATAATCCCAAGAGGAAAAACTAGCTACTCATAGGATAAATAAGTAAAGATTCTATCCAAAATCTCCAGTGATTTGATTTGAGAAAATCTAAGTGAATGTCCAAATTATTAGATCCAATAAATCTTTAATGGGAATTCACTAATTCTTCACTTGGAAGTGACTCCAAAATATTTTTCACCCAAAAATTATACAATATTTTCTTCTCCAAGAATGGAGTCTACAACCCTAGAATAATATTTAAAAGTTGGGAAAGATGGAATGCACGAATGATTAGGGTTTTAGTCTTTATTTTGTCAGTTTTGGGAACAGACAAGTGTATTTATATTTCTGCCCTTGGGATGCATCTTTCTGCAAGACCACGATCGCATATGCTTGGCCTCTACCACGGACATTGTGACCACGATTAGCTCATGCAACCGTAGTGGTTGACCTTTTTAATGACCATTATCGCTATCCTCAGATCACGACCGTAGTAACTGAGGCCAGGTCTACTCCAGGTCTTCAGTTGAACTTTCTTACTTTCTTTTGATCTATTTTAGCTCCAAACTGCATCTTTCTATCTCAGCAACAATGTTCCTGCAAAATACGAATATTAGTCCATTCAGTTATAATTATGTCGCATTTATTATTTCAAAACACGGTAATGTGTATGAATGTTAAATGCAAATAAGTGGTAAAATCACCACTCATCAATTATTCCTCCTGTTTTACCCCCAGGCATCAAGTTTTACATAACGAGCATAATAATCCAGCTCTTAAATTTGAAGGGTTTATTTGTGAGTTTAACTACAGATGATTCAAATATGCACCTTATGAATTTCATCGGGATCTGCAGTTTGTATACAAATCGAGGGGTAAATCAAGAAGCGCATAGAATGATGTTGTTCCCCTTCTCACTTGTAGGAGAATAATATTTATGGCTAGGGTAACTACCTGGAGGATCTACCACTACATGGAATGAGTTGCCCAGGAAATTCTTGAATCGGTTCTTTTGTCCATTCAACATGCTACAACTAAAGGATGAGATCTATATTTTTAGATAGTTACAATCAAAATATATTTATGAGGCATGGTTAAGGTTCAAGAAGAAGTTGATTATGGTGCCCAACCATCAATGTTAGGGACGATCCTATTGGAGATATTTTATAGAGCCCTGACCATCAGTTCCAGAGCCATAGCGGACACCATCTCTAGAGAAGCTTTTATGAGACTATGCTGGGAGGCATCTTTAGAGATGCATGACCAAATTTCACTCAATAATCAAGGGTGGTAAACTTAGGAGGCTGAGTGGGTATCTGGCATATATGCTATTGGTGCCTCCCGCGACTAGAAAGTAGCTGATGATTTAGTAGTGCAAGATATTGTGCTGCTAAGAACAGATCTTGTGTTACTGGAAAAGCAGTTTGTAGTAGCAAATTTCTAAAAAGTGAACACATTAGGAGAATATGGTTCACCTTCCAAAGCTTCCGAGTCAGAGTTACAGGAGGAATCAAACTATCTGGATCATCAGTTGGCAGGTTTTTGAGCCCAAGGGCAAGGAAACCAAGGTCAGAACTATTATGACTGATACAAAGACCATAGTAGGGAGCGAGATAATTATAGGAGAAAGAAGAATGACAATAAACAGAATGTAGATTGTTACATCCCATCTTGAAGAAAAGATGCAAAATCAAGAATGGAAGATATACTGACTAAGCTGGTAAAGGGTCAAGAAAATTAGGAGATTAGCCTTATGGAGATTAAGGCTAACATTTTAGGGTTGAACTAGAAGTTAGAATCCCATGCCATTGCTATCAATTAGTTGGAATAACAATTTGGGCAAATCTTAACAACATTGAACCAGAGGCCGCTAGGCACCCTTTTGAGAAACACTGTGCAAAATCTAAAAATGGCGATCATGTTCTTTCCATAACCACAAGGAATGGTATGAGTACTGTTGATCTCCCATTATGATCTGGGGAAGTGACAAGACATGATGAGACTTCTATTAATAAGACACCTGTTGTAGAGTCAAAAAAGGTAATTGGTGGCAATGATATAGTTGGTAAGGAAAAAGGTAAGGGTCCAATTATTGAGTAGGAATTAAGAAAAATACCAAGACTACCCCCACCATTTTATAAGTGACTAAAGCAGATAAAAGAGGAAGAAAAGTTTAAGTAATTCATTTAGATGCTGAAGGAGTTGAGCTTAAATATTACTCTTTTTGAGGCATTGGAGCAGATAATTGGGTATGCTAGGTTTATGAATCAATTAGTTTTAAAAATAAAAGGAACTACAATTAAGGATGTTTATGGCTTGCACCACTATAGTTCAGTCACTACTAGGTCTCTGTCTAAGAATAGGGTGATCCTAGAGCATTTACTATACTATGTACTATTGGATCATCTTGATTCGCCAGAGCATTATGTGACTTAGGAGCCAATATAAATTTGATGTTGGTGGATATAATCAAGTAATTGGGCTTGATCCCTCCTTAACCGACTTCAATACGACTATTAATGGCTTACCGTATGGTGAAGAAACTTGTGGCCATTTCATTTGATGTGAATGTGAGAGTTGATAACTTTATCTCTTTGGCTGACTTTGTTGTTCTGGGCTATGAAGTTGACACCGAGATTCCCATCATATTAGGGAGACCATTTATGGACATAGTTATAGTGATGGTTGACATGAAAAAATAAGAGCTAATGTTCAAAGACAATAGTGAGGAGGCCACATTTAACATCCAAAAATCAATTAAGTAGCTAACCTACATGAGGGTGGTGTCAATGATAGATTTTATTGATGACCCTGAAGGGTAATCTTATGTGTATCTTGATGAATTTTGAGTAATCAAGGTGTAATACCCCGGGAAATTTTTTGTTGAAATTTTGTGCGTAAACCTGTTGGGTTCTATCTTCTAAAATGAATTATAAATTTTCCATGCAAAATGTCTTATATTATGACACACCATTGTGTAGAGTATAGAATAATATTTCCAAAGATATATGGATCATCCAAAATGGACACCCGAGCGACGAGTTATGAACATTTTGATCGAACCATGAATAGTAGTGAACAGTAAAACATGCAGGAAAAAGTATTGAGGCCAAGCGTATTTTTGCTCCAACTTTAAAAAATTATAACTCCTTGTACATAATTATCTAGGTGATATAATATATATCAACAGAAATCTATGCGAGTCCTCTTTCCAATGAAATTAGTTTCATCCAATTTGTCTATCGGAGCAAAAAGTTATGGTCGATCTATTTCAACCTATCAAAAGTGAATTTTTAGGTTAACTTCAAATGATCATAACTACTCGTACACAATTATCTGGGTGAGATACTATATATCAACGGAAATATATGACAGTCCTCTTTATAATGAAATTAGTTTCATCCAATTTGAATATCAGAGTAAAACGTTATGGTTGATCTACTTCAGACTATCAAAACAGTCCACCAAAGGACAGATTCGTGAATTTTTTTGATTTCTAGGGGCGTATTGGTCATTATCCCTCACCCAAAACCTGTCCAAACCCTATATTAAAGCCTATTAGAAACATTATATGTTATATTTCATCAAACTCTCTCAAAAAGAAAACCCTAAGCTCCTACATCGAACTTCAAGAACCTCCAAAGCTCACCATTAATTCTGCAAATGTATTCAAGATTCCAAGTTTCTGGTTCAAGAACTTCAAGAACCATCATTCAAAGTCACGATTAACATCTCAAAAATGAGTATCGATCTAAAGTTCATCATTCAAGGTATGTGGGGGGTTTTCAACAAGAACTCTCTTTCGTTCTTGTGCCCAAAAGTAATTTTCTTTACAAAGACATGATTTTTATTTGATTTTTATAAATTTGAAGCATGAAATCATATCTTATGATGATTATTATAAAATTTTGATGTTTATGATTTTGAAAGATGAATTTACATGTGTGGTGATATAAAACATGAATCTTGAATAATACTTATCATGATTTTGATAATTGGGTCGTGAACCCCCATTGGAAATTGTGTTTTTTTTAGAGTGTGTGTTATAAGCACGTTGATGTTGAATATTTGAGATATTTTTAATGATTTGACCTTTTGGTCTTAATGGAGTTGTTTTGAACTCGAGTGTAAAAGAAATCCACAATGTGGTTGATTTTGATAGATGGAAAGCATAATGGCTCCCGATGTATATTTATATATTACTGATATTATTTTATTGTGGATTGTCTTTGAAATGATCTGAGCTAAGTCAGGGAGAAATCTTTAGCACCGAGTGGGAGGTGTAAAGTGACCTTACTTCCCTAGAACTATGTGCCCCCAGAGGAGTGAGCCTGAGGCTAATTTATATAGTGATCACTAATTTTTGTGGATTTGATATCGATAATCCTACTCCAATGGCAAAGATAGGATGGCTTTCCCCAATGTGGGTTGTACGTTGGACTCCATGTAGCTCACATGGTTTATGTCGGTTATAAGATCTCCTAGTGTGTGTGTGTTTCCTTGTGTCTATGGTGAATGGTGAAGTAATTTGAAAGTGGAATTGTGAAAGTTATTCTTTCGAAAGATTTAAATGATATTTACATTATGAGAATTGATATTCTTGATGAACTGAAAGTGATTGACAAATTATATGATCACTCACATGTGTTATTGTGCTTATTTCATCCTCTCATGATTATGATGATTTTCTTTTGTCTAAGTGAGTCTTTCATACATCCTGCATATTTCTTATAAATATTTATGATGATGATGTTTATATAACTGCATACACCCCCATATACTAGGTTCCTTTCCATGGTACCGACCCACATCTTCGGATGTGGGCTGTATTTTCTCAGAATGTAGGTTCAGGTGCTTAGTTCTAGGTTCGACAGTGATTCTTTAGGACCGCTATTCTGCATCCTCTGTTGTAGTGAGTCCTCGTGTTCCGAGGACGTGATGTCTGATGATAGTTTCACGGAATTGTTTACATTTGATAACTGAGTATGAGTTAGCTGGGGCATGTCTCAATGGCTCACTGGTTTTATTAATTCTCTTAGAGGCTTCTCAGACTAGTATAGATGTTGGGAGTTGACTAATAAGTTATATTTTGTTATCTTTCTGAAATTCTTTTATTCTTGGATGATAATTACTCTGTTGATATTTGAGGGTTATTTATGGAAACTCCGTTCATTTGTGTTGAACTAAATGAAAATGGGTCAAGGGGTTAGCTTGGGGCTACTCGTAGCTTCAAGTACCGTGTGACGCTCCGGGACCCATTTTTTGGGGCGTTACACAAGGTACCCGCATTGTGCCATGATATTAAATCAAGCTCATCATAGGAGGCAACCTATGGGCTTGTTGGTAAAGTCTGAGTAACCAACATAGTCATATAGTACCGCGATATTAAATCAAGCATTGCGTGGGAGACAACCTAGTATTATAGTGTTCACTTTTTGTCTGTTTTTCTTTAGTAGGTTTATAGGTTATGGACTTACCCAAAATATGGTACGATTGCTACATGTATAAATTTCTAGGTAAGGGAACTGTATGACCAACTCATCAGGGTCACGAGTCCCACATTGGCCAGGTAAAGTGTGAAATCTCCTAATTTTAAGGATAAGAATAGAAACATGTGGACTTTGGCACATAATCATACTTTTGAAACTGTAAATTCAAGTTATGGGACCATAAGTAGATGGAAAAACATCAGAATGCCAAGCCTAGAATGCAAGATAGTGGGCCAAATATTTAGGTCCACATGCGCCCTGAACATGCGGGCAGCATGTGGCACATGCGTCACATGGTAGGCCACATATGGATGTCGAAATTTCTTAATTTGTGGGCCCATATTTTAATTAAAATTTTGGGTCCACCTATGCATATTTAAGACCTAAATTCCCCTCCTCAATATTTAAACACTTTTTGCCACATTTTAACTCATTCAAATCCTCAAGAACCTCATTTTCTATTTAAATCCAAACTGCCCTCTCAAATCATAAACTAATACCGTACTTAAAGATGGCTAAATTAAAACTTTTTGAGGTACTATATTTTCCGAACACACTAAAAACAAGTTTCAACTTGGGTTTTAATCACTTTCTAATTGTTCACTTTCGGATTATCATGAAAGAGGTAGCTTTCTAGGTTCCTAATGGTTATGTAATGATTTATTTATTGAATAAACAAGTTAATATGTGTATTCCTATGCAAAAGATATAAAATCTATCATGCCTGTATGTTGGAGCCTCAAAGTAGCCTAAAATCTTAATGTTGGGCCTTGTTTAGAATTAAATTCTAAGATTAGGCCCTAAACGGAAGTTGAAGTTGAACAAGTAGAGTAATACAAAAAGTTGGATGTGTAGTTTGCATTGAAAATCATTATTCTTAATATATGTGTTAATTGGACTTGTTGGAACTTCAAATAAGTTATAGGGGTGTGAAAGTTGAGGAAAAATTTGAACTTTTCAAATTTTGAGTTTTTCTTGAACTTTTGCAATCTCACATTTTTGTTGGAAACTAAAAAATAGTTTTTCAGGTACACATGGCACCAAAAGTTGCTACAAAAAAGAATACTGATACATCGAGGAGACAGGATAAGTACCCCAAGCCTAGTAGTTTGGTAGAGGAGTACCTGATTCCACAACTTAGAGATACTGTAGAGACGGTGACACATAGTGTTACTAGAGGATAGAGACAGACACCAGATCTATTCCAGATAAGGGACAAGATGGACATATTGCGAGCAGAGATACATTCTCTCAGAAAAAAGCTATATGGTAGCCACTTATTTAGTTATACCCCTAGTGGTTTAGAAATCTCCTCCACGCACACCCAAATATTTTGATTTCTCCATGAAGGATGATGAAGAGGTCCTGGTAGTTGGGGCCAAGAGAGGACACATGGGTAGAATACACATATGCCATATGACCTGAACTTTAAAAAGGACAGACATGATTTGATGAATTAGGTAGTTTTTGAAAGATAGAGGCATGCAAATATAACAGTGGGTGCATATTCTAGTAGTGTACCTCTACCACCACTACCTCCATCAGTTGATATGCCCTAATATGGGGATGCTCATAATACGAATGCATAGTGCATCCCAGGTATATCCTCACTCCTTTTGTTTTATATTATTTTAGCATATTGGGGATAGTACATAATTTTTAGTTAGGGGTAGGGTATACCATAGCCATCACAAGTTTTTGTTTGTCATGGTTCTTTTCCAATCAACCAAGGTATGGTTATAGAATCGACATGTATTGATTAAAATTTAAGTCGTATTGTGCTATATTTTTGCGTAAGTCATGTTTTTATTGATTTTTGAGAAAAAGAACACCCCTCTAAAATTGTAGAATCGTGTGAATGTATATATATGAACATTGTGGATCTTGTTATGGAATTAGTATTAGGGATATGATAATCACTTGCTAACAATTGCATGAACTGGATAAGTAGTTGTTTTTTGACTGTATGCTGTGTGTGAGAGAGATGCTACTTAGTTCCCTATGTGTGTTGAATTCATAACTTTTTCGATTAGTCTTGCCTAGGTTGTAGGATACTCAGTTATGAAAGAATCATAGGCTTTTTTTAATTTTAGACCACTTTTAGCCTAAATGACCATCCCTATTGAAATTGTGTCCCTTGATTCTATTTTTGAGCCTTATATCCTATTTTTCTTATTTTGTCATTCACCTTCCCATTTGTCTTGCAACAACCTATTTTGTCCTAGTCCTCCTTGGACATTGTACTTCTCAACTCAAGCAAATTGCCTAAGTTAAGGGTGGCTATCATAGGGGTGTGCAATGCAATGTCGGTATGTAAAAGGGTAATATAAAAGAAAATTATTAGTAGGGTTGGGGTGGTAGAAAAACAAAAACAAAAAAAAAGAAAAGAAAATTTTGAAAAAGTGAATAAGAAAGAATTAAAGACCACACCTAACCTGAATATGCAATAAATAATAAAAAGAGAGAAAAAATGATGGAATAAAAAGAAAGTTGGCTAATGAGTGAGACCCCAAGGTTAGTGTAGAGCCTAGGAGGTGTAGTAACTTTATATGTCCATATGTACCATATCATCCCTCCAAGCCTACACTACAAGCCGAGAAAAGTCCTATAGTGAACCTAAACTGATTGTCTTAAAACCAAGGGAAAGAAAATTAGGGCAAGCCTATGATATTTGATGCACATTGATTGGAACTTATCTTTTGAATGTGAGTGCCTCTTGATTGTCCATCCATTGACAAACATTATTTCATATGAGTGAGTGAGACATCTTTGTTGTAAGGGCACATGAGTCATATAGCTAGCAGTCTACATTTTTGAGTAGTGTAACTTGTATATATGCATGGTTGTCTGTTGCTAATGTAGTGCCATACATTAATCCGTTGCTAATGTACTTCCTGTTTATACACGGTTGGTTTTGAAAAGTGAGATAGGAAAGGCTGTTGTGATTTGAGCTTAAAGTGTTTATTAATTACTTTGAATAACTTAGAACCTCCTAGTTAAGTTTCATCTGTTATTTTTTTGTTTTCTTATGTTGTGTTGCCTGAGAAACATGATAACATTCTAAGTTGAGGATGTTGATGTGATATAGAAATATAGCCTTTCAGTTCTTAAAACTATGAAAATGTGCAAGTTTCTTAGGTTATTTTGTTAGATATGATGTGTTTTTGGTAGTTTTTGCAGGAAACTAGGTTTTGGATGCTAAGTTCTTGGAAAATATGAAAAATGGTGTTTTGGATACTTAATCGATCAATTTTAGGAATTCATGACACTTTTTGGATTGTGTGTGACCAAAGCATATGATGAAAGTTGAAGATTTAAAGCTCGGTTACAAGTTTTGGAAGGCCTGACACTTACCTATGTCTACATGTAGCGCATGTTATCTATATAAGACTAAGGTAAGTACCAGAATTGAAGATACCGAGAGTAAAAGAGCTGAAAAAGAACTTTTGGAACTTACCTACGGCAACATGTGGACCGCATGTAGCACATGCAGGTAAGGTAAGTGACAAAACTCAAAAATCCCTAGAGCAGAAGCTGCAGGAAACTTTTTCTGCACATGTAGGTGTCTACATGCGCCCAGCCTCAGGACACATATGGCATATGCGCCTATGTCCAGAACGTATGTGGAAAAACATAAGTGGCTATAGACCCTTTTTGTCCTTTTTCATCCGGGTATTGATTAAAGGGCTTCCTCATGTACTATAAATACCCCAAATATGTTTTTAGAAGAAATAATTCTACATATTTAATAATCAGTAGGGGAGGAGCAAGAATAAAACAACAAATGTGTCGGCAACTCACTGGTACAATTTCTCTTTTTTTCACCGGTAAATATGTGAGAAAAGGCACCTTGCCGCCATCCAGCATCTCGCCGGCCATTTTCTCGGCAAATAATGAGTGACAATAAAACAATAGTTTTAAGAACCCCAATTTTCCAAGGCTCAAATCTAATAATTCTTTCAAGGGCTGATCTTCCTCATCTCTTT
Source organism: Capsicum baccatum var. pendulum (assembly GCA_030864225.1). Classification (NCBI taxonomy): domain Eukaryota; kingdom Viridiplantae; phylum Streptophyta; class Magnoliopsida; order Solanales; family Solanaceae; genus Capsicum; species Capsicum baccatum. The sequence goes on from CM061552.1 coordinate 234,936,664, forward strand.
CAGAACAATTAAATATCTTTGTTGATGACTTCCTCGTGACCGGATTATTCAACCAATTCTTCTCAGCCAGCGACTTATTCTTGCACCAGTGCTGGTGCCGTTGCAGTTTTGACAACCCATTTTACGCGATCTCACTTTGGTGATCCCTGTTTTTGTTTCTTTATATCCCATGAAAGGTATTACAAGTGCATATTTTGATAGCGATGAAATAATTTTGGCGACCAATTTCTACTGTAAATTGTCAGAATTTGGTGATGCAATTAAGTAAACCGAAACAGCTTCAATTAGGTGTACTCACTCCATCTTTTATAGTGGTGTGTATAGCTTTCTTGACTTTAGGGCCTACTACTGGTGGTTTTGGTTACTAATCCTATTTTCATTTTATTTTCTTCGCGTCTTGGATGACTATCTTGTTTGTAGGTGATTATTTACAAGGTGACTTTTCTGTTTCATAATAGTGTTTGACATGTTAATCCTATTTTTGTTTTTCCATTTTGTTTATCTTAGTATTTCGGAAGTTTGGACTTGTAGCACTTTTTTGGTTTGTTGTCTAAGCTTTGTTGTCTTAATTTTATTGGTCGGTACTGTCTGTTATGGCTGTAATTGATGATGTTGGCATAGGATTTTGACTTTAGGCGAGGATTGGGTCAGGGTTGGGGGTGTGGACTAGGGCAGGGGCAGGGGGTAGGAAGGGTAAAGGGGATAAGGGTGAATATAGGTTAAGAGTAGGGTCATGGAACATATTGTCTTTATCAGAGAAGACATTAAAGATAGTGAAAATTCTTAGAAAAAGGCAAATTGATATAGATTTTCTCCAAGAATCCAAATGGGTAGGTTCTAAAGCAAGAGTAGTAGATGGATATAAGTTGCGGTACTCAGGAAGCGTGGGGAATAGGAATGTTGTAGTTATTTTAGTAGATGATGAGCTTAGAAAGCAAGTGGTAGAGGTTAAGAGGGTCAACAAGAGGATGATGTCAATTAAGTTAGTTATTAGAGGGTCTTCTTGGAATATCATTAGTGCGTATGTACCCCATTAGGCTTGGATGATGAAAAGAAGAAAAAATTTTAGGAGGATTTGGACGAGAGGATGATGAGTGTCCTCAGTAATGAGAAGCTTTTCATAGAAGGGGATTTCAACAGGCACATAAGGTCATGTTATAAAGGTTATGATGATGTTCATAGAGGACACAGGTTTGGTTTAAAGAATGTTGAAGGAGTGACACTTCTTGATTTTGCTAGGGTGTTTGGGTTGGGGGAAGCTAATTCGAACTTTCCTAAGAAGGAGGTTCACTTGGTTATTGATTTCATGTAATCCATGTTTTGTTACAAGTTTCATGTTGAGTTATTTGATATATGTATAGAATCATGTAAATCCATGCTAAACTCTTAAAAGTGTAAATGGGGATTTGAATTATAGTGCCTATATGTGGTTAGTGTCATGTACAGGGATTATGTCCTCCAAGTGTTTGATATATTCCTCATGTAAATAAAGTAAAAGGGAAAACAATCATGTCATGTTAGCTTATGTGTAAGTTATATCATGCGTGTGTTTGATGGAATGTCTCTATTAATGAGTTATGATCAAGTGCATATGGTTATTCCTTTCAAGTTTATGCTATGATTTATTTTTTATGCTATCGAGTCCTAGGGGTATTCAATACCCAAAAACTTAGCTGTTACCTAGAACTACGGTAGTTACAGAACAGTCTCAATAGTGTCATAAACAGTAGCTCTAGTAATCAGTCACAGTTACAGTTCAGTATTCAGTTCAGACCTTACTAAATTTAGCTAGTCAACAGAACTCTATAGTATCCCATCAGTTAACAAAAGTCAGTAGTACTCCATTAGTTAATAGAACTCAGTAAACTCAATTCAGTTAAGTAAGGCAGTACGATCAGTAACAGTTCAATCCATCCTAGTACAATTTAGAAATCAGTCCAGTGTCTATTCAGTTGGAAGTAGGATTTAGCACCGAGCGAACACAGGGATGAGGGCATTCCTGTCAGTAGAGGGTTTGACTCTTAGTCGGTTTCCCTGCATTATAAAACTATGTAGCGAACGTAGGTTGAGATATCTTCCTGCCAGAATAGGGTTGATATATCTCGTATGAGTTTTCCTGCCAGCGAGGGTTAATGAAAGAGCTTCCTATTAGAGAGGGTTAACTCATAGTTTTCTTTACCCATGGCATGGTACTGACACCCTTCTAACTAAGGTTATAGTTTGGACCCCAATTTATTCAGAAAGGGCATGTCGGTTTGATGATTACCTTACACTGTCTCAATTTTAGTCTTTAGAATAGAACTTAGTTCAGTTCTACAGAAATCAGGACTATCAGACATAGTCACTCAGTTCAGTACAAAACTCAGAATAGTTCCACAGAATTAGGACTATCTGATATAGTCACTCAGTTAACAATAATACAATATTAGTAAACTCAGATATCAGTAAAACAGTGATTCTAAATGTAGTATCTAGTATTACCATTACCTTAGTTACATTTTACGTATCTTATGCATGCACTCTAATTCAGTTATACTCATGTTATTCAATTAGTATTGTTCATGCATATGAACCCATGCATCTCAGCCTACCTCACTTAGCATATCAGTACATTTAAAGTACTGACACATACCTTTCTTTTGTGCTATGATGTCTTATATCATAGGTTTAGATGCATTGGCTCCCGATCATACTTAGTAGCCCAATCCATTAGTAGCATACTAGTCGTTAGTCCTCATTATTAGAGGACAAATTTATTCTTCCAGTATTTTAGTACTCATTTTATTTTAGTAGTTGGAGTTTGTTGGGGACTTGTCCCATCAACTCCTTATTCAGATAGTAAAGGCTTTTCAGACTAAAGTATTTATAAATAGATGTTTATTTTTGGTGTTGATGTATCGTACTCAGTATTTATTTACAGTTTTGAACCTTATGGCAAGTTTCCATCTAATTTTCGTATAATTATTCAGTTAATGCAGCAGGTACCAGTCATAGGTTACCTTATGGTCCCTCAAGATTATTAGCACCACGTAGCATCCGGGGTACAGACTAAGGGCATTAAAAAATTGGTATTAGAGCCTAAGGTTCTACATAGTTCTTGAATATTGGAAAGCTGCATCTAGTAGAGTCTTGTGCATGGGTGTGTAGCATGCCACACTTATGGACAAGAGGCTATTAGATTTTTTAGGAAAAATTTCCCTACTTTCAGTAATCATGTTGTATGGGGGAGCACAACCTTAAGTTAAACTCCCTGTTATCCAAGTTTCTCTTCCATTTATAGAATATGCCTCAAAAGAGGACTAAGGGAAGAGGAACGGGAGACCAGCCAATACCTCAGCCTGTCCATACAGATCTTATGGATGAATATGTCTCTCACACTGAGTTCAGAGCAGCTTTCACCACCTTAGCTCATTCTGTTGAAGCCTAAAACAAATGCCCAACTATTATTTTGGCTAACCCTGTGGCCAATATAGCCGTAGCCAGAATTTGGGACTTCACCTGAATGAACCCTGCATCTTTTATCAGGTTAAAATCATATAAGGACCCATAGGAATTTCCTGATCAGGTGCAAAAAGTTATAGAAATTATGTGGTTGACATCTAGTGAGAGTGCTGAGTGAGTTTCATATCAGTTATAGGACGTGGCACACTCATGGTTTAAATGGTAGAAAGTAAAGAGGGTCACAGATGTAGGGCCCATAGAATAAGAGAAGTTTGCTATTGCTTTTCTGGATAGGTTCTTCCCGTTGAAGTTGAGGGAAGCGAAGGTTCTGGAATTTATAAATCTGAAGTAGGGTAACATGATGGGACAAGAGTATTCACTCAAGTTTACTCAAATATCCAGATACACTCCTCATGTTGTAGCAGATAGCAAATCTAAGATGAGTAAGTTTGTGTCTAGTATGTCTAGTTATGTGGTTAAAGATTTTAGGACCACAATCTTGATTAAAGGTATGGACGTAACCAGGCTCATGGTCCATGCTCAGTAGATAAAGGAGGCTAATAATAAGGAGAAGTAGAGGGAGAATAGGAGAGCTAAAATAGGTAGCTTCAACTTCACCCAGCCTAAGTTCAGAGAGTGGTAATTATTCTCTATTTTATCCAAAATCTTTACTTCCAGCTCCGTCCTCTGTCAGCGATCTCGTGCCGAAATTCAGAAATGGCAATAGAGATAGGGTGTCAAGCCTTAAATCCCTGGGTATTGTTAGTAGTGCCCAAACAAATCCTCTTTGGCTGAAGTATGGCAGAAACCATCAGGGTTTCTAAAGAGCTAGAAGTGACGTATGTTTCAGATATGGCAAGCCAGTCTATAGAGTCATATAATGTCCTCCGGTGCATTTGTAGAGTCAGCATAACCGTCCCTCAACTTACTCCGATTGCCCAAATCATCAGGGTGCCACTTCTAGTGCCACCAGTGGGCAATGCCCAAACATACTCTATGCACTTCAATCCCAACAAGATCAGGAAAGTTCTCTCTATGTGCAATATATAGTAATAGTTTTTGTTCAGCACCTCTCTCTCTACTTCTCTCCTGTCATCATGAATCATAGCCCATATACAGTCAGAGTCAATCATTCTACAAACAGTCCTCAGTCATACAGATTCAAGCAGATCACAGTGGCACATGATCATATCTGTGTACTCTAGATGCATCATATATTTCTACCATGCTTCTTTGTCTTAACTACTAGATTTGTCTGATAGTCATTAGTTCATGTTTAGATGCTTTCTCAAGTATCCTGAGTTCATTTGTCTTGTAACTCAATCTAGTTATAGTTTATGATGATAGAGTTTCTAGAATGTTAATTGGTCAGGTGTATTATTCGGATATATCAGAATTAGTCTAGTATAGATCATTCAGATAATTGATTAGAATTAGTCATGCTCAATTATTATAGTACTAATAGCTATGCTAATCGTAGTCAGTACTATCAGTACATTAAAATTCTATCTGTTAAGTTTCAATAAGCTGTCCTAGTAGATGGTGGTAGTAATCAGAACTTATAGTAATTAGTAGTCTCTCATATTTAATCCAATAGGTTAATATATGATGATTTATAGATGACTGTATTTGTCACTCCATATAGGAGTTTGTTCTAAGTTCTCAATGATATCTAGTATCAGAAACTTCACTTCAGACTTGTCATTAGACCATTAGTATTCAGCATTTTCCTTATGATAGAAACCTGTTTCTTAAGAGATTCTTCAGCACTTAGTTGTTCCTAGTCCAAAGTTAGTAGATATACCTTCTTGTCCGACATTCTCTTGATCAGTATCATTGAATTCCCATTGTTCTTGAAGATCTTCCCAGAGTTCCTCCTAAAAGGGAAATTAACTTCAGAATTGACCTTCTTCCAGATACTCAGTCTATATCTATTCCGCCAAATAGGATGGCACCTTAAGAACTTAAGAAGTTAAAATAACGTTGAAGGATCTCCTATATAAGGGATTCATTAGACCCAGTATGTCCTTGTGGCATTCACCAGTACTATTTATGTGCAAAAGAGATGGTTCCCTCAGAATGTGTATAAACTAACATTAGCTAAAGAAAGTTATGGTCTAGAACAAGTATCCACTTGCCAGAATCGATGACTTAATTGACCAACTTTAGGGTGCCAGTTACTTTGCTAAGATAGACCTCAGATCAAGCTATCATCATCCCAGAGTGAGAGAATATGACATTCTGAAGATAGATTTCAAGACTCGGTATGGTCACTTCAAATTATTAGTCATGTCCTTTGGTCTTAGTAATGCCCCAGTAGCTTTCTTGAACTTGATGAACCATGTGTTCAAGTAGTACTTGGACTTGTTCGTCATAGTTTTCATAGATGATATCCTTGTTCACTCCTATAGTGAGCATGATCATGCAGACTATCTCTAAATAGTATACACACTCTCAGAAACCATTATCTATTTACCAAATTTAGTAAGGGCAAATTTTGGATAAGGTCAGTAGCTTTCCTCAGCCATATCATTTCTGGTGATGGGATTAGATTTGATCCCCAAAAGATCGAAGCAGTGAGAAACATGACAAGACCTATCTCTCCATCAAATATTCTATGTTTTTTAGGTTTGGCTAGCTATTACTGATGGTTTGTTCAGGGATTTTCATCTATTGCATCCCCTATTTTCAGATTGACTCAGAAGAAGGTCAAATTTCAGTGGTCAGATTCTTGTGAGAAGAGTTTTCAAGAGTTGAAGACTCTACTCACTATAGCCCCAGTTTTGACTCTACCAGATGGTTCAGATGGAGTTATGGTATATTGTATTTCTTGTAGGGTTGGTATGGGGTGCATTTTGATGCAGAGAGGTAAGGTCATAGCCTATGCCTCTAGAAAGCTTAAGCTCTATAAAAAGAACTATCCTAGTCATAAACTTGAGTTAGCAGCAATAATATTTTCCTTAAAGATTTGGAGGCACTATTTGTATGGTGTGCACGTTGATGTGTTCACTGACCATAAGAGCCTACAATATGTGTTCTCTCAGAAAGAAACAAACCTCCACCAGAGAAGGTGGTTGGAGTTATTAAAGGACTACAACATGACCATTATGTATCATTCAGGTAAAGCCAATGTATTGGCTGATACTCTAAGTAGGATGTCTATAGGTAGTGTTTCTTATGTGGAGGATGTTAATAAAAAGTTAGCTCATGAAGTTCATCATCTTGCTCGACTGGGTGTCTGCTTAGTCGATTCAGTAGAAGTTAATGCTGGGTGCAGAGTAGTTTAGAATCATCTCTGGTTTTCAAGGTAAAAGAAAATGAAGATAGGGATCCCAACTTAGTTAAGTTGAAAGAATCTGTCAGAGATTAGAAGATAGAGGTTTTCTTCAAAGGGGGAGAAGTGTATTACATTATTAGGGTTGGCTATGTGTGCTAGGTATAGATGACTTGAAACAGTGGATTCTTGCAGAAGCGCATGCTACACATTACACTATTCATCCATAGGCTACTAGGATTATTGTGATTTGTAGGAGATCTACTGGAAGAGTGGGATGAAGAGAGATATTACATACTTTATAGCCAATTGCTCAACATGTCAACAAGTTAAGATCGAGCATCAAAAGCCTAGTGAGTTTATGCAGGAGTTCAATATTCCCACATGGAAGTAGAAAGACGTAAACATGGATTTTGTGACGGGTTTGCCTTGTACTCATCGTCAGCAAGATTTAGTTTGGGTCATTGAAGACAGGATGACCAAATCAGCCCATTTCCTACCATTCCATACATTTTATTCAATTGAGGACTATGCTAAGTTCTAAGTCGGAGAGTTGGTTATATTACATGGAGTTCCATTGTCCATTATCTCAGATAGAGGTACGTAATTCACCTCTCATTTTGGAAAGACTTCAAAGAAAGACATGGTACCCAAGTCTATCTCTGTACAACCTTTCACCCTCAGAAAAATGGTTAAGCAGAAAGGATCATTCAGACTTTAGAGGATATGTTGTGGGCGTGTGAGATAGACTTTAAAGGTAGTTGGGATGACCACTTACCTTTGATTAAGTTCGCATATAACAACATCTATCATTCCAACATTTATATGGCTCCATTTGAGGTACTCTATGGGAGGAGATATATGTCTCCCATTGGTTGGTTTGAAGTGGTAAAGGCCACAGTGGTAGGGTCAGAATTAGTGTTTAACACCTTAGAGAAGGTTTAGTTGATCAGGGAAAGGTTTAAGATAGCTCAAAGCCAATAAAAATCATATGCAGATATGAGTATAAAGGATCTGAAGTTTGAGATTGGTGATTCTGTGTATTTGAAAATATCTCTTATGAAAGAAGTGAAGAGGTTTGGAAAAAAGGGGAAGCTTAGTCCCCGATATATCGGTCCTTACCAGATTCTCAACCATTTTAGAAAGGTAGCTTACAAGCTTGAGTTGCCGTTAGATTTAGCTTTAGTCTATCCAGTGTTCCATGTCTCCTTGATAAAAATTACATTGGTGACCCAGCAGTTGTAGTCCCTATAGGGAGTATAGACATTTAGAACAACCTCTCTTATGAGGAGATTCCTATCAAAATCCTTGACTATCAGATTTGGATACTGAGGAACAAAGAAATCCCTATATTCAAAGTTCTTTGGTGGAACCAATCAGTTGAGAGAGCTACTTGGGAAATAGAAGAAGATATATGGACCAAGTATCCTCACCTCTTCTCTAAAAATTCAGATTCAGCCCAAGGAAATAGTTTTTCCTTTAACTTACTTAATACCATGCTCAGATTTTCTTTGTAGACTTGGTTATTATTTACCATTACATTTTTTATTTATGTACTCATGCATCAGATATGCATGTTCAGTATGAGAAACTCAGCTTATCAACAATTCTAGTCATCCATTCACAAATTACGCTTATCCATGTACTCATGCATCAGATATACATGTTCAATATGAAATTTCAGCATATCAGTGTGTCAGTCATGAAATCATGTTATAGTTTTGCATGTCTTGTATCTAAATCCAGTCTATCATTATTCTTAGCTCAGTATACCTCATTTGAGAAAAAATGTTCTCAAGAGGGAGATATTGTAAGACCCCACAATATCCTAAGCATAAACTTATTCCTTTAAATCTTGTTAGAGAGAAGGGGGTGGGGGGTCCTGGACTTCGAATATTTTAGCTATGTATTCAGACTTAGTGTTATTTTAGCCTTCGTAGGTTGGATACTCTATTTCACAACCCTCATGACGTTAAACTAATTATTTTTAAGTTGAATCATGATCAGGAATATCAGTGGGTGTTCCCGAATGAGTTTTAGATTTTTCGAACTTCGTTTAATTCACATTTGAAAGGTCAAACCACTGGATCATGCGATATCAATGCGCCGCATCACCCATCATGTCGATGAAAATTTTTCTCCTACTTCCAATGCAAATTCATGTGAACTGACATAGACTCGATGTGGTGCATTGTAAATCATGTCGATGCCAATGACTTGGTGTGGCAGTCTGTGCGTTTCTAGGTCCGTTTTTAGTCATTAAAAATCCTCATCCTCAGGGATAATTGGGTTTTTTCACATGTCTATCAACCCCAAAACATAAAATTAAGCCCTTTTAAGAGCAAAAACTATTCATTCTTCACAAGTTTCTCTCAAGGAAAACCCTAGGAGATTTCAAATTCAATTAAAGGCTCAAGAACTTAACATCAATCTTTCAGAATTTTATTGTTAAGGTATGTCTAGTGTTCATTCAAGGGTCCCTTCCACCCTTGGAGTTCAAGAATCTATTTTTTAAAACCTCAAGTGTATTGATTACATTATTTTCATATGAGGTTTGATTATATTTATGATTATAATGATTAATTGGGTTTCTACTCCATTTTTTGTTACAAGTTTCACAAGGATTTATTTGGTTTATGCATAGAATCATGTTAATCCATGCTAAACTATAGAAAGTATAAATAGGGATTTGAATTATGGTTCCTATATATGGTTAGTGTCATGTGCATGGATTATTTCCTCTAAGTGTTTGATAAATTCCTCAAGTAAACAAATAAAAATGGAAAACAATCATGTAGTGTTAGCTTATGTGCAAGTTATATCATGCAAGTGTTAGATGTTATGTCTCTATGAATGAGTTATGATCAAGTACATATGGTTATGCCTTTCAAGTGAATGCTATGATTTATTTTTCATGCTATTGAGTCCTGGAGGTATTCAATACCCCAAAACTTAGCTGTTACATAGAGTTATGGTAGTTACAGAATAGTCTCAATAGTGTCACGAATAGTATCTCCAATAATTAGTCATAGATACAGTTCAATATTCAGTTCAAACATTAGTAAATTCAGTTAGTCCACTGAACTCTGTAGTATCCCATTAGTTAATAGAAGTTAGTAGCAATCCATTAGTTAACCAAACTCAGTGAACTCAGTTCAGTTCAGCTACATAGTATGATCAATAACAGTTAAGTCTAGTCTAGTATAGGTTAGAAATCAATCAAGTATCTATTCAGTTGGGAGTGAGATTTAGCATCGAGTAAAACCAGGGATGAGGGCATTCTTGTCAGCAGAGGGTTTGAATCTTAGTATCAATCCCTGAATTATAAAACTACATAGCCAGTGTAGGTTGAGATATCTTCCTGCCAGACTAGGGTTGATACATCTCATACGATTTTTTTTTGCTAATGAGGGTTTAAAAAAGAGCTTCCTGTCAGAGAGAGTTAACTCATAGTTGTCTTTACCCGTGGAATGATACTGACACCCTTTTAACTAGGGTTAATATTTTGACCTCAGTCTATTCAGAAAGGGACATGGCGGCTAGATGATTACCTCCCAGAGTCTTAGTTTCATTCTTTAGAATAGAACTCAGTTAAGTTCTACAAAAATCAGGATCATCAGATACAGTTACTTAGTTCAGTATGGAACTCAAAATAGTTTCATAGAATTAACACTATCAGATATAGTCACTCAGTTAACAGTAATACATTATCAGTAAACCAGTGATTCTGAATGCAGTATCCAGTGTTACCATGACCTCAGTTATAGTTTACGTATCTCATACATGTACTCTCATTCGGTTATACTCATGTTATTCAGTCAGTATTATTTATGCATATGAAACCATGAATCTCAGCCTACCTTACTGATGATAGGCGTATTTACACGCCTAAAGTACCTTAATTTACCCATATTGTAGCTAAGTTTTTAGGATAAAATACATAATTCATGCACTTTTAGTCCTCTTACCTATAAGTGAGCTAACAAACGTGATTAGCAAGTTTTCAGGTATAAATGATGAAGATTTCAGCATTTTTTGGATAACTTGACGCCAAAGGAAGCTTCACGAAAGAAGGAAAGCAGAGCTTGGACGCCTAGGGACTAAAAGTGACGCATGGAAAACTTGTCTCGGGCAAAACCAGCATTTCCAAAGACTTTGGGGATCAACAGTAACTTAGTAGGATTAGGATAATGATGCAGTAACTTATTAGGATTAAGATAAGTACACAGTAGCCTAGTAGGAATAGGATATGGGTATTATAAATACCCTATTTTGCTGAAGTTTTTCATACTTCATACTTCATACTTCTTCAATCAATTACTTTTTATTATTCATTCAACACTTTCAATTCATTCTCTGTCAATTAATTATTACTTTCTCTTCATCGACTTCTAAATTTTCACAACAAGAGAAACGCTACTTGCAAGGAATTCACGCCACAAGCACTACCAAAGCATACTTCACGTTAGACTCTTATTTTGGTATGATAATAATGTCTATTGTGATTTCCGTTGCACTCATGAGTAGATAAACTTCTCTGTTGGGGTTATGGAAGCCTTATGAGACACTATCTATTGCTATAAGTTTGTGAATTCTTGACACGTATGCTGCTTATATCATTATTCTCTTCATCTTAATCTAAATTCTTGTGGTTGCAAACATATAGAATACGCCAGTATAGCATTAACTTGTTCGAAATAAAAGTTACATGTCTGGAAAAGAGATAATGTCAAGGTAATAGGGCACCAACCCCTGTTAAAAAGTTAGTGCCGTAACTGTATTAACCTCTTGGAGAATCTGTACCATTAGATACGCTTTAAGCTCGAAAGAGTTAAAGTGAAATAATCCTTGATGGTCGAAAAACGCCTGGATTTCCATAGAATACGATTCTCTATAAGCGCATGCATGTCTAAATTCTGCATAACTCATAGTCAATAGATACGTATAACTCATAAGGTGGACATAACCCTAACTCTCAATTCTCATTGATCAAAACCAACCAAGCAATCCGTTTTACTCTTCTATTTTCCGTTCTTACTCTACTATTTTTGATACTCTTAAATTCACGCTACAATCCCCCCTTTTTATGAAACTTTCACCAAAAGTCTAATAATCTTTGCTTACTTAGTGACCAAGTATTTCCTGTGGGATTCGACACCCAACCCATTCAAGCAGAGGAGAGCCGATACCTGCACCGCTGAAGAGAGAACCGCTTCAGGGAAAGCAGCTGAGATCAAAAGTAGGGACGAGTCCCCTTAGCCGTACAGTGAGTGGTACTTCATCACCAGAGTCAGTTGGGTTCTATATTTGACAGCGACCGCTTACACTCTTACGAGAGCTGTAGTTTGAGCGTTATCATATTTTGGCGCCGTTGCCGGGGAATACGGTTGTCAACTAAGTTTGTGATAATTACTAGACCCTTTGGTCAAAGATTCTCGTACTTTACTTTTAGTAGTTGTTTTTGTTTTTTGTAGGGTTTTGTTCAGTGCATGCCAAATACTCGAAGTTCGGGACAACCATTATTTCCAATAAACCCTGAACCGCAACTTATTGGAAGGATGGATGCACAACGTGACATTAAGAGAAGAGCTACTCAACAGGAGCAGGCTAGACTAGCTGCGTTGGCCGCTGCCCAAGTACATCAACAAAATATCGATAACCCTGGGCGAGCAGCAGATTCTGATGATGAGGACATAGGTGATGATGGGCTACTAAACCCTAGGCGTGATGCTGAGGTGGCGATACCTGCAAACAAAAGAGATCATCAAGCCAGATTTGGGCCTGAACGCCGTGCTATGCAGATGCCTTTCGATGATGATGATGATGATCTAGATGGAGCTGGCACCACAGGAGCTATTATTCCTCCGCCATTGGCGCCCGGATCCAATTTCAACATCATGAGCACCATGATTCAGTTATTGCAACTCAAGGTATTATTCGGTGGACTAGCAGGCGATGATCCGAATATGCATCTGATCAACTTTATTTCTACATGCAAGTCATTCGACAATCCTGGCATTGGACAGAATGCAATTCGGTTGCGCTTATTTCCATTGTCTCTATCTGGGGAGGTAACTCTATGGTTGAATGGGATGACTCCTGATTCTATCACTAATTGGAGGCAATTGAAAGACGCTTTCCTAGAAAGATTCTTTCCGCCATCCAAGAGAGCATAATTGAGAGATGAAATCAGCAATTTTCGTCAGCTTCCAACTGAATCCCTCCATGAAACATGGGAGAGATTCAAGAAGAAGCTTATGAGGTACCCAAACCATCAAATGACCAATGTCCACTTAATGGAGATAATATACAGATCCTTGAATTCAGTAACTAAACCAGTGGTGGATAATGCGGCTGGAGGATCATTTATGGACCTCAGCTTTGTTCAGGTGAGTGATATGCTAGACCGGATGCCAAAGCAAAGTAGAGCTTGGCATACTAGGGATTCTGAGGTAGCAAGACCCACTTTTTCTATTGGCATGACTGCAGAACAAAGAAGAAGAGAAGAAGAACGTGATCAAGATATGGCGTACATGAAAACACAGATGGATCTTATTACAAAGCATCTATTATCAAGGAAGAACGAAAAAGTCAAAGCAGTTGCATGAAAAGGAAGAGAGGAATCTGATTCTGAGGAAGAAGCCAACTACGTGAACAATCATGGGGTTTCCGAGGCAATGCCCAAGGAAACCAAGGTCGGAAAGACTGACAAGAGTGGTCTGTATGTTCCCCCAGGAAGACGTGACGCCACAACATATGGGTCTGGAAATATGTCCATGGAAGATATGATGGCTAAGATGTTGAAAGGAGTGGAGGCAACCAACACGGGAGTAACTGAGGTAATAAATGACTTGGCCTCAATGAAGCAATTGGTTGACTCACATTCCACTTCAATAAGACAGCTAGAGCAACAATTGGGTCAAATTTTAGCCACATTAAATCAGAGAAAAGCTGACACCTTACCTAGTGACACAGTGCAAAACTCAAGGAACGATGGAACATGCATGGCCATTACTACCAGGAGTGGTAAGGTGATGGAAAATTCATCCCAAAGCAAGCAAGTGGCCGATGATACCACAAAGAATGCAACAGCCGCCGAAGAAGCTGAAGAAGATGTCAAAGACATCACCCCTCAGCGTCCACATCCCGAAAAGATTGCCAATCCGACGCAAGATGAAAAGAAAGTCGTGGAGAAAACTATTCCCCTTCCACCACCACCTTTTCCTCAAAGATTAAAAAAGAGAGCTGATGATACCAAGTTTAATAAATTCATGTCAATGTTAAAATAGCTGACCATTAATGTTCCATTGGTTGAGGCACTAGAACAGATGCCTGGCTACGCAAAATTTATGAAGGATTTTTTAACAAAGAAGCGGGAAGCAAGTGGTGAGTTGACAAATGTTGTTCATCATTGTAGTGCAATTTCTACCAGATAACTAGTTCAGAAGAAGGCCGACCCCGGAGCCTTCACTATTCCTTGCACTGTCGGATCTTTGAATTTTGCCAAGGCATTATGCGATTTAGGAGCCAGCATCAACTTGATGCCACTATCCATTTACAAAAAGTTGGGGTTTGGTGATCCTACTCCAACCAATATGAGGCTTGTGATGGCTGATAGGTCGGTAAAATGACCTGTTGGTATTTTATGTGATGTATTGGTGAAGGTTTCTTCATTCATCTTTCCGGCGGACTTCGTTATTTTGGATTATGAGGTAGACTCTGAAGTTCCCATAATCTTGGGGTGCCCTTTCCTTGCAATAGGAAATATGCTTATTGATTTAAGAGCTAATGAGCTTCTATTCCGAATGAATGACGAAGTAGTCCGCTTTGATGTATGTAAATCAATGAAGCAACCCAAAAATTTGAACATGTTCTCGGTAGATGATGTTTATATTGATGATGAGAAAGAATTACTTATAGAGGAGCAGCTTGTTGATGACCCATTGTCGGTTGTGCTTATGAATGTTGAGCATAAGGATGCTGAAAATTATGAAGAAACTATTTGTGCTCTAACAGGATTAGGGTCATATCCTCATGCTCCCAAGAAGCTGGACCTTGATCTCAAAAACCGACCTACACCACCAGCTAAACCATCTATTGAAGAGCCACCCACGTTAGAATTGATGAAGATGCCTAGTCATTTAAAGTATGCATTCTTAGGAAGCGGTAACACGCTCCCAGTTATTGTGGCGGCAGATTTGGGTGAGCAGCAAGTTGAAGCTCTCATCACGGTTCTACGGAAGTACATGAGAGCCATCAGTTGGACCATCGCCGATATCATTGGTATTCCACCTGGGATTTGTACACACAAGATTTAGCTTGAAGAAAATTGCTTATCCACTATAGAGCATCAAAGGCGTCTGAATCCACCTATGCAAGAGGTGGTGAAGAAAGAAATTATTAAATGGTTAGATGCAGGGGTTGTGTATCTAATCTCCGACAGTAAATGGGTAAGCCCAGTACAATGTGTACCAAAGAAAGGTGGCATGACGGTAGTTGCGAATGAAAAAAATGAGTTAATTCCACTCAGACCTATCATAGGGTGGAGAGTATGCATGGACTACCGTAAGCTGAATTTGTGGACACTTAAAGATCACTTTCCAATGCCCTTTATTGACCAAATGCATGATCGATTAGCAGGGAAATGATGGTTTTGTTTCTTAGACGGTTATTCCGACTATAATCAGATATGTATCGCCCCCGAAGATCAAGAGAAGACAACGTTTACATGCCCCTATGGTACGTTTGCCCTCAAACGTATGCCATTTTGGCTATGTAACGCACCCGCCACTTTTCAGCGTTGTATGATGTCCATTTTTCTGATATGGTGGAAGACACGCTGGAGGTATTCATGGATGATTTTTCAGTTGTGGGTGAGTCGTTTGAATCGTGCTTGACAAATCTAAGTATGGCATTGCAAAGATGTGTTGAATTCCACCTAGTGCTGAATTGGGAGAAGTGCCACTTTATGGTGAAAGAAGGTATTGTGCTTGGGCATAAAATCTACGAAAGAGGAATTGAGGAGGATCGAGCTAAAATTAAAGTTATCGAGAAACTACCACCCCCAATTTCGGTCAAAGGAGTTCGTAGTTTCCTCGGTCACACAAGCTTCTATCGGCGGTTTATCAAAGACTTCTCCAAAATTGCAAGTCCATTATGCAAACTTTTGGTGAAAGATGCAAATTTTGACTTCAATGAAGATTGTATGAAGGCATTCGAATGCCTCAAAGGGAAGCTAATTGAAGCTCCTATCATTGTAGCACCAGATTGGTCTCTACCATAAGAAGTCATGTGTGATGCTAGCGGGGTAGCTTTGGGTGTTGTACTAGGCCAAAGAAGAGAAAAGTTATTCCATCCAATCTACTATGCGAGCAAGGTCTTGAACTGAGCCCAGAAGAACTATATTGTCACAAAAAAAGAACTTCTAGCGGTTGTGTATGCTTTTGAAAAGTTCCGTGCTTATTTGTTGGGAACCAAAGTGGTAGTTCATACAGACCATGCAGCTCTTAAATACATAATGGCAAAGAAAGATGCAAAACCAAGGCTAATTCGATGGGTATTGTTGCTGCAAGAATTTGATTTCGAGGTAAAAGATAGAAGAGGTTGCAAAAACCAAGTGGCTGATCATATATCTAGACTAGAGAACGAGCATATAGCGCAACCTGATCTAGAGATTGATGATGCATTCCCTGATGAAGCGATCTTAGCCACCATGATGGAAGAGTTACCATGGTATGCAGACTTTGCAAACTTTTTGGTAAGTAATGTGATGCTTGCGAATCTATCATTTCATCAAAGAAGAAAGTTCATGCATGATGTAAGACACTACTTTTGGGATGATCCATATTTGTTTAGACGATGCGCGGATGGTGTGATCAGACGTTGCATATCTCATAAGTAGGTGCCAAGTATCTTGGAAGCAAGTCATGCCTCATAAGTTGGTGGACCCCAAGCAGGCGGTCAGACAGCAAGAAAGGTATTGCAAAGCGGCTATTATTGGCCTTCGATATTTAGAGATGCCTATGAATTTGTGAGAAGATGTGACCAATGTCAGAGACAAGGCATAATTTTGAAGCATCATGAAATGCCCATGTCAAAAATTCTTGAAATTGAGCTCTTTGATGTATAAGGTATTGATTTTATGGGCCCATTCGTGAATTCGTTTGGAATGAAATATATCCTAGTTGCTGTAGATTATGTTTCAAAATGGGTCGAAGCAGTAGCATTGGCTGATAATAAAGGAAAGCGTGTTGTTGCATTCTTAAAGAGAAACATCTTCTCTCGTTTTGTGGTCCCACGTACTATCATAAGTTATGGAGGATCTCACTTTTACAACAAACTCTTCAAATCCGTGTTGGCAAAATATGGTGTCAAGCAACATAAGGTAGCCACGCCTTATCACCCACAAACTAGTGGACAGGTAGAGGTTTCCAATCGAGAGATCAAGCAAATCCTTGCTAAGACTGTAAATTCTAATAGGAAAGATTGGTTTCGGAAGCTGGACTATGCACTATGGGCATATAGGACTGCATTCAAAATGCCAATTGGCATGTCCCCGTACCAACTAGTTTATGGAAAAGCTTGTCATTTACCCATTGAGCTCGAGCACAAAGCATTGTGGGCATTGAAGCAACTGAATTTGAATTGGGATGATGCTATGAACTTGAGGTTAGAGCAGCTGAATGAGATGGATGAACTCCGTCTACGTGCATATGAAAGATCAGACCTCTACAAAGAGCGGATGAAAAAGTATCATGATCAGCGGATTTTTCAACAAAACTTTCAAAAGGGTGATATGGTACTTCTTTTCAATTCCAGACTAAAGCTATTCCCAGGTAAGTTAAGGTCTAAATGGTCTGGTCCGTACAAAATTAGCCAAGTCTACTCGTCTGGAGTAGTTGAGCTAGAAGACAATAATGGTATTGTCTTTAAGGTGAATGGCCAACGAGTAAAACCATATATCGGTCCTTTTGACTCGATAAACTATATGGCTTCCATCTATCTCGACGAAGTCTAAGTACTCGAGGTAACTATGTCATACCGCGACAATAAATCAAGCGCTAGATGGGAGGCAACCCATCGGGTTTTTTTTTATCATTTCTTTTGCATTTGTTTTTACTAAGTAAAAATCTAAAAAGAAGAGTCGAGCCACGACCAAAACTAAGGCGCTATATGGGAGGCAACCCATCGTTCTAATCGTTTTCGTTGTCTTTGAGTAAATGTAGGTTCAAGAGGTGTAAAGGAGGAGATTGGTTTTCAAATTTTGATTTGGAAGTATTGCATGTTGAAGGTGGTAAGTTAGGAATGAAGAAGATAAAGGCTATGGGTTAGGCATTGCTTATGAAAATATAGGCAAAGAACAAGGAAAGGCCTATGTAAATCTAGGCCACGAACAAGGAAAGGCCTATGCTATTGCCTAAGCTCTCGGATTCTAGAGTGCCATAGCATAGACGCCGCCTATGCTCAACAATGCCATAGCATAGGCGCCGCCTATACAAAAGCCTTTTGTCTCTGAATCTCATATGCCATGGCATAGGCGCCACCTATGCCTAACAATGCCATAGCATAGGCGCCGCCTATGCTCAACAAGGCTTTGCAAAAGGCGCCGCCTATGCCAAGCATAGGCAAAGCTTTAGGCGCCGCCTATGGTCACTTTTGGTCTCCAAATCCGATTTCAAATGGGTCAAAACCCAACCCAAGCTTGTCCTATAAATAAAACCTTAGTCTTAAAACAAAAACACATTGCAATTCCTCCCTAAAGTGCCGCCTACCTCTCCAAATTCTCTCAAAAATTTTCCTTTTGCTCATTTATTTTGCAAGAACATCTTCCAAAGGCCATCAACCAAGTAAGTACTTCTTTGTTCTTCTTTTATATTCCGTAAATACTACATTACCACACCTATAACAAGTTGTTAAATCTTGAAGTAGTGTTGATGATTTGAATGTGGTTGATTTGTTGTGATACAACAAAGTGAGTGAAAGAATACGTAAGGATACGCTTGAATTGTTTCCAACTTGTATCTAATTCTTATACACTGTCATACTTTTGCGGAATTGAAATGGCCAAGGAAATTGCATAATCTTTTACTTATAAAGCTTACATGTTGGAATGACTTGTTCATCCAAATGAGAATCATGATTGACTACAAACATACGATGTTGTGATTATTTCTAAATGTGATAACTTGATCCAATATCTATGTAGTAGTCTTGCTCAAAAGATACATCAATCCAAGCATGAAAGTATTTCCAAGATTTAGTGTAATGGACTCAAAAAGGATAGTTAAGATGACAAGAAAAGTGTGACTACATTGATTATATTGTTGGAGCATACCACCTAAACGTATATCGATGAAGCCTGAGTAATCGACATCGTTCACTTCACTAGTTTGTGCCAACAAATTAAGTGTGCGGTGGTACTACTACTGCTTGTTTGTTAATTGTATCCACCGAGATGAATCTAACATGACTATTATTTTAATCTCAGGTACAATGGCACCAAAAGCAAGACAAGCAAAAGAAAAAGAAACCACTTCACAAAAAGGCCAGAAAAGGGGACGAAAAGAGCAAGGAGAATCCTCCTCACTACAAATACCTCACCGCATGTTTGGAATAAAATGGGTCCTAGAGGAGCAAGGAAAGGAGTGGTATAGTAACAATAAAGAGAAAAAATATGTTCATGTGGAGTTGATACACAAGGAAAGCCTAGCAAAGAAAGAACCTCGCATGTTGGCCAAAATAATGGCGTTACATCTTGATTTCATATTCCAAGATATGGGAGAATGCAATCTCGATCTAACACGAGAATTCTATGCCAACTGGTCACCGAAAACTACAGGGAGTGAAATAAAGATTTGGGGCCAAGTCCTTCAACTAAATGCGGAGTTCTTCAACTCTTTTCTAGGTTTGCCATCTATTGATCCATCAACACTCAAAGAACTGTATAAAAGACCTCCGTACTGGGCAATTAGACATACATTATGCGAAACAAGATCTATGGCACGATGGAGTAGACACAAGGACACCGGTCGGCACAACACCTTCCCATATGCTTCCTTGAACAGGGAAGCTAGGATATGGTTGCGAATAGTCAACTCATTCCTGATTCCAGGGACACAGTACACAAAGATAACACGAGATAGAGTGTGCTTGGTGTACGCATTTATGAAGAATGTCCCTTTCAACATTGGGGAAATTATTCGATCTATAATGCGTAAGGCTAGGCTGCATAAGAGGTCCCACTTCAGCTTTGGCAATCTGCTGACTGCAATATTGAGGAAGGAAGACATCAAAGAGGAACCGGCTGATCATAAACTTCGACACAACCCGAAGAAGGTTGACCTCACAAAGGTTAAAGATGCTGAATCCACGCATGGCGTCAACCTTACCACTGTAGAACGTCATGCTCGGGATGAGAGTTTCTTTCGCCATCTTTATGGCATGACTCGGTTTACCATGATGAATGGAGGTCGTGTTCCAACTGCTGCAGAGCTCCAACAGTTGGATTATGACTACCCAATGAACGAGCATGCAAAGGCTATGTGTGGAGTAGGTGTGTACTTTGAGGAACCTCTTGATGACGATGTGCCAACCGATGATGATCATCGAATGCCAGACTCTGACGTGGAGGATAACTCTGACGGCGATGACTCTGATGATGATTCCAATAAAGGGGGTATGACCCCAAACATAGAGGAGGAGTCCGACTAACCAGGTTCTTCTTATTTATTTTCCACTGAGGGCAGTGTATCCCGTCTAAGTGTGGGGTGCCGGTATTTGTATGCTAGACTTCCTTATCTGCATTTGCATTTATTTATGTTTGTTTGTTTTATTTTTTTTAGTAGTTAATTTTTTTTAAATTTTTTTTTACTTTGCATAAAATTGTTCTGATAGGCAGCATGCTATTGTGACAAGAGTCTGTGATAAAATCATTACTATTGAGACATTTAGGCTCTAAGTGTGACTCACTCTGTGATATCTATGTGGTTTAATTCCTTCATACGTTGGGTCAAGAGTCTATACTGCTTCCAAAAAAGTCGACCATGTGCCTTGTGTGTGTGAGATGATAGTATATTCTATGTTTGTGGCTGATGCTAGAACTTTCCTGGTATGTATGTAAAGCGAAATAAAGAGTGTGAGTTTAGGAGATGATTTAGGCATTTCTTTGGCAACCTGTGATTGTTTACCTTCGTTTTATCTACCCATGAACATCATCCTAGATAACCCCCTTTGAGTCTTTAGCCTATTTTCTTTGACAGCCTCATATGTAAGCCTAATCCATTTTTTCAAGACCATAATTTGATCCAAATTCCTAAGTGCTTTAAAATTGTAAAGTCATGTGACAAAATAAGAGGAAATTGGGTGAGATTAGTGCATTAAAGTGGATTGGTACTTGAATTCGTTATGAAAAAGAATGGTTATCATAGAGGTGTGTTATAAAAAAAAGAGAAGAGAGAAAAATGAAAAGGAAAATAAAAAGTTAATTCTGTTCAAAATTGAATAACAAAAGGGGTGAGAAGGGGTGGTAGATTAAAAGAAAGTAGAAAGGTTGTTTGAAAGAAAGCATAAATGGCATAATGTAATGTATTAAAGCTCTTAGGAACATAGTCACTATTTCTGGCCAAAATAGTCCTACCCGTCCCTTAGCCTACATTACAACCTGTAAAAGCTCTCTTTGATCCTAGGCTTAGCATTCTGATATTTAGTGGAGCATTACACTAAGGGCAATCCTATGATCATCAGTTGCAACATATGAATTCTTTGTGAGAGTGAGAGCAAGGAGAATATTGTACCCATGTTTCTAAAAATGCAAAACTTGTGAGTGATTATGGGTAATATCTTGTGTGAGACACACATGGTTGATGAGTTTTGGGTAGTCATGTATGATTCTTTGTGCCTTAACTTCTTGAATACAAATTAACCACCATCACGAGTCTATGTTAGAGGTTGAATTGTTTCTAGTAGTGATTAGAAAATTACTCTTTGTTAATAATTGCTATGCCTGTCTTGATGAATATTTTGTGTGTTACTGTGAAACCCTAAGTAGATGTTTATATGGACATGATATTTTGTTCAAGGACGAACAAAGCTTAAAGTGTGGGGTGTTGATGATAGGCGTATTTACACGCCTAAAGTACCTTAATTTACCCATATTGTAGCTAAGTTTTGAGGACAAAATACATAATTCATGCACTTTTAGTCCTCTTTTCTGTAAGTGAGCTAACAAACGTGATTAGCAAGTTTTCAGGTATAAATGATGAAGATTTCAGCATTGTTTGGATAACTTGATGCCAAAGGAAGCTTCACGAAAGAAGAAAAGCAGAGATTGGACGCCTAGGGACTAAAAGTGACGCATGGAAAACCTGTCCCGACCAAAAAAAGCATTTACAAAGACTTTGGGGATCAGCAGTAACTTAGTAGGATTAGGATAATGATGCAGTAACTTATTAGGATTAGGATAAGTACGCAGTAGCCTAGTAGGAATAGGATATGGGTATTATAAATACCCTATTTTGCTGATGTTTTTCATACTTCTTCAATCAATTACTTTTTATTATTCATTCAAAACTTTCAATTCATTCTCTGTCAATTAATTATTACTTTCTCTTCATCGACTTCTAAATTTTCACAACAAGAGAAACACTACTTGCAAGGAATTCATGTCACAAGCACTACCAAAGCATACTTCACGTTAGACTCTTATTTTGGTATGATAATAATGTCTATTGTGATTTCTGTTGCACTCATGAGTAGCTAAACTTCTCTGTTGGGGTTATGGAAGCCTTATTAGACACTATCTATTGCTATGAGTTTGTGAATTCTTGACACGTATGTTGCTTATATCATTATTCTCTTCATCTTAATCTAAATTCTTGTGGTTGCAAACATATAGAATACGCCAGTATAGCATTAACTTGTTCGAAAGAAAAGTTACATGTCTAGAAAAGAGATAATGTCAAGGTAATAGGGCACCAACCCCTGTTAAAAAGTTAGTGTCATAACTGGATTAACCTCTTGGAGAATCTGTACCATTAGATACGCTTTAAGCTCGAAAGAGTTAAAATGAAATAATCCTTGATGGTCGAAAGACGCCTGGATATACCATAGAATACGATTCTCTATAAGTGCATGCATGTCTGAATTCTGCATAACTCATAGTCAATAGATACGTATAACTCATAAGGTGGACATAACCCTAAATCTCAATTCTCATTGATCAAAACCAACCAAGCAATCCGTTTTAATCTTCTATTTTCCGTTCTTACCTACTATTTTTGATACTCTTAAATTCAGGCTACAATCCCCCCTTTTTACGAAACTTTCACCGAAAGTCTAATAATCTTTGCTTACTTAGTGACCAAGTATTCCCTGTGGGATTTGACACCCAACCCAGTTGGGTTCTATATTTGACAGCGACCGCTTACACTCTTACGAGAGCTGTAGTTTGAGAGTTATCACTTACTTAGTATACCAATACATTCAAAGTACTGGAGCATACCTTTCTTTTGCACTATGATGTCTTATATAATAGGTTGAGATATACGGGCTGCCGACTATACTTAGAATCCTGATCCATCAGCAGTAGACTAGTGGTGAGTCCTCATTATTCGAGGACAAATTTATTATTCCATCTTTTTAGTACTTTTTTATTTCAATAGTCGGTGTTAGTTTGGGACTTTTCCCGTCAACTCCTTATTCAAATAGTAGAGACTTTTTAGACAAGAGTATTTATGGATAGATGTTCAGCTTTGGTATTGATGTACCGTACTCAGTATTTATTTATAGTTTTGAACCTTATGGAAAGTTTCTACCTAATTTCCCCATAATTACAGTATTATTATTCATTTATTAATGAGGTATAATTCCTAGGTTAGCTTGTGCTCCCTCAATATTATGAGCACCATGTAGAGTTTGGGGTATAGATTTGTTGCACAACAAACTTGGTATCAGAGCCTAAGGTTCGATAGAGTCCTAGGAAATCTAAAATCCGCATATAGTAGAGTTTTGTGCATGGATTTATAGTGCACCACACTTATGGACAAGAGGCTATTAGATGTTTTAGGAAAATTTTCCCTTCTTTTAGTAATCATGTCGTGCGGGTAAGCACAAAATCAAGTTAAATTCCCTGTCTAATCCAAGTTTCTCTTCCATTTATAGAATATGCCTCTAAAGAAGACTATAGAAAGATGAATGGGAGACCCGCTAGCACCTCAGCTTATCCAGCTAGATCTTCTGGACGAACATGTCTCCCACGCTAAATTCAAAGAAGCTTTCACCACCCTAGCTCATTTTGTAATATCCTAGAATGAACGCCCAACAACTATTTCGGCCAACCTAGTGGTCAATACTATTGCAACTAGGATTTAGGAGTTTACCCAAATGACCCCTCCATCTTTTATAGGGCCAAATTCTGATGAGGACCTATAGGAATTTCTAGATTAGGTGTAGTAAGTTACAAATATTATTAGGGGGTGAAAGATTGTGATAGTGCTAAGTTATATGCATATCAGTTGTAGGATGTGGCTCAATTATGGTTAAAATAGTGGAAAATAGAGAGGGTCATAGATTCAAGGCCCTTTGAATGGGGGGAGTTTGTTATTACTTTTTTAGATAGGTTTTTCCGACTAAATTTGAGGGAAGAGAGGGTTCTAGAATTTATAAATCTAAAGCAGGGCAACATGATAGTACAAGAGTATTCACTCAAGTTTACTTAATTATCTAGATACGCTCCTCATGTGGTAGTAGATAGCAAATTTAAGTTGAGTAAGTTTGTGTATGGTGTGTCTAGTAGTGTGGTCAAGAAATATAGGACAACAATGTTGAGTAAGGAGATACACACATCCATATGGTATATTCTTAGTAGATAAAAGAGGCTATAAATAAGGACAAAGAGAGAGAGAGAATAAGAAAACTATAATAGGTAGCTTTAACTTTACCCAACCTAAGTCAGCGGGTGATATTCTTTATCAGTTTTGTCCTAAATCTTCATTTCTAGCTCCATCCTTAGCCAGTGCTCCTGTGCTGAAATTTAGAGATGGTAATTGAGATAGAGTGTTAGGACCTAAACCTCAGGGTAGTGTTAGAAGTGGCTGAACAAATTCTCTCTGCCAGAAGTATGGCAAAAACCATCAAGACATCTACAAAGCTGGCAGTGATGTATGTTTTGGATATCGCAAGTTAGGCCGCAGAGTTAGATAGTGTCCTCAAGTGAGTTTGTAGAGTCAAAATAACCATTCCTTATCTCAATTCGATCACTCAAATCAGAAGAGTGCCACTTCCAGTGGCACCAGTGGGAACCACCCTATCAGGAAAGTTCTCGTGATATGGCCACTGGTACATTACAAATTTATCATTTACATATTTATGCTTTGCTAGATCCATGAGCATTTTTGTCTTTTATAACTCCTTATGTAGCTGTTGGCTTTAGAGTCAGTACTAAAATTCTAGCAGAGCCTTTTTCAGTCTCTACCTTAGTGGGTAAATCTATCATAGCCCCACAGGTATACAGAAGTTGTCCGGTTGTGGTGTCTCAGAAAGTCACTTCAGCAGACTTAGTCAATTTAGAGATGACCAATTTTGATGTCATTATCAGCATGGATTGACTTCATTCCTGCTATGCCTCAGTCAACTGCAAAAAAAGAATTATCCAGATTTAGTTTCTGAATAATCTTATCCTAGAGTGGAGGGGGTATTACTTCAACACTCAGAGGTCAGCTTATTTCCTACCTAAGGGCAAGAAAAATAATATCTAAGGGATGTGTCTACCATCTCGTTCAAGTCCAACAATAAAGTTCAGAAACCTCTACTCTTGAGTCCGTATCAGTGGCATGCGAATTACCAGACATTTTTCCCAAAGATCTTCCCAAAGTTCCTCCCGAAAGGGAAATTGACTTTGGAATCGACTTTCTTCCAGATACTAATCCTATATCTATTCTACCATATAGGATGATACCTGCAAAACTCAAGGAGTTAAAAGAACAATTAAAGGATCTCCTAGATAAGTGATTCATTAGACCTAGTATGTCCCTATAGGGTCCACCAGTTTTATTCATGCATAAGAAAAATGATTCTCTTAGAATTTGTATAGACTCCCATTAGCTAATTAAAGTCACGGTCAAGAAAAAGTATCCACTTCCTAGAATCGATAACTTGTTTGACCAACTTTAGGGTGCCAGTTACTTTTATAAGATACACCTTAGATTAGACTATTATCAGCTCAGAGTCAGAGAATGTGAAATTCCAAAAACAACTTTCAGAACTTGATATGGTCACTTTGAATTCTTAGTCTTGTCCATTGGTGTTACCAATGCCCCAACAACTTTCATGGACTTAGTGAACCACGTGTTTTAGCAATACTTGGACCTGTTCATCATAGTTTTCATAGATGATATCCTTGTTTACTCCCACAGTGAGCATAGTATTGTAGACTCTCAGAAACCATCAGATTTTTGCAAAATTTAGTAAGTGCAAATTTTGGCTAAGGTCAGTAGCTTTTCTTGACCATATCATTTCCGATTATGGCATTAGAGTTGATTCCCAAAAGAGTAAAGCAGTGAGAAACTGGCCTAGACCTATATATTAATCAAATATCTGGAGTTTCTTGGGTTTGGCTGGCTATTACCAATGGGCTGTTGAGGGATTTTCATATATTACATCCCTTATGTCCTGATTGACTCAAAACAAGGTCAAATTTTATTGGTTAAATTCTTTTGATAAGAGTTTCCAGGAGTTGATGACTCGACTTACTACTACCCCAATTTTGACTCTACCAGATGGTTCATATGGATTTATGGTATATTGTGATGGTTGCAGGGTTAGTTTGGGGTGCATTTTTATACAGAGAGGTAAGGTCATAGCCTATGACTCTAGACAACTTAAGCCTCATGAAAAAAACTATCCTGCTCATGATCTTGAATTAGTAATAAAAGTATTTGCCTTAAAGATTTGGAGGCATTATTTGTATGGTGTGCACATTGATGTGTTCACTGATCATAAGAGTCTATAGTATGTGTTCTCTCAGAAAAACCTAAACCTACATCAGAGAAGGTGGTTGGAGTTATTGAAGAACTACGACATGGGCATCCTGTATCCTCCAGGTAAAGCCAATATAGTGGCTAATTCTCAAAGTAAGATGTCTATGGGTAGTGTTGCTCATATGAAGGATGGTAAGAAGAAGTTAGCTTAGAAAGTTCATCAGCCTGCCCGAATGTGTGTCCTCTTAGTCGATTAAGAAGAAGTTAATGTATGGGTACAAAGTAGTTTAGAATCATCTCTAGTTTCTGAGGTAAAGGAAAAGCAAGATAGGGATCCCAATTTAGTTAAGTTGAAAGAATTAGTCAAAGATTAGAATATAGAGGTTTTCTCCAAGCGGGAGATGGTGTATTACGTTGTCAGGGTAGGCTATATGTGCTAGGTGTAGATGACCTGAGATAAAGGATTCTTGCAGAGGCGCATAGTGAGCATTACTCTATTCACCCAAGGGCCACTAAGATGTACCATTATTTTTAGGAGATCTACTGGATAAGTGGGATTAAGAGAGATATTAGAGAGTTTGTAGCCAAGTGCTTAACATGTAAGCAAGTTAAGATAGAGCATCAAAAGACTATTGGATCTATGCAGGATTTTAGTATTCCCACTTGGAAGTGGGTAGAGGTGGACATGGATTTTTTGATGGATTTGCTTCATACTCATCATTAACACGATTTAGTTTGGGTTATTCTAGACAGGATGACCAAATCAGATTTTTTCCTACCAGTCCATACGTCTTATTCATCCGAGGACTATTCCAAGATCAATGTAAGAGAGTTGGTCAGATTACTCAAAGTTCCATTGTCCATTATCTTAGATACAGGTACATAGTTTACCATTAATTTCTTGAAAGCCTTCCAAAAGGGTCTAGGTACCCAAGTCTACCTCAGTATAACCTTTCACCCTCAGACAGATGGTCAAGGAGAAAGGCCCATTCATACTTTTATGGATATGCTGTGAGAGTGTTTGATAGACTTTAAATGTAGTTGGGATGACCACTTATCTTTGATTGAGTTTGCATATAATAACAACTATCATTCTAGCATTCAGATGGCTCCATTTGAGGTGCTCTATGGGAGGAGATATAGGTCTCCCATTAGTTGGTTTGAAGTGGGAGAGGCCACAGTGGTAGGGCCTTCATTGGTGTTTGACAGCTTTGAGAAGGTTCAGTTGATCAAGCAAAGGCTTTAAACAGCTCAGAGCCAACAAAAATGGTACACAAATATGAGGAGAAAGGATCTCGAGTTTGAGATTGGTGATTATGTGTATTTGAAAATATCTCCTATGAAATAAGTGAAGAGTTTTGGCAAGAAGGAGAAGCTCAGTCCCTGATATGTCGGTCCTTACTAGATTCTCAGCAATTTCAGAAAGGTAGATTACGAGCTTGAGTTGCCTTCAGATTTAGCTTCAGTCCATCCAGTGTTCCATGTCTTCTTGCTAAAAAAATACATAGGTGACCCAGAAGTTATAGTCCCTATAGGCGGTATAGATGTTCTAAACAACCTCTCTTATAAGGAGATTCCAGTCAAAATCCTTGACTATCAGATTCACAGACTGAGGAATAAGGAAATCCCTCTAGTCAAAGTTATTTGGCGGAACCATTTAGTTGAGGGAGCTACTTGGGAAGTAGAAATAGATATGTGGACCAAGTATCCTCACCTCTTCTCTGCAAACTCAGATTCAGCCCAAGGTAATAGTTTTTCTTTGAACTTATTAAATTCTATGCTCAGATTTCCCTTATAGACTTCTTATCAGTTACCATTGCATTTTTTAGTTATGTACTCATGTATCAAATATGCATGTTCAACATGAGAAACTCATCTTATCAGCAATTTCAGTTATACATTCACATATTATGCTCAGCTATGTATTCATGAATCAGATATGCATGTTCAGTATGAAATTTCAGCATATTAGTAGTTTCAGTCATGAAATCATGTTACAGTTGTGCATGTGTTGTATATAAATCTAGTCTATCCATATTCTTAGCTCAGACAACCTCATTCAATGAGAAATGTTCCTAAGGGGGAGATATTGTAAGACCCTGCAAAATCCTAAACTTAAACTTAGTCCTTTAAAGCTTGTTAAGAGGGGGGAGGTGTCCCAGATTTAGAAAATTTAAGTTAAGTATTCAGACTTAGTGTTATTTTAGCCTTCATAGGTTGGAGAGTCTATTTCATGACCCTCATGACCTTAAATTATGATTTTTAGGTTAAATCATGATCAAGAATTTCAGTGGGTGTTGTTGAACAAGTTTTGGATTTTTCAAACTTCGTTTGGATCAAATTTGAAAGCTCAAACCAGTGGATCGATGCGCTCTAGACATGCCGCGTTACCCACCGTATCAATGAATATTTTCCTCTATCTCCCAGTGCAAATTCTAAAGAACTGTTATGGAATCAATGTGATACATTGGCTATCACGTCTATGGCAATGACGTGGCACATCAGCCTGCGCGTTGCCAGGTCAGTTTTCAGTTATTTAAAATATGCACCCTCAGGGGTAATTGGGTCTTTTTTCTATGTCTATCAGCCCCAAAATATGAAATTAAACCCTTCTAATAGCAAAAACTATTCATTCTTGACAAGTTTCTCTCAAGTAAAACCCTAAGAGATTTCAAATTATTCAAGGCTCAATAACTTACTATCAATATTTCAGAATTTAATTGTTAAGGTATGTCAAGTGTTTATTCAAGGGCCCCTTATGCCCTTGGAGTTTAATAATCTATTTTTAAAACCTCAAGTGCATTGTCTACATGAATTTTATGTTGGGTTTGATTATATTCATGATTATAATGATTAATTGGGTTTCTAATCCATGTTTTGTTGCAAGTTTTATGTCGAGTTATTTAGTATATCTATAGAATCAGGTAAATCCATGCTAAACTCTTGAATGTATAAATGGGGATTTGAATTATGGTGCCTATATGTGGTTAATATCATGTGCATGGATTATGTCCTCCAAGTGTTTGATAAATTGCTCATGTAAACAAAGAAAAAAGGAAAACAATCATGTCATGTTAGCTTATGTGCAAGTTATATCATGCAAGTGTTAGATAGAATGTCTCTACAAATGAGTTATGATCAAGGGCATATGGTTATGCCTTTCAAGTTTATGCTATGATTTATTTTTCATGCTATCAAGTCCTGGGGGTATTCAATACCCGAAAACATAGCTATTACCCAGAGCTATGGTAGTTACAGAATAGTCTCAATAGTATCACAAACAGTAGCTCTAGTAATCAGTCACAGTTACAGTTCAGTATACAGTTCAGACCTTAGTAAATTTATATAGTCAATAGAACTCTATAGTATCCCATTAGTTAACAAAAGTCAAAAGTACTCTGTCAGTTAACGAAACTCAGTGAACTCATATCAGTTCAGTTAGACAGTATGATTAGTAATAGTTTAGTCCAGCCTAGTATAATTTAGAAATCATCCCAGTGTCTATTCAGTTGGGAGTAGGATTTAGCACCAAGCGAACCCAGGGATGAGGGAATTCCTTCCAGAAGAGGGTTTGGCACTTAGTAGCAGTCCCTACCTTACCGAACTATGTAGCCAGCGTAAGTTGAGATATCTTCCTGCCAGACTGCGATTGATACATCTCATACAAGTTTTCCTGCTAGCGAGGGCTGACGAAAGAGCTTCCTATCAGAGAGGGTTAACTCACTGTTATCTTTATTTGTGGGATGGTACTGATACCCTTCCAACTGGGGTTACAGGTTGGACCCCAGTCTATTCAGAAAGGGGCATGTCAGTTAGATGATTACCCCTTATAGTCTCAGTTTCAGTCTTCAGAATAGAACTCAATTCAATTCTACAAAAATCAGGACTGTCAGACACAGTCACTTAGTTCAGTATGGAACTCATAATAGTTCCACAGAATTAGGACTATCAGATAAAATCACTCAGTTAACAGTAATACAATATCAGTAAACTCAGATATCAGTAAACCAGTGATTCTAAATATAGTATCCAGTGTTATCATGACCTCAGTTATAGTTTATGTATCTTATGCATGTACTGTCATTAAGTTATACTCATGTTATTCAATCAGTATTGTTCATGCATATGAACCCATGCATCTCAGCCTACCTCACATAGTATACCAGTACATTCAAAGTACTGACGCATACTTTTCTTTTGCGCTATGATGTCTTATATCATAGGTTTAGACAAATGGGCTCCCGATCATACTTAAGAACACGATCCATCAGCAGCAGACTAGTGGTGAGTCCTTATTGTTTAATGATAGATTTATTATTCTTGTATTTCAGCACTCAGTTTATTTCAGTAGTTGGAGTTAGTTGGGGACTTGTCCCATTAACTCCTTGTTCAGTTAGTAGAGGCTTTTCAGACTAGAGTACTTATGGACAGGTGTTCAGTTTTGGTATTGATATACCGTACTTAGTATTTATTTTATAGTTTTTAACCTTATGGAAAGTTTGCACCTATTTTTCGCATAATTACAGTATTATTATTCAGTTATTGCATTAGGTACTAGTTATGGGTTAGCTTGTGGTCCCTCAGGATTATGAGCACCATGCAGCATTCGGGGTACATACTTGGGACATTACAATTAAAGATGTCTCCTTGGGGTGATGGGGCACGATCAACATCAGTATGAGGAGCTCGAGGAGGACTAGTAAGGACCAGTGGAAGTCCATATGGGGTAATACATTCTGGAGCAGAAGCCTTAAAAAAGGTCTGAACTCCATAAGCAAGACGAGTTCCATCCAAATTGTACTCAGTGGGATAGAAGAGGTTCTATAGGCATCAAATCTTCAAAGAGGCTGGATCTAAAATGCGAAAAAATGGGAATTCGAAGATATTGAAACACCCTAGACTCTACAACCCAAACCTAGAACAATAAGAAAGGGAAACATATGTAAATGTCTCATAGTCTCTCCCTCATAAGTAGGGCGTGATATACATCCATGAAAGGCACTCTACTTGATACGACATTGTGGACAACTAATTGGCGATGAACTTAGGCTTTGACACCAACTTTTTCTTAACTCAAATCAAGGCCTGGCAATGATGGATATGTCATATCCACCGAGAACAAGAGACCACCCTTTACCTAGTCAAACAGAATATGATCCATTACTTAGCGAATGAATTTTGAATACATAACAAAATAGAATACACAATAACTCAAATTATGAGAATGTCAACAACTAATTCCCAGTCAACAGTATTCCATAAAGCCTCTATTCAAGAAAGTAACCTACGTCGGGACATGCCCTCGACCCTGGTAATGACAGTGAGAATGAAAAAGTAAATATGAAGTCTTCAATTGTAATTTATGGAAGGAAACTGATGGAATGATCAAGTCTACCAAAGAATGAAAGCTCACCACTTTACCACAAATGACCGACTCTAATATTACCAATCACTGCACATGAAAAGTAGAAGAGCCTTTGGACCCTACATTGTGTGGGGATATAGCACCTTGAGGCATTTAGTGGGGTAAGCACTAGCATGTAACACAAGATAAGAATAAAATAATGACAATCAAAAGTTCAATTTCAAATTCACCATACATGTTAACATTCATGCATACACATATATATAGTAGATGCTGGGGTGGGGAATAATGTTTAGCATAAAAGTAAAACATTATCCTGGACAAGAAAGCTCAACCGTCATTAAAAAACACCCACAGGCTATATGAGTTCAACTTCCCCTGCTGAAAGGGCCTAGTGCGAGTTTTCAACACAAACCAAAGGTATCAAGAAAGACCAGCGAATGCCTCGATCCAAGGTCAATCCTAGATACAAAATATATCTAATGTGAATCATGCACACGGTTATCTGCACCAACCCTTACGTCAGCAACATGAGTTTCCAATATAAGTCATTCGAGACCTACACATTCTTGCCTTAGCTACATAAACCCCATTAAGCCCAATTTAAAACAATTTTAACATCACCCATTCACTAACCAAGTAATCATACATTAAGGCACACCAAAGTATTGTCATACCATTTAGCTTGCCAGCTCAAAATTATACGATTAAAATTTCAATAACTAGGGGAAATGCCTCGATCCCCTTTGTTCATTAAATTAAAAACATAGCCAACAAGGCTTGTTCGTTGTTTAACCATTTATGCAACACAATAGAATAGGTGAGTAAGCAAATCCAAATAACAATTCCACACTTCAAAGCCAATTACACATGTGGGTTGAGGAAATATAATTGTTCAAAACCAATTTCCAAGTTCAAAATATCAATTTGCGAGACTACCTTGACCCTTATTCCAATTCCCACACCCATGCACCCCATTAGATTAAAAATATTCAATTTAAAGCATGAACAACTCGTGATAATCATGATAAAGAAATTCAAGGATCAATGATGTGAGAGACCATGCTAACACATTTGAAGCTTTTAACTCTAAATAATTGCAAAGTCTTGAGAAACTTTAGTCATTTTTGATTATTTTACTTTGATTTTGCAGAAAAAGTAGAGAAGAGGGAGAACCATCAAGAAAGGAAGCAAAAGGACTGAAATTGGAGGAATATAGAGAGCTGTGAATAGCTGACGACATCCATGACACGCTGTCAACCTCGTGATAGGCTGTCATGGATGCCGTCAACCATAACAGAAGATGTAGCTGCAGGAAGTTTTGTGACGGCAATAACAAAATGCATTCAAGATCCTAATAGGACGTCACAATCGCCATCAACTATAGGCAGTAGAAGTTGAAATTACAAAGAAGTTGACGACGTCTGTGACAGGCCATCAAGATCGTGATAGGACATCATAGGCGCCGTCACCTAATCCAAAGAAAATCAGAAATTTTAATATTATTTCCTTATTTAGGATTGACTATTTGAAGACTTTTTTTAGGATTTTTAAAGTGATTATTATTCATTAAGGAAAATATCTTACAAAATACGACTTTTCTCTCTGTCTATCTTAAGAACAATATTTTAGAGTATTGCCTTGTGATTCAAGTACAAGTTCACTTCTGATTTCATTCATCATTTTAAGTTAATCGTTTTAATTATTAATTCAACTTGTGTACTTATTTATTGCATCAGGAGTGGCTAAACATCTTTAACCTAGATTGTTGGATCTAGGGTTAGGTCATGATAAGGTGTTAATTAATTACTCAAGGGTTAATAGGTGTTAGGATTTCTTGGTAATTTTAATATTATAACTTATGTCTGTTGGTTGCAAACAATAGGCGTACCTACTTTGGTTTACTTAACAAAGAAATCATAAACAGTAGGAAGTGAATTATCGATAGGGATTCAAAAAGGCTTCGTTTAATAATCAACATTGTAACAAGGTTGATTAACCTAAGGTAAAATCTGGGTAGTGGGTTGCAATTCTCTAAGTCTGAGAGGATTAGAAAATTCGATGCTTGAATAGGTCGAGAGATATTTGAGCATACCATCAATAAAGATAGCTTGTCATCCTAACCACCGTGAGAACCTTGAGTTATTTGTAGCATCTGTCATGTATCGTAAACCTTAGTGAACATAATCCCGATTATTTCATAAAAATATTGGTTACAAACATTCATTTCAAAGTGACCAACAATTGTCTGAGAAATTTAAACCCCCATTTCAGGAACAGTAAACTACTAGTGAATTATTTCGTAAACAAGTTTAGTTCACATCCTATTCCCTGTAGGATTTAACCTTAACCTAGTTGGGTTTTATATTGACAAAAATCTCTTACACCCATTCCAGACTGTAGTTGAGCGCTATCAAAAATGGCACCATTGTTGGGGACTACGATTGTAAACTAAAAGTTGTGTACGCTATTTTGTTGTTAGTTAAGTTTTTTAGATTTACGTTTATTTGTTGTTTTTGTCGATTGTAGGTATTGTGTTGTTTATACTAAAAATAAAAAGTTCTAAAACCATTATTGCCAATCAATCTGTAACCTCAACTGATAGGAAGAATTGCTGAACAACAGTAGGTGGACACACTAGCCGCTTTAGCCAAGGCTCAGGTTAATGTAAAAAATTTAGGTCAACAAGAACATTACAAGAACCCTAATGATGAAGATTTGGGTGATGAGGAATTGCTAAATCCTCAAAATCCAAGGCGAGCTGAGCAACTTGCTGCACCAGTGCAGCAAAATATCAAGAGAAACCGTCCAATCCGAGGAAGGTATGGCGAATAGCCTATTCAATATAAGGCTAACAATGATGATGAAGGAATGGACGGAGCTAGTGCAACGGGTGCTATCATTCCTCCACCGTTGGCACCTGGTGAAAAATTCAGCATAACAAGCACCATAATTCAGCTCCTGAATCTGAAGGGGTTATTTGGAGGCTTATCGGGTGATGATCCGAACATGCATTTGGTGAACTTCATCACCATTTTCAAATCTTTTGACAATCCAGGAGTGATCTAGAATATAATAAGGTTGAGGTTAATTCTGTTGTCTCTATCTGGAGAGGCAACATTGTGGTTGAATGAGTTAGAGCCCAATTATATACCAACTGGAGACAGTTGAAAGTTGCGTTCGTAGAATGGTTCTTTCCACCCTACTGAAGGGTAAAATTGAGGGACGAAATTACTAACTTCAGACAGCTCCCGACTGAAGCATTGCACGAAACCCAGGAGAGATTTAAGAAAAAGCTTACACAATGTCCGAACCACAACATGATGGACTTGTATTTGATGGAGACTTTGTACAGAGCATTCTGCTCTATGACAAGGCCAATTATTTACAATGATGTGGGTGGTTCGTTCATTGACCTCTCTTTTCTAGATGCTTCTGATATGCTAAATAGAATAACCAAGCAATTTCGGTCTTGGCACACTAGGGATTCTGTAGTGACAAGCCCGATAGTTGCTGGTGGTATAACTACGGAGAAACATAGAAGGGATGAAGAGCGAGATCAGGGCATGGCCCATTTAAAAACACAAATGGACTTGCTGTCCAAGCACTTGCTGTCAGGCATGATTGAAATTATTATGGCTATAGAATTGCAGGGGACTATTTCTACAGATGATGATATGGAGGAAAACTATGTAAGTAATCAAGGGGTTTCTGAGGCAATAGACAAGGGAACCAAGGTCAGAACTTCTATGACACACCTGATTATAAAGATAGGGAGTAAGGACACTAGAGAAGCAATAATGACAGGAGCGGTTTGTATGTTCCTCCTGGAAGTCGGGAAGCTGCAAAAACTAGTTTTGGAAAGATGTCCATGAAGGACATGATAGAAAAGCAGTTGAAGGGAGTTGAAGCTACCAACTTGGGGGTAACTACTATGAAAATTTTCTTATACCCCAGTCAGTTGGTTAGCTTACACTCTGCTTCTATTAAGCAGTTAAAGCAGCAGATGAGCCAACTTTCTGTTACAATGAACTAGAGAAAAATAGGTAGTTTACCTAGTGATACAGTTCAGAACCTGCGAAATGATGGTTCGTGTATGGTGATTACCACTAGGAGTGATAAGATGTTATATGTCCATTCTTTAGTAAAATCTATAGATAATAAGGTAAGAGTTGATGAACCCAAAGGAAATAGCCTAGCAAAGTCTGAAAAGCTGGATAGTTTTGTTGATATTTTGGTGAAAGAAGACAAGAAGGAAGAGAAAGTGGTGTTAAAGACTATTCCTAGACCACCACCTTCTTTTTCTTAATGATTGAAGTAAAAAGTTGATGATGCAAACTTTAGTAATTTCATGGATATGCTTAAGCAATTGACAATTAATGTGCCTTTGGTTGAGGCACTTGAGCAAATTCCATGTTGTGCCAAGTTCATGAAAGACCTCGTCACAAAGAAGTGAAAGGTTAGCAGTGAGCAGGTGGACAATCTCCACCAGTGTAGCACAGTTTCTACATGATTCTTAGTGCAAAAAAGGCTGACCCAAGTGCATTCACTATTTCGTGCAAGGTTGGGTCTCTGGATATTGAAAAGGCATTATATTATTTGGGTGCCAACATGAATTTGATGCCACTTGATGTATGTGAGAAGTTTGGTTTGGAAGATCTAACACCTACTAACATGTGACTGGTGATGGCATATAGGTCAATAAAGCAACCTGTTGGAATTATGTACGATGTGTTAGTGTAAGTGGAAGACTTTATTCTTCCAACTGATTTTGTGGTGCAAAATTGTGATGTGGACTTTAAAGTACCCATTATTTTAGGAATACCATCCTTGGCAACAGGAAGAGTAATAATTGACATGGAGTTGAATGAGCTTAAGTTTAGGCTCGCTAAAAAGGAGGAAAAATTCAAAATGCATCAACCTATGTCATAAAAAAAAGATATGAATATCTTCTAGATCATTGATGTCTTCTATGGGGATAAAAAGGGGGATCAACAGGTTGTTTTGGCAAAGTCTGAGTAGTAAAGATAACCCAGTCGTTCTGCGACAGTAAATCAGGCACTATTAGGAGGCAACCCAAAGCTTTTATATTTGAGCAAGTGTTTTTAATTTTTAAATTAGGATTTGGCTGAGAGAAGGTGAAAAATGAAAAGGGTCAGCTGGAAGGTCATGGCGACATTCGTGATAAGCCATCATATTTGTGACAAGCTATCACGAATGCCATCTGCTAGATCAATTTTAAGAAATTCTCTGCCTTATTGACGATGACTTTGATGGGCTATCAAAATCATTACAACCCATCACAAATTGTCGTTATCCCAAGGCCTTAAAATCTGTAAACTTAGCCTAATTTTAATTCAATCTGACCCGGCCCAAATGGTAAACCTTTTCAATTTTTTGCCAATATTAACTTCCTTCTTTTTGAGTTATTTCTTCCCTTAGTTAACATAGTTCCCATTATTGGAAAAAACTCCAAGATAAACAAGTTGATTTGTGTGTGTGTTGCATAAGAAAATTCAAGAAAATCCTTCTCTCTCTCTCTCTCTCTTTCTTTGGTGTGTGACGTTAATTAAGAGCTTTATCAGGCATATTCTACCTCAACTCTTCTTTCCTTGTGATTGTATGGTGATTAAAGGATAACCCAAATCCCCTAGGTGCTTAAACTAAGTTTAACTTGGATAGTGGCCAAAATTGCACCTAAGGTTAGCGTGTAAGCCTAAAGTTTGAAAAACTGGATCACAAAGTGAATTGAAGTGAATCTTGAGCCAAAAAAATGAGGACCAAAAATTAAATTAAATTTAAAATTGGGTTTTGGTAGGGGTTACGACATTCATGACGGGCTATCATAATCGTGATGTCTTATTAGGAATGTCGTCAAGCTCTAAAAAATTTGAAAGTGGTTCTGTTTAGAGCTGACAACATTCGTGATGGGCTATCACAATTGTGACCGTCTACAGGAATGTCATCATGAAATAGAAAAAAATTTTGAACTCTGCCTGAGGATGACGACAATTGTGACAAGCTATCACAGTTATGACGACTTATCGAGAATTAGCATCAAACCTGGGACCTAAAACATGAATGAGGTTAAATGATTAATGTGTTTTTGCTTATGATCTCTAAGGTTGAATAATGCTCTTCTAATATCTCCAGGTACTTTAAAATGGAACCAAAAAGAAAGAGCCCAACAGAACCAAAGAAAAAGACCAAAGATGATGTACATCATAAGATCCTCGATGAGGAATCTGACTACGAGAAAGAGGAACCCTTGCTAAGAAAGCTAAAAAAGAAGTAGATCCCAAAGAAAACTCCTCCACCTCTACCAATTGAGGGGAAGGACAATGATGATACTGAGTCTACCACAACTTCTAAGCAACAGGGGTCTGAAAAGGGTGATTCTAAACAATATGAGTCTTAACATGCTGACTCTGATGAAGGGGATCAAGAAGAGTCTAAAATATTTGAGTCCAAGAGGACAACTTCTGGGTCTCCATACACTGATCAACAAAAGGATGAAGAGTCTCCACATCGGAGGACTCTTATCAAGTGAAAGAATCTAGAGGTAAGGAACAATGTTAGATGACAGATTCCTAGAGCTGAAGATATCTATATTGCTGCGTTGCAGAGAACTGATAGAAGGAATTAAAAGAGGATAATCCAAGAAGAAAAGATGATCATCACAAAAGGGTTGAAAAGATACCCTGAAATGGAGAAGAAATTCAAATAATACAACTTAGGATGGACTGCAGAAAGGGGAGGTTAATTTTTCCCCACACTGGTTAAGGAATTCTATATGAAATACCAAGCCCAATTGGAGAATATGTGCAAACCAGGTGACAAAGTAGCAAATCAGCCTCTTCTTGTGAGAGTTCGGGTGAGGGGTGTAAGCATTGATGTTATTACTAGAGCCATCAACAAATTTTTGCATGGCCCTAAATTCATGCCCTAGGCCACCACGCCATTATTTTATGCACGGTTAAAGAATAAGGACTAACAATGTCCTTGGTTTGCCAACATTATCGCTGACGGTGAACCGGTTTGGGTAACAAACCTAAATGAGAGAATCTATAAGTCCTCGTTGGCTCAGGAGGCAAAATTTTGGTGGGCATAGTGTGAGTGTGGCTAATGACTACTGAGTGAGACAATATTCTGGGTAATGACTGGGCTATTTTGGTAGCAAGTTTGGTGCAACATCTTTCCTTGAACTTCGGGTAAATTATTACAGATGAGATAAAGATCAGAATATCGAGGGTAGATACTGCTTATCCTTTTTTGTGTCTTATTATAGAGCTATGCAAAGCTGATGAGGTGCCAAAGATTATGGGCATTGATGAAGATGTTCGTTCCTGGAAGACTTACAACACTATCCGGCTTGATGAGATTCAGCCAGGACTTAGACTTGACAGGGGGTGCGAGGTAGTAGAGGACCCACCGGTTACAGATGCAGGAGAAACACCTTATGTATATATATACCATTCTTCAGCATAGGCAGAATCAGTGTCTGAGACTAAAGCCAGTCCCTCAGTTCCTCCAGCAGCAACAAGTATGGCATTTCAGCCGGTTGATATCTGGAGGATGGCCAAGCAAGCCATGTGGTACGAGGAACAACTACATGATTTTCCCAAACAATTTACTGTTGCTGTGGACAAAAGAATCATAGATACACTTGAACCTTTTATGACTTTGCCTAGGCGGGTTACAAAATTAGAGAACAGATTTGATGCCCGAGCAAAAGATATGATAGGTGTTGATCTTGCTACATTCTGGGATGTGTTAGATAAGGTGAAGAATGAGGTTAGGATGCTATAGTAGCACCAAATTATGGTGCCAACAGGTTCAGCTATGCAACAAGTAGAGAAAGAAATTCCCATACTCGATCCCACTGTGGACTCCCCAAAGAAAAAAAAGAAAAAGGGGGAAAAAAGGCAAGAATAAGTAAGAAGAGTCGGACAGTGAGGAAGAAGAAAAAGCAAAAAATAAGGCAAAGAAGAAGGCAAAAAAGAAAGAGTTAAAAAGGGAAAGATTGGAGTGTCTGGCCAATACGAAGAAATAGAAAGCAGCCATCAAAGCTAGGGCTGCGGATGCTTCATTTAGCCAGCCTCCTGCCACTGAAACGCCAGATGCTTCTAGTGGAGAAAAGACAACAGATGATGCAGAAGCAGGGGTGAAGACCCAGGATACATGTGCTTGATTGTCTTCAAGTATACCCTAATACTTAGTAGATTTCATTTTTGATTTTTAAGTTGAGGGTGTAGGGTAAATGTTGTTGTAACATATTCTGTAGATAATTAGGAGTAGTACAAGTACATAAGGCAGTTAGCTTATTTTGTGGTTTTTGAGTGCCTTTCCAATGGTTTGATCTATTGTGTACTGTGTGAATTACATCCATAGTGACCACTGTTTATCTTTTTGTGGTATGAGTATAGCAACTGAATAACCTGTATCAAACAAGCGTATGAAACGGATCGGCAATGATATGCTACATACTTGTGTTCCATGCATGTGTAAGTTCTTACTCAGTTCCCATTGTGCGTTGAATCTAGAACTTGCCCTGTTAGTCATGCCATAGTCAGAGGATAGGCATTAGGAAAGGATCATAGGCTATTTTTACATATTAGCCTATTTTTGCTTAAATGACAATCCAAATATGACTAATATCCATTGATCCCTATTTGAGCCTAAATAGCCTAGTTCTTTCTTGTACACCTGGAACCTTCCCATTACATCACAATGAACCTGTCTTGGCCCTGGTCCTCCATGGACACTGTACACCTTGACTTAGACAAATAACCTAAGTTGAGGGTGGCTATTAAAGGGGTGCATGATGCAATATGAGTATGAAGAGAGGTAAAAGAAGGAAAAATAATAATAAGTTGGGTGCGGTGATAAAGAAATAAGAAAATAGAAAACTGTGTAAAAAATTTTTAAAAAGATAATCAGTTAATGGAAAAGACCGCACCCAGCTTGAGCATGCATGATTAATAAAAGAGGAAGGAAAAGAAGGTTAAAAGTTGAAACCTTGAGAGTTAATGTAGTGCCAAGGAGGTGTAGTCACTATGAAATACCCATGGATATCATACCACCCCTAGCCAAGATTACAAGTTTAAGAAAAGCCCTATAGTCATTCTAATTGACCTATTTAAAGATTTAGGTACTGACTATAAGGGAAAGCCTATGACATTTGATGCGTAATGTTGGAACATTGTTCTGAGAGTGAGTATTATGTTCATACCTATGATTATACATGTAAATATAAGTGAAAAAAGGGATTTTTTTGTTGTGAGGGCGCACCAGGTATGTTGCAAATAACTGCTTTGTTCGGATAATGTGATTTGGGTATGTGCTGGTTGTTATTGCTGAGATTTTTTCCATATCTAGATACTTGTGAGTTGCATGGTTGTTTTCAAATAATAGACACAGTTAATCTTACTTTGGCTGATCGTGGAGATGGTGCATGTATTCTGAACTGATAGGAGTAGTCAGCTGCCGAATTGTACTTTGTATACTCTTAGTTATGTTGTGGTTGCTTGAGGACAAGCAATTGTTTTAGTTGAGGGTGTTGATGTGTGAGCCCATGCTAACACATTTGAAGATTTTAACTCTAAATAATTGTGAAGTCTTGAGCAATTTTTGTCATTTTTGATTATTTTACTTTGATTTTGAAGCTAATGTAGAGAAGAGAGAGAACCATCAATAAAAGAAGCAAAAGGACTGAAATTGGAAGAAAACCAGGAGTTGTAAGTAGCTGATGATATCCATGACACGCTGTCAGCCTCATGATAGGATGTCATAGATGCCGTCAACTTTAACAGAAGATGTAGCTGCAGGAATTTTTATGACGACAATCATGACATGCCGTCAAGTTCATTGTAGAATGTCATAATCGCCGTCAATCATAGGAAGCAGGAGTTGTAATTACAAAGAAGTTGATGACGTCCTTGACAGGCCATCAAGATCGTGATAGGACGTTACGGGCGTCGTCACCTAATCCAAAGAAAATCAACAATTTTAATATTATATCCTTATTTAGGATCGACTATTTAAAGACTTGTTTTAGGGGTTTTAAAGAGATTATTATTCATTAAGGAAAATATCTTACAATATACGACTTTTCTCTCTGTCTGTCTCAAGAGCAATATTTTAGAGTATTGACTTGTGGTTCAAATACAGGTTCACTTTTGATTTCATTCATCATTGTAAGTTAATCCTTTCAATTATGAATTAAAATTGTGTACTTATCTATTGCATCATGAGTGGCTAAACATCTTTAACCTAGATTGTGGGATCTAGGGTTAGGTTATGATAAGGTGTTAATTAAT
The DNA here is from genome assembly GCA_030864225.1 of Capsicum baccatum var. pendulum. NCBI lineage: Eukaryota > Viridiplantae > Streptophyta > Magnoliopsida > Solanales > Solanaceae > Capsicum > Capsicum baccatum. The sequence continues at coordinate 234,979,036 of CM061552.1, forward strand.
TACTCAAGGTTTAATAGGTGTTAGGATTTCTTGGTAATTATGATATTATAACTTGTGTCTGTTGGTTACAAACAATAGGCATACCTACTTTGGTTTGCTTGAGAAAGAAATCATAAGTAGTAGGAAGTGAATTATCGACTGGGACTCAAAAAGGCTTCATTTAATAATCAACATTGTAATAGGGTTGATTAACCTGAGGTATAATCAGGCAGAGAGTTGCGATTCCCTAAGTTCAAGAGGATTAGGAAATTAGATGCTTGAATCGGTCGAGAGACATTTAAGCATACCATCGATAAAGATAGCTTGTCATCGTAACCACCATGAGAACCTTGAGTTATTTATAGCATCTGTCATGTACCGTAAACCCTAGTGAACATAATCCCAATTATTTCATAAAAATATTAGTTACAAACATTAATTTCAAAGTGACTAACAATTGTTTGAGAAATTTAAACCCCCATTTCAGGAACTGTAAACTACCAGTGAATTATTTTGTAAACAACTTGAGTTCACACCCTATTCCCTATGGGATTCGACCCCAACCTAGTTGGTTTTTATATTGACAACGATCGCTTACACAAATTCTAGAGTGTAGTTTGAGCGTTATCAATCAACCATTCCAAAACACTCAACCTATGTCAAAATGCACATTCAAATTCTTCTAATTAAACCATTTAAAAAACATGTTTTCACAAAGTAAGTTTTGCAGAAGAGAAACATACCTGAAATGAACACAATTTTTGCCCCTTGGAAGCTCTAGACAATCAACCTTGTGAAAATCCTAATGATCTTACTTGTGAGAATTCATGAGAAGAGAAAAGTTATTTTTGTGTGTTAGGAACAAGAATGGGGCCCTAATAAGGTTTTAAAGTCATGGAACATATTTGGGAAAAAGGGGAAATCTCAAAAGTTCCCTTAATCAAATACTATAAACTTATTGCCCAGTCGTTACGGGCAACCTTACGATTCATCACCACCAATCGTAGTCTGGAAAAAATCCATACTTCTTTCTAGTTCATTTAAGCTGATAGTGCATGCGTAAAAGTCTTAGGACCTGAAAAGTTAACTAAGCGCTGGGGACTTAGTCTTATTTTTGGCCTCTTAACTTCAAGGATTTTTAAAGTGTCCTTCTGGATCCCGATACATAGGTTTTTAAGTTAATTCATTTTCAGGGGTGTAGGGAGCATGTTTCGGGGAATTTTTGGATTTTTCAAATGAGGATTGGGTGGTGTTTGGATTTCAATTCTAGGACCTCATTGCGATAGTGGTGCGTAGCGGTGGGTATAGCAATGGTGTCCTTGGAACATCACGATGAATCTTTAATCAGCATCTCAGTTAATAATTTAAATCTCTAAGGGATAATTAATTCTTTTCCCCTCACCCCAATTCATAAAAACATGAGATTAAATGTCAGTTAGGGTATTATTTTCCATTTTTATCCAATTTCTATCAAGAAACAAACCCTAATCATCCCTAAGATCATCAAATTCTATTCCTTTATCTCCAAGGAAACCAAGAAATCAACTTCTCCAATCCAATAATCTTTAAGAAAGATTAAAGATTTGTATTTTTTTTCAAGCTTAAGGATTTCAAGGTATATGTGATGTTCATCTATGGTTCCCTTTCCCCGTTGAGCCTAAGAATCCTCTTTTAATGTTAAATTAGGAAATTTTACATGATGTTGAATTACCTTCATAAAGCTCATATGAATTTTGATTATATATTGTGTTTACAAGTTTTTTTTATGGAACGGGCCCTTTACACGTTTAAATGATGATATTTTCATATTAAATCCATAACTCATGGTTTAGTGCAATAATTGTGTTATTATAATATGATTTACCCATGTCCATGTTTAAGATGTTGAATAATGATTCCTCATTATAGTTTAAAAGCTTCCGTGTATCCTTATTGTTATTCCAATTCAGTTATAGGGGTTATGAATACCCTTAATTTAGATGTTTACATAGTTTCAGTACTTGTAGAACTGTTTCACATAAACCATAAGTATTATCATTTATTTAGTTATTATGATTAGTTATTTGTTCAGTTAAGATTAGTTGAATCCAGTAATCAGTGTCTTCTAGTTGGGAGTATAATATAGCACCAAGTGAACATAGGGATGGTGTCTCCCCTATTAGTTAGGACTGAGGCACTTGTCTCCCCCATCAGTTAGGCATGAGACGTTAGTAGCAGTCCTTAATTTCCAGACCTATGGTACCACCATAGACTTTGGGGGTCCCTCATCAGTTAGGCATGACACCTTAGTCCTTTGGGACATCAGATTAGTGGATCCACATAGCTAGAGTTAGTACCTGAGACATGGTACTGAAACCCTTCCAATTGGGGTGGTAGGTTGCATTCTAATAATAGATTTGGGGCATGTCGATTATAGCTACCTCCCACAATCTCATTTAAGTGTTCAGTACAGAATTTAGTTTAGGCTTGATTGACCATAGCATACAGTTTATCAGTCATTCAGTTATCAAATTTTAGTATTCAAGTTGACAGACTACATTAGTATCAGGCTATAGGCTTGGTCATTCATTCTCAGATTTTATAGCTTTCACGTATGTTATGTATTAGTCATTATCTCATGTTATTCAGTGAGTCAGTATTTTATGCACATGAACCTATGAATTTTAGCCTAAACTTATATCATATACCAGTACGTTCAAAGTATTGATCACATACTTTCTTTATGCTGTGATATATTATCTCATAGGTTCGGACGCACAGTTTACTGACTGCACTTAGATAAGTTAAACACTAGTAGTGGTGAGTCTTCATCTTTCGAGGACAAGTTTATCTTCTTTCAGTATTTTAGTATTTCTTTATTTTTTTTAGTTTAGAGTTAGTTGGGGGTTCATCCCATCAACTATCCAATTAGTCACTTATAGGGTTTTTAGACATTCAGATAATTAGTTTGTTTATCAATTGTTTTATCCATTTTTAGTATGTTTTCTGAAGTTTAGATTTATGATTTATCAATATTTCAGTATTCTTAAACCTTATGGCTTTACTAAGTTATTTTTGCATATATTATTCATTATCAGTTCACTAAGTGCTCACAGCAGGTACCAGCTCATGGGTTAGCTTGTGGTCACATGTGACCATAAGCACCATTGTTGCAACTAAGGGGTAGCCTTGGGTCATGACAAAATTTGGTATCAGATCCAATGGTTTTATAGTGTCCTAAGGATTCTAAAAAGCCATGTTGAGTAGAGTCTTGTGCCTGAGTGTGAAGTGCGCCATACTTTGGAAAAAAAATACTAGACATTTTAGGAAAAATGAGAGAATGTGCTCTATTTCAACTATCTTTTAAATACATCCTTTATTTCGTTATAGAAAATGGCTCCTAGAAAGGATAATAGAAGAATAAGTGGAAATCAGCCTGCGCCTTTACCTTTCAGGAAGATCCCCAGAATGATCATATTTCTTATGTAGAATTCGAAGATGCATTCACTACCTTATCTCACTATGTAGCAACTATGAATAATCAGCAGGCTGCTGCTCCAGCCAATCTAGTTGCCAACACAGCTACAGCTAGGATTCGAGACTTTACCCGAATAAGCCCTTCTTTGTTCTTGGGATCCAAGTCCGAGAAGGATCCGCATGAAATTTTTGATACAGTTCAGAAGATGACTGATATTATGGGTTTTACCTCAGGTGCTAGTTCAAATATGGTTTCTTACTAGCTATAGAATGTAGCTCATATATGGTGTAAGCATTGGAAGAAGGATAGGGGTGCTGAGGTAGGGGTTGTAGAGTGGGAAGAGTTTGCTATATCCTTCTTAGACAGGTTCTTTCCCTTAGAGTTAAGGGAATCTAAGGTGCTGGATTTTATTAATTTGAAGTCGAGTTATATGAGTGTGAAGGAGTATTCACTTAAATTTACTCAGTTAGTGAGGTATGCTCCTTTGATAGTGGCTGATAATAGATCTACAATGAGAAAGTTTGTTTCTGGAGTAGCTGATAGTATGGTTAAAGAGTGTAGGACTTCTATGTTGATTAAAAAGATGGATATATATATAGGCTTATAGTCCATGCTCAATAGATTGAGGAGAACAAGCTTAAGGAGAAAAAAAGAGAAAACAAGAGGCCAAAATAGGTAGCTTTAATTTTTCTCCGCTTAGGTCAGAGAGGGGTAAACATTCTTAGTTTTTGTCAAAAGTTTTTAGCCCATTACCCGTGTTCAGCTAGTGCACGAGTGATAAAGTTTAGGAATGACAATCATGATAGAATTCTTGGCTCTAAGCCCCAGGGTAGTGTGAAGAGCAATCGTACTAATCCTCTTTGCTAGAAATATGGTAGGAATCCTCAAGGTGTGTGTAAATCTAGTAGAGATGTGTGTTTTTGGTGTGGCCATCTAGGCCATAGAATGAGGGAGTGTCTTGTAGTATGTGAAAGGGTAGGAATGATAACTAGCAAGGTCAGACTAACTCTTTAGCGGTGCCAGTAGGTCGTCCAACTCAGCAGGGCGCTACTTTCAGTGCCACCAGTGGACAGTGTCATAACAAGATTTATGGACTTTAGTCCTGACAATATCAGGAAAGTTCTCCTGATATGATTATTGGTATGTTACAGTTTTTTCACCTTCATGTTTATGCTTTGTTAGACCCTAGAGCTTCGCTATCCTTTTCAACCCCCTATATAGCTATTAATTTTGGGGTCAGTCCTAAATCTCTAGCAAAACCCTTTTCAGTGTCTACCCCAGTAGGTGTCTCTACTATAGCCAGATAAGTATACAAGAATTGTTTTGTCATAATATCTCAGAATGTCACCTTAGTTAATCTTGTGAAGTTAGAGATGACTGACTTTTATGTCATTCTCAGCATGGTTGGCTCCACTCATGCTATGCCTCAGTCAATTAAAAAAATAGAGTCTTTCGGTTTTAGTTTCTAATGAACCAGTTATTAAATGGAGGGGTAGTACTTCAGTGCTTAGGGGTCAGATTATTTCATACCTTAAGGCAAGAAAAATAATTACTAAGGGTTATGTTTAGCATCTTATTTAAGGAAAAGACTCTAGTTTTAAGACCCCAAGTCTCTAGTCAGTTTCAGTGTTAAGGGAGTTTCCAAACATTTTCCGTGAAGATCTTCCCAGAGTTCTTCCTGAAAGAGAAATTGACTTCGAAATAGATCGCATTCTATATACCTAACCTATCTTTATTCCGCCCAATAGAATGGCTCCAACTGAGCTTAGGGAGTTAAAAGAAGTTGAAAGATCTCTTAGATAAGTGATTCATCAGCCCCAGTGTTTCCCCATACAACACTCCATTCCTTTTCATGCATTAGAAAGATGGTTCACTAAGAATGTGCATCGATTACCGATAGTTGAACAAATTCACAATCAAGAATAAATATCGACTTCCCAGGATTGATGACTTGTTTGACTAACTTTTGGATGCCAGTAACCTTCCTAAGATAAATCTCAGATCCGGCTATCATCAACTTAGAGTTAGAGAATGTAACATACTAAAAATAGCTTTCAATACTCAGTATGGTCACTTCGAATTTTTGGTTATATCTTTTGGACTAATGAATGCCCTAGAATATTTTATAGACTTGATGAATATAGTGTTCAGGTAGTACTTGGACATATTTGTCATCGTCTTTATTGATGATATTCTTGTCTACCCTTATAGTGAAATTGATCATGCAGACCATCTCAGAATTGTATTGCAGACACTTAGAACCCATCGATTATTTTCCAAATTTAGTATATAGCTTGCCCTGCCCTTATAATTTCCAGTGATTGTGTTAGAGTTGACCCGCAAAAGACTGAAGTAGTGAGGAACTACCTCATACCCATTTCTCCTTTAGATATTATGAGTTTCTTAGTTTTGGATGGCTATTATAGACAGTTTGTTGAAGGGTATTCATTTATTGCACCCCTCATGTATCGATTGAATTAGAAGAAAGTCAAGTTTCAATGGTCAGATTCTTGTGAGCAGAGTTTCTAGGAGTTAAAGAATTAACTCACTTCAGCCCCAGTCTTGAATTTTCTAGAGGGTTCAGATAGGTTTGTTGTTTACTGTAATACTTTGAAAGTAGGCCTTGGTTGTATGTTGATACAGACAGGTAAGTTCATAGCCTATGCTTTTAGATAGCTTAAACCCTATGACAAAAATTATCCTACCTATGATGTTGAGTTAGTGATACGCCCAAATTATAGCTCTCTTTAGAAAGTGTAAGCGGTCGCTGTCAAATATAGAACCCAACTGGGTTGGGTGTCGAATCCCATAGGGAATACTTGGTCACGAAGTGTTGCAATTATTAGTAGACTGTTGGTCAAAAATTCCAAGGAAAGGGGGGTTTGATTTATGCGTGAACTAATAGTATCAAAATAACGAATGAGACGATATATGTAGTAAGATTTAATCACAGAGAATAATAAGTTAGGGTTATGTCCACCTTGTAAGTTCTACGTATCTATTAACTATGAGTAATGAGGAATTTAGACATGCATGCACTTATAGAGATTCGTATTCTAATTGTAAATCCAAGTTTTTCCCAACCCTCGAGGATTATTTCACTTTATCTCTCTCGATCCTAAAGTTGTAACGAATGGTACAAATTATCCTATAAAGTTAATCCGGTTAAGGCATTAACGTGTAAACAGGGGTTAAAAACCCTATTTTCTTGTCAAACTCTCTTTTCCAAACATGTAACTTTTCTCTCGAACAAGTTAATGCTATAATGGCGTATTCTCTATGTTTGCATCCATAAGAATTCAATTAAAATGAAGAGAGTAATGATATAAGTAGCATACACATCAAGAATTCACAAACTCATAGTAATAGTTAGTGTCTCACAAGGTTTCCATAACCCTAACAGAGAAGTTTAGCTACTCATGATTACAACGGCAAATCACCATAGACATAATCATCATACCATAACTAGAATAATCTTGGTGATGGGGATGATTTTTGGCATCAAAAGGAGAAGAACGTCGTTCTCTCCTATCCGATACTCAAGCCTTAGCGTTTCTCTCTGTCTCCCACTTACAGAATCTGTAACGTGAATAATGTAGAATGCGAATGATAATAATGCTGAAAAATTCAGCAATAGGATTTTTATAATATCCTTGTCTACTAAGTTACTGCTGCACCCCTAAGTATTTAAAAATACTGATTTTGCCCGGGACAAATTCTCCATGCGTCACATTCAGTCCACAAGCTTCCAAAAGAGTCCTTCCCTCTTATGTGAAGTTTTCCTTTGCTGCCCAAAGGTCCACAAAGTGCTGAAATCTTCACCATTAATACTTGGAAAACATGTTAATCACATAGGTTAGCTCACTTAAAGGAAAATGGACTAAAAGTGCAGGAATTATATATTTTATCCTCCAAACTTAGCTAAAATATGGGTAAATTATGGTTCTAGGCGTATAAATACGCCCAACATCACCACCCCACACTTAAAGCTTTGTTCGTCCTCGAATAAAATATTACATCCATGCAAACACTCAACTAGAATTTCACAATAGCAACATAAAATGTTCAACAAGACATGCACGACAATTATTAACAAAGAGTAGGTTTCTTGATCACTACTAGAAACAATTCAACCTCCAACATAGACTCGTGATGATGGTTAATTCGTATCCACAAGTTAAGCCACAAAGAATCATATAACACTACCCAACAATCATCAACCATGTGTGTCTTACAGAAGATATCACCCATAATCACTCACAAGTTTTGCATTTTTCGAACCATGGGTATAAAACTCTCCTTGCTCTCATTCTCACAAAGAATTATTATATTGCAACTGATGACCATAGGCTTTCCCTTAGTGTAATGCTCCACTAATATCAGAATGCTAAGCCTAGGATCAAATAGGTCTTTACAGGTTGTAATGTAGGCTAAGGGACAGGTAGGACTATTTTGGCAAGAAATAGTGACTATGTTCCCTAAGCGCTTTAATACACTAAGTTATGCCATTTACAATCTCTTTTAACACCCCTTCTACCTTTCTTTCATCTACCAAACCCTTTTCACCTATTTTGTTATTCAATCATAAACACAACTATCTTTTTATTTTTCTATTTCCCTTTTTTTTTCTTTTTTTTTTTATATTTATATTTTTTATTATTATTATTATTATTTTTATAAAGCATCTCTATGATAGCCACTCGTTTTCACAACATTTTCAAGTATCAATGCACTCTGAGGCATCATTCTCACCATTTTCCTCTTATTTTGCCACATGGCTCTACAATTTAAAGCGCTTAGGAATTTTGATCAAACTATGGTCTTGAAAAAAAATGGATTAGGCTACATATGAGGCTGTCAAAGAAAATAGCTAAAGGCTCAAAAGGGATTACTAGGACAATGTACAAGGGTAGGTAAAAAGAAGGTAAACAAATTCAGGGCTGCCAAAGAAATGCCTAAATCATCTCCTAAACTCACACTCATTATTTTGCTTTATACACACACCAGGCAAGTTCTAGCATCAGTCACAACACAGAATATACTATAACCTCACACACACAAGGCACATGGTCAACTTAATTGGGAGCATTATAGACTCTTGACCCAATAGATGAATGAATTAAACCACACAATTATCACACAGTGAGTCACACTTAGAGCATAAATGTCTCAATAGTAATGATTTATCACAACTCTTGTCATAATACCATGCCGTCTATCAGAACAATTTCATGCAAAATCTAAAAAAAATCTAAAAATTTAACTAACTAATTACGACTAATTAACAAGAACAAGAATAAATGTAGGCGAAGAAGTACACTACAGCATACAAGTACCAGCACCCCACACTTAGACGGGACACACTGCCCTCAGTGGAAAATAAATAAGGAAAACCTGATTAGTCGGACTCCTCTTCTATGTCTGGGTTCATACCCCCTGCGTTGGAATCATCATCAGAGTCATCATCCTCAGAGTTGTCCTCCACATTTGAATCTGGCAGTTGGCGATCATCGTCAGTTGGCACGTCATCATCAAGAGGTTCCTCAAAATGTACCCCCACTCCACACATAGCTGACGCATGCTCATTCATTGGGTAGTCATAATCCAACTGCTGGAGCTTTGCATCAGTCGGAATACAACCCCCACTCATCATTGTAAACCTAGTCATGCCATATAGATGGCGAAAGAAACTTTTATCTCTAGCATGTCTTTCTGCAGTGGTAAGGTTGATGCCATGACCAGATTCAGGTTCTTTAACTTTCGTGAGATCAACCTTTTTTGGGTTGTGTGGAAGCTTATGATCTGCAGATTCCTCTTCAATGTGCTCCTTCCTTAATATCGCAGTCAACAAATTGCCAATGCTGAAATGGGACCTCTTGTGCAACCTTTCTTTATGCATTGACGATTGTATAACCGTACCAATGTTGGTGGGAATATTCATCATCAAAGCGTACACCAAGCATACTCGATCACGTGTGATCTTTGTGTACTGTGTCCCAGGAATCAAGCAAGAGTTGACTATCCTCAACCATATATGATCTTCTCTGTTCAAGGAAGCATACGGGAAGGTATTGTGCCGACCAGTATCGTTGTGATGAATCCACTGGGCCATGGACCTTGTTCCGCACAGTGTGTGTCTGATTTCCGTATAGGGAGTTCTGTGATAAAGCTCCTTGAGCGGTGATGGATCCACAGATGGAAGACCTAGAAAAGAGTTGAAGAACTCCGCATTCAGTTGCAAGACTTGACCCCGAATCTTCACTTCACTTCTTGTATACTTTGGGGACCAATTGGCATAAAACTCGCCTGTTAGATCAAGATTGAATTCCCCCATATCTCAGAAAATGAAATCAAGGTTTAGTGCCATGATTTTAGCCAAAATGTGGGGTTCTCTCTTTGCTAGACTCTCCTTTTGCATCAAATCCACGTGAACATATTTTTTCACTTTGTTGTTCTTGTACCACTCCTTTCCTTCCTCATCTAGGACGCACTTTATCCCAAAAGTGCGTCGAGGTATTTGTAGAGAGGAGGACTCAGCTTGCTTCTTTCTTGACCTTTTCTGTCCTTTCTGTGAGGTGGATGCTTTTTCTTTTCCTTGTCGTCCTTTTGGGGACATTCTACCTGAGATTAAAATAGAGTCATGTTAGTTTCATCTCGGAAGATTCAATCGACAAACAAACAATTATGGCACCACCCCACACTTAATTTGTTGTCACAAACCAATTAAGTGAGTGATGTCGATTACTCAGACTTCATCGACATCCATTTAGGCGATATGTTCCAACAACATATTTAGCACAGTCATACTCTCATGTAATCTTTACTATCCTTTCCAACTTTATTCCATGTAATCTTAACTACGCTTTAATGTTTAATGCACTCTTTGAACAAGACTACCACATAGAGATTGTATCAAGTTATTGCATAGAAATAATCTCAACATCTTATGCTTGTAGTCAATCATGATCTTTATCTCGATGAACGAGTCATTCAAACATTCAATCTTTCAATCTTTGAAGATTATGTAATAACTTCACAATTTTGACTTCATAAAAATATGACAGTGTATAAAAATCAAATACAAGTTGGAACAAAGTCAAGAACACCCACACATATTCTTTCACTCAACTAGATGTATCATAACACACCAACCCCATTCTTATCACCAAACACCACTTCAAAATCTAATAAATTATTATAAACGTAGCATTTCAACAACTGTGGAATATAAAAGAATAACTTACTTAGTGATGGTTCAGAAAGATGAACTTGCAAGACTAGATGAGCAAAAAGAAAAATTTTGAGAGAATTTGGAAGCTTGGGCGGCGCCTATCTTGAGCAGACAATGAGATTTTGTTCTAAGATTGAGGATCTATTTATATACTAAGACATGGGTCGGGTTTGATCCATGAACAATCGGGTTAGGAGACAAAAAGGTATAAGTAGGCGGCACCTAATGCTTTTCCTATGCTTAGCATAGGTGGGGCCTTTGTCAATGCCTAGTTGGGCATAGGCGGCGCCTTTGTCAATGCCTAGTTGGGCATAGGTGGCGCCTATGCTATTGCCTAGTTGAAACAGTGAGCATAGGCAATGGCATAGGCGGCGCCTATGGTATTGCCAAGATTGGCATAGGCGGCGCCTATAGCATTGCCTAGATTTGCATAGGCAATGCCTTGTCCGTTGCCTATGTGAGGCAGTGAGGATAGGCAATGGTATAGGCCTTGCCTTGTCCATTGCCTAGATTAGCATAGGCATGGCCTTTTCCATTGCCTAGATTAGCATAGGCATTGCCTTGTCCATTGCCTAGATTATCATAGGCATTGCCTTGTCCATTGCCTAGATTAGCATAGGCAATGCCTAGCCGATAGCCTTTGCTCCTTCATTCCTAACTTACCAGCTTTTGTATGGCTTACTTTCAAATAAAAATTTGGGACCAATCTCCTCCTTTATACGTCTTGCACCTACACTTAATCAAAAACAACAAAAATGATTAGAAGGATGAGTTGCCTCCCACCAAGCGCCTTAGTTTTGATTGTGGATCGACTCTTCTTTTTGGATTTTTATTTAAGAAAAACAAACTCCTAGTAAAACAAAACGATTAAAAACGATGGGTTGCCTCCCATGTAGAGCTTGATTTATTGTCATGGCATGACATAGTTATCTCGATTACTTAGACTTCATCGAGATAGATGGTGGCCATGTATTTTATCGAGTCAAATAGACCGATATATGGCTTCACTCGTTGGCCATTCACCTTAAAGACACCACCATCATTGTTTTCTAACTCCACCACTCCAGATGAGTAGACTTGGCTAATTCTGAATGGGCCAGACTATTTAGACTTCAACTTACCTGGAAATAGCTTCAGTCTGGAGTTGAAAAGAAGTACCAAATCACCCTTCTGAAAGTTTCATTGGATAATCCTCTGATCATGGTACTTCTTCATACGTTCCTTGTAGAGGTCTGCTCTTTCATACGCATGTAGACGGAATTCATCCATCTTATTCAGCTGTTCCAACCTCAGATTAGTAGCATCATCCCAATTCAGGTTAAGTCGCTTCAATGCCCACAGTACTTTATGCTCTAGCTCAATTGGCAAGTGACAAGCCTTCCCATAAACTAGTTGGTAAAGTAACATGCCAATTGGTGTCTTGAATGCAGTCCTATAAGCCCATAAGGCATCGTCCAGCTTTCGAGACGAATCTTTCCTACTAGAATTTACATCTTAGCAAGGATCAGCTTGATCTCCCGATTAGAAACCTCTACCTGCCCACTAGTTTGTGGGTGATAAGGTGTAGCAACCTTATGTTGCTTGACCCCATATTTCACCAATACGGCTCTGAACAGCTTGTTGAAAAAATGTGATCCTCCATTGCTTATAATGGTACGTGGTACCCCAAAATGAGAGAAGATATTTATCTTTAAGAATGCTACAACACACTTACCTTCGTTATCAGCCAGCGCTACTGCTTCGACCCATTTGGATACATAATCCACAGGAACTAGGATATATTTCTTCCTAAACGAACTCACAAATGGGCCTATGAAATCAATACCCCAGACATTAAACAACTCTACCTCAAGCATTTTAAACATGGGCATCTCATGGTGATTTGAGGTAGCGCGTTGCCTCTGACATTGATCATATTTTCTCAAAAAATCGTAGGCATCCTTGAATAATGAAGGCCAATAATAGCCGCTTTGCAATACCTTCCTGGCTGTCCGATCTCCTGCATGGTGACCCCTAACTTGGGAAGCATGACTTGCTTCCAATATGCTAGGCACCTCCACATCTGGGATGCATCACCTAATAACACCATCAGAACATCATCGAAAAAGATATGGTTCATCCCAGAAGTAGTGTTTCATAACATGCATGAACTTTCTCTTTTGATGAAAGGAAAGATTCTCAGGCATCACTTTACTTACCACGTAGTTTGCAAAGTCTAGATACCACGGTAAGTCTTCCACCATAGTGGCTAGGATCTCTTCGTCGAGAAACATATCATCAATCTCAAGGTCGGGTTGCGCTATGTGCTCACTCTCAAGTCTAGATAGATGATCAGCTACCTGGTATTCGCAACCTTTTCTATCCTTTACATCGAAATCAAATTCTTGAAGCAATAACACCCACTGAATTAGCCTTGGCTTAGCATCCTTCTTTGCCATTAAATATCTCAGAGCCGCATGATCTGTATGAACCACCACATTGGTTCCCAACAAATAAGCACGAAACTTTTCAAAAGCATAAACAACTGCTAGAAGCGCTTGTTCCGTGACGGTATAGTTCTTCTGGGCTCCATTCAAGGCCTTGCTCGCATAGTAGATTGGATGAAATAGCCTTTTTTCTTTTTTGACCAAGTACAACACCCAAAGCTACCCCTGCTTGCATCACAAATAACTTCAAACAGTAGAGACCAATCAGGCGCTACAATAATAGGAGCTTCAACCAGCTTCCCTTTGAGGCATTCAAATGCCTTCAAGCAATCTTCACCGAAGTCGAACTTTGCATCCTTCTCCAAAAGTTTGCATAATGGACTAGCAATCTTGGAGAAGTCTTTAATAAACCTCCGATAAAACCCTGCATGACCGAGGAAACTACGAACTCTCTTTACAGAAATTGGAGGTGGTAGTTTCTCGATAACTTCAATCTTGGCTCGATCGACCTCAATTCCTCATTTAGAGACTTTATGCCCAAGAACAATTGCTTCCTTAACCATAAAATGACACTTCTCCTAGTTTTTAGCACCAAGTTGAATTCAATACATCTATGCAAAGCCATACTCAGATTTGCCAAGCATGATTCAAACGACTCCCCTACCACTGAAAAATCATCCATCAACACCTCCAAGATGTCTTCAGCCATATAAAAAAAATGGATATCATACAACGCTGAAAAATGGCAAGTGCATTACATAGCCCAAATGGCATACGTTTGAAGGCAAACATACCATACGGGCATGTAAAAGTGGTTTTCTCTTGATCTTCCGGAGCAATGCAAATCTGATTATAGCCGAAATAACAATCTAAGAAACAAAACCATCCCTTCCTTGCCAATCGATCAAGCATTTGGTCCATGAATGGCATTGGGAAGTGATCTTTTAGCGTCCACGAATTCAGCTTCCGGTATTCCATGCACACTCTCCACCATGTGACAGGTCTGAGTGGAATTAGCTCATTCTTTTCATTTGCAACTACCTTCATGCCCCCTTTTTTGGGCATACATTGTACCGGACTCACCTATTTACTGTCTGAGATTGGATACACCACCCCTGCATCAAACCACTTAATAATTTCTTTCTTCACCACCTCTTGCATAGGTGGATTCAAACGTCGTTGATGCTCAATGGTGGGCACGCAATTTTCTTCGAGCTGAATCTTGTGCATATATATTCCAGAAGGGATACCAATTATATTAGCAATAGTCAAACCGATGGCTCTCTTGTACCTCTTCAGAACAGAGATGAGAGTCGCTACTTGCTGCTCACCCAAATCAGCCGCAACAATAACCGGAAGTGTATTTCCACTTCTCAAGAATGCATACTTTAGATGACTGGGAAACTCCTTCAATTCTAGCATTGGTGGCTCTTCAATGGATGGTTTCACTGGTGGTGAAGGTCGATTCTTAAGATCAAGGTCCAGCTTCGTAGGAGCATGAAAATATGACCCCATTCTTGTTAGAGAACAAATATTTTCTTCATACTCTTCAACATCTTCATGCTCAAAATTCATAAGCACAGCAGCCAATGGCTCAACAATAAGTTGCTTCTCTACAGATACTTCTTTCTCATCCTTATAATAAACATCAGCTACAGAGAACACGTTTATATCTTTGGGCTGCCTCATTGATTTGCATACATCAAAACGGACCACTTCGTCATTCATCCAGAATAAAAGCTCATTAGCTCTTAAATCAATAAGCACACTTTCTGTTGCGAGAAAAGGGCATCCCAAGATTATGGGAACTTTAGAATCCACCTCGTAATCCAAAATAACAAAGTCTGTAGGAAAAATAAAGGTAGAAACCTTCACCAATACATCATATAAGATACCAACAGGTCATTTTACCGACCTATCTGCCATCACGAGCTGCATATTAGTTGTTGTAGGATCGCCCAACCCCAACTTTCTATAAATAGATAGCGGCATCAAATTGATGCTAGCACCCAAATCGCACAATGCCTTAGCAAAATCCAAAGATCCAACCGTGCAAGGAATAGTTAAAGCACCAGGATCTGCCTTCTTTTGTACTAAAGACCTCGTCGCAATTGCACTACAATGATGAACATTATATGCCAGCTCATAGCTTGCTGCCCGCTTCTTCGTCAAAAGGTCCTTCATGAATTTAGCGTACCCAGGCATCTGTTCCAGCTCCTCCACCAAAGGAACATTAATAGTCATCTGCTTTAACATGGTCATGAATTTACTAAACCTGGTGTCATCAGCTTTCTTCTTCAGTCTCTGAGGAAAATGTGGTAGTGGAAGGGGAATAGTTTTTTCCACCACTTTCTTTTTATCTTGCTTCATTATCAACTTTTTCAGGCTGATGACATCAGGTGTAGTGTCATGAACGTTCTCATTCTGATTTTCAGCTTCTACAGAATCATCACAATCTGCTTAAATAACATTCTCTTCTGTATTATCAACTACCTGCTTGCCTTTGGATGGATTTTCTAACAATTTACCACTCCTAGTAGTAATATCCATACATGATCCATCATTCTTTGGATTTTGCATAGTGTCACCAGGTAAAGTGCCAGCCTTCCTTTGATTGAATGCTGCTGAAAGTTGACTCAATTGTTGTTCCAGCTGTTTTATTGCAGTGGAATGTGAGTCAACCAATTGATTTATTGAGGACAAATCATTCTTTACCTCAGTAACTCCCGTGCTGGTTGCCTCCAATCCTTTCAACAGCTTATCCATCATATCTTCCATGGACATCTTCCCAAATCCAGACGCCACAGCCTCAAGACTTCCAGGAGGAACATACAAACCACTCCTATCACTCTTATTCTTGTATCCAAATTTCTCATAATAGTTTCGACCTTGGTTTCCTTGGGCATTGCCTTGGAAACCCCCCTGATTATTCAAATAATTTGCCTCCTCCTCAGAATTGGACTCATCTCTTCCCTGTGATACAACATCTTGACTTTTTTGGTCTTCCCTAATAATAAATGCTTGGTAAGAAGATCCATCTGCATTTTCATGTGTGCCATATCCTTGTCACATTCCTCTTCTCTTCTCCTTTGTTCTGCAGTCATTCCAATAGATACAGTAGAGCTTGCTACCTCAGAATCCCTAGTATGCCAAGCTCTACTCTACTTTGTCATACGATCCAGCATATCACTTGCCTTAATAAAAGTAAGGACCATGAATGCCCCACCTGTAGCATTATCAACCACTGGCTTTGTCACCGAGTTCAAAGCCCTGTATAATATTTCCATCAAGTGGATATTGTTCATCTGATGATTTGGGCACCACATAAACTTCTTCTTAAACCTTTCCCATGTTTCGTGGAGAGCTTCAGTTGGAAGCTATCGAAAATTGCTGATCTCATCTCTTAATTGTGCTCTCTTAGATGGTGGAAAGAATCTTTCTAGGAAATTGTCTTTCAGTTGCTTCCAATTAGTAATAGAGTCAGGAGTTATCCCGTTCAACCATAAAGTTGCCTATCCAGATAGAGACAATGGAAATAAGTGCAGCCGAATAGCATTTTGTCCAACTCCTGGATTGTCAAACGACTTGCATTTTGAGATAAAATTAATCTGATGCATATTCGGATCACCGCCTGCAAGTCCACCAAATAACCCCTTGAGTTGCAACAGCTGAATCATGGTGCTAGTGATATTGAACTTGGCTCCGGGTGCCAAGGGCAGAGGAATAATAGTCCCTGTGGCACCAGCCCCATCCAGATCATTATCATCATCATCAAAAGGATCCTGCACAGCTCGGCATTCAGGTCTCATTCTAGCTTGACGATCTCTCCTGTTCACAGGCGTTGCCACCTTATCTGCATGCCTTGGATTTAGTAACTCATCATCACCCAGGTCCTCTTCATCCAGATTTGTTTCCCGACCTGGGTTATCAATATTCTATTGATGCACTTGAGCAGCTGCCAATACAGCTAATCTAGCCTTCTTCTGTTGAGCAGCCATCCTTTCAATGTCTCGTTGTGCATCTATTCTGCCAATAAGTTGTGGTTCAGGATATATGGGTAATAATGGCTGAGCAAAACTTTGTGTATTTGTCATGCACTTTACCAAACCTGAACAAAACAAAAACAACAAACAAAAAGTAAAATTATAGAATCTTTGACCAAAGGGTCTATTAACTATCAAAAACTTAGTTGACAACCGTATTCCCCGGCAACGGCGCCAAAATTTGATACGCCCAAATTACAGCTCTCTTTAGAAAGTATAAGCGGTCACTGTCAAATATAGAACCCAACTGGGTTGGGTGTCTAATCCCACAGGGAATACTTGGTCCCGAAGTGTTGCAATTATTAGTAGACTGTTGGTAAAAAATTCCAAGGAAAGGGGGGTTTGATTTATGCGTGAACTAATAGTATCAAAATAATGAATGAGACGATATATGTAGTAAGATTTAATCACAGAGAATAATAAGTTAGGGTTATGTCCACTTTGTAAGTTCTACGTATCTATTAACTATGAGTAATGCGGAATTTAGACATGCATGCACTTATAGAGATTCGTATTCTAATTGTAAATCCAAGTGTTTCCCAACCCTCAAGGATTATTTCACTTTATCTCTCTCGAGCCTAAAGTGTGTAACAAATGGTACAAATTATCCAAGAAAGGTAATCTGGTTAAGGCATTAACGTGTAAACAGGGGTTGGAAACCCTATTTTCTTGTCATACTCTCTTTTCCAAACATGTAACTTTTCTCTCAAACAAGTTAATGCTATAATGGCGTATTGTCTATGTTTGAAACCATAAGAATTCAATTAAAACGAAGAGAGTAATGATATAAGTAGCATACACATCAAGAATTCACAAACTTATAGTAATAGATAGTGTCTCACAAGGTTTCCATAACCCTAACAGAGAAGTTTAGCTACTCATGATTACAACGGAAATCACCATAGACATAATCATCATACCACAACTAGAATAATCTTGGCGATGGGGATAATTTTTGGCGTCAAAAGGAGAAGAACATCGTTCTCTCCTATCTGATACTCAAGCCTTAGCGTTTTTCTCTGTCTCCCACTTACAGAATCTTTAACGTGAATAATGTTGAATGTCGAATGATAATAATGCTGAAAAATTCAGCAATAGGGTTTTTATAATATCCTTGTCTACTAAGTTACTGCTGCACCCCTAAGTATTTAGAAATACTGATTTTGCCCGGGACAAATTCTCCATGCATCACATTCAGTCCACAAGATTCCAAAAGAGTCCTTCCCTCTTATGTGAAGTTTTCCTTTGCTGCCCAAAGGTCCACAAAGTGCTGAAATCTTCACCATTAATACTTGAAAAACATTCTAATCACATAGGTTAGCTCACTTAAAGTAAAATGGACTAAAAATGCAGGAATTATATATTTTATCCTCCAAACTTAGCTAAAATATGGGTAAATTATGGTTCTTAGGCGTATAAATACGCCCAACATCAGTTAGCTGTCATTATTTTATCCTTAAAAATTTAGAGGCATTATCTCTATGAGGTGCATGTTAATGTGTTCACAGATCACAAAATCTTCTAGTAAGTGTTTTCACAGAAAGCATTAAATCTTCATAAGAGAAGGTGGTTAGAGTTGTTAAAAGATTATGATATGAGATTTTTATATCACCCGGGCAAGGCCAATGTAGTGGAAGACACCTTTAGTAGATTGTCTATTGGTAGTGTTGCTCATGTTGAGAATGATAAGCAAAGGCTAGTTTAGGAGGTTCATTAGCTTTCTAGATTAGGTGTTCAGTTAGTTGATTCAACTGAAGGTAGTGTATGGGTTCAGACTAGTTTGGAATCATCATTGGTTGCCGAAGTAAAAGAGATGCAAGATAGGGATTCTAGCTTGGTTATATTAAAAGAGTTAGTTAGAGATCAGAAGGTAGAAGTTTTCTCCCAAGGGAGAGATGGTGTGTTGCGATGTTAGGGTAGGTTATGTGTACCATGTGTTAATGGGTTGAGACAATAATTCCTTGAAGAAGCACATGATGCGCGTTATTCTATTCACCTAGGATCCACTAAGATGTACCATGATTTGCGAGAAATCTGTTGGTGGAGTGGTATAAAGAAGGATATTGCAGAGTTTGTAGCTTAATGTTCTAACTATCAGCAGGTTAAGGTTGAACACCAGATGGCTCATGGTACATTGTAGCAGTTTAGAATTCCTACTTGGAAGTGCAAAGAGGTGAACATGGATTTCATGATGGGTTTGCCTCGTATGCATCGTCAGTATGATTCAATATAGGTTATTGTAGATAGACTGACCAAATCAGCTTATTTCATTCTAGTTCATACTCTTTATTTAGTTGAGGTCTGCACCAAGCTCTATGTTAAAGAGTTGGTTAGGTTGCATGGTGTCCCATTGTCTATCATTTTAGATAGAGGTACTCAGTTTACCTCTCTCTTTTGGAGATCTTTTAAGAGTGTTCTTGGTACCTAAGTTCATCTTAGTACAACTTTTCATCCTTAGAAAAATGGTCAGCCAGAGAAGACCATTCGAACCTTAAAAGATATTTTGAGGGTGTGTGATTTTTAATTTCAAGGGAAGTTGGGATAATCACTTACCTTTAATTTAGTTTGCCTACAGTAAAAATTATCGCTCCAGTATTCATATGGATTCATTTGAGTCTCTCTATAGGAGGAGATGTAGGTCTGCTATCAGTTGGTTTGAGAAAGGTGAGGCTTCTTTGATAGGTCCATATTTAGTGTTTGATCCAATAGATAAGGTTTAGTTGATTAGGCAGAGGCTTAAGACACCCCAAAGCCATCAGAAATCTTATTCAAATATAAGGAGAAGAAATCTTGAGTTTGGATTTGGGGATTTGGTGTATTTAAAAATCTCTCCCATGAAGGGAGTGAAGAGATTTGGAAAGAAGGGGAAGCTTAGTCCCCGATATATTGGTCCGTACTGAATTTTAAGTTATTTGTTGAAAGGTAGCTTATGAGCTTGAGTTTCCTACAGCTTTGACATTAGTGCATCCAGTGTTTCATGTTTCCATATTAAAGAAGTGTACTACTGACTCAGCTGTAGTTGCTCCATTAGAGGGTATGGAAGTTAAAGGAAGCCTTTCTTAAGAAGAAGTCCTAGTTGAGATCCTTGATTGTCTCATTTATAGACTGAGGAACAAAGAAGTTCCCTTGGTCAAAGTTCTTTGGAAGAATTAGTCCATTGAGAGAGCCACTTGGGAAGCAAAATTAGATATGCATACGAAGTACCCTCATCTTTTCTCCAAAAACTCAGACTCAACTTAAGGTAATAGTTTCCTTAGATTATGTCTATTCTGTTCTCAGTCCCAATTATATAATCATTCTCATATCATTAACATTTATTCACGAATTCAATCAGTCATGTATCATGTTTCAGACTTAGTCATGTAATCATATTTTTAATCATGTACGTTCAGTATGTGAACTTAGTTTTCCCAGTATTCTCAGTTAATCAGTCTAATTTGAGGACGAACATTCTCAAGGAGGAGATATTGTAATACCCCATACTTTTTCCTAGTTCATTTCAGCTCATAGTGCATGCATAAGAGGCATAGGACCTGGAAATTTAACTAAGTGTTGGGGACTTAGTCTTATTTTTGGACTCTTAACTTTGAGAATTTTTAAAGTGGCCTTCCCGATCCCGAGACATAGGTTTTTGAGTTAATTCATGTTCGTGGGTGTAAGGAGCATGTTTCAGATTTTTTGGACCAGGATTGGGTCATGTTTGGATTTCAATTCTAGAACCTCACCGCGATAGTGGCGCATCGTGGTTGGTATATTGATGGGGGCCTTGATTCATTGCAGTAAAGCTGTAATCAATATCCCAGTTACAAATTAAAATCCCGAAGGGGCAATTAAGTCTTTTCCACTAACCCAAATACATAAAAAGAAGTTATTAAACATCGGTTAGGGAATTATTTGCCCACGTTTCTCTAATTTTTCTCAAGAAATAAACCCTAATCATCCCTAAGATTATCAAATTCTATTTCTTTCTCTCCAAGTAAACCAAAAAATCAACTTCCCTAATCCAAGAGCCTTTAAGAAAGCTTACAGATTTGTATTATATTTTCAAGCTTAAGGATTTGAAGGTATGTGTTATGTTCATACATGGTTCCCTTACACCATGGAGCCTAAGAATACTCTTTTAATGTTAAATTATGAAATTTTACATGTTTATTATGAATTACCTCCATAAAGCTCATATGAAGTTCAATTATGTATTGTGCTTACAAGTGTAATAATGGAATGGGACCTTAACACATTTAAATGATGGTAATTTCATGTTAAATCCATAACTCATGGTTTAGTACTATAATTGTGTTACCATCACATGATTTACCCATGTCTATGTTTAAGTTCATGAATCCTATGTGTTTGATGAAATGCTTAAGTGATGGATGTTGAATAATGATTCCCTGTTATGGTTTTAAAGGTTTCATATGTACTTATTGTTATTCTGATTTAGTATTGGGGGTAATGAATACCTGAAATTTAGCTATTTACATAGTTTTAGTATTTGCAGGATGGTATAAGATAAACCTTATTATCAGTCATTGGTTCATGATAACGCTCAACTTACATGTCAATTTGAATACAAGGCAGTCGTTGTAAATATATATGCCACACAAGAGTCGGGGTTTAATCAAAGAGGAACGATGTTAGTGCTGATTGAGTAGGTTCGGAGTAAGAATTACTAACTAGATTCAAACCTATAGTGCAAAATGGCTTGGTTTTTTTTGCTGTTTTCAAACATGAATGTAATCTTGGGCTTCTAAAGGACTAATTTGAGACTAAAAATTTTTAGAGTGTATTCTATTAGGAACGGATCTTGGGAATTTTATATCCTAGGGGAAAGATATGCATGGGTATGTAATGATTCTATGCAAATTCTAGTGGTTGATGATATGGTAGGCTAGGTTTAAAGTCCTTGAGGCTAGTTTTTCAATAAAACCACAAAGATGTCACTTGTTTACCCTTTTGAGTACCTAAGGACTGTACAATTATATCCACCCAATAACTCAATTAGGCACCCCTATTTCTAGTATGGAAACTGAGGAATAGTCAACCTCCTAATCACCTTATGTCTAAGATAGTAAAAAATTGGCAAGACATACCAATGAATTGTCTATTATTGCTTTATTTCCCACATACATCTTTTAAGGATGATGTGGGTTCCTAAAGTTCACCCAAAACCCCTCTTTCAAGGATGACTAGGACATTCAAGAGCTTGGTACTTTCATCCCTCAAACCTATTTAGGCATTTGGGTCTCTCACTTATAAATCCCTACCTATTTAATCAAGAAACAATTCCATAAAAATATATCAGAACCCATGCACAATTGCTTCCTATTAAGACATAATCCAAAGAGGTAGATCTATCAAATAATAATAATAATCAAAACAAATAAACCAAGATGTCTATTAAAGTTATTCATCTAAGTACAACTTTCATCCTTAGATGAAGGGAGTGAAAAGATTTGGAAAGAAGGGGAAGCTCAGTCCCTGATATGTTTGTCCTAATTGAATTCTGAGTTGTTTATGAAAAGGTAACTTATGAGCTTGGGTTTCCTACAAATTTAGCATCAGTGCATCCAGTGTTTCATGTTTCCCTATTAAAAAGTGTATTAGTGACTCAGGAGTAGTTGTTCTGTTAGAGAAAATGGAGGTTAAAGGAAGCCTTTCTTTCGAAGATGTCCCAGACGAGATCCTTGATCATCTCATATATAGACTGAGGAAAAAATAAATCCCCTTGATCAAAGTTCTTTGGTAAAATCAGTCTGTTAAGAGAGCCACTTAGGAAGCAGAAGCAGATATGCATACCAAGTACCATCATCTTTTATCCACAAACTTAGAATCTACTTAAGGTAACAATTTTCCTTAGATTGTCTCTTTTCCATTTTCAGTGCCAATTATATAATAATTCTCATGTCATTAGCGTGCATTCACAAATTTAGTCAGTCATGTATCATGTTTCAGACTTAGTAATGTAATCATGTTTTTAGTTATGCATGTTCAGTATGTGACCTTAGTTTTCCCAGTATTCTCAACTTAATCGGTCTAATTCGAGGACGAATATTCCCAAGGAGGAGATATTATAATAACCCATACTTTTTCCTAGTTCATTTTAGCTCATAGTGCATGCATAAGAGGCTTAGGACATGAAAATTTAACTAAGTGTTGGGGACTTAGTCTAAATTTTGGCCACTTAACTTTGGGGATTTTTAAAGTAACCTTCCCAATCCTGAGAAGTAGGCTTTTGAGTTAATTCATGTTCATGGGTGTAAGGAGCATGTTTCAGATTTTTTGGATGAGGATTGGAGTTTGTTTGGATTTCAATTCCAGCACCTCACCACGATAGGGCGTGTCGCGGTGGGTATAGTTATGGGGGACGTGGTGCATCCCAGTGAAGCCGTAATCGGTATCCCAGTTACGAATTTAAATCTCGAAGAGGCAATTAAGTCTTTTACCCTCACCCAAATTCATAAAAACAAGAGATTAAACGTCGGTTATGGAATTATTTGCCCATTTTTCTCTAATTTCTCTCAAGAAACAAACCCTAATCATCCCCAAGATCATCAAATTCTATTCCTTTCTCTCCAAGTAAACCAAGAAATCAACTTCCCTAATCCAAGAACCTTCAAGAAAGCTTAAAGATTTGTATTATTCTTTCAAGTTTAAGGATTTCAAGGTATGTGTGATGTTCATCCATGGTTCCCTTGTACCATGGAGATCAAGAATCCTCTTTTAATGTAAAATTATGAAATTTTATATGTTTATGATGAATTACCTCCATAAAGCTCATATGAATTTCAATTATGTATTGTTTTTACAAGTGTATTGATGGAATGGACCTTTACATGTTTAAATGATGATAATTTTATGTTTAATCCATAACATATGGTTTAGTACCATAATTGTGTTATTATCACGGGAAAAGGCATCATTTCTACCCTAAACTATACCCGAAAAGTCGAAGACACACCTAAACTATACCGGTGACCTTTTACACACCTAAACTATAAAAAAGAGATATTTTTTACCCCTATATCTGACGTGGAAAAAACATAATTAATTAAATAAAAAATGGCGAATCTACATAAAAAAATAATGAAAAAGATAATAAAAAATCAAAAACTTCCCTCCCCCACCCCCAAACATCTTCTTCATTACACTCCCTTAAACATCATCTTCTTCATCACCCCCACCCAAAAAATCAAACTCCACCCCAACCAAAAAATCTTTTTCATCACCCCCACCTCCAAATAAAAAATTTCTTTACACCCCATCCTCTACCTTTATCGAAACATCTTTTTCTTCATCACCCCCACCCCAAAAATCCAACCCCACCCCAACCAACGAATCTTCTTCATCACCCCCAACCCCAAATAAGAAATTTCTTCACATCCCATCCTCCACCTTTATCAAATCAATAAAATCAAATTGAATTTTCTATCTAAATGAGAAAATTTCAATTTTGTTTTATCACACTTCATCAAACACTTGACGAAAATGCTATATTAATCCCACTGAATTTTGTATAATTGATTTCTAAAATTATCTATTGAATAATAAATTATGCCATTGGGAGAATTTTGATTTTCTATGTCTTCTTAATCCCACTGGTTGCATTTTGATTTTCAACTTTTTGCTTCTCTCTTTGAATTTCACCGTCCAATTCATTCATCTTCCAATTCAAATATGACAACATCAATAAGACTTTGATGTTTGCTAAAGAGAACAAAAGTATAAAAACCAAATTGTAGGTGATGAAGAACATTGCTAAAAGTTGCGCTTGAAGTTCCTTGGTTTGGAAGAATTTCTAGATGATAGCCACTTCACCAATTTGGAATCTGCTTTAGTTGCAGAGAATGTCTTGTACCATCAGAGACTGGGCATTGAAGAATTTGGACATTGAAGAAAAAAAAATTGACCTCATGGAGGATTTGGGCAGTGAAGATGAAGAAAAAAATTAAATTTAAAAGAAAAAAGAAAAATTTATGAAAACAATAAATTTATTATTTTTTCAAATGATGCTGATGTGGCGCTGACGTGGTGCTAATGTGGCGCTGATGTGGCAGCGCGTGTGAAACACCACATCACATGCAAGTGGTGTAATGACTGACAGGGTGTAAAAAGTATCACTTTTTTATAGTTAAGGTGTGTAATAGGTCCCTAGTATAGTTTAGGTGTGGCTTAGACTTTTTAGGTATAGTTTAGGGTGTAAACGATGCCTTTTCCCTTACTATGACATAATTTAGCCATGTCCATGTTTAAGTTCATGACTCCCATGTGTTTGATGAAATGCCAAAGTGATGGATATTGAATAATGATTCCCCATTATGGTTTCAAAGGTTTCATATGTCCTTATTGTCATTCCAATTTAGTGATGGGGGTTATGACTACCTAAAATTTGGTTGTTTACATAGTTTCAGTATCCGTAGAGCAATTTCAGATAAACCTTATGATCAGTCGTTAGTTCATGATAACGCTCAACTTACACGTCAATTTGAAATCAAGGCAGTCATTGTGTAATACCCCGCATGTTTCTAAGATAAGAAGTGAATAAGTATTCCTACGTATGAAATCTCCTATCCTGTGATTCATACTTCAGTACATGACTTACAATGAATATCCTAGTGATAGGATAGCTTATGATGCATTAAGCATGTTCATATACGTCACTTAAGGTAATACAAGCTAAGAGTTTTTTAATCCATTAAGTTTTAGTGTTCAATTTTGCAAGGGTCATATTTGAACAAGTATAACTCGCTGTTAATGTTGTATTTTGGCTTATTTAGACCCACCAAATTGTAGGGAATCAAATTAACTTTCCAACGATACCAATTTTACCTTAATCCAATACCCGAGCAAAAAGTTATGACTATTTTCGTGAGAGGTAGTAAGGATAGGCGATTGGTTAGGCGCCGCCCAACCAAACATAGGTGATTGGTTAGGCGCCGTGCAACCTAGCTTAGGCAATCACTTGGGCGCCGCCAAAGTCAGTTTCAAGTGCCAAAAACACTCTGTTTTTAGTTATTTGAAGGGTAATTAAGTCTTTTAACACTCCTTACACATCCCTAAACTTAACCCTACAAAATATATAGCTTCTAAACATATTACAACCCTATTATCATCCCAAAGCTCATCATCCAAGAGCACTAAAAGTGAAAAACAACTAGGGTTGCACAACTAAGCTTGAAGATCCAATTTCAAGAAAATTCCTCCGTCAATCATCAACAATCTTCCTTCTAAGGTATGTGTGAGTTGATTCATGGACACCTTTCATCCATGAAGATCAAGAACCATCTTATAAATTTTTTTATTATGATGTTTATGTTGTTGGTGGTTGATGTTCATATGGTTGGAGTTTGATGATGCCTAAGGTAGGATCTTTGAATTTCTATTGTGACGATATGGTGGTATTAACGTATAAATATGTGAAATTGGTGGTTAAATATATGTAATCTTAATGAATCCACCTATGCCTAAGATGTGTATGTAA
The DNA here is from genome assembly GCA_030864225.1 of Capsicum baccatum var. pendulum. Taxonomy (NCBI): domain Eukaryota; kingdom Viridiplantae; phylum Streptophyta; class Magnoliopsida; order Solanales; family Solanaceae; genus Capsicum; species Capsicum baccatum. The sequence goes on from CM061552.1 coordinate 235,005,650, forward strand.
GGTGTTTGTAAAAATACCTAAGGGAATAGAAATCATGCTTTTATGACATAATAAGTCCTAAATAACTATTCCATGTTCTAAGTTTATGTTCAATGTGATCCCCGTGCAATTGTCTTGAAATGAAGAAGTTGTACGAGATGCTCATGATATTGTTGTGATATGGAATGACCATGTTATTGAAGCCATACAAGTATATACATGTTGTGTGCATTCCCGATCATGTGATAGTTTGTTGAGAATCATTCTTATTATGAAAGCCTTATTTATGATATTGTGAATTATGGACTCAAATCTTGTGATCAAGTAATGTCATGTGTGTCATTTTCCTCCTATCGAGTCCTGGGGGTACTTTTACCCAAAAACTATAGTTGTGTTCCTAGAGCCATGTCATGTTTCACGATATCCAAACTCAAGCTATGATTCCATAGACTTCAGTTAGTCATGTGACTCAGGAAAACCTCATGATCTTAGTCAGTTGTCAGATATCAGTAACATTCTGCCAGTAAACGGAATTCAGTAAGATTAAGTCAAACACAGTCAGTTATTCATGTCCAGTCCCTCTATATGGGAGTAGAGGTTAGCAGTCGAGTGAACCCAAGGATGGGAACTCACCCGCCAGTTCAGGGTGTCATTCTTAGTAGTCATCATTGTGTTCCAGAACTACGTAGCCAGCATAGGTTGAGACATCTTAACCCGTCAGATTAGGGTTGATGAGGTGGCTTAACCCATCAGTTTAGGGTTCCCACCATTCTCATTGAGTACCCGCCAGATAAATGTCACTCACAGGTTGTCCTTACTTGTGGCACGGTATTGATAACCCTCCAGTCGGGGCATAGATTGGATCCCAGCTTAGCCATAACGGCATACATGGGGCATGTTGGTTAAACACTAGTTACTACAGTTTCAGTATCAGTCTCAATAAAAGAACTTAGGGCGTTCTTCAGATTTTAGTATATACAGGACTGTCAGATACAATCGTCCATGTTATCAGTTTCAGTATCAGTCATGACAGTTATCAATAAACCATGTATTAGCTTAGAGGTCATGCTATCACGTATTCACGGTCCCAGTTTCTATATATATGTGTTTGCACTCCCACGTTCATATTAGTCAGTCAGTGTTGTTCATGCATGAAACCCTTTATGTTCAGCCTACCTTCCTCATATACTCGGTACTTCAGTTGTACTGACGGATTTGTGCTATGGTACTTTCTTTTCATGTTACACCATAGGTTTTGAGGCACGAACTCCAGCCCAGCAGTAGCGGTCGCATTCCATTCATTTATTTCTTCAGTTCATCTTTACGGAGTTAGTTGGAGAAATGTTCCTTCAACTCCTTATTTAGATAGTTCAGAGGCTTTCAGATTTACATTCAGATTTACGTTTAGACTTAGCTTTCAGGTTGAGTTGTTTTGGGTATTTTCACCCACATAATTTTATTTCAGTTGAACCTTATGTCCTTACAGTTCTGTGTATTCCATATTATTATATCATGATTGGCAGTATACAGGTACAAATATCAGTAATAGGTTAGCTTGTGGTCCCTCGGGGTCATAAGCACCGTCTAACATTTTGGTTCAGCGAATCAGGGTGTTATAAACTTGGTATCAGAGCCTAAGGTTTAATAGAGTCCTAGTAAGTCTAAAAGTCGTATGTAGTAGAGTCTTGCACATGGGTGTGTTGCACGCCACATTTATGTGCGGGAGGCTATGAGATATTTTAGGAAAAGTCCCCTTTCTTCATTATTTATGTCATGATAATGAGCATAATCACAAGTTAAACTCTCAGTCTAATCCATTCTTCTCTTATTCCAAACCATGGCCCCAAAGAGAAGAAACCAGCCATCTCCTTAGCCCGAAGATCCTTTGGGCGAACATTTTTGCCATGCGGAGTTTAGAGCCACATATACCATACTTGCTCAGTCCATGGATGTACAGAATGAATGGACACAAGTCATTTCGGCCAATCCAGTGGCCAATCCCAAAGCAGCTAGGTTTTGGGACTTCACACTATGAACCCTCCATCTTTCCATGGGTCTAATTCTATTGAGGACCCTCAGGAGTTCATTGACCAAGTCCAGAAGGTCATTGACATCATGGGTGTTACTTTTATTAAGAGTGCTGAGTTAGCCGCCTACCAGTTACAGGATGTTGCTCATGATTAGTACAAATAGTGGATGCCCGAGAGGTTAGATGATATAGGCCCTATCGAGTTGGAGGAATTTTTCACGGCCTTCTTAGATAGATTCTTTCCCCAAGAGCTAAGGGAATCAAAAGTTCAGTTTTAGTTCCCGAATAAGCCTGTCCTAGAGTGGAAGGGTAGCATTTCACCTTTTAGGGGTCAACTTATTTCCTACCTTCGGGCAATAAAAATGATTTCTAAGGGGGGTGTGTATTATCTCGTGCATGTTAAAGATTCCAGTTCTGAATCTCCCATCCTCGAAATAGTCCCTTTTGTTAATGAATACTCAGATGTCTTTCCCGAAGATCTTTAAGGCATTCCTCCCGAAAGGGATATAGACTTTGGCATAGACCTTCTTCCATATACTCAACCTATTTCTATTCTGCCATACAGAATGGCACTAGCAGAAATCAAGGAACTGAAAGATCAGTTGAAGGATCTCTTAGATAAGGGATTCATCAGAGCCAGCGTTTCCCAGGATGTGTATTAATTACCGTTAACTCAACAAGGTCATGGTCAATAATAGATATTCTCTTCCCAGGATTGATGATCTATTCGACCAACTTCAGGGTTCCTGGTACTTCTCCAAGATAGGCCTCAGATCAGGCTATCATCAGTTCAGAGTTAGAGAATGTGACATTCCGAAGACAACTTTCCGTACTCGGTATGGTCACTTTAAATTTTTAGTCATGTCATTTGGTCTTACCAATGCCTTTGCATTTTTTATGGATTTGATGAACCGTGTGTTCAAGCATTACTTGGACATATTTGTCATAGTCTTTATAGATGATATTTTGATCTATTCTCACACAGAGCGTGATCATGCAGACCATCTCAGGATTGTTCTTCAGACTCCCAGGGATCACCAGTTATTCGCTAAGTTCAGCAAGTGTGAATTCTGGCTAAGATCAGTAACATTTCTTGGACATATTATTTTCGATGATGGCATAAGATATTAGGAGTTTCTTAGGTTTGGATGGCTATTACAGATGGTTTGTTGAGGGACTTTCTTCTATTGTATCTCCCATGTCTAGATTGACTCAGAAGAAGATTAAGTTTTAGTGGTCAGATTCATGCGAGAAGAGCTTTCAAGAGGTGAAGACTCAACTCACCTCAGTTCAAGTTCTAGCTATTATAGATGGTTCAAACAGTTTTGTAGTCTATTGTGATGCATCCAGAGTGGGTTTAGGTTGTGTCCTTATGCAACATGGTAAGGTCATAGCCTATGCCTCCAGACAGTTAAAGCCATATGAGAAGAATTATCCTACTCATGATCTTGAGTTAGCAACGATATTTTTTGCTTTGAAGATTTGGAGGAATTATCTCTATGGAGTTCATGTAGATGTCTTCACAGACCATAAAAGCCTCCAGTATGTCTTTTCTCAGAAAGATCTCAATCTTTGCAAGAGAAGGTGGTTAGAGCTCCTGAAGGATTATGACATGAGTATTCTTTATCATTCGGGAAAGGCCAATGTTGTGGATGATGCTCTCAGTCGACTCTTTATGGGTAGTATTTCTCACTTTGAGGATAGTAAAAAAATAATGGCTGAGGAGATCCATCAGCTTTCCAGACTAGGCATTCGCTTAGTCGATTCTTCAAAGGGTGGTTTATGTTTTCAGAGTAGTTTAGAGTCATCTCTAGTTTTTAAGGAGAAAGAGAAACAAGTCACGAATCCTAGCCTTGTCAATCTCAAAGAGTCAGTTCAGATTAGAAGGTCGAGGTTTTCTCCCAAGGGGTAGATGGTGTTCTTCATTGTTAGGGTGGTCTATGTGTTCCAGGTGTAGATGAATTGAGGCAGCGAATTCTTGTAGAAGTGCATGGTGCGCGATACTCTATTCATCAAAGGGCCACTAAGATGTACCGCGACATGCGGGAGATCTATTGGTGGAGTGGGATGAAGAGAGATGTTGTAGAGTTTGTGCCTAAGTGCTCTACATATCAGCAGGTTAAGATAGAGCATTACAAACCTAGTGGTTCCATGCAAGAGTTCACCATTCCTACTTGGAAGTAGGAAGAATTTAACATGGACTTTGTGACGGGTTTGCCTAGAACTCATCATCAACATGATTCAGCATGGGTCATTATAGATAGAATGACAAAGTCAGCTCAATTCCTTCCTGTTCGTACTTTTTATTTCACTGAGGATTATGCCAAACACTATATCAGGGAGTTAGTCAGGTTACACGGTGTTCCATTATCTATCATCTTTGATAGATGTACCTAGTTCACTTCTAACTTTTGGAAAGCATTCGAAAAGGGTCTCTCTACCCAATTCCATCTCCGCACAACATTTCATCCTCTGACAGATAGTGAAGCACAGAGGACCATTCAGACTCTTGAAGATATGCTAAGGGTGTGTGCAATTGACTTCAAGGGAAGTTGGGATGACCACTTGCCATTGATTGAGTTTGCATACAACAATAGCTATCATTCTAGTATTCAGATGGCTCCATTCGAAGCTCTCTACGGTAGGAGATGTAGATCTCCAATTGGTTGGTTCAAAGTTAGTGAGGCCTCAATCATAGGTCCTGACTTAGTATTTGACGCCTTAGAGAAATTTCAATTGATTAGAGAGAGACTCGGGGCTGCTCAGAGCCGATAGAAGTCCTATGCAGATATTCGTAGAAAGGATCTCCAGTTCGAGGTCAATTACTAGGTGTATCTTAAGATCTCTCCCATGAAAGGAGTGAAGAGGTTCGGCAAGAAAGGGAAACTCAGTCCCCGGAATATTGGTCCCTTAAGAATTCTTTGTCGCTTTGGCAAGGTAGCTTTTGAGCTTGAGTTGCCTTCAGATCTAGGTTCAGTCCATCCAGTCTTCCATGTCTCTTTGCTAAAGAAGTGCATAGGTGACCCAACAGTTGTTGTCCCTATTCAGAGCATCGACATTCAAAATAACCTCTCTTATGAAGAGATTCCAGTCGAAATCTTAGATTATCAGACTCGTAGATTCAGGAACAAAGAAGTCCCTCTAGTCAAGGTTCTTTGGCGAAATTAGTCTTATGAGGGAGCTACTTGGGAAGAAGAAGCAGATATGCGTACCAAGTATCCTCACCTCTTCCCCGCTAATTCAGATAAAGCTCAAGATAACAGTTCTCCTTAATCTTATTCAGTTTTATGTTCATGCTTCCAGTATAAACTTGGTACTTATTAATCGTTTCATACTCAGTATGCATTCATGTGTCAGTTGTCCGTGCATCAAATATGCATGATTTCAGTATGTTTAGCATGTCAGTCATGAGATTAAGTTTCAGTTATTCATGTTCAGTTCAGGTTCTATTTTCTTGTATCCCTTCTTAGTAAATTCTTATTCCAGGATGAATGTTCCCAAGGGGGAGATATTGTAATACCCCATATGTTTCTAAGATAGGAAGTGAATAAGTATTCCTACGTATGAAATCTCCTATCCTGTGATTCATACTTTAGTACATGACTTACAATGAATATCCTAGTGATAGGATAACTTATGACGCATTGAGCATGTTCATATAAGTCACTTAAGGTAATACAAGCTAAGAGTTTTTGAATCCATCAAGTTTTAGTGTTCGATTCTGTAAGGGTGATCTTTGAATGAGTATAACTCAATGTTAATGTGGTATTTTGGCTTATTTAGATGCACCAAATTGTAGATAATCGAATTATCTTTCCAACGATACCAATTTTGCCTTAATTAAATACCCGATCGAAAAGTTATGCCCATTTTTGTGAGAGACAGTAAGGATAGGCGATTGGTTAGGCGCCGCCCCCCCTAGCTTAGGCAATCACTTGGGTGCCGCCTAAGTCTGTTCCAGGTGCCAAAAACAATCCGTTTTGAGTTATTTTAAGGGTAATTATGTCTTTTAACACTCCTTACACATCCCTAAACTTAACCCTACAAAATATATAGCTTCTAAACATATTACAACCCTATTATCATCTCAAAGTTCATCATCCAAGAGCACTAAAAGATAAAAACAACTCGGGTTGCATAACTAAGCTTGAAGATCCGATTACAAGGAAGTTCCTCCGTCATTCATCAAGAATCTTCCTTCTAAGGTATGCGTGAGTTGATTTATGGACTCCTTTCTTCCATGAAGCTCAAGAGCCATCTTGTAAATTTTTTTATTATGATGTTTATGTTGTTGGTGGTTGATGTTCATGTGGTTGGAGTTTGATGATTCCTAAGATATGATCGTTGTATGTTTATTGTATGGATATGGTGGTATTTAACGTATAAATATGTGAAATTAGTGTCTGAATATTTGTAATCTTGATGAATCTATCTATGCCTAAGATGTGCATGTAAGGTGTTTGTGAAAATACCTAAGGGAATAGAAATCATGCTTTTATGGCATAAGAAGTCCTAAATGACTATTCCATGTTCTAAGTTTATGTTCAACGTGATCCCCGTGCTATTGTCTTGAAATGAAGAAGTTGTACGAGATGCTCATGATATTGTTGCGATATGGAATGACCATGTTATTGAAGCCATGCAAGTATATAAATGTTGTGTGCATTCCCGATCATGTGATAGTTTTTTGAGAATCATTCTTATTATGAAAGCCTTACTTATGATATTGTGAATTGTGGACTCAAATCTTGTGATCAAGTCATGTCATGTGTGTCAGTTTCCTCCTATCGAGTCCTGGGGGTTCTTGTACCCAAAAACTATAGCTGTGTTCCTAGAGCCATGTCATGTTTCATGATATCCAAACTCAAGCTATGATTCCATAGACTTCAGTTAGTCATGTGACTCAGGAAAACCTCATGATCTTAGTCAGTTGTCAGATATCAGTAACATTCCGCCAGTCAATGGAATTCAGTAAGATTAAGTCAAGCACAGTTAGTTATTCATGTTCAGTCCCTCTAGATGGGAGTAGAGGTTAGCAGTCGAGTGAACCCAATGATGGGAACTCACCCGCCAGTTCAGGGTGTGATTCTTAGTAGTCATCCTTGTGTTCCAGAACTACATAGCCAGCGTAGGTTGAGACATCTTAACTAGTCAGATTAAGGTTGATGAGGTGGCTTAACCCATCATTTTAGGGTTCCCACCATTCTCATTGAGTACCCGCTAGATAAGGTTCACTCACTGGCTGTCCTTACCCCAGCTTAGCCATAACGGCATACATGGGGCATGTCGGTTAAACACTGCTTCCCACAGTTTCAGTATCATTGTCAATAAAAGACATCAGCGAGTTCTTCAGATTTTAGTATATATAGGACTGTTAGATAAAATCATCTATGTTATCAGTTTCAATATCAGTCATGACAGTTATCAGTAAACCATGTATTAGCTTACAGGTCATGCTATTACGTATTCACGGTCCCTGTTTCTATAAATGTGTGTTTTCACTCCCACGTTCATATTAGTTAGTCATTGTTGTTCATGCATGAAACCCTTTATGTTTAGCCTACCTTCATCGTATAATTAGTACTCTAGTTGTACTAATGCATTTGCGCTATGGTTCTTTCTTTTCATGTTACACGATAGGTTCCGAGACACGAACTCCAGCCCAGCAGTAGTGGTAGCATTCCAGTCGCAGAGACACAGTGAGTCCTCATTGATTCGAGGATAATATGATTTGATACATTTATTTATTTCTTCAGTTTATTTTTACGGAGTTAGTTGGAGACATGTTCCTTCAACTACTTATTCAGATAGTTTAGAGGCTTTCAGATTTACGTTTAGATTTACGTTCAGAATTATCTTTCAGATTGAGTAGTTTTGGGTATTTTCACCCACATGATTTTATTCAGTTGAACCTTATGGCCTTTCAGTTCTATGTATTCCGCATTATTATATCATGATTTGCAGTATACAGGTACTCATATTGGTCATGGGTTATCTTATGGTCCCTCGTGGTCATGAGTACCGTGCAACATTCCGGTTTAGCGAATTGGGGTGTTATACATTGTCAATAGATATACCAAACAAAAGTCGGGGTTTAGTCCATAAGGAATGATGTGCGTGGTGATTGAGTATGTTTGGAATAAGAGTTACTAACTAAATTCAAACCTATAGTACAAAATGTTTTTTCTTTATATTTTCAAACATGAAAGTAATTCTTAGGCTTCTAAGGGACTAATTTGAGACTAAGAATAATTAGTGTGTAATCTATTAGTAACGGATCTTCGGACTATGCTTTCATAGGGGCAATATATGCATGGGTATGTGATTCAATCTACAGCTCTCGTAAGAGTGTAAGCGGTCATTGTCAAATATAGAACCCAACTGGGTTGGGTATCGATCCCACAGGGAATAGCCGGTCAATAAGTAAGCAAAGATTATTAGACTTTTGGTGCAAGTCTCGTGAAAGGGGGGATTTTAATGTGCAAATAATGTAATCAAAATAGTAAAGTAAAAACAGAAAATAGCAAAGTAAAAAGAAAGAATGTTTAGTAAGCTGTAAAACAATGAGAATTAAGAAGTTGGAATTATGTCCACCTTATGAGTTATACGTCTCTATTGACTATGAGTTGTGCGGAATTCAGACATGCATGTGCTTATAGAGAATTGTATTCTATGGTAAATCCAAGCATCTTTCAACCTTAACAAGGACTATTTCACTTTAACTCTTTCGAGCTTAAAGCGTGTCTAACGGTACAAATTCTCCAAGAGGTTAATCCAGTTACGACCCTAACTTTTTAACAGGGGTTTGTGCCCTATTACCTTGACATTATCTCTTTTCCAGACATATAACTTTTCTTTCGAACAAGTTAATTCTATACTGGCGTTATTCTATGCGTTTGCAACCACAAGAATTTGCATTAAGATGAAGAGAATAATGATATAAGCAATACACGTGTCATGAATTCACAAACTCATAGCCTTAGATAGTATCTCATAAGGCTTCCATAACCCCAACAGAGTAGTTTAGTTACCCATGAGTGCGAAGGAAATCACAATAGACATTGTTATTATACCACAATAAAGATCTCATGTAATAAGGTGTGGTGTGGCATTTTTAGGCGTGAACTCCCTTGCAAAGTAATGTTTCTCTTGTTGTGTAATTTAAGAATTGAGTAGATGAATAGAAGAAGAATAAAAAGTAGAATTAATGAAAGAATTATAATCCGAGTTGTAAGTTGTGGAATAAGAAGTAGAATGAGAATGATTAAAAATCTCTAGCAAAATAGGGTATTTATAACGCCCATATCCTATTCCTACTAAGCTAATGCATTAATTAACCCAATCCTACTAGGTTAATGTATCATTATCCTAATCCTACTAAGTTACTGCTAGTCCCCAAAGTCTTCAGAATTGTTGTTTTTGCCCGGGACAGATTTTCCATGCGCCACTTTTGGTCCTTGGCGTGTAAGATTCCCCTTCCTTCTTTCGTGAAGCTTTCTTTGGTGTCAAGTTATCCATAAAATGCTGAAATCTGCATCATTTATACCTGAAAACTTGCTAACCACGTTTGTTAGCTCAATTACAAAAAAAAGGACTAAAAGTGCATGAATTATATAATTTGTCCTCAAAACTTAGCTAAAATATGGGTAAAATATAGTACTTTAGGCGTGTAAATTCGCCTATCATCAACACCCCACACTTAAGGCTTTGTTCGTCCTCGAACAAACTATCATGTCCATCTAAACATCTACTTGGGATTTCACAGTAATAACACAAAATATTCATCAAGACAAGCACGTCAATCATTAACAAAGAGTAGTTTTCTGATCATTAGTAGAAACAATTCAACCTCTAATATAGACTCATGATGATGGTTAATTCGTATCCATAAGTTAAGGCACAAAGAATCATACACGACTACCCAAAACACATCAACCATGTGTGTCTCACATAAGGTATCACCCATAATCACTCACAAGTATTGTATATATTTCGAACATGGGTATAAGATTATCCTTGCTCTCACTCTCACAAAGAATTCATATGTTGCAACTGATGACCATAGGATTGCCCTTAGTGTCATGCTCCACTAAATATCAGAATGCTAAACTTAGGATCAAATAGGTCTTTTACAGGTTGTAATGTAGGCTAAGGGACGGGTAGGACTATTTTGGCCAGAAATAGTGACTATGTTCCTAAGCGCTTTAATACATCACATTATGACATTAAAACTTTCTTTCAAACAACCTTTCTACTTTGTTTTAATCTACCACCCCTTCTCACCTCTTTTGTTATTCAATTTTGAACAGAATTAACTTTTTATCTTTCTTTTCCTTTTTCTTTTCATAACACACCTCTTATGATAGCAATTATTTTTCATAACAAATTCAAGCACCAATACATTCTAAGGCTTCATACTCACCCAATTTCCTCTTATTTTGTCACATGACTTTATACTTTAAAGCACTTAGGAATTTGGATCAAATTATGGTCTTTAAAAAAAATGGATTAGGCTTACATATGAGGCTGTCAAAGAAAATAGGCTAAAGGGTCAAAGGCGGTTATCTAGGATGATGTCCATGGGTAGATAAAACGAAGGTAAACAATCATAGGTTGCCAAAGAAATGCCTAAATCATCTCCTAAACTCACACTCTTTATTTCGCTTTACATACATACCAGACAAGTTCTAGCATTAGCCACAAACACAGAATATACTATATCCTCACACACACAAGGCACATAGTCGACTTTATTGGGAGTAGCATAGACTCTTGACCCAACAGATGAAGGAATTGAACCACACAATATCACATAGTGAGTCACAATTAGAGCCTAAACGTCTCAATAGTCATGATTTTAGCACAAACTATTGTCATAATCTCATGCTGCCTATTAGAATAATTTCATGCGAAGTTAAGTTAAAAAAAAAATTTAACTAATAAAAAAAAATTAACTACTAAAAAGAAAAACAAAACAATCATAAATGCAAATGTAGATAGAGAAGTATAGCATGCAAATACCAGCACCCCACACTTAGACGGGACACACTGCCCTCAGTGAAAAATAAATAAGAAGAACCTGGTTAGTCGGACTCCTCCTCTATGTCTGGGGTCATACCCCCTTCGTCGGAATCATCATTGGAGTCGTCGTCATCAGAATTCTCCTCCACGTTGGAGTATGGCATTCGTCGATCATCATCGGTCGGCACATCGTCATCAAGAAGTTCCTCAAAGTACACACCTACTCCACACATTTGCCTTGCATGCTCATTCATTGGGTAGTCATAATCCAGCTGTTGGAGCTCTGCAGCAGTTGGAACACAACCATCGCTCATCATTGTAAACCGAGTCATGCCATAAAGATGGCGAAAGAAACTCTCATCTCGAGCATGTCTCTCAGCAGTAGTAAGGTTGACACCATGTGTAGATTCAACATCTTTAACCTTTGTGAGGTCAACCTTCTTTGGGTTGTGTGGAAGCTTATGATCAGCCGGTTCCTCTTCGATGTCCTACTTCCTCAATATTGCAGTGAACAGGTTGCCAAAATTGAAGTGGGACCTCTTGTGTAGCCTAGCTTTCCGCATTGTAGATCGAATAATTGCCCCAATGTTGATAGGGACATTTGTCATCAATGAGTATACCAAGCATACTCTATCTCGTGTTATCTTGGTGTATTGAGTTCCCGGAATTAAGCAAGAGTTGACTATGCGCAACCATATTCTTGCTTCTCTATTCAAAGGAGCATATGGGAAGGTGTTGTGTCATCCGGTGTCCTTATGTCTACTCCACCGTGCCATGGACCTTGTTCCACAGAGTGTGTGTCGAATGGCTCTATATGGAGGTCTACTGTACAACTTTTTGAATGGTGATGGATCAACAGCAGGCAAGCCAAGAAAGGAGTTGAAGAAATCCGCATTGAGTTGTAAAACTTGGCCACGAATCTTGACTTCATTCCCTGTGGTTTTTGGTGACCAGTTGGCATAGAATTCTCTTGTTAAATCAAGATTGCATTCTCCCATGTCTCGGAAGATGAAATCAAGATGTAACACCATTATCTCGGCCAACATGCGAGGTTCTTTCTTTGCTAGGCTTTCCTTGTTTATCAAGTCCACATGAACATATTTCTTCTCTTTGTTGTTCCTATACCATTCCTTTGCTTCCTCCTCTAAAACCCATTTAATTCCGATCATGCGGAGTGGTACTTGCATCGAGGAGGACTCTCCTTGCTCTTTGCGTCCTCTTTTCTTGCCTTTTTGGGAAGTGGTTGCCTTATCTTTGCCTTGTCTTGCTTTGGGGGCCATTGTACCTGAGACTAAAACAATGTTCATGTTAACGTCATCTCGATGGATACAATCTATAAACAAGCAGTAGTGGCACCACCCCACACTTAGTTTGTTGGTACAGACTAGTGAAGTGAAAGTGGTCGATTACTCAGACATCATCGGCATACGTTTTAGGTGCTATATTCCAACAATAAAATCAGTGCAGTCATACTTCTTGTATTCTTAGCAATACTTTCATGCTTGATATATCAAGACTACTACAGAGGGATTGAATCAAGGTATAGCATCTAGAAATAATCACAACCTCCTATGTTGGTAGTCAACCATAATTCTCATCTTGATGAACAAGTTATTCCAACATGTAAGCTTTCTATTGACAAGATTATGCAATTTTTGTGACCATGTCAATTTCGCAAAAGTATGACAGTGCATCAAAATCAAATTCAAGTTGGAAACATGTTAAGATCATTCGTATGTATTCTTTCACTTACTTAGTTGTATCACAACACATCAAACACATTCAAGTCACTTCTACTATTTCAAGATTTAACAATTCATAATAGGCGTAGTAGTGTAGTACTTACAGAATATAAATGAAGAACAAAGAAGTACTTACTTGGTTGATGACCTTGGATGATGTTCTTGCAAAGTAAAAGAGCAAAAGGAAAATATTTTGAGAGGATTTGGAGAGGTAGGCGGCGCTTATTCTTGGTTTGCAATGTATTTTTAGTCTAAGACTTAGTCTCTTATTTATAGGAAAGGCTTCGGTCGGTTTTTGACCAATCTAAAATCAGATTTGGAGACAAGAAGTGACCATAGGCGGCACCTTTTGCTTTGCCTATGCTAGGCATAGGCGACGCCTTTTGCATAGCATTGTTGAGCATAGGCGGCGCCTATGCCATGGCATTCTTAGGCATAGGTGACGCCTTTTGCATGGCATATGAGATTGAGAGACAAAAGGCATTGGCATAGGCGGCGCCTATGCTATGGCATACTTGGGCATGGGCGGCGCCTATGCTATGGCAAACTAGATTCCGAGAGCTTAGGTCATAATATAGGCCTTGCCTTGTTCGTGGCCTAGTTTTACATAGGCCTAGCCTTGTTCGTTGCCTATATTTTCATAAGCAATGCTGAATCCATAGCCTTTTTCTTCTTCATTCCTAACTTACCACCTTTAACATGTAATATGTCCAAATCAAAATTTGAAACCGACCTTCTCGTTTTACACCTCTTTGCACCTACATTTACTCAAAAACAACAAAGACGATTAGAACGATGGGTTGCCTCCCATCAAGCGCCTTAGATTTGGTCGTGGCACGACTCTTCTTTTTGGATTTCTATTTATCAAAAGCAAACAATTAGTAGAACGAAAGAAAGAAAAAATATGAAAAACGATGGGTATCCTCCCACCAAGCGCTTGATTTATTGTTGCGGCACGACATAGCTATCTCGATTACTTAGACTTCATCGAGATAGATAGTGTGATCGTTTTTTGAATGGATTCAGACGACAATGAGTCTTACTTGTAGGCATGCAATCTTCTTCGAGATGACCCTTGTGCATGCCTATCCCGGGAGGGATACCAATTTTATCATCTATAGTCCAACCCATGGCTCTCTTGTATCTCTTCAGAGCAGAGATGAGAGCCTCTACGTGCTGTTCACTTAAATCATCCGCCATACTTATCGGAAGTATATTTCCTCTTTCCAAGAACACATACCTTAGATAATCGGGGAGCTCTTTCGATTCTAGCATTGGTGGCTCTTCAATGGAAGTCTTCGCTGTTGGTGACGGTTGATTCTTAAGATCAAGGTTCACCTGTTTAGGAGTATGAGAATAGGACCCTATTTCTGTTAGAGTAAATATTGCTTCTTCATAATCTTCATCATCCTTATGCTCAACATTCAGTAGCACAGCAGACAATGACTCAACAGTAAGCTGTTTCGCTACAGATAATGCTTTCTTATCCTCATAATGAACATCAGCTACAGAGAACACATTCATATAACTGGGCTTCTTTATTACTTTGCATATATCAAAATGGATCCCTTCGTCATTCAACCGAAATAAAAGCTCATTAGCTCTCATGTCAATAAGCACACTTCCTGTTGCAAGGAAAGGACATCCCAAGATTATGGGAACTTCAGAATCCACCTCACAATCCAGAATAAGGAAGTCTGTAGGAAAGATGAATGAAGAAACCTTCACCAACACATCATTCAAGATACCCACAGGTCATTTTACCGACCTATCAGCCATCACGAGCCTCATATTGGTTGGTGTCGGATCGCCTAACCCCAACTTCCTGTAGATGAATAGTGGCATAAAATTGATGCTTGCTCCCAAATCGCACAATGCCTTAGCAAAGTTCAAAGATCCAACAGTACAAGGAATAGTGAAAGCACTGGGGTCAGCCTTTTTCTGAACTAGTGATCAGGTAGCGATTGCGCTACACTGATGAACAGTATCCTTCAACTCATAGCTTGCTGCTCGCTTCTTTGGCAAAAGATCCTTCGTAAATTTTGCATAACCAGGCATTTGTTCTAGTGCCTCTACCAACGAAACATTAATGGTCAGCTGATTTAACATATTCATGAATTTGCTGAACTTTGTATCATCCGCAATCTTCTTCAATCTTTGAGGAAAAGGTGGTGGTGGATAAGGAATTGTTTTCTCCACGGCTTTCTTCTCCTCTTGCTTCTGTTTTTTAGACTTTTCAGGCTGCAACATACTCGGTGTGACGTCATGGATGTCGTGGGTGGTTTCTATGGCAGCTTCTCCTTTTGCCTTATCATCGATGTTTGCTGCCTTGTCGGCCACTTACTTGCCTTTGGATGAAGTTTCCAGCACCTTACCACTTCGAGTAGTAATAGCCATGCATGATCCATCATTCCTTGGATTTTGCACAGTGTATCTAGGTAAGGTGCCAGCCTTTCTTTGATTGAATGCTGTGGAATGTTGGCTCAATTGCTGTTCTATTTGCTTTATTGAAGTGGAATGTGAGTCAACCAATTGCTTCATTGAGGACAAATCATTTATTACCTCCGTTACTCCCGCGCTGGTTGCTTCCACTCCTTTCAATAGTTTAGCCATCATATCTTCCATATTTCCAGAACTAGATGTAGTGGCGTCACATCTTCCTGGGGGAACATACAAACCACTCTTGTCATGCTTGTTCTTCCAACTACCTTGGTCCCTGTTTCCAGATTTATCATAATTGTTCTGACCTTGGTTTCCTTGGGTATTACCTCGGAAACCCACCTAATTGTTCAAGTAGTTGTCTTCTTCTTCTGAATCAGATTCGTCTCTTCCTTTTAACACAACAGCTTTGACTTTTTCGGTCTTCCCTGATAATAGATTCTTTGTAAGAAGATCCACTTGTGTTTTCATGTGCGCCATATCTTGATCACGTTCTTCTTCTCTTCTCCTTTGTTCAGCAGTCATGCCAATAGATATAGTAGGGCTTGCTACCTCAGAATCCCTGGTATGCCAAGCTCTACTTTGCTTCGTCATCCGATCTAGCATATTGCTTTCCTGACCAAAGGTGAGATCCATAAATGATCCTCCAGCCACATTATACAGCACTGGTTTAGTTATTGAATTCAAAGATCTGTATAGTATCTCCATTAGGTGAACATTGGTCATATGATGGTTTGGGCACCGCATAAGCTTCGTCTTGAACCTCTCCCATGTTTCATGAAGAGCTTCGGTTGGAAGATGTCGAAAGTTGCTGATTTCATCTCTTAATTGTGCTCATTTGGATGGAGGAAAGAATCTTTCTAGGAAAGCGTCTCTCAATTGCCTCCAATTTGTAATAGAATCAGGAGTCAGCCCATTCAACCATAGAGTTGCCTCCCCAAACAGAGACAATGAAAATAGGCGTAATCGAATTGCATTCTGACCAATGCCAGGATTGTCAAACGACTTGCATGTAGAAATAAAGTTGATGAGATGCATATTCGGATGATCGCCTGCTAGTCCACCAAATAATCCCTTGAGTTGCAATAACTGAATCATGGTGCTTGTGATATTGAACTTGGCTCCGGGTTCCAATGGTTGAGGAATAATGG
Organism: Capsicum baccatum var. pendulum; assembly: GCA_030864225.1. Lineage (NCBI taxonomy): Eukaryota > Viridiplantae > Streptophyta > Magnoliopsida > Solanales > Solanaceae > Capsicum > Capsicum baccatum. Next base: position 235,022,011 of record CM061552.1, read on the forward strand.
CTCCTGTGGCTCCGGCTCCATCAAGATCATCATCATCATCGTCGAAATCTGGTTGTACAGGTCGGCGTTCATGCCTAAACCTAGCTTGACGATCTCTTCTATTAGCAGGTGTTGCTATCTCAGCATCACACCTTGGGTTTAGTAACTCGTCATCACCTAGGTCCTCATCGTCAGGATTTATTGCTCGCCCAGGGTTATCAATATTCTGTTGATGCACTTGAGCGGTGGCTAGAGCAACTAGTCTCGCCTGTTCCTATTGAGCAACCATCCTTTCAATTTCGTGTTGTGCCTCCATTTTGCCAATACGTTTTGGTTCAGGATTGGTAGGTAATAACGGTTTACCAGAACTTCGAGTATGGGGCATGCACTGAATAAAAACCTGCAGAAAGCAAAAACAAAAACTAAAAGTAGAAGTACGAGAATCTTTGACCAAAAGGTCTAGTAATTATTACAAACTTAATTGACACTCGTATTCCCCGGCAACGATGCCAATTTTTGATAACGCTCAATCTACAGCTCTCGTAAGAGTGTAAGCGGTCGTTGTCAAATATAGAACCCAACTGGGATGGGTATCGATTCCACAGGGAATAGCCGGTCAATAAGTAAGCAAAGATTATTAGACTTTTGGTGCAAGTCTCGAGAAAGAGGGGATTTTAATGTGCAAATAATGTAATCAAAATAGTAAAGTAAAAACAGAAAATAGCAAAGTAAAAAGAAAGATGTTTAGTAAGCTGTAAAACAATGAGAATTGAGAAGTTGGGATTATGTCCACCTTATGAGTTATACGTCTCTATTGACAATGAGTTGTGCGGAATTCAGACATGCATGTGCTTATAGAGAATTGTATTCTATGGTAAATCCAAGCGTCTTTCGACCTTAACAAGGACTATTTCACTTTAACTCTTTCGAGCTTAAAACGTGTCTAACGGTACAAATTCTCCAAGAGGTTAATCCAGTTACGGCACTAACTTTTTAACAGGGGTTGGTGTCCTATTACCTTGACATTATCTTTTTTCCAGACATATAACTTTTCTTTCGAACAAGTTAATGCTATACTGGCGTTATTCTATGCGTTTGCAACCACAAGAATTTGCATTAAGATGAAGAGAATAATGATATAAGCAATACATGTGTCATGAATTCACAAACTCATAGCCTTAGATAGTATCTCATAAGGCTTCCATAACCCCAACAGAGGATTTTAGTTACGCATGAGTGCAAAGGAAATCACAATAGACATTGTTATTATACCACAATAAATATCTTCTGTAATAAGGTGTGGTGTGGGAATTTTAGGCATGAACTCCCTTGCAAAGTAACATTTCTCTTGTTGTGTAATTTAAGAATTGAGTAGATGAATAGAAGAAGAATAAAAAGTAGAATTAATGGAAGAATTATAATCCGAGTTGTAAGTTGTGGAATAAGAAGTAGAATGAGAATGATTAAAAATCTCTAACAAAATAGAGTATTTATAACGCCCATATCCTATTCCTACTAAGCTAATGCATTACTTAACCCAATCCTACTATGTTAATGTATCATTATCCTAATCCTACTAAGTTACTGCTAGTCCCCAAAGTCTTCAGAATTGCTGTTTTTACCCGGAACAGATTTTCCATGCGCCACTTTTGGTCCTTGGCGTGTAAGATTCCCCTTTCTTCTTTCGTGAAGCTTTCTTTGGTGTCAAGTTATACATAAAATGCTGAAATCTACATCATTTATACCTGAAAACTTGCTAATCACGTTTGTTAGCTCAATTACAGGAAAAAGGACTAAAAGTGCATGAATTATATAATTTGTCTTCAAAACTTAGCTAAAATATGGGTAAAATATAGTACTTTAGGCGTGTAAATTCTCCTATCATTAGTATGTAATGATTCTATGCAAATTCTAGTTGTTGATGATAAGTTAGGATAGGTTTAAAGTCCTTGAGGATAGTTTTTCAACAAAGCCACAAAGATGTCACTTGTTTACCCTTTCAAGTACCTAAGGAGTGTGTAATTAAATCCACCCAATACCTAAATTAGGCACCCCTATTTCTAGGATGGAAACCAAGAGATAGTCAACCTCCTAATCACCATTATCTCTAAGAGAGTGAAAAATTGGCAAGACACACCCATGAATTGTCTACTATTACTTTGGTTCCCACATACCTCTTTTATGGATGATGTGGGTTCCTGAAGTTTACCCAAAATACCTGTTTCAAGGATGTCTAGGGAATTCAAGAGCTTGGGACTTTCATCCCTCAAACACATTTAGGCATTTGGGTCTTTCACCCATAAATCCCTACCTATTTAATAGAGGAACAATAGAACCCTACAAAAATAAACTAAATTCTACATAAATATATCACAATCCATGGACAATTGCTTCCTATTCAAACATAATCCCATGAGGTAAATCTTGCAGATCATAGTAATAAAAAAAAATAAACCAAGATATCTATTCAAGTTATTCATAGGAAAAATAAAGAGAGGGCAAACCACACTTTAGACTCAAATGAATCTTCAGTAGACGAAGCCAAATATACACTTGGAAGTTAATCTAATGTCTTCTTAGCTCAAATTAGTACAAATTTAAGCTCCATGCTCCAATAAATTGCAATAAACCCTAAACTATCATGTAAGGTAGGGTTGTGGAATTATTTTTCATGGATTAAGGGTTTTGATCCTTTTAAATGGGAATTTGAATTTGGGGTCGGCTGGCCAAAATAACATAATTACTCTTAGGCATGATCCATTAATCTGCGATCGCGGTAGCTTATACACGATTGCAGCAATCATGAAGGCATTAATATCACTGCAATCGCGATCCTTTGACCTAACTAGACTAGCCACAATTGGAGCCCTCAGACCATGATTGCGGTAACTTAGAATGTGTTCTGCTCCAGGCCTACTAGCTGTACTTAGACTGTGTTCTGCTCCAGGTCTAACATAGACATATTTTTCCTTCTCATACCCTGTATGCCTGAAAAATATGGAAAATTGTGCATTTAATAGCCAAGTTGACTTATTTAGACATTTATATCATAGTGGCGTGCATGGAAGTGCAGTGCAAATGAGTGGTAAATTCACCACTCATCAACACCCCCAACTTAAAGCTTTTCTTGTCCTCAAGCAACACTACCTCTTACCACGAGACAATGCAATTTTATGCCCAAATTAGATAACCCAAATGATCATGATGACATCAAATTAATTACTACAACAAATAGCTCATCAAACATGGGAAAAGCTATTTTTCTGACACCCTTTAACATACAATGCAATATCCAAGGGTACAAACTACTTCAAAGAGCAATCATACAACAATCACTAATACTCTAGAAATGACTCCCCTGTGACATTAGCTACATTATACTCTTTTTGCCTTATTTTTTGGGAGACAAAAAAATCACCCATCTCAACTTGTTTACATGCCTTCACACAAGAAAGAACACTCCACACGCCAAGTTATCAAATATGCAACAAGGAATTTAAGTATGCAACTATCTTACTCTCTCAAGAACTCTTGATGTTAACAAGTACCATGCCATAGACTTGCCTCTATTTTCAATTACCACTACAATGAATGTAAAAGGTTAGAGATCTCAAAGGGAATTTTGAGAGTGTAATATAAGTTTGGTTTTGGGTAGGATATTACTTAGGAACAACATGGCTACACCCTTCCTTAAACATCTACCTCACACTATTTAATTTGCCCTTTTGACTATGGATCACTCTTTTTGATCTTTTCTTTTTTCATATGCAAACTATCTTGCCTAATTTGTTCACCCATTTCTTCTATTTCTTTTTCCTTGCATTTTTATATAGTTCTTTTCTTTTTTGGATCCATTTTTCTATATGCAAAAGTTTTCAATGGTTAGGCACTTAGGCATTTCTCTTACAACTTTGTGGCCCCATACATACTTCCATCAATATTCACCACCCCCAAATTAGAATTTTAGCCTCAAACTTCATTTTAAAGTTTAAGGAGGTTATTGTTCAAAATAGGGATAAAAAGAATGGTTCACAGCTGATGTTGGGTGTATTTATGCTTTCTAGTGTCTTAATTCTAGTCTTTTAGCCTTGTTTTGAAGATGATTCTATGCTATATGGGTTGATAATGAGATCAATGAGTATCAAAGTATTAAATAATGTGTCTAAAATGGTTACAAATGAATTCCAAGCAAGTTGGTACTTCAAAGAATCAATTAGAGATCAATAGAGAAAACTAGTCTTTCTAACTTGAACTAATTGCTTGCCTAGTCCATCTTAATTCTATTGCATTTTAGGTGTTCCAAATGTTTTTACATGTGTTATTGTATATGTAATAAGTTTTTATGAGAGTACAAAGTTCAAGTGAGTCAAGGTAAGAGTTTAAACTTCAGGTGAAAGATGATGGAAATCAACCTAGTCTAAGCTCTTATTTTTGATTCATCGTAATGGATAGTTTGTGTTTGTACCTCTAATTTGGTGTTTTCCTGTAGGATAATTTTAGAGTCTAATATGATGATATATGTATGATATAAAGGATGGAAAATAATTGTAAAATCACCACAAAACCAGGGAGAAAATAAGGATGGACATCCACTTAACCAAAATTGAGGAAGCAAATTCAAGAAGTAGCATGCGTCGCATACTTTATTCCTATGGAATAGAGGGTAAATATTATGTTCCATTCCATAGGAATATATGGATAGATGCAATTTTTACTCCACCCCTGGTCTTTTCACTCCAATTCGATTCCTACACGGATTTGGCTTACCCTTACACTATAAATACATGTTGTATCGCGTTTTTACATACTTTTGGACGTCTTGGACTAATTGTGGGGCATCTAAACACTTATTTTAGGTTTTATACCTCTTTAATTTAGTTTTTTTCAAGGTATAATGAATATTTTCACTAAACGCCAAAACTCCTTTTCCGTGGTTAAGGCCAAGATCACGATTACTTTTATTTTGAATTAAGTTTGTTGATTTGATTATCATTATTGGTTTATTGTTTATTCTTGTTTTAACTATTTTAATGATTTTCGACCCTTTGAATACATCAATTATCAACCTTGTGAACTCAGGAGAGGGAATAGGGCAATAGAACATAGGAATAAATATAGTATAGTTTGTCTTTCTTTATGAAATAAGGGAGTAAAATTAGAATTTAGGACAAGAATGTACTTAGATGCCTTACTTGATTCATATGTAGGATGATATTTGTGATGAAATTACTTGAACTTTTACATTCCTTCTCAATGATGTAGTTATTATATCCAACTTAGGTAAAGGATTAGAGGTTAGGAAACTATAATTATGCAATTAAACCTACAAATCAACTTCCATGATAAGCAATCTAACAAATGATGTTCAATAACGTAGTATGACTATTCGTAAGACTTAACCCTGGGCTTCTTTCAATATATAGTCCTAAGCCATTAATACACCCAAATTACACCTCTCTTATGATAGAGTAAGCGAACGCTATCAAATATCAAACCCAACCGGGTAGGGTGTCGAATCCCACAGGGAATACTATGTTCACTAAGTTTTATGACTGTTGTTAGACTGTTGATCTAAAGTTCCAGAGTAAACGAGGGTTTGGATATGCTAAAAATATTCATTCGTATTTGTATCACACAAAGGTCCAGCTAATGAGAGTTAATGCAGATGTAATTTCAATGAAAATGAATTAACTAGAATTATGCTCACCAAGATGTTCAAATAGTTAGGGTTGTGAATTTCTGATCGAATTCTAACTTATGTATTCAATTGTAAAAAGTATTGAATTCTAAGAATTACCCATGTGTTTATCAACCTAATGGGTGTTTCATCATTTACTTCTCATGAACTTAAAGGATTCATGTATTATTCAATAACACTCTCATGAGGGTTAATCTTTTTAATGTATCAACCCATTAACCCAAAGGGTAAACCTCTGGAGTTCATGTGAATCACTTATTTTCCCAACATCTACTTTCTTGTTAGACAAGTGGTGTTCATGGTCTCACTTCTCAAGTTTGCAACCAAGAGATGTCATTATAATGAATAAGGAATCATGCAATTTTGATAGATGTTAGAAATTAAACCGATTCACAACCTCAAATAGTTATCTACATCAAGGCTCCCATAACCCTAGTTTATGGGAGTTTAGCTACTCATCTCCATAAAAGAAATCAAAGATATATTGATATTCATAACTAGATTATTGTTCTTCTCAATATTCAATGGAAAATATAAAAACTAATAATCAGAACTCAATCTCTAGATTTTAATCTCAATGAAAAGTGTTACACAATTCTCAATAGAGGAAAAAGTATGAAACTAATGACAAAAGACATGGAGTAAATCCTAATACTTGGTATTTATATGTTTCCCGAACTGGAATTTTAAAATTTGAGATCGGAGTTGCCGCTTTATGATCAACGGTTCGAGTGACGGTTCGTCACTGAGTCTGTGGTATGTCGTATAGACCACCACTGGAGCTCCAGTGAGTATATGTTCTGCTTCTGCCGATGCGCAGGCCGATGCTTCATTGCAAAACCGATGGTCCATCACCTGGACCATCATATGACTTCTAGTGGTACTGCATTCTATTTCTTGGTGATGGTTTAGGCCGTTGGTTCATCACAGAGCCGATGGCCTATCTCCTGTCCTTTGGCAACATCTCCAGTGTATATATATATTCTATTTTTGGGCGATAGTTCTAGCTGACAGTTTATTCCAAGGCTGACGGCTCGTCGCTTAAGCCATTGCTGATTATTTTTCCTTTGTTTTGTCCAGTTTATCCAACTTATTCCTCACATTCAGTTCTTATCCTGAAAACACTAAAACACTATGTTAAATACAACACTAGTTGCTTGAAAATGTATGATTATCCTAAGAAAAAGGTCCAAAATGTTACGTCAAAAGCCGTAATATCAACACCCCTTAACTTAAGGCAATTGCTTGTCCTTAAGAAACTCAGCACCTAATCACAAATATGAACAACATGATGATAGGAATTTGCTACAGAACAAGTTTTCACAGAACCATTCACTTGTCATCCAAATCATATAGTTTAACATGTCAGAGTCCATAACTGGCATTATTTTGAATTCAATTCATCTACACAAACATGGATACAAGTATCTACAGAAATCAGCCAAATTAAGCATAACTCAGGTTGCCCTCACAGTCAAGGAGATCCACAACTCAAAATATTTTGTGGATACAACTAAAACCCTCTCACTCATCAAAGAAGTTACTAACATAGGACATGTACCCATAGGCTTGCCTTTATCATCCAACACCCCCTTATAGATAAGCTCCAAGATCAAACAGGTATTTTCTAGGTTAGTAATGAGATATTAGGCTAGGCCAGGAAGGAATTTTTAGGTAAAAGTGGCGAAGAACAAAACTTTAACTCTCTTAGCCTTCAAATTCTTTTCATCACGGCCATTACTTTGCTAATTCACTTTCCCTTTACTCATTTATTTATGCTTCACCATAGTAAAACACCCCTTATATATATATATTTATTTATATATATAAACAGGCATCAGCCACCTTTAACTTAGGTTGATGCCATAAGTCAAGGTGCATATAGTTTTAACTAGATCAGGGCCAAATGCACTAATTCAAATTATACACCAACCGTCCATTAAGCAGTTAACAACCCTACAATAGTCACCCTCAACTTAGGTGTTTTGCTAAGTTTCAATACACATTTCCTATTTCTTGGCCAGGGCCAGAGCTAGGAGTTAACAGCCAAAAGTGAGTTAACTAGAATACTAGGTGATAATGAAACAAAATCTACAAAGGCTCAAAGATTGGTTCAAACCTGGAAAATTATTTTAGGGGGCGTTAATTTGGCTAAGTGAACTAACAACACAAGGTGGCATGCTATCACTTCTCATCTCATCAACCACAGAATAGAATCAAATAAACCAGGCAAGTTCTAGGTATTATACTATGTTATAACTAATAAAAAGTACTCTTACACACAGTGGCAACTGAGTCAAACTCATTCTACTATTCTTAAGATATGCATCATATGTCATGTGAATTTACAAATTAATGCCAACTATAGAACCACTAACAGTTAATCACATATCTTAAGAGACAAAAGTAAACAATCAAATGGAAATGGTCATAGCTTGATGCTAACATCATTCATTATTCATATTTACAACAAGGTACTAAAACAAACAACACTTTGATTTCATAGACCAACATCAGTAACATAACAAGACTTGAAAATAATAAAATAGAAAATTAAACCTAGACATGCTAATTTTCCTAGATAGCACATGGTAGGGTTAAGAATATTGGCAACACAACCCCTATGGTAAAAAAACATCCCACCCTCATGGAAAAATAATGCTTTGTCCTTAATGCATATAATTTTAAGTACAAAGGAAAAGAAATACTTGTGGAGCCTCTTACTAATGTAAGGCTTCTATAAAGTGTGGTGAGGTTCTGTGTCCTCACTTGGTGCTATGTTGACCCCCATGTGGTGGGTGTTCTCACAATCTCTTCCTACTGAATCAGAGATACCACATCTCTAGTAGGATCAGGATCTACAGTTTGCCTCCTAGCTGCGGCAGAACTGGTAGACACTCCAGCTGTTTCATCCTCTACTCTCTTCCTTCTTATCTCTTCATATTTCCTTGATTTTATTCTCTCTTTCTTTATGTCATGATTCTCTCATTCCTCTGGCGACATGGCTTCAAGTCTATTTATTTTAGTAGCTTTCCATGCAACTTTTTCATTAGTCTCCACTACTTTTTTACCCTAATCTTTGATCGGTCGGCCCATTAAGTCAACAAGACATTCATCTTCATCACTTTTGATCCGGTCTATATCAAATATAGGTTGTTTTGGCTGCTGATTCATCTCGTCTACATCATCCCATATTTGTCTAACTTCCTTAATCAATTTTGCAAAATTTGGAATGGATAGGGCATCAAGATTCTTGTTGATTTGCTCCTCCATTTTGTCCATTCTTATCTGCTTGTTATGAAAGGCCTCATTGATTTCTCCATAATTATTTCAATGAAGGGTTTGAAATCTGCCCCCCAGATAGCCAACTGCTTGTCAAACCTCTTCTGTGCTCGAACTATTTTTGCAAAGTTCTCTTGGTTCATCCTATACTTAGAATATTAGTATGGAATTGATGAAGAATTTATGGTCCCACCCATAGGCATTGAAGCTGAACATACAGATATGGTCAGAGGCACGTACGTAGAAAAAGGTAGTGGCATACCTAAAGGGAATTTTGATGACTCAGGAATTAGCGCTGACTGAGTTTGCTGAGCTAGGGGTCTGTTGACTCACATGTCAAACTTTGAGTCATCCCTACTCTTTTTAATATTCTACTTATGGATTTCTTGGATCTCACTATCTATTTCGCTGATCAAAGGTACGTTTCCCTGCTTGCACAATTCTATGATAAGGCATAGAAATGGCAGTGCAGTCTGAGTCTTATGAGCATGATAAAATAACTCATCAGAAATGATATGGATAAAATCTACTATCAACCCTTCATTCAAAGCAGCAACAATCACAGCTCTAGTGAGTTCTAGGCGGTTATTACCAACTATTGGAATCAATCTCAGCCTAATAATTGACCACCAAAAGTTGGTCCTAAAGTTTAGGGATGACTTAGATATCTTTTCGTGGGGGTTGTGTTTCCATGTAGGCTCTTCTGTATCTGTCAATATTCTAGCTAACCATGGATTTTGTTGAGTCCGCGTGAACAACCAATGCTCTAATTCTAGTATTGTGCCTGATATATGATACTCTGCCCTGAATAAGAATTTGTTCAACATATGCTCTGAGATGTCTATGTCAACTCCATGAACAGGAACTGTGTCCAGCTTGTTCATGTCAGCAACTGACTTGCCTGGGGGAAAATTCTTCTCAAGCAATGCCAAGTAATTAGAAAAAAACTTACGTACCAAGTTTGGTTGATAGGATCAAAGTGGTCTGCTCATCCATGCCAACACATATTCATTGAATTGGCGTTCAAGTTTTAGGTACTCGGGAAAGTTTGTTTTCACAATCTGATGTTCTTCAAAAATAGACCTCTTTATGGCTACCCTATCTATTAGTGCCAACCCTTTGTATAAATTCTCTCGAGCACCCTCAACCTACCATGTTATAGCTTCCCGCAATTGTGGATCCTTGCGTTGAACCAAATTTGGGTCGTCTTGTTCTAGACTCTCTTCTTGGATGGGATTAGATTCTTTAACCCTTTCCTCAACCGAAATTAAACTTAAGCTACTGTTGCTACTACTTTCACCCTCATCTTCAGACTAAGAGGATGAAGAAATGACCTAACGATTACATCAGGTATTGTGTATTGGGGAATCTACCTCTACCTTTGGTGGGTGGTAATTTGTTTTCCATGATACCTGCAAGTGAAACGTTTATCAATTTGCAGACTTAAACTACAAGATAGGAAAAATTATTGACCAACAATGGCTAGGACGATGGTCCATTGGGCCTGCAACGGTCCATCAACCCAAACCGTCAAGGTCATTCTAGTAACACTGATTTTGAGAAATTGACAACAATTTTAGGCGATGGGTCGTCGGGTATCCGATGGTCCATCTCCTGACATTTTTACTTTTTGACCTCATTTCGGCATTTTATCAAAGTCCTTTCATACACTTCCATTAAGGATGATTTTTATGGAATTTTTTATCATTAGTATATCATCATATTTTGCCATCTTTGGTCAATGGGTTACTTATAATTTACCCAGGATAATGTTTACTAAGTGTTAGCTTAGTTCAGGCCACTCACAAAACCAAATCAAAATCAAATGAAGTATTTCAATATTCACAGACTTCACATGGTTTCTTTGTTCTTAAAAATGAATAAAATGTAGACAACAAAATGTTCATACCTGAGTATTGCAATACTTGAACAATATCCCCCCTCGCACTCTAAATACTGGACACAAGTTCACTCTTTTTGATTTTAAGAAGAGTTCTTGTTGCTTATCTTTGAAAAACTAAAGAGGAGATAAAGTTTAAATAGATGGGGGAAGCGAACATGAGAAGTTTAAAGAGGTAATTGAAAGTCTTAGATTCTTTGAATGCGGGAACACTAAATAGACTTAGGTACTTGAACAATTGAGGCATTATTCAACCGCCTTAATTATCAATTTAAAACCATTTGGTCGGATAAGAATGAAGAATCTGACTATTTAAACTTATTCGACCCGACCCACTGAAATAGGGTTCATGCGATGTTTCAAGCGATAGTTCGTCAAATGTGCAACAGTTTGTCTGTTAAACCGTCAGCCCTTTCCAGTGAATATACCTGGAGACATACTAGAGATGGTTGAGTCAACAATCCATCAAGTTTGGGATGGTCTGTTTTCAAACCATCGCTACTCTTCCGGGAACCTTTTTTCTAGACTTTGCTGTGATGGCTACCATGACGGTCCATCGAGTCATCGACGATCTATCAGGTAACCTGTCGATCACCTCCAAACTTTCTCAGCTTCTGTTTTCCTATATTGTCAGACCTAAACACTTATACAAACCCTCTAGCTTACACAAAACAATGAAATAACTAAAACTAATGCTTTGTAACAACACACCATGGTTTGCCTTCCACTAATGCCTAATTTATCATCGTAGCAAGATTCATTTATCTCGATTACTTTGATTTCATTGAGATAGATAGTATTAATACTTCTTATTGAGTCGATTGGATGGATATACAGTTTGACTCATCGCCCGTTTAGCTTAAAGACAGCTCTGTCTTTATTTTTAAGTTCCACTACTCCAGATGAGTAGACTTGGTTAACTCTAAAAGGGCCAGACCATTTGGACTTAAGCTTACCTGAAAAAAGCTTGATTCGGGAGTTGAAGAGGAGCACCAAGTTACCTTTCTGAAAATCCTGCTTTTCAATTCTACAGTCATAGTACTTCTTTATTTTTTCTTTGTACAAGTCAACTCTTTCATAAGATCCAAGAAGGAACTCATCTATCTCATTCAGCTACCCCAATCTAATATCCACTACCTTATTCTAGTTTATATTAAGTCGCTTCACTGCCCACAGTGCTTTATGCTCCAGTTCAATTCACAAATAACACGCCTTCCCATAAACCAATAGGAATGGTGACATGCCAATTGGTGTCTTCAAAGCCATTTGATATGCCCATAATGCATCATCCTTCTTTCTAGACCAATCTTTCCTGCTAACATTTACATTCTTGGAAAGTATAGCGTTAATTTTCCAATTAGAGATCTCCACTTGCACACTGGTCAGTGGGTGGTATAGGGTAGCCACCTTATGCTGTTTGACTCCTTATTTTGCCAAGGCGACTTTGAATATCTTATTGCGAAAGTGTGATCCTCCATTTCTTATGATGGTACGTGGTACCCCAAAGCGAGAGAAGATATTTCTCTTCAAGAATACAACAACCCACTTTCCTTCATTATCCACCAGAGCCACTACCTCAACCCATTTTGACATGTAGTCAATATCCACTAATATGTACTTCATCCCAAATGAGCTCACAAAGGGCCCCATGAAATCAATGCCCCAAACATCAAATAATTCTACCTCTAGTATTTTAGAAATTGGCTTGTCAGGGTGCTTTGAAATGGACCCTTGCCTTTGACATTGGTCACACCTCTTCACAAACTCGTAGGCATCTTTGAATAAAGAGGGCCAGTAGTAGACAGTCTGAATCACTTTCCTTACAATCCGATCACCTGGATGGTGACCTCCAACTGGGGAAGCATCACTCACTTCCAGTATACTCAACATATCTCCTTTTGGGATAGACCATATAGTATTACTATCTGCACATCGCCAAAAAAGATATGGCTTAACCTAGAAGTTATGGGTTACATCATGGAGAAACTTTTTTCTTTGATGAAAGGAAAGATTCTCAAGTATTACGTAGATCACCAAATAATTTACGAAATCAGCATAACAAGGTATTTTTTCCATAACAACATCCAAGATTTCCTGATCTGGAAATTCATCATTGATCTCAAATTCATCTCTAACTGCTTGTTCACTTTCTAGCCTGGATAGATGATCCACAACTTAGTTGTTGCAACCCTTTCTATCTTTGAATTCAATGTCAGATTCTTAAAGTAGCAGCACCCATCTGATCAAACTTGGTTTTGCATCATTTTTTGCCATTAAATATCTCAAGGCTGCGTGGTCTGTGTAGACCACCAGCTCAGTTCCTAACATATAAGCCCAAAACTTCTTAAAAGCACAGACTACTGCAAGATGTTTCTATTCTGTAATGGTGTAGTTCTTTTGAGATCCATTCAGCACTTTTCTGGCATAATAAATTGGATGAAATAATTTGTCTTTATTTTGTCCCAGTACATCTCCAAGGGCAACACCGCTTGCATCACACATGATCTCAAATAATTTTGACCAATCTGATCCAACAATAATAGGAGAATCAACTAGCTTCTCTTTAAGGCATTCAAATGCCTTCAAGTTATCTTCATCAAAGGAGAATTTGACTTTCTTCTCTAAAAGTTTGCAAAAGGGATTTGACATCTTTGATAAGTCCTTTACGAACCTCCTATAGAAGCCAGCATGACCAATGAAACTTCGCACCTCCTTTACTGAAGTAGGAGGTAGAAGCTTCTCTATAACCTCAAATTTACCTCGATCAACTTCAATCCCCTTTGCTAAAATTTTGTGACCGAGAACGATGCCCTCCTTCACAATAAAGTGGCATTTCTCCCAATTAAGCACAAGATTGAATTCCTCACACTGCTGCAAGGCCCTACTCAGAGTTAACAAGAAGAGCTCAAAAGAATCACTGACAATTATGAAATCATTTATAAATACCTCTAAGGTGTCTTCAACCATAGCAGAGAATATCAACATTATATACCGCTGAAAAGTGGCAGGTGTATTACACAACCCAAAAGGCATCCTCTAGAAAGAAAATATGCCATATGGGTATATAAATATCATCTTCTCCTGATCTTTTGGAGCAATACAAATCTTGTCGTAACCATAATACCCATCTAAGAAGCAGTACCAAGCTCTTCCCACTAACCGATCAAGCATCTAATCTAAAAAAGGCATGGAGAAGTGATCCTTCAGTGTCCATGAGCTAAGTTTTCTGTAATCTATACATACTATCCACCCAGTAATAGGCTAGAGTGGGATTAACTCATTGTTCTCATTAGCCACAACTATTATGCCTTTTTTCTATGGCACACACTGAGTAAGACTGACCCACCTACTATCTGAGATGGGATATACCACTCCTGTATCTAGCCACTTGATGATTTCTTTCTTCACCACCTCTTGTATAGGTGGGTTTATATGATGCTGATGCTCAATAGTCCAGACACAATCCTCCTCTACAAGGATTTTATGTGTGCATATACCAGGAGGAATGTTGATAATGTCTACAATCATCTAAACAGCCCTCTTAGATCTCTTAAGAACAAAAATGAGGGCTTTCACCTGTTGTTCACCTAAGTCAGCCGTAATAATAATAGGTAGTGTATTCCCACTTTCGAGGAATACATACCTTAAATGACCAGGCAATTCTTTAAGCTCCAAAGTGGGTGGCTCTTCACTAGACGGCTTGGCTAGTGAACTTGGATTATTTTTCAAGTCCAAATCTGGCTTTTTTGTGAGCATAAGAATAAGACCCTATGCTTGTCAGGGAACATATCGTCTCCTTATATTCTTCAATACCGTTTTGATGAAAATTCATTAATACAGCAGCTAAAGTCTCCACAATAAATTTTTTCTCTATAGGTACTTCCTGCTCCTCCTCATAATACACATCCATAATAGAAAATACGCTCATATCTTTATGTTGTTTCATGGAATGGCACATGTCAAATCAAACTACTTTATCATTCAGCCTGAATAGTAGCTTATTTGCTTTTAAATTAATAAGCACACTCTCAGTTGAGAGAAAAGGTCTACCAGAGATTATGGGCACCTCATAGTCAAGAATGACAATATTAGCTAGAAAAATTAAACTAGCCACCTTAACCAATACATCATAAAAAATCCCTGCAGGTTGCCTCACAGACCTGTCTGCCATAACTAATATCATATTTATGGGAGAGGATCCCCCAAACCTAGTTTCTTATACATAGAAAGCAGCTTCAAGTTTATACTGGATCCTAAAGTACATAGAACCTTTTTGAAATCAAGAGGCCTAATAGTGCACGGGATAGTAAAAGCTCCCTGGTCAGCCTTCTTCTGCACCAATGACCTTTTCAAAATAGCACCATAATGATGGAGATTGTCCACCATCTCATAACTAAATGCCCGCTTCTTCGTAACAAGGTCTTTCATGAACTTTGCTTAGCTGGGAATTTGCTCTAATGCCTCCACCAATAGAAAGTTGATTGTCAACTACTTAAGCATGGCTATAAAGTTTCCAAACCTTGTGTATTCGGCCTTCTTTTTCAACCGATGGGAAAATAGAAGAGGTGGTTTTGGGATTGTAGTAAGAACCACTTCTGTCTCTTTTTCCTTGCTTTACTCTAACTCATCAACCTTCTGGTGGTTAGATGGTGTATTATCAATAACTTTATACAATTTCTCAGACTCCACTAGATAAGTTTCTTCATGCTCAATATCCTCCACAACTACAACATTGCCCACAGATAGGCCTAGTAAAACCTTACCACTCTGTGTGGTAATTGCCATGCAGAAGCCATTATTTTGAAGATTCTTAACTGTATCACTTGAAAAAGTACCACTGTTTATCTGATTAATTGCTATTAAGAGTTGGATCATTTACTGCTCCAACTGCTTGATAGAAGTAGAGTGTGAGTTTACCAATTGACTCATGGAAGACAAATCACTCTTCGTAGTAGTCACCCCAGAGTTGGTAGTCTCAACTTCCTTTAATAAATTCTCCATCATGTCCTTTATGGACATCTTGCCAGAGCTAGTTACAGCATTATCTCTACTTGCAGGAGGTACATATAGTCCACTCCTATCAGTTTTACTCTTCCAGTTCCCTTGATGTCTATCCTTGTAACTAGATTTATCGTAATAGTTTTGACCTTGATTTCCATGGATGCTGCCTTGAAACCCTCCCTAATTATTTAGATAGTTCACCTTTTTTTCTTAATAAGAATCAGCTCTTCCCTGGGATACAACAACTTTCACTTTCTCCATATTTCCAGACAAAAGATGCTTAGTAAGAAAATCCATCTGTGTTTTTAAATGTGTCATATTCTGGTCATGTTCTTGCTCATTTTTGTGTTTTTCTGTAGTTATACTACCAGACACAGTAGGGCTTTCTACCATAAAATCCCTGGTATGCCAAGCTCTACTCTGTTTGGTCTTCCAATCAAGCATTTTTGAGGCCTCTGGAAAAGTCAGGTAAATAAATGACCCTCCTGTAGCATTATCTACGATAGGATTTTTAATAGAATTGAAAGCCCGATAAAGAGTCTCCATCAAATTAATATTCATCATGTTATGGTTTGGGCATTGCATTAACTTCTTTTTAAACCTCCCTCAGGTCTCTTGAAGAGCTTCAGTAGGAAGCTGTCAGAAGTTACTAATTTCATTGCTCAACTATACCCTTTAGGAGAGTGGAAAGAACCTTTCAAGGAAAGACTCTTTCAACTACCTCCAATTGGTTATAAAGTCAGGAGTTAGTTCGTTTAACCATAGTATCACCTGCCCAGACAGAGGCAACCGAATCAAATACAGGTGGATAGCATTCTGACCCAATCCTAGATTATCAAAAGACATGTAAAAGGGGACTTTAATCACCAAGTGCATATTTGGATCATCTCCAGGAAACCACCGAACAACCCCTTAAGATGAAGGAGTTGAATCATCATACTAGTAATATTAAATTTATCTCCTGGTGCTAGAGGTGGACGAATAATATCTCTAGTTGCACCTACTCCATCTATTCCATCTTCTCCATCGTTCAAATCAAACTGCACTGGTTGACGCGCTTGCCTTTCCCTAAAGGGGTGATTTTTGTTTACATTTTGATTCACTGGTACAACCATATTTTTCTACACTCCTTGGATTAACAGGATCTAACAAGTCATCATCCCCTAAATTATCATCATGAGGATTAGGATAATGTGTTTGTAGACCATGATTTTTCTGATTTAGTTGAGCTCTAGCCAAAGCGGCTAGTTGTTCAGTATCTTGGGGATTTTCCATTCTACTAATAAATTGTGGTTTTGGAATATTGGTAATAATGGTGCACCCAATCTCCTTGTACTTTGCATACACAATAACTCCCCTACATAGAACAAAATCAATGAACAAAAGTAAAATTTGGGAAACTTGACCAAAGATCAATTAACAAGCACAAACTTAATTGACAACCATATTCCCAGACAACGGTGCCAAAATATCATACGCCCAAATTACATCTCTCTTACGAGAGAGTAAGTGGTCGCTTTCAAATATAGAACCCAACTGTTTTACGTGTCGAATCCCATAGGGAATACTATGTTTACTAAGTATTGTGACCATTATTAGACTATTGATCTAAGGTTCCTAAGTAAATAGGGGTTTGGATATGTTAAAGATTTTCTTTCATATTTGTATCACACAAAGGTCCAAATAATGGGAGTTAATGTAGATGTAATTTCAATGAGAATGAATTAAGGAGAGTTATGCTCACCAAGATGTTCAAACAGTTAGGGTTGTGAATTTGTCCTCAAATTCTAACTTATGTATTCAATTGCAAGAAGTATTGAATTCTAAGAATTACCCACATGTTTTTGAACCTAATGGGTGTTTCATCCTTTACTTCTCACGAACTTAAAGGATTCATGCATTATTCAATAACACTCTCATGAGGGTTAATCCTATTAAGGCATCAACCCATTAACCCAAAGGGTAAACCTATGGAGTTTATGTGCATCACTTCTTTTCCCAATATCCACTTTCTTGTCAGACAAGTTGTTTTCATGGGCTCACTTATCAAGTTTGTAACCAAGATATGTCTTTATAATGAAGAAAGATTCTTGTAATTTTGATATATTTTAGAAATCAAACCAATTCACAACCCTAAATAGTTCTATACATCAAGGATCCCATAACCCTAGTTATGGGAGTTTAGCTACTCATCTCCATAATAGAAATCAAAGATATTTTGATGTTCATAACTAGATTTAAGAGAGTAATTACAAAAGTCACAATATTGTTCTTTTCAATCTTCAATGGAAAAGATAAAAGCTAATAATCAGATCTCAATCTCTAGATTCCAATCTCAATGAAAAGTGTTACACAATTCTTAATAGAGGAAAAAGTATGAAACTAATGACAAAAGATACAGATTAAAACTTAATACTTTGTATATAAATGTTTCCAAAACTAGAATATTAAAATTTAAACTAGGAGTTGCCACTTTATGCTTGACGGGTCAAGCAATGGTTCATCCCTGAGTTGACGGTCTGTCATATAAACCGTCGCTGAAGATCCAGTGAGTCTATGTTCTTCTTCTAAGTGTAGGGTAGGATAACGGTCCATCGCTTGGACCGTCGCATGACTTCCAGTGGTACTGAATTCTATTTCCTACCAACGGTTTAGGCTGATGGTTTATCACAAAGTCGATGGCCCATTATAACATGTCCACTGTATCTGTCTTCTATTTTTGGGCTATGGTTTTGGCTTACGGTTCATCGTAAGGCCGATGGCCCATCACTTAAGCCTTTGCTAATCATTTTACCTTTATTTTATCTAGTTTATCCAAGTTATTCCTCATACTTAGTTCTTATCTTGAAAAAACTAAATCAGTATGTTAAATACAACAGTAGTTGCTTGAAAATACACGATTATGTTTTGAAAAAGGTCCAAAATGTTATGTCAAAAGTCGTAACATCAGGCATTACTTTTATGCGCTAGTTTAGTTTACTTTTATTTTACAATTATTAAACCTCCTTATTTACTTTTTCTCGATTGTTGAACTAGAATTTGATAGGCGGTGAATGTAGGTCCTTGCGTGATCGATATTTGGTCTTTCTTGAAGACAGTTTACTACTTGATAAGACAGTGTACACTTGTGTATGCACTTGGGCGCTGTCAAGTTTTTGGCGCCATTGTCGAGAACTCGTAAGTAAGCAACTATTTTATTTAGTTTAACTACATTGAGTTGTAAATGGTTTAGTTTTTCTTATTTTCTTTTATTTATATTATTCTCACACTATTCTTAAGATCTCATTCTTGAATAGATGGTTTTCTATGGAAGATGATTCTTGTCATTATTGTAGAGGACCCCACTATGAGGCTTTTTTCAAGAATTTGATCCAAGTGTTTGTAGGGGACCTGCTTGTTTTCCACCTGTGTAAGAGACTATAAGTTGGTGTGTGACTTGTGTTAATTTGTATGACTCTGCCAATATATGTCCTTTTAATCCTGATTAAGTCATGTTTGCGGGCAATACTCAACAAATAACTAAGGAGGTTCAGGAAACACCATCACCACCATCTCCACAGAGGAAGAGAAAAACACAAGAATCACAGCCACTCAGTTGTCATCATTATCTTGAAACTAAAATTGAGAAGTTGAACAAGAGTGAGTGTGTTATTGATAGTGTAAATATAGAAGTGGGATTGGTTGGGCCTCATTCGAATACCTTTTCTACATTATATTTAGATAATGTCTTATCTGTGGAATTTCTTCAAATAGTGAAAAAGTGTGCAAATGAGGAACAAGAATCCTATATTCTTGATTTTACACTGGATAAGCATCATAAAAACACACCTCACCTTAAGTCCGAGTGGTTTACCATGTGCATTCCATTACTCGATTCTTTAATCTTTGTACCACCACCCTATGAGTAAGGAAAAAATATGGATGCTAGTTGGAGGTGATGTTTATATCCTCAACGTAAAGGAAAAAGTTGATATGGGTCATGCCGCATCACTAAATTAGGCACTTCTTTGGAGGCAACCCAAGCTAAGGTATGTTTTCTTTTTAGTTTGGCATCTTTATTTCACGTAGTTTTTGTTTTTAGTTAAGTCATAGGTTGATGGGAAGTCTGAGTACCGGAAACTTGAGCTAAGGAGCCTAACAAATACTATACTAAGTGTAGGGTCTATAGACCTTTTTGATGCAAAAAGATGCTACTAGCATGGCCTAGAGTCCTTAGGGAGTATTTCTATCTCTTACTTTAGAGTTAACTTTGGGGACAAAGTAGAATTTTTAGTGTGGGGTTGGAAAAATTCCAATTTTTTAGGCTCAATTTAAAATTTTTAGGTTAGGAATAAGTGAGATATTCTTGTTGGTGCTATTTTTAATAGCATGGCTCTAGTGTTTTGTTTGATAAAATCATGTTGAATGAGTGAATTTCCATTTTTGAGACTCTCACACTCAAGTTTTTGACTCTTGTACTTTTTGAATTATAATTTGAATTCATGCTATTGTTTGGTTGGGAGTCTATGATGATTCTATTGAGTTAGGCATGTGCCATATGAGTGTGAGGTTTTTGTATATTCCTTGTTGCATGTGAGGTCTAGAACTTGCCCGGTGTATGTGTGAAACAAAATAAAGAATGTGGGTTTAGGAGATGATATAGGCATTTCTTTGATAGCCTTGTTTTATACGTTCTATTTGCCGTACCCTTTGTGCATAATCCTAGTGAACCCCCATTTAGCCTTTATCGTTTTCTTTAGTAGACACATAAGTAGCCTAATATCTTCTTTTATGAACCCTTGTTTGATCCAAATAGGCTCCAAAGTGCTTTAATGAAAAATTGATTTAGTAAGGAGTTTGGAAATTGAAGAAGAAAAAGGTCAAATTGATTCCCCAAGGTAAGATTTATTGGTATTTATATTTGATGTGTGGTGGTCCAAGGCTGTGAAAAAGAAAAAATTTGAATTTTGAAGGAATAGACAATATGGCCTCCATGTGCTTGTGAAAATTCTTCAAAGAGATGGGGCAAAAACAAAAGAATGGGGAAATAAAAAAAATGGTGTAACTTGAATGTTGGAAATTGGTTTTAAATGTATGATGTAGTGTATTAAAATGCTTAGGAAAGATAGTCAGTATTCTTGACCAAAATAGTTCCTACCCATCCCTTAGCCTGCATTACAACCCGAAAAACAACTAATTGATCTGATACTTGACATTCATATATTTGTACAGCATTACACTAAGGTCAAGCCTATGGCTTATTGTGAGTAACTTTTGAATTCCTTGTGATAATGAGCGTAATTTTATTCTTGTACCCATCATACTATGAATTGCTTAATTGTGAGTGATTATGAGTAACTCTCTTGTTGTGAGGGGCACATTTTTGATTAATGTGGGTGAGTTTTATGTCATCCTTGATTGAATGATAATCATGATTTTGCCACTAGGAGATTCAATTCTTCAGGCTAGGATGTTTTGGAGTAGTGTTCATGAGCTTACAATTGTGTAAATAGAATTCCTAGTGAAGTAACTTGAAGTCTATGTAGTCATTGTAGAGCTAGATTGAGTGTCTTACATTTATTAGAAGTGTAGAGTCTACGTAGTTTATGATGATTATAGTTAAGAGTTGTTCGAGGACAAACAAGGCTTTTAGTGTAGGGTGGTGATGTTGGGTGTATTTATGCATTCTAGCATCCCTATTCTAGTCTTTTTGGCATTTTTTGAGGACTATTCTATGCTATACGGGTTTATAATGAGATAAATGTGTATCAAAGTTCAATTGAGTCAAGGGAAGAGTTGAAACTTCAAGTGAAAGATCATGGAAATCAACCAAGTCTAAGCTGTTATTTTATATTCATCGTAATGGATAGTTTATGTTTGTACCTCTAATTAGTGTGGTTTTTTATTGTAGGATACTTTTTGAGCTTAATTTAATGATATATTGATGATATAAAGGCTGGAAAATCATTGTAATGACATCACACGACAAGAGAGAAAAGGAGGACGGACCAACACTTAACCAAAATTCGAGAACCAAGTTTCAGAAGTAGCGTGCTATAAGCTTGCATCACATGTTACATTTCTATGGAATAGAGGGTGCGTCGCATGCTACATTCCATATTAATATAGGGTGTGATGCATGGTCTACTCCAACCCTGGTCTATTTACTCCAGTTCGATTCCAAAACGAATTTGGCTTACCCTTATACTATAAATACATATTGTATCATTGTTTTACATACTTTTGGACGTCTTGGACTAGTTGTAGGGATGCTTAACTATTATTTTAGGGTTTGTTTCATGGTTTGTATTATGAATCCAAGGGATTGGATGATAAATATTTTCATGAAAGGCAAAAACTCATTTTCCGAGGTTAAAGCGAAGATCAGGATTACTTTCATTTTGAATTAAGTTTGCTGATTTGCTTATAATTATTGGTTGCTTTTTTATTCTTTTTAACTATTTTAAGAATTCAAGAGATTTAGAATACATCCACTTTCAACCTTTTGAACTTTGGAGAGAGAATAGGGCCATAGAACATAGGAATAAACAGAGTATGGTTTGTCTTTCTTTATGAAATAAGGAATTAAAATTAGGATTTAGGGAAGGGATGTACTTAGATTCCTTACTTGATTCATATGTAGGATGATATTTGGTAAGAACTTAGGTGAAATATTACATCCCCGCTTAATGATGTAGTTTAAATATCCAACTTAGGTAAAGGATTAGAGGTTGAGAAACCATAATCATGCAATTAACCCTATAAATCAATAACCACGATAAACAATCTAACGAATGAAGTTCATTAACATAGTATGACTGTTTGTAAGACTTAACCCTGGGCTTCTTTCCATAGATTGTTCTAAGTCATTAATTTTCTTTATTAGTTTATTCTAGTTTTAGTTTACAATTCTTAAACCTACTTGTTTACTTTTTCTCAATTATTGAACTAGAATTGGATAGGCAGCGAATGCAAGTCCTTGTGAGATTGATACTTGGGCTTTCTTGAATCCACTTTACTACTTGATAAGACCACACACACTTGTGTGTGCACTTGGTAACTGTATACATGGTCTTATAAAGTAGTAAAGTTGCTTAAAAAAAGACCAAGTATCGATCTCACAGGGAGTTGTGTTAGCCGCCTATCAAATTTTAGTTCAACAATTAAGAAAAAGTAAATAAGGAGGTTTAAGAGTTGTAAACTAAATGTACACTAAACTAATGCTGAAAAGTAATGAATTAGGGCAATAAATGGGTAGAATCCCAGGGTTAAGGTGTATGAACGGTCATACAACGTTATTGAACTTCATTAATTAGATTGCTTATCGTGGTTGTTGATTCATAGGGTTAATCGTATGATCATGGTTTCCCAACCTCTAATCCTTTGCCTAAGTTGGATATTACAACTACATCATTGAGCGGTGATGAAATATTTCACTTATGTTATTAACAAATATCATCCTACATATTAATCAAGTAAGGCATCTTAGTACATCCCTGTCTTAAATACTAATTTGAATTCCTTATTTCATAAAGAATAACAAACCATACTGCTTTTATTACCATGTTATATCGCCCTATTCCCTCTCCCGAGTTCACAAGGTTGACAATTAGTGTATTCTAAGGGTCTCCAATCCTTAAAATAGTTAAAAAGGAATAAACAAGCAACTAATGATGATAATGAAATCAGCAAACTTAATTCAAAACGAAAGAAATCATGATCTTGGCCTTAACCCCAGAAAGGAGTTTAAGCCTTTAATGAAAATATTCATCATCCAATCCCTTGGATTGATGATACAAAACATGAAATAAACTAAAGTAAATAGATATAAACCCTAAAATAAGTCTTGATCATCTCCACAACTATTCCAAGACGTCCAAAATTATGTAAAAAGATGATACAATATGTATTTATAGTATAAGGGTAAGCCAAATCCGTGTTGGAATCAAATTGGAGTGAAAAGACCAACGGTGGAGTAGACGATGAGTCACACCCTATATTACAATGGAATGGAGCATGTGACGCACCTTTTATTCCATAGTAATAGAGCATGTGATGCATGCTTATAGCATGCTGCTTCTAGAATTTGCTTCCCAAAATTTTGTTAAGTGTTTGTCCTTCCTCATTTTCTTCCTTTTCTTGTGGTGTATTTCCAATGATTTTCTAGACATTATATCATAGATATATCATCATATTACGATCACAAAGGATTCTACAGGAAAACACCACATTGATTAGAAGTACAAACACAAACTATCCACTACGATGAATAAAAAATAAAAGCTTAGACTTGGTTGATTTCGATGATCTTCAACTTGAAGTTTCAACTCTTACCTTGACTCACTTGAATTTTCTACACTCCAAAAAACTTTTTCCACGTAAAATAACACATATAAAACCATTTGGAACAGCTAAAACACAATAGAATCAAACAAGATAGACTAGATAAGCAACTAGCTGAAGCTATAAAGACTAGTTTTCTCTATTGAACTCTAATTGACTCTTTGAAGTACCAACTTGCTTGGAATTCACTTGTAACCATTGCAGAAACATGATTTAACACTATGATACACATTTATCTGATTATGAACCCATATAGCATAGAATCATCCTCGAAACATGGCAAAAAAGACTAGAATAGGGACACTAGAATGCTTAAATACACCCAACATCAGCACCCCTCACTTAAAGCCTTGTTCATTATCGAAAAACTCTTAATTATAATCATCATCAACTACAGAGACTCTACACTTATACTAAATGTAAGACACTTAAGCTAGTACTACAATGACTATCTAGACTGCAAGTTACTCCACTAAGCATGTTATTTATAAAATTGTAAGCTCATGAACACTACTCCAAAATATCCTAGCCTCAAGAATTGACTCTCCTAGTGGAAAACTCATGCTAATCATTCATTCAAGGATGTCATACAAGTCACCCATACTCATCAAACATATGACCCTTATAACAAAAGAGTTACCCATAATCACTTACAATTAAGCAATATATAATATGAAGTGTAGAAGAATAAAATTACGCTCACTCTCACAAAGAATTCACAAGTTAGACATAATGATCCATAGGCTTACCCTTAGTGTAATGCTATACTAATATAAGAATGTAATGTGTAAGATCAAATAGGTATTTTTTGGGTTGTAATGTAGGCTAAGGGATAGGTAGGAACTATTTTTTCTAATAATATTGACTATCTTTCCTAAGCTCTTTAATACACTACATAATACATTTAAAACTAATTTATGACAATCAAATTACACCATTTTTTTGAATTCCCCATTCTTTTGTGTTTCCCCCATCTCTTTTAAGCATTTTCACAAACACATGGTGGACGTATTGTTTATTCTTTCAAGATTCAATTTTTTTCAATTTTTTTCTTTTTCACAACCTTGGGAATATTTCTAACACCATATACATCACTCCTAACCACCACACGTCAGTTATAAACACCAATAACTCTTACCTTGGAGAATCAATTTCACCTTTTTCTTCTTCAATTTCTCAAATTCCTTACTAAATCAATTTTTCATTAAAGAACTTAGGAGCCTTATTGGATAAAACTAAGGTTCATAAATGAAGGGATTAGGCTACTTATGTGTCTACCAAAGAAAAGGCTAAAGGCTCAATGAGGGTTGACTAGGATAATCCACAAAGGGTAGGAAAAATAGAAGGTATACAACAAGGCTATCAAAGAAATGCCTATATCATCTCCCAAACCCACATTCTTTATTTCGCTCCACACACACACCGAGAAAGTTCTAGACATCACATACATCAAGGAATATACAAAAAACTCACGCACACATGACACATGCTCAACTCAATAGGATCATCATAGACTCCCAACCAAACAATATAATGAATTCAAATTCTAGGCCAAAAAGTACAAGAGACAAAAACTTGAGCCTAGGAGTCTAAAAAATAGTAATTCACTCATTCAACATTCTTTTATCGAACAAAACACTTGTACAGTGCAATCAAAAATAGTACCTACAAAAATATGTCACTTATTCCTAACCTAAAACATTTTAAATTGAGCTAAAAATTATAAATTTCCCCACTCCACACTTAAAAATCTACTTTGTGCCCATAGTAAACTTTAAAGTAAGAGATAGAAATACTCCCTAAGGCCTTTAGCTCTATATAGTATCATCTTTTTGGATCACGAAGGTCCGCAAACCCCACACTTAGTCGTTGTCATGCTCCTTAGCTCAGCTTTTTTGTACTCAGACTTCCCATCAACCTATGAGTTAACTAAAAATAAAAAATACGTGAAATAAAGACTAAAAACAAAAAAGAAAACATACCTTAGCTTGGGTTGACTCCCAATAAATGCCTAATTTAGTGTCGCAGCAAGACCCATATCAACTTTATCCTCCACCTTGAGGATATAAATATCACCCCCAATTTTACATTCATCTTTTTGCCTCGCTCATAAGGTGGTCGTACAAAGATTAAAGAACCGAGTAATGGGATGTGAATGGTAAAACACTCTTCCTTGAGGTGAGGTGTGTTTTTATGTTGCTTATCCGATGTAAAATCAAGAATATAGGATTCTTTCTCCTCATCTTCACACTCTTCCACTATTTTAAATGATTTCACAGACAAGACATCATCTAAACATAATGTAGAAAAGTGTTTTTAATAAGGCCCAACCAATCCCACTTCTAGATTTACACTATTAATAACACACTCACTCTCATTCACCTTCTCAATTTTAGTCTCAAGATAAAGATGACAACTTAGTGGTTGTAATTCTTGTGTTTTTCTCTACCCTTGTAAAGATGGTGGTGATGGTATTTCCTGAACCTTCTTAGATATTTGTTTAGTATTTCCCATAAACATGAATGAATCGAGATTAAAAGGACGAATATCTGTAGAGTGATACAAATTGCAATAAGCCATACACTAACTTGTAGTCTCCTGCACAGGTCAAAAACAAGCAGGTTCCCTCCAAATGCTTGGATAAAAATTTAGACAAAAAATCTCGTAGTGGTGTCCTCCACAATAATGACAAGAATTATTATCCCTAAAAAATCATCTATCCAAGAATGACATCTCAAGAAGAGTGTGAAAAAAATAGAAATAAAAGAAACTAAAAAAAAAACTAAACTATTTACAACTCAATGTAGTTAAACTTAATATAATACAGTTGCCTAGTTATAAGTCCCTGACAACGACGCCAAAAACTTGACAACGCCCAAGCACACACGAAAGTGTATGTGGTTATCAAGTAGTAAAATGGCTTCAATAAATCCCAAGTATCGAACTCACAGGTATTTGAATTTGCCTCCTATCCAATTCTAGTTTAACAATTGCAAAAAAGTAATTATGGAGGTTTAAGAATTGTACACTAAACTAATGTAGAAAAGTAATGACTTAGGACAATCTGTGGATAGAAGCAAAGGGTGAAGGCTTTGAACCATCATACTGTATTATTGAAGTTCAATCATTAGATTGCTTATCGTGGTTGTTCATTCGTAGGGTTAATCACATGATTATGGTTTTACAACCTCTAATCCTTTACCTAAGCTGCATATTACCACTACATCGTTGAGCTGGGATACAATAGTTCACTTAAGTTCTTAACAAATATCATCCTACATATGAATCAAGTAAGGCATCTACGTATATCCCTGTCCTAAATACTTATTTGAATCCCTTATTTAACAAAGAAAGACAAACCATACTCTATTTATCTCATGTTCTATCGCCCTATTTCCTCTTCCGAGTTCATAAGGTTGACAATTGATGTATTCTAAGGATCACGAATACTTAAAATAGTTAAAACATGAATAAAAAAGAAACCAATAATCATAAGAAAATCAGAAAACTTAATTCAAAATGAAAGTTATCATGATCTTGGCCTTAACCCCGGAAAAGGAGTTTTAGCCTTTAATGAAAATATTCATCATCCAATCCTTTGAATTGATGATACAAACCATGAAAGAAACTAAAGTGAAGAGATATAAACCCTAATAAAAGTGTTTATCATCCCCACAACTAGTCCAATACATCGAAAAGTTTGTAAAAATGTGATACAACAAGTATTTATAGTATAAAGGTAAGCCAAATCCGTTTTGGAATCGAATTGGAGTGAAAAGCCCATGGGTGGATTAGAACATGTGCCGCACTTTATATTACTAAGGAATGGAGCATGATATACACCCTATATTCCATAGGAATAGAGTATGCGATGCACACTTATAGCATACTGCTTCTAGAATTTGCTTCCCAAATATTTGTTAAGTGTTGGTCCTTCCTCCTTTTCTCCCTTGTCATTTAGTGTCTTTCCAATGATTTTCAAGACTTTATATCATCAATATATCATCATATTAAGATCACAAAGTATCCTAAAATAAAAAACCACACGAATTAGAGGTACAAACACAAACTATCCATTATGATGAATAAAAAATAAGAGCTTAGACTAGGTTGATTTCCATGAGCTTTCACTTGACTCACGTGAACTTTGTACACTCATAACAACTTTTTACACATAAAATAACACATTTAGAACCATTTGGAACACCTAAAATACAATAGAATCTAACAAGATAAACTAGACAAGCAACTAGCTCAAGCTATAAAGACTACTTTTCTCTATTGAACTTTAATTAACTCTTTGAAGTACCAACTTTCTTGGACTTTAATTTTGAACCATTGTAAAAACATGATTTAACTCTTTGATACATATTTATCTAATTATCAACCCACATAGAATAGAATCATTCTCAAAATAACGCTAAACTAACAGAATAGGGATATTCTAATGCATAAATACACCTAACATCACCAGCTCATAATGCATTTGCAAAAGAAAGGTCCAAAGGATCAAAGTGGGTATCTACGAATTCCATTTATGTCTGGGCAGACTTTTTAAGCTCGAGTGGGTTTTCAATGTCACAAATATGGCCTAATATCATTTATCCAACCAAATATAATCAAAATTAGCCATGAAAGACTAATTGGGCAAGTTCTAGATGACACATTTATCCAAGAGATTCAAACAAATAAGCTCACCACACATGGTATGCAAAATCTCCAATAACGCTCAATTTCCCCTTTCCGCTAGAGACAAAGAGTATCTACTAGTATTCTAAGTCAAAAATTTGGAGTCGCAAAAAGAGAAAAAGAATTATTACAATTCCACTCACACCCATGCCCTTGATTTTTTAAAAATTTTGTATAGAGGGGGGGTGTTTTATTTTCATTTGCACCATATACAATTTACTATCCATAACCCAAGTCTCGATCTCACATTTTGGCTTCATATGGGTAAACCAACCATATGGATACTCGGACTTTGCTAATACTATGCGTGTATTCCCAAATCCACAATGCCATAGGTACTCAAGACTTTCCTTGCATCTATGGATCAAAATCTAATCACGATAATTTTCCCTTAAGAATGTTGTCAATCAATCTATCATAGGGAAAGGCTCGTCCAACATCATCAACATTATTATTAAAAGAAATAGAAAGCTAAAAATGAAAACCATTAATTCATAAAATTTTCATGCTTTGAGCGAATTCAGTTTGTGTATTGTAAGAAATTGAATATACACAAGGTTAGGTACGCACCCCAACTATAAGACTTGTAGTGACCTCACTACAAAATACAAAAGCATAAGAAGAGTAAAAATGGCTCCTTGAAACCTCATTGATAACTATGTGGAAGGTTGGACACAGAGGCGCAATCATGGACTAACTTGACTGATGCAAAAACAACCCTAAACCCTCGACCGCGGTAACTGAGGCCATTTATTCTTCTATTTTGCCCTGTTTTTCTGGATGGCTGCCACACTTCTACACTTGGTTTTCCTCTATTTTTGGCTTTCAATCCTGTCCAAAACACCTAAAAAATATCAAAATTATTTGAATTATTCAAAAGTAAATAGTGTAAGCATAAAAATGATGGGTTGCCTCCCATCAAGCTCTTGATTTAACATCGCATCACGATGCCTCTTTAAGCCTCATTTGTGTCGCCACTTAGAGGACTTGAATTTCTTTCCCAATTTTTTATCATTACATCTTTGAGGTGCATTAGACAAGTACAAGGGCATGACGAAACATGTTCTATCATGCCATTTCAAAGACTTAAGACTTTTATCTATCTTCACATCAATATTTTTATTTGGATCCTTGGGTAAAAGTAGGGTCATTAATAGACAACTCGT
The DNA here is from genome assembly GCA_030864225.1 of Capsicum baccatum var. pendulum. Classification (NCBI taxonomy): domain Eukaryota; kingdom Viridiplantae; phylum Streptophyta; class Magnoliopsida; order Solanales; family Solanaceae; genus Capsicum; species Capsicum baccatum. Next base: position 235,052,048 of record CM061552.1, read on the forward strand.
TTTACATTGGACGTTGATATCCTTGGCTTTAGATGGTGGGGTTCACATTTGTGCCTATGAAACGTCAAATTCCAAAATTTAAGGATGGTGTTCCTTCTCCCCAAGATCCATTATTATCTTAGGTGGATGGACTTTCATCATATCAACTATGCACAACATTGAAAATTTGTTTGAATGATGCCTATCCCTTAATTTTAGAATTACATCCCTATTAGCAAACTCACCCCGAAATGGGCTAGAGTCTTCATAAGAAATTTTCTTGGATTCTTTTCTTGACTCTATCACTATTTAATTTATTTCAGCATCTACAACCAAATTGTTCTCGGTTGGTTGGGAAATCACCAAGGATTATTCAATGTTAAACTCATTTAGAGGTGTGGGCGTGGTTGTAGTGTTTGAATGATTGATCTCCATTCCCATCTATTCTATCTTCTTGCTTTCCTCATTATATGCCCCCATTTCTTGATAAATATCATGAATTTTATCTTCCGTTAATTCCACCCGTTCAAAGATATGTTGAAGCCTTGCTTTACTATTGTTATTTTCGGTGCTTCATTCTAGGACTGAGTTGAAATCTTCATTGGATTTATGTATAAGAAGCACATAATCCTTCGTTGATTCCACTCTATCCAAGATAAGTTTAAGCATTGCTTCAACCTCAATAGTTTTTGTGCTTTTTTCTTCTCTTTCTTTCTTATAAGACCTATCAAAATAATGAGAACAACTAGTAACTGAGTTAGTATAACGAGGGAGGGGGAATTCAGACAATCACTCCCATTTCCATATTGACCACCACACAAAGAACATACATGCTCCATATATGATCGATATGGTGCATATATCTTTCTCTGTGGAGTATATCTACAATCTTTCAAAAATTAGGGTCCATTATTTGTTATTTACAAGTTTTAACCAAAGAAAGTAAGCTAAAAATCCAAACTAACTCAATACACCATATTGTTCTCCGGCAACGATGCCATTTTTGATAACGCTCAACTTACATGTCAATTTGAGTAGAAATTAGTCAGTACATACATGTCAATTTTTGTGCAAGGTGGGCGTTGTCAATGTATTTACCCAATAAGTGTCAGGGTTGAATCCACGAGGAACAATGTGAGTGGCGATTGAGTAGGTTCGGAATAAGAGTTACTAACTAAATTCAAACCTATTGTACAAAATAGTTTCTTTTTTTTCTTGATGTTTTCAAACATAAAAGTAATTCTTGGGCTTCTAAGGGACTAATTTGAGACTAAGAACAATTAGAATGTATCTGTAAAACCCCGAGAATTCAAACCAATAGTGCCACCATGACTCAAGCTCATGAGAAATAAATTATAGTTCTTTGATGGTTTTTTGATCAAGGGTAATGTGTACTAAGGCCTCAAATATTTCCTAGCGATTAGGTTAATCAAAACATCCCTTACCAATTGAATTCTTGAGAAGGATTTTGGTATAGTGTACTTCAAATGAGCATATCTCTTGTTAAACTAATACATTTTGAGCTCATGACCCACCAATATATAGATAATTGAATTGACTTTCCAACGATACCAATTTCACCCAAATCTGGTATTGGAGAAAAAAGTTATGCCTATTTTACTCCAGCATGTCAGCTTGGAAACTATGTGATGACATTTTGTGACGACTTGTCACAAAATGTCGTCACCTTAAGAAGGAATTTATAAATTCAAACATTTTGTGAAGACATTTTGTGATGACTTATCACAAGTCTGACGGCTTGTCACAAAATGTCGTCAACCTTAAATAGAAAGTCATAAATTCCACCTTTTCGTGACGACTTGTCACAAGTCTGATAACTTGTCACAAATGTCGTCAACTATTTTTTTCCGACAATTAAAGGACATTTTTTCAATGGTATTTTGGTCTTTTCCACCATTTAGAGGCCCCTATATATATGAGAATCCTATCCAAACCCTAATTTTTTCATTTTCTCTTCCAATTCTCTTAAAAAAATATATCTAGGATTTCATCAAGAACATCAATCTTCCAAAAATCATCGATAAATCTTTAAGATTTCTTCTAGTACCAGGTTCCTCATAGTGTGGGCTTCGAGAATAATTTATTAGAAGTGCGGATAGAGTCTCAAGCTCTAGAATTCATCCAATTTCAAAGATTAAGATATGTAGGGTTTTGAACAATATCAATCCTTTCGTTCTTGTGCCCAAAGCTTTGGTTTCTATTATGGATTTATATGATTTTACAAGTGGGTTTATACCCAATTTACTTCATCATGATACTATGAGAATATAAATTGTTCAAGCTTTGTTATACATGATTATTTTACTATTCCCAAGTAATTACTTGACATTTAATATTGTGAATTTCATATTTCTACCATGATTTGATATTTCAAGTGCTTGTAAGATATGTGTCAAGATTTATGATTCCTTAGGACAAATTGGATTATTGAGTATATTAATTCATGAGATTGAGTTGTTACAATATGTCTTGATATTTGCTCAAAATTATTAATGTTGCATGATTTAGTGACTTGATATATTTTGATATTTAGAAAGATTGATTTGATTTGAGTCGAGTTAGGAATCAACAAATTGATTATGATTTGATAAATGAGAAAGAGATTTGATTTGATATTCATGATCGATCCTTATGATGTTTGTGGTAGATTTGCTAATGCGTTCTAAGCTTGTTTATGGGAGTAGTATGTAGCATCAAGTGAGAAATATGATATTTCCCCTGAAACTACATGCCACCGTCAGATTGTTATTGATATTTGTGGGCTAGAGGCTGATTATGAGATTATGATCACTAAATTGAGGTTGTACTCCCTGGAAAGAGTACGACGCTCCCTCCAATATGGGTTTCTCTCCTTAGGATGGCAAAACATTGGACTCCATATAGCTCACATAGTTTATGTCGGTTATAAGAACCTCCCATATCCATAAGAGTTGAATTTCTTGAATTACCGAGTCACTCCGAGTCTTGAGTTGTATAGTTGAGTTGTTTATGATGATTTATAAGGTTTTTATCATATGATTTATTTACTATGAGATCTTGAAAAGTATTTTTCAATCTAACTCAAGCCAAGTGAGCCATCATTGTACATATGCATATTTTCATGAAATTGATGATGATATTTATATTGTTGTATGCACCCCCACATGCTCAGTAAATTCTGAAGTACTAACCCACATATTTTTCTATGGGCTGCATTTTCTCATAATGTAGGTTCAGGTACTCAACCGCATCTACATTACCTATACTCGGGTGCCTCACTACGTTTCCTCAGTGATGAGTCCTCATGGTTCGAGGATCGTTTCTATATTTTTATGATATCATTTTGTTGTTATAGCTTTCAGTACTGTTGATTTAGTAGGGGGTTTGTCCCAAAAGCTCCTTGATTTTGATGTATAGAGGCTTTGTCAGACTAGAAGGATTGTATGTACAGACATTCAATATATATTTTGGTTGTACACTTTAGTATTCTCTAGTATCAATATTTTACCCAATGTGATATATCTCTTTATTATGCATGACTATTGTTGAATTGAGTTCCTTGAGATAGTGTCTAGCTCTGAGGGTTAGCCTAGGGCTACGTGTAGCCCTAAGCACCATGTCACATCTCGAGATGGAAATTTTAGGGCATTACAAAGCTTGGTATCAGAGCCTAACGTTTAACGAGTCCTATGTCCTAAGGTGTCCGACAAGCCACGTTACGTAGAGTCTTTATCAGCGGTTTGTACCATGCAGCATCTATGAGTAAGAGGCCATGAAATGTTTTAGGAAAAATTCATTTCTTTCTTTCTAAACATTATCTTTCCTACAACTATCTCTTTATTTGTGATTAACACATGCTCTCTTGTAATAAAAAATGCCTCCTCGTTGAGCTTGTAGAAACAACGAACAACCTCAACCCATTGATCCCTTAAACTAACATGTATCTCATGCAGAATTTCAGGCAGCTTTTTAGGTGCTAGCCCAGGCAGTTACTGCCAATGCTAATGCTAATGCCTAGGCTATTATTTTATCTCCACAAGAGAATAATTCTACTACATTTCGAGTTTGTGACTTTATGCAGATGAATTCACCTGAGTTCTATGGGTTGAAGGTAGGTAAAGACCCACAGATGTACTTGGATAAACTGAGAAAGATCACCTAGATTATGCATGTGACTGAGGAGGAGAGTGTTGAATGGGCTGCCTATCAAATAAAGGATGTTGCATATGATTGGGTAGAGATATGGAGGGAGAGTAGAGGGGAGGATGCCGCACCCTTGACTTGGCAGTTATTCTAGGATGCATTCTTGGATAGATTCTTTCCTCTTGAGATGAGGGAAGTAAATATAGAGGAATTCATGAATTTAAGACAAGGCTCTGTGATTGTTAAGGAGTATTGTCTTAGATTTAATCAGTTATCCAAATATGCTCCTAGTATGATGGCTGACTCCAGGACCATCATGAGCAAGTTCGTGATCAGTGTGTTGAGTTACGTTATGAAAGAGTGTAGATCTGCTATGCTTAATAGGGATATAGATCTTTCTAGATTGATGATACATGCCCACCAAATTAAAGATGATAAGGTGAATAAGAAGGAGAGAGTAAGAGGGAATAAAAGAGTTAGATCAGAGCATTAGGGATTTGGTCAGTCAAGAATCTATGGAGGGAACCACCCTTAATTCCATAGATATCTATTTATGCCCACACCTTCCTCAATTAGTGATCCCATACCTAGAAGTAGGCAAGAGTAGGGGAACAGGCCTATCCTGTCCAGGTCTCAGGAAAGTGTAAGAACAGAGGGATTGAGATTATTTTGGCATGTGTTTTGTTGATCAGAAAGGTTTCTTTGGTTATGGAAATTTGGACCACTAACTTAGATATTATCCGTATGCTAGATAGGGGATTCGAGATACTCATCCCCAAAGTTAGGCTACTAGTGCTCCCACTCCCGCAGTCCGCCCAGTTCCTCCTTAGTGCGTCTCTTCTATTATTGCTGGAGGTTCACGCCAGAATTGCTTCTATGCTATAAGACCCCTCTAGGAGTAGGAGGACTCTCCAACTATTGTCATTGGTATGCTCCGTGTCTTTCATTTTGATGTGTATGTATTGACAGACCCTATTTCGAGTTTCTTTTATGTGACACCTCTAGTTGCTATAAATTTTGAGATAGACCCTGATTGGATTCCTGAGCCTATTCTGGTTTCTACCCCGATAGGATAATCTATTATTGCTAAGAGAATGTATAAGTAGTGTCCTGTCACTGTCCTTCATCAGGTCATATGTGCTAATTTGATTGAGCTAGATATAGTTGATTTTGAAATCATTCTGGGTATAGTGTCATGACCTAGCTTGAGGCCCTGGCCGCGACGGGCATCTTGAACCACACAGGACCGAGATACCCCTGCCACTCCCTAACCCATTAGTGATATTGTCTTCTCTAGGCCCAATCCCGTACAGCTTTAAAATGTGTCACTAGAGAGTAAGGCTTTCTCACATATATACCCAACATCCCTCCTATATTTTGCCGATGTAGGACTCTTTCCTAAGTTGGCGTGTCATATACACCCCCACTTATGAACTCAGCGTCCTCGCTGAGGTTTGCCCCACCAAATAGGACTTTCCTACACTCAGGATTGAGGTTTGCCCTAGTCTTATCGGTATTCTCCTATACTCAATTTAAACTCTGGCCCACATCGACAGGGAAGACACAGGAGCGGCTCTGATACCATTTTATCATAACTCAGCCCGAGGCCCTGGCCATGATGGGCAACCCGAAACACCCAGGCCCGAGATACCCCTATCACTCCCCAACCCACTAGTGATATTGTTCGCTCTGGGACCAAGCCCACACAGATTTAAAACGTGTCACTAGAGAGTATGTATTTCTTACTTATATATCCAGCATCTCTCCTATGTTTTGCCGATGTAGGACTTCTTCCTAAGTTGGGGTGTCACAAATAGATTGGATTCACTCGTGCTATGCATTTATAGATTATCGTACCCGAGTGGTCAAGTTTTAGTTTCTTGACGAGCCTATTTTTGAATGGTCTAAGAGTTCTGTAACTCCGAAGAGCCATTTCATATCCTACCCCAAATCTAGGAAGTTGATTTCAAAGTGTTACATCTATCACCTAGTTTGAGTTAAATACATCAAGTCCAAGACTCCAACTATTCAGTTAGTTAGCATTGTTAATAAGTTTCCCGATGTTTTCCTGGAAGATCTCCCAGGGGTCCCACCTGATAGAGAAATAGAATTCGTGATTGATCTCCTTCTCGGCACTCAACCTATTTCCATTCCTTCATATCATATGGCTCCCATAGAACTTAAAGAGTTGAAGGAGCAACTAAAATAACTCTTATACAAAGGCTTTATCAGACCCATTGTTTCTCCGTGGGGTGCACCTGTTCTATTCATGTGTAAGAAAGATGGTACATTGCATATGTGCATTGACTACTGTTAGCTCAACAAGGTAACTATCAAGAACAAGCACCCTCTTCCGAGAATCGATGATTTATTTGATCAGCTACAGGGTGCAAGTTATTTCTCAAAGATAGACCTTAGATCCAGCTATTATCATCTTAAAGTGAGAGAGTATGATATTTCAAAGACAGTATTCCGAAATCCCTATGGTCACTTTGAGTTTCTTGTCATATCCTTTAGGTTAACCAATTCTCCAACAACCTTCATAGACCTCATGAATCAAGTGTTCAAGCAATATCTTGATATGTTTGTCATTGTATTCATAGACAATATTCTTGTGTATTCCTAAAGAGAGGATAATCATGCTGATCATCTTAGAATTTTCTTGCAAACTCTGAGAGATCATCAATTATTCGCTAAATTTAGCAAGTGTAAATTTTGGCTAAGGTCAGTTGCTTTTTTGGGTCACATTGTTTCTACCGAATGCATTAGAGTCGATTCCCAAAACACAGAAGCTATAAAGAGTTGGCCTAGACCTACCTCCCCATCTGAAATTAGGATTTTCTTTGGTCTAGCTGGTTACTACCGTCGTTTTGTTAAGGGTTTCTCTTCCATTGCATCTCCTATAACCCAGTTGACCCAAAAGAAAGTTAAGTTCCAGTTGACAGATATCTGTAAGAAGAGTTTTCAGGAGTTGAAGACTCGACTCATTTTAGCCCAGTGTTAGCTTTACCTGATGGTACTGATGGTTTTGTGGTGTATTTTGGAACTTTTAGAGTTGGTTTGGGTTATGTGTTGATGTAGAGGGGTAAAGCTATAGCTTATTCCTCTAGATATTTGAAGCCTCATGAGAAGAATTACCCAACCTATGATCTTGAATTACCAGTTGTAGTTTTTCCTTTGAAAGTCTGGAGACATTATTTGTATGGTGTTCATATTGATATGTTTACTGATAATAAAAGCCTGCAGTATGTGTTTACTTAGAGGGAGTTGAATCGTAGGCAAAGAAGATGGTTAGAGTTGCTAAAAGACTACGATATAAGTGTGTTTTATCACCCGGGCAAGGCTAAGGTTGTGGCAAATGCTCTTAGCAGGTTGTCTATGGGTAGTGTAGCTCATGTAGAGAATAATAAGAAAGAATTGGATCATGATGTGCATCATTTGGCTAGGTTGGGTATTAGATTGCTTGCTTCCAGTAAAGGGGGTATGTTAGTTCAGAGTAGTTTCAAGTTCTCTTTGGTCTCAGAGGTAAAGGAGAAGTAAGACAGGGATTCTAGTTTGGTCAGACTGAAGGAGTAAGTTAAGGACTAAAAGGTAGAGGTTTACTTCCAAAGGGGAGATGGTGAGTTGAGATTGCAGGGTATATTGTGTGTTCCCTACATCGATGATCTAAATACAAGAATTATGGTTGAAGCGCATGGCGCGCGATATTTTATTCATCCCGGTGCTACTAAGATATACCACGATTTACGAAAAATCTATTGGTGGAACGGTAAGAAGAAAGATATAGAAAGATTTATGGCAAAGTGTTCTACATATCAAAAGGTTAAGGTAGAGCACCAAAGGCTCGGTGGTGTAATGCAAGAGTTTAGCATTCCTACTTAGAAGTGAGAAAAAGTGAATATGAATTTTGTAATTGGTTTGCCTCTTTCTCATCGTCATCGTGATTCACTTTGGGTTGTTGTAGACCGGTTGACTAAATCAGATCATTTCTTACCAGTACATTCGTCTTATATAGCTGAGGATTATGCTATCTTGTATATCCATAAGTTAGTTAGATTGCATGGAGTTTCTTTATCTATCATCTCAGATAGGGGTAACAGTTTACTTCACAGTTTTGGAGAGCCTTTTAGAAGGGTCTTGGTACCCAAGTTCATTTGAGTTCCGCTTTTCATCCACTGACTGATGGTCAGGATGAGAGGACTATTCAGGCTTTGGAGGATATATTGAGGACATGTGCGCTTTATTTCAAAGGTAGTTGGGATGAGCACTTTCCATTGATCAAATTTACGTATAACAATAGTTTCCATGCTAGTATTCAGATGGCCCCGTTTGAAGATTTATATGGGAGAATATGTAGATCGCCTATAGGTTGGTTTGAAGTAGGAGAATCAGTTGTGATTGGGCCTGATGCTGTGTTCGCTATGGAAAAATTAAGTTGATTCGAGAAAGATTGAAGACCACTCAAAGTTGTCAGAAGTTGTATGAAGATGTGAGAAAAAAATATCTTGAGTTTAATGTTAATGATTTGGTGTACTTGAAGGTTTCAACCATGAAAAGGATGAAGAGATTTTGGAAGAAGGGAGAGCTTAGTCCCCATTATATTTGTCCATACGGGATTCTGAGCCATGTTGGGAAAGTAGCATATGAGGTGGAGTAACCCATGGAGTTGTCTAGTATTCATCCGGTATTCCATTTTTTGATGCTTAAGAAGTGTGTTAGTGATTCTGTCATGGTTGATTCTTCCAAAAACATAGATATTCAGGATAACCTTTCATTTGAGAAGATTTCGATTGAGATTTTTGATTTTCATATCCGTAGGCTAAGGAACAAAGAAGTTCCTTTGGTTAAAGTGCTTTGATGAAATCAATCTATTGAGGGTGGTACTTGGGAAGCCGAAGCTGATATACGAGCCAAGTACCCTCACCTTTTTTCTGTAAGTTCGGAGTGAGCAGAAGGTACCATTCTTTCTTAATTCTGCCCCCTTCTTATTAAAGATTTAGCTATGTGTCTACTTCCATCACAAATTCATGCATTTTGTATAGTATTCGAAGGTATAGAGTGAAGTAATTCCTTTGAGTGAGTTGTTACAGTTATACGTCCTTATTTTTTTCTTGTTCTTGGCCTATCTGGCAATATTCGAGGACGAATGTTTCCAAGGGGGAGATATTGTAATTCCCCAAGAAATCTAACCCGTAGTGCCTCCATGACTAAAGCTCATGATAAATAAATTATAGTAGTTTGGTTTTTTTCTGATCAATGGTGATATGAATTAAGGCCTCAAAGATGTCCTAGCGATTAGGTAAATCAAAACAACCCTTACCAATTGAATTCTTGAGAAGAATTTTGGCATTGTCAATTTCAAACGAGCATATCTCTTGTTACACTAAGAAATTTTGAGCTCATTACCCACCAACAGATAGATAATTGAATTAGCTTTCCAACAGTACCACATTCACCCAAATCTGGTATCGAAGCAAAAAGTTATTCCTATTTTTCTCCAGCGTGTCAGCCTGGAAACTTTGTGACGACATTTTGTGACGACTGGTCACAAGTCTGACGGCTTGTCACAAAATGTCATCACCTTAAGCAGAAATTCACAAATTCCAACATTTTGTGACGACTTGTTACAAGTCTGACGGCTTGTCACAAAATGTTGTCAACATTAAGCAGAAAGTCATAAATCCTATCGTTTTGTGACAACATTTCGTGACGACTTGTCACAAATCTGGTGACTTGTCACAAATATCATCAGCTATTTTTTTCAGCAATTAAAGGACATTTTGCAAGGATATTTTGGTAGTTTTCCATCTTTTGGAAGACCCTATATATATAAGAATCCCCATCCAAACCCTAATTTCTTCATTTTCTCTTCCAATTCTCTTAAGAAAATATATCTAGGGTTTCATTCAAGAACTTGAATCTTCCAAAAATCATTCATAAATCTTCAAGATTTCTTCAAGAACCAAGTTCCTCATAGTGTGGGCTTCGAGAATCATTTATTAGAAGTGCGGATATAGTCTCAAGCACTAGAATACATCCAATTTCAAAGGTTAAGGTATGTAGGGTTTGGAACAAGAGCAATCATTTCTTTAAGATATGTGTGAATTTCATATTTTTACCATGAGTTGATATTTCAAGTGCTTTCAAGATATGTGTCAAGCTTTAAGTTTCCTTATGATAAATTGGATTATTGAGTATATTGATTCATGAGATTGAGTTGTTACAATGAGTCTTAATATTTCCTCAAAGTTATTGATGTTTCCATGATTTAATGGATTGATACATTTTTATACACAAAAAGATTGATTTGATTTGAGTCGAGTTAGGAATCTACAAATTGATTATGATTTGATAAATGAGGAAGAGATTTGATTTGATCTTCATGATAGATCCTTGTGATGTTTGTGGTGGATTTCCTAATTCGTTCTGAGCTTGTGTTTGGGAGTAGTATTTAGCACCGAGTGGGAAATGTGGTATTTCCTTTGAAACTAAGTGCCACCATATGATTGGTATTGATATTTGTGGTCCAGAGGCCGAATATGAGATTGTGACCACTAAATTGAGGTTGTACTACCTGGCAAGAGTATGATGGTTCCACCAATGTGGGGTTCTCTCCTTAGAAGGGCAAAACATAGGACTCCATGTAGCACACATGGTTTATGTCGGTTATAAGAACCTCCCAAGTCCATAAGAGTTGAGTTTCTTGAATTACCGAGTTACTCCGAGTCTTGAGTTGAAGAGTTGAGTTGTTTATGATGATTTATGAGGTTTTTATCATAAGATTTATTTACTATGAGATCATGAAAAGTATGTTTCAATCTAACTCAAGCCAAGTAATCCATCATTGTACATATGCATATTTTCATGAAATTGATGATGATATATACATTGTTGCATGAACCCCACATACTAAGTACATTCTAAAATGCTGACCCACATATTTTCGTATGGGATAAATTTTCTCGTAATGTAGGTTAAGGTATTCAGCTGCAGCTGTATTAATAATATTCGGGTGCCTCACTATGTTTTCTTAGTGGTGAGTCCTCATGGTTTGAGGACTGTGTATATTTTTGTGATATCATTTTATTGTTATAGCTTTCAGTACTGTTTAGTTAGTCGGGGGTTTGTCTCGAAGGCTCCTTGACTTTGATGAATAGAGGCTTTGTCAGACTTGAGGGATTGTATATACAGACATTCAATATATATTTTAGTTGTACAGTTTTGTATTCTCTAGTATCTCTCTTGAACCCGATATGATATATCTCTTTATTATGCATGACTATTGTTGAATTGAGTTCCTTGAGGTAGTGTCTGGATCCAAGGGTTAGCTTGGGGCTACGTGTAGCCCTAAGAACCGTGTGATGTCTCGGGATGGAAATTTTGGGGCATTACAGTATCTTGGGACTATGCTATATCCTAGGGGCAAGATATGCATGGGCATGTAATGATTCGATGCAAATTCTAGTCGCCGATGATATGGTAGGCTAGGTTTAAATTCCTTGAGGCTAGTTTTTCAAAAAATCCACAAAGATGTCACTCGTTGACCCTTTTGAGTACCTAACGAGTGTTCAATTAAAGCAACCTAATACCTCAATTAGGAACCCCTATTTATAGAGGTCATCATATTATCACGAGTTTAATAAAAAGGCACATAATAATCAATATTAACTCATCAAGGTATATAATTATCAATGGGTACGAAGATACCAATATATGCAATACAAAAGATAAATATGGGGGGACAAAAACACACTAATCATAGGGTACCCAAAATCGTATGTCTAATGGATCTAAGAGAAAGCAAATCAAAATGGGTCCAAACTCTCACCAATCAACTGAATCATCAACTGAGGTGCTAAGCATACTATCCCTAACCGAAGGTGGTATAGTCATTATCAGGCTGATATGAAAAAGCTGAAAGACTAGCAATCCCATATTAGGGATACTCTTTAGACCAATAGCCAACCTCTTTACCGTCATAGCAAACTCTTGAGAACCAACATAGTGAGAATTCAAAATGAGCCCAAAGAGCTGGCCAACTGACGCTGAGAGAACTTTTTACTACCAATGAACATCTTTCTCATAATCATAGCCTACCTTAAAAACTCTAGGCTGGTAGGAAATATAGGCTAACTCTGTCTAATCAACAAACTCATATTTGAGGCACTCTCTAAACTAGTGTCCCATCATGACACATCCAAAATAAGATCCTAGAATACTTCAAGATACTTCCCCTCATAATCTAGAATGGCCATCATATTCTGAAGGCCTATACCAAAACTCTATGAATTGTAATGAGAACTCTACCCGCTATAATCACCATAATAAATCTGAGCACCACTTATATTCTAAAATACTATCTGCATAGAGTTGATACACTTCAAGTGAAGCTGATCACTAAAAAAGGGTTCCTCATTCTCAAATTAAATACCAATAGAAAAATACCAAGGTCATGGACTCTTGCCACCACCTCTATTAGTCTCAATACATATTATCTCTATGGTTCTTGAATGAATAACAACCTAAGAGAAGGAAGACCCAAATTCTATCAGGTGATTTGACACAAAACAGAGTGACAATGCTAATACTCTAATTAATCCATGAACCATGGCCTGCTCAGGATAATATAGCATAGGAAAATACTTGGCCAACTCGAGAAATCCTATCTCATACTTAGAAACTGGTAAAGAACCCTAATGAACACCAATAGACCCAACTCTATTATGAGAACTGCTCATTTAATTGAATGTCATCCATGATTGGGATGGATCTACAACATACACAAGACCTTCAATATTGAACCTCGAAGAATTGAAGTAGTCTCAATCTTTACTGGAATGAAAGATGGCCTCAAATCCTTTGGATGACACTAAATATCTTTGATCTCCATCTCTGACTATCTGGTCCAACACTATGTTAAAGCTCTGAAACACGTGTTAAAGTCTAATCTGTATCTATCGACCATCTCGCATCAATTATTTGGGGACAAAATAGTGTCAAAAAATTTGTTAAAGGTTCATAGGAATAGAGACAAATGACAAACAACATGGAAATGAGTATCCTAAGAATGTTCTTATAGCCTCCTGAAGATAGGTTACGAATGACTCCGTGCCAATCCAAAAAACTCTACCAAACACTTAGCTCTTGTACTAATTACCTGATGAAGCAAAAGCTCTATACCAATTTGTCACGGCCCAATTTCTCTGATAATGATGGCACTTACTATAAACCACCAGTAGGTAGGCCAAACTCATAATCAGTAACGACTAGTAATGTACTACCCAACTAGATAAAGGCAAAATATAGAAAAGATGAAGTAGAAGATTAAATGCATAATATAGTGGTATTAGAACAAGATCTTTTACATAATAAGAATCCAATGCAAAATACAAGTGAATATACTGATTAACATATCTTTAACTACAACATAGAGAATAGTAAAATACATAAGTGAGAGGAAAGTAATACTCTAAATTTCAGGAGATCACTCTAAGTCCTTGAACCATGGCTGCTTTGTATGATTCACATCAATAATGATAAATCATACTATGATCTACAGGCTGAAGAAGTGTTGTATGAGTACCAAATATGTTGTACTTATAAGGCAACTGTCGACTGAGCTTCAAAGATAGCACAAATATATATAACATATAAACAATATAAAAACTACACTTAAATATCCAGGAACCACATAAGAAATCCAATGGGGTAATAAGGATAACTAACATATTCATGTCCAAGAGACTAGCATAATAAGGCTAAGTGAGTAATAGGATACACTTTCTTATTCTAGCTATACATAGGACTCTCAACACTATATCGTATATCACGGAAAAATATATGGGTAAAAGATAATACAAGGGTATACAATAGCATACAATACAAAGTGTAATAGCCCATATCTAGAATCCACTATCCAATATACGACTCAATCCTTTGAGTTGTACATACTTCATACAAGTCGTATATAGTGAGTCATACCCATGTCAGTGTGGAGTGATGTGATTTCTATTAAAATTGTGATTTGAACCTAGAAGTCATCAAGAATTGTATGAATGGTATGAATAAAAGTCGTGAGCTCATTAGTGTAGGATCCTTAAGATTCTATCTGAGTTACGAGCGGGGATTTACAAGCCATAATGTGATGTTACTAGTCATAGGTTTTGAATTGTATCATGATCAGTGTATGACATATTGATTTTCTAAGGTTACGAGTAATGAGGCTCACTCATACCTTCACCATACAAGTCATATGGTGGACTCGTGAACATTGATGACCAAATTCTGTAATGTTCAGTTTCAGGGTTTTTGGACTTTTCCCCTTCATATTACTCCAACCCATAACTTATAACCCAAAAGAGGCATTATTTTCCTCTATTCATCAATCAATTAATAGTATCATCTTTCCTCCCATTTTCAATAACATCAAGATTTAGGTTCCTCGAACATATTTATCTTTAAAGTCCCAAGGTTCAAACTCTCTTCATAATTCAAGAAATTTAATGTATGTGGGTTTTATAAACAAGGTTACCCTTTCATCATTGTGCCTAAAGTGCATGATTTAAAGATTGAATTTACTTGTTTTGAATTAGGTTCATACCCAAATAACCATATTCTTAAAGTATAACACTACTATGTGATTAAAAGCCTTAAGTGCAATAAGATTTACATATATTTATAATTTACCTTGTCAGATTTATATTATGATTTAAATTTCACTACCTTGACTAGGATATTATTGAATAATTTTGAGGTGATTACTGAGCATAATGTTTTGTTATAAATTTACCTGAACAAAATCTTGAATTCCAAGTCCTAAGTAGAAGTAGAAGTACTAAGTTTACAAGAAGTTTATGCTCTTAAGTTCCATTGTTATGTGTTGTAAGATGATTTAAAGAAAATATTGATGTTTTGATCTAAATTTAAGACATGGAATCCACAATTATAGGTACTTTAAGTCAACTTGATTATGATTAAAAGTAAAGATAAGAAAAAATGGTTTTCATTTTATAAACCTTAAAGATAACCTTATACTTTACCATCTCGTCAGAAGCAAGAGAGTTTACTAGATGTTGTCACTAGTATGATTCATTCCTATCACCTTGATATATATATATATATATATATATATATATATATATATATATATATATATATATATATATATATATATATATATATATATATATATATATATATATATTTAGACTTAGGATCGAATATCTCTTATGTAACCCCGTTAGTTATTGTAAATTTTGGAGTAGATGCTACAAATCTCTCCAAGCCCTTCTCAATTTCTACCCTAAATAGTGAGTCAGTTGTTACTAGATAACTCTAGAGGTAGTGTCCTATTATAGTCCTCCGTAAGATCATACTAGAGGACTTAATAGCATTAGACATGGTCGACCTAGATATTATTATGGTCATGGATTGAATCCATTCATACTATTAATTAATATATTGTCGCACCAGCATGCTGAATTTTTTATTTCTTAATGAATAAGTGTTTGAGTGGGAGGGTATTTCAGTGTCTCCCAAAGATCATTTTATCTCTTATCTTGAGGACAGAAAGTTAATACCAAAAGAGTGTATCTATAATTTAGTTCAAGTCAAAAATACTAAGTCTAAAGCCACAATAGTTCAATCAGTCTGTGTAGTTAATGAGTTACTGGAGGTTTTCCCCAAAGATCTGGGAGGGTTACCTCTACATAGTGAAATAAAATCTGGCATTGATCTTCTTCTAATACTTATCCCATTTCTATCCCTCTATATTTTATGGCTCTGGCTGAACTTAAAGAATTAAAAGAGTAACTTAAGGACCTATTAGATAAAGGTTTCATCAGACCCAATGTCTTTTCGTAGGGTGTTCTGGTCATTTTTGTATGCAAGAAATATGGCACTCTCAAAATATGTGTAGAATAAATACAACTAAATAAGGTTGCCATCAAGAACAAGTATCATATTCCTAGAATCGACAACTTGTTTGATCAAATTTAGGGTACTCGGTGGTTCTATAAGATTGACCTTTGGTTGGGGTATCACCAGTTAAATGGTAAGGTGCAAGACACTCCAAAAATAGCTTTCCAATCAAGGTATGACCATTTGGAGTTTATGGTTATGTCATTTGGACTAACAAATATCATATTTGATTAATCGGATCTTTAAGAAGCACTTAGATATATTTGTCATTATATTTATAGGTGACATACTGGTGCATTCTAGGAGTAAAGAGGAGCATGCAGACCATTTAAGAATAGTCCTGCAGACCCTCAAGGATCATCAATTATATGTGAAGTTTGGTGAATATTAATTCTGGTTAAAATCTGTTACTTTATTAGGCCATATCATTTTTAGTACTGATATTCATGTAGATCCTCAAGAGACTAATCTAGTGAAGCACTGGCCTAGACCCATCACTCCATCCAATATCAGGAGATTTTTAGGTTTGGCTGGGAATTATAGAAGATTTGTTGAAGGTTTTCCTCTATAGCTATCCATTTAATAAGTTGACCCGAATGAAAGTGATGTTTATATGGTTAGATATGTGTGACAAGAATTTCCAAGAGTTGAAGGATAGATTGACTTCGGCACCAATGTTAGCTTTGTCAAAGGGGTTAGGAAAATTTGTGGTGTGTTGTTAATATATTAAAGTTGGGTTAGGTTGTGTGTTGATGCAGAATGAGAGAGTGATAGTTTAGACCTCTAGAGAACTTAATGATGATAAAAAAAATTACCTAACTCATGATTTGGAGTTAGCTGTTGTGGTATTCACCTAAAAACTTTGGAGATATTAGCTCTATGGTGTGTATGTTGATGTTTTCATAGACCATAAGAGTCCTCAGTAGATATATTCTCAAAGAGAGATGAATGTTCATCAGAGATAGTGGTTGGAAGTATTGAAAAATGTTAACATAATGTACTCTATCATATGGGTAAGGCCAATGTGGTGGAAGATGCACTAAGTAGGTTATCTATAGGTACTGTATCTCATGTGAAAAAGGTAAAGTAAGGGTTGGCTAATGAAGTGCATAGATTGGCCTGTTTGGGGCTATGTTTTCTCGACACTAATGATAGGGGAGTAGTAGTTTAGAGTGGTTTGGAATACTCTTTGGTAGTAAAAGTGAAGGAGAAATAACAAAATGATCCCATACTTAGCCAAATATTGGATGCAGTCTAGCAGTAGAAGGTTGAAGTTTTCTCTGAAGGGGGAGATGGTGTACTTCTCTATCAAGGTAGGATTTGTTCTCCGAATGTAGAAAGATTGAGGGAAAGGATACTAGTCAAGGATCATGGTTTAAGGTATTCCATTCATTTGGGTGCTACTTATATGTATTGCGACTTACAGAAAATTTATTGGTGGAATAGTTTAAAGACGAACATAGCCGAGTCGGTAGAAAAATATCCCAATTTCCAACAAATTAAAGTTGAACACCAGTGACCGGGTGGTACATTGCAAGAGATTAGTATCCTTACTTGGAAGTGGGAAGTATTGAATAAGGATTTCAATATAGGGTTGGCTCACAAAAGATGTCAACATTATTCAATTTGGGTTATAGTTGATCAAATGACTAAATCAATCCATTTTCTACTTTTCAAGATTTCAGATACTGCAGGGGATTATGCCAGAATTTATATTTTGAGTTACTGAGGATTCATGGGATACAATTGTCCATTATTTCAGATAGAGGTATGCAATCATCCGTACAGTTTTGGCAGTTTTTTTAGAAAGGCCTTGGTATAAAGGCTAAGCTTAGCACTGCTTTTAATTCATAGATAGATAGTCAGGCTAACCACATAATTTAGACATTAGAAGACATGTTGTGGGCATGTGTTTTAGACTTAAAAGGAAGTTGGGATGACAATATACCTTTGTTTGAGTTTAATTACAATAATAGATATTATACTAGCATTTATATGGCTGCATTTGATGCTTTCTATGGGTGTACACCTATTGGATAGTTTGTGAAACACCCTTAACCTCTGCCCTTGCACAAATTCATTAGTTATGGACACTCTGGGAAAGCTACAACTAAAGGGTACCAATCGTACCCTAGGACATGACTTGGGGTGCCTCTCCCATATGTTAGTGTGTTTTGGGTTTATTCTTCCCAAGGTATGACTAAACATCATACTAGTCATCTGGAAAGACACGAGGTGTATAATGCCAAGTCGTATGATAACTATGGACTAATCAAGTTGATTCTATCTAAGATATAATTTGTGGGTGCTTTTTGTACCCTAAGATATGACTTTGACCTAGGTGGTCAAATGATGGTAAGTATATGGAACCATGGTGGGGTCTATGGTAAGAATTAGGGTACTACTCATACCTTAGGGTATGGCTAAAAGGGTTGGGTCGTACCCTTCTAGGACTTGGTTTTCAGCTTTTAATTTGATGGTAGTCCAGACACTTACCACCTCAAAACCTTATGTCCCCACATTATATAATCCTTGGTGGCCCTCATAACACAGTCTAAAGACTAGAAAAACTTCAAAATACTCTCTCAAACTCACTCTTGAAGATTGGAGGCTAGGAATTCTACAAGTATTCTTCAAACGGATCAAGAGGCAAGCCTCTCTCAAGAATCAACTTGTATAAGACATTTAATCCTCCACTCATTGTTATTTCCAACTAAAGGCATGATTTAATATGTTTTAAATATTGACTTATGAATCATAAATGGTGGTTTTGGAAACATATGTGATGGATTTTGATGCATATTGTTGAATATTGGTTTAAATTATGTTTTCACATGTTTTTGGTAACAATTTACTCATGTGAGTGTCTGTTGTTTGTTGTTAAACAAATGTGACACGGGTAACCCTTATTTTGATGGTTTATCCTTGGGTTTTGGTCATTGTAAAGGTATGCCCTCAACTTGTTTAATAAAATTCCAAAGGGATATTTTTATTTTATTGTTCAACTTTCTTTGGAACAATTGCATGGTATAGTTTGGCAATCGAACCCTAATGGAGTTGGATAGTTTGCGTAGTCTAAATGGTATTACTGGTATAAATTTTTTAAAGGTTTTGTTGTGGTTTTAAATTTTATGAATAGTTTGTAATGGTAAAATTGTAAAGCCTTGATGGCTATGAAGTTAATTTTGAATGGAAACCATTCAGGGTACCGAGAATACCCCAAGTGAATTAAAAGATGGAATTGGTTTGAATGTTTATTGTATTGTGGGGTACAAGATAATCCCCCAAGAAAAGCTTAATAATGAAATACTTGTGGGGTACACAGGAATGCCTCAAGTAAGCTTAATAATGATGTAATTGCAAGGTACATGGGAATCCCCCAAGTAAACTAAATGATTTAACCAATAGGGATCATGGGAATCCATTATGGTTGTCAAAGGACATTGCTTGCAAGCTATAGTCAGTATGATGATACAACTACTAGAATTGGTTAATAATAATGGAATAATGGTTTGGTTTGTTGAAAATGGTTTTAATTGAACAATAATAGTGGGGTGTGATAGCTAACCATAAAGGTGTGAGTCTGAGGGACTGACATTGGAAACTCATATTTTCCGGCATGAGGGTTAGTCATAGAGACCATATATAAAACTATAAGGTACATGCGGCTACATAGATCGAGACCCGTTCAGGGGGTTACACTGGACCCATAGAGCCTGTTGGTTATTCTAGGATGGTTAAGCTACACATACCCAGGTTAATGTTTTTAATGGAATGCTAAACCTAGTTCCCTTTCCCGGCATGGTTATATATATGTATGTGTGGTTATGAAGTTTATGGCTAGTTTACTTGTTTATAAAGGTTGGAATTATTATATTCTTATCCTAAGTGCATGCTAGCATTCACCCTTTAAGTAGTCTTCGAGCGTCTGTATCCCCATACGATGCAAGAATTGGCCATACTACTCCTCCTGCTCATTGATTTGATTTGGGGACACTCAGTTTTGGATTGAAGTGTTGGACTTCCATAGTTCGAAAGGAATCTATTTCTTGTCATAGATTACTTTATATACTTTTATCGTTTCATAAACTTGGTTTTTGGCTAAGGTCGGGGGCATGTCCTAGCTAGATACTTTTTGGCTAGGTTTAGAGGCTTTTTATGGACAACGGTGGACTTGGGTATGGATTGATTATGTTATATATATGTATATACATTGGATTATTTTCTTGGTCTAGGCTTGGATATACTATTGTTTATTAGGTTTTTTGACTTGTTGGGTGGTCATGGTTATAGATCTATCCCAAAGTCATAGATTAGGCGTTACACTATCTTTTCATATGTACAGAGTCCATCCGACTTAAGGTACCTGTTGGTTGGTTGGGTTAGGCATAAGGGATGGGCTCCTGTGATATCTTCACCTATATACTGCATAAAATACTTTATAATGAATAAACATGAACTGAAAGGCCATCAGGTTCAATACTGAACATGATTTGAATGACATAACATTTGTGTGGGGTAATAGAATACCCAAAACAAAACTAAACATACTGAAGTCTTAAACCTGATAGTCTAGAAAGCCTCTAACTGATTGAACTGTCTGAGTAAGGAGTTGATGGGACATGTCCCTAACTAACTCTAACTAATAAACTGATTAATTAGATAATATTGAAATAATCATGTCCTCTAAATATGAGGACTCACTTCTAACTCTGTCTGCAGATATTTGGAATCTACTATTGCTCTGAAGCTCGTGTCTCTAAACCAATGGCATAACACACCATAGCAAAAATGCATCAGTACTTTGAATGTACTGGTATGCATTTGAGGTAGGCTGAATACATGGGGTTTATATGTATGAACAGTAATAATAACTGACTAACTATCATGAGCGTTAGAATATATGCATGATACATAACAATTAACACTAATACTGTGAGAACGTGATTACTGAATCTGAATATAACTGAAAACATGAGTGACTGTATCTGACAGTCCTAAATCTGATGGAACTAAGTGTCGTACTGTATCTAAGTTGACTGTATCTGACAATCTTGAAATATGAATAACTATATGAGTTCTATTACTAAGACTGATTAACTACATCTAACAGTCCTGATTCTGTAACATGAAACACTGGGAAGTAGTTACCTAACCGACATGTCCCTAATACACCATTATGGCTGAGGTGGGGTCCAATCTGTAACCCCAATTGTAAGGGTGTCAATACCGCGCCACTAGTAAGGACAAGATGTGGGTGACCTTTATTTAATAGAGTTCCTTATACGAGAACTTTGGGGCCCTTATTTGACAGTTCTTATCCACCTCATCAACCCTCATCGATAGTGTTGATGTGTCAACCTATTCTGGCTATATAGTTCTGAAATGCAAGGAGGACTGCTAAGTATCACACCCTCATCTGATAGTGTGTGTCCACATCCTTGGGTTCAATCGGTGCTAATATCTACACCCATCTGAATGGACACTGAACATGATTTATTGAACTGAGCATGAGCTAAATTTCTGAATTCTGTTGACAAATGGAATACTAGTAATATCTGAAAACTGACTGCGGTCATGAGATAATGGAGATTTCCTGAGTCATAAGACTGTCTAAAGTCTAAAGATCATAGCTTGACAGAGAGTATTGTGACAACATGACATGGCTCTAAGCACACAACTAATGTTTCGGGTACAAGTACCCTTAGGACTTGATGGAAGGAAACTGACCAAGCATATCTTACTCGAACATATGACTAACATTATAATCCATAATATATTTATCGAAGCATTTCACCAAAACATGTGATAGGTATAACATATACATACATTGGAATTTCATGATATCATACTATTTGGGCATTGTTCCTTCATCTAGGCATTTAATCAAACACATGGTGGCATAGCACATGTAGACAAAATTATACAACAATTAATCATCATGATTCATCTCTAATTTCATATTCCTAGGATTTATTCATAGGTTCACATGAATATACATCTATACAAATCAATTGCAAATAAAATTGATCACCTAACATGGATTTGAATTCAATTGATC
Source organism: Capsicum baccatum var. pendulum (assembly GCA_030864225.1). NCBI lineage: Eukaryota > Viridiplantae > Streptophyta > Magnoliopsida > Solanales > Solanaceae > Capsicum > Capsicum baccatum. The sequence goes on from CM061552.1 coordinate 235,074,150, forward strand.
ATTCTCAACATAAACAAAACAAACCCAACATGAAATTCAAAAACAAATTCATAAACTTAAAATTAGAAAGGTGATTCTTTGGCTTCATGGACGAAAGGAGACCATGAATAAACACTACATGTAACAACCCAATTTTCTCTAACCAGAATATCACATGGTGCTCATGATTTCGAAAGACCACAAGCCAACCCCCTACTGATATCTGTACTTGGACACTACATAATATAGGTATTAAATGAGAAAACTCAACATAAGGTTCAAAACATCTAAAAATGCTCAAAATTTAAAATTGAATACTGATACATATGTCCAAAAAGCCTCTAAACTGTCTGTGCTATGGAGTTGATGGGACATGTCACCAACTAAATCCGTCTATTAAAAATAAACAAAATCTGATGCAATAATGATAAAAGGATCATACTCTAATAAAAAAGACTCACTGCTATGTGTACGACTACTAACTGGGACTAAGCTGCAAAGGATATTCTGGATCTCGTGCCTTGGAACCTATGGTGTCAAATAAAACACCACAATGCAAATGCATCAGTACTGCAATATACCGAGTATGCAGTTAAGGTAAGGCTAAATGCAAGGGCATATGCATAAACAATTACTTAACTGAATAATCATAAGAGTACTGAATGAAAACATATGCATCAATGCATAAACCATAACTACAACCATTACGAATCTAAATACTAAAACTCAGATACTGCATTACTGTCATCTGAACTCACTACTAATACTGAACATTGAACAACTGAATAATTTGATATTGATAACTGAGTACTGGAGTTGAGATCAGTCTTATCTAGTGAGTGATCTCAAAATCTGAGGATACTGAAGTTGATTGACTAAATATATTCATGTCATTGAATGAACTTTGAGCTTTCTACTCTCGACTGACTGGATCATAGATCAAACCACTCTAACAGATAATTTTGGAATCAACTATCATTGAGAAGAAAAGATCATGCCTGAATCTGACTACAAGAATACTCAACTGAATCTGAGACTGAGATCAATCCTATTTGACGGGTGATCTCTAGATCAAATAATAAGAATACTCAACTGAATCTGAGACTGAGATCAAGCCTATTTGATGGGTGATCTTTATATCTGATACTGAATAACTTTATATGGGACCAAGCCTATCTGACGAGTGGTCCATGAATCAATAGAAATATCTGAGTTACTCACTAATATAGATAACTGTATTTGATAATCCTGATTTCTGAAGATTGATACTGAAATTGCAACTGTGGGAAGTTGTCACTTAACTTACATGCCTTGAATCTCAACTGGTGGGGTCCAACCTGTAACCATAGTTTGAAGGGTATTAATACCGTGTCACAGGTAAAGACCTCTCTGGTTAAGCCTATCTGACGACTGACCCTTGCAGGAAGTCAAGCCTAAGGCAATATAATAGTCAAGCATATTTGACAGGTGACTACCCTTTCCTAACGGGTGAATCCTACATCCTGTGCTAGCTACACAGTTTTGGAGTGTAGGGATATCTCCTAACGAATCTGCCTCTCTAACGGGAAGCTGCCATCCCATCCCTCTCTCGATGCTAGCTCCTACTCTCTACTGAAAGACTCTAAAATAATTCTTAATTGAGCACAAACAAAGTTGAATCTAATATTGATCATGTTTCTCAAATGATCTGACTGAGTTAAGTTGAATTCACTTGGGTTTGTATATGACAGAATACTACTGAATCTCTTTATCTGACTGAATGACACTGATCTTTGAATAGAGTACTCTATTACTAAGGAGGTCAAAATAGAATACTTGAATACTACTAGATTTGAGATGGGTACAGGACTGAGGCTAGATTACAGGCAATACTGAGATTAAGGAAATTACAGAGATTTTTGAGATTTTTTTTATGTTTTGTATCTGTCTGAGAATGCAGAGTTCTATAACTCACTGAGTTTTGAGAATCATGGATCAACTGGAATTATCATAAAAACTGATATGGGCTCCAGACAATAGCTAAATTATTGGGTATATATACCCCCACGACTCAATATAATAAAAGTAAAGCATAACCATTCTTGAATAATCAAGACCATGGATAATCATTCACCATCACAATTACTAAGGCATCAGTTCAAGCATTTAGGAATCCTAAACATGTAATTACATAGGGGAACATATTGTTGGATCATACTACAATCAACAAGTCCTTGAATCAAGCACTTCACACATATTTAAGTCTTGGCATGTACCAGAGAACACATAATTGGGGAACATCATGCTATTATGTTACAATTCATTCATCAAAGACTTAGCATGTATCAAAGAACACATAATTATGGAATTTCATGCTATCATGCCATAATTCATTCACTCAGGCTTTTCAACAAACACTTGGCATGCATGGGATTACCTATAATTGGGGATTTCTAATAAACATTCTAGAATGGATCTAATCCCTTCACATAATCATTTTATCAAACATATGGGGAGAATGATTTGCCTATTCAACAATTTCTACACCTAATTGACATGAACACACCACTTAACAAGCAACTTGAAGAGGGTTTATCATGAACATCACCTAAATATTACATACTAGGGCCAAAGCTTGAAAACCTTGCAAACAAAAATGAATCACAACTCAATAATTGCATGAATATCAATTTCAACTCACATGAATCATGAAAATCCACAAACATAAGATCTTTGAATATACAAAAATGGTTCTTGATCTTATTGGATGAAAGTGACCCAAAAATAAATATCTACATACCTTAGAGAAACTCTTTCTTAAAAGCCTTTGGAGAGATTCTTGAAAAGTTTATGAAGGAATCTTGGTGATTGGGATCTTGATTTAGGAACTCTAGATGTTGTTCTTGATGAGAATTGAGAGTAAACAAGTATTTTTAGGTTTAAATCAGGTCAAATCCCGTGTTTAGGAGTATATATAGGGGCTGGGAAAAGACCTTTTTTGCCCTTGGAATTAAACTGAAAAATCTCGATTTTACATGCTAGCGCGATGCGCCATTATCGTGCCAGCTTATTGAAACTGGTTGATGGTGCGATGCGGTGGAAATCAAGTTGCCACCTTGATTGTGAACTGGAAAGGCACCGCAACACGGTGGAATTACGTTAGTGCATTGAAAATTGACAATTCTAAAATTAAGCCTTGGTGCGATGCGCCATAATCGCGGAGGCTCATTGGATTTTGATGATTGCTATTTTGGCTAGCTCTGCGATGCGCTAAAGTGCCAGGTGGAATACTATCTCACTAAAATAGCTTTAACTCATAGCACGAGTGTCGGATTTGGGTGAATTTTGTATCAACGGAAAGCTTGTTCATTCTCTACATGAAAAAAGTCGATATTGGGGAAATTCTGCATGGTTCAAAATACTTCTTAGTTGGGAAGACACTTCTCAACTTTTTAGGATCGGATTAACACTTCACTAAACATGCACTAAGGATTAGGCTAGGAGAGAATTTTCTGGGGTCTTACAATATCTCCCCATTAGAAATATTTGTTCTTGAATGTCACTTTATAGGCTAAGAATACTGATCGACTGAACTTACTCAAGGAACAAGAGAATCCAAAACATGACTATGCAACTGGAACTACTAATATTTTGAACTCTCATACTGTACATGCATATCTGATGCTGGAATACTTAACTGAAGCTACCCATAAGCTGAATTCTCATAATAGATATGCATATCTAATGCATGGATGCATAACTAGGCTGATCTTATGAATACATGACCGAATAAACTGAAAAACTAAACTCTTTCTACTGAATATGCATATCTAAGGCATGAATGTATGACTGAACTGACTCTCGAAAGCATGAATGGCTATGCAATAACAGTTGATGTTAAATTCATAAGGAGAGTCTGAACATGAAAATCAATGAGTCTAGGGACATGAAAGCATTGTAATATCATGGGTTATCTCCCCCTTGGGACTCTGTGTCCGTCTAAACATACTTCGCTGAAATACTAGGGCAGTGCATTAGGCACCTACAAACTGGGTCATGATTGACCGATTGAGATTTGAAACTAATACATGAATCATGCTGACATCTAAGCTCAAAATAGGAGCAGAGGATCTAACATTGCATATCACAAAGATGAAGGACTCATAATATACCCGAATCTATATCAGGGAACCTTTCCTGATCATGGTAGGTCTGAAGCACATAAAGTCTATTCTGACGCTGACCACTACGGGCACCAAAAGGGGCACCCTACTGATGGAACTCTCTACCTCTCTAAGGTAGCGCTCTACATTCTTGTATCCTATGGACTAGATCATCACAACCAAGGAACGCATCACTACCGGCTCTACACATACCTAGGTGGATCTTGCCATACTCTCCACAAATAGGATTGGTACGAACACCACTAGCACTACTCAGGGCTTTGGAGCCTAGAGCCCCATTATAATTGACATCCCTAAACTTTGATCCGGATACACTAGATGATGATGGATCTAGGAGTAAGAATATCTGACTATGCTGAAAATGGCTACCACCCTAGGATCCTGCCTAAGAGAAACTATGACTATATATCCTGGCTTTCTTACTCTTACTCTGTCTCTCTCTCTCTCTTTATTTACATCAATTTGCTACACATGTATCATCAGTCTAGCAAGGTCCATATCATCATGAAGCATAGCAGTTCTACACTTCTTCAATACTAACCTAGACACACCAGTCACAAACTTACTCATACTCGCTCTAGGGTCAGCTATTAAGTCGGGAGCATACTTATCTAACTGGTTAAACTTAAGACAATACTCTTTCACTATAATGGATCATTGCCTTAGGTTCATGAACTCTACTACCTTAGCTTCCCTTATCTCTAGTGGGAAAAACTTATCTAAAAAGGCATTCTGAAACTCCTACCAAGTCTCGAGAGTTGCATTCTACCCTCTAACCTCCTTCCATATCACAACCTAATCATGAGCAATATCCATCATCATATAGGATGCTAAATCTACACTCTCCTCCTCAGAAATATGCATAACCTGGGTGATCTTCTTTACCTCCTTAAGATAAAGTTGTGGCTCCTCACCTGCTATTGACCCATAGAACTCTAACAGGTTCATTATCATAAAATCTCTAATTTTCGCTATGGCAGAACCCCCATCTTGATGAGGTGGGGCCACAGCCTGATAATTACCCTGAACATTAGTTACAGCTTAGGCTAGCGCCTAAAAAACTGCCCGAAACTCTGTACGTGATACATGCTCATTCTCAGGATGTACGGGTTGAGGTGGCTAGTCATCAACCCTATGGGAATTATCTCCGTGAGGAGGCATTCTCTTTAAATAGAAGAAAGAGGTGGATTAGACTGAGGATCAACTTGAGCTCATGCTCAATCACAAGATATGAATACTGAAAGAAGGGAAACTTCTCCTAAAAACATATCATAGCCTCTTGTACATAAAGGTGGCACGCAATATACCCATGCATAAGACTCTACTAGATATGTCTTTTAAGACTCCTTAGGACACTATTGAACATTAGGCTCTGATACCAAGTTTGTAACGACCTAATTTTCTGAAACTACAATGTCACACGGTGCTTATGATCTAGAAAGACAAAAAGCCAACCCTCTACTTATATCTGTACCTGGACACTACATAATATAAATAATAAAGATGAAAACTGGCCATAAGGTTCAAAACATCTAAAAATACTCAAAATTTAAAACTGAATACTAATACATCTGTCTGAAAAATCTCTAAATTGTCTGAGCTATGGAGTTAATGGGACATGTCCCCAACTAAATCTGTCTACTAAAACTAAACAAATTCTGATGCTATAATGATAAAAAGATCATCCTCGAATGAAGAGGACTTACTATTATGTCTACTGCTGCTGACTAGGACTGAGCTGTTAAGGGTACTCTGGATTTCATGCCTCTGAACTTATGGTGTCAAATAAAACACCATAGTGGAAATACATCAGTAGGGGAATATAACAAGTATGCAGACGAGGTAAGGCTAAATTTAAGGGCTTATGTATGAATAATTACTTAACTAAATAATCATGAGGGTACTGAATGAGAACACATGAATGAATGTACAAACCATAAATACAACCATCACAACTCTGAATACTGAAACTCGAATACTGTATTACTGTCATCTGAACTCACTACTGATACTAATATACTAAACAACTGAATTATCTAATACCGATAACTGAGTTGAGATCATTCTTATCTAGCGAGTGATCTAAAAATATAAGGATACTGATGCTGATTGACTAAATATAGTTACGTCAATAACTGAATTTTGAGGTTTTTACTCTCAACTGACTATATCAGAGATCAAACCTCTCTAATGGATAATTTCAAAATCTACTATCAATGAGAAGAAAAGATTATGTCCAAATCTGACAACAAGAATACTCAACTAAATCTGTGACTGAGATCAAACAAATCTAATAGGTGATCTCTAGATCTGATAACAAGAATACTCAACTAAATCTGAGACAGAGATCAAGACTATTTGATGGGTGATCTCTTTATCTGATACTAAATAAATTTATATGGGACCAAGCCTATCTAACGTGTGGTCCATAAATCAATAGAACTATCTGTGTTCCTCACTAAGATAGATAACTATATCTGACAATCCTAATTTCTAAAGATTGATACTGAAAATGCAACTGTGGAAAGTACTCACTTGACCGACATGCCCCGCATATAAATTGTTGGGTCAAAGCTATAACCCAAGTTGGAAAGGTGGCAATACTGTGCCATGGGTAAAGACCTCTCTGGTCAAGCCTATCTAACAGGTGACCTTTGTAAGAAGTCAAGCCTAAGGCAATATAATAGTCAAGCCTATCTAATGGGTGACAAGCCTTTCCTAACGAGTGACTCCTACATCCTGCATTGGCTACGTAGTTCTGGAGTTTAGAAATTTCTTCTAACGACTCTGACGCTCTGACGGAGAGCTGCCATCCCTGCCCTCACTCAGTGCTAGCTCTTACTCCCAACTGAAAGACTCTTATTGATTCTTAACTGAACATAAACTAAGTTGAATTTGATACTGATCATGTTTCTCAAATGATCTAACTAGGTTAAGATGAATTCACTTAGCTCCGTATCTGACAGAATACTACTGAATCTCTTTATCTGACTGAATGACACTGAGCTTTGAATAGATTACTCAATTACTATAGAGGTCTGAACTGAACACTTGAATACTACTAGATCTGAGTTGGGTACAGTACTAAGGCTAGATTATGAGCAATATTGAGATTACAATGATTACAGAGATTACTGAAATTTCTTAAGTTTTGTATCAGTATGAGAATATAGAGTTCTATAACTCACTGAGTTCTGAGAATCATGGATCAGTTGGAATTATTGTGAAAACTGACACGGGCTCTAGACTGCAGTTAAATTATTGGGTATAAATAACCCTAGAACTCGATAACATAAAAGTAAAACATAACCATTCTTGAATAATCAAGACCATGGACAATCATTCACCATCACAATCACTAACACATCACTTCAAGCATTTAGGAATCCTAAACAAGTAATAACATAGGGGGACATGTTATTGGATCATACTCCATTCAACAAGGCCTTGCATCAAGCACTTCGTACATATTTATGTCTTGGCATGTACCGGAGAACACATAATTGGGGAACTTTATGTTATCATGTTACAGTTCATTCATCAAATACTTAGCATATAATAAAGTCTTAGCATGTATCAAAGAGCACATAATTGGGGAATTTCATGCTATCATGCCACAATTCATTCACTAAGGCTTTTCAACAAACACTTCACATGCATAGGCTTACACACAATTGGGGATTTCTAATCAACATGCTAAAATGGCTCTAATTCTTTCACATAAGCATTTTATCAAATATATGGGGAACATGCTTTGTTTCTTAAAGAATTTCTACACCTAATTGACATGAACATATCACTTAACAAGAAGCTTAAAGATGGTTTATCCTGAACATCGAATGAATACCACATAATAGGTCTAAATCTTGAAAAGCTTACAAAACAACATGAATCACAACTCAATAATAACATGAACATCAATTTCAACTCACATGAATCAAGAAATCCCACAAATATAAGATCTTTGAATTTAAAAAAAAAGGGTTCTTGAGCTTCTTGGATGAAAGGGACCCACAAATAAGCATCTACGTACCTTACAGAAACTCTTTCTTGAAAGCCCTTGGAGAGATTCTTGAAAAGTTAACAAAGGAATCTTGATCATTGGGGTCTTGATTTATGAACCCTAGATCTTGTTCTTGAAGAGAATTGAGAGAAAACCAATATTTTTAGGTTAAAATGAGGCCAAATCCTGTGTTAAGGAGTATATAGAGGGTTTGGGAAAAGACCTCTTTCTCCTTTGGAATTAAAAAAAAAAAATTGATTTTACATTCTGGCGCGATGAACCATAATTGTGCCAGCTTAGTGTAAATTAGAGAATTGGGAAACTGGTTGATGGAGAGACATGGTGGAAATCGCGTTGCCACCTTGGTTGAAAACTGAAAAGGCACCGCAAAATGGTGGAATCGCGTTGGTGCACTGGAAGTTGACAATTCTAAAATTAAGTCTTGGCACGATGCACTATAATAGCAGAGTATCACTGGATTTTCATGAGTTTGTTAGGATTGACAGAGAAAATTTCTTAGAATTAGATCTTCTATGAAAACCCTAGCTTGTTCTTGAGAGGTTTTTAAGAGAACAGAGTGTATTTTTGTTGAAACGTTGTTGAATCGCGTGTTAAAGGGCTTAAATAGGGGTGGGAAGTTGACCATTTTAACCCTGGACACATCATTTCATTTCAGTAAAATTTTCCCGAACTGAACCCCTGGCGCAATGTGGCGCTATCTCGCTGTGTCACTGGAATTTGAAAATTAGTACACTAAGAGATGGAACGACATGGGGCCATTGTGTTTCCCCTTCCTTTATGAACTGGAACTTTGGCACGATGCGTAGGAAATTGCTCTAAGACACTGGAAAAAGGAAAATTCTAAATTTGGGCTCTGGCGCGATGTGCTATGATTGCGGACCCCTACTGGAATTTTCCAAATACCATTTCCCTTTGTGGAACAGCGCGCCACTGATTAATATGGCATTTTTTTATGATGGTAACATAAAATAGTCATAACTTCTATCCCAGTTATCTGATTTGGGCAAATCTTATGTCGATGGTAAGATTTTTGAATTTTCTACATGAAAAAAAGTAAAAATCTTAAAAATTCCTCATGGAATAACCATCATTAAATTTAGAAGATAATACCAGACATTTTTTAGATAAAATTAGCTAGGAAAAGTATGGGATATTACAATATCTCCCCTTTGAGATCATTCAACCTCGAATGAGACTCCCTGAGATGAGAGAAAAAACAGCTAACGTACATACTAAACATGAATAACTGGAACATGATCTCATGAATGACATGATTGACAAGTTCAACATATAATACTGAATGTGCATATCTTATGCATGTTACCTGATTCATGAATGCATGATTGAGTATTCTGAAGAACTAAGTTTCTCACAATAAGAATGCATGTTTGATGTATAATTACATAACCTAAGTGATGCATGCGTGCATGACTGAATATGCAACGGTACTTGATACCAAGTTTCTAATGGGAACATGAGCATAAATTTGCATACCAAGTTTTTTATGAACACCGAATATGAAACTAAGATTAAAGAGAACTGTTACCTTGAGCTTTATCTGTGTTGGTGAAGAAGAGGTGAGGATACTTGGTACGCATGTCTGCCTCTGCTTTCCAAGTAGCTCCCTTGATGGACTGATTTCTCCAAAGAACCTTATCTAGAGGGAGTTCTTTGTTCCTCAATCTACGAGTCTGATAGTCTAAGATTTCGATTGGAATCTATTCATAAGAGAGAGTGTTCTGAACATCAATGCTCTAAATAGGGACTACAACTGATGGGTGTAATACCCAGCATATTTCTAAGCTAGGAAGTGAATAAGTATTCCTACGTATGAAATCTCCTATCCTGTGATTCATACTTGAGTACATGACTTACAATGAATATCCTAGTGATAGGATAGCTTATGATGCATTAACCATGTTCATATGAGTCACTTAAGGTAATACAAGCTAAGAGTTTTTGAATCCATCAAGGTTTAGTGTTTGATTTTGCAAGGGTCATCTTTGAAAAAGTATAACTCGATGTTAATGTGTTATTTTGGCTGATTTAGACCCACCAAATTGTAGAGAATAAAATTATCTTTCCAACCATACCAATTTCACCATAATCTAATATCCGACCAAAAATTTATGCCTATTTTTTTGATTAGGCGATTGGTTAGGCTCCTCCCAACCTAGCTTAGGCAATCTCTTGGGCGCTGCCTAAGTCAGTTCTAAGTACCAAAAACACTCCGTTTTGAATTATATTTAGGGTAATTAAGTCTTTTAACAATTCTTACACGTCCCTAAACTTAACCCTACGAAATATATAGCTTCTAAACATATTACAACCCTATTATCATCTCAAAGATCATCATCCAAGAGCACTAAAAGAAAAAAATAACTAGGGTTGCGTAACTAAGCTTAAATATCCGATTTCTAGGAAATTCCTCTGTCAATCAACAAGAATCTTCCTTCTAAGGTATGCGTGAGTTGATTTATGCATCCCTTTCATCCATAAAGCTCAAAAACCCTTTTTTCCATTATAAAGTATGATTTCTATATTATTGGGTGTTGATGATCTTGTTGTTGATATTGGGTGATTCCCAAGATGGAATCTTTATATGTTCTTATGAATTCATGATATCTTATAAGTTGGAAACATGTAAATTTGGTTGTTCATGATGTATAATTTGATTATTTCACCTATGCTTAATATGTGCATGTAAGGTGTTTGGTAAAATGCCTAAGAAACTAGAAATCATACAATATAGGTAAATTGTGACTAAGTGAAGGATTCATGATATGCCCTTACGTTCCAATGTCTTCTTGTTGATAATGTGCCTTGTAAATATTGTTGGAATACTCATGAACTATTCTTATGAAATTATGTTATGTTTACTTGTAAATCCTACTTATGAACAAGATGTATGATAACCAAGCAATCCACATGAACTTCCACGCTATTGGTATGTGTTGCCAATATGATTATGGAATGAAATTGATATTAAGATTGTCCAAGTACTTCCATGTGATATGAAATCCTTTCCATGCAATACATTTTTGATAACCATGCTTAGTATGAGATCCCTACTTATGATATTATAAATTATGGACTTTACTCTTATGATTAAGTCAGTCATGTGTGTCAGTTTCCTTCCATCTAGTCTTGGGGGTACTTGTACCCAAAAACTATAGTTGTGTGCCTAGATCCATGTCATTTTTCACATTATCTGAACTCAATCTATGATTCCATAGAATTCAGTTAGTCATGTGACTCAGGAAAACCTCATGATCTTAGTCAGTTGTCAGATATCAGTAACATTCTGCCAGTCAATGGAATTCAGTAAGATTAAGTCATGCACAATTAGTTATTCATGTCTAGTCCCTCCAGATGGGAGTAGAGGTTAGCACCGAGTGCATCGAAGGATGGGAACTCACCCGCCAGATCAGGGTGTGATTCTTAGTAGTCATCCTTGTTTTTCAGAACTACATAGCAAGTGTAGGTTGAGACATCTTAACCCGTCAGATTAGGGTTGATGAGGTGGCTTAAACCATTAGTTTACGATTCCCACCGTTCTCAGTAAGTACCCGCCAGATAAGGGTCACTCACAGGCTGTCCTTACCCATGGAACGGTATTGACACCCCTCTAGTTGGGGCATAGATTGGACCCCATCTTAGCCATAACGGAATACATGGGGCATGCCAGTTAAACACTACTTCCCACAGTTTCAGTATCAGTCTCAGTAAAAGAACTCAGGGCGTTCTTTAGATTTCAGTATATACAGGATTGTCAAATACAGTCATCCATGTTATCAGTTTCAGTATCATTCATGACAGTTATCAGTAAATCATGTATTAGCTTACGGGTCATGCTATCATATATTCGTGGTCCCAGTTTCTATATATGTGTGTTTGCACTCCCACGTTCATATTAGTCAGTCAATGTTGTTCATGCATGAAACCCTTTATGTTCATCCTACCTTCCTTGTATACTCAGTACTCCAGTTGTACTGACTCATTTGTGCTATGGTGTTTTCTTTTTATGTTTCACCACAGGTTACGAGATACGAACTCCAGCCCAGCAGTAGCAGAAGCATTCTAGTCGCAGAGACATAGTGAGTCCTCATTGATTCGAGGACAATATGATTTGATATATTTATTTATTTCTTCAGTTTAGTTTTATGGAGTTAGTTGGATACATGTTCCTTCAACTCCATATTCAGATAGTTTAGAGGCCTTCAGATTTATGTTCAGACTTAGCTTTCATATTGAGTTGTTTTGGGTATTTTCACTCACATGATTTTATTTAGTTGAACCTTATGGCCTTATAGTTCTATGTATTCCGCATTATTATATCATGATTTGGAGTATACAGGTACAGATATAAGTCATGGGTTAGTTTGTCGTCACTCTAGGTCATGAGCACCGTGTAGCATTCTAGTTCAGCGAATCGGGGTGTTATAATGGGTTACCTATGCACTTGAGCAAAGAGACATGAAAGACTGGATGAAATGAGGCTAGATCTAAAGAAAATTTGAGCTGATAAGCTACCTTTCTAAATTGACTGGGAACCTTGAAGGGACCGACATATCGAGGACTGAGTTTCCCTTTCTTACCGAACCATTTCACTTCCTTCATGGGAGAGATATTTAGATAGAAATAGTCACCAATCTTGAACTCAAGATCTTTTCTATGAACATCTGCATAAGACTTCTGTTGGCTCTGAGCGGCGCGAAGTCTTTCTCTAACTAACTGGACTTTCTCTAACTCATCAAATACAAAATCAGGACCTATGACTAAGGCATCACTAATTGCGAACCAACCAATTGGAGATCTACATCTCCTACCGTAGATAGCTTTGAATGGAGCCATGTAAATACTGAAATGATAGCTTTTGTTGTATGAAAACTCAATCAAATGCAAGTGGTCATCCAAAATACCCTTGAAATCGGTTGCACACGCCCTTATCCTATCTTCTAACTTCTAAATAGTCATTTCGACTTGTCCATCTATCTTAGGATAAAAGGTTTTACTAAGATGAACTTGGGTACCAAGAACCTTTTGGAATACTTTCCAAAAATGAGAAGTGAACTGGGTACTTCTGTCTGAGATAATGGACAACAGAACACCGTGCAATCTAACCAACTCCCTGATATAGAGTTTTGCGTAATCCTTGGCTAATAAGAAGTATGAACTGTAAGGAAATAGTCTGATTTGGTCATTCTACCTACAATAACCTAGACTGAATCATGCTAATGATGAGTTCGAGGAAAATCCATCACGAAGTCCATGCTCATAACTTCCCACTTCCAAGAAGGAATACTAAACTCCTACATGGACCTACTAGGTTTCCGATGCTGTATATTAACCTGCTAATATGTAGATCACTTAGCCACAAACTCTATAATGTCTCTCTTCATCCCACTCCACCAATAGATTTTTTGCAAGTCGCTGTACATCTTTGTGGACCCTAGATAAATAGAGTAGCGCACACCATGCGTTAATGCAAGAATTCGCTGCCTTAATTCATCTACACCTGGAACACAGAGACGACCCCGACAACACAAAACACAATCTCCCCCTTAGGAGAAAACCTCTACTTTTTGATCCTGAACTGACTCTTTCAACTTGACAAGGCTAGGATCTCTATCTTGTTTTTATTTTACCTCAGAAGCTAGAGATGATTCTGAACTACTCTGAACCCATATATCACCCTCATCTGTATCGACTAAGAAAACACCTATTTTGGCAAGCTGATGTACTTCCTGAGCTAACTTCTTCTTAATGTCATCCACATGAGTAACACTACACATAGATAGTCTACTGAGAGAGTTGACACTACGTTGGCCTTGCTCGGAATATAAAGGACACTCATGTCATAATATTTCAAGAGCTCTAACCACCTTCTCTGACAACGATTGAGATCTTTTTGAGAAAAGACATACTGAATACTTTTAAGATCTATGAAACCATCTACATGAACTCCGTAGAGATAATGCCTCCAAATCATCAAGGCAAAGATTACGGCTTCTAACTCAAGATCATGAGTAGGATAATTCCTCTCATAGGGTTTAAGCTATCTGGAGGCGTAGGCTATGACCTTACTATGCTGCATGAGGACAAAACCCAAACCTACTCTAGATGCATCACAATACACTATGAAACCATCTGGACCATCTGAAAGAGCTAATACTGGAGCTGAGGTTAGTCGAGGCTTCAACTCCTGAAAACTTTTCTCGAAAGAATGTGAACGCTGGAACTTGACTTTTTTCTGAGTCAATCTAGACATAGGGGATGCAATTGAAGAAAATCCCTGAACAAACCATCTGTAATATCCAGTCAAACCCAAGAAACTACTGATATCTTATAGAGAGATAGGAAGAGGCCAGTTTCTTATTGCTTTGATCTTTTGAGGATCCACTCTAATTCCACCACTGGAAATTAAATGACCAAGTAATGCTACCGACCTTAGCTAAAATTTGCACTTACATAATTTGGAGAATATTTGATGATCTCTGAGATTCAGAAGTACTATTCTGAGATGGTCTGCATGATCATGCTCACACGGGAATAGACCAGAATATAATCTATGAAGACAATGACGAATATCTCCAAGTACTTCTTAAATAGACTGTTCATCAAGTCTATAAAAGATGTTGTGCATTGGTAAGACCAAAGGAGATAAGAATTCCAAATGACCATACTAAGTACAGAAAGCTATTTTTAGAATGTCACCTTCTCTAACTCTGAGCTGATGATAGTCGGATCTGAGGTCTATCTTAGAGAAAAACTGGCGCCCTGAAGTTGATCAAACATGTCATCAATTCTGGGAAGAGGATACTTATTCTTGATCATGACCTTATTGAGTTGATAGCAGTCAATACACATTCTGAGAGAACTGTCTTTCTTGCGCATGAATAATACTGGAGTGCCCCACGAGGAAACACTGGGCCCGATGAATCCCTTATCTAAGAGTTCCTTCAATTATTCTTTCAGTTCTCTGAGTTCTGCTGGTTCTATTCTATATGGAAAAAAAGATATAGGCTGAGTATTTGGAAGAAGATCATTACCGAAGTCTATTTCCCTTTCAGGAGGAATTCTAGAAAGATCTTCGGGAAAGACATCTGAATATTTATTCACTACTCGGACTGATTCATGACTGAGAGTTTTAAAACTAGTGTCCTTAACTAGAATAAAATGATAGACACATCCTTTAGATATTATTTTCCATGACCGAAGGTAGGAAATAAGCTGACCTTTGAAAATGGATACACTATCCTTCCACTCTAGGATTGGTTCATTTGGAAACTAAAATTAGACTATTCTTTTTCTGCAGTTGACCGTGACATGGCATGAATGAAGCCAATCCATGCCAAGACTGACATCAAAATCAGTTATCTCTAATTTGACTAAGTCAGCTAAAGTGACTTTCTAAAATATCATAACTGGGCAGTTCCTATATACCCGCTGAGCTATGATGGTTTTACCTACTGGGGTAGAGACTGAAATGGGCTCTGCTAGAATTTCAGGACTAACTCCGAAATCAACTGCTATATAGGGAGTAATATAAGACAAAGAATCTCCTGGATATATCAAAGCATAAACATGCATATGAAAGATATGTAACATACCAGTAACTACATCAGGAGAATTTTCCTAATCCTATTGGGAATAAAGATCATAGAGCTTATTTGGGCATTTCCCACTAGTTGTACTGGTGGTGGCACCCTACTTATTTGGGCGACTGAACTAAGCTGAGTAGCGGAGATGACTCTGATAACCTAACTGAGGGTAGTCTCTAACTCTGTGGCCTAGCTTGGCACAAATAAAATAGAGATCGCTACCAGCTCTGTAAGCACCCTTGTGGTTCTTACCACAAGTCTAACAAAGAAGATTAGTTCTGGCATTGAAAACACTTCCCTGGGACCTATATACTAGCACTCTATCTCTGTTACCCTCCCTGAACTTAAAAATTAAAGCATTGGCTGAAGAAGGAGCTGGAACTGATCACTTAGGAAAAAACTGGGAGTGGTTTCCTCCTTCTGATTTAGGTTGAGCGAAGTTGAAACAACATGTCTTCTCTTTTTTATTCTTATTCTCTCTCTACTTAATCTTCTACTCCTGTATCTACTCAGCAGAGATCAAAAGCCTAGCAAAAGTCATGTCACTGTTCAGCATGGAAGATCTGCACTTATTTACTACGCTATTATTTACTCCTGAAGTGAACTTACTCATCTTGGGTTAGCTGTCTGCAACCTCATGAGGGGCATATCTAGCTAATTGAGTAAATTTTAAGAGAATACTCTTTCACCATCATATTTCCTTACCCGATGTTGATAAATTCTATCACCTTAGCCTCTCTAAGCTCTTGGAGAAAGAATTTATCTAAGAATGTGGTGATAAACTCCTCCTACTCTATAGGAACAGTATCACCTGACCTTTCTAACTTCCACTATTTGAACTAATTATGAGCCACATCCTGTAACGGATATGCATCTAGCTCAGCACTCTTAATAGTAGTCACCCCTATGATGTCTGTCACCTTATGAACTTGATTAATGAATTCCTGAGGATCTTCATCTACCTCAGACCTAGGAAAGGATGGGGGATTCATTTGGGTGAAGTCCCAAATCCTAGTTACAGCTGAGTTGGCCACTGGGTTAGCCGGAATGACTACTGGCCATTCCTTTTGAGCGGCAAATGATTGAGCAAGAGTAGTGAATGTGGCCTTGAACTTCATATGAGAAACATGATCGCCCAAAAGATCTTCGGGCTGACGGGCTGACTAATTTTTGTTTCTTCTTTTAGGAGGCATGTTCTGTAGAAGAAGGGAATACAGATTAGTCTAAGAGATTGACTTGAGATTATGATCATTGGCACAATATGAATACTGAAAGAGGTGAAACTATTCCTAAAACAAATTATAGCCTTTTGTTCATAAATGTGGCACGTAACACACCCATGTACAAGAATCTACAAAATGCGTCTTTCAGACTTCCTAGGACACTATTGAACCTTAGGATCAGATACCATGTTTGTAAGGCCTAAAATCTAATACCCAGAATGGTACACAGTGATCATGAGCCCAAAGGACCATAAGCTAACCCATGACTGATATTTATACCTGTATACTGCATAAAATACTTTATAACTTGGAAACATGAACTGAAAATCCATAAGGTTCAATACTAAACATGATCTGAATGATATAACATCTGTGTGGGGTAATACAATACCCAAAATAAAACTGAACATATTGAAGTCTGAAATATGATAGTCTAGAAAACCTCTAATTGACTGAACTATCTGAGTAAGGAGTTGATGGGAAATGTCCCCAACTAACTCCAATTAATAAACTGATTAATAAGATAATAAGGAAATAATTATATCCTCAAAAGGTGAGGACTCACTTCAAACTCTGTTTGTGGATATCTAAAATCTACTATTGCTCTGGAGCTTGTGTCTCTAAACCAATGGTATAAGACACCATAGCGTAAATGTGTCAGTACTTTAATGTAATGGTATGCATGTGAGGTAGGCTAAATGCATGGGGTTCATATACATGAATAATAATAATAACTGACTAACTATCATGAGCATGAGAATACATGCATGAGATATAACAACTGACACTAATACTGAGAGAACATGATTACTAAATCTAAATAAAACTAATAACATGAATGATTGTATCTGATAGTCCTGAATCTGATGGAACTATGTAAGTTCCATATTGTATCTGAGTTGAGTGTATCTGATAGTCCTGAAATATGAAGAACTATCTGAGTTCTATTATGAGACTTATTGACTATATTTGACAGTCCTAATTCTGTATATAAAACTGTGGGAAGTATTTATCTAACCAACATACCTCTAATATACCATTATGGCTGAGTTGGGGTCCAATCTGCTAACCCAATTGGAAGGGTACCAATATTGCACCACTGGTAAGGGCAAGTTATGGGTAACTCTCATCTGATAGTGTCCCCTATACGAGAACGATGCAACCCTTATCTGAAAGTACTTATCCACCTCATCAACCCTCATCGACAGTGTTGATGTCTTAATCTATACTGGTTACATAGTTCTAGAATGCAAGGATGATTGCTAAGAATCACACTCTCATCTGATAGTGTGTGTCTACATCCTTAGGTTTAGTTAGTGCTAATTTCTAATCCCATCTGAATGGACACTAAATATGACTTATTGAACTAAACATGAGATAAATTTTTGAATTTTGTTGACTAACAGAATACTACTGATATCTAACAACTGACTGAGGTCATGATATCACAGAGATTCCTGAGTCATAATTTTGTCTGATGTCTAAGGATCATAGCTTGATTGAGAGTATTATGAAAACATGACATGGCTCTAAGCACACAGCTAATATTTTGGGTACGAGTACCCCTAGGACGCGATGGAAGGAAATTGACCAAGCATAACTTATTTGACCATATGACTAGCATCATAATCCATATTTCATTTATAGAAGCATTTCACCAAAACATGTGATAGGCATAACTTGTACATATATGGGGATTTCATGATATCATACTAGTTGGGCATTGTTCCTTCATCTAGCCATTTAATAAAACATATGGTAAGCATAGCACTTAAAGACAACATTATACAACAATTAATCATCATTATTTATCTCTAATTTCATCATTCTAGGGTTTATTCATAGGTTCACATGAATATACATCTATACAAATCAATTCCACATAAAATTGATCACCCAACATGGATTTGAATTCAATTTATCATTCTCAACATAAACAAAACAAACCCAACATGAAATTCTAAAAGAAATCCACAAACTTAAACTTAGAAAGGAGATTCTTGGACTTCATGGACGAAAGGAGTCCATGAATGAACACTACACATACCTTAGTTCATGATTTCGTGAAGATTGACGGAGAAAATTTCTTAGAATTAGATCTTCTACAAAAATCCTAGCTTATTCTGGAGAGCTTTTTGAGAGAAAAGTGTATTTTGGTGAAAAATGGTTGAATCATGTGTTAAAAGGCTGATATATGGGTGGGAAGTTGACCATTTTAACACTGGATGCATCATTTAATTTTAGTAAAAAAATTTTCAACTAAACCCCTGGCATGACGCGACAGTAT
The DNA here is from genome assembly GCA_030864225.1 of Capsicum baccatum var. pendulum. NCBI lineage: Eukaryota > Viridiplantae > Streptophyta > Magnoliopsida > Solanales > Solanaceae > Capsicum > Capsicum baccatum. Next base: position 235,093,430 of record CM061552.1, read on the forward strand.
CGCACCATGTCACTTGAATTTGAAAATTGGTAAACTGTGGAATGGCACAACATGAAGCCATTGCGTTGCCCCTTCCTTTATGACCTGAAACTTTGGCACGAAGTGGAGAAAATCGCGCTAAGACACTGGAAAAGGACAATTCTAAATTTGGGCCCTGGTGCAATGCGCCATAATCATGGACACCTACTGGAATTTTCCAAATGTCATTTTCTCTTGTGGCGTGGTGCGCCACTGACTAATATGGTGTTGTTTTACAATGGAAACTTGAAATAGTCATAACTTTTGATCCAGTTATCGGATTTGGACAAATCTTATATCGATGGAAAGCTTATTAAATTTCCTAAATGAAAAAACTAAAAATATTGAAAATTCCTCTTAAAATAACCATCATTCAATTTAGAAGCTATTACTAGACTTTCTTAAGATAAAATTAGCTAGGAAAATTATGGGGTATTACATCTCCAGTCTTTGTCATACTTGACATAGCCTATTACAACAAGGCCCTAATTTGGATCATGTCAAGTTGGTATCAGATCCTAGGTTTCAGTGTCATGGGGTGTCCATAAAGCCATGTCGAGTAGAGTCTTGCTTATGGGTGTGTCGTGCACCACACTTATAAATAAGAGGCTACGAGGCATTTAGTAATGTTCCACTTTATTGTTGTTCCACTTACAGGCTATGGAGTCTAAGGTCTTAAACTATTTCCTAAATATTATTTTGGTTTATTTTTCAGATCATGTCCTTTCAGCGATCCAAAGTTTGTGGAAATTCACCCATCCCACTCAAGGATGACATGGATGGATATAGTTCAACTTATGGGGCACATACCCAGTCAAGGGTTGTAGCTTCTAGTTTTCCCTGTAGAGTCCCACCAGTTTTCACTAACCCTATTTCAGAAGGTGGCACTCATTCTTGATTACCTAAATGAGAGGTTAGTAATACCGAGTTTTGTTATTCTATTAAGTTCTATTGATATAAGAAAGAACAAGGAAAGGTCAGGAAATAAGCAAGGTCAGAGATCTCAATTTTTTGGACAAAGGGGAGGCCAATATTATGGTGGTAAGTGCTCCAAGGAGGAAGAATGGGTTGGGTCCTAACTCTTGTTCAATTGGTAGTGCTACCTACCTAAAGCCATTGGGATAAAAACATTTTGAGATTGGTATTACTTTTAGGGTACAAGGTTTCTAACCTCAAGCTGGTGGGACCGAATCCACACCATCCTATCTTTCTTATAGATTTTATGGCCTTTTTTACTATTGTTAGTGTGAGAAAGGGAGGAATTATTGTTTTAATTGTGGCCAATTTGGTGATATGCAATAGGAGTGTCCCATAATGATTGGTGCTTGGGTAAATAGGGTACCGGTCTCCACTTCTCTAGGTTTTGCACCAAGGGGTGCTTCTTCTAGCTTCGATATTAGTTGGGATCATCTCAATGGCTTCACTATCCCTCGAGAGTCTGAAATATCTTCTGATATTGACACTAGTATATTAAAACTCTTTTTTTGTAATGTGTGTATGATTTTCTTAGTTTGGGGTCCCCTCTTTTTTGTGACCCCACTTATAGTTATGTATTTTTGTTTTATTCCCATGTTGTTTCAATTTTTTTTCTTTCTATTTCTACCCCATTAGGTTACTCCGCGATTGCTAAAAGAGTCTATGGGAGTGTGTGGTATCTAATTGTCTTGTTAGATTGGTTTGACTCAAATATGGTGGATTTTGATGTAACTTGGGGCATCGATTGATTATACTCATGCAATGCATTATAAGATTGTTGGGTCTATAAGGTCGTTATTAGACTCCATAGTGAGTTAGTTATAGAATGGGATGATGGTTACATTCCCTAATTATTAAGGGAAAGGTTACATTATAACTTAGAACTTAGAGATTGGTCTACAAGAGGTGTCTCTACCATTTGGTCCGACTTAGAGGTTATAACTCAAAGGGTCTTTCTATTTATTCAATTTTGGTGGTGCATGAATTTCTTGGTGTCCATTCTGATAACCCTTCTGGTGTCTTTCCAATAGGGAAGCTGAGTTTGGGATTGGTCTTGTTTTTGACACTTGTCTAATTTCTATTCTATCTTCTTAGAATGGTTTCAATTGAATTAAAAAAGCATAAGGGGAATAGATTCCCTAGGAATTAATAGGTTGTTGGTAGGTGAATAGGAAATATTAGGGCGTACTTCTGGAGGAGTAGATCATGTATGCATTTTCTGTATATGCATATTTTATATGGGTTCTTTTCTTAATAGTGCATTGTTATAAATAGACTCTCAGTGTAAATCTTAGATGATAATTTTTATGAAGGGAGTATGTTTGCTCGGGGATAAAAGTATGGGCAGGTTAGAGGTGAATTGTTAGGTTGGATAAGGTATGAAGAAGAGGTAAGCTTGATGGATCAGGGAATATAATAGTGGGAAAGTTGTGACTTATAGAATGAAAGTTTAGGCTGAATGGATGGATTAGGGGTTTTGTCATTTCATAGGTTAGCGCATGGAGTTTGTACGACTGTATTGGGCTCTAGGTAACATTAGGATAGATGAGGTTTTGGGTATAGGAAGACCAAGTGTCCCTAGTGTATATCCTTGGTCATACCCATTAGAGTAAGGGTGTTGTTCTTATAGGTGTCATGGGATGAAGGTTGAGGGTTAATCTAAGATTTTCCTTTAGCGGTGGACTTCAAGGGAAGGTCAGGTTGCATATTCTAGTGATTCTCTTCCATGTCAATTAAGAGAGTACTCTACTAGTGTTGTATGTATTCTTATAAAGCTTATGCCTAAGGTTCACATTTTTCATTTGCCTTATTCCCTGGATATTAGTGTTGAATATACATTACTTTACGTATGGTATATGCAATTATGTTTCTTTCAGTGTCCATTCCTAAGGACTCATTCTATGGTTGTTATGTCAGGATGGTTCTACATTAATGTCTAGGTGGTTGCTATGAGGTACTTAGTGCCTATGATATCGTGTCTTATTTTAGGGATCTTAGCAGGATGGCATGGATAATTCTTGCAATTTGGTTCCTTAATAACCCTTCCTATGATTAGGGTGGTAGTGTCTTAAAATGAGGAACATAGAATTTCCTTAGTGCGGAAGGGTCTAGGGTGACTACTAGAGTTAAGGTTTTGAAAGGTGAGGTAATATTTTTTTCATTAGAAATGGTTAGGAAAGGAATAGGTACTAAAAACCGTTGTGAAAGTTATAAGGGGTGCGAGATCTTTGGTGGGATAGATCATATTACAAGTATATTGGTGGTAGGCTCAAATATTGTGATTAGTAGATATACCAATGGTTGTATTGGGTACTTAAGAAGATTGTGTAGGAATGATTTATGAATATTTTTCATGGCATAATTGTGTCATGGTTTGTGGTTTTCAAATATATGTTGAGGTTTTTGTATTAGATCCTTGGTTATGGTTTTTCCATGTCTTTTATGTTTGTTTTTCATATAATAATAGTTATAGAGTGGAGTAGTGTTTCGGAATAGATGTAAGGAGTAGAGTCTGGTGGCTCAATTTAACTCCTTTTTACATAAATGGGATCGAACGTGGAAGTTAGGTGTGTTTAGGCTTAGTCTCTCGTGGCGATATTTCTATGGGAAATTGTAAGTCAACTTGCACTAGCTCTCTTACTTGAGTTTGATTTACCCACTATTCTATATGGTTGTGTGGAGGTAAAGTGTGGATGACCCTTCATTATTGTTTATTTTGGGTGATATTGGTATCTCAGATTCTTTTTCCTTAAGGAGGTCCTAGTGAGGATTTTGGGTAGATAAGTTCGTCGATATCAAAAAATAGACATGGCTTCGGTGAAGGTTTAATAGCGAAACCAAGAGTCTAAGAAAGCCTCTTGGGATGCGAAAGAGGACATGGAATCCAAGTATCTGTGTTGGTTCTTCATTCCAAAAACTCGTTTGTAAGGTATGGGTTCTTCGTCACATCTTGGTTTTCTAACTTGGGTAAAGAAAAGGAATTGTTTCTGTTGTATCTTTGTTTTCTAACTTAGTTAAAGGTCGGAATGGAGGTGTTGGGGTATAAATTATTCTTGGGATATGTGGTGATCTTCTCATCTTGGTTTATGTCTTCATTTTCTAAATTTGGGTGGAGGGAATTTTGATGAGTCTTAATGTGTTATCTCATACTTATTTTATCCCTTACCCGTCATTCGAGGACGAATGATCCTAAGTGGGGGAGAATGAAACATCTCATTCGAGGACGAATGATCCTAAGTGGGGGAGAATGAAACATCCTAAACTTTGGCCTTTACATAAATTCATGAGTTTTTGACACCCTGGGTATGGTACGACTCAAGGGTACCAGTCGTACCCTAGGATACAACTCAGGGTGCCTATCTTGTACATTAGGAAATGTGTTTTCAGTTTGGTTCTTCTCGAGGTATGACTCAACATCATTCTAGTCGTATGGAAGGATACGAGGTGTATGATTCCAAGTCATATAAAACTTGTGGACTAGTCCAGTTGAATCTGTCCAAGATATGGTTTGTGGGTACTTTTCGTACCCTAAGATACAACTTAGACCTAGGTGGTCATATGATAGTCAGTATAGGGGACCATGGTGTAGTCTAGGGTACGAGTTAGGGTACCATTCATACCCTACGGTACGACTAAGGGGGTTAGGCTTACCCTTCTAGGACATGGTTTTCAGCTTTTAAGCTGAGGGTAGTTCGGACATTTCCCACCTTAAATCCTTATGTCCCCACATTATATAACCCTTGGTGTCCTATCATAACACACTTTGAAGAATAGAAACACTTCAAAATACACTCCCAAATTCAATCTTGAAGATTGGAGGCTAGTGTTTCTACATGTGTTCTTTAAAGGGTTCAAGAGTCAAGTTTCTCTCTATAATCTTCTTGTATAAGGCATGTACTCCTTCCCTCATTGTTAGTTCCAACTAAAGGAATGATTAAATATGTTTAAACATTGACTTATGAATAATAAATGGTTGTTTTGGAAACATATGTTGAGGGTTTTTCTGTATATTGTGGAATGTTGGTTTAAATTGTGTTTTCACATTTTTTTGGTGATAGTTTACACATCTGAGTGCTTGTTGGTTATGGTTTAACAAATGGTTCATGGATAACCCTTATTTTGATGGTTTATGCTTAGGCTTTGGTCTTGGTAAAGGTATTCCCTCAACATGTTTTATAAAATTCCAAAGAATATGATTTTACTTTAATATTGAACTTTCATTAGAACTATTGCATAGGATAGTTTGGTAATGTAACTCTAAATGGATTGGGATACTTTTGCATGGTCTAAATGGTATAAATTGTTTAAGTGTTTTGGAATGATTTTAAATTGTATGATTGGTTCGGTGTGTTTAAATGGTAAAGCTTTGATGGCTATGAAATTGATTTGTAAAGAAAACCTTACCGGGTACATGGGAATCCCCCAAGTGAATGAAATGATGGAATTGGTTTGAATGTTGGATGTCTTTTGGGGTACAAGGGAATCCACTATGCAAAGCTTAATAAAGAAATACTTGTGAGGTATAGGGTAATCCCCCAAGTAAGCTTAATAATGATGTACTTGTGGGGTACATGGGAATCCCCCAAGTAAACTAAATAATGTAACCAATGGGGTACATGGGAATCCCTTAAGGTTGGCTAAGGACATTTCTTGACAGCTATAGTCGGTATGACGATACCACTACTTATACCCTTGGTTAATAATAATGGAATAATTGTTTGGTTGGTTGAAAATTATTTTAATTGGACAATAATGGCGGGGTGTGGTAGCTAAATAAAGGTGTGAGTCTGATGGACGGAAACTGGAAACTCATGTTTCCCGATATGAGGGTTGGTCATAGAGACCATATATGATACTATAAGGTACATGGGTATTATCTAGGTACACCGTAGATATGTATCATAGAGAGTGAAGGGTACTCGGGAACCCTACTCTTATGGTATCTCTAGTTTGCGTGGCTACACACATCGGGGCCCATTTAGCGGGCTATATTGGATCCATATAGCCCGTGCGTGGTTCTAGGACAGTTAAGCTACACATACCCAGGTTAATCATTTTAAAGGCATTCTAAACATGGTTCTCTTTCCGTGCATGGTTATATATATAAGTATGATTATAAATTCATATGGTTGGTTTACTTGGTTTTAAAGAGTGGAATTATTTTATCCTTATCTTGAGTGCATGCCAGCATTCACCTACAAACCTATTTTTGGGTGGTTGTATCCCCACGCGATGCAGGAACTAATCATACTACTCCTACTCATTGATCGAATATGGGGACAGTTCAATGTTGGATTGAAGTGGTGAGCTTCTATAGTTTTGAAGGCATCTATTTCATAGACTACTAACTCCTAAACTTGCTAGATTTCAAAGAACATATACTGCTATTAATACGACTTCTCTCGTGCTAGATTTCATATTTATGCTAGAATTCATACTTCCAACTTGTAAGATGCCCATACGATTTGGTAAAGTACCTCGTAAAATGAACGAAAAACTTGGGGAACCAATACTTCTATTAATACGACTTCTCTCTATATAGTCGTACCATTATATATGACTAGATAACCCCCTTGTATCATGGACAAAACCTCAAGGGGTCAACACTGATGTCCATATGACTGGGTTCATATAACTCGTACCCCTCTTGATAACCCATGGGGTCAAGTCATACCTATAACAGAACGTTCAATATGCTATACTGACTTAGGTATAAGTCCAACATACGACTCATACACTGGGGTATGACTGAGGATCAGGAGTTGTATGTTGCACAGAGACCGGAAAAGATATAGGGTATTATAATATCTCTTCTTGGGATCATTCATCCTCGAATGAGACTGGTTAGACAGAGACCACTGAGGAAACTGAGATCATATACTGAACATACATGACTTGAAATATAATTACATAGTTGAGTTTGAAACATGATACATGAACTAAAATTATTTCGTGAATGCATGCAATGACATAAGACTGGTTACATAGCTGAATTTGAGAACGGAAAAGAGTCAATCTAAGAAAGATCATTACCACAAGCGGAATTTGGATTTGCAGAGAAAAGGTGAGTGTACTTGGTTCGCATATCTACTTTTGCTTCCCAAGTAGCTCCCTCAACAGACTGACTCCTCCAAAGAACTTTAACCAAGGGAACTTCTTTATTCCTTAGCCTACGAATCTGACGATGAAGGACATCAACTGGGACTTTTTCGTAGGAAAGGCTATCCTTAACGTCCATATGTTCTAAAGAAAAAACTACCGCTGAATCACCAATACATTTCTTCAATAAAGAAACATAAAATACCGGATGTACTGACGTGAAATCTGCAGGAAACTCTAGTTCATAAGCTACTTTCCCAAAACCACTCAAGATTCTATATAGGCCAACATAGCGGGGACTGAGTTTTCCTTTTTTTCCAAATCTCTTTACTCCTTTCATAGGCTAAATCTTTAAATAAACCAAATCACCAACCTTAAACTCAAGATCCCTTCTCGACACATCTGCATAAGATTTCTGGCGGCTTAGGGTTGTCTTAAGCCTCTCCCTTATCAATCAAACTTTCTCCATCTCATCAAATACTAAGTCTGGACCGATCAAAGAAACTTCACCTACCTCAAACCAACTAATAGGATATCTATATCTCCTCCCATAAAGATCCTCAAATGGAGCCATCTGAATACTGGATTGATAGTTGTTGGTGTAGGTAAACTCAATCAAAGGTAAGTGTCCATCGCAACTACCTTTAAAGTCAATAGAACATGCCCTCGACATATCTTCTAAGGTTCCTCTCTGCCTAACCATCTATCTGAGGATGAAAAGTTGTACTGAGATAAACTTGGGTACCAAGACTTTTCTTAAAAGCCTTCCAAAAGTAAGAGGTAAACTAAGTACCTCTATCTAATACGATAAAAAATGAAATCCCATACCACTTAACCAAATCCCTAATATAAAGCTTGGCATAAACCTCACCTGAGTATGAAGTATGAACTGGCAAGAAATAAGATGATTTGATTATTCTATCGATAATGACCCATATCAAATCTTACTGACGACGCGCACGAGGCAACCCTGTCATGAAATCCACGTTCACCACTTCCCACTTCCAAGTGGGGATGCTAAACTCCTACAATGTTCCATTAGGACTTTGGTTCTCAACCTTGACCTGCTGATAATTTGGACACTTAGCCATAAACCCTGCAATGTCCTTCTTAATACCACTCCACTAATAGATCTCTCAAAAATCACAATACATCTTAGTGGCTCTTGGGTGAATAGAATACCGTGCACCATGTGCTTTTGCTAAAATCCAATGCTTCAAACCATCAACACATGGAACACATAATCTACCCTGACAACAAAGCACACCATCTCTCCCTTGGCAGAAAACCTCTATCTTCTAACCTCTAACTGCCTCCTTCAACTTAACCAAACTAGGATCTCTATCCTACTTTTCTTTTACTTCAGCAACCAATGAAGATTTCGAACCATTTCGACCCCATATACTACCCTCAGCTGAATCAACTAACCGAACACCTAATCCAGCAAGCTGATGAACCTCACTGGATAACATATTCATATCTCCCAAACATGAAAAACACTACCCATAGGCAATCTACTAAGGGCATCTTCCACTACATTGGCCATGCGTGGATGATACAATGCACTCATATCATAATTTTTTAACAACTCAAGCCACCTTCTCTAACGAAGATTCAGATCTTTCTGCATAAACACTTATTGTAGACCCTTATGGTCGGTGAACACATCAACATGAACCCCATAGAGATAATATCTCTAAATCTTTAAGGAGAACATAACATTTGCCAACTCAAGATCATGGATTGGATAATTCTTTTCATGGGGTTTAAGCTATCTAGAGGCATAGGCTATGACCTTGCCTCTCTGCATCAAAACACAACCAAGACCAACTCTGGAAGCATCAAAGTAAACTACAAATCAATCTAAACCATCTGGCAAAGTCAAGACAGGAGCAAAAGTGAGTCAAGTCTTCGTCTCTAGAAAACTCTTCTCAAAAAAATTTGACCACTGCAATTTTACTTTGTTCTGAGTCAGTCAAGATATGGGGGATACAATAGAAGAAAACCCTTCAACAAATTGCCTGTAATAGCAAGTTAAACCCAAGAAACTCCTGATATCTGATGGAGAGATAGGTCTAGGCCATTTTCTCACTGCTTCGGTCTTTTGAGGGTCAACTCTAATGCCATCATTAGAAATAATATGGCTAAGAAAAGCTACTGATCTTATACAAAATTCACACTTACTGAATTTGGCGAATAGCTGATAAGATCTAAGGTTCTGCAACACAATTTTCAAATGGTCTGCATGATCATTCTCACTACGGAAATAGACAAGGATATCATCAATGAATACTAAGATGAAGATGTCCAAGAACTATTTGAATACCCTATTCATTAAGTCCATAAAAGCTGCAGGGACATTCGTTTATCCAAAAGACATAACTAGGAATTCGAAGTGACCATACTGAGTTCGGAAAGTTGTCTTCAAAGTTGTCTTCAGAATGTCACATTCTCTGACTCTAAGCTGATGATAGCCAGATCTGAGGTCAATCTTAGAGAAATAACTGGCACCCTAAAGTTTGTCAAACAAGTCATCAATTTTGGGAAGTGGATACTTATTCTTGATTGTGAATTTGTTCAACCAATGGTAGTCGATGCACATTCTAAGAGAATCATCTTTTTTATGCATGAATAAGAATAGATCACCCCATGGAGAAACACTGGGCTCGATGAAACCCTTATCTAAGAGATTATTTAAGTGTTCTTTCAACTCCTTAAGCTCAGTTGGAGCTATTCGGTATGGTAGAATAGAGATAGGCTGGGAATTTTCAAGGAGATCTATTCTGAAGTTAATTTTCCTTTTGAGAGAAACTTTGGGAAGATACTCAAGGAAAATATCGAAAATTTCCGTTACCACTGATATTGAATCAAACTTGGAGTCGCAGAACTAAAGTCTTTGACTCGAACAAGATGGTAAACACACCCTTTAGATATCATCTTTCTTGCTTTAAGATAAGAAACAACCTGACCCCTAAGCACTGAAGTATTACCCATCTTCAAGGACTGGTTCATTGGAAAAGTAAAACTGAAGGACTGTATTTTTGCAATCAACTGAGGCATAGCACGAGTAGAGATAATGGCATCAAAATTGGTCATCTCTAACTCTACGAGATCAACTGAATACCCGTCGAGCTGTAATAAATTTACCCACTAGGGTAGACACTGAGAAAGGCTCTGCAAATATTTTGGGACTGACCCCAAAATTGACGGTTATATAAGGAGTCATAAAAGAAAGTGAAGATCCAGGATCTAATAATGCATAAACAAGAAGATGAAAAACCTGTAAAGTACCCATAACTACATCAGGAGAACTTTTTTGCTCATGTTGAGTCTAGAGTACATATAACCTATTCTGATGCTACCCACTAGTGGCACTGGAAATAGAATCATACTATGTCAGCGACCTACTGAAGCTAAAGAATGGTTGGATTGACCCTAGTGACCAACCATTAGGCAGTCTCTGACTCTGTTTCCTGGGTTGCATCATCCAAAACACCCATCACTACCAGCTTTACACTCACCTTGGTGAAGTCTACCACACTTCTTGCAGAGCAAATTAATACAACTACTATTCACACTACCCTGGTAATTTGAGCCCAACGCTCTATCCCAATTGTTTTTCCTAAACTTAGGCACTGATGCACTAGATGAATATAGAGTTGGGACTAAAAAATTTTTATGGAACTGAGAATAGTTACCATCACTAACCTTGTCTGAGAAACATTAAAACTACCTATTCTGTCCTTCTTATTCTCTTTCTTTCTCCTTACGCTTTTCTTTCCCAATATGTTGAGCATGAACCATAAGCCTAGATAGGTCCATCTCCTTAATTAATATGGCAGTCCTATACTTTTTAACCGCAGTATCAGACACACCAAACATAAACTTTCTCATTATAGACCAACTATTTGCCCCTATTGTAGGAGCATACCTCACCAACTGAGTAGACTTAAGCGAGTACTCCTTTCATCGCATACTACCTTACTTTAAATTGATAAACTCCTAAACCTTAGATTACCTTAACTCTAATGGAAAAAACCTATCTAAGAAAGATGTGGCAAACTTCGCCCACTCTATCGGCCCTGCATTAAAACCACAGACTTCCTTCCACTACTTAGACCAGGTGCAAGCTAAATTCGATAACTGATATACAACCAACTCTACACTCTCATTTGAAGTAAAACCCATAATATCTATCACTTTCTGCACCATATCCAGAAACTCATATGGATTATTCTCAAAATTGGATCCAGAAAATAGAGGGGGATTCATCTGAGTGAATTCTTGAATCCTAACTGAAGTTGTATTTACCACTAGATTGGATGGGCAACAGCCTGTTGGTTGTTTTAAACAACTACAAAATGGGATAGGGTAGAAAAAATAGCCATAAATTTGGCGTGAGAGACATACTCATTCAAAGGATCTCCTTGAACATAAGGTGGTGCAGTATGATCCTCATTCCCTCTTATGTTAGTTCTTTTGGGATTCATTTTCTATAAATGGAATAAAGGATGAGTTTAAAGGAGAGTTTAAATAAAGCTCATACTTTTTCGCACGACATGAACACTGAAAAAAAGGAAACTTTTCTAAAATGTTTCATAGCCTCTTGCCCATAAGTGTGGTTCACTTCACACCCATGAATAAGACTCTACTCAATGCGGATTCTAGACTCCCTAGGATAATTTAAAACCTTAGTCTATGATACCAAGTTTTTTCATAACCTAAGGCTACCCCCAGTCTCGACAACGGTGCTTATGGCCATAAGTGAACACAAGTTTACCCATGGGCGGGTACCTATTGTGAACACTAAAGAAAATAGTAATACATCACATGTACGGAAGGGAAGGTGATAAGTTACTATAAAATTGGATACTAAAATACGTATCAAAACATGTCTAACATATCTAATGGAATACTAAAAACTAACTTTCTATCTTAAAACAACTTATAACAGTGAAATGATTAACTGATTGTCTAACTAATTGTCAGAAAGTCTATAAATTTCATGAGGAGTTGATGGGACAGACCTCCAACTAACTCTAACTGGCAAAATATAAGAAAATATTGAAGCAACTAAAATAACAAATCATGTCCTTGATGGATGAGGACTAACCCCTACTACTGCCGAGTAATGCTGAGTTGTCTAACAGCGATCAGAAAACTATGTGTCTGAACCTTTGTTATAAGACAACACATAGAGAAAAGTATGCGGTCAGTACTTTGAATGTACTGGTATATGAGATGAGGATTGGCTGAAATGCATGCGGTATCTGAGCATAAATGCATGAACATGTAATATCTAAGAATGCAAGACCAGGCATAAACATGGTTCTAAGATAATCTAAAATCTGAAAGACTGAAAGTTGTGTAACTGAATAACTAAAAATCTATACACTTGCTCAAGCAACTGAACTAAAATATGCTAATTACTGTACTAAGACTATGGGCGGTATTATGTAACTGACATACCCCAATCTGAGCTAATCAGTGTCCAATCTGTAACCCTAGTTGGAAGGGTATCAGTACCTTTTCATGAGTACTAATAGTAACTATGTGGATCCATTAATCTAGAGTCACAAAAGACTTAAGAGTTACCCTATACTGGCAGGTGCTCTTATGAGATATGTGTCAACCCTCAAATGGTAAGAAGATATCTCAAACTACGTTGGCTACGTAGTTTCAGAATTTAGGGACTACTACTAAAGGTCACACCCTCTACTAGTAGGTGAGCCATCGTCCCCGCGTTTACTCGATGCTAAATCCAACTCCCAACTAAGCTGACGCTGGTATTGACTGAAGTTTGACTGAACATAACAACTGATATTGCTCAACATGATCATAATAGCTGACTAAATAACAAGATTCATGGTTTAACTAAATTATTACTTGAAAGATCTTAAATAGAAGTAAATACGTAGGTATCAGGTGTTCATAACTCACCAGCACTGAATGATTACAAAATACGATAATAATTTTTTAAAGTCATGGTATGGAATCATCGTTCAAAGACCCAAAACATAAACATTTCACCAAATAAGTGAGAAACATGAACTTGAACATAAGAATGTATTAAACATGAGAAATCAATATAATTACATGGCTAAATTCATAAATTAGGGAGTGAACATGAAATTCACTTGAATCATGACTTGGAAAATTATAGTTTAAAATATGAATTAACCTAATCTTTCATGGGATCATACGTGAACATGAAATTGAGTTCAATTACTAAGGAAAGACATAAATTTAACCCATCTTGAACATATAAAGCTCCATAATAAAAGACAAATTCATAATTTAGTTGAAAAGAAGGTTTTTGGTCTCCATGGATGAACATCCCACATACCTGAAGTAGAAGATTTGGGGAAATTTCTTTGAAGTTGTTCTTAACCTTGAGAAACCCTAGCTGCTTGGGGAAGATAAAGAAACTGTTTTCTCTTGATTCTATTTAGTAAGTTGATATTCAATGATGTAAATTGAGGATTTGGGGCCTCTTATACCACCCCTTATGAAGCTAAAATGACATGGGTTTGGATTTTAAGGGAGTGAGAAACTACATAAAAGCCCCTAGAAAAACATACAGAAAATCGCATTCCCAGTATGTACGAGTTGACCTTGTGACTTATATGTTAGAGTATGACTGGAATGGTAACTCATAAGCTTGACAAATTACAAAGAATATGTACTAGTCTGGATACGAGTCGTACTTCTAACTCGTAAGATGCCTATACAATTTGGTAAAGTCACTTGTAAGATGAAGGGATAACTTAGAGAACTAATACTGCAATTGATATGACTTCTCTCTATATGAGTCATACCTTTATATATGACTAGATACCTCTCCCCCTCCACCAGGCCCTTCATTTTCTGGATAAAATCTCAAGAGGTCAACACTGATGTCCATACGGCTGGGTTCATATGACTCGTATCCCTCTTGATGACCCATGGGGTTAAGTCATAACTGTAACAGAATGTTCAACATACTATACAAACTTAGGTACGAGTCCAATGTATGAATCATACACTGGGGTATGACTGAGGATTATGAGTCGTGTGCTGCACAAACACTGAAAAAGATATGGGGTATTACATCTAATTGGAGAGATAGATGCTCTTACCCTATTGACATTATGACTTCATATTTTGGAGAATGGAATCCAAACAAGAGCTTAAGTTAGAAATCTCATGGCTTTCTTAGGTTTTCTATCCCAAAAGTAAGCTTAAAAATATGAAAAGGGCTCTAAAAGATGCTAGCTGGTTCAAAGCAATGCAGAAAAAACCTTGGAAAATTAAAGGGTGCTAAGTCTAGGACTTGGTCCTCAAACCTAGTCTCAGAACAATTTCTTGGAATGGTGCAGTGTATTAAAACAAACAAGTTGAGAATGTGATTGAGCAAATTAACCTGACCTACTAAATAAATTATTTTCTCTTCCTAAATATGGCTATGATAAGGAGATAGGTTTTCTTGGCAAGTTAAGAACATATTGGTCTAACTCAGTACCATAACATTAAAGGTATACACCTATGGGAACGTCTTTGGAAAAGGACAGATATGACTTTCACAAAACAAAGGATTCTCTCAAAAATGAGAGGGACCAAATTAGTGTACTTTGATAATCATAAAACTCTTTCTAAAAAGCTATACGTCCTTTCTTATCTGAGAAAAAGTTGTCATTTCATCAACAATGTAAAGATTTACCCTATTAAAGTTATACCTCTCATTTTAAATAGGGCAAATTTGTAATGACAATGGTCTCCACACTTGAATTGTTAAAACAAATTTATCTCTTTTTATTATTTTCCAAAAATTAATTGTCCTTCATCTATGAATTAAATTGGTCCTTTTTCTATTTCTCTCACAATGTCCTTAAAATGGCAGACACTCCCTCTTCCTCAACCCCTGTTAATGATCCAAAAGTTGTTAAAGTCATACAAAATCAGTCTGAACAACCTCAAATTGAAACCTTTGATCCTTTAACACTTAGTACAATAGAAGAAATCACCTCATGTTCTCAACAAGAACCTGTATAAAATCTTTTTACTAAATCGTCTCCAGAAAATCCATAAACCCTAACTGAGTCTGTTACCATCCAAACTTCCATAGAAATTTCTTCTGAGTCATTTACGATAAAGGATTTGAATCAAAGTTTTCGTTCACCGTTGAGAAAGAAACACCTCTATCAGTAGGTCCTTTTTCTTCAAAAAAACTTAAATTATCTCAAGACTCTCAAATCCGTATTTCTTCTGAAGAACCAAGAAATACATAACTCTTAGAAACCCCTTAAGTACCTAGTTCCCCTACTCCCTCTGGGTCAAATCCCATATTTTCCGAACTATTTGATGAGAAAATACTAGTGAAGTGGGTTGATCTTTACTACAGTAAAAACTAGGTAATACCTTCTCAAGTGCTGCAAACAGGGCCTACAGTACACATACGTACCATAAAACAAGGTGAAACTAGGATATAATTACATATACAAGGTTAAACTAAAAATAAATTAAAGATCAAACAGTATTAATACCTTTTGCATATCTATAATCAAGATGAGACCTTCACCTTCTCCAAGTCCTAGGTCATTCCTTATGCACCTAACAACCCAAGTTCATGCGTTTGTGTTTTTATTTTAAACTACTACTTAAGTAAGTGGAAGCATCTGATTATTTCCATCCTTGGCCACAGAGATTAATAGTTGGTCCTTACAAACACCTTTAAGAAAACAACCATCTAAACCTATGCACTTCTTACAATGTACCTATGCCTTCTTGAAAGCATCAAAATAGAAGTAAAAACTCTGAATTTTAATTTACATACTGTATCATCCTTACCAAGTTTAAAAACACAACTGTTCCTTACATTTGTCCAAACAATTCATCCTTATAGTTAAGGATTTTTCCAAATTTTATAATATAATCACCCATTATATCTTTCAATACTTTATATTTTGCTCTTCTCACAGTAATCTTACCAACATAAAGTTTGAAATTTTTACGATCAACTCTTGCAAATACGAACTTGAACACTTACTTAGATCAGTGTTTTACAGCCTGATCAAGTCTTCTCACAGCTTCATCAAATACAAACTTGAATGCTTACTTAGATCAATGTCTTACTGTTGGTGAATTTACCAAGAATTGCATCATTGCCTCAATTCTTTTACAATATCTATGAAGATTCCAATTACCAATCTTGATAGGAAATTCTTAGTTTACCATTATCAAGAAAAGGATGGTGAAGTTGCTCTTGTTCTTGTATATAGCAAGCTAGTAATGAAACTTTAGATTAGAGTTGAATCGAGATATATATTAGAAAACTGCACTATTGCAAGAAAACTAATTATTTCGATGGCTTTCCTGAAATATCAGATCAACGTAACAAATAACAAAGAAAAGATGTCTTAAAAAAAGAAACAAAACTCCCTTGAGAGGTTGAATATAATATCCATGTCTGTTAGATTTTGAAAAATACTTTGAGAGTAAAGTATTCCTTGAAAGAGATATATGCAGTTGACTTGATTTAAGCGAAAGAGGGCAAAATGACTTACATATAGAGGGTTGTGTAATACCTCGAACTTTCCTTAAGCCTAAATTGTATTTGTATAATATTAAGGAATGACTTCCAAAGTGAGTAGTGTTTATTTTTATTCCTCCATATCGTATGGCACCTATAGATCTTAAGGAGTTGAATGAGAAACTCAAAGATATTCTAGACAAAGGTTTCATAAGGCCTACTGTTTCTCCTTGGGGCACACCTGTCTTGTTCGTGCGGAAGAAAAATGGTTCTTTGCGTATGTGAATTGACTATCGTCTGCTTAATAAGGCCACAGTTAAGAATAAGTACCCACTTCCTCGAATTGATTTCCTGTTTGATCAATTGCAAGGTGCAAGTTATTTCTCCAAGATAGACCTTAGATCCGGCGATCATTAGCTTAAAGTGAGGGAATGTGATATTCCAAAGACAGCCTTCCGAACCTGATATGGTTACTTTGAGTTTCTAGTCATGTCTTCCGAAAATATTAATGTTGAATCGTTAAATCAAATTTATCTCTTTTTATTCTTTTCCAAAAATTTATTGTCCTTCATCTATGAATTAAATTGGTCTTTTTTCTCTTTCTCTCATAATATCCTTAAAATGGTAGGCACGCCCTCTTCCTCAACCCCCGTTAATGATCTCAAAGTTGTTAAAGTCATACAAAATCAGTCTAAACAACCTCAAATTGAAACCTTTGATCCTTTAACACTTAGTACAATAGAAGAAATCACCTCAAGTTCTCAACAAGAACCTGTATAAAATCTTTTTACTAAATCCTCTCCAGAAAATCCATAAACCCTAACTGAGTCTGTTTCTATCCAAACTTCCATAGAAATTTATACTGAGTCATTTACGATAAAGGATTTGAATCAAGGTTTTCGTTCACCATTGAGAAAGAAACACCTCTATCAGTAGGTCCTTTTTCTTCAAAAAAACTTAAATTATCTCAAGACTCTCAAATCCGTATTTCTTCTGAAGAACCAAGAAATACATAACTCTTAGAAACCCCTGAAGTACCTAGTTCCCCTACTCCCTCTGGGTCAAATCCCATATTTTTCAAACTATTTGATGAGAAAATACCAGTGAAGTGGGTTGATCTTTACTACAGTAAAAACTAGGTAGCTGGAAACTTTATTTTACTTTCATGTGAGGGAAATCTAGACTAATATAGAAGAGCAACCAGTTGGTAAAAGGTTAATTTGACAAAAGATTCAGATATTATGCTACCTCTAAATAAGAAGTATGTGGATGAACCACCTTTGAGGTGGTTTATGAAGAAACAAAGGGAAAGAAAAAATTGTTGAATCTGGTATAAAGGTTGTGAGATAATATTCTACTAGGGGGTCTGAAATGAAGTTATTAGCCGATGCTATGAAGGTTAGCAAGTCTTCTACAACTAAAATAAGAAGACTCAAGTAAACTATTGTAATGGAGGAGAAGAATATTGAGGTCCTAGAGGTTAGAGAGGATGAAAACATTAGTCCTGATGTTGTTGTGGAAAAGGAGAAAAGAAGGAAAAGAAAATCACATCTCAAGAAGGACCAGGTCCTCCCATTTAAAGTCTGTTAGCCCTGTAGGAATAAAGTAGAAATATATTATTATAAAAAGAAAGAAACTCTCTAAGTGACCTGGTCTTGAAAAGAGAAAAAAAATTAAAAATGAGAAGCCAATTAGTGATTTTAAAAGAACAGGAAATGCGGAAGAAAAGAAGGTTTGCTCAAGAGAGCAAAGGAATAAGATTTTAAAAATACAAAAAGTATTTTCTGGGAGAGTGGTTAATCCCAGGATTAATGAGAAACCTGGCATGGCTAAATTGGTAGAATATATAAAACACCGGGAATGGTTACACCTCTAGGAGGAACCAACTCCCATGGTTTTTAAAGAAAAAGTGAGAGAATTTTATTATTTAATGGAGTTCTCAAATGATGGATTAAACTTGACTGCCAAAGTGCAAGGAAAACAAATCAAACTGGATGAAGAATCACTAGGGAAAATCCTAGTTGTGCCAGTAATTGGGGTGAGGACTGTTGTAATAAAACAAGCCTAAATTGAGCTCATAATGAATGCCTCTAAGGTAGGGTGAAATCTATAGATGAAGTGAGAAATAAATTTCTCACAAGTGAGTTCCAATTAATGTATGATTTATGAACAAGGTCCTACTGCCCAGGTAAAAAAAAGGACCATTGCATCTGTTGTTGATCTATTTCTGATAGAAAGTCTAAGTAAGTTTGAACTGTTAAGTTTGTATGCTCTTATAATAGAGCACATGAATAAATTAGTTGTTGAGAAGGAAGGAAAACATGGTATATCATATGGGTACTTTTTGAACAAAGTATTTGATCACTTTGAACAAAGTATTTGACAATATTGGTGAAAAATAAATGCATAAATGGAAAGGTAGGAACTGTGTCCCAAGTGTCAGATTTATTGGCTGCTCCAGAGAATTTAAGAAATGAAATGAAGGAGATAAGGATTAAGTTGGCTGTAAAAGTTGCTGAGATAATGAATTTAAGGATGCAGAATCAGAAGATATCCTCAGAAGGACCTGGTGCAACAAAAGAACTTGCAACTTAAAATGCTAAGCGCTAGATCAAGGTTTCAGAACTCACTCAAGAGGTTCATGGTATGAAGGTTAAAGTTAAAGACCTCAATAAATAATTTCTAAATTCTCATACTGCATAGAGTTCTACGATGGAGATGTTGCTGAAATCCTTCTCTCCTAATCCCCTTCACATAAGTCCTGTTATCCCTATATCACTTTGTCATCCCCGTATGTCAGTTTTAAGTTTTTATTCCTAGTATAGCTTTTGATGAATCAGAAATTTATTTTTATTTTAGCATGATAATGGTATTGATATCTCTTAATAATCAATCAACCCTTTGCTTGTGTGTTTCATACATCTCTTCTTTATATTTACAGTTGTTCCTCGTGTTAGTGTTGCCCTAGTGGACATGAGTTAACTATCTTGTGCTTATTTTTACTCTTGATTTACTGTTATCACTTTTCAATGATGCCAAAAGGGGGGATACAGAATTCATGTGGTAGGAACTAAGTGTGTGTGTTCATGATGTGTAAGGTATATATTGAATATAAATAGGTTATAGGTGATATGTGAAGAATGCTCAAATGCAGATTGATGATTGCAAGCATATTGACAGGGGGAATATTGAAATGCAGTAAATGAGTTGAGTTTTTAATGTCAATTAACAACAAAGGACTGGGTCGATAGTTGCATAGTATATTAACAGGGGGAAGCATAGTGCATAATGATAGGGGGAACATTCACTTACAGTAGTGGTAATCACTCCAACTGAATAAGGTGAATGAATTTTATTGACATGAATCGAACCAAGGCCTAGTCATTTTGGACATATCAAGTCCAATCAAGATCAGAACAACCTCCAATACCCAACTATGACCGTTCTGCACCCTATATCGGATGAATTTCGAACATATAATAAGAGCAATCAATAATAATTCAAAGACATTAAATAAGATCTATATTCGCAATACAACAACCTTAATAAAATATCCAGTTGGTGCAAACCTTAATGCCAATACCAATACCAAGGATGACACTAATACTGACACCACCTATGCCCATAGTAGTTTAACAAAGATTCTAACAAAAATCAAATAACATATGGTCAAGACATACCCCCAGCCATAACTAAAACCAAACTCCAAGAAACAAAAATAATGAAAAGAAGTCCATAGCATGAAATTGAGTCTTCTGGAGTGTAGAAGCTCACCACTTCAATCTAACTCAAAGTTGTCCCCGAATCCAGGTACTGAACAAGAGAAATGGTAGTATGGTCGATTCGTGTATCACATGGGGATACAATGCTGGAAGATAATTAGCGGAGTGAACTCTAGCATATACTCATAGATAAAGATAAAAAATAATGTCGTTATTCAAAACCAAATCAAACAACCATATGTAATCACACATATACATATATATCATGCTGGGGTAGGGAATCGAGTTTAGCATATATTTAAAACCTTAACCTAAATTGTGTAGCTCTGACGTCCTAAATATCCACCCATGGGCTATATGGGATTGGCAACCCCTATTGAAAAGGCTCCAGTCCATGTTAGTTGCACGAGCCGAATAAAAACCTAAGATGACTAGTACATCTCCAAAATACAAAGTATGACATGATGAATATGGTGACCATGACCAAACCTCACATTGGCAAACACGAGTTTTCAGTATTAGTCCCCCGGGGAACTCTATCTTCCACAATTTAGCTAACAAAACCATCTATAAGCCCATATTAAAACCTATTACACATTCCAACCATTTACCAAGAAGTTTTTTGTTTAGGTATCAATCATTGGTATCGTCATACAAAAATTAGAGTTTGCAAGTATATCCTTTTATGTCATACCAAAATCATTAAACCAAGTTGACTCCAAAGTTTCCAATTAAACCATAACCATGGCCAACAAGGCCTTTCAAAACTATTTAAAATCAACTAGACTAATTTAGGTTCCATTACCATTTACGCAATGCAAAGATAACAAGAGCAGTCAAACAATATAATAAATCCTTCTCATTGGTATTTTAACAAACAGGTTGAGGGAACGTAAGTTTCAAAATCATAACCAAGTAATTTGGGGAATCCGTAATACCTCAAAATCCATTTAACATTAACATACATCCCATAAAATCAAAATCATTCTAAAAGCATGAAAGAAAACATAATTAAACTATGAGAAACATTATTCAAGTATGAATATCCAAAAACCCCATCCATTATTTCAAACCATAAAAATATCATGAAAATCATACATTAAAACACATTCTCTTTGTAAAAGAACAATGAGGGAAAAGTGAGATTCCTTAGACACCAAGGAAGATGAAGAGAAACCATCCTTGAAAGCCTTGATTGATTACCTTGAAGAAACCCTAGCCTCTTGATTGAATAGAGAGTTTGAGAGATTTTAAGAGTGTTTGATTGGAAATAATAGGTTAACAAGGCCCCAAAAGGTGGTTTAAGTCATCACCTCAATGGGAGTTAAAAAGCAGAAATGTCCAGAATGCCCCCAACTTAAAACTGTGAGAATACTTCAGGTGGTTACAAGTCGATCCCATAACTTATGAACATGTCATACAACTCATACAATTGAGTCATCACCAATACAGTGAGTTGGACACCCACACACTACCCACCATAAAACTCCTGACCCCATTCGTAACAAATAATGCAACTCGTATAGCCTAGTCTTACCTAAGATAAAATCTAAAGAGATTGATACTAGATAGCTTACGATCAACCATACCACTTATACCATATCCTCATTGCTCTTAGTAAGCCACTTATACTCAGAGCCAAGTCAAGATACTATGTTTCTGAATTGATTAAGAGATCGACCAAATAAACCATCACCAACCCTAACGACTCGTACCACCCCAACCATAACCATAGAAAAATCCTATTAACACTACGTGAACTAGATCCTAGTCAAGTAGGGTGCCTCAAATCCAACTAGGACCGGAGACCACCCCCACCGCCCATCCATAATCACCCTGTACCCTATGTCGGATGAATTTTTACCATATGACAAAATAAAATAATTATACTTAAAGACAATAACAGAATCCATAACCATAACCAACCACCAATACGATTAAATATCTAATCAATGTTAGCCTAATCACCAATACCAATGCCAAGACTGACACTAATATCGACACTGCCCATTCGCATTGTAGTCACCAAAAGCATCTAACCAAAAACAACGAACATCTAGTCAGGACATACCCCCACTCATAGCTAAAACCAAAGTATATGAAATAACAAAAGTATGTAGAGAAGTCCATAACATGAAATAGAGTCTTGCAAAGGATGGAAGCTCACCACTTTAATCTGACACAAGGTTTTCCCTGAATTCACTAAGCAAGAGTATTAGAATGGTTGGTGTAATACCCCGGGAAATTTTTCATTGAAATTTTGTGCGTAAACATGTTGGGTTCTATCTTCTAGAAGGAATAATAAATTTTACATGTGAAATGTCTTAGATTATGACCCACCATTGCGTAGAGTATCGAATAAGCTTTCCAACGATAAATGTATTATCCAAAACAGACACCCGAGTGACGAGTTATGAACATTCCGATTGAACCGTAAATAGTAGTAAATAGTAAAATGTGCAGGAAAAAGTACTGAGGCCTGGCGTATTTTTGCTCTAACTATAAAGGATCATAACTCCTTGTACATAATGATCTGGGTGATCTACTATATATCAACAGAAATTTCTAGGAGTCCTCTTCTAATAAAATTGGTTTCATCCAAATTGTCTATCGGAGCAAAAAGTAATGGTCGATCTACTTCAGCCTATCGAAAGTAAATTTTTGGTTCAATTTCAAATGATCATAACTCCTCGTACACATTGACCTGGGTGAGATAATATATATAAATGGAAATATATGAGAGTCCTCTTTCTAATGAAATTGGTTTCATCCAATTTGAATATCGAAGTAAAACATTATGGTTGATCTACTTTAGGGGGGTTTTGGTCATTCCCCCTTACCCAAAATCCATCCAAACCCTATATTAAAGCCTATGAGAAGAATTATATGTTATATTTCATCAAACTCCCTCAAAAAGAAAACCCTAAGCTCCTACATCCAACTTCAAGAACCTCCAAAGTTCACCATTAATTCTGCAAATTTATTCAAGATTCCAAGTTCCTAGTTCAAGAACTCCAAGAACCATTATTCAAAGGAACGATTAACATCTCAAAAATGAGTATCGATCTAAAGTTCATCATTAAAGGTATGTGGGGTTTTTCTACAAGAACTCTCTTTCATTTTTGTGCCCAAAAGTAATTTTCTTTACAAAGGCATAATTTTTATTTGATTTTTATGAATTTGAAGCATGAACCCATATCTTATGATGATTATTATGAAATATTGATGTTTATGATTTTAAAAAAACAATTTACATGTGTGGAGATATAAAGCATGAATCTTGAATGATATTTATCATGATTTTGATATTTGGGTCGTGAATTCCCATTGGAAATTGTGTTTTTCCCCAAAAGCATGTGTTATAAGCACGTTGATGTTGATTATTTGAGATATTTTGATTGATTTGACCTTTTGGTCTTAATGGATTTGTTTTGAACTCGAGTGTGAATGAAATCTACAATGTGGTTGATTTTTATAGATGGGAAGCATGATGGCTCCCAATGCATATTTATATATTATTAATATTATTTTTTTATGGATTGTCTTTGAAATGATCTGAGCTAAGCTCGAAAGAAATCTTTAGCACCGAGTGGGAGGTATAAAGCGACCTTACTTCCCTAGAACTACGTGCCCCCATAGGAGTGAGCTTGAGGCTAATTTATATAGTGATCACTAGTTTGTGTGGATTTGATATCGATAGTCCTACTCCGATGGCAAGGATAGGACGGCTCTCCCCAATGTGGGTTGTACGTTGGACTCCATGTAGCTCATATGGTTTATGTCGGTTATAGGATCTCTAAGTGTGTGTGTGTTTCCTTGTATCTATGGTGAATGGTGAAGTGATTTGAAAGTAGAATTATGAAAGTTATTCTTTCGAAAGATTTAAATGATATTTACATTATGATAATTGATATTCTTGATGAAATCAAAGTGATTAACAAATTATATTATGACTCACATGTGTTAGTATACTTATTTCATCCTCTCATGATTATGATGATTTTCTTCGGGCCATGTGAGTCTTTCATACATCCTACATATTTCTTATAAATATTTTTGATGATGATGTGTATACAACTACATACACCCCCATATACTCGGTTCCTTTCTATGGTATTAACTCACATCTTCGAATGTGGGCTGAATTTTCTTGGAATGTAGGTTCAGGTGCTCAGTTCTAGGTTCGACAGTGATTCTTCTGGCATGTTGTTCTACATCCTCTATTGTGGTGAGTCCTCATGTTCTGAAAATGTGATGTTTGATGTTGGTTTCACGAAATTGTTTACATTTGATAACTGAGTATGAGTCAGTTAGGGCATGTCTCAATGACTCGCTGGTTTTATTGATTTTCTTACAGGCTTGTCAGACTAGTATAGATGTTGGAGGTTACTAATAAGTCATAATTTGTTATCTTTCTGAAATTCAAATATTCTTAGATAATGATTACTCTATGGATATTTGAGGGTTATTTATGGAAACCCCATTGATTTGTGTTGAACTGAATGAAAATGGCTCAAAGGGTTAGCTTGGGGCTACTCGTAGCCTCAAGCACGGTGTGATGCTTTGGGATCCATTTTTCGGGGTGTTACAAACTTGGTATCAGAGCCTAAGGTTTTAAGGTGTCCTAGGGAGTCTGACAAGCCGTGTTAAGTAGATTCTTGATCATCAGTGTTTGGTGTGCCACATCTATAAGCAAGATGCTATAAGACATTTTAGAAAAAAATGTGATTCTTTCTTTCAAAAGTCTATCATGCTTAAAGTGTCTCTCTCTACTATTGATTCGTGCTCTCCTCTTTTAGAAATATGCCTCCACATCAAGCGAGAAGAAATAATGATGGTCAGCAACCTCAACCCGCTGACGCATTGAATGGAAACATGTCTCATGCTGAATTTTGGGCATCCTTTCAGGCGCTGGACCAAGCTGTTACTGCAAATGTTTAGGTCAACCCGACCCCTGCTCCATAGCAGCAGGGAGGTGATTCAGCTGCTTCCAGGATCTGTGACTTCATGTGGATGAATCTGCCAGAATTCTATGGGTCCAAGTTTGATGAGGATCCACGGTTGTTTTTAGAGGAGGTGCGGAAGATTACTCAGGTGATGCATGTATCTGAGGAATATAGTGTAGAGTTGTTTGTTGTTGTGTTTGCTTTAAAAATCTCGAGACACTATTTTTATGGTGTCCATGTTGATGTTTTCACTGATCATAAGAGTCTGTAGTATGTGTTTACCCAGAGAGAATTGAATCTTAGGCAGAGAAGATGGTTAGAATTGTTAAAGAACTATGATATGAGTGTGTTGTACCATCCGGAAAAGGTCAATGTTGTGGCAGATGCCCTAAGTAGAGTGTCCATGGATAGTGTTTTACATGTGGTAGAAGGTAAGAAAGAGTTGGCTCGTGATGTACATCATTTGGATTGGGGGTTAGGTTGTTTGACTCTACCGAAGGTAGTATAGGGGTTCAGAGTAGTTTCGAATCCTCCTTGGTTTCGAAAGTGAAGGAAAAATAATACTTAGATGCTAGTTTGGTCAGACTGAAGGAGTTAGTCAAGGACTAAAAAGTAGAGGTTTTCTCCCAAGGGGGAGATGGTTTATTGAGATTGTAGGGTCAATTGTATGTCCCAAATATTGATGATCTGAGACAGAGGATTATGGCTGAAGCGCATGGGGCATGATATTCTATTCATCCTAGTGCCACTAAGATGTACTGAGACTTGCGGGAAATCTATTGGTGGAGTGGCATGAAGAAAGATATAGCAGCATTTGTAGCTAAGTGTGCAACATGCCAACAGGTTAAGGTTAAACACCAAAGACCTGGTGGTATGATGCAAGAGTTTAGTATTCCTACCAGGAAGTGGTAAGAGATAAATATAGACTTCATGAGTGGTTTACCTCCTTTCCGACGCCATGATGATTCCATTTGGGTTGTGGTTGATAGGTTGACTTAGTCTGCTCATTTCTTGCTTGTTCATACTTCATATACTGCTGAGGATTACGTTAGATTATTTATTCGAGAGCTAGTCAGACTACATGGAGTTCCCTTGTCTATTATTCCGGATAGGGGTACTCAGTTCACTTCATAATTTTGGAAAGCTTTTCAGAAGGTTCTTGGTACCCAAGTGATTTTGAGTTCTTTTTTTCATCCACAGACTGATGGTCAGGCTGAGCGGACCATCCAAACCTTAGAGGATATGTTGAGAGCTTGTGCACTTGACTTTAAAGGAAGTTGGGATGATCACTTACCGTTGATAGAGTTTTGTTACAGTAATAGTTTTCACTCTAGTATTGGCATGGCTCCGTATGAAGTCTTATATGGAGGAAGTGTAGATCACCCATAGGTTGGTTCGAGTTAGGTAAAGCGGCTGTAAGTGGTCTCAATTCGGTATTTGAGGTTATGGAAAAAGTTAAGTTGATTAGGGAAAGGTTGAAAACTGCGCAGAGTCATCAGAAGTCATATGCAGATGTTATAAGGAGAGACCTTGAGTTTGAAGTTGGTGACCTAGTGTTTCTGAAAATTCACCCATGAGGGGGTGAAGAGATTCGGAAAGAAGGGGATGCTTATTTCTCGTTATGTTGGTCCTTACAAAATTCTTAGCCGTGTTGGTAAGGTAGCTTATGAGGTCGAGTTGCCTTCCGAGTTGTCCTCCGTTCATCCAATATTCCATGTCTCTATGCTTAGAAAGCATATTAGATCCTGTGCCAGGGGATTCCTTTGTGAGTGCTAACATTCAAAAAAATCTTTCTTTTGATGAGATTCCTATTGAGTTTCTTGATTTTAGCGTCCGAAGACTAAGGAACAAAAAAGTTCCCTTGGTCAAGGTGTTGTGGCAAAACCAATATGTTGAGGGTGCAACTTGGGAAGCTGAGGCGGATATGCGATCTAAGTACCCGCACCTATTTTCTGCAAACTCCGATAAAGCCAAAGGTACCATTCTTTCCTAAATCATGCACTTTTGATAAAAGTTGCACTAGTTCAGCTGTCATTTATTATGTGTTTAGCTGTAGTTTCTTGAATTTATGCATTCTATGTTGCATTTGGAGTGAAAAACAATGTGGTGATGAGTCTAACGAATGGTTTCAGCTATATGGTCTATTCCCAATCTAATCTTGGCATGTCTAGAGTCATTTGAGGATGAATGTTTCCAAGGGGGATGATGTAATACCTCGGAAAATTTTTTGTTGAAATTTTCTGCGTAAATGTGTTGCGTTCTATCTTCTAGAATGAATTATAAATTTTCCATGTAAAATGTCTTATATTATGACCCACCATTGCATAGAGTATCGAATAAGCTTTCCAACGATATGTGGATCATCCAAAACGGACAGCCAAGCGACGAGTTATGAAAATTTCGATCGAACCGTGAATAGTAGTAAACAGTAAAACGTGTAGGAAAAAGTACTGAGGCCTGACGTATTTTTTCTCCAACTTTAAACGATCATAAATCCCTGTACATAATGATCAGGCTGATTTACTTTATATCAACGGAAATCTCTGTGAGTCCTCTTTCTAATTAAATTGGTTTCATCTAATTTTTCTATCGGAGCAAAAAGTTATGGTCGATCTACTTCAGCCTATCAAAAGTGAATTTTTGGGTCAACTTCAAACGATCATAACACCTCATACACAATGATATGGGATAGGTACTATATATCAACGAAAATATATGAGAGTCCTCTTTGTAATAAAATTAGTTTTATCCAATTTAAATATCGGAGTAAAATATTATGGTTGATCTACTTCAGACTATCAAAACAGTCAACCAAAGGATAGATTCGAGAATCTTTTTTATTTTTAGGGTCGTTTTGGTCATTCTCCCTTACTGAAAATCCATCCAAACCCTATATAAAAGCCTATTAGAAGCATTATATGTTATGTTTCATCAAACTCAAAAAGAAAACCCTAAGCTCCTACATCCAACTTCAAGAACCTCCAAAGTTTACCATTAATTCTGCAAATTTATTCAAGATTCTAAGTTCCTAGTTCAAGAACTCCAAGAACCATCATTCAAAGGCACGATTAACATTTTAAAAATGAGTATCGATCTAAAGTTCATCATTCAAGGTATGTGGGATTTTTCAACAAGAACTCTCTTTCGTTCTTGTGCCCAAAAGTAATTTTCTTCACAAAGGCATGATTTTTATTTGATTTTTATAAATTTGAAGCATGAACCCATATCTTGTGATTATTATTATAAAATATTGATGTTTATGATTTTGAAAGATGAATTTACATCTGTGGAGATATAAAGCATGAATCTTGAACGATATTTATCATGATTTTGACATTTGGGTCGTGAATCCTCATTGAAAATTATGTTTTTTTGAGAAAGTATGTGTTATAAGCACGTTGATATTGAATATTTGAGATATTTTTAACAATTTGACCTTTTGGTCTTAATGGATTTGTTTTGAACTCGAGTGTGAAAGAAATCCACAACGTGGTTGATTTTGATAGATGGGAAGCATGATGGCTCCCGATGCATATTTATATATTACTGAAATTATTTTGTTATGGATTGTCTTTGAAATGATCTGAGCTAAGTCCGGGACAAATCTTTTACACCGAGTGGGAGGCATAAAGAGACCTTACTTCCCTAGAACTATGTGCCCCCATAGGAGTGAGCCTGAGGCTGATTTATATAGTGATCACTAGTTTGTGTGGATTTGATATCGATAGTCCTACTCTGATGGCAAGGATAGGACAACTCTCCCCAACGTGGGTTGTATGTTGGACTCCATGTAGCTCACATGGTTTATGTCAGTTATAGGATCTCCTAGTGTGTGTGTGTTTCCTTATGTCTATGCTGAATGGTGAAGTGATTTGAAAGTAGAATTGTGAAAGCTATTCTTTCAGAAGATTTAATTGATATTTACATTATGAAAATTGATATTCTTGATGAACTGAAAGTGATTGACAAATTATATGATGACTCACATGTGTTATTTTACTTATATAATCCTCTCATGATTATGATGATTTTCTTCGGGCCATGTGAGTCTTTCATACATCCTGAATATTTCTTATAAATATTTATAATGATGATGTTTATACAACTGCATACACTCCCATATACTCTATTCCTTTCCATGGTACTGACCCACATCTTCGGATATGGGATGCATTTTCTCGAAATGTAGGTTGAGGTGCTCAGTTCCAGGTTTGACAGTGATTTTTCGGGCATGCTGTTCTACATCCTCTGTTGTGGTGAGTCCTCATGTTCCGAGGACGTGATCTCTGATGTTGGTTTCACAAAATGGTTTACATTTGATAACTGACTATGAGTCAGTTGGTGCATGTCTCAATGGCTCGCTGGTTTTATTGATTTTCTTAGAGGCTTGTCAGACTAGTATAGATGTTGAGAGTTAACT
Organism: Capsicum baccatum var. pendulum; assembly: GCA_030864225.1. Classification (NCBI taxonomy): domain Eukaryota; kingdom Viridiplantae; phylum Streptophyta; class Magnoliopsida; order Solanales; family Solanaceae; genus Capsicum; species Capsicum baccatum. The sequence goes on from CM061552.1 coordinate 235,123,118, forward strand.
AATAAGTCGTATTTTGTTATCTTTCTGAAATTCAAATATTCTTGGATGATGATTACTCTGTGGATATTTGAGGATTATTTATGAAAACCCCATTGATTTGTGTTGAACTGAATGAAAATGGCTCAAAGGGTTAGCTTCGGGCTACTCATAGACTCAAGCACCGTGTGATGCTTTGGGACCCATTTTTTGGGGCCTTACAGCTGGTTCCTGCATCAAATGGGGATACAGCGCCTGAAGATGGGTTAGCAGGTGAACATTAGCGTGTACTCAGAAATCAAGATAAAATAATGTCATCATTCAAAACCAAAGTGAATAACTATATGAAATCACATAAATATATACATATATACCATGTCGGGAAAGTGAATCAGGTTTAGCATGCATTTAAAACTTTAACCTGGGCTGTTTATGTTGACCGTCCTAAAACTACCCTCGAGCTATATGGGTCCAATGTTACCCCGTGGATGGGCCCTAGTGAGTATAGCCGCATAAACCAAAGATATAGAAGGGGTAGGGGATTTCCATGTACCTTTCGCCCTCCATGATACATATATCCAAGTATAAAGTTAGGGGATTCCCATGTACCCCTCTAGTATACAATCACCATGACCAACCCTTATGTCGGCAAACATAAGTTTTCAGTGTCCATCCATTGGACTCACACCTTCACGGTTAGCTATCACAACCCGCCATTATTTCCCATTTAAAACCTTTAGTATATAACCAAAACATAATTCCAGAGTTAATTACCAAGGCATTATGAAGTGGTATCATCATACCGACTATAGCTTGCAAGCAATATCATTAGCCAACACGTAGGGGATTCCTATGTACCCTATAGGTTTTCCAATCAATCAAAACCATGGCCACCAAGGCATTTCCAAATCAGTTAATTCAATCAAACTATTAAGGGTTCCATTACCATATTATGCAATGCAAGGTTTTCAATAAAAGTCAAACTATGTGACAAAAACATTCTCATTGGCAGTTTAGCAAACATGTTGAGGGCATAGAGTTTCAAAAACCAAAATCAAGGAATAATTAACCATTTCAATGCAACCACATGTTCAAACCAACATTATAACATGAAAAAACATAAATAGATCATGGGAAAACATCATTCAACCATTAGTAACCAAAACCCCAACATATATTTCAAAACCAACACAAACCCACAATTATGCCATGAAAACCATTACGTAAAACATGCTATTAGTTTGAACTAACAATGAGGAAATAGTAACATGCCTTAGATACCAAAGAAGATAAAGATATCTACTTTTGGAAGCCCCTAATTATATCACCTTGAGAAAACCCTAGCCCTTTCTTGAACCAAAATCTTGAGAGAGATTTAAAAGTGATTTGAAAGTGTTTGACTTGGGAATAGTAGGTTAATGAAGTCCTAAGAGTATTTTAAGTCATGGGGTCAAAGGAAGTTAAGAGGGAAACTATCTAGAATACCCCCCCCCCCCAACTTAAACTGTAAAAGGTGGGTATAGTTTGGACACCCCACTCATACCCGCATTATATGAGTAGATCCCTCCACTCATATATTGATCAAAATGTTGGACATCATATTCTGTCCAACTTACAACTCATTAGCCTAAATTGTACCCTACCATACGACTAGTACCCTTAAATCGTAGCCTAAGCAAAAAACATCTAGGTTAGACATTGGACAACATACAGCTTGTACCCTACTTCTCGTACCATGCACATACGACTCTTACGGAGTCTTTTCATTCCAAAAACATAACATGGACAACATCATACTGGCCAACTTATGAATGGGGTCCCTAGACCCGTACCCACACAATACGAGTGGTATGGAGAATCGTATGACCAACAGAAGACTCAAACCTAGGAAATTTTGCAAGGACAAGAACCCAAGGTGTGTTAATTCTCCTCCACTTGGATCATTCATCCTCGAATGATGGAACATGGCAGTACAAGCACGATTAAACCCCCAAATATCTCTACCCTTACCTTTAACCATGTTAGAAAACAAAGATACCAAGGAAGTCAATCTTGTCTTTAATGAAGTTTGAAAACAAAGACGTTATAAAGAACACATACCTTCCACATGAATTTCTAGAGTAGATAACAGGAATGGATACTTGGACTTCATGTCCTCTTCAGCTTCCCATGTAGCCTCCTCCACCTTATGGTTCCTCCATAGAACCTTTATCGAGGCCACATCCTTGGTCCTTAATTGATGAACCTAAATATCTAAGATCTCAATCAGGATCTCCTCATAAGATAGGGAATCTAAAATACTAATATCCTTGATAGGCACAATTTTCCATGGATCACCAATACACTTTCTCAACATAGAGACATAGAATATCAGATGAATAGAGCTCAAAATAGAAGGAAATTCCAACTTGTAGGCAATATTACCACCCATCCTTAAAATCACAAAAGGACCACAAGACGAGGACTGAGTTTTTTTTCTTCCCAAACCGCATCACTCTCTTCATGGAAGATACCTTCAGAAACACCCTATCTCCAACCTTAAACTCCAATTCCCTTCGCCTCACATCTGCATAAGACTTTTGGTGACTTTGGGTAGCCTTAAGCCTATCCCGAATTACCTTCACCTTCTCCATAGCTTGGTGAACCTCCAGGCCAAACGTATCCACCTCGCCAATCTCAAACCACCCAATCGGAGGCCAACAAATCCTACCACACAACACTTTAAAAGGAACCATCCCAATACTAGAGTGGTAGCTATTATTATAGGCGAACTCTATAAGAGGCAAATGCTCAACCCAACTACTACTATAGTCAATCACGTATGCCCAAAGCATAACTCCAACATATGAATAGTCCGTTTCACTTGCCCATCTGATTGTGGGTGAAAACAGTACTAAGACTAACTTTAGTCCCAAAGCCTTTCTGGAATGACCTCCAAAAGTAAGATGTAAACTGCATACCTCGATCTGAGATGATAGAAACTGGTACCCCATGCAACTTTACAATCTCATGAAGATACAACCTGACATAATCCTCAGTCAAGAAGTTAGTCCTTACTAGCAAAAAGTGAGCCGACTTTGTCATTCTATCAATGCTTACCCAAACCAAATCAAATTGGTTCCAAGACTGACCGGTAATAAAATCCATGTTGATCACTTCTCACCTCTATTATTATTATTTATTTAATATGTAAATCAAATGAATTTAGATATATTTTATAACATCTGAAAGAGTAAGTTGATGAAATAATATGGGTTCATTCAGAACTCTATTTCTATTTTTATGCTTGTGATTTTTTTAAGAGGATAATGAACTTTCAAATTCAAATATTTTTAATCTTTTAATATAGATTTTTTTAATGAGAAAAGGGTTTAAAGCTTCAATTTGATAAGTAGTCAGGGTCCAAATTGTAAAGCATCCCAGGCTATTCCGCTTTTTTTCACCAAATTGTTGGAGCTGTTGGGGAACATTGTGTTATTTATTATATGGGCTTCATTAGGACCCAAACTTGAATCACTCAAGGTCTCTTCAATGCTCGGACCAAAAAATATTATTTTTTATATTAATATAATTTGAGATAAAAGGGAGGGAGGCTAGCCAAAGGACGTCAAGCTCAAGTGTTTTAATTATACACATTGAGCTCAAGACTAGTTGATCTTAGTGGCATTTGAGGTGAGCTTGGCTGGCCGGAGTTGAGCTCAAAAATCTGTAACATCAGTTGTCTCTTGTTATATTCCCTAGTGGTTTCTATGTTCCCTATGACATATTTGGCTCTAGTTTTTTGGCTATGCAAAGTATCTGCATATTGTTTTTCCTCTTTAGAATTCATGAGACTTGTTACTTTGCTCTGTTTATGCTTTGCTATGCTTTACGTTATATTACAATCTATATACATTTAGATATCTCTGCATATTTTATCATCCTCATCAAAGAAATAAGAAAAAATACACAAACAGAAACTAAAATAAGAGAAAAATTGATGCGGATAAATAACATAACTTATCTCTTTATATTTGCTTTTATCAAAAAATCAAATTAACAAAAGCATAATAAAAATATTACTTACTTGAATTCAAGCTAGAAAAATAGATTAACGTGTAATACCACCATCATTCATCTACATGTGAGGTGAAAATGTTAAGACAAAAACATCTAAAAAGTAAAAAATATGAAGAATACAGTAGATAAATTTACGAATAAAGCTAATGACTATTAATAATTAATAAATAAATAATTTAAAAACAAAAAGGAGAGAAAAAAGCTTAACATCATATATCATTGTAGAAGTATATATAGGAGAAGTTAAGAAGTAAAACTTCACTCCAACTCAAATTTCATTTAAATTTAAATTTAAAATAAAGTAAAAATAAAGGAGAAAAAGTCTATAGTCACTAATAAAAAGGAGCCTAAAGAAAATTAAAATTCTTCTGTCATAAAATATCTTATAAGAAAAAGAGCATTCACAATGAAACAACTTATTTTTAGTTTAAATTTAATAATAATCTTTATCAGCAAAAATAATTGGGGTATTTTCAATTTATATTTAAATTCAAACAATAATACTTTTACTACATATGTAGTAGTTATTGTTTATTATTTTCATCATCATCATCATCAACATCAACATCAACATCATCATCATAAAAAATAATAATAACTGTTGTTGCTGCATATTTATGTTTTTAAGAGAAAGAAAATCAACCACCATATTATTTCTCAATAAAATACAAAAAAATAATAATTGTTGTTCCTGCTGCTCAATTATGAGTTTCTATTTTTAAGATAATAAAATATTTTTTAAAAGGATAATGTATTTCAAATTCAAATACTTAATCTTTCAATTCAAAATTTTTATTATAATATTTTTTAACTTTGTCTTAAAATTGCCCACTTGTTTTATTCTTATACTGCCACTTGGCTTTTTCTGGTGCTTCTATTTTTGCTTTTATATATATACTAGTATACATTCCCGTGCGGACAACATTGAACTATTATTTTCGTTTCATATTGAAATGTCTCTTTGAACATGTTAAATCATATTATCTTTTTTTTAAAAAAATATCAACCACCATATTATTTCTCAATAAAATACAAAATAATAATAATAATAATAATAACTCTGCCCCTCACTCACCCCTACCCTGCTTCCATCATCCCCACTCCCCAAACCAAACTCCTAATCAATTCTATAGAAAGAAAATCATATTATAATTAAAAAAAATTATGTTATTCACAATTTAAAGATATCAAATTGTTAATTATCCCCCCACCCACATCTCTAACCCAATCTATATGAATATAAACAAAATTATAATTAGCAAAAAACTTTTTATATTTCAGATTTTATAATTTCAAATACATAATAAATAAATTAAAATATCTAAATGTCTGTAAATCTATTTTATAATCCACTTAAAAGTAAATCTTTTTTAAAAAAAAACATATACCCCCACCCCCTACACGCCTCTACCCTCACTCAATTCCTCTACCTCTAATTAAATCTTTACGAAAAAAAAAATCATATTCTTGTAAAAAAATTTAAAGATATTAGATTGTTAATATTTCCTCCCTCCGATAACCAAATGTATATGAGTAAAAACAAAACAATTATTAGCAAAACAATTTTTATGTTTAGCATTTTTGTAATTCCATTTACATACTAAATAAAGTTTCTATAAATCTTCTTTATAATCCACCTAACAAGTAACTATGTGAATGTAATACTTAATTTATAAACTCGAACAATTATGAGATGCATACAATTGAATTTATATATCTTGTTTTGATGATGATCAACTAACAACAAGGGACCAGGTTCCTGGATTTTCATGGAAACATACAACTATCACAAGGTCTGCACAGTTTTATCATCTAGTATAACAAACTGCGAAAATGTATACCAGTCAGGACACTTGGCCCAATCAAATTTCTACCCTAATTATTATTCTACTATAAAAGAAAAAGAATATTTCTAAATTGGTGAGTTTTTACAAGATTAGACTATAGAAGTGAGAGAGAGGCAAAAACTCAATTTTATAATATTGCTCAAGTTCTTATTTCTGTATGTACTAAAAGAGTGAGTGATCTTGATTCAAACTATGGTCTACAATTGAATTACTCATGTTATAAAAGTAATGCTTTCTTTGTTTTCTTGAGTGAGCTTAGGTAGAGTTACCTGAGTTTGATATTGGTTAGAATTGATCAATATCAAGGTTAGTTCTTGACAGTGTTGTCAAGGTAGGCTTATAGTAAAGTTATTACAAGTAGGTGGAACATAGAGTTAGGTTCATTGGAGTATCTAATTAAGAGTTTGATTATAGTGAAATGTTTGGTGCTTGTGAGGGCAAGCCGTGGTTTTTCCTCTCTTGAGAAAAGATGTTTCCATGTTATATCAGTGTGTTCTTTAGTTTTCAGCAAAGTTTTTAGTTTTCTAGTGCTTTACTATTTAATTGTGTATAACTGGCTCTAAGGGACCTAGTCCTTCACAGTATGGTACAACCCCCCTCCCCCCCATGTTCCAATAATTTGTATCAGAGCTAGAATACTCTAAAAGGTTAACACCTAGAGTGATTTGTTATCATGGTTGGTTTACCTAATCAGGAAGAAGGGAAATCTACCATTAGACCAACTAGATTTAATGGGTAGTTTTATGGGTTGTTGAAAACTAGGGTGTATGACCTCATTATGGCTGAGGACAGTGAGCTGATGGATGTAATACTTAATGGTAATTATGTGCTAGTTAAAGACGTCAAAGAAGGAGAAATAACTAGAATGGTTGTAAAAAGTAGGAGAGAGTATGATGATAAAGATATAAAGGAAGTTAAGAAAAATTACAAGGCCAAAAAAACTGCTAGTTTGTGGCATAGGACCTGATGAATACAATAGGATTTTTGCATGTAAAAATACTAAAGAAATCAGGGATTTCTTGTAGACTACTCATGAAGGAACCACTGATGTAAAGGATTCAAAAGTTAATATACTGACTACTCAGTATGAAACCTTCACCATAAAAAAGGTGAAACTATCTAAGAGATGCATACAAGATTCACTTTAATCACCAATGAGTTGCACTGTTTAGAAAAAGTGATTCATTTGTACAAATAGGAGATCAAAAAAATTCTGAGGGTTCTTCCTAAATCATGGGAAAGCAAAGTGGATGCAATCACTAAGGCAAGGAACCTGAAAACTCTTACTATGGATAAGCTTATTGGTAATCTGAAGACACATAAACTCAAGAAGCAGCAAGGGCAAGAGAAGAAGGAAATAAAGAGAGAAAAATATATAGCATTGAAAGATTCTAAGTCAAAATCAAGTGAAGAAGACACTGATGTTGCCTATTTGGCCAAAAGAATTGTTAGAACAATGAAGAAAAGTGATCAGTTTAAAAGTAGAGGAAGTAGCAGCAAAAAAGGTGGCAATGTTGAAGTTTGTCACAAATGTGGAAGTTCTTAGCATCTTATTAAGGACAGTCCAATGCATAAAATGGATTTCCAGGAATATCTCAAGTCTGGAGGTGACAAAGAAAAAAAAAATAGGGACCAGGTCCCTATAAAGTCAAGAAGAAAGGTTGCAGCTGATTTTCCAATTAAGAAGGCCTTAGCTGTCTAAGGGGGATTCCTCCAGTGAATCTAAGAAAGATGGGAAGAAGGATGTTTCTATGCTGGTAGTGGAGAATGAGAAAATGACCTATGATTCCTTATTTTCTCTCATGTAAAATATTGAAGAGGAAGAAGAAAGTGTGGTAACTCTTTCTGACATTAAAGAAAACTTAAAAAACTACTCTGCTAGAAAGATAAAAAAGCTTGATAATGTGTTGATTTAATCAATGTTTGAATTGACTGTTTAGAAAAATGCTCGAGAATAAAGGTAGAGAATCAACAGCTTAAATTGATTGCATTAATTCTCCAGATATCTGAAACTGAGAAATAAGTTACTAAGTTAATCTAAAAATCTGAATTTATTAAGTCAACTGGAGAACGGAGATGATGTTTATGATAAAGAGAAGAAAAATGCTCTAACTAAAAGTAAAAGATCAGGAGCTTGAATAGATAGATTTGATTAGAGTCGTTAATATGGGCTAGGCTCATTGGGCCGGCCCAACCCGGCCTGTAATTTGATGGAGTTGGGTTTCAGTTTTTGCATCCTATTTAAGAACAGGGTTTTTTAACCAGACCCAAATAAGACCATGACTAGTGAGGATTGAGCAATGTGGGTTGGTCTAGCCCGTGGGATAGCCCGTAAGTCAAATACATGTAACTATTTAGATTGTTTACTAGTATTTTTATTTGGTTCGAAGGATATCATGTCAAAAGTTATTTAATTTCGCTATTAGGAATATTTTGTTTGGGTGTTGGAGACTAGATTAACAAGTATTAACACTATGTAATATTTTCTGGTAATATTTATATTTATTAACATTCTAAAATTAGATTATAAAATATTATTTTTTAAAAAAATGGGTTGGCCGATGAGGCCTACATCCCACAGTGTAATAGTGTGGGCTTGGTGTTTTTGAGCTCATCATTTTGATGGGCCAGCCGAGCCTGTCCCATCAAACTCAAAGAACATGTAGGCTATCCCAGATGGGTAGGGCCAAACCATATTGACAACTCTATATTTGACTCTCCAGATATCTGAAACTGAGGAATAGGTTGCTAAGCTGAAATCTAAAAATTTGAGTTTGGTGAGTCAATTAGAGTGCTCCTTTGGGTCTGGAGTTTCGTGTTCGTAGTGTTGTGGCTGTAGTTTTTGGAGCTAGTGATGTTGGATTTTTTTGCATCCCGTACTAGTTTATTATACACTTATCTTTTGTGTTTGTTATACTATTAGTTTGTTTTGTGTACCATAATAGTTTATATGCACTTACTTTTTGTATTGGTTATACTGTTATTGGTCCTAAGTCGGGGGTAAACATCTTCTCTACTTCTCTTGAGGTAGTGGTTTGGTCTGCGTACACTCTACCCTTCCCAGACCCCACTAGGTAGGAATACACTGGGAATGTTATTGTTTTTTGTGGTGGTGAGTCAACTGGAGAAAGTAGACGTTTTTGATAGTAAAGGGAAGAAAGAAGCATCAAAGTTTCAGATTTAGATTGAAGAAAAATTGGAGGATTCTCAAAATCATCGTATGACTGCACTCTAGAAGAATAAAGAGTTATAAAGGGACCTGATCCATTTGAGAGAAGAACTTAGTAAATCATTACAATGGACCGCATCCTTTATAATTTAACTAGTCAAGCTGTCAGAAATGGTAAGGTCCTTAGGTATCAGTACAAAAATCAGTCACTTGAGTCTCGAGGAAAGTTTGTTCAAGATGTCAAAAACAATGTCCACAAACCTCTATGCACTCATTGTAGAAGAGATGGTCATATGAAGAAAAACTATCAAAGTTGTATTAGAGCTAGAATGAGCATTGTTAGATATATCCAGCAAGGGTATACCAATCCTAAGTATTCCAAGCTGTTGAAGAAGATCTCATTAACAAGATGGGAAAAGAAAGAGTTGATCACATTCCTGTCTTTCTACTGGGAACTTAAACTAAAATGGGTTCCCAAATCTAACAAATGATATTTTATAGGTGAGAGAAAGGGATTGCAGTCAGAACTAACACTTTGATAGGTAATTGTTCAAAGAATATGATAAAAAAAGTCTGACTATATTCTCTCTCTCAAGATACTTCAAGTGGAGGTGTCTCAATTGAAAAAGATAATCAGTTGATTTCAAAGGACCTGGTCCTTGGAAAACCAAGGCTGAAATTTCCAGGCAACAGTCTTGACTAGAAGAGAAAAGAAGTATGTGTTTGTTACCATGGATGACTGCTCAAAGTTCACCTTCACTATGTGTTTGGGAACTACGAATGAAATCTATAAGGCTCTGGTTATGTGTTCCTGCAATCATAAATGAATCTGCTCTTGTGGACTACAATCCATCAAGATAAGCATACAAAGTTTTCAACAAAAATAAACTCTGTGTGTTGAAGGGAATGTGTATGTGGTCATTGATGAGTCAGGAAAGATGATAAATCAAGGTGATGATGAAAATTTTGGCATTGAAGACCTCATTTTGTTCAAAGGGATAATATTGATCAAGATGATGGTCAAGGACAAATTGATGCAAAAAGGAATTATGAAAGCGATGATGATCCAAGATCTCAGTCACAAACTCCAACACTAGTTGATGAACAAAAAGAAGATTCTAGTCCAAATTCACAGGGACCTGGTCCCAATGGAATTCATCTCAAAAGGTTTAATGTCACGACCCGAGGCTACCCCTAATCACGACAACGGTGCTTACAACCACAAATGACCACAATCTAACCCATGAGCTAGTACCTGTTGTGAACACTAAAGGAAATATTAATACATCGCATGTGAAGAAGGTAAGTTGATAAGATACTATAAATTTGGATACTGAAATACGTATCAAAACATGTTTGAAATATCTGATGGAATACTAAAAACAACTGTCTATATGAAAATAACTGATAATACTGAAATGACTGACTGACTGTCTAATTGATTGTATGAAAGCCTTTAAATATCATCAGAAGTTGATGGGACGGAACCCTAACTAATTCCAAATGGCTGAACATTAGAAGCAACTGAAATAACAAATCATGTCCTGAATGGATGAGAACTTACCCCTACTTCTGTCAAGTAACGTTGAGCTGTCTAATAGAAATTAGGAAACTATGCATCCGAACCTATGTTATAAGACAACATAGCGCATAAAAAAGTATGCGGTCAGTACTTTGAATGTATTGGTATATGACATAAGGACTGGCTGAAATGCATAAGGTATCTAAGCATAAATCCATGAACACGTAAGATCTGAGAATACAAGACCAAGCATAAATATGGTTCTGAGATAATCTGAAATCTAAAAGTTGTATAACTGAATACTTGAAAATCTATACACTTGGTCAAGCAAACCTGAACTGAAATACATTGATTACTGTACTAAGATTGTGGGAGGTATTATGTAATCGACATGCCCCAATCTGAGCTAATTAGGGTACAACCTGTAACCCCAGTTAGAAGGGTGTCAGTACCTTGCCATAGGTAATAACACTGGATGTGTGGATCTACTAATCTGGAGCCCCAGAGGAGTTAGGATTCACCCTTTACTGGCATGTGCTCTCTTGAGATATGTCTCAACCCTCAACTAGAAGGAAGACATCTCAAACCTATACTGGCTACATAGTTCTAGAACTCAGGGAATGCTACTAAAGGCCACACCCTCTACTGGTAGGTGAGCCCCTATCCCTGGGTTTACTTGGTGCTAAATCCTACTCCCAACTGAACTAACGCTGGTAATGACTGAAGTTTGACTGAACATAACAACAGATATTGCCCAACATGATCATAACAACTGAGTAAATAAAAAGATTCATCGTTCAACTGAATTATTGCTTGGAAGATCTGAAATATAATTAAACAAGTAGGTATCGGGTGTTCATAACCCACTTGCACTAAATGATTATGAAATATGGTAACAATGCCTTAAAACCATGGTATCGAATCATGGTTCAAAGACCTAAAACATAAAAATTTCACCAAATAAGTCAGAAACATGAACTTGAACATGGGAATGTATTAAAATGATGAAGTAACATGATTACATGGCTAAATTTATAAATTAGTGGTTTAACATGAAATTCACTTGAATCATGACATGGGAAATTGTAGTTTAATACATGAATTAACCTAATCTTTTATAGGATCATACGTGAACATGAAATTGAGTTCTACTATTAACGAAAGACATGAATTTAACCCATTTTTAACACATAAAACTCCATAATAAGATACAAATCCATAATTTAGTTGAAAAGAAGGTTTTGGGGTGCCATGGGTGAAAGGGACCCATGGATGAGCATCCCACATACCTGAAGTAGAAGCTTTGGGAAAATTTCCTTAAAATTGCTCTTGACCTTGAGAAACCCTAGCTGCTTGGGGAAGATGAAGAAACCATTTTCTCTTGATTCTATATAGTAAATTGTTGTTCAAATAATATAAATTGGGGATTGGGGCCTTTTATATCACCCCTTGTGAAACCAAAATGACATGGGTTTGGATTTTAAGGGAGTGGGGAAAGACATAAAAGCCCCTTGAAAAACATGCAAAATATTATGTTCCCAGTCAGTACAAGATGAACTTATGACTCGTATGTCCAGATATGACTGTCATGGATTACTATATATACTTTTGTCTTTTATTAAACTTGGTTTTTGGCTATGGTCAGGGGCATTTCCTGACTAGATACTCTTTAGTTTGGTTTAGAGGCTTTGTATGGACAACTGTAAACTTGGGTATTGATTGATTATGTTATATATGTATATATATATATATATATATATATATATATTTGATTATTGTCTTTGTTTTGGCTTGGTTATACAGTTAGTTATTGGGTGGTTTGACTTGCTTGGGTGGTCATGGTTAAAAACCTATACCAAAGTCTTGGATCGGGCGTTACACTATGTTGTCATTCATACGTAGTCCATCCAACTAATGGTACATGTTGGTTGGGTTGGGTATCGAGTGTGGTATTATGTCCCAATTGGACTTGGCATAGCTCATTACAATAAGGCCCCAGTTTGGGTGTTAGCTTGAGGTTGTTGAAATGGCTTTGGTCGTGCCCAACTCTATTCTCGAAGCTATAGGAAAGGTTCTGTTGATTTGTGAGAGGTTGAAAACTGATTAAAGTCATTAGAAATCATATGCTGATTTAAGAAGAAGAGAGATCAAATTTGAAGTGGGCGATTCGGTGTTCTTGAAAGTGTCACCTATGTAAGGAATAATTATATTTGGAAGGAAATGGAAGTTGAGTCCGCAATTTGTTGGCCCGTAGGAGATAGTGAAGAGTATAGGAAAGGTGTCTTATGAATTGAACCTTCCGTTGGGGTTAGATGTAGTTCATGAAGTGTTTCATATTTCAATGCTTAATAAGTACATTAGAAATCTATCCTTTGTAGTTCCCCTAAAAACTATTGTGGTTAAGAATAATTTGACGTATGAGGAGATTCCTATGGAGATACTTGATAGGTAGGTTCAAAGGATAAGTAAAAAGAAAGTAGCGTCAGTAAAAGTTCTTTAGAGAAACAAACTGGTTGAAGGGGCCACTTGGGAAGGTGAAGAAGACATGATAACCAAGTATCCTCATCTCTTTTCCTCCAATTCAGTTCCTACCTAAGGTAAAGTGTTATTTCCAGCAAGTCATTTCTCTTAAAGTCCATTTAAGATCTCCTATATCATATATTATGTTGTGAGAAGTTGAGTCCTTGTGGCAGTAGTAAGATTGATTGTAAATTCAGTATGGAGATGTTGATTTATTTCAAAAATCCAAATCCTAGGTAAACTATATTCAAGGAAGCATGTTGACAAGAGGGAATATTGTAATAACCCGTGTCTGATAGCCACTGTCCAACATACAACTCAATCTCTTGAGTCATAGTTACTTCATACGAGTCATATATTATGAGTCATACTCATGTAAGTGTGCAGTGATGCGAGTTCTATTCAAATTACAAGTTGAACCTAGAAGTATTCAAGAATGGTACGAGTCATATAAAGGGAAGTCATGAAATTCATCAATGTAGGCTCCCTAAGATTCTGTCAAAGTTATGAGTGGCAGGATACAAGTCGTATTATGATGTTAGTAGTCATAGGTTTTGATTCGTATGATGATGAGTGTATGTCATCTTGATTCTGCCAAGCTTACATGTAATTAGGCTCACTCTACCTACACCATACAAGTCGTATGGTGGACTCATGAAGACTGATGACCAAATTATGTAATATTTAGTTAAAGGGCTTCTTGGTCTTTTCCCCTCTTATAACTCCAACCCATGAACAATAACCCCCAAAGGGGAATTATTTTTCTATATTCCTTAATTAGTTAACAACATCATATCTCCTCCATTCTTTAAGAACATTAAGATTAGGGTTCTTCACATAATTTTATCTTTCAAGTCCAAAGGTTCAAACCTCTTCACAAGTTAAGAAATTTTACGTATATGGAGTTTATGAACAAAGTTACCCTTTAATTCTTGTAGCCAAAGTGCATGATTTTGAGATTGAATTTACTTTTTTCGAATTAGGGTTCATACCCAAATAACCATATTCTTGAAGTATGACACTACTATGCTATTGAAATCTTTAGTTCAAAAAGGTTTACATATATTTATCTTTTGACTTGTGATATTTATATTATGATTTGAATTTCATTATCTTGACTAGGATATTGTTGGAAGATTTTAAGATGATTATTGAGAATGATATTTTGTTATAAATTTCAATGAAACAAAGCATGAATTCCAAGTCCAAAGTACAAGTACTGAGTTTACAAGAAGTTTATCCTCTTAAGTTCCAGTTTTATGTGTTATAAGATGATTTAAACAAAAGCTTGATCTTTTGAGCTAAAGATAAGACATGAAATCAACAACTGTTCATCTTGATTATGATTTAAAGTAAAGAGAAGCATAACCAGTTTTCATTTTATAAACTCATACACTATTTTGAGGTGGATTTCTCAAGTATGAGCATATAAGCATTCTGGGAGTAGTATTTAACACCGAGAAGGGAATGCATATGAAAATATCCTAAAATCCTAGAAACTGCGAGCCACCAAGATTTTTCCAAATATGGATGAATTTTTATACACTCAAGTTAAGGTTTTATTTTGATGGAAAAGATAGGACAACTCTCTTCAACATGGGTGAGAGGTTGGACTCTATGGTTGCTCACATGGTTTATGTCGGTTAGAAGAATCTCCCATAAGAAAGAACAAATATAAGGACCTTAGAAACTAAGTTTTATGTCTCACTAAGGTTATTCACATGCTTTATTACTCATATTTTATGATCCTGCAGTCTTTTATATTATTCAAGTTCAAGATGGGTCATTTATGCATAACATGCATTATTTGAAAGCACACATATATATTCAATTACATTTTACTTTTGAATTCATCCCCACATACTCAGTAGATTCCAGAGGTATTGACCCACATATATGTCTATGTGCTACATTATCTTATATTGTAGGGTTCGATGCTGGTTTTTAGCAGCACGATTGACTAGGGCATTATCACCTACATCCCAAATTTTGGTGAGGCCTCATAATCTGAGGACCCATATTATTAGACATCTTTTTACTGGTGCAAGTACTTTAGTTATTTTATTTTCATTTATGTTCGGGTTAGCTGGGGTCTGTCCTAGTGGCTCTTTAGTCAGTAGTAGAGGCTTGTCATACTGTATATATTTTAAGATCAAAGAGTTTGTTTAAGATGTCCAAGTTAAAGACTTTCATTAAGTTATGAAGTCATTTACTTTCAGTTTCTATATATGTTAATTCACTTTTTATATGGGTTTCAAGCTAAATAGATATAAGGGGGTAACTTAGGGCTATTCGTAGTCTTGGGCACTATGTGACATCTAGGGGGTACTTATGAGGCATTACACTAAGGAATAGATATGTAATCTATATGAATAATGGAAAGAAGGGATATATGGTAATACCATAACTATATATATATATACATAGAGAGAGAGAGAGACAAGGTGAACTCAAGGTAAAGCCTAAGACATTAGGCTAGCATTTTAGGATCTCTTAGTCGTAGAAGGATTTAGTACTAGCATACTGAAGGTTTCTAGTCCTTCCATCTAATCATGAAATAATCATGTATAGTACTGAAATCATAAGATATAAGAGGCCGGAAATATACCTAAAGTCTCGAAATAAAATTAGTAACCAATTTCTCACAAACCGGCCATAAAATTGATCATAATAATGTTAATAACAATATTAATAAAAACCCAAGTAACCGTTAGTTTGGACAACCAAATACCTAGTTTAGCCTATCACATGCCCCTATCGCCCCTTTCTCAGAACGTTTAATCAACATACAACACACCAAAAAGCACAATCATTACACATACTTATGCAACCCTTTAAAGGCAGATAGATATATTTGCATACTGGTGATAGGAAATGCGAATGCAAGGATAAATTAAATAGAATTTACAATACCATAATCGGTTAGTATGATTAGTATCATAATGTCATCATCGTAATAATAACCTTCATAGAGATCAACATCATTACCATCATCATCATATCCATCATCTTCATATTTTTCCTTTGGCCTTTCCATAGATATATATAATTACCATACATAAGTCTAGATGGACTCAAATCGGTAGATTTACAATAGGCTCATCAATATAATCATCCTCTAACCATGTCAGATATCAATGCATCATCACAACTATTCTTAGGCCTTGATAGGTATCAATTCATCATCATAATATCCTCTGGCATTTCTTGGTATCATCACATTATCAAAATATCCAAATCAATGTTAATAATAGAGAGCAAGCCCTACGAGGGCTATAGTAAAGAGCTAGCCTCAAAATGGGTAAAGTAATTAAATATGTAAAGAGAAGCAAGGTAGATTATATTTCCATAATTCATCGTTCATCATGAATGTCACATTATTAACAAATATATATACATAACATTAATATTATAGCTATCATCGGGTTTACCTAATATTTAAATCATCAGTACAATATCTTTCTCTATCCCATATTAGAGAGATACATATTTAGATATATAGTAGGTGCACGGACTTAACTCATGGCTAAAAGCATGTAAAGTCATAAGTCTATTTCACAAAGTAAAATTCAGGACTAAATTGTTCTAAAAGTGTAGAAAGGGTCAGAATGTCTCATGACCGGAGTAATTAGTAGAATCAAATAATAGACCATAATCTGTCTCGATTAAATCCTTAAAATATCATAATTAATTAGTTTTACACATAAGTTATTCATTAAGACAAACATTTATTATTATGGAAAATCCTGGTCTAAGAAGGAGAGTAGGCTGTAATCCTTAATTAGTGACAATAATAATAATATTTTAATCTAATTGGATTCATATCAATCATAGATTCAACGATCATAAATGTACCATATATATGCATTCCATCGTTAGTTTTCGAATAATGGAACCAAAAGCATTAATATAATAATAAACTACAATGTCATCATTTTCAAAGATAAACTCTTCGCGGATGGTCAACTAATATCATAACATAGACTTGGGCCCAATAATATGTCTAGAATAATCATAAAATCATAATCACAATGAAGTTTTGACCCTCATAAAATTTCTTGAGTATGAGACTTTGGACATCATATGACTTGAGGGTACTTGTCGTATGATATGGGTATAGTTTAGGATCCTCAATTTGTATGATAATTAGTGTGGTTAGGTTGTTCTTTGTCCATGGTACAAGAAGGAATCATAGTATTTGTATGTTAGGGTATAAAAATTATAATACCAAATCGTATAATGTCCTATGTATAGCCTAAATAATCTGCCTATGGTACGATTGAAGGGTACCAATCATATTTATGTATATTAGTAGGACCTTGTGGTCATATGTTTGACAGTGTTAGGGTCCAAGTTGTTGCCTAGGGTACGAGTCATGGGAATAACTCATATGTTGTGGGTACTGTTTGGGTGGTGTAGTAGTACCCTCCTACGCAACATTTTTTAGCTTTTAAGTTGAGGGTATTCCAGACACTTCCCACCGAAAAACCCTTAAGTTCCCATATCTTATAACACTATGTCGCCTCACATAATACACTTTGAAACATAAAAACATTCCATAAACTCTCTCTAAACTCTCTCAAGAAGATTATGCTAGGGTTTTCTTCAAGTGTTCATCTAGAGGCTTAAAGACAAAATTCTCTCTGTGGATTTTCATAAATAAGGAATTTTACTCCTCACTAATTTTTGGTTAAAACTAAAAGCGGGTTTTACTTAATGGTTTTCATTGCATGATTGTGGGTTTGTGTTGGTTTTGAAGTATGTGTTGGGGGTTTTTGTTACTAATGGTTGGATGTTGTTTTCTGATGTTTTAATTATGGTTTTCATGTTATATTTATGGTCTTGAATATGTTTTTTTCATTTTAATGGTTAATTGGTTCTTCGTTTTTTATTTAGAAACTATATACCCTTAATATGTTTGTTAAAATGCCTATGAGAATGTTTTGGCCACATAGTTTGACTTTTATTGAAAATCTTGCATTGCATAGTATGTTAATGGAACCTAAATTGGTTTGGCTGGTTTTACAAAGGTTGAAAAAGGCCTTGGTTTCCATATAACCCAAATTGATTTTTTTGGAATGGAAATTGGTAACAAAATGAACCCACTTGTATAAATGTTTTTGGTTTATCCATTACTACTTTGTATGGTTTGTTTCTTAAGAGTAACACATATTATAATTTTTAATAGGTTAAGTATGGTTTTTTAAACCATGTGGGGTACATGGTGATTCCTCAAGTGAAATTATTACGAAAACCTTGTGGGGTACATAAGAATCCCCTAAGTGATTTTTATAATGGAATTTGTGGGGTACATGGTAGTCCCCTTAAGTGCTGGCTAATGACATTGGTTACAAGCTATAGTCGGTATAATTATACAACTAACTAATGCCTTAACAATTGACTTCTTGAAATTGGTGGTTTGGTTATGTGTTAAATGTTTTTAATTTGGCAATAATTGCAGGGTGTGATAGCTAGCCGTGATGGTGTTAGTCTAAAAGGTTGACATTGGAAACTTATATTTGCCGACATGAGAATTGGTCATGATGACAATGTACTTATGGGGTACAAGTGAATACCGCAAGTATATATACATACATATATATCTTAGAGAGTGAAGGGTACAAGGAAATCTCCAACTACCTATGGTATGTCCAGTTCATGCGACTACATGCTCTGGGGCCCATCCAGGGGTAACAGCAAACCCATATAGCCCATGGGTGGATCATGATGGTAAAACTACATAACTTGAGTTAAAGATTTTGAATGCATGCTAAACCCGATACCCTTTCCCGGCATAGTATAAATTTATATGTATATATATGTGATTGCATATGATTATTTACTTTACTTTTTAAGAATGGCATCAGTTTATCCCTATTGTTGAGTACATGCTATACTTCACTCGCTAACCCATCTTAGGGCACTGTATCCTCGTGCGATGCGCGAATCGGTCTTACTATCACACCTCATGCTTAGTGACTTAGTGATTCGAGGGCAACTTGAGTCAGACTAAAGTGGTGATCTTCTTTTCTTTAGAAGGCCCATTTCATGTTATGGTTTATCTTATGCTTTTACTATTCCTATGACATTTGTTTTTTGCTATCGTCGGGGGCATATCCTGGATAGATAATCTTAAACATTATTTAGAGGCTTTATGTGAATAGTTGTGGACTTAGGTATGGTATGATTATGACATGGATTTGGTTTATTATTTTGATTTTTTTCTATTAGGGGATTGACTTGTTTGGATTGGCTTTGGATGTAGACTTAGCCCAAAGTCATCACATTTTAAAATACTCTATCTTGTTATATGTTTGGAAATCATACTCAAGTTATATGTTGGTTGGTTAATTAGGTATTGGTAGTTGTCTCTAGTCTTGGTTAGACTTGAGATGCCTATTATGATAAGGCCCTGGTTTAGGTCGTGTAAAGTTAGTATCATAGCCTAGGTTCCGATGTCATAGGGTGTCTGCAAAGTCGTATCAAGTAGAGTCTCTTTTATAGGTGTGTAGCATGCCATATTTATAAGAGAGAGGCTACAAGGCATCTAGGAATCTTTCACATTCTTGCTGTTTTATTTTTAGGATACCGAGTCTAGGTTCTTGAACTCTCCCCTAAATCTTTTTTTGTTCGCTTATTAGATTATGCCCTTTCGACAATTAAAAGCTCTTGGAAACTCACATAACCTACTTGAGAAAAACATAGATGGATCTTGCCCAACTCATAGGGTACACACCAAGTCAAGGGTCCCAGTTTCTGATTTCCCCTATTGAGTTCTACCAGTCTACACTAACCAGACTCTAAAATGTGACACTAATACTCAGCCACCCTAAGGAGATGTTACCAATGCCATGTTTTGATGTTTTATTCAACTGTTGACTTAGATAGTAACATCTTTGTCACAACAGTCTAGTCCTACTAATTTGAGAAAAAATAAGGAAAGTTCAAGAAAAAGGCAGAGCAAAAAGTCTCAATATTTAAACTGGGGGAGGAGTCAAAGAAATAGTGGTAGAGGTGGTGGCCACTGGTGTGAGCAAGGGAATCCAATAAGTTACTAGGTGGTTGTTAGTGTCCCTTATCCTCAATTTTCTGGTGATTATCATTTTTGGGCTGGTGGATCCAAGTCAGCCCCATCCTATCTTCTTTGCAAATTTTGAGGCCTGTTGTACCGTGATTATTACTATAAGGGGATGAATCGGTGTTTTATTTGTATTTAGTTGGGTCACATGCAGTAAGAGTTTCCCACAAGGATTTCTACTGGGGAAAATAGGATCTCAATTGCCACTTCTCTAGGTATTGCACCAAGGTATTCTACTTTACACCTCAAAACTACCCAGGACTGTCCTAATTGTCTCACTAACCCTCGGGAGTCTCATCTCCCAATGTCGTTACTGGCAGGTTGAAAATCTTTTCCCATGATGTGTACTATTTAATTGATATGGGGTCCACTCTTTTATATGTGACCCTCATTGTGGATGTGCATTTTCCTTTTGATCCCAATTGTGTTTCAGACCCTTTTACTATTTCTACCCCAATAGGTGACTCTGTGATTACTAGAAGATTCAATAGGCGGTATGTTGTATCTACTGGTAGTAAAGAAATTATGGTGGATTTGTTTGAATTAGATATGGTTTATTTCAATGTCATATTGGGGGTGGATTGGTTGCACACATGTTATGCATCTCTAGACTGCTGGACCCGTAAGGTCATCTCTAAATTCCTTAGCAAGCCGATTATTGAGTGAAAGGGTGGTTCCCTAGCTCTTAAGAGGAGGTTTATGTCATATTTTAGGGTCTGGAAATAAATTTCTAAAGGATGTCTTTACCATTTGATTAAAGTTAAATATTCCAACTCAAAAGGTCCTTCGTTACATTCCCTTTCTGTGGTTAATGGATTTCTTGAGGTCTTTTCTAATGACCTTACTAGTATCCCACCAAATAGAGAAATTGATGTTATAATTTACCTCTTTTCTGAACACTTATTTTGTCCCTATACCTCTTTAAAGAATGACTCCATCTAAGTTAAACGAGATTATGAAATAGCCTAAGTATCCTTTGATAAGGGTTTGTCCAGCTTAGATTTTCTCAGTGGGGTACTTTTATTCTTTTGCTCATATGGGGGATGGTTTCCTCCGAGTATGTATAGGTTAGTGGTGGGTGGATAGGGAATTTGGGGTTACCTTCTCATAGAGTGGACCATATATGCATATTCTATGTCTAGTACTCGATTGGTAATACATGATGGTTGATAGACACTATGTTCGAACCTTAGATAATTTTAGTTAAGGGAGTATGATAATTTGTGGATAGCGAGGTGTGAGTTGTGAGGGTAGATTTATGAACTTGGTGGGGTTTACAAAAGATTCGGGGTTGATGACTCAGGGATACAAGAGTGGAAAAGTTGTGACATAATGGTCGAAGGTCCAAGTTAAACTGATAGATTGGGGCTAAGTCATTGAATAGGTTAGGGAATGGGGTTTGTGAGGCTATGCTAGACCCCAGGTAGAATCTAGATTGATGAGGTTTTAAGTATGAAACAACAAAGTATCCCTAGTATATGTCTATAGTAATACCTCTTAAAGCGGAGTATTTTTGTTGTAGGTATAGTAAGACAGACATCGAAGGGATAATCTTAATTTTTTTTCTAGTAGTGGACTTCAAGGGAAAGTTGGGGTGAATTTACTCTTATTCTTGCGATTCCATCCTATTTTGATTAAGAGGGCACTCAACTAGTGTTGCACGCATTCTAATAGTGCTTATGCCTAAGGTCCACATTCTATGTGTCACATATATCCATACTCTAGTCCTTGAATTAAAGGCAATAACAATCCTCAAAAATTTGAGCTCCTAGGTGTTCAAGCTTTATGCAATGATACTCAGGATTTGTATATTTATGTTTTACGTCAAACCTGGTTCCAAGAAACAGTAGTTTCAAGCGTCAATTCATGCTTTGTTTCCTAAATATGAATCTCGTCTTTATGTTACACTACCTATGATGTATGCAGTCATGTTTTTTTCGGTGACCAATCTTACGGACTCGTATTATGATGTGTTTATGTCAGAGTAATTCTTCATTTATATCTTGGGTAGTTGCTTTTAAGTACCTCATGCCTATAGTATCGTATCTCATTTTGTAGGTCTCACTTTGAGTAGTACGACAGATAGGGATCATAATTAGGAAGCAACCCCCTTTTCTTGATGCTTATACTCTAGATCCTCAGTGACCCTTCGTATGTTAGGATGGTGTAACTTTGGGGGCATAGTGATGTTTTGGACAATAGAGTAAACGTCCTTTGTTGCAAAATTCTAGGGTGGCCACTAGAGCTAATTTTATGATTGTAGATGGACGAATAAGATAAATGTTGTCATGTGAAATAATTAAGAGGGGTGGCATGATGAAAACCTTTGTAATAGTGATTTAAGTGTTTTAGTTTTTGAAATGAAATCTATACAGTGGGTATAGTAAAGATAGGTTGGAGCATGGTGATTGGTAGGTACCCAACCATTATGTTATATGGATAAGGCTCATTGGTTAAGACCCGAGGCTTCTTGATTACATCGATAGAGAGTATGGTATTGTCAAAATGGTTTAAAGTATAGAGTCCCATGGCTTATAGCACCTTTAACTTCTAATTAGTCATTAAAATGGGATGGATATGTGATTACACTCAAGCCCTTTATTTATGTATTTGGGGAGGGGAGGAGTTGGGAGGTTGAAATAGAGGAGTGTTACCTTTATGTTGAAAGCTTGGTAGAGGATGTGGGCATATTTAGGAGATATTAAATTAGATGCATGAGTTTTTGAGGAAGAGGCTACCTGGGAAGTGGAAGAGGAAATGAAGTCCAAGTATCTACATTTGTTCTCAGTTTTTTATTATCATGCTTAAAGTGAGTATGTATTTCTAACATCTCAGTTGTCTTTCTTAGTTAAAGGAAATAGAGATTCCTTAATGTCTTTGTTTTCTAACATCGTTAAAGGGGATTTTGATGGGTAGTATTTTGTTAAAATTGTTCTTATGCTTACCTTTATTTGTCATTGGAGGATGAAAGATCCTAGTAGGGGAGAACTGAAACACCCTAGTTTCAACCCTTATAAATTTCTTGATCTTGAGCTTCCGACATCATACGACTCACGGGTACTTATTGTATGATATGGGTACAATTTAGGGTCCTCAACTCATATGATAATCAATGTGGATTGGTTGTTCGCTGTCAACGGTACAAGAAGGCATCATACTAGTCGTATGTTAGGTTATGAGAAGTATAGTGCCAAATGATATGATGTCCTATATCTCGCCTAGATGATTATACCTAGGGTAAGGTTTAAGGGTACCAATTATATGTTATGGATATGAATTGGCCCTTTTGGTTGTATGTTGGACATTGTTGGGGCTCAAGTTGCTGCCTTGGGTACGAGTGGTGGTACCACTCGTATGTTGTTAGTACGGTTTGGGTGGTGTGGTCTCTCCTATGCACCATTTTTTAGATTTTAGGTTGAGGGTATTTCAGATATTTTCCACCCCAAAACCCTAAAGTCCCCACATCATACAATACTTTGTGGCTTCACATAACACACTTTGAAAGATCAAACACTACTTAAAATCTCTCTAAACTCTCTTATGAATATTGGGATAGGGTTTTCTACAAGTTCTTATATAGAGGCTTAAAGCCAAAATTCTCTTTGTGGGACTTCATAAATTGGGCATGTTACTCTTCCTTCATTGTTAGTTCAAAATAAATCATGCTTTACTTCTTGGTTTTCATGGAATGGTTGTGGATTTGTGTTGGTTTTGAAGTATGTGTTGAGGGTTTTGGTTACTAATGTTTGGATGATATTTTCCCATGTTTCGATTAGGGTTTTCATGTTTTACTGATGGTTTTGAACATGTGATTGCATGGGAATGGTTAATTGGTTCTTGGTTTTGATTTTTGAAACTATATTCTCAACATGATTGTTAAAATGCTAATGAGAATGTTTTCATCCCATAATTTGACTTTTATTGAAAACCTTGCATTGCATTATATGGTAATGGAACCTAAATTGGTTTGGTTGGTATTAAATGGTTGTAGAAGGCCTTAGTGGCCATAGAACCCAAATTGATTGTTTTGGAATTGAAATAGGTACTAAACTTAGCCCACTTGTATAATTGTTTTTGGTTTATGCTTACTACTTGGTTTGTTTTTTTTCTTGAGACTAACGCATGGTATAAATAGTCAATTGGTTAAGGATGGTTTTGAAAACCTTGTGGGGTACATACGGAATCTCCCAAGAAAATGTATAACGAAAACCTTGTGGGGTAGAACGGAATCCCCCAAGTGATTTTCATAATGGAGTTTGTGGGGAACATGGGAACTCCCTTAAGTGTGGGCTAATGACATTGCTTGCAAGAGATAGTCGGTATGACGATACCACTAAATAATGTGTTATAAATTGACTTTTGGAAATTGGTGGTTTGGTTATGTGTTAAATATTTTTAATTGGGCAATAATGGCGGGTTTTGATAGCTAGCCATGAATGTGTGAGTCTGAAAGGTTGACAATGGAAATGATGTTTGCCGACACTAGGATTTATCTTGATGACCACATACTTGAGGGGTACAAGGGAATTCCCCATGTATATATACATACATATGTATCATAGAAGGAAAAGGGTATAATGGAACCCCGGCCACCTATGGTATCTCCAGTTCGCGCGGCTATACGTACTGGGGTCCGTCTAGGGGGTAACACTTGACCCACATATCCCTTGGGTGGATCATGAAGTTAAATCTACGCAACCCAGGTTAAAGATTTTTAATTCATTTGACACCCGGTTTTCTTTCCCATTATTGTTTATATGTATATATGTATGTGATTGCATATGGTTATTTACTTTGGTTTTGAATAATGGCTTTGCTTTATCTTTATTCCTGAGTATATTCTAGCATTCTAACAGTGCCTAAGGGCACATGCTAGTTTACAAAGTCTTATCAAGTAGTAAAGTGTCCTTTAACAAGCCAAGTATCGATCCTACAGAGACTTAATTCAGCAACGATTCAATTCTACTTCACAAATTTGATTCAATTGATGCAAGCGTAACCAAAAAAGTGAGTTTGTAATTTGTAAATTGTAGAAAAGTGAAAAATGCAGAAATTAAAGATCTTAAAACAATCAATAGGATAAAACCCAGGTTTAAAGCACTTTGAAGAATCATACTATGTTATTGAATTTCATTCGTTACCTTGTTTATCTTGGTTGTAGATTCGTAGCGTTAATTACATGATTATGGTTTCCCATCCTTTAATCATTTACCTAAGTTAAACCTTACAACTACATTGTTGAGCAGGTAAGTAATTATCCTATTAGGTTATTTAGATATAATCCTACGTATGAATCAAGTAAGGTATCTAAGTACACCCTATCCTAGACACTCATTTGAATTCCTTATTTCATACAGGAATACAAACCATACTTTGTTCATCTCTATTTTTAATCCCCTATTTCATCTCCCGAGATTAAACGGTAGAAAATTTATATAATCTAAGGGTCTCGAATCCTTAAAATAGTTAAATCAAAGATGAACACACAACCAATAATGATAAGCAAATTAAACGAATTTAATTAGAAACACTAGTACTCATGTTCTAGTGTTCAACCCTAAAAACGGGCGTTTAGCCACACATAGTCATAATCATAATTACAAATTAGTAATTAATGACTAAAAACATGAATGAACAAAATTAAAATAATAAAAACCTAATTATAAAGTTTTAGTAGACCCATTATCTTCAAAATATGTCCAACTATATGTAAAAACGTGATATAATATGTATTTATAGTATAAGAGTAAGACATTTCCGTGTCGGAGTTGGAAACTGTCAGTTATTGAGCCCAGGAATGGGTGGGGCGTAGCCCTGGATATAGCCC
Source organism: Capsicum baccatum var. pendulum (assembly GCA_030864225.1). Classification (NCBI taxonomy): domain Eukaryota; kingdom Viridiplantae; phylum Streptophyta; class Magnoliopsida; order Solanales; family Solanaceae; genus Capsicum; species Capsicum baccatum. Next base: position 235,149,116 of record CM061552.1, read on the forward strand.
CACTCTGGGTGAGGCTGATCCCTGGCTAGATCATTGTACCAGGAAAGGATGCACCCTGCCAATAGGCTTGCTCCAGGTGGGGCAGCGCCTTAATACCTCCCTAAGCCTCTATAAGTTGCTCTCCGAATTTTTGTTAAGTGTTAAGTCTCCCCTCTTAGTCTCTTGTCTTGTGGTGTCTACCCATGGATTTACAGCCTTCTTAACATCAACATATCATAATATTTAGTTTCCAAAGAATCCTAAAAACTTACACCACAGGAATTAGCAATTTAAACAACACTACATCCATAAGGACGAATCAAAACAAGAGATAAGTTAGGCTAGTTCACTTTGATTTTTCACTTATTGTTCCAGATTTACAATTACTAAAATTGAACTTTCTCACTACCAAAAATTTATTCCAATCATAATCACACATTTACACCATAAGTAACCTATTAAACACACTAGAATCCAACGGGATCAACTAGAAAAGCAGCTAGCTCAAGCTAGTAACACTAGTTTTATGGATTGAGCTCTAAATGACATAATTAAGTTCAAACTTGTTTGTAATTCACTTTGAACATTATAACCACATGATTTTACACTTTGATACACATTCATCTCCTTATCAACCCATATAGCACACGAATCATCCAGCTAAAAAGTCTAGAATAGTGACGCTAGAATGCATAAATGCACCTAACATCACAACCCCACATTTGAAACATTGTTCATCCTCGAACAACTCTTCACTATAAACATCATGAGCTAGTGAATATACAATTCTACTACATGCAAGACATTCAATCTAGTACTACAATAACCACACAGAATGCAAGTTTCTACACTAAGCATGATACAAATACAATTGAAAGCTTAGGAACAATACTCCAAAACACCTAGCCTCAAGAATTGACTAACCTAGTTGGCAAACTCATGCTTCTAATTAAATCAAGGATGTCATAAAAATCACCCACATTCATCAATCATGTTCTCCTCACAATAAGAGAGTAACCCATAATCACTCAAAATTACGCAATTCATAACTTGGGTACAAGAATCAAATTACTCTCACTCTCACAAGGAATTCACAAGTTACACATAATTAACCATAGGTTTTCCCTTAGTGTAGTGCTCCACTAATGTTAAAATATCAAGTACAGGATTAAATAGGTCTTTTCGAGTTGTAATATAGGTTAAGGGATGGGTAGGAACTATTTAGGAATAGTGACTAACCTCTCTAAGAGCTTTTATACACTATATTATACATTAGAATCAATATCCATCAACCAATTTGCACCATTTTGACTACCTCATTCTTTTATTTTTGCCCCATCTCTTTCAAGCATTTTCACAAACACATGGTGGGCATATTTCCTATTCCTTCAAGATTCAATTTTTCTTATTTTCTACAACTAAGGTAATATTTCTAACAACATTTACATCACTCCCAAAAACCACATATCAAATATAAACACCAATAACTCTTACCTCGGGGCATCAATTTCACCTTTTTCTTTTTCAATATCTCAAACTCCTCGCTAAATCAATTTTTCATTAAAGACTTAGGAGATTTTTGGATAAAATTCTGGTATATTAAAAAAGGTATTAGGATACTCATGAGAATATCAAGGAAAAGGCTAATGTCTCAATGAAGATTAACTAGGATAATGCAAAAAGAGTAGGACAAAAAGAAGGTATAAACAAGGCTATCAAATAAATGCCAAAATCATCTTCTAAACCCACACCCTTTATTTCTCTTTTGACACACACCAGCAAAGTTCTAGAAATCACATGGTACAAAGAATATACAAGAATCTCACATGCACATGGCACATGCTCAACTCAATAGAATCATCATAGAATCCCAACCAAACAATAGGACAAATTCAAATTTAAGCCAAAAAGTACAAAAGTCATAAAAATTAAGCCTAAGAGTCTCCAAAGTAGTAATTCACTTATTCAACATACTTTTACCAAACAAAATACTTGCACCATGTAATAAAAAATAGCCCCAACAATAATATTTTACACCAAAAAAATTTAAAAATTGAGCCAAAATTTGGGAATTTCCCCACCCCACACTTAAACATTTACTTTTTCCCCAAAGTGAACTTAAAATCAAGGGAAAAAATACTCCCTGAGGCCTCGAGTCCTAGCTAGTAGCATCAATACACAAAAATAAGATCTGTAGGACCCTAGACTCTATTTTTTCCATGCTCCTTAGCTCAGGTTTTTTGTACTCAGACTTTCTATAACCCTGTGACTCAACAAAAATAAGAACAAAAATAAATAAAATGTAAAAAGAAAACATACCTACGTAACTTGGGTTGCCTCCTAAGAAGAGCCTGACTTAGTATCGCGGTACAACCAAGCTCACTCAACCATATTCCTTTACCCTTTTACTCACACTTGGTATCCATCTTCTTATTCTCTTTACCCCTCTATGGTGTGAATTTTCAAGAGCAACAGGTTTTTGAACTTTAGCCTTTTCAGGCTCATCAATTTCCATCATATCAGGCTTAGGCGATAGAAGCTTAGACTTCTTAATCAGTTAGTCCAAAAATTTCTTTTGTGGATTAACCACTCCACACTTGTCCCCTTTAATAACATTGATTATACAAAAATCTTTATAGTGAAACATTATATTGGGTGCTTTGTAAACATCAAATACCATCTCTCCATCCTCTACCCTCATGTTGAGTGTGACATCTCGAACATGAATCAATGCTTCTCTGATTGCTAATAATAGATGCCCCAATATCATTAGTACCTATTTATTTGACTCAAAATCAAGAACAATAAAGTTAGCAGGAATAATAAATTTACCAATATTTATGAGGACATCAGCAATATTTTCTTTCAAATATGCGATGGATTCATCTGCGAACTAAAGAACCCCAATGGTCGATCTAGGCGTTCCTAATCCTAATGTTTTAAAAAAAGATAGGGGCATCAAATTTATTCTCGACCCTAAGTCACTCAATCCGTGGACCACTTTAGGGAGAGTAAACTTTCCTGGATCTCTCAATTTGTTGGGGATTTTTTGTGTCATTATAGAGCTACACTCTTCAATAAGTGTTATCACTCCCACATTCTGCAATTTCATCTTATTTGTAACCACATCCCTCAAGCACTTTGCTTACTTAGGCATACTCTACAAAACATCTAACAAAACTAAGTTAATGTGAAGCCCTCTAAATGTGTCAAAGAACTTCTTAAACATTGCATCCTCCTTTTCTTTCATGTGCTTTGTAGGAAAGGGTAGTGGCGGCATTTGATTCTATTCTGGTTCAGCAATAACTATCTCTTTTGGGTACCCAGGGTTTCTTTACCTATCAGCAGCTTTTTTAGAAACCTGTTGGGGATTTAAATCTGCATCTACCTCCTTTGTTGCCTTGGAAGGTTTTTCTTGAAGATCTTTACCGCTCTTCAAGGTGATTTCCATAACCTACTTTGGATTTTCTATATCCTCTGGCAAACCACCTTGTGGCCTAGTATTTAATGCTTATTGTATCTGCCCTACTTGAATCTCTATGCTTTTTTCAACAGCTTGCAAATTTTTTATGTCTCCAGCCAATTGTGTCTGACTAGCTAGGAGCTACTTCAACATTTCTTTCATGTTGCTAGTTGACTGATTCCCTTGTGCCTATAGTTGCTAAATCTGAAATTGTTGTGCATTCCATGGCTGAATCTGCCACTTGATGATGTAGACATTACCATAATTTGGCCTTTGACCATTTACTACATACATCACTAATTTTGGATTGGAAGAACATATACCAGCTAAGTGACCACTATTACCGCACACTTCACACCAACCTAAAGCTTTTTTGATGGCATTAACTATGGCTGCAGGTTACAGAGCTCCCAATTTCAGGCTGCTGAACTGAGTGTTTATCATATTTTACAATGTAGTGCCTGAGATGATAAGGTTGTGAATTATTCCACCTCTAGTAACCCGCAATTATTTTCATGGCATTTCTAAAATCTGAATGCCATTCGAGATTTCCTTGTGCTATAAGGTTCAACAATGTGTACAACTCATCATAAGTCAACTTCAATGCTTGACCACCTGCAGCTGAATCTAGAAAAATCTGTATATTGTGATCAAGTGCTTCTACAAAAGTATGAGCAAGTACCTCATTAGATTTTTGGTAATGTGTACAATCCTGAAGAAGGGTATTGAAGCATTCCCAAGCGTGATATAGATTTTAATCAGGCTTTTATTTGAAGCTCACTATCTCACTGCAAAGTCTCACAGTCTTACCTGATGGAAAGAATCTGATAAGGAACTTTCAGGTTGTCATCCCATGATGTGATTGAATTGGCCGGCTTAGCATTCAACCACCTTTTAAGTTCCCCCAATAATGAATGGGGTAAAAGCGTCAGCCTCACATAATCTGTACTAACCCCAGTCAGAATGAATGTGTCAGTACGCTCAACGAAAGTCTACAATTAGATGTGTGGATCCTCATGTGATAGCCTTACAAATTATCCACCGCTATTTAGAAGATGCACAATATTCTTCTTTAACTTGAAATTCCCCCCAGCAGTCGGTCTTTGAATTGGGGAAGTCTAGTTTGTCGAAAGTAGAACTGCTACTTCGTTCACTATCTTGCGAGCTACTTTTTCCTCAACAATTGGAGCAGGAACTACTTGGTGTTCTTTTTTTTGCAAAAATTGAAAGAGACAGAATGCGTCACTCCTTCATTGAAGAAAGTGTTGTTCATGCTCGAGGCTTGGTTCAACAAAATCCCTACCCTTACCAGCTTTATAACCTTAAAATCTATTTTCTGCAATAACAAAACCAAGATCAAGTGTATAAAACATCAAATAATTCTACAAGTAAAACTAAAACAAACAATTTCCAAATAACAAGTCCCCGACAACGGAGCCAAAAACATGACAGCGCCCTAGTGCACACGCAAGTGTAAGTGGTCTTATCAAGTATTCAACTGGCCTTTAAGAATCCAAGTATCAATCCTATAGAGACTTAGCAACAATTCAATTTTAGTTCACAAACTAGATTCCGTTGATGCAAGCGTTACCAAAAAACAGAGTTTGTAATTTGTAAATTGTAGAATGTAAACAATGCGGGAATTAAAGATCTTAAAACAATCAATAAGAGAAAACCCAGGGTTAAAGCACTTTGAACAAACATACTATGTTATTGAATTTCATTATTTACATTGCTTATCTCTGCTCTATATTCATAGGGTTAATTGCGTGATTATCGTTTTCCAACCTCTAATCCTTTACCTAAGTTGAACCTTACAACTACATTGTTGAGCAAAGATGTAATGATCCAATTAGGTTATCTAAGTTATCATCCTACGTGTGAATCGAGTAAGGTATCTAAGTACATCCCTGTCCTAGAAACTCATTTGAATTCCTTATTTCATAAATCAATACAAACCATACTTTGTTTATCTCCTTGTTCTATCCCTATTCCCTCTCCCAAGATCAAAACGTAGATAATTGATATATTCTAAGGGTCGCGAATCCTTAAAATATTTAAATCAAAGATGAACACATAACCTATAATGATAAGAAAATTATATGAATTTAATTCAAAAAACTAGTACTCAGGTTCTTGGCTTCAATCCCGAAAAAGGGCGTTTAACCACGCATAGTCATAATCGTAATCACAAATTGGTAATTAATGACTAAAAATATGAATGAACTAAATTAAAATAATAAAAACCTAATTATAAAGTTGTATCAGCCCCTTGATCACCAAAATATGTCAAAATATAAGTAAAAATTTGATATAACATGTATTTATAGTTTAGGAGTAAGCCAAGTCCGTGTTGGAATTGAAAACTGTCAGTTATTAAGCCCGGGAATAGGTGGGGCGTCACCCTGGCTAAATCCCCACTCCAAGTAAGGTTGAGACCTAGCTAAAGAACCGCTCCAGTCAAGTTTGTGCCCTTCACATAGACCTGCTCCAGGTGGGGCGGCGCCTTAATATCGCCCTGAGCCTATGGAAGTTGTTCTCTGAATTTTGGTTAAGTGTTGAGTATCCCCTCTTAGTCCCATGTCTTGTGGTGTCTTTCTCATGTATTTCCTTCCTTATTAACCTCAAAATATCATCATATTCAGCTACCAAAGAATCCTAGAAACTGACACCACACGAATTAGCAATTTAAACAACACTACATCCATAACTATGAATCAAAACAAGAGCTAAACTAGGCTAGTTCGCATTGATCTTCCACTTATTGTTCTAGCTGTACACTCAAATTGAAATTTTATCACTACGAACAAGTTATTCCACTAATAATCACACATTTAAACCATAAGTAACTTATTAAACACACTATAATATAATGGGATCAACTAAACAAGCACCTAGCTCAAGCTAGTAACACTAGTTTTCCGTGTTGAACTCTAAATAACTTAATTGAGTACAAACTTTTTTGGAATTCACTTTGAACTCTATAAACACATGATTTAACAATTTCATAAACATTCATCTAATTATAAACCCACATAGAACAAGAATCATCCTTAAAAGGAGGCTAAAAAGGCTAGAATAGTGACTCTAGAATGCATAAATGCACCCAACATCACGTTTACTCGCTAACCCATCTTCAGGTGTTGTATCCTCACGTGATGAAGTAATTGGTAAGAATATCACACCTCCTACTCAGTGACTTAGTGATTCGGGGACAGCTTGAGCTAGACTAAATTGGTGAGCTTTTATTAGTCAGAACGCCCATTGCATGTTATGATTTATCTTTTACTTTTACAATTCACTTGACATTTTGTTGGCTATGATCGGGGGCATATCTTGACAATATATTCTTGGATATTGCTTAGAGGCTTTGTGAGGAAAACTGTGGACTTGGGTATGGGATGATTATGATATGTATTTGGGTTATTGTTTTGGTTGGTTGGCTATTGGATTGATTGACTTTGTTCTGTTGGTCTCGGAGGTAGACTTATCCAAAGTCATTACATTTTAAAATACTCTATCTTGTTATTTCTTCAAAATTCATCCGAATTAGGGTATATATTGGTTGGTTAGATTGCGTATCGGGGATGGTCTCTAGTCCTATTGGACATAAGATGCCCATTACGACAAGGACCTAGTTCGAGTTGTGTCATAGGACCACATACGTATCCGCGACTCATTACTAAAGATATTAGTTAGTCATCTCTCCATAACATAACTATAGGTCATACTATATATTATAAGCCATAAGCATATTTTTTATCATCTCAAACTAGAAGGCATAATATACAATAAGTGTCTCACCTCTAGAAGGAATACTATCAATATATAAGTCATATGCCATGAGTATTAAGAATAACACCTCTATAAGCCAAATGTCACATCTATGAGGAGAACATTATATTTGTAGGCCCAATATCACTTCTAAGAGGAAATAACATCTCTAAAGGCTTAATATCATAAATAAGAGAAATATCATGGCCATAAGCCATTAATCGTTATCAGGGGAAAAATACACACTGACTCACTAAGTCAAAAATTAACATTATATTAACGGTTTACTAGTCTCAACTATGCTTAACATCGCCAATAATTCCATATGGGCTAACACAAGTCTTTGACTAAGGTGGGCCAGAGGAACCCACTTCTAATCCTTAATTTCCATATCTAGGCAATTCATACCCCAAACTAGGCTAAGGTATCTAATTCAACTTCTAGATGTCAAGTAAGACATAACCAATCCTAAGATAGGAACTTCATCTAGAAACATGGGCATTTAAGTCAAATCTACTTAATTACAATTTCAAGATCACCACAATAGCCCAAATAAGGTTAAATATACTAACCATACTTTCAATGCTAAAACCACATCAAAAACCTAGCATCATATCAAATCCATTCAATGAATTAGGAAGGAAATAGGATTCTAAAAGAGTACTAAGCATTTCACCTTACGGTTTGAAACCCTCATCTAATTCCCCAAATTTCATAATCAATACCAAGTCATTCTACCCATAATCAAACTTAATATTCACATTCACACACAATATATAATGCAAATCATCTTACGAAGAAGAGTAGACATAAGCCTACATCAAAGCCAAACCACAAATCCTTAAGTCATTCACCAAATGCTCTCCTTCATTTCACAATAAAAAATTCCATCATAATATCAAAATTGAAATCTACTCATCAATACGAGAATATCGATACCCATATTGCACCATTGTGCTTTGGATCATAAAACGACACTAAAAACCCAAGTGGGTCCCAATTACGAAAATCATATTTTGAAGGTCAACCCCACATTCATACATGAACAAGGAATCATAACCCTGAAGAAATGGGTGAAAACCAAGCTAATTTGGGTCTAAAATTAGGCCCTAAAGCTATATGAGGTTTGGATCAACAACCAAGAATTTCACAAAGAAAAGATTGAAATCTTACCTTAAATTTGAAGATATTTGAGATAACAGATGTTAATCAATCTCCAAAGTCACCCACAGGTCTCAATTTTGAGCTATCATACTCATTAGGGCTTTGCTTTCAAGAGAGTGAGTGGAAATGGACAATTTCATAACTTAGGGGCCCTATTTATAGCCCCTTCAGGTATCCTGGTGTTGCTACTGCACACCTACGGGTTGCAATCGCACACAGGCAGTGGGAGCAGGTATTGCAATCATAATAACTCTTGGCGCGAACATACCATCTTCTCCGGCACCAGATATCAGCTGAAACATGGAAATTTTCCAAGTTTTAGCTAAAGGCTCGGGAGTCATTAGGAATCCAATTTACACGAATGAACTGTGTAACCACACTGAATTCAATATTTTGGATAAGATGGAAAAGATGAATTTTCCATCTGAGGTCATTTCGACCAAATATGGGTCCCACACCTACATTTCTAATTTTTTTGACTTTTTGACTAATAGGTCAAAATGAGCTCGGGTGCATTGAGACCCAAACTAAAGGTCTACCTATCCTAATATTTATATTTTGGATCTACTAGCACAATCAAAATTTGTATCTGAGATCATTTTGCTGTAATTTTCCCCAGTGGCCATTTGGAACTAGCGAAGATTACAAAATAGGGAATTGGCTCTAAAAACCAAATAAACTATTCGGTAATTGAACCGTTTGTCTCAACAAGTCATAAATAACTTGGGGAAGCTATGGGAAACCTCGAATAAAGAAATTAAGAGGAAATATGAATAATAACCTGGAGGATCATTACAATATACGCTACTAAAAAGACTTTTGTCCTCGAAAGTCAATGGATAGAAAAACCTCAAAAGCTCAAAAAAGATGAGGTACTGGGCCAGCATGCTCCAAGCATGACTTCCCAAATAACCTCAACAAAGAGAGTGTACTTTAGAGGGGTTCTATCATAGGTATACCTTTTTCACCTCTCTCTGTAACATCACTTCCAAATAGTCAAAACTCAACTTCATCCACCAACTGACCTCTAACTGATTGAAAAAGGATATCTAAATCTGAACCACAACACACTAATATCATCTTGCTATACATACAAATCAACAAAGGCTCATCCGAGCCAAACCCAACCCAAGACATGTGTCATGCCACTAACTCAAAATCCAAATATAACCTTCCTTCACCGTTTTACACCTGCTATCCACTCAACAGCGAGAGGAAAATCACCTGAGTCCTGTCCGTGAAATCTTATCACAGAGAACTCAAAGAACTGAAGTTAATTCGCTGAAAGTTTATACGACAACCATGAGAATAAGCTCATAAGGTGCTATCTGTGCACGAAAAAAAAAGATAATCAAGGAATTCAATCTATGCCAAGGAATTAAATCTATGCCAATGCTAAAACTAGCCGGGATGATAATTTAATATGGAATCCAGAGGATCAAGGCAAAACTACTTATCACTGAAGATCTACTCTATGATATCACATCAACTGATGATAGGCGAAATTACGCGCCTATATCAATATATTTTGCCCATATTTTAGCCTAGTTTTGAGAACAAATTATATATTTCATGCACTTTTAGTCCTTTTTCCTATAAATGAGCTAACGAACATGATTAGTAAAGTTTCAGGTATAAATGATGCATAATTCAGCATTTTATGGCTTACTTGATGCAAAGGAAAGCTCACGAAGGAAGGAAAGGGAGTTTGGACGCCTAAGGACCAAAACTGCTGCATGGAAAATCTGTCCCGGGCTAAAACAGCATTTCTGAAGACTTTGGGGACTTACAAACACAAAGCTGGATTTTGACAATGATACATTAACCTAGTACAATTGGGTTATGTATTTCATTAGTTTATTTGGATTAGGAGAATGTTACATTAACCTAGTACAAATGGGTTAAGTATTTCCTTAGTTTAGTAGGATTTGGTTATTTATTTCATTAGCATAGTAGGAGTAGGATAGGAGTATTATAAGTACCCTATCATGCTAGAGATTTTAAAGAGAAGTCTTCCCTTAGTGGAGAGACACATTCTACTTCTCAATTACAACTCTTCTAATCTTTCCATTAATTCTATTTTTCTTCTTCTACTCTTCTATCCTTAAATTCCACAACAAGAGAATCGTTACCAAGCCAAGGAAACGCGCCACACGCCTATCACTTGACCTACACGCCATTACGCCATATTGTGATATAATAACAATGTCAATCGTGATCTCCTTCGCATTCATGGGTAACTAAACTTCTCTGTTGGGGTTATGGAAGCCGAATGAGTTACTATCTATTGTTGTGAGTTTGTGAGTTCAAGACACGTATATTGCTTATATCATTATTCTCTTCATCTTAATCCACATTCTTTGCGGTTGAAAATGCAAGAATACGCCAGTCTAACATTTAACTTGTTCGAGAGAAAGGTTATTTGTCTGGAAAAGAGATAATATCAAGGTAGTAGGACACCCTTTCCTATTAAAAAGCTAGTGTCGTAACTGGACTAACCTCTTGGAGAATTCGTACCGTTAGACACGCTTTAAGCTCGAGAGAGTTAAAGTGAAATAGTCCTTGTTTATGTCAAGAGACGCTTGGATTTACCATCGAATACAATTCTCTATAAGCAATTGCATGACAGAATTCTACACACTCATAGCCAATAGAGACGTATACCTCAGAAGGTGGACATAACCCCAACGCTTCAATTCTCATTGTTTACAACCAACGTAACAATCTTTCTCTTTTTACTTTATTATTTTCAGCTTTTGTTTACATTACTTGCACGACAAGAATTCCCCCCTTCTTACGAGACTTGCACCAAAAGTTTAGTAATTTTACTTACTTGTTGGCCAAGCTATTCCCTGTGGGATAGACACCCAACCCAGGTTGGGTTCTATATTTGCTAACGACTGCTTTACACTCCTACGAGAGCTGTAGATTGAGCGATATCAAAAATTGGCGCCGTTGCCGGGGAATACGAGTGTCAATCAAGTTCGTGATAATTACTAGACCCTTTGGTCAAAGATTCTTGTACTTTTACTTTTAGTTTTTGTTTTTGTTTATTGCAGGTTTTTACTTTAGTGCATGTCCCATACTAGAAGTTCTGGTCAACCGTTATTACCAATTAATCCTGAACCACAACGAATTAGAAGAATGGAAGCACAAGCTGAAATTGACAGGATGGCTGCTCAACACGAGTAAGCAAGATTAGCTGCTCTTGCCGCTGCTCAAGTCCAACAACAAAACATTGATAATCCTGGGCGAGCAACAAATCCTGACGATGAAGATTTAGGTGATGACGAGTTGATAAACCCAAGGCATGTTGCTGAATCTACAACACCTGCCAACAGAAGAGGTCGACAAGCTCGGTATAGGTATGATCGCCAACCTTTGCAACCAACTTTCGACGATGATGATGATGATCTTGATGGTGTCGGAGCCACTGGAGCTATAATTCCACCACCATTAGCGCCCGGAGCCAAGTTCAACATCACAAGCACCATGATTCAGTTATTGCAACTCAAGGGATTATTTGGTGGACTAGCAGGCGATGATCCGAATATACATCTCATCAACTTTATTTCTACATGCAAGTCTTTTGACAATCCTGGTGTTGGTCAGAATGCTATTCGATTACGTCTATTTCTATTGTCTCTGTGTGGGGAGGCAACACTATGGTTGAATGGGCTGACTCCCGATTCAATTACAAATTGGAGGCAATTGAAAGACGCTTTCCTAGAAAGATTCTTTCTGCCATCCAAAAGGGCTCAATTGAGAGATGAAATCAGCAACTTCCGTCAGCTTCCCTCTGAAGCTCTTCATGAAACATGGGAGAGGTTCAATACAAAGCTAGCGAGATGCCCAAACCATCACATGACTAATGTTCACCTCATGGAGATCTTGTATAGAGCCTTGAATTCAATAACTAAACCAGTGGTGGACAACGCAGCTGGAGGTTCTTTCATGGACCTCACCTTTTTTCAAGCAAGCAATATGCTAGATTGTATGACGAAACAAAGTAGAGCTTGGCATACCAGGGATTTTGTGGTAGCAAGCCCCACTTTATCTATTGGCATGACTGCAGACCAAAGAAGAAGAGAAGAAGAACGTGATCAAGACATGGCGCACATGAAAACACAAGTGGATCTTCTGACAAAGCATTTATTATCAGGGAAGACCAAAAAAGTGAAAGCTGTAGCGCTAAAAGGAAGAGACGAATCTGATTCTGAAAAGGAGGCCAACTACTTGAACAATCAGGGGGGTTTCCACGGGAATGCCCAAGGAAACCAAGGTCAAAACTATTATGATAAATCTGGAAGCAAAGACCAAGGTAGTTGGAAGAAAAACAATGAAAAGAGTGGTTTGTACGTTCCCCCTGGTAGACGTGACACCACCACATCTAATTCTGGAAGTATGGAAGACATGATAGCTAAGTTATTGAAAGGAGTGGAAGCAACGAGCGCGGGAGTTACGGAGGTGATTAATGATTTGTCCTCCATGAAGCAATTAGTTGATTCTCATTCCACTTCTATCAAGCAAATAGAGCAGCAATTAAGCCAACTTTTAGCAGCATTCAATCAAAGAAAGGCTAGCACCTTACCGAGCGATACGGTGCAAAACCCAAGGAATGATGGGTCATGCATGGCCATCACCACCAGAAGTGGTAAGGTGCTGGAAACTTCAGCAACAGGCAAGCAAGTGGTTGACTAAATTGCGGACATGGACGTTACACCTAGTGACGTTGCAAAAGGAGATGATGCCGCAACAACTACTTCTAACGTCAAGGACGTTACACCTAGTGACGTGCAGCCTGAAAAAAGGGAAAAATGGAAGCAAGACGAGAAGAAATCCACGGAGAGAACACTTCCATACCCACCACCACCTTTTCCCCAAAGATTGAAGAAGGTGGCAGATGACACTAAGTTCAGCAAATTTATGACTATGTTGATGCAGCTGACCATTAATGTTCCACTGGTAGAGGCACTTGAACAAATGCCTGGGTATGCAAAGTTTATGAAAGATATTTTGACTAAGAAGAGGGCAGCAAGTTATGAGCTGAACGATGATGTGCATCATTATAGTGTAATCGCTACCCGATCGATAGTTCAGAAGAAGGCCGACCCCGGAGCTTTCACTATTCCTTGCACCGTTGGATCTTTGAACTTTGCCAAAGCATTATGTGATATAGGAGACAGCATCAACTTGATGCCATTATCGATCTACCAGAAGTTGGGGTTAGGAGATCCTACACCAACCAATATGAGGCTTGTCATGGCGGATAGGTCGGTAAAACGACCTGTTGGTATTTTATGCGATGTCTTGGTAAAGGTTTCTTCATTTATCTTCCCAGCAAACTTTGTCATCTTGGATTGTGAAGCAGATTCTGAGGTTCCCATAATCTTGGGGCTCCCTTTCCTTGCTACAGGAAGTATGCTCATTGATTGGAGAGCTAATGAGCTTTCATTCCGAATAAATGACGAAGTGGTTCGTTTTGATGTTTGCAAATCAATGAAGCAACCCTAAGATCTGAGTATATTTTCTGTGGCTGATGTTGTCCTTGATGATGAGAAAGAACGACTTGAAGAAGAGCAAAATTTTGATGATCCTTTGGAGGTTTTGCTCATGAAAGGAGAGATTGAGGATGCTAAAATTTCTGAAGAAGCTATTTGTGCTCTATCGGGATTAGGGACCTATCGCTATACTCCCAAGAAGCTGGATCTTGATCTATAGAATCGACCCACACCACCAGCTAAGCCATTTATTGAAGAACCACCCACGTTAGAATTGAAGGAGCTGCCAAGTCATTTAAAGTACGCATTCCTAGGAAGCGAAAACACTCTTCCAGTCATAGTGGCAGCCGATTTGGGTGAGCAACAAGTTGCAGCTCTTATTGCAATCTTACGCAAGTATATTAGAGACATTGCATGGACCATTGCGGATATTATTGTTATTCCACCTGGGATTTGCACACATAAAATTCAGCTTCAAGAAAAGTGCACACCCACCATTGAACATCAAAGGCGTTTAAATCCACCTATGCAAGAAGTGGTGAAGTAGGATATTATCAAGTGGTTAGACGCAGGAGTTGTATATCCTATCTCTGATAGCACATGGGTAAGTCCTGTACAATGTGTTCCCAAGAAAGGAGGTATGACGGTGGTCGTAAATGCGAAGAATGAGCTTATTCCACTCAGGCCCGTTATTGGATGGAGAGTATGCATGGACTACCGCAAGCTAAATTCTTGGACACTCAAGGATCACTTCCCCATGCCATTTATGGACCAAATGCTAGATCGATTAGCGGGGAAAGGATGGTTTTGCTTCTTGGATGGTTATTCAGGTTATAATCAGATTTGTATTGCTCCCGAAGACCAATACAAGACAATGTTTACATGCCCATATGGTATGTTTGCCTTCAAACGTATGCCATTCGTGTTATGTAACGCACCAGCCACCTTTCAACGTTGTATGATGTCTATTTTCTCTGATATGGTTGAAGACACTTTGGATGTATTTATGGACGACTTTTTAGTTGTTGGTGAGTCCTTTGAAGCGTGTTTGGCAAACTTGAGCATGACATTACAAAGATATGTAGAGTTCAACCTTGTGCTGAATTGGGAGAAGTGCCACTTCATGGTAAAAGAAGGAATCGTTCTTGGGCACAAGATCTCCGAAAGAGGAATAGAGGTTGATCGAGCAAAAATTGAGGTTATTGAGAAGCTACCGCCTCCAATTTTGGTGAAGGGAGTTCGTAGTTTTCTTGGACATGCTGGGTTCTATCATAGATTCATCAAAGACTTTTCCAAAATTTCGAGTCCATTGTGCAAACTACTGGAGAAAGATGCGAAGTTTGACTTTAATGAAGATTGCTTGAAGGCATTCGAATGCCTTAAAGGAAAACTCATTAAAGCCCCTATCATGGTAGCACCAGATTGGACGCTCCCGTTCGAAGTCATGTGTGATGCTAGTGGTGTAGCCGTTGGTGCTGTTCTTGGACAGAGAAAGCAGAAACTATTTCATCCTATCTACTATGCGAGTAAGGTCCTAAATGAAGCCCAAAGGAACTACACTGTTACTGAACAAGAGCTCCTAGCGGTTGTGTATGCATTTGAGAAGTTTCGTGCCTACCTATTGGGTACTAAGGTGATCGTCCATACAGACCATGCAGCTCTTAGGTATCTAATGACGAAGAAGGATGCAAAACCAAGGTTGATTAGATGGGTATTGCTGCTGCAAGAGTTCGATTTTGAGGTCAAAAATAGAAGATTTTGCGAGAACCAAGTGGCCGATAATCTATCTCGACTTGATAATGAATATGTGGCGCAACCTGAAATTCAGGTTGATGATGCATTCCCTGACGAGGAGATATTAGCAATAACAGTGGAGAAATTACCATGGTATGCTGATTTTGCAAATTTTGTGGTGAGTAATATGCTACCTGCCAATTTATCCTACCATCAAAGAAGGAAGTTTATGCATGACGTTCAGCACTACTATTGGGATGAGCCTTATTTGTTTCGAAGATGCGCGGATGGTATCATTCGACGATGTATATCCCATGAAGAAGTGCCCACTATATTAGAAGCATGCCACACTTCGCAAGTTGGAGGACATCATGCAGGCAATCGAACGGCAAGAAAAGTTTTGCAAAGTGGTTATTATTGGCCTTCGATATTCAGAGATGCATACGACTATGTTAGAAGGTGTGACCAATGCCAACGTCAAGGTGCTATTTCAAAACACCATGAAATGCCCCTGTCCAAAATTCTGGAGGTAGAACTCTTTGATGTGTGGGGTATTGATTTCATGGGTCCATTCGTGAATTCGTTTGGAATGAAATACATCTTGGTTGCGGTGGATTATGTTTCGAAATGGGTTGAAGCTGTAGCATTGGACGACAACAAAGGAAAGCGTGTTGTAGCGTTCTTAAAGAAGAATATCTTCTCTCGCTTTGGAGTACCTCGTACTATCATAAGTGATGGAGGATCTCACTTTTGCAACAAGCTATTCAAATCTGTATTGGCTAAGTATGGTGTCAAGCAACATAAGGTGGCTACGCCTTATCATCCCCAAACTAGTGGACAAGTAGAGGTTTCCAATCGTGAGATCAAGCAAATCCTTGCGAAGACGGTTAATGCTAATAGGAAGGATTGGTCTAGGAAGCTAGATGATGCACTATGGGCGTATAGGACTGCTTTCAAGACACCCATTGGTATGTCACCTTATCATCTAGTTTATAGGAAGGCTTGTCACCTACCCATTGAGCTCGAGCACAAGGCATTGTGGGCATTGAAGCAATTGAACTTGAATTGGGATGATGTGATGAATCTGAGGTTGGAGCAGCTGAACGAACTAGATGAATTCCGTCTCCATGCATATGAACGATCGGATTTATATAAAGAGTGGATGAAGAAGTATCATGATCAGTGGATTGTTCGACGAAACTTCCAAAAAGGTGACATGGTACTACTCTTTAACTCCAGATTTAAGCTCTTCCCAGGTAAGTTAAAATCGAAGTGGTCTGGTCCATTTAAAGTCATCCAAGTCTACTCGTCTGGAGTAGTCGAATTGGAAGGCGATAAGGGTGTTGTTTTCAAAGTGAATGGCCAACGTGTTAAGCCTTATATCAGTCCTCTTAACTCGATGAATGACATGGCCATCACTTATCTCGATGAAGTCTAAGTAATCGAGATTATTACGTCGATCCACGACAATAAAAAAGGCGCTAGATGGGAGGCAACCCATCATTTTATCATTTTATCGTTTTATCATTTTGTCGTTTTGGTACTTGTTTCATTTTTGATAAATGAAAATCCAAAAATAAGAGTCATGCCACGACCAAAACTAAGGCGCTTGGTGGGAGGCAACCCATCGTACTAATCGTTTTCATTTATTTTGAGCAAAAATAGGTGCAAGAAGTATTCAACGAGGAGATTGATTTCAATTGACGATTTGGACGCATTGTATGGTAAAGTTGGTAAGTTAGGAATGGTGATGCACAAGGCTATGGATTGAGAATTTATCACACCAAAAAAGGCTTCGAGGAAAGCTAGGCCTTGGTAAAACCAGGCCACGAATGATGCACAACCTATCCTATAGCCTAAGGTCTCGGAATCTAGTGTGCTATACACTATGCGCCGCCTATTCCTAAGTGTGCTTTTGACTATGCGCTGCCTATGCTTTGGCATTTGGTCTCAGTATCTCATATGCCATAGACTATGGGGCGCATATGTCTACAAATGCCATAGACTATGCGGCGCATATGTACCATTAGGCTATAGACAATACGCCGCATATGTCATTGATATGCCGAGCATTATGCGCCGCATATGTGGTATTTTTGTCTCCAAAACCAATTGTAAATGGGTCAAATCCCGACCCATACTCTTCCTATATAAAGGGGACTTAGTTTTATAACACAACCATACTACAATATACCCTAAAGGCGCCGCATACTCTTCCAAATCTTCTCAAAATTTTCTTCTTTTGCTCCTCCAATTCACAAAACCATCTCCACAAGTTTCAAGAAAGTAAGTACTCTCTCATTCTTCATTTATTTCTCGTAAGTACTATGTTGCTATGTTTATTATAAATTGCTAAATCGTATAAGATTGATGGTGATGTTCATGTGTTTGGATAGTTGATACAAAATCATGTGAGTAAACAAATACGTAGGAAAATCTTGACTTGTTTCCGACTTGAATTTGGTTTCAATAGCATTGTTATGATATTTACGGAATTACTTTGGATATGAACATTGCTTAAGATTGTTGTTTGAATACTTACATGTTAGACTATCCCGGCCGTCGGGATAAGACTTATAGTGCCTACCGACATAAGAGGTTGTGATTGTTGTAAGAATAACTATTCCATGTGGTAACCCCTATGTAGTAGTGTTGCTATATCTACCATGAAAGTAGTCCAATAGCTGCAAGTAAGTGATGCATTGCTGATTTTCTTGTCGAAATACAATCCTAAAACGTATGTCAATGAAATCTGAGTAACTCGACTACTTTCACCTCACTGATTTGTGTTAACAAAACTATGTGTGGGGTGGTACCCCTATTGCTTGCTTATAGATTGTATCAAGTGAGATTGTGCTGCAACTAACACTAATTCTAGTCTCAGGTACAATGGCACCTAAAGCAAGGCAAGGCAAGGAGAAGGCTACCACTTCCCTAAAGGGCAAAAAGAGAGGTCAAAAGGACCAAGGAGAATCATCCTCAGCACAACTACCCCGCAGAATGTTTGGAATAAAATGGGTTCTTGAGGAAGAAGCCAAATCATGGTACAGCAACAACAAAGAAAGAAAATATGTGCACGTCGACTTGATCAACAAGGAGACCTTATCAAAGAAGGAGCCGCGTATGTTGGCAAAAATAATGGCATTGAAGCTGGATTTCATCTTCCGCGACATGGGAGAATGCAACCTTGATTTAACAAGAGAATTTTATGCCAATTGGTCACCGAACACAACAGGCAATGAAGTCAAAATTTGGGGCCAAGTGTTACAGCTCACCGCGGATTGGATCAACTCTTTTCTTGGCTTACCTCCGGTCGACATAGCACCATTCAAAGAGCTGTACAGCAGGCCTCCTTATAGAGCAATACGAAACACACTTTGTGGAGGCAGATCGATGGCAAGGTGGGGCAGACATAAAAAAACAGGCCGA
Organism: Capsicum baccatum var. pendulum; assembly: GCA_030864225.1. Lineage (NCBI taxonomy): Eukaryota > Viridiplantae > Streptophyta > Magnoliopsida > Solanales > Solanaceae > Capsicum > Capsicum baccatum. Next base: position 235,168,160 of record CM061552.1, read on the forward strand.
CACAACACCTTCCCCTATGCTCCACTAAATAGGGAAGCAAGAATCTGGATGCGCATTGTAAACTCATGTCTTATTCCTGGGACTCAATACACCAAGATATCAAGAGATAGAGTGTGTTTGGTCTATGCTTTGACGAATAATGTCCCTATAAACTTTGGGGCAATCATTCGCTCTACCATGAGAAAGGCCAGACTCCATAAAAGGTCCCACTTCACATTTGGAAATTTGTTGACAGCAATCTTGCGGAAGGAGGATACCGAAGAGGAACCAGCTGACCACAAACTCCCACATAACCCAAAGAAGGTTGACCTCACCAAGGTCAAAGATGTTGAAACAACTCATGGTGTCAACCTTACTACTGCGGAGAGACATGCTCGTGATGAGAGTTTCTTCCGTCATCTCTATGACATGACACGATTTACTATGATGAGTGGTGGATGTATTCCAACTGCTGAAGAGCTCCAACAGCTGGACCACGACTACCCAATGAACATGCATGCATGGGAGATGTGTGGAGTGGGCGTATACTTTGAGGAACCTCTAGATGATGATGTGCCGACTGATGACGATCGACGCTTTCCTGATTCTGACGAGGAGGAGAACTCTGACGATGACTCTTATGATGATTCATACGAAAGGGGTATAACCCCCGACATTGAGGAAGAGTCCGACTAACCAGGTTCTTCGTATTTATTTTCCACTGAGGGCAGTGTCCCGTTTAAGTGTGGGGTGGCGGTATCGCATGCTATACTTCTCTATTTGCATCTATGTTTGTTTACTTTTTTTTTGTTTGTGTGTTTCGATTTTTTTTAGTTAAGTTAAGTTTTTGTTAGGAGTAAATTTTTTCTAGCTTCGCATGAAATTATTTTGATAGGCAGCATGAGATTATAACAAGAGTATGTGCTACAATTATGACTTTTGAGACGTTTAGGCTCCAGTTGTGACTCATTATGTGATATTGTGTGGTTCAATTCCTTCACTTGTTTGGTAAAGAGTCTATATTACTTCCAATCAATTCGACCATGTACCTTGTGTGTGTGAGATAATAGTATATTCTATGTTTGTGGCTGATGCTAGAACTTGCCTGGTATGTATGCAAAGCGAAAATAAGGAGTGTAAGTTTAGGAGATGATTTAGGCATTTCTTTGGCAACCTATATTTGTTTACCTTCAGTTTTACCTACCCATGGACATCATCCCTAGTTAAACCCTTTTGAGCCTTTAGCCTATTTCTTTGACAACCTTGTATGTAAGCCTAATCCATTTTTTTCAAGACCGTAATTTGATCCAAATTCCTAAGTGCTCTAAAGTATAAAGTCATGTGAAGAAATAAGAGGAAATTGGGTAAGTATGATGCTTTAAATTGTAAATGGTGCTTGAATATGTTGTGGGAAAAAAAGTACTATCATAAGAGGTATGTTGTGAAAAGAAAAAGGAAAAGAAAGCTGAAAAGTGAGTTGTTCTTAAAATTGAAAAACAAAAGAGGAGAACAAGGGTGGTAGAATAAAAGAAAGAAGAAAGGTTGAAAGAAAAAAGTGTCAATAATACAATGTGATGTATTAAAGTGCTTAGGAACTTAGTCACTATTTCTGGCTAAAATAGTTGATTCTACCCGTCCCTTAGCCTACATTACAACCATCAAAAGACCTACTTGATCCTAATCTTAACATTCTGACATTTAGTGGAGTATTACACTAAGGGAAAGCCTATGGTCATCAGTTGTTGCATACGAATTCTTTGTGAGAGCGAGAGCAAGGATATTTTGATACCCATGTTTGAAAAATATGCTATACTTGTGAGTGATTATGGGTAATATATGGTGAGACACACATGGTTGATGAGTTTTGGATAGTTATATATAATTCTATGCACTTTAACGTTTGCATGCGAGTTGATCACCAACACGAGTCTATACTTGAGGTTAAATTGTTTCCACTTATAATCGGAAAGCTACTCTTTGTTGATAATTGTTGTGCTTATCTTGATAAATGTTTTGTGTTGTTGCTGTAAAAATCCTAAGTTGATGTTTAGAAGGACATGATATGTTGTTCGAGGACGAACAAAGCTCTAAGTGTGGGTTGTTGATGATAGGAGAAATTACGCGCCTATATCAATATATTTTGCCCATATTTTAGCCTAGTTTTGAGAACAAATTATATATTTCATGCACTTTTAGTCCTTTTTCCTATAAATGAGCTAACGAACATGATTAGTAAAGTTTCAGGTATAAATGATGCATAATTCAGCATTTTATGGCTTACTTGACGCAAAAGAAAGCTCACGAAGGAAGGAAAGGGAGTTTGGACGCCTAAGGACCAAAACTGCTGCATGGAAAATCTGTCCCGGGCTAAAACAGCATTTCTGAAGACTTTGGGGACTTACAAACACAAAACTGGATTTTGACAATGATACATTAACCTAGTAAAATTGGGTTATGTATTTCATTAGTTTATTTGGATTAGGAGAATGTTAAATTAACCTAGTACAAATGGGTTAAGTATTTCCTTAGTTTAGTAGGATTTGGTTATTTATTTCATTAGCATAGTAGGAGTAGGATAGAAGTATTATAAATACCCTATCATGCTAGAGATTTTAAAGAGAAGTCCTCCCTTAGTGGAGAGACACATTCTACTTCTCAATTACAACTCTTCTAATCTTTCCATTAATTCTATTTTTCTTCTTCTACTCTTCTATCCTTAAATTCCACAACAAGAATTGTTACCAAGCCAAGGAAACACGCCACACACCTATCACTTGACCTACACGCCATTATGCCATATTGTGATATAATAACAATGTCAATCGTGATCTCCTTCGCATTCATGGGTAACTAAACTTCTCTGTTGGGGTTATGGAAGCCGAATGAGTTACTATCTATTGATGTGAGTTTGTGAGTTCAAGACACGTATATTGCTTATATCATTATTCTCTTCATCTTAATCCACATTCTTTGTGGTTGCAAACGCAAGAATACGCCAGTCTAACATTTAACTTGTTCGAGAGAAAGGTTATTTGTCTGGAAAAGAGATAATGTCAAGGTAGTAGGACACCCTTTCCTATTAAAAAGCTAGTGCCATAACTGGACTAACCTCTTGGAGAATTCGTACCGTTAGACATGCTTTAAGCTCGAGAGAGTTAAAGGGAAATAGTCCTTGTTTAGGTCGAGAGACGCTTGGATTTACCATCGAATACAATTCTCTATAAGCAATTGCATGACAGAATTCTACACACTCATAGCCAATAAAGACGTATACCTCAGAAGGTGGACATAACCCCAACGCTTCAATTCTCATTGTTTATAACCAACGTAACAATCTTTCTCTTTTTACTTTATTATTTCAGCTTTTGTTTACATTACTTGCACGACAAGAATTCCCCCTTCTTACGAGACTTGCACCAAAAGTTCAGTAATTTTACTTACTTGTTAGCCAAGCTATTCCCTGTGGGATCGACACCCAACCCAGGTTGGGTTCTATATTTGCTAACGACCGCTTTACACTCCCACGAGAGCTGTAGATTGAGCGTTATCATCAACTGAAAATGAAACCATACTAAATACAACTTAAGTATACTATTCCCACTAAGTATATCATCCAAAATTTCTAGCGAAGACTAATGGCTTGTGGTCAAAACTGAAAGAACCAATATCGAGTCCATGGGCTATCATCTGAACACTTATAAACTATAATCCATCCGAAGTAGAGAAGATCGAATAGGCAACCAAAGAGTAGGCTCAACAAGACTATAAGTGAAAAGAAAAGTAGAAAAATAAAACATAAAGGTTGCACTAAAACATTACAACTCCAAGCTAAAATTTCAGGATCAAGGATGAAATGCTCGATCTCAACTGCCTAAACCAAACCTGAAGAAAGGTAGATATTAATACTCCAAATTTATCATAACCTCTAAATCATTATCCCAAGCCGTCAAATCTGAATTTGATCAAACAAATGTAAATCAATGCCAAATACTCACATCGACCATACTATCTAAATCTGACATATTTGTTCCAGATCATGCCTAACTGAAATCAAAACATAGCTTAAGAAAAAAATCAAAATAAAGTAAAAATAACTGACTAAAACACAAGAAATCCACTCTATATCTATTGGAGGGCATGAATTATCAAAGTATACTCAATAACTTATAAAGGCCACAAACAACACTAGTGATGGAATAAACTCTAGCAACTCAGAGAAAATTACTCAAGCAAAAAATTAACGAAACCAACACTCCATCTAGGAAAGGGATAGCCATAGGCACATATCATTAAGAAAAAATAATCCACCAAGCCTAAATAGGATAAACAAGCTCTAAAATAGGGATTTCCTGAATCAACACAGGTAGGACAATCATTGCTCGGTCCATCTATGAATCACATCATTAAAGAAGAAAATTATGAATCTTAAAACCAAGATCAATGTCAAGATCAACACCATAAAATCAAACTACTCAGGATTTAGAATTTCAAATTTGCCAACTTAATAAGCAATCAAAGGCCACCTACCTCTATCTCTTTAACTCTATGGAAAACAAGAATCACATCATTATGAGAATGAAGCATCCAATCTCCATACCAATAACAAGGGAAAACCATAATAAGGAGATAAATCAAAAAAATATAAGAGATGAATCCAGTACATCACGATATCTATATCAAACCGTTATCAGGCAATCAATAGCCTCAAATAATTGCTACCACAAGTAGCCAAAATTACCTTTTTCCATCTTTTTTATGAACTTAGAATACAAAACATAAATTATTGCAAAGCATACCCAAAATGCATCATATCTAACTAAAGAACCTCAGAAACATGCATATTTTCATAGTTTTAGCATCAAAAGTTTTATATTTCTATATCACATCAACACTCTTAACTTAGACCATTTGCATGTACTTAGAAAACATCATACAACAAAATAAAAATAAAACAAAACTAAACTAAAATACGATGCTTAACTAGGATAATCAAAGCTATTCAAGGCAATAAGTCAACACTTTAAGCTCAAAATACAAAACCCCCTCCAATCTCACATTTCAGAATCATGTCTAAATATGAAGCAAAATAATGTGACACAATGGGATCAAGTTATGTCATTAGATTAGCAATAAACAACAAAACATATGTACACGTTACACTACCCCAAAAAAGTAGATAGCTTATAAGATGACTCAAGTGGCATCACAACAAAGAAGTCCTAAATCACTTTTTGAAATAATGTATCTTAATGCAGGGATAGTCAAGAGACATCCACACTCTAAAGTGAAGTTCAAATCAATGTGTATCAAATACCATAGGCATGCATTTATTTTCTTTATCTTAGCATTCAGACAGTCAAGTTAGGATCACAATAGGACTTTTCTTGGCTTGTAATGTAGTCTTGGGGGCTAGTATGGTACTTATGGACATATGAAATGTCTAAGCCTCCTTGCAACTACACTACCCTTAGGGTGTCACTTATTATCCAATTTTCTTTTTATTCTACCCTTATTTCTCCTTTTTTTATTTTTTATTGCACATTTCGGTTTGATGTGGCCTTTTATTCTTTATTTTTTACAATTTTTCTTTCCTTTTTCTTTTGCTACCAGACCCAATCCTACTAACCTTTTCTCTTTTATAACCCTTCTACTTACCCACTTTACACTACACACCCCTATGATATCTACCTCAACTTAAGCATTTTGCCTGAGTTGAGGTGTACAATTCCAAGGAGGACCCCAAGCCAAAATAAGTTCATTGTAACACAAATAAGAAGGTGAAAGGTGTAATAAGAAAAATAGTCTATAAGGCTCAAAACAAGGATTAAGGGATACTATTTAATATAATGAAGGTCATTTAGGCTAAAGTGGACTAGTATAAAAAATGACCTATGATCATTTTCGAACCGACTATCCTTCAACCTAGGCAAGACTAACCAGGAAAGTTCTTAATTCAACATACAAAGAGAACAAAGTAGCATCTCAGACACACAGAGCACATAGTCAATAGTACAAACTACTACTTATCCAGTTTATGCAACTGCTAGCAGACGATTATCACATACCTAATCGTAGTGCCATAATAAGATTCATATTACTCACACATATATACATTTATTTAGTTGTAAACCACAATTTTTATAGGGGGATAAAAAATCAATCAAAACATGAACACTACCCTAAATACTTAAAAATCTCCTAATTATATAAAAAATAACACTATGTAAAAAAACATAAAATGACACAAATTAGCCTAGAATGCTAATTCTACAACCATACGACAACTGACCAAAAAAGAAGCATAACAACAAAAACCATTAGCGCTTATAGTATATGCCACTCCTAACTAAAAACTACATATAAACCTGGGATGCACTAAGGGTTTATGTCATGACCATCCCAGATGGGGCTATATCCACTTTTGAAGGCCATAGTGCTGGTGGTGCACTATGAGAAAATGTACCCATAACTAGTTTGGCATACCTCTACCTATCATCAAATGCAGTCTCCATAGAATCATGGGTGGCTTTTTTCAAGGCTTTCTCATATAGCCTATCTGGATTCTAAAATCCCTCTCTTAATCTCTTTTGGTCTCAACATTTGGTAGCCAAGTTATCATTACCTCTATTCTCTTCTCAATAGCTAGTATATTTGGTGCATCATCGTTTGCAATAATAACCTCATCAATATTATCTATGTAGTGACCCTTTAGGTCATTATCCATATTTATGCTTATTTTTACTTTTTGAGATTCTCTATATCTACCCTAAGTCATTTATGACTTGATAAGACTGGTAGTTCGGTTATCGAATAGTTTGTTTGGTTTTTAGAACCAAGTCCTAGGTTAGAAGTCTTCACTAGTTCTAAATGGCTATCAAGCAAAAACTTTAGTGAAATGACCTCGAATGTATATTCCAACTATGCCAGAAAATCTAAAATATCAATTTTAAGATAGGTAGACCTTTGGTTTGGGTCCCAATGCACCCGATCTTATTTTTACCTATAGATCAGAATGTTGAAAATTTTAAAGTTTAGGTTTGGGACTCACATTTTGTCAAAACGGCCTCAGATTGAAAATCTAACTTTGCCAAAAAGTGCAGAATGTCAAATTTAATGAGGTTACATATTTTGTTTGCAAAAATTGGATTCTGAATGCATCTTGAGGCATTGTGATGCATAGCAATTATGATATCATGACTGTGGCACGCGTGAGTTTGTGAATGCGCTAGCTGAGGTCCTGGGAAGAGTTGTTTATATTCCTATTTTGGATGATAATTGACCATTTTTTTCCTCCATTGAGACCTATAAACCCTAATATGGTATGGTAATCATAAATTAGACATGGTGAGTGACTTGGGAGATTGATTATCATCTTTTATCAGGATTTTCTTGAAATTTAAGGTAAGAATCCCTTGACTCATTGCTTGAATTTCCTAGGTTGAACATAAAGTCCCTATTTATCTTAGGGCTTGATTTTATTCCCAAGTATGTTTAATTTTCACTCATTTCTTAAGGTTTTATGATTTCTTGTTCATGTGTGTACATTGGGTTGACCTTGGAAACTTATTTTGCATCGATGGGACTTGCTTGGGGTTTCGGTATCATTTTTGGACACAAATCACAATAGTGCAATATGTGTATTGTTAGACTCGTATTGATGAGTAGATTATGGTTTTGTTTGTGAGATTTCATTGTGGGGATTGTGAAGTAAAGACGAGTATGTAGTGCATGGTGTGAGGCTTTATGGTTGGACTTCAAGGTAGACTTCTATCTACTCTTCTTCATAGATGATGGGTGATATATATTGTGTGTGAATTTTGATATTAGGCTAGATTATGAGTAGAATTATTTATCCTTGATTATTGATGTATGAGGATTAGATAAGGGTTTTGAACCTGTAATATAGTATGGTTATAACCCTTGAAAATCGTATTGCCTTCTCCCTAGTTTTGATTAGCTTGTCTCATGAATACAGTATAATGTAAGGTTTGGGATGTGTTTTTACCATTGGAAGTATGATTAGTATATTTAACCTTATTGGCCAAGTGTGGTGGTCTTGAAATCATAAGTTGGGTAGAATTGACATAAATGTATATGTTTCTAGGAAAAGTTCCTATCTTAGAATTGGTTGTGGCTTACTTAAAATATAAAATTTCAATTAGTTACCTTATCCTAGTTTGGGGCATCATTTTCTTAAACATGGAAATTGAGGTTTAGAAGTGGGATGGTTTGGCCCACTTAGGTCAAGACTTGTGTTAGCCTTGTGGACCTAGTTGAGGATGTTAGGCATAGTTTAGACAAGTAAACCTTAGTATAAGGTTACTCCATGTCTTATTAAATGATTATGTATTTTTCCTTGATAATGATATTTGGGCGAATAGAGACGCTACCTTCTTCTTGATATGATGTCTGACCTATAGAGATTCTATTTCTCTTAGACTTGATATTTGGCTCATAGAGTTGATATTCCTCTTAGACATAACATCGAGTCCTTAAATTTGAATTGAAAGAGCATACCTGTCTTAGAGAATTGAAAGAGCAGTTGAAGGATTTCTTAAATAAGGGGTTCATTAGGCCCAACGTGTCCCCATGGGGCATACCAGTCTTAATCATGTGCAAGAAAGATGGTTCTCTTAGAATGTGCATTGATTACCATCATCTTAATAAAGTCGCGGTCAAGAAAAAGTATCCACCTCCCCTTATTGATGACTTGTTTGACCAACTTCAGGGTGCCAGTTATTTCTCTAAGATTGACCTCAAATTAGGCTATCATCAGCTCAGACTCAGGGAATGTGACATTCCAAAAATAGCTTTCCTAACTCAGTATGGACACTTTGAATTCCTTTTCATGTCCTTTGGTCTTACTAATTCCCCATTAGTTTTCATGGACTTGATGAACCGGGTGTTCAAGCAGTACTTGGACATTCATCATAGTTTTCATAGATTATATTCTGGTCTATTCCCGCAGTGAGCGTGATTGTGCAAACTATCTTAGAATTGTACTTCAGACTCTTAGAGATCATAAGTTGTTCGCCAAATTGAGTAAATGTGAGTTTTGGCTAAGGTCAGTAGAATTCCTTAATCATATTATTTTCGGTGATGGCATTAGGGTTGATCCTCAAAAGACTAAAGCGGTAAGAAACTGGCCTCTCCCTATATCTCCATCAGATATCAGGAGTTTCTTGGGTTTGGCTGGCTATTACAGATGGTTTATTGAGGGATTTTCTTCTATTATATCTCCTATGTCTAGATTAACTCAGAAAAAGGTCAATTTTTAGTGGTTAGATCCTTGTGAGAGGAGTTTTCAGGATCTGAAGACTCGAATCACCTCAGCTCCAATCCTAGCTCTTCTAAATGGTTTAGATGGGTTCGTAGTATATTGTGATACATCCAAAGTAGGTTTGGGTTGTGTCCTCATGCAGCATGGTAAGGTCATAGCCTATGCCTCCTGACAGCTTAAACCACATGAGAAGAATTACCCGAATCATAATCTTAAGTTAGCAGTTGTTGTATTTTCCTTAAAGATTTGGAGGAATTATCTACATGGTGTTCATGTAGATGTGTTGACAGACCATAAGAGCCTTCAATATGTATTCTCTAAGAAAGATCTTAACCTCCACTTGAGAAGGTGGTTAGAGCTCTTAGAAGATTATGACATGAGTGTCCTTTATCATCCAGGCAAGGCCAATATAATGGCCGACGCTCTCAGTAAACTATCAATGGATAGTGTTGCTCATGTTGAGGGAAGTAAGAAGAAGTTAGCTCAGGAAGTCCATCAGTTTTCCAGAATAGGTATTTGCTTAGTTGATACAGAAGAGGGTGATGTATGGGTTCAAAGTAGTTTAGAATCATCTCTCATTTTTGAGAAAAAGAAAATAAAGAAAGAGATCCTAGTCTAGTCAAGTTGAAAGAGTCTATCAAGGATCAGAAGGTTAAGTTTTTCCCCCGAGGGAGATAGTGTTCTTCGTTGTGAAGGTCGTCTGTGTGTTCCAGGTGTAGATGACTTGAGGTAGTGAATTCTTGCAGAAGCGCATAGTGTGCGCTACTCTATTCATCCAGGGGACACAAAGATGTACCGCGACTTGCGGGAGATCTATTGGTGGAGTAGGATAAAATGAGATATTGCAAAGTTTGCGGCTAAGTGCTCTACATGTCAGTAGGTTAAGATAGAGCAACAGAATCCTAGTGGTCCTATGCAAGAGTTCATTATCCCCACCTAGAAATGGGAATAAGTAAACTTGGACTTTGTGATAGGTTTTCTACGTAATCACCGTCAACATGATTCAGTTTGGGACATTGTAGATAGGATGACCAAATAAGCTCATTTCCTTCCAGTTCATACCTTTTATTCAGCCGAGGACTACGGCAAACTCTATATCAGGGAGTTGGTCAGATTACACGGTGTTTCATTGTCCATTATTTCAGATAGAGGTACCCAATTCACCTCTCACTTCTGGAAAGTGTTCCAAAAGGTTTTTGGTACCTAAATTCATCTTAGTATATCCATTTATCCCCAGAAAAATAGTAAAGCAGAAAGGACCATTCAGACCTTGGAGGATATGCTAAGGGCGTGTGCAATTGATTTCAAGGTAAGTTGGTATGACCACTTGCATTTGATTGAGTTTCCATAGAACAACAAATATCATTCCAGTATTCAGATGGCTCCATTTGAAGCTCTGTATGGTTGAAGATGTAGATCTCCATTCGGTTGGTTTGAAGTTAGTGCGGCCTCAGTCATAGGGCCTGACTTGGTATTCGATGCCTTAGAAAAATTTTAATTGATCAAAGAGAGACTTTAGGCTTCTCAGAGCCGAGAGAAGTCCTATGCATATGTACGTAGAAAGGATCTTGAGTTTTAAATTAGTGACTTTGTCTATCTAAAGATCTTTCCCATGAAGGGAGTGAAGAGATTCGGTAAGAAGGGAAATCTTAGTCCCAAATATGTCGGTCGCTTCAAAATTCTCAGATCTAGCCTCAGTTCACCTAGACTTCCATGTCTCTTTTCTCAAGAAGTGCATAGGTAACCCAATAGATGTAGTCCCTATTCAGAGCATAGATGTTTAGAACAGTCTCTCTTATAAAGAAATTCCAGTTGAAATCCTTGACTACCAGATTAGTAGATTAAGGAACAAAGAAGTTCCTCTAGTCAAAGTTCTATGGCGAAATCAGTCCATTGAGGGAGCTACTTAGGAAGCAGAAGCAGACATGCAAACCAAGTACCCTTACCTCTTCTCCTCAAACTTAGAATCAGCTCAAGGTAATAATTTTCCTTAAGCTTATTCAGTTTCATGTTTAGATTTCCATTCTAAACTTGGTTCTAAGTACCATTACATATTCAGTCATGCATTCATGTGTTAGCTCAGTCATGTATTCATGCATCAGTTATGCATGTTCAATATAATAAAACCAGCTTATTAATCATGTCAGTCATGAAATCATGCTTTAGTTGTACATATCTAGTATGAACTTTCAATTATCATTTCTCTCAGTCTAATCAGTTTTATTGGAGGATGAATATTCCCAAGGGGGAGATAATGTAATACCTCAAAAATGCAAATAAATGTTAGCACCATATTTCAAGTTTATCCATAGTACATCATGGTTCTTTGTTAGTATCATGATCATGTTTGATGTCAATTAAGGTCTCAAATACGTCCTAGCTATTAAGCGAATCAAAATATTCCTTATCGATTGAATTCTTGGGAAGGATATTAGTATAGTCAACTTCAAACAAGCATATCTCTTATTATACTACAAGTTTTTGATATCATGACCCAACAATAGAAATATAATTTAATAAGCTTTCCAACAATACCAATTTCTCCCAAATCCGATATCGGAGCAAAACGTTATACCCATTTTACTCCAGCATGTTAGCCTGGCAACTAAGTGACGATATGAGCTGATGGCTTATCACATATCTGACGACTTATCAGCTAATGTCATCAGCCTTAGGCAGAAATTCATAACTTCTAGCATCAAGTGACGACATGAGCTGACGGCTTATCATATATGTGATGACATCAGCCCAATGTCATTAGCCGTAGAATTCAGCATTTTCTAAACGGCTTTGGAGGGGTATTTTCGTATTTTCCCTTTACCTCAAAGCTCCATAAACACTTAATTCAGCCTCCATTTCACCAAAATACATTATTTTCTCTCAGATTCTCTCAAGAACAAGAAGAGGGGTTTCTAATTCAAGATTCAAATCTCAAGGATTCTTCCATCAATCTTCCCAAATGAAGTATCAAGGTATGTCATGTGTTGATTCATGGGTCCCTTTCACTTATGAAGATCAAGAATCTCTTTTCAAAATACATTATTTGTGTATTCATTAACGTTTATGATTTAAATAGAATTGAAATTCATGTTCATGATGTTCTGGGATTTTGATTTATGATTTAAATTACATATTCCAATGATTGTCCCTAGTATATGAAGATTTACGTAATAATCATGATAAACCCCCTTCAATTTACAAGTTGATTGATGTATCCTTGATTATTAGATGTTTTTTTGATGATGTTATAACTAAAGCATGCTCCCCATGTATTTGACTAAATGCCTATGTGAAGGAAAAGTGTCATACTAGTATAATAATATGAAATCTCCATTAATGTATAAGTTTATGCACGTCAAGTGTTTGATGAAATGTCTTAGTCAATGAAGTATGGATATATGTGTAGCCATTGTGGTTCTTTATAACTTGTACTTCATGAAATCTCCAACTTATTATATTATTGATTGTGATGTTGGTCATGTATTCAAGAAAGTCATATTTGTCTATATCTTCCCATCGACTCCTGGGGGAACTTATTCCCAAAAAAATATAGTTGTGTACCTAGAGTGAGTGTCATGTTTTAACGATATCCTCAGTCAAGCCATGATCCATCTAACTCAGTCAGTCATGTGACTTAAGAAAGCTCAGTGATATAATAATCTCTACACTATTCTATTAGTCAACAAAAACTCAGTTAATTTAGTCCAGTTTAGTTTAGTAATCCATGTTTAGTGTCTATTCAGATGGGAGTAGGAATTAGCACCGAGGAAACCCAAAGATAGGAACACACATAGTCAGATGAGGTGGTGATTCTTAGAAGTCATCCTTGCATTCCAAAACTATGTAGTCAGATTGGTTGAGACATCAATACTGTCAGATGAGGGTTGTTGAGGTGGACAAACAATGTCAGATAAGGATCCCACCATTTTCTTTTGGGGACACTGTCAGATGAGGGTCACCCACAGATTATCCTTACCAGTGGCACAGTATTGACACCCTTCTAATTGGGGTTATATATTGGACTCCAACACAGTTATATTGCATTATTTGGGGTATGTCAGTTAGATGACTACTTACCACAGTTTCAGTTACAGATCAGGACTGTTAGATACAGTCATTTAGTCTAAGTAATAGAACTCAGATAGTTCTACAGAATTTAGAACTATCAGATGCAGTCACCTCAGAACAGAACTAAACTCAGCTAGTTCCATCAGAAACTAGAATATGAGATACAGTCACTCAGTATTAGTTATTTTAGTTATACGGTTATCAGTATCTCATGTTATCAGTACTCAGATTTAGTAATCATGTTATCACAAACTCAGTTACAATTATTATGTATTTACAAATGTATTCTCACATTTATGTTGTTCAGTCAATTAGTATAGTTCATGTATTTGAACCCTTTTCATTCATCCTACCTCACATGCATACCAGTACATTCAATCGTATTGACGCATTTGTGCTATAGTATTTTATACCATAGGTTTAGAAGTATGAGCTCCATACATTAGTAGCATTCCAGTACTCAGCAGTCAGAGTCAGCAGTGAGTCATCATCCTTTGAGGACATGAACATAATCTTATCATTTCAGTACTTAGTTTATTTCAGTAGTTGGTGTTAGTTGTGGACATATCCCATCAACTCCTTCTTCAAACAGTTAGAGACTTTTCAGACTTTCATGTTTAGTTAGTTTATTAGTTTGTTTTGGGTATTTCATACCCCACACAGATGTTATATTTTATTCTATATTGTATCACAGTTTTGAACCTTACAGCCTTTATTTTTGCATTTACACAATATATTATACATTATTCAGGTATAGATATCAGTCTTGGGTTAGCTTGTGGTCCTTCGGGGTCATGAGCATAGTGTAGCATTTCGGGTACCAAATTTGAGGCGTTACACCACTTACCATTGATTAAGTTTGCCTACAACAATAGTTATCACTCCAGTATTCAAATGGCTTTATTTGAGGCTCTCTATGAAAGAAGATGTAGATCCCTCATTGGTTGGTTTGAAGCAGGTAAGGCTTCTTTGGTAGGGCCAAATTTAGTGTTTTAGGTGATGGAGAAAGTTCAGTTGATTTAGGAGAGGCTGAAAACACCCTAAAGTCGTCAGAAATCTTATGCAAATGTGAGGAGAAGAAATCTTGAGTTTGAAGTTTGTAATTTAGTTTATTTGAAAATTTTTCCCATAAAGGGAGTGAAAAGATTTGGAAAGAATGGGAAACTCAGTCCCTATGTTAGCCCTTATAGAATCTTGAACCATTTTGGGAAGGCAGATTATGAGCTTGAGTTGCCTACAGATTTAGCATCAGTGCATCTAGTGTTCCTTGTTTCTTTGTTAAGGAAATGTATTGGTGATTTATCTGTTTTTATTCCTTTAGTAAGTATGGATGTTCGGGATAGTATTTCTATCAAAGAAGTCCCAATTGAGATTCTTTATTGTCAAATTCATACACTAAGGAATAAAGACGTTCCCTTGGTTAAAGTCCTATAGCAGAATCAGTCTATTAAGGGAGCTACTTGGGAAGCAGAAGCAGATATACAAGCCAAGTACCCTAATCTTTTCTCTACAAACTCAGATTCAACTTTAGGTAATGATTTTCCTTAGATTGGTTCAATTTTATTATCATTAATATAAACGTTCTTATGTCATTGCATGTATTCATGAAATTAGTCTAGTTCATGTATCATGCTTCAGACTCAATTGTGTAATCATGTTCCAAGTTGTGCATGTTTAGTATATGATCTCAGTTGCTTTAGCATTCTCAATCTATCCAGTTTTATTCGAGGATGAATGTTCTCAAGGGGGAGATATTGAAATATCCCATAGTATTCTAAGCTTAATTCAGTTCTTAGTTGCATGCTTAAGGGGTACAAGTCTTGAAAGTTTCACTAAGTGTTGAGGACTTAGTAATTTTCAAGACTCCTAAACTTTACAGATTTTTATTTTGGCCTTCTCAAATCTGAGACATTGGTTTTTGAGTTGATTCATGTTTAGAGAGATTAAAGGTATGTCTCGAGAGAGATTTAGGATTTTCAAATGGGGTTTGGGGTGTGTTTAGATAGCTAAAACAACAATCCCTCGTGATAGGACCACGGCGCAAAGGCCATTCCCACTTTGCTGGGATTCGTGGTGCAAGGCCTTCTCCCTCGGATAGGGGTCTGATGTAAGGCCATTCCCATATTTCTGAGGGTTATAGTACCTTACGTGTTGTGCGTCCAGATCCTTGGTCATTGAGATCAAAGGGAAATTAGGCCTTCTCTCCCAACCCAATTCGTCCATAACACAATTTGGGGCATCTTTACAGGCATTATTTTCCCCTTTCTCTCAAAATCAATTATTAAAAAACCTTCTCTTTCCCAAGAACAAAATCTAAGCTCTTTCTTCAAGAAATCAAGAGTTCAAGCTTCCAAATTCAAGTAACTCTCAAGAAATCCTTATCAATCTAGCTATTAATGTATGTGGGGTGTTCATCCATAGGTCCCTTTCACCCATAGAGCCCAAAAACCCTTTTTTAAAATAAAGAATGGATTTTTCTCTTATTATGGAATTTTGTATGTTCAAGATGGATTAAATTCTTTTATTTTGTTAGCAATTTGACTCAATTTATGTTCAAGAATGATTCCATGAAAAGTTAGGTTAACTACGCTTTAAGTTTCAATCTCCCATGTCATCTTTAAGTAAATTTTATGTTACATAATCAAGTTATGATCTTGGTCACGTAATTGATAACGCTCAATCTACAGCTCTTGTGGGAGTGTAAACCGGTCGTTAGCAAATATAGAACCCAACCTGGGTTGGGTGTCGATCCCACAGGGAATAGCTTGGCCAACAAGTAAGTAAAATTACTAAACTTTTGGTGCGAGTCTCGTAAGAAGGGGGGATTGTAATGTGTAACGAAAACAATAAAGTAAAAGCTGAAAATAAAAAGAAAGAATGTTACGTGAGTTGTAAACAATGAGAATTGAAGCATTGGGGTTATGTCCACCTTCTGAGGTATACGTCTCTATTGGCTATGAGTGTGTAGAGTCTTGACATGCAATTGCTTATAGAGAATTGTAGTCGATGGTAAATCCAAGCGTCTCTCGACCTGAACAAGGACTATTTCACTTTAACTCTCTCGAGCTTAAAGCGTGTCTAACGGTACGAATTCTCCAAGAGGTTAGTCCAGTTACGGCACTAGCTTTTTAATAGGAAAGGGTGTCCTACTACCTTGACATTATCTCTTTTCCAGACAAATAACCTTTCTCTCGAACAAGTTAAATGTTAGACTGGCGTATTCTTGCGTTTGCAACCGCAAAGAATGTAGATTAAGATGAAGAGAATAATGATATAAGCAATATACGTGTCATGAACTCACAAACTCACGGCAATAGATAGTATCTCATTCGGCTTCCATAACCCCAACAGAGAGTTTTAGTTACCCATGAACGCGAAGGAGATCACGATTGACATTGTTTTTATATCACAATATTGAGTAATGGCGTGTAGATCAAGTGATAGGCGTGAGGCGTGTTTCCTTGGCTTGGTAACGATTCTCTTGTTGTGGAATTTAAGAATAGAAGAAGAATAGAATTAATGGAAAGATTAGAAGAGTTGTAGAATTGTTGTGGTGGAAGAAGAGAGGGATGGAAGAATGTATTGTGGTGAGGGATGAATTCTCTCCACTAAGGGAGGAATTAATTAAAAATCTCTGGCATGATAGGGTATTTATAATACCCATATCCTAATCCTACTAGGTAAATAAATATCTAACCAAATCCTACTAAGCTAATGAAATACTTAACCCAAGTGTACTAGGTTACTGTAACATTATCATAATCCAAATAAACTAATGAAATACATAACCCAATTGTACTAGGTTAATGTA
This sequence comes from Capsicum baccatum var. pendulum, assembly GCA_030864225.1. NCBI lineage: Eukaryota > Viridiplantae > Streptophyta > Magnoliopsida > Solanales > Solanaceae > Capsicum > Capsicum baccatum. The sequence continues at coordinate 235,185,298 of CM061552.1, forward strand.
TCATTGTCAAAATCCAGCTTTGTGTCTGTAAGTCCCCAAAGTCTTCAGAAATGTTGTTTTAGCCCGGGACAGATTTTCCATGCAGCATTTTTTGTCCTTAGGCGCATAATTTCGCCTATCATCAACACCCCACACTTGAATCTTTGTTCTTCCTCGAACGAAATATCATGTCCTTCTAAGCGTCGACTTAAGGTTTTTACAGCAACAACACAAAACATTTATCAAGACAAGCACAACGATTATCAACCAAGAGTAGATTTCCGATTATAAGTAGAAACAATTTAACCTCAAGTATAAACTCGTGATGGTGATCAACTCGCATGCAAACGTTAAAGTGCAAAGAATCATATACAACTATCCAAAACTCATCAACCATGTGTGTCTCACCATATAGTACCCATAATCACTCACAAATATAGCATATTTTTCAAACATGGGTATCAACAATATCCTTGCTCTCGCTCTCACAAAGAATTCATATGTAGCAACTGATGACCATAGGCTTGCCCTTAGTGTAGTACTCCACTAAATGTCAGAATGTTAAGATTAGGATCAAGTAGGTCTTTTGATGGTTGTAATGTAGGCTAAGGGACGGGTAGGACTATTTTGGCCAGGAATAGTGACTAAGCTCCTAAGCGCTTTAATACATCACATTGTATCATTGACACTTTTTTCTTTCAACCTTTCTTCTTTCTTTTATTCTACCACCCTTGTTCTCCTCTTTTGTGTTTCAATTTTAAGGACAACTCACTTTTCAGCTTTCTTTTCCTTTTTCTTTTCACAACATACTCTTATGATAGCACTTTCTTTTCCATAACACATTCAAGCACCATTACAATTTAAAGCATCATACTCACCCAATTTCCTCTTATGTTGTCACATTACTTTTTTTTAATTTAAAGTACTTAGGAATTTGGATCAAATTACGGTCTTGAAAAAAAATGGTTTAGGCTTACATACAAGGTTGTCAAAGAAATAGGCTAAAGGCTCAAAAGGGTTTAACTAGGGATGATGTCCATAGGTAGGTAAAACTGAAGGTAAACAAATATAGGTTGCCAAAGAAATGCCTAAATCATATCCTAACTTACACTCCTTATTTTCGCTTTGCATACATACCAGGCAAGTTCTAGCATCAGCCACAAACATAGAAGATACTATTAATCTCACACACACAAGGCACATGGTCGACTTTATTGGAGGTAATATAGACTCTTGACCCAACAAGTGAAGGAATTGAACCACACAATATCACATAATGAGTCACAACTGGAGCCTAAACGTCTCAATAGTCACAATTGTAGCACATACTCTTGTTATAATCTCATGCTGCCTATCAAAATAATTTCATGCGAAGCTAAAAAAAAATTTAACTACTAAAAAAACAAAACGAAACAAAAATGAAACAAAAGAAAACAAACATAGATGCGAATAGAGAAGTATAACATGCAATACCACCACCCCACACTTAGTCGGGACACTGTCCTCAGTGGAAAATAAATACGAGGAACCTGGTTGATCGGACTTATCCTATATGTCTGGGGTCATACCCCTTGCATTGTAATCATCATCAGAGTCGTCATCCTTAGAAGTTCCTCATAAGTATCCCACTTAATTCCAAGCGTGAGTCAAGGTGTTTGCAGCGGGGAGGGTTCTCCTTGCTCCTTGCGGCCTCTTTTCTTGCCCTTTTGGGAAGTGGTAGCCTTCTCCTTGCCTTGTCTCTCTTTAGGTGCCATTGTACCTGAGACTTGAAATAGTGTTAATGGTAGCACAATCTCAATGGATACAATCTATACATAAGCAGTAGGGGTACCACCCCACACTTAGTTTAATTAACACAAATCAGTGAAGCGAAAGTGGTCGATTACTCAGATTTCGTCGACATACGTTTTAGGATTGTATTCCGACAAGAAAATCAGCAATGCATCACTTACTTGCAGCCATTGGACTACTTTCATGGTAGATATAGCAACACTACTACATAGGGGTTACCACATGGAATAGTTATTCTTACAACAATCACAACCTCTTATGTCGGTAGGCACTATAAGTTTTATCCCGATGGCCGGGATAGTCTATCATGTAAGTATCCAAACAACAATCTTAAGAACTATTCATATCCATAGTAATTCCGCAAATAGTATAACAATGCTATTAAAACCAATTTCAAGTCGGAAACAAGTCAAGATTTTCCTACGTATTTGTTCACTCACATGATTTTGTATCAACTATCCAAACACATAAACATCACCAACAATCTTATACGATTTAGCAATTCATAATAAACATAGCAACGTAGTACTTATGATAAATAAATGAAGAATAAGAGAGTACTTACTTGCTTGAAGCTTGTGGAGATGGTTTTGTGAATTGGAAGGGCAAAAGAAGAAGATTTTGAGAGGATTTGGATGTATATGCGGCGCCTTTAGGCTATTTTCTAATGTGGTTGTGTTATAAAACTAAGTCCCCTTTATATAGGAAGAGTATGGGTCAGGTTATGACCCATTTACAATCGGTTTTGGAGACAAAATTCCCACATATGCGGCGCATAATGGTTAGCATAGACATGACATATGCAGCGCATTGTCTATAGCATAATGGGACATATGCGCCGCATAGTCTATGGCATTTTTAGACATATGCGCCGCATAGTCTATGGCATATGAGATACTGAGACCAAATGCCATAGCATAGGCGGCGCATAGTCAAAAGCATACCTAGGAATAGGCGGCGCATAGTGTATAGCACACTAGATTCCGAGACCTTAGGCTATAGGATAGGTTGTGCATCGTTCGTGGCCTAGTTTTACCAAGGCCTAGCCTTTCTCGATTCCTATTTTGGTGTGAGAAATGCTCAATCCATAGCCTTATGCATCACCATTCCTAACTTACCAACTTTACCATACAATGCATCCAAATCGTCAATTGAAATCAATTTCCTCGTTGAATACTTCTTGCACCTATTTTTGCTCAAAACCAAACGAAAACGATTAGTACGATGGGTTGCCTCCCACCAAGCGCCTTAGTTTTGGTCGTGGCACGACTCCTATTTTTGGATTTTTCATTTAGCAAAACAAAACAAGTACTAGAATGAAAGGAAAAACGATAAACGATAAAATGATAAAACGATAAAACGATGGGTTGCCTCCCATCTAGCGCCTTATTTATTATCGTGGCACGACATAGTTACCTCGAGTACTCAGACTTCGTCGAGGTAAATGGTGGATCATTTTCTGAAAGGATTTAGACGACAATGAGGCTTACCTATGGGCATGCGATCTTTTTCGAGATGGCTCCTACGTTTCTCCGGAGAGTCACCAATTATATCATCAATAGTCCAACCCATAGCTCTCTTGTATCTCTTTGGAGCAGAGATGAGAGCTTCTACGTGCTGTTCACTTAAATCATCTTCTCTCTCCGGAAGTATATTTCTACTTTCCAAGAACACATACCTTAGATAATCGGGGAGCTCTTGCGTTTCTATCATTGGTGGCTCGTCAATGGGAGTCTTCGTTGTTGGTTGATTCTTGAGATCACATTCTGGTTGCTTAGGAGTATATGGCTCTGTTTCTATCAGATCACCCATAAGTTCTTCATAATCTTCATTATCCTCATGCTCAACTTTCAGTGGCACAGCAGACAATGGCTCAACAGTAGGCTGTTTCTCTATAGATAATGCTTTTGTATCCTCATGATGAACATCAGCTACAGATAACTTATTCATATCGCTGGGCTGATTCATTGTTTTGCATATATCAAACCGTACCACTTCATCATTAATTCGAAACAAAAGCTCATTATCTTTCATGTCAATAAGCACACTTCCAGTTGCAAGGAATGGACGTCCCAAGATTATGGGAACTTCAGAATCCTCCTTACAATCCAGAATAACAAAGTCTGAAGGAAAGATAAATGAAGAAACTTTCACCAACACATCATTCAAGATACCCATAAGTCGTTTTACCGACCTATCAGCCATCACGAGCCTCATATTGGTTGGTGTCGGATCGCCTAGCCCCAACTTCTTATAAATGGATAGTGGCATCAAATTGATGCTAGCACCTAGATCGCACAATGCCTTGGCAAAATCCAACGATCCAATTGTGCAAGGAATAGTGAAAGCTCCAGGATCTGCCTTCTTTTGAACTAACGACCTTGTAGCGATTGCACTATAATGATGAACATTATCCGCTAACTCATAACTTGCTGCCCGCTTCTTTATCAACAGGTCCTTCATAAACTTCGCATATCCAGGCATTTTTTCAAGTTCCTCCACCAATGGAACATTAATGGTCAGCTGCTTGAGCATAGTCATGAATTTGCTGAACTTTGTGTCATCTGCCACCTTCTTCAATCTTTGGGGAAAAGGTGGTGGTGGGTATGGAAGTGTCCTCTCCGTGGTTTTCTTCTCCTATTGCTTCCATTTTTCCACTTTTTCAGGTTGCACAGTGCTGGATGTGGCATCCTTGACGTCAGGAGTGGGTGCTGCGGCATCTTCTCCTTTTGTGTTATCATCCATGTCCGCAACTTCGTCAATCACTTGCTTGCTTTTTGCTGAAGTTTCCAGCACCTTACCATTTCTGGTAGTGATGTTCATGCATGACCCATCATTCCTTGGGTTTTGCACAGTATCGCTAGGTAAAGTGCCGGCCTTTCTTTGGTGGAGTGCTGCTGAAAGTTGACTGAATTGCTGCTCTAGTTGTCTAATTGAAGTGGAATGTGAATCTACTAATTGTTTCATGGCATACAAATCATTAATTACCTCCGTTACTCCCGCGCTCGTTGCTTCCAGTCCTTTCAATAATTTAGCCATCATGTCCTCCATACTTCCAGAATTAGATGTGGTGGTGTCACGTCTTCCAGGGGGAACGTACAAACCACTCTTTTCATTCTTGTCCCTCCAACTACCTTGGTCTTTGTCTCCAGTTTTATCATAATAGTTCCGACCTTGGTTTCCTTGGGTATTCCCTCGGAAACCCCCCTGATTGTTCAAGTAGTTGGCCTCCTCTTCCGAATCAGATTCGTCTCTTCCTTTTGACGCAATCGCTTTCACTTTTTCAGTCTTCCCTAATAGATGCTTTGTAAGAAGATCCATTTGGGTTTTCATGTGCGCCATATCTTGATCACATTCTTCTTCTCTTCTTTGTTGGTCTGCAGTCATGCAAATAGATAAAGTGGGGCTTGCTACCTCAGAATCCCTGGTATGCCAAGCTCTACTTTGTTTCGTCATACGATCTAGCATATTGCTTGCTTGACCAAAGGTGAGGTCCATGAAAGATCCTCCAGCTGCATTATCCACCACTGGTTTAGTTATTGAATTCAAGGCTCTATACAAGATCTCCATTAGGTGAACATTGGTCATGTGATGGTTTGGGCATCTCGCTAGCTTTGTCTTGAACCTCTCCCATGTTTCATGAAGAGCTTCAGAGGGAAGCTGACGAAAGTTGTTGATTTCATCTCTCAATTGAGCCCTCTTGGATGGCGGAAAGAATCTTTCTAGGAAAGCGTCTCTCAATTGCCTCCAATTTGTAATTGAATCAGGAGTCAGCCCATTCAACCATAGTGTTGCCTCCCCAGACAGAGACAATGGAAATAGACGTAATCGAATAGCATTCTGACCAACACCAGGATTGGCAAATGACTTGCATGTAGAAATAAAGTTGATGAGATGCATATTCGGATCATCGCCTGCTAGTCCACCAAATAATCCCTTGAGTTGCAATAACTGAATCAAGGTGCTTGTGATGTTGAACTTGGCTCCGGGCGCTAATGGTAGTGGAATTATAGCTCAAGTGGCTCCGGCACCATCAAGATCATCATCATCATCGTCGAAAGCTGGCTGCAAAGGTTGGTGATCATACCTATACCGAGCTTGTCGACCTCTTCTGTTGGCAGGTGTTGTAGTTTCAGCAACATGCCTTGGGTTTATCAACTCGTCATCACCTAAATCTTCATCGTCAGGATTTGTTGCTCGCCCAGGATTATCAATGTTTTGTTGTTGGACTTGAGCAGCGGCAAGAGCAGCTAATCTTGCTTGCTCGTGTTGAGCAGCCATCCTGTCGATTTCAGCTTGTGCATCCATTCTTCTAATTTGTTGTGGTTCAAGATTGATTGGTAATAACGATTGACCTGAACTTCTAGTATGGGGCATGCACTAAAGTAAAAACCTGCAAGAAACAAAAACAAAAACTAAAAGTAAAAGTACGAGAATCTTTGACCAAAGGGTCTAGTAATTATCACGAACTTGATTGACACTCGTATTCCCCGAAAACGGCGCCAATCTTTGATAACGCTCAATCTACAGCTCTTGTGGGAGTGTAAAGCGGTCGTTAGCAAATATAGAACCCAACCTGGGTTGGGTGTCGATCCCACAGGGAATAACTTGGCCAACAAGTAAGTAAAATTACTAAACTTTTGGTGCAAGTCTCATAAGAAGGGGGGATTGTAATATGTAACGAAAACAATAAAGTAAAAGCCGAAAATAAAAAGAAAGAATGTTACGTGAGTTGTAAACAATGAGAATTGAAGCGTTGGGGTTATGTCCACCTTCTGAGGTATACGTCTCTATTGGCTATGAGTGTGTAGAGTCTTGACATGCAATTGCTTATAGAGAATTGTAGTCGATGGTAAATCCAAGCGTCTCTCGACCTGAACAAGGACTATTTCACTTTAACTCTCTCGAGCTTAAAGCGTGTCTAACGGTACGAATTCTCCAAGAGGTTAGTCCAGTTACGGCACTAGCTTTTTAATAGGAAAGGGTGTCCTACTACCTTGACATTATCTCTTTTCCAGACAAATAACCTTTCTCTCGAACAAGTTAAATGTTAGACTGGCGTATTCTTGCGTTTGCAACCGCAAAGAATGTAGATTAAGATGAAGAGAATAGTGATATAAGCAATATACGTGTCATGAACTCACAAACTCACGGCAATAGATAGTATCTCATTCGGCTTCCATAACCCCAACAGAGAGGTTTAGTTATCCATGAATGCGAAGGATATCACGATTGACATTGTTTTTATATCACAATATGGCGTAATGGCGTGTAGATCAAGTGATAGGCGTGAGGCGTGTTTCCTTGGCTTGGTAACGATTCTCTTGTTGTGGAATTTAAGAATAGAAGAAGAATAGAATTCATGGAAAGATTAGAAGAGTTGTAGAATTGTTGTGGTGGAAGAAGAGAGGGATGGAAGAATGTATTGTGGTGAGGGATGAATTCTCTCCACTAAGGGAGGAATTAATTAAAAATCTCTAGCATGATAGGGTATTTATAATACCCATATCCTAATCCTACTAGGTAAATAAATATCTAACCAAATCCTACTAAGCTAATAAAATACTTAACCCAAGTGTACTAGGTTAATGTAACATTATCATAATCCAAATAAACTAATGAAATACATAACCCAATTGTACTAGGTTAATGTATCATTGTCAAAATCCAGCTTTGTGTCTGTAAGTCCCCAAAGTCTTCAGAAATGTTATTTTAGCCCGGGACAGATTTTCCATGCAGCAGTTTTGGTCCTTAGGCGTGTAGACTTCCTTCCCTTCCTTCGTGAGCTTTCTTTTGCGTCAAGTAAGCCATAAAATGCTGTATTTTGCATCATTTATACCTGAAACTTTACTAATCATGTTCGTTAGCTCATTTATAGGAAAAAGGACTAAAAGTGCATGAAATATATAATTTGTTCTCAAAACTAGGCTAAAATATGGGCAAAATATATTGATATAGGCGCGTAATTTCGCCTATCATCAGTAATCATTCTGTTTTCCTATGTTTCAAGACATTCACATGTTCAAGTTCATGATTCTCACTTGTTTGATAACACATCTATGATTGGGGACCTTTGGACCATGATTTCATATTACAGTTTTAAGCCTTAATATTGTATTTTTGATTATTTAGTGCTGACGGGTTATGAACAACTGACACCTAGGTGGTTTACATGATTTTAGATCTTTAAATAATGATTCTATTAAACCATGGATATTATTATTTTACTCAGTTGATATAATCATGATGAGCACTATAAGAAATAATGTTTAGTTAAGCATAGTTCAGTTCAGTACCAGTGTCAGATTAATTGGAAGTAGGATTTAGCACCGAGCGAATGTAGGGATGGCAGCTTCCCCATCAGTTAGGCAGAGTCATTAGTAGTAGTCCCTGTATTCGAGAACTTCGTATCCAGCATAGGAGATGAGGGATCACCCATCAGTTTAGCTGTGAATTCCTCTCAGGGGTCACCCGTTAGTTTAGGTTTAACACCCTATCTTACCCATTAGTTTATGCTTGTCATCCTATTCCTTAGAGATAATATATTAGTGGATCCACATAGATAGTGTTAGTACCCGGGGCACGGTACTGTCACCCTTCCAACTAGGGTTACAAGTTTGACCCTAATTGGCTCAGATTAGGGCATGTCGATTACATGGTACCTCCCACAGTCTCAGTCAATATTTAGTAAATCACAGCTCTGGTTTTCTTAACCAAAGAATACAAATTTTTAGTTATTCTATTATACTGGATTCAGTCTTTCAGCTTATAGATTATCTCAGAAATATGTTTATGCTTAGTCTTGCATTCTCAGATATTACATGTTTATGCATTCATGCTCAGTTATCTCATGCATTTCACACAGTCCTTATCTCACGTACCAGTACATTCAAAGTACTAACCATATACTTTTCTTTGCACTATTTTGTAACCATATAGATTTTTAGCTATTCAGTTATACAGGATTTAGTCTTTCAGATTACACATTATCTCAGAAATATATTTATGCTTGGTCATGCATTCTCAGATATTACATGTTTATGCATTCATGCTCAGTTATCTCATGCATTTCAGTTAGCCTTATCTTACATACAAGTACATTCAAAGTACTGACCGCATACTTTCTTCTGGCTATGTTATCTTCTAACATATGTTCGAACGCTTAAATTCGAAACTGTTCTTAGACATCTCAGTAATACTCAACAGCAATAGTGGTGATTCCTCATCCATCTGGGACTTGATTTGTTTATTTCAGTACTTCCTTATGTTCAGTCAGACAGAGTTTGTTGGAGGCTTGTCCCATATACTCCTTATGATGTTTAGAGGCTTTCAGACAATCAGTTAAAAAGTCAGTCTGTTATTTCAGTATAAATAGTTATTTCATATAGATAGTTTGGTTTCTTGTATTCTATTAGATATTTCAGACATATTTTGCTTCGTATTCCAGTATTCAATTTACAGTACCATATCAGTGTATTATCCACTCATGCATTATATTATTGTTTTCCTCAATTCTTATAGCAGATAGAAGCTTATGGGATTGCTTAGGGTCACTTGTGGCTATAAGCACCGTTGTCGCGAAGAAGGGGTAACCTTGGGTCGTGACATCATCCTATCTTCGAACATTAGAATGTACTAGATAGAACACCAATGGCGATAGCTAGTACTCGTATCTACATTGGAAAAATATATAGAAGTATAGTATGAGTACCAAAACAATGAGTACTCAGTAGGAATCATCGACCGATTGAGCTAAATCTTAATAAAACCATAATAAGATGGGAGAATATAAATTAAAGTTGGAGATAAAGGGAAAACCTGAAATAATACTCTAGATGATAGACAATAAATATAAAGGTAGACAATATCAAAAATAACACAAGATAACCATAACCTAGATGGATCCTATAAGCCTAGAAGGTGTAAACAAGAAAAAGATAATCCAACCGATCCCCCATAATCCTAATTAATGTAAACAAGATAAAAATACCAACAATAATAATTATAAAGTTACCAACAATTGAAACCATATCTGTGAAACCTTTCATACCATAAACACTAAACTCAAACCAAATTCTTAATATAATAAGTAAACCATAAAAGCCAAACTCGAATCAAACTCTAATATCATAAGTAAATAGTAATTACCAGACTAGAACCACTCTTTAAATATCATAGTGGATAGCGATTTTTGAAATTAAACCAATCTTTAAATATATAAATAGATAGAAATTGCCAGAATCAAACCAGTCTTTAAATATCATAAATGGATATCAGTTGTGAAGCCGAACCGGTTTGTAGTTGCTAGAGTCGAACTAGTCTTTAAAGTAAATGAAGGATACCAGGTCTAGTAAAAATCAAAAAGATGTCAAAATCATCAGAGGATCCAAGAATATAATAAAAGTGACAAAAGAAGGCTCTAGAGCTACAAGGTGATAATTGAGATATTTGACCTAAAAGAGGGACAACGGCGCTGCTACAAAATCCAAAAGTTCATACTAAGGTGAGTTCTACCATAAAAGTAGACTAAGGCTTTTAATTTCCACTACTAGATTTTAAATAAGTCTAAATAAATCCTAAGAAATTTAACTCAAGAGAAGGAGGAATAGGGTCAATTCTACCAAAAATGGCTCTCAAATCGACTAAATATTCCAAATTTTTACTAAACATGCAACCAATCTATAAACTCCAACCCAAATCTAGCATGTTACTTTAACAATACTATAATAAAGATCAATCTATAAGGAAAGTAAGCCTAGCCTACCTAGACATTGATGAATTCTTTAGAAAAACCAGTAAAGTGGAGCTTTTCCCTTCTAAGAAGCCTTTGCATTATACCACACTATCAAAATTATGATATAAGAATTAATATGAGAATAATGATACCTATATTGCATATAAAAGCTTTGAGTCCAAAATTGAGCTAAAATCTAACGTGGGGTCTACTTAAAGAATCATAACTTTAAAATTTCCAAAACATCCTCTGGGATCAAGGAACATTTATCCTAAAAATGAGTGAAATTCGAGTAAAATTACTCCCTCAAATCAGCCAGCAAAGTATTAGGGATTTCAATTTTAAAGGGGATAATTAAATGAGAAATTAAAGAAAACTTACTATATTCCTTGATGAGGAAATGCCCCCACCCCCCCAAATTCTCCGACTCACTCTGAAAACCTATGTATCGATGCTCACACTTTCTTAGATCTTTAAGGCTTTTTATGGCACTTAGGGGCTTGTATAATAGGAGCAAATCTGATTTGGCAACTGTATATACTGCCAAGGGTTCCTTCATTGCAAATGCGAGGACCCGATCATGAACGTGGGCTTCAACCTAGCATATCCTTCATGAATGCAATAGGTCTACCATGATTGCAAAGAAGGAAGTCAAGCTCGGCATGGAGGATACTCTTTGTGAACGTGAATACAAGCTTGCAAACATTGATGTGCTATAAATTTATAACATCTTATTTGCTTATAAATATGAGAATATGAATTTACTTAAGGTTATTTTGTTGGATTTAATATGTTTTGGAGTGTTTTAAAGGAAATTAGATTTCGGATGCTAAGTTCAAGAAAAAGATGAAAAATAAAGTTTTTGGATACTTGAGCTTTTTGGGGTGTATGTAGAACTTACTAGGCTTATGTAACCAAAGAAAGTACAAGAATTTAAAGTCCAGAGGCTTGGTTGCAGAGATTTAAAGACTCTACCACTTGCCTAGGTCTACTTACAAATGGTATATAGTATTTGTGGACAGTAGGTGGCAAAGATAAGTGCTAGAATCTAAGATCCACAGAGTGCAAAGCTACAAGAAAATTTTTTGGCACTTATGGGTTCTACTTGCAGACCATATGTAGTACATACGATCCATATCTGTCCCAGGTAAGTGTCCACCGACCCCATTTTCCCTTTTTTATTTGGGCTTTGATTCCTAGGGTTTCCATGTAACCTAAATACACTCCTATGAAGTTTTTAAGCCTTATTATGTATGGTTAGTTATGTTTTTCTATTTTATTTAGGATTTTATTTCTAGGGTTCTTGTACTCTATAAATTTAGGCTTTGTTTAGTTTATTCATTCAAATATTGAGAGGGTGTTCTTAGATAAGTCCTTTGGGGCTAAGTCACAAACATCCTTTAATTCCAAGATTGACTTGGGATCTTGGGATCTTATTGTTCTTGGTATGTTTTTCATTTTTTTTTGGATTTAAGACTTTATGATTTCTTCTTTCATTATTGTGAAATTAATTATGTAATTTTATCTTTGGATTCTACGATTGATCTCATAACTATGAACGGCTAATTCCCTTAGGGAAGGTTGTGGGAACATTGGCAGATTATCGAAGTAAAGGAAGTGTCAAGTCATTCTAGATAAAGATTCTTGTATATGTTGTATTATCTTCAATTTGATAGTTGTCTTAGCGGCTGTAAATGTTAGGATCCCGCCTAGAAATTCCTGTTCACTCCAAAAAGGGAGTAGGGAATAGGTAAAGATAATGACATTAGTAATTTGGAATTAATTGCCAAAACAAGATTACTAGTATTATTTTCTTAAGACAGTTAGCTTCATCAAATAACTTGAGTTCCACAAGATGATTGTTAACTGGTATCTAAGATAAGAATTAGTAGAACGACACCCTGATACTCAAAAGGTACAGGGTGAAATCCGTCAATGAGTCCACAGACAGTTGATGGTACATAACTTATCATATTTACAATGCAAGATATCAACATAGTCTGATGGTGAACGATAAATCGACGGAGTTAGAAGATAGGGGAAACACAAGCCTAGTGTTCGTATTAGATTGTTTATAACCAAAATCAACCAATTCTTTCCCTTTTATTATTTTACTAAATCCCCCCTTTTACTTTTATGTATTGCCCGACTATTTCAGCAAATTTCTGAGATAACTTTAGCATATTCTATGTGGGATCGACCCCAACCAAGTTGGGTTACTATATTTTTATAGCACCCATTTTATCCTTCCAAGAAAGGGTAGTTTAGGTGTTATCAAATTTTGTCGTTGCTGTTGAGGAATATGGTTCTGATGTTCTTGGTTGAAGTTGTTGAAGTTATCGGGTTTTATTTTCTTTTGATTTGTTTGTTTTGTTCCATATTCTTCTTGGGATGATGACCTGGCCAGACGAAATATGGAGTGATGATAACTCCTTATTTATTGATCCTTTTCCTTTTGATATGGTACATTACTGTACGAGCATAATAAATATAGTATTAGAACATAATGAGAGCATGCTTAACACATTGGCACTCCTGGCAAACGGAAATCAAGAGCTTGTACATAAGGTTGATAGGTTTGTCTTGGATATTCACCACTTACAAGTAGAATATTAGATGTAAAAGTTTCTGCTTGTAACACCTAGCAACCTAGTTATGGGTAGTGTGAGACTGAAAAACTTTTTTAAAGCCAACTGGAGGAGATATAATTGGAGGAGTAAAAAATAGCTCATACTCTTATGAATAGTGTCACAATTAAGGATAACATACAAGAGTTATGTGGGGATTTAAATAAGGATGTAATTCCTGAGTCAGAGCATATTGGACCTTATTTGAAGCATTTTTCCATGTTGGGTTTTAAAACATGCAAGAGTTCCATTAAAGTAGTCAATGCAATGAACTTATCTTTATAAGCATTTTTTGGGGCATACTATGACAAAACCAATTCCAATTACCATTAAACCATTCTCATGCAATCAATTATCCAAAACCACCATTAATGCATATAAAAACAAAATTAAAACCATGGAAAACTATAACCAACCATTTAACATCAAAAACCCCAATTCATATTTGAAAATCAAAACTATACAATCTATGAAATCATGGAAACAATCATAAAAACCATGTATTTAGATATAATTAACAATGAGGGAAGAGAACATGCCTTAAACCAAGATGATGATGGCAAAAATAACAAAGACAAGCCCAAAATCAATCCTCTAGTTAAAACTCTAGCTTCCCTTGCCCAAAAGCTTTTGAGAGAATTTTAAAGTGTTTAGAAGAGTTTCTAAGTGTTAATGAATGGAATAACAGGATAAATAACTTTTCAAGTAGGTTAGAAGTCGTGGGACCTTATTAGGATAAGTGGCGAAATGTCCAAAATACCCCTACTTAATTTGCACAAAAATTTCATCCTAGGGGTACGACTGACCCACACGAGTCGTACCATCCGATACGAGTGATACCCTCCACTCGTACCCTAAGCCTCAAACTTTGGATCAAATACTTTCCAGCATACGCTCATCAAACCAAGTCATTCCCAAAGCATACAATCCATACTCTTCATCTATACCCCTAGCAGATTTAGACCCAAGGAAGATTTAGACATTGTCAACCATACGAGTCCTGGGTACGACTCTTACCCTAACTTACGGCTCATGGTGAGCCACTCGTACTCATATCCAACCTATGTAACCAAGTCTACGATTAAGTTAATAAAGCAAATGATCAAAAACCACCAATATGACTCGTACCCCTAAGTCATACCCATTCTAGTAACCAAACTCCGTCCAACCAACCAACCCTGGTTATCATACAATTGGACCATACCATCGTATCCCAACATACAGCTCATACCCATGAGTCATATTGTGTCTAAAGATCAGAATTTTATTAAATTTTCTAAGGTCCATAAACCAAGGTGTTTTAGTCTCCCCCACTAGGAACATTTATCCTTAAATGATGGATAATGTAGGGGTAATAACACACTGGAGTCATTTGCATTATAAAATATATTCCCAATCTTTAACAAAGTTTGAAAACAAAGAGGCAAGGATATTAATCTTTTCTTTAAAAAACTCTGAAAATAAAGATGTGTTAAAGACATATACCTTCCACACGAATCCCAGGAGCAAAATAAAATACGGATATTTTGACTTCATGTCCTCATCCGCTTCCTATGTAGCTTTTTCCACCTTATAGTTCTACCAAAGAACCTTAATGAACCTGCCTATCCAACATCTCAACTAGGACTTCTTCATAAGACAAAGAATCAGTGATATCCAGCCCTTCCAAATTAACAACCGAAGAAGTATCGCCAATACACTTCCTCAACATGGTAACATGAAAGACCGGATGAACCAAGCTCAAAATATAAGGCAACTCCAACTCATAAGAAATATTACCAATTCTACGCAAAACCTCATAAGGACCCACATACTGAGGACTAAGATTTCCCTTCTTGCCAAACCAAAATACTCCTTTTATTATAAGTAAGATTTAAACTATGTGCCATGATAAGAAATAATCAAAACAGGAACCCCACAGCTTCACAATCTCCTGCAGATAGAGCTCTGCATAATCCTCCACTAAGAAGGTAGTCTACGCTGGCAAAAAGTGCACAGACTTAATGATCCTATCCATGGTGACCCAAATCAAATCATATTGATTCTAAGAACGAGGAAGACCGGTAACGAAGTCCATATTGATCACTTCCCACTTCTATTTGGGCAAATTAATTTCTTGATACAACCCTCCTGGCCTCATGTGCTCAACCTTAACATGTTGACATACCATGCACTTGGATACAAAATTACCCAAATCCAACTTCAAGGAATTCCAACAATAGACATCCTTGAGATCATGATACATCTTAGTCGATATGGGATGAATAACATAGCACAACTCATGCGCCTCAACCAGAATCCTTTTTTGTAAACTATTGACTTTAGGAACACAACACCTGCCTTGGTATCGTAAAGTACCATCACCACCGATCTCAAACATCACTACCTTTTGACCACTAACGTCACTCTTGATTTTCACCAAGATAAGATCTAGAATTTTCTTCTCCTTTATGTCAGCACCAACAGACAAGCGTACCACTTCTTGCACCATCACACCACCATCCTTGGAGTCCAAGAGGCGAACTCCAAGATTAGCCAAGCGGTGAATATCATTCACCAACTCCTACTTTTCTTTCTCTACATGAGTCAAATTCCCCATAGATAAATTGCTAAGAGCATCAACAACCACAATATACCTAGGTGATAGTGAAGACTCATATCATAGTCCTTGAGACGGTTAAGCCATCTTATCTACCTGAGATTAAGATCTTTCTAAGTGAACACATACTGTAGACTCTTAGGATTTGAAAAGATATCTACATGCACACCATACAAATAATGCTACCATATTTTTAAAGCAAACACAACTTCCAACAGTTCTTAATCATAAGTAGGATAATTTCTCTCATGCATCTTCAACTACCAAGAAGTATAGGAAATCACCTTTCCATGCTGCATCAACACACAACCAAGCCCTACCTGAGATGTATCAAAATAAACAATGAACCCATCATTTCCTTCCGGCAAAGTTAGAATTGAAGTTGAAGTTAACTTATCCTTCAACTTCTCAAAACCCCCTTCACAAGTATCGGACCAAGAAAAATTTACCTTCTTCTGAGTTAACTTAGTCAAAGGAGTAGTTATCGATGAAAATCTTTCCACAAACCGCCTATAATACCCAGCTAAACCCAAGAAGCTCTTAATGTTGAATGGAGTCTTGGGTCTAGGCCATCTTTTCACCATAAAAACCTTTCATGGATCCACCATGATCCCCTCACTAGAAATAATATGACCAAAGAAAGTTACAGCATTCAACCAAAACTTACACTTAGAGAACTTGGCATACAACTATTGTTCTTTAATGTCCACTACACCATATAGAGGAGATTACCATGATCTACCTCACTCTATGAATAAATCAGAATGTCATCAATGAACACAATAATGAAGAGATCCAAATACTGACCAAAAACTCTATTCATCACATCCATAAACACTGACGAAGCAGTAGTCAACCCAAATGATATTACCAAAAACTCAAAGTGCCCATACCAAATACGAAAAGTCATATTAGGGATATTCACCTCCCTTATCTTTAGCTGATAGTACCCAGACCAAAGATCTATCTTAGAAAAGAACTTGGCACCTTGTAACTGGTCAAACAGATCATCTATCCTTAGAGGAGGATATTTATTCTTGACTGTCACCTTGTTCAGCTTCCTATAGTCAATGCACATCCAAAGGAAACCATTGTTCTTGCGCATAAACAACACTGGTGCACCCCAAGGAGACACACTAGGATGAATAAACCCCTTATCCAAAAGATCCTTAAGTTTCTCCATAAGTTTCCTTTACTCAGTTGGAGCCATTCTATATGGAGGAATATAAATTAGATGAGTGTCTGGAATTAGATCAATACCAAACTTTATTTTTCTATCCAGAAAAACACCAGGAAGATCATCCAAAAAAACCTCTGGAAACTCATTAACTACTGGAAATGACTGGAAAGAAGGACCTTTAGAGTTAGAATCTTTAACCCAGACCAAGTGATAAAGATAGCCTTTAGAGATTAACCTCTAAGTTTTAAGATAAAAAATATATCTCCCCTTGGGAGATAAAGAACCACCCTTTCATTCTATAACTGGCTCTCCAAGGAACTTATAGATAACCCTACGAGTCCGACAATCCAAGGATGTCTAACAAGAGTGTAACTAGTCTATCCCTAGAATGACATCAAAATCCATTATACCCAACTCAAACAGATCCACCAAGTTCTGTTTTCCACGAACAGATACCACATACCCCTATAGACTCTTTTAGAAATAACTAAGTCACCTACCAAGGTAGAAACTGAAAAAGGATCTGAATTAACTTTCGGATCAAAACCAAAAGATACAACCACATAAGAAATAACATAAGAGAGAGTAGACCCTAAATCAAGAAAATAATATATATCATGAGAGAAAAGATGTAACATACCAATAACGACATCAAGTAATGCCTTAGATTCCTATAAAGATGCCAATGCATACAAAACTATTCTGACCAATACTAGAACCAAGAATAGTAATAGAAGTAGTTGCCATACCACTAGGTACAGAAGCAGAATATAATGCCATAGGAATCCTATTTGCCCTTGTAGTAACCTTATTAACTGAATAATCTCTGAGATAATGGACTGCCTAGACACACTTTAAGAATTTGTCCTTTTCTTTATCACAATAACCCCGAAGAGGAAGACCATAGATTCGACAAGAAGGGCATGAAGATACTGACTAGCCTCTATTTTCCTGAGATTGGGCACCCTATGCCCAGAATTTATCACCTCCATAATGGAACCTATTGCCCAACTGGTAAGGAGCACTAGCAGAAGAGGAGGAACTAAAACTCCCTCACTTCTATTTCTGCCACTTGTCACCATCTTAATACCCTAAGACTAAGCACCTCCCTGTTCAAAAAACATGTTTCTCTTACCCCGCCTATCACCAAACTCTGTCTGCTTTCTCTTTTCATCCTCCACTTATTGTATATGAATAGTAAGCCTAGTGATATCTATATCCTTAATTACCAAGGCAGTCTTGCTTTCCAAAATCAGATCCCAATTCAATCCAGAAGCAAACTTCCTCATTCTAGCTCACATAGCAGCCATAAAATCAAAAGCATACCTTGACAATTGGTGAAACTTCAAGGCATAATCCTTGACAGACATCCTCCCTTGCTTGAGGTTCGCAAAATCCTCCATCTTTGCTTCTCTCAACTCTTGGTAAAAGAAATGATCTAGAAAAGCACTAGAGAAGGCATCTCATAAGGATGATTTCTCCATATCTCTTCTATCCCTATCGCACTCTTCATACCACTAATAGTCAACCTCTTTGAGATGATAAACTATAAAGTTTACCCCCTCCACATTGGTAGCATGCATCACCTAAAATATCTTTTACATTTCATCCTAGATGCCTAGTGGATCCTCCTTAACCTTTACTCCAGAAAAAGTAGAAGGACCCATCTTCATAAATTGGCCAACCCTTGTGACCTCAGTAGACAAAGCACCAGACACATCCCACTCAGCATGAGAAATAACTAATTTAGTAATAGTATGAATAGACTAACAGAATTTTGCATTAGAAACCTCACCTTGAGAAGGACTATTAGAAATAGATGGAACTCCAGAATTATTAGGGATAGGACCATGAGATTAAAGATGAACCCCTTAAGTAGGATGCACTCCTTTAGCATTTCTGCATACTTTTCTGCTCTTCTGAAAAATCCTTATTTGCGTGCCCATATTTGCATAGATTAGTTACTGTGTTCTTAGTTTGTCTCTCTATTTTAGTTTTAATAGATGTGTTTTTCCTTCATGATTGGTTTTCTAAACATAGGTGCAGGGAAAGTCTGAGTACCCATTGGCACCGAGGCCATAAAATGCAAGGAAAGTCTGAGTACTTATAGCATTGATGATTTAAGATCGCATTCATACCCGTTGGTAAAGACTGAGTAACCATATGGGTGGTTTACCCATACTATAGTTTGCACTGTTATACTATAGCATGGATTGTTTTCATGATTAGAAAATTATGTGTGGTGCAGATACAAAAGCAAACAACCCCCTCTGTCCAAAAATTTTGCAAAATTTATAGGCATGGACATGAGCAACCTCATGATGAAACTTTCCCTCTTTCTATGACTCCAAAAATTAACTTAAGAAAAATAGTGAATACTCTATTTTTGCCTTGACCGGGTAGAACAATTGAACCCCCTTGATAACATTTGCATGTCAAGTGTGAGCTTAATTGTTTACATCTCTTGTGTACTTGTGTCATCTATAACTTGCCCCATTAGTCTTTCAAAGATAAATTTTGATTGTGCTTGATTGGTAAAATGATCATAGGCTATTTTGTGATTTTTGAAGCTCACTTTAGCCTAAAAATCCTCCCAATACATAGGAGTTACCCCTAGTTACCCTCTTTGAGCCTTTGTAATTTCCTTTAGGAAATGTATTATAAGTTGTGACCCTTCTATTCATCCTCTCTTGAACTCTATCCTTCTTAAACTTAAGAATTCAAATTGATACTAAAAGCCTAAGTTGGGGGTGGTGGAAAGAGAAAGAAGTGTATTTGAGTCACGAAGTCGTAAGAAAGTGCCTACAAGATTAAATAAGTAAGAATATTTCTTTGAAGGAAGAGATAGTCCATCCAAAGAAAGAGTTGAATGAAGCTTATTACAAGCAAAAGGAGAAAAAAAGAGGTGAAAAGAAATTAGGTAAATAAAAAGGGGCAAAAAAGTAAAGTGAAAAGAAGTGGCCCAATAGCAAAGCATAAAAAGAGTATGATGTAGAAGTTCAATGAGGTTTTAGCCTTATTCTCCTAAGTTGATAGCCTACCCTACCCTAAACCTATATTACAAGCTCAAAAAGCCCTTTGGATTCCCAACAAAGTGTAGTCATTGTAGTGGTGATTGAAAATAGTGGCAAGCCTATGGAATGGTACTTGTTAACATGGAGAATTTCTTAAGAGAGTGAGTTTTTGCACTTAAAATTCCTTACTGCATGATTGGTAACTAGGTGTGTGAAATCTTTATTCTTGTAAGGAAGCATATGAACAGGTTGATATGGGTGAATTTTTCATCTTTTTCATGATTAGATAAAAGGAGGTATAACATGGTATGGTTAACAAGTTAGTCATTTCTAGAGTGCTTGTAGTTGTTATGTGGTTGATCCTTGAAGTCCATTTCATCCTTCACTATTCTATTTTATGATGAGAGAGGTCGTAAAAAAAATTGTTGACCCATGTGTAAAGAGATTTTTGTGGTTGTAATCAAGTTAGAGTATTCATAGTCATTGGGAACTAACATATGGGCATAATGGGAAGTTTTCCCATAGTAAAGGGTGATTCAGCTTGAGGACAAGCAAGATTCTAAGTTGGGGTATTCATGAGTGGTGATTTTACTGCTCATTCGCACTAACTATTTATGTGCACTACTATGTTTGTAAAGTTAAATAAGACACAATTGTTATTTAATGCACTAATCTTCACATTATGTAGGTATATAGTTGAGAATGAGAAGAGATGTTGAATTGAGCTTAAAATGATAAAAAGAGAGCAAAAAAGAGTGCAGCTGAAGACCTGGATTATTTCAACCTCAGTTATTGTGACCGCGTTACTCAGGCCGCTGTCGTGATCAGGAAAGATGGTCATCATAATACTATCATGGAACACAATCATGATCTCGGTCAAACCAATGCGATCGCGGTTTAGTAGGAATATGCCCAAGAGTAGACTTGTAACATTGCATAAATGAATTCCAAACTATATATAAGCAAAAACCCTTCCTAGGGTATTGCTTACATTATAGATATTTTTGAATTGAAAGGAAGAAACTCTAATTGAGAAAGTGTGTAGCTACTCTTGGACGCTTAATTTCTTAGTAATTTTGTGAAGAATGAATGTTTTGGATAATCCATATTGTATATATCTCTTTACTTTCTTCATGAGTATCTAAGTAATAGTCTTGGGATTATGTTGAACTAAAGTGTAATTGTGTATGGGTGTTGTTATATTTGATGGCTGAAAACCCCAAATCTCCAAATGGGTTT
The DNA here is from genome assembly GCA_030864225.1 of Capsicum baccatum var. pendulum. Taxonomy (NCBI): domain Eukaryota; kingdom Viridiplantae; phylum Streptophyta; class Magnoliopsida; order Solanales; family Solanaceae; genus Capsicum; species Capsicum baccatum. The sequence goes on from CM061552.1 coordinate 235,206,461, forward strand.
GATAGGTGAAAACCTTAAATTCTAAAAACCCTTTATTATCCTAGAAAGAGGGATAAAGGTGAACTTAAGGTAACCCATAACATCTTTGAAAAATGGTTATAGGGGGTTAAGGTAATGGTGAACAATGATACTGTGGTTTAGTACCTTTTGCAATCTTAGAAATAAGTGTATTTGTAGTGTAAATCATGTCAAGAGCATCATCCTAGAAATAGGGATGCTTGATTGAGGTTTTGGGTGATTATGAATTGCACACTTGTTAGGTACTCGAAAGAGCCAATGGGTGAAATTGTTGTAGTTTTATTGAAAAATTGACTACAATGAATTTCGACCTAGTCTATACTTTGGTCAACATCTAAGCTTCATGCTAAACTATCATCAATCCACATGCTTTACCTTTAGGTAGACATAATCCCAAGATCCTCTCTAATATTGATTTTAAATCAAAAGTGTCATATTCGTGCATTGGTAGTCAAAAATCATTACAAACCAATCATCCCATTTTATTTTATATGTTGTGTTTATTGACACTCCGGGTACCCTTTTAGTGATTAGAGCACTCAGAGGACTCAAAAATTTATAATTTGCTCCTTATGGATTCAACCCTAACTCTAGTTGAGTTATTGACAATGAGCACCTAACCCCTCAAACATGGGAGTGAGTTGAGTGTTATCAGTTAGGCTACCTTGATTGGACTAGATTTCATTCATGAGGCTATGGAGAAGGTTCAGTTGATTCTGGAAAGATAAAAAACACTAAGAGACATTAGAGGTCCTATACAAATGTAAGGAGGAGGGAACTAAAGTTTACTATTAGTGATTGGGTGACCTTTAAGGTACACTCATAAAAGGGATGATAAGGTTCAGAAAGAAGGGGAAATTCATCCCCTGATACATTGGTCCAAATAAAATTTGAGGAGCACTGGAGACGTTACTTATGAGCTCGATTTTCCAATGGAGTTAGCTATGGTCCATCTAGTTTTCCATGTTTCCCTATTGAGAATGTGTATTAGAGACTCATCCTTTGTTGTGCCCATAAAAAGTATTGGGTGAAAGATAGGTTATCCTTTGAGAACATTATTGAAATCCTTAATCATTAGGTTTGAAGGTTAAGGAATAAGGAAGTGGCTTCAGTAAAAGTGTTATATAGAAATTAGTCAGTTAAGAGAGAAACATGATAAAATGATGTCCCATTATTTGCTTCAGCACTGAGTCGGCATGATGTATAAAATTTTCTCCAAATGTCATCTCATTGAATCCAAAATCCTTAATGTATCAGTTAACTCTATGAAATTCATGTGTGGTTAGTCAGTTTTAATAAAATTGTTATGACCCAATTTATAAGTCATGATGGCATCTACTTTATCCTACCAGTATGTAAGCCAACTGTAGCTAGAAGCTAAAAGAAATAGGATAATTTGGTGAAAAATGTCTTAAAATTCAAAAATAAACAATTAAAGACTTAAATAACAATAACACAATAAATATAGTCTAAAAGATAGATAAGCATCCAACACCTTCCCACAACCTAGTCGTGTCGGTACAAAAGATAAAACCAAAGGAACATAAGAACTGAAATAGCCAAATGTTTTGTGGAGAAATTTTGACTTTTGAAAAAGAGTCGCCACTTAATTTTAAAAAGGAATTAAGAAACCTTTATAAAACACTTCAAAAGATCTAAAATATAAAAATCGTTTAAGTTAACAGATTCTAGATAAGAGGTTACTATTAACGTTTGACAAAGGTGTTAGGCACCTAAAACGTTCGCTAACTTGCGGTTATCCGGACTGTTTGAAAATCATCTTTGATTAACTTTGAAAAAAGTTTATTTTTTGAAAAGAAAGCAATTTTAGAGATATTTTGACGTTTATGCAAAACTAGTTTTTAACGACTTGACTAGGGGATTAACTAGGTTCGCAACAAATATGTAAACAAGTAAGCAAAAATTAAAGAGGAAAGGGGAGGAGGGATTTAGGCCACTGGGCCCAAATCGATAAGACCTGTCCTAGTCTAATAGGGCCTTTGACCCATTTCACCTGTCCTAATCTAGCTCTCGATCCTTTAGCTCGAATCTTGCTCCACCTGTATTAGATACAAATTTGTCTTTGAGGCCCAAATAAATATTTAAAATAAATGAATAAAATGAATGACGACAAGGAAAGCAATAAAAGTGAGATTTTCTCGAATCTCCTAGCTACAATAATAATGGATATCAGCTTCCTTCCTTCCATCGGTAACTTCTTTCTCCAAAATCAAACTCACTGGAAGGACTCGAGGGGGTGACCCTAATGCGAAGTGAAGTATGACAAACCATCATTAAAATGCACATGAGAAGAGTCTCTTCTGAAACTCGACATTTTTGCATGTCAACATAAGAAGGAAAAGGAAAAAGATTAGAATTTATTCAAATGGATGATAATTATTTAACAGTCAAGATTATGCACCCAGTTATCAAAACAGAACATACTAAAGGTCAGCGATAATCCAAAAAAATACAATCCCTATTCACCAAAAAGAAACCATAAGACTATAATTGCTAAAAATTGAGATGCGGTTGTTTCAAGCTCTTGTAACATATTAATGCGATCGAAGCTACAAAAAAACTCATATATGACACTCAAAGTGCAACAAGATGTAATTATTTTTTACAAAGAGAATATGTATGAAATTTGAGAAGCTAAAAAATATTCTCTTAACTAAGAGACAAATGATGTCTTCGAGAATAAAGGAAGATTCAGAGTAAAGATAAAGAAAATTGCATATTTCTAACCATCCTGAGACAAATGCTAATACATACAGGTATGGGAGCAAAGAGAAATCATGATCGATTGGTACGGGATCAAAAACAAATACACAGGAAGGCAAAATTATGAACTTGCATAAATTTTGGATAAGCTTCCATATACTAGTTTTTGAGATAGTGGCATCCATTATTATATGTAAAAGCTAAGTCCAATACTTTTATTCAAAAGAAATTGAACCAAACAAAACTAATGCACCTTTGACAGAGATTGACTGCAGTACTATGAGAAAAATTAATTCGAATAATCGGGTTGAATATTGAGGTTCATGACAAGGGTGATAAAGCTCCTAATACAAGTATTGAGACACTAAAAAAGTGATCAAGAACTTTTTGCAGTTAGCATCTATACTAAGAAAATAACATGATATCTTAGGACTTAGTAGGTATGAAATGCGCGAACAACTTTCCTATCAAAGCATCACTGAAGTGTTGACTAATTATAAATTTAGTTAATACATGAGAAAATATAATAACCTTTTTTACATTAATTCTTACCAGGAAAAGATTAATATAAAGGAGAAAAATAATTTTTCAAAAGGGAAAGGGATTTAAATTCATCTTTACAGATTTACACTCCAAAGAAAAACATGATTCTACAGATGGAGGTTGACGAACTAGAAATACCCATCTCTATTTGACCAACTGAGAATTCTAATTCTCTTATGGGGAAAATTTGAACCCCATTTAAACGTAATCACCGAAGTTTTATTTACCAAACTCAAGAAAACTCATGGAACTGTATGAACCTAATCCAAGCATAAACACCCATCCCCTATTTAAAAGTTGAAATTTAACCAAACAATTATGAGTATAATGAGTTACCATGAATAGTGAGATCATAGATGAACAAAAGGGATTAAATCAATGACTACAGAGACTAAACAGTAATCCAGACAACTATGCAAGGGTATTATCTCAGCGAAAGTAATATAACGATTACAGAATCCTTTAACATCCAAAGCTCTCTATAGAAAAACAACCCAAGCAACATTATTTCTAAAATATTATTAAAGAAAGAAACGATTAGTATGAAGGGCAAGATGAATGAAAAAATCATAGATAAAATTAAAAGGGCAAAATATGTTTACCTCTTTCTTAGAAGAAATTTCCTCTCAAATTTTTGAACCTAGGACCTTTCGGACCCCCTGTTCCGATGCAGCAAATATGACTCGAGCTATCAGCAAAATTTCACCACTAGGAGCTGACGTTGTCGACTCAGGAACTTCCAGTTGATCGATTAGCTTCCCAGAAAGAATGGACGAGAAATTTTTTTGCAAAATACACTATTTGATTTCGAAGTTCCCAACCCAACTTTAAAAAAAATAAACCTCATCTAATGACTCCCATATCTTCCACCTCAAAGATTTTACCCCTTTCCCCCTCAAAAGAGAAGAGAGCCCAAGAAAGAAACAAGACAAATTCCCCAAAAATTTTCTAAAAGAAACCTAACCCTCCAATCTCCAATCCCTTTCTCAGCTCTTTGTCATCTCTTTTACAGAAAGGATTGAGGGCATTCCAAGGATTTCCAAAAATAGCCCATTTGAATTTTGAATTCCCCCTCTCCAGCTCTATTTTTGTCCTCAATCCACCCAAAATTGGGTTTGGTGGACCAATAAAAATGAGAGAAATGAATTCTTTCCCAGACCTAATGAAAAATTACCAAATATGTACCTAATTCGTACTATTATCCTGAAATATGCGGAATATAAACGTTAGATGAGCCAACTCATGCTTTTCTAGAAGCTTCTCGGATCATCCATGGTACAACATCGCATAGGACGTGCGAAGAGAATAAAGGTGAGCTAGTTGCAGGTTGACTCGGGGCTAGTCGAGAAGGTTTCAGATTTTGGATTGACTAGTAGTTGTTGTTGATGTTGAATATTGGGATTTTTTGTAAAGAAGAGGGGATAAAGGGGATTATTGATGTTTTCCGGGTTGGGGGTTTTGGTTGGGCTGATATTGGGTTGATTTTGGGATGATGGTTTTTAAAATAAGAAATGGGTTGTCGGGCATATAGCTGTTGGGCCGAAATTGATATGTTGGTGGGTTATAGTGGATAGATTAGGGATTTGGTCAAATAGGGACTTAGGCTATTTATCAAATATCCAACGAATGAAGAGTTTATACAATCATATTTATATCTTAGCCTAATTCAAATTAAATTGACCAATTATATTACAATTATGGTCAAATTAATTTCAATAAAGTTCTAATTTTAATAAATTGACTAAATCAAAATGTCATTTGAAAGGAATTAACAACCAATTCAATTGTGAAGTTTCTTGATCCGATAAAATCAAACTCTTGTTCATCCAAATAAATTATTTTTGCGAATAAATTATAATTAAATTAAGATTTTAATCATTATTAGCTTACTTCAACATAAGCTTTGATCATAATCCGCTACTTGTAAAACCAATATTCAATCCTCAAAATTGTATAATTTTGTATAATTCAATACAACAATATACAATCGCTACTTAAAAATGACAAAATTACGTCCAGGAAATGTTTTGGAAATCCTTTATTTCAAATAAGATAAACGTTGTAATTTTATTTGTGAATCGAAGAAACTCCAAATTAAACTGAGTTATGGAGGGCAAAAATTAGATGTCAACAACTTCCCCCTCCCATTGGGTAGGGTAGATGCAAGTAACCCTGGGCAAAGGGAGGTTGACGCTTTTAATTTTTGTCCGACCATAAATTCATATCTAAAAAGTGGTGGGCTTTTGCATGAGTTTATGAAGTTATGGCCAGACCTCGGTATCAAGCTTCCTACATATCTCAGGTTACATAAGAATTCAGGCCACTTGTATTTCATGAAGCATGATTTTAAGCATGATTTTCATGAAAATTCACTAACTATCACGGTTTTACTATTTTTGGTTAAACCAAGAAGCTGGGGAATAAAAGAATTTGAGGGAGGTTAGAATGCAGTCAACTTTTCTACCTAGATCCTAGCCTACATATCCACAGGACTCAGGGAATCAGACTACTTGTAGTTCGACTCAATCGGTAGAAAAGATAGTCTTTTATTTCAGACGATCTTTGGCTCAAGATGAGTGACAAGTTGATTGAGTTGCAGAAAAGAGGCTTGTAACCTCTTAACTATGAACGTGGAGCCCTTCACATCCATAGGTAAAAATTTACCTAGGCATAATTTCTAAAACTCTTGGAGTCTTATCACTCGAATTTGAAAGAAAGAGAAGGTTACCCTCGACATGATTTTAGAAATATCCCAGAGGTGAAGCTGAGACCATAATATCCAAAAATACCCATATTCCTTCTAATAGAGGCATGTTTAGATAGTGGTGGTGATCATCGTTTAGCTCGCATCTAGAGAGTTTGACATCCCTCTCCAGACTATGTCCAGTTTTACTTCTAAGAAAGAGTTCCACGTTGTGCTGCATCCTATTTGAAGTCGTCCATACCTGTGGTTTTGATTTGAGATTTTCATCCTCTTGGATGCTCTCGACAATGCTTCAAGAAAAAAGTGTTAGTGTTAAACATAATTTATGAAAGAGGTATGTAGTCTTTTACCAGATCTCCACGTGAGTTGTGTCTTAAAAAGTGGAGTCATCTCTTCCTGTACCTATTTGGAATGAAATAACCAGCGATAAAAAAAACAACAACCCTCTTGGTTGTTGTATAATTATGACATTTGTTGGTTAAATATGTCTTCAAAGTGGGGTGGCCCTTTTGGACACCGGCGATACTTTATGTAGAACGGTCCCTACAACCGTGTAATCTTATGTTGTTGTGGCAACCATTTTGGTTACCTATATCACTTGTTGTATGTCAAATGATAGCCTCTCCTGTTATAGTCAATGATTGATTTATAAATTTTTCTTAAATTGTCAATCTTTGGATAATCTTGCACACTATTTGACATTAGATACAAGGCAACTTATAGATATCCTTTGAATTGTTAGCTTTTAGGTAATCCTACACATTATCCGACTTTGGATAAGAGATGGCTTATAGATATCCCTCTAATGGATAGCTTTCAGGTATCCTGCACATCATCCGACCTTGGATATAATATGACTTATAATCTCTCAGATTGTTAGTCTTTGGATAATCTTGCACGTAATCGATCTTGGATATGATGCGGCTAATAGAGAACCCTTGGATGTATTAGTTTTACAATCTTGCATATTCTCCGATAAGGATTTAGTTGCGACTTACGGATAACCTTTGCACTATCAATTTTCGGGCGATCTTGCACACTATCCGGTTTGGATGTTGTTGTGTCTAACAGATGACCTATAAGCTATCAAATCATAGGTGATCTTACACACTATCTTACTTCAGATAATATGACTTATAGATGACCCTCAAATTGTTAATTTCTAGGAAATCTTATATATCATTCATCCTTAGATAGCGACTTAAAGGCATCCCTTCAAATCTTGTGCTCTTGATGCATTTAGATACTGATTCATAAAATAATGAGATATCCTCGACGCCAGCATTTATGTCTTGTGTGTCAACATATATAAAATAATGATGATATCCTCGACGCCAGCATTATGTCTTGTGTGTCAACAGATATATTGAATGCTGATGATATCCTCGATGCCAATATTGTGTCTAGCGCATCAACAGATATCGAAAGATGATGGTATCCTCGACGCCAGCGTTATGTCTTGTGTGTCAACAGATATATGAATGCTGATGATATCCTCGACGCCAACATTGTGTCTCACATGTCAATAGATATATGAATAACCTTCTTGGGTGATGGTATAAGATGGCCATCTTGGCAATGATATGCAATGGCTCTTACGGCAATGATATGTGATGGCCCTTGCGGCAATGACATGTAATGGCCCTTACGGCAATGATATGTTATGTGCCTTGCGGAAATGATATGCAATGGCCCTTGCGGCAATGATATGCAATGGCCCTTGCGGCAATGGTATGCAATGGCCCTTGCAGCAATGATATGCAATGGCTCTTGTGGCAATGATATACAATGGCCCTTGCGGCAATGATATGCAATGTCCCTTGCGGCAATGATAAGCAATGTTCCTTGCAGCAATTATATGCAATGGCCCTTACGACAATGATATGTAATCGCCCTTTCGGCAATGATATGCAATGGCCTTTGCGGCAATGATATGTAATGGCCCTTGCGGCATTGATATGCAATGGCTCTTTTGGCAATGATATGCAAAGGCCCTTGTGGAAATGATATGCAATGGCACTTGTGGCAATGATATGAAATGGCCCTTGCGGCAATGATATGTAATGGCCCTTACGGTAATAATATGCAATGACACTTGCGGCAATGATATGCAATAGCCTTTTTGGCAAATTTTAAAGTAATTTTACCTGACTTCATTTGTCAATGCCTTGCTTTCTACATGTACCTATACTCAAGGTAGACGATTAGTAGACACAAAGTCGCTTTTACTAATGACTATTTTTAGGAAACTTCTAAATACAATGTTTGTGAAGAAGATAAGGCTCTTTTGTTTGTCGCCCATGATCTCAAGAAATGAGATGGACAAATTAGAAGGTCCTCAATAAATAGGTATTAAACCTATTTTTAGGGCTATCCTAAAATACCGTTCTTGGGCATTAATGCTCTGTTGTGGCTCCCAATTTGCTCAGAGATTTTTTAAAGAGACCCTCACTTTCGTGTATTGATCCCTGCATCCACAGAAAGATGATTAGTTTAAATGAAATTACTCTGTGTTAACCTTCTTCGATCTTTGATTTGCTTCTTTCCATCTCTTGTGCATTCCGCCATGTCGGGACTTCCATTGTGACACTCCATCCCAAGTGATGTCTAGGAAAGTACTAAATAAGTGAGTTGTAAGATTTTTTTGAAAATAGTCTTAACTTTTAGAAAATAATTTCGAAAGATTCTATAAAACTTTAGAAAATCTCTGCAAGTCATGCCATGTACTAGCTCAACGAACGTATTCCTTGTGTTTTTGACTATATACGACGGATGATTTCCAAAGCTCATGATCATTATTAGAGGTTTTCTTCAAGTAGTTCTATCATAGCAAGAAATTGAACTTGCCTAGACATTGTCGCAGCTGACTACTTTACAAGATTGGCCTTAATCTCTGGTGCTAAGGGAATTTGAAATATGTTCCAGCATCTGGTGGAAATTTTGAGGTCTTCCCTCAAAATTTTGCCCCAATTTAGAGTTGTGTGAGATGATACCAACTTGAGTGGATCTGAAGTATTTACTAATCTTCATTCTCTTTGTTGGACGTCAATCTTCTCTTGTGAATTTTTGAGATTCCTTCTCGAATATTCTGCCCCAGTTTTTATTTCTTGGGGTTATATGACCGAGCTGTTGGGGCAACTACGTATCCCGTTGAAGCAGGAATCAATTCAAACATAGTTCAGAACTACGCTAGGGATATACAAAATAAATTAATGGGTTGACCGAAGCCGACATAGGCCGCCTACGTATCCCGTTGAAGCAGGAATCAGGTTAAACATAGTTCAAAACTATGCTAGGAATATACAAAAGAAATTAATGGGTTGACCGAAGCCGACATGGGCCACCTACATATCCCTTTTATTGGGAATTCAGGTCATCACGTAGTTCATACATAAAGGGAAAGGATAGATTATCCTAAGGGGTTGACCGAAACCAACATGGCCACCTACGTATCCTTTTCTTAGGAATTTAGGTCAAACATAGTCCATACATAAAGGGAAAGGATTCTAGGCAGTTACACATTAGAAAAACACATTATTACAAAGGCGATTACAGCTAAACTAAAGAAACACAAAAACTAGAATGCCCTTAAAACGTAATATCTCTTTACCGCATCAGAATTGAATGGTTTGGTCCACTTTGTGCCATCCATCTCAGATAAAATCAGAGCTCCTCTAGATAATACCTTCTGAACTATGTATGGACCTTGCCAGTTTGGAGCGAACTTGCCCTTGTACTCCTCTTGGTGAGGGAATCTTCGTTTAAGAACCAGTTTCTCCACTTCAAATGTCTGAGCTCTCACCTTCTTGTTAAAGGAATGAACCATCCTGTGTTGATACAACTGACCATAGCATACGGTGACCATTCTCTTTTTATCAATCAACATGAGTTGTTCATAGCAAGCACGAACCCATTCTTCGTTACTTAGTTCGACTTCTTGGGTAATCCTTAGAGAAGGTATTTCAACCTCAGCAAGTATCACCGCTTCATTTCCATAAACCAATAGATAAGGAGTTTCCCCGATAGAGGTTTGAACCGTCGTACGATACCCTAGAAAAGCGTAAGGTAACATCTCATGCCATGACCTATCACTTTCGGCCATCTTTCTCAAGATCTTCTTAATATTCTTGTTGGCAGCTTCCACGGCTCCATTTATTTGAGAATAGTATGCAGTCGAGTTGTGACGCACAATCTTAAATTGATCACAAATTTCATTCATTAAGTGACTATTCAGGTTTGCCCCATTATCAGTAATGATCGATTTCGGCACTCCGAATCAGCAAATTAAGTTATTCCTGATGAAATCTACAACCATTTTTTTAGTGACGACTCTGTATAAAGCAGCTTCAACCCACTTAGTAAAGTAGTCAATGGCAGCCAAAATAAATCTATGCCCATTCGATGCTGGCATTTCTATTAGTCCGATAACGTCCATAGCCCAAGCTACAAAAGGCCAAGGTGAATTCATTGCATGAAGATCATTTGGAGGCATTCGAATCAAATCTCCGTGTATCTGACATTTTGGACATTTCTGCACATACCTACTACAATCATTCTCCATAGTCATCCAAATAACTGGTTCTCAAGATCTCTTTGGCAAGGACAAATCCATTCAAGTGGAGTCCACAAACCCCAGCATGTACTTATTTTATCAATTTATTGGCTTCCGCAGCATCGACACATCTTCGGAATCCCAATTCAAGAGTCCTCCTAAAAAGATTTCCCCACTTGGAAATTAGTTCTTTTCCAAACGCCGGATTGTCTTCTTTTGGTTGTTACTGGCCTCTTCAAGATATATTCCAGATTCCAAATACCTCTTAACGCCATAGTACCAAGGATTTCCATTAGGATCCTCTTCCACGTGTGCACAATGTGCGGGTTGCTCCTTCAAGCTTATTTCCAAAGGATCAATGTAACTCTAATCTGGGTGCTGAATCATGGAAGATATAGTGGCCAAAGCGTCTGCAAATTTGTTTTGTATCCGAGGGATATTTCTGAAATCAACTTCTTTGAATCTTTCACATAATTCTTGTACCAGCTCCACATAAGGAGTAATCTTGGGGGTTTTTACCGCCCATTCTCCCCGTACCTGGTGAATCAGCAAATCTGAATCCTTGATGACTAACAATTCATGAACACCCATATCAAGTGTCAATTTGAAACCCAGGATGCAATCCTCATATTCAACCATGTTATTGGTGCATGGGAAACCCAACTTAGCAGTTACTGAATAATGCTGGCCCATTTCTGACACCAAAACTGCTCCGATTCTTGAACCATTAAAGTTGACCGCTCCATCAAAAAATAGCCTTCATCCAGGGTAAATTTCTGTAATGTCTTCACCCACGAATAAAATTTCCTCATCTGGGAAGTAAGTTCAAAGTGTCTCATATTCCTCATCAACTGGATTCTCTACCAAATGATCTGCTAAGGCTTGCCCCTTGATTGCCTTTTAAGTTACATACACAATGTCAAACTCGCTAAGCAACATTTGCCACTTGTCTAGCTTCCCTGTAGGCATGTCCTTCTAAAAATATACTTCAATGGATCCATTCTCGAGAAGAGGTATGTTATGTGGGACGACAGATAATGCCTCAGCTTTTGTGCTGCCCAAGTCAAAGAATAACATGTCCTTTCTACAAGAGTGTAACGGGCTTCATATGGCGTGAACTTTTTACTCAAGTAGTAAATGGCCTTCTCTTTCCTACCGTTCTTATCATGTTTCCCAAGGACATACCCGAAAGAATTTTTTGAGACTGATAGGTAAAGCAACAATGGAATTCCTTCTCTTGGCGGCACCAAAACTGGCGGTGCAGATAAATATTCCTTAATGCGGTCAAAAACTCTTTGACATTCTTCTGTCCACTCATTCAATGCATTTTTCTTCAGTATCTTGAGAATTGGCTCGCATATGACTGTCGACTGAGCGATAAACCTACTAATGTAATTCAAATGACCCATGAAACTCATAACTTCCTTCTTGGTCTTCAGCGGTGGCAATTCCTGAATTGTCTTAATTTTGGATGGGTCTAGCTCGATGCCTCTTCTGCTGACTATGAACCCCAGTAATTTCCCTGATGGCACACCAAAAGCACACTTGGTAGGATTTAACTTCAAACTGTACTTTCTTAATCTGTTGAAGAATTTTTCTAGATGGGTCAGATGATCCGAACTCTTGCGGGATTTGATAATTACATCATCCACGTATACCTCAATTTCTTTATGGATCATATCATGGAAAATCATTGTCATAGCCCTCATATATGTTGCACCCGCATTTTTGAAACCAAACGGCATCACCATGTAATGATTAACACCCCAAGGCATAGTAAAATCCATCTTTTTTGCATCTTCCTCGTCCATTAATATCTGATGATACCCAGCAATACAATTAACTAATGATTGTATTTCATGCCTTGCACAGTTGTCCATAAGGATATGAATGTTGGGCAATGGAAAATTATCTTTAGGACTGGCTCTATTCAATTCCCTATAGTCAACAAAAAATTGAATCTTGTCGTCCTTCTTCGGCACTGGGATAATGTTGGCTAGCCACATCGTATATTTTTTGACCTCCATGACCTTAGACTGGAATTGTTTTGTCACTTCTTTCTTGATCTTCTAACTCAAATCTGGCTTGAATTTCTATATTTTTTGCTTGACTAGATCAAACTTCGAATTTATCGGCAACTTATGCAACACAATACTAGTGCTCAATCCCGGCATATCATCATAGGACCAAGCAAACACGTCAATATATTCCCACAATAGGTGAATGAGCTCTCTCTTTTGTGCTTCTGCCAGGTGAACACTGACTCTTATCTCCTTGATTTTATCGTGATCTCCTAGGTTGACTGTTTCAGTTTTCTCCAGGTTGGGTTCTTCCCAATTCTCAGACTCCTCCATATCTTCAACTAAGTTTTCCTCATCACCGTCCTTCCAATCATCATCGTTCCCTTCATTTTGTTTATTTAAACTTTGATATGAAATGGCATTGGCACATTTTAAGTTGTTGTTACACGACGGGCGACGAGTTATGAGTGGAGTGGAGATCTAGTTTTGCAAGGCCTCCCCTGGCGCAATCTGCTTCACCCCACTGGACTTTGGGAAATCTTCTAGTACAGCATTGCATCCCTCGAAAAAATCTCCTATCCCATCCCCAAGACCATCATCATCTAACACCTCTCATACAGGAAATGACTGGAACAGGAGTGGCAAGGGCCTAAACAGGCTCTTCTCTAAATCATCCTCAACCCTATCCTTCTTGGTAGGCTGATATCCTAACCCATACTTAGAGCCATTCTCTGGGATCGCAATAGTCTCGATAATTCCTTGTATATCCTTACCCAAACCTCGACCAGGTTTGAACCCATTTCTTAGGATCACCATCATAATCATTTTGTAGATAAAAGGCATTGGCACTTTGTACATTGAATCCCTATCCACAGTATTTACAATTTCCACTGTATAAAAACTTCTACCTTTTGGAATATCTTCAATCACCATCACATAACCATTGGGATGATCCGCTCGACTTTCTTCTCCTTGGATGACTACTTCATGATCCTACTAAATGAGCTTCAATAATTGATGAAGGGGTGACAAAACTGCCTTTGCACCATGTATCCATGGTCTTCCCAAGAGCAAGTTGTAGCTAGTATGGATATCCATAACATGAAACTTAGTTTTGCGGCCAGGATTGTAAGGACGGGTTCCCCTGAGACCCGAAAGCACTAAAAATGGCCACTCTCCTCCTTAAATTATGTATTTCCCTGAATGAAGATAGTTAATGAACCATTGGACATCATCATCTCTTAATTCTCCAAGAGTCTTAAACCAAAATTCATGAGATGCTTCCCTTTTGAATTTGTGTAAAAATTACCACATGTGCGATTCTAGCAGATTCCACCTTGTTTTGTGGTCAGGTTGTGTCGTTTTAGGATTTTTCACCAAATGCATGATCATTCACCATTGTAATATAAGGTTTCAGCCTTAAAAGAAATGATTCTCGACTTGACATCTTCCCAAAGCTCGATATATGTCGGCAACAATCATGGGAGGTAAGTTGTGGAATACCTTTATAGAATTGTACTCCATTCCAAAGAAGAGTGCATGGGTCACTGAGACAACCCTCGGATGAATTATGCAATTTTCCCCCGGTGGGAACACCATGGTTCCAAGTAGGCCTACCGCAAACGCAAAGGCTCTAGTCTCCTTCCATTTTGCTTCTAACTCAAATTTATGCCCAAATTTGTGAAAAGCATCGAATCTTCCGAACCGACGATAGAACTCATGAAAATTAATATTTGCTCCATCACGTTCTCCTAGCCAGGTGTCGTCACCAGTTAAAAATACCTCCTTGATCTTTTGACGATCCCACACAATCGGGACTAAAATGTTCTTATCAGGTATCTCCCTTCTCTTAAAACATATTTCCGTACTCTCATAACAAATCAATACCTCTTCAATGGTGGGAGTCAATTCAACATCCCCGAAGTGAAATACCATATTCTGATCATCCCAAAAGGTTGTTAGTACATAGATCATTTCGGGCCAAGCGTCCATCTTGATCAAAGAAGGAAGATACCCAATGTGTGTTCTAACAATCTTTTTCTCTTCTGCACTCATGTGGTCCCACCATAGTTTCAAGAAATCGTCAGGTATAGTAACCATCTTGAACTTTTCATGGGAATATAGTTGAGCCATATCCTACATGAAAGAAGACAAAGATAAGCCTTCCCCCAACCCCAAAGGATAATGGATTGAATTTAGACAAGCATGTATTTTTTTCAACACATAAATATGATTTGTCTATAATTGACTCGGGGTCAATAGACGCAGGGCAGTTTTTCTAAAGGGCCCAATACCACGCTCGGGTATTGGGTCGTCCTAGGCTCATACCTAAAACAAGGTTTTGGTTTCATTCTATCCTCGGTGTCTAGAGTGGGTTTAAACACTGATTCTCTAGTGGACAACTTGAGTTTAAAAATACAAATAGCGTCAGACGACTCATGTGCTAATAAGCCATTTGTATTTCTAACACATTTTGGAATTAAACAACAGGGCTCGGGACATCCACGAAACCCCAGAACAATTTAAATAATGTAGGGATATGCCATGAGATGCGATAGTTAATATTAATAGAATCGAAACATATAAGCACATTAAAAGTGAATCAAAAAACAAAATCAAATATTTGGTTCGAATCTAGTTTGAAAAATCCCCAGCAGAGTCGCCATTTCTGGTTTGCGGAGAAATTTTGACTTTTAAAAAAGAGTCGCCACTTAATTTTGAAAAGGAATTTAAAAACCTTTATAAAACACTTTAAATGATCTAAAACAAAAAAATCATTTAAGTTAAGAGATTCTAGGTAAGAGGTTCCTATTAACATTTTAGGAAGGTGTTAGGGACCTAAAACATCCACTAACTTGCGGTTATCCGGACTATTTGAAATTCGTCTTTGATCAAATTTGAAAAAAGTTTATTTTTTGAAAAGAAAGAAATTTTAGAAATATTTTGACGTTTATGCAAAACTAGTTTTTAACGACTTGATTAGGGGATTAACTAGGTTCGCAAGAAATATGTAAACAAGTAAGCAAAAAGGAAAGAGGAAAGGGAAGGAGGGATTCAGGCCATTAGGCCCAAATCGATGAGACCTGTCCTAGTCTAATAGGGCCTTTGACCCATTTCACCTGTCCTAATATATCTCTTGAGCCTTTAGCTCAAATCTTGATCCACCTGTTTTAGATATAAATTTGGATTCGAGGCCCAAATGAATATTTAGAAGAAATGAATAAAATGAATGACGACAAAGAAAGCAATAAAAGTGAGATTTTCTCGAATCTCCTAGCTACAACAATAATGGATATCAGCTTCCTTCCTTCCATCGGCAACTTCTTTCTCCAAAATCAATCTCACTGGAAGTACTCAAGGGGGTGACTCGAATGCGAAGTGAAGCATGACAAACCATTATTGAAATGCACATGGGAAGAGTCCTTTTTGGGACTCGACATTTTTGCATGTCAACATAAGAAGGAAAAGGAGAAAAATTAGAATCTGCTCAAATGGACGATAATTATTTAACAGTCAATCTTATGCACTTAGTTATCAAAATATAACATACTAAAGGTCAGCGATAATCCGAAAAAATACAATCCTTACTCACCACAAAGAAACCATAAGACTATAATTGCAAAAAATCAAGATGCGGTTGTTTCAAGATCTTTTAACATATTAATGTTATCGAAGCTACAAAAAAAACTCATAGATGACACTCAGAGTGCAACAAGATGTAATTATTTCTTACAAAGAGAATATGTATGCAATTTGAGAATCTAAAAAATATTCTCTTAACTAAGAGACAAATGATGTCTTCGAAATAAAGGCAGATTCAGAGTAAAGATGAAGAAAATTGCATACTTCTAACCATCCTGAGACAAATTCTAATACATACAGGTATGGGAGCAAAGATAAATCATGATTGATTGGTACGGGATCAAAGACCAATACACAGGAAGGCAAAATTATGAACTTGCATTAATTTTGGATAAGCTTCCAGCTACTAGTTTCTGAGATATTGGCATCCATTATTAAATGTAAAAGATAACTCCAAAAGATTGATTCAAAAGAAATTGAACCAAACAAAACTAATGCACCTTTGACAGAGATTGACTGCAGTACCATGAGAAAAATCAATTCAAATAATCTGGTTCGAATATTGAGTTTCATGACAAGGATGATAAAACCCCTAATACATGTATTGAGACACTAATAAAGTGATCAAGAACTTTCTGCATTTAGCAGGTATACTAAGCAAATAACATGAACTCTTTGGACTTAGCAGGTATGAATTGCGCGAACAACTTTCCTATCAAAGCATCACTGAAGTGTTGACAAATTATGAATTTAGTTAATACATGAGAAAATATAATAACCTTTTTTACATATATTCTTACCAGGAAAAGATTAATATAAAGGAGAAAAATAATTTTTCAAAAGGGAAAGGGATTGAAATTCTTCTTTACAGATTTACACTCCAAAGCAAAACATGATTCTACGAACGGAGGTTGACGAACTAGAAATACCCATTCTCTATTTGACCAACTGAGAATGCTAATTCTCTTATGGAGAAAATTTGATCCCTATTTAAACGTAATCACCGAACTTCTACTTACCAAACTCAAGAAAACTCACGGAACATGTATGAACCTAATCCAAGCATGAACACCCGTCTCCTATTGACACGTTGAAATTTAACCAAACAATCATGAGTATAATGTGTTACCATGAATAATGAGAACACAGATGAACAAAAAGGGTTAAATCAATGACTACAGACACTAAACAGTAATCTGGACAACCATGCAAGAGTATTATCTCAGCAAAAGTAATATAATGATTACATAATCATGTAACCTCCGAAGCTCTCTACAACAAAACAACCCAAGCAACAATATTGCTAAAATATTATTAAAGCAAGAAATGATTAGTATGAAAGGCAAGACGAACGAGAAATCGATAGATAAAATTAAAAGGGCAAAATATGTTTACCTCTTTCTTAGAAGAAATTTCCTCTCAAATTGTTAAACCTAGGAACTTTCGGACCCCCTATTTCGATGTAGCAAATGGGAATTGATCTATCAGCAAAATTTCACCACTGGGAGCTGATGTTGTCAACTCGGGAACTTCTAGTTGATCGACTAGCTTCCCAAAAAGAATGGACGAGAAAATTTTTTCAAAATGCACTCTTTGATTTCGGAGTTCCCAACCCAACTTTCAAAGAAAAAACACCTCGTCTCTTATGACTCCTATCTTCCACCTCAAATCTTTGACCCCTTCCCCTCTCAAAAGAAAAGAGAGCCCCAGAAAGAAAGAAGACAAATTCCCCAAAATTTCTCTGAAGAAAACCTAACCCTCTAATCTCCAATCCCTTTCTCAGCTCTTTGTGAAATCTTTTATAGAAGGGATTGAGGGCATTCCAGGGATTTTCGAAAATAGCCCATTTGAAATTTGAATTCCCCCTTCCATCTTTATTTTTGTCCTCAATCCAACCAAAATTGGGTTTGGTTGACCAATAGAAATGGGAGAAACAAATTCTTTCCTAGACTCAATGAAAAATCACCAAATATGTACCTAATTCGTACCATTATCCCAAAATATATGGAATATAGACGTTAGACGAGCCAACTCACGCTTTTATAGAAGCTTATCGGATCGTCCATGGTACAACATCGCGTAGGACGCACAAAGAGAATAAAGGCGAGCTAGTTGCGGGTCGACTCGAGGCTGGTTGAGAAGGGTTTGGATTTTAGATTGACTGGTTTCTATTGTTGATATTGAATATTGAGTGTTTTTATGAAGAAGGAGGGATAAAGGGGATTATTGATGTGGGTCGGGTTAGGGGTTTTGGTTAGGCTGATATTGGAGTGGTTTTGGGCTGATGGTTTTAAAAATAAGAAATGGGTTGCTGGGCATCTAGTTGTTGAGCCGAAGTTGATATGTTGTTGGTTTATAGTTGATAGATTAAGGATTTGGTCAAATAGGGATTTAGGCTATTTATCAAATAGACAACGAATGAAGAGTTTAGACAATCATATTTTAATCTTAGCCTTATTCAAATTAAATTGACCAATTATATTACAATTATGGTCAAATTAATTTCAATAAAGGTCTAATTTAATAAATTGACTAAATCAAAACGTCATTTGAAATGAATTAACAACCAATTCAATTCTGAAGTTTCTTGATTCGATACAATCGAACTCCTGTTCATCCAAATAAATTATTATTGTGAATAAATTATAATTAAATTAATATTTTAATCATCATAAGCTTACTTTAACATAAGCTTTGATCATAATCCGTTATTTGTAAAACCAATATTCAAGCCTCAAAATTGTACAATTTCGTATAATTCAATACGACAATATACAATCGCTACTTAAAATGACAAAATTACGTCTTGGAAATGTTTTGAAAATCCTTTATTTCGGATAAGATAAAAGTTGTAATTTTATTTGAGAATCGAAGAAACTGTGAATTAAACTGAGTTATGGAGGGCAAAAATTAGATGTCAACACCAATTATAAGCCGTCTTGAATAATGAAAGGCTAGATATAGATAATAGAAGGACAAAAGGGAAACACTGACTCCAAGAGCTCAGCCTATATCTGAAATCAACTCAGCAAGAATGTCACGACATAGGAGGATAATAGTACTCAGATATGCACCAAAAAGGCATATAAGTGTAGTATGAGTACCAAAAACATATGTACTCAGTAGGAATCATTAACCGACTGAGATAAATCATGATATTGATGTTCTATAGAAATATAGAACTTTTAATGCTTAAAATAAGGAAAATATGCAAGTATCTGTGGCCTTTTTGTTAGTTATGATCTATTTTAGGTATGTTTTGTAGGAAACCATGTTTTGGAAGATAAGTTATCAAAAATGGTAAAAAAAAAAAGGTATTTTTGGCCACTTTTGGAGTGATTATGGATGATTAGGATGTTTCCCAACATGATCGTGATCAATACATAATTGAGATTCGAAAAAGAGCAAAATCTAACTCTTGGCACCTACTAAGTTGACCTATGGACCACATATACACCTACGGAGTGCATGTAGATAAAGCGTGTGCTAAAAAGTCAAAATCCCAAAAGCTGAGCATTGCAGGAATTTTTGCTCCTACTACCTGCGCCCTGGGCTTGGGCTGCAGGTAGTACCTACACCCTTCCAGACCATAAGTACAGGGAGCAGATAGCCACCGACCCTATTTTCTCCTATTTTATTCAGGCTTAGTTTTTAGTGTTTTCTCTTGTACTATAAATACCCCTGATGTACTTTTTAATAGAGGTTATGCACTTTTAACACTTTGAAATATATTTTGATTTCAAGATCTATCTTTGATCTTGTAATTTCATCTATTGATTTTGATTGATTATTTAGTTTATGTTTGTGGGTTTTCATTATCTTATCATCGTGATTTCATCTTCGCTTTCTAATATAAATGTTGTTGATTTCTTCACAATCATGAGAGGCTAAAATCTATAATAGAAAAAACCCTGGAGAATTGGCAAAGTAGGGGAAGTGTGATTATTGACAGGAACTGATACGCATGGTATGCATTGTTTTATCTTTGATATGATTTATTTATTAATGGGTGCACACATTAAGATCCCACCTATATATTGCTACTTACTCTAAAAAGGAGTAGTGACTAGGATAAGATAAAGGCAACAGTAATTTGGGAGTTAATAGTCGATTTGTTGCAGTACAATGGTATATCTGAATGATTATTAGCTTTCATCTAATAACTTGAGACAAAAAAGGTGATAGTTAACTGGGATCAGGAAAAGGTTAGTAAGGCGACACCTTGAGACTCATGAGGTAAAAGGTGGAATCCTCCTTCTCATTCAAAAGATTGTACGAGGTACATAACCTATCTGTTCTGCATATAAGGTATTAGGTTGGTTCAACAACGCACGATAAACTATGGATTTGAGATGCCAGGGGTAACGTAATCCTAGTGTTCACATAACTGATCTTTAACCAAGTTCATATTGTTCTATGTTCGAGACAACTAAAAGCAAATTCCCCTATTTACTTTCTTGTTTTGCCCATAGACTGTAGCTATTGAGATCTGTCAAATCATGTGTTCCCTTGGTATTTGACCCCAACCTTAGTTGGGTTAATATATTTTGACAGTGATCGTACCATCATCTAAAAAGAGGTGTTGTATGGACGTCATCAAGAAATTGGCGCCATTGCCAAGGAACACGATGTTAATTTGTGGATTGAGTTTATTACAGTTTTTAGGGGGTTTTTAGTTTTTATTTTTGTTCTTAGTTGGGCATACGTCAGTGTATACCTAGCACATGGAGTAGAGGCAATCCCTTACTCCCAGTAAATTGAATCCAAAGAAGATCTTACAAACACCTGGTAGGATATCTGAACCGAAAAGAAGTGATAATCCTAAAGGGGTTTGCGATATTGTACCTCCTACTGAAGGGGTCCAAGATATTGTTGATCTTTAGATTGGTGAGATTTTATCTATAAATTTAAAATAAGAGTAGTGTAAGAAGCTCTGATGATAGCTAGGGATACGAGTCTATCTGAACAGAGACAAGTAGCAGACCACCGTGCATCACTCGATGGGAATCAAAATAGAGCTAGTGGTGCCCGTTTTCAAGTTATCCCAGCATATCAGTATGAGAAACCATATATCGATGATAAATAATATATGGGATATCTTGATCCGATAGAGACTGGAGCCACAGTACCTCCTATTTTGACCCCAGGCATCAAATTTGACATTACAAGTGCCATGATCCAACTTCTAAATTTGAAAGGTATGTTTGTAAGATTGTCTACCGATGATGCAAACTTACACTAGCAAATTTCCTTGATATCTATAACTCGTATACCAATCCAGGGGTAAATTAGGAAGCACTTAGACTGAGATTTTTCCCCTTCTCACTTATAAGAGAAACACTTTTATAGTTAGGGGAATTTCCAAGAGAAACTATCATAACTTGGAATGAGTTGCATAGGCAAATTCTTAAACATGTTCTTCCCTCCATCAAGGATGTTAGAGCTAAAGGACAAGATCTATGATTTCAAGAAAATGCAGTCAGAATCTATGTATGAGGCCTTGTTTAGGTTTAAGAAGAAGCTAAACTTGGTGCCCAATCATTAATATTCAGGGAAACGCTTGTCAGAGATATTCTATAGATCCCTGAACATCAGTTCCATAGCTCTGGAAGACACCATCTCTGGAGGGGATTTTATGAGACTAGGTTAGGAGGCAGCTTCGAAGATGTTAGATTAGATCTCAATCACTAACCAAGGGTGGCAAACTTGGTAGTTTGAGAGTGGGTCTATTACTTATGATATTGGTGCTTCCTACGACCAGAGAGCAGCTGATGATACAGTTGTGCAAAAAATTGCAATACTAAGAACTAATTTAGAGGTGCTAGCAATGCAGTTCTCAACAAATTTTGAGAAAGTTGATATAGTAGCAGCACCGGGGACAGGTTTCAAAGAATATCAGTCTGAACTGGAAGAGAAAATTAATTATCTAGATCGTCTGATGGTAGGTTTCAAAGCCCAAGAAAAAGGGAACTAAGTTCAGAACTATTATTATAGATACAGAGACCATATCAGAGAGTGAGATGGTGACTGAAAAAAGAAGGATTACTATAGATTAAAGAGGGATAGATACATTTAACCTGGTAGATGCGATGAAGAATCTCGAATGTAAGAGATGCTGACTAAATTGGTGAAGGGTCGGGAAAATCAGGAGACTATCTAGCCTTAAGGATGTTAAGATTAATATTTCAGGATTGAACTAGAAGATCGGGTCATATGCCACTACTATCAAGCAGTTAGAGCACCAATTTAGGCAAATGTCAGCAACTCTAAATTAGAGGTAGCTAGGTACCCTTCCGAGCAACACAATGCAAAATTCAAAAAATAATGGTCATGTTCTTTCTATTACCACAAGGAGTGGTATCACTACTATGGATCCCCCAATGCCTGCTACAAAATTTATTGATGATGAAATACCTGCTTCTGACTTTGCAAAGGTAATAGGTGATAGAGGTATAGTTGATAAAGATAAAGGTAAAGGCTCGATCATTGAGCTAGAAGTGAGACAGATTCTGAAACTACCCCCACCTTTTCCACAGTGACTAATGTATAAGAAGGAGGAAGGTAAGTTCAAATGGTTTATTGAGATGCTGAGAGAATTGAGCCTGAACATACCTCTTCTGGAGGTGTTAGAGCAGATTCCTGGATACGCCAAGTTTATAATACGGTTGATCAAAAGGAATAAATAAGCAACTTTTAATGATATTAAGGGTGTACACCACTGCAGTACAGTCACGACTAGGTCCTTAGCGTAGAAAAAGAATGACCCCAGAGTGTTCACTATACCATGCATTATTGGGTCATCCAAATTTTCCCGAGCCTTATGTGATTTAGGGGCCAGCATTAATTTGATGTCGCTGGCCATCTTCAAGAAACTAGGATTGAACCCTCTATAACCAAATTTGATGCGGCTACTAATGGATAACCGCACAGTGAAGAAGCCTTTGGGAATCTCTTTTGATATGATCGTTAGGGTGGACAAATTTATTTTCTCGGCTGACTTTTTTATCTTAGATTGTGAGGTTGAAACCAAGACGCCTATTATTTTGGGAAGACAATTCATGGCCACAAACTGAGCTATGGTTGATATGGGGAAGGGTGAGCTAAAATTTTGAGTCAACGATGAGGAGGTGACATTCAACATCTAAAAGCCTATGAACAAGTCAACCGGCATGAGAGTAGTGTCGGTGATCAATTGTATTGATGACCCTGGAGGATATTCCTGTGGGTATATTGATAATTCCTAAGTAGGACATATTGTTATCCCCCATAAATTCAATAATTTTATTTTGATAGCTCTTGCATTTTTTGATTTGATTTTAAGGTTGATTAATGATTATAAATGGTAACAAGACCAATAAGAAGTGTTTTGAAAATTTTAAAATGAGCTTTGGGGCCAAACATAACTCCAAAATAGTAGGAGTCCATATTAGGATCGTTCCACAGAGGCAAGCCACAACCCAAACACCTAACGCAGCAGTGTAGAGCATTAAAGGTGTGTCACACTAGTTATGCTCCACTTTAAGACCGTGCCATGCTAATTGTGCACCATTTTAAGGTCGTGCCATTCTAGTGGTCACTGCAATGTGAAATTTTCATTTATCATTTGGTTTTTTAGGATAAACTAGTCATTTTAATCCTAAGTGACTTTATAACTTATCCTAAAATGTTTCCTCTAATCCCTTAACACAAATCATCATTCATTCTCCTCCAAACTCCCGAGAATATAAAAATAAGGGTTTCTCTCAAAAATCAACTCCAAAGACTCTAAACTTTAATTATCCTTGTGAAAATTGATAAATTTAGGTATGTGGATTTCAACAATGATTCTTTCTTCCTTGTGCCAAAATTATCATTTTCTTTAACGAATTTCAAAGTTATCAACTAGGGTTCAAACCCAATTGTCATGATCTAGAACTTTATACTTCTACATGAGTTTGTTTATGCAAAATGACTAAATTTATAACCTTATTTGTTGGTTTATCATTTGTTTATGGGTTTTAATCTTATGCCATGTTTTACCATTTCTTTAGTCATAGAGCTCCATGTTTTCATAATTATTATATAATTTTTACATGACATGGAATTCACACCATATATTAGAAACATTATGAATCTCATGGGTTTGATTTATTGTTATGAAATATATGTACAGGCATGAATGTTTTTCTCAAACTTATAAATCAATTATGCGTACATCATAATGCACTCTTTCAGTATAAGCTTTAGCATGTTTTGGGAGTAGTATTGAGTACCGAACGGACATGGTTTTAGCATGCTCGAGTCCTAAAACTTTATGTCATTGAGGTGCACCAAGCCTTTTTGGCTTTATGTTCTTGGATCCATAGAAATCTTTCCTCTACTCTCTTGGAAAAGGTACATTGGGTTCTCCCAATGGGGTGTATACGTTGGATTCCACTCAGTCGTGTCTTTATACCCTAGCAAGCTATATTGGGTATTTTTAATAGGGCGTATACGTTGAATTCCATGTTAGCTCGCATTGTTTATATCGGTTAAGAGAAACTCCCACAGTATATTGGTTTTAGAAATCTAAGTGTAATGACTTACTGGCTTTACTAAGTTATGCTTTAATATCTCATGCTTAAGACAATTCAGTTTCTAGTTTTATTCATGAAAATGGTGAGTCTTTGTACACTTAGCATGCATGATTTTATTTCATGATTTATGTCATTTTTACATGTTTCCTTGTCTGCAGATAATTGTACGACCTCCGTAGAAAGAATCTTCTATGCAAGGATTCTATAAAGATGAATGTGACTCAATCTTTACCTACTGTTGTAAAGGCGGTGGATCCAACCAGTAGAAGTTTTGATCAAAAAATACAGTATGATTGGGTCCTAAAGTATTGTCATACTTACTTACAGGTTGGTCACACATGCAAGACTAAACCACCTGATCCAGTAGGTCCATCGGCTACTGGACAACCCCCTAGTAGAGAAAAGGCAAATAACAAGTATGAATGGCAACCTAAAGACATGGCAGCTAAGCATGCCCCTGCAGCTGGACCTAAAGATAGTGCAGAGGATAAAAAAGTAGAGCAATGGAAGGTTGTAACTGGTAAAGCATCAAAGAGTCCACAATAAATTGATCAAATAGTGGTAAACACTAATAATGGATTCAGACTTCTAGATATAGAATTAGTATAGGAGACTCACGCAACTAGCAGGAACTCAAAGAATGCGTTGGAGGTGGTTACAAGGGGTACTTCACAGCAACAAAAACATAATGAATCTAGTCAGTTGGAATGTAAGGGGGGGAAAATAAGTCCTATAAACATAGAGAATTTAGTGTGTTTCTAGGACAGAATAAAGTAAGTGTAGTTGTTTTTTTAACATAGAGTTACAAGGAACAATGCAGCCAGAGTTATTACAAATTTTGGTAGAAAATGGGTCTGGTGTCATAATTATTCCTATAGTCATAGGAATAGAATCTGGATACTACAGGATACTAATAGTGTGCAATCCAATATGGAAAGTAAGACCTCTTAGACTATTCGTTGAAAGGTGAATATCCTAGAATTACAATTAACCTTTAGTCTCACCATTGCCTATGGGCTTTACACTATTGAAGATAGAAGATGCTTGTGGGGAGACCTTACACATATTCATACAAAGAAACAGGGGACCTGGCTTGCTATTGGGGATTACAATGTAGTTTTAGAAGTAGATGATAGACTTGGTGGCAACACTGTTCAACCTTGAAAGATAAACGATTTCAATATCTTCTTATTTGATACTGGTATAAGAGAATCATAATATTATGGTAGATCCTTCACTTGGACAAGAACTATATTTTTAGCAAGATTAATATAACCCTTACAAATGGTGATTGGATGATGTTTTATCCACAGGCTCAAGTTCATGTTATGGATCCTTACTTTTCTAATCACTCCTCTCTCAAGATAAAAATAAGTGAAGATAATAGAGGTGGACCTAAACCTTTTTTATTCATAAACTTCCTTACGCAACTTGATGATTTTATAGTAGTAGTTAAGCATGGTTGGGAGAACCACCAGGGCCCAGGTGCAATAAAAATGTATAGATGAAGATGAAAGTTGTCAAACCTAGGTTGAAATAGTTGAATAATAAGGAATTTTAAAGGGGTTGAGCACTAGACTAAATTATTGAGGCATCAACTAGTTGATATACAGGTACCATGAAATAGTCTGGGTATGATCAAGACCTATTTGATGAAGAAAAGGCTATCAAAATGCAGCTGGAGAAGTGGAATAATATTGTTGAGAGCATACTAAAGCGGAAATCAAGAATGCACTGGTTAATACTTGGAGATGCTAACAACTCCTAATTTTATGCAAGATTGAAAAGTAGAGTAAGCCACAATACTATAAAGAATTTGGTTAATGCTAATGGTAATCTTCTGACTAAGCAGGAGGAGTTTATTGTTGAAGTCCTATCCTTTTATAAAAACTTTCTTAGTACTGCAGCACCCTATGTAGATGGAGTTATACCTCAAGTGATGCATAATGGTCCTACATTGGATAGAAACCATCAACTTGACTTGATAGCTCCTGTCACTAAGGATAAACACTACTGGAATTGAAAGGTCTTTATGAAACCAAAGCTCCAGGGTGTGATGGGTTTAATTCTTGTTTCTTCAAGAAAACATAGGGCATAACTGGTGATGAGGTAGTCAGTGCAGTATTGAAATTTTTCAACACAGGGAGTCTGTTTAAAGAAACTAATTGTACCACTATTACATTGATCCCTAAAGTTCTGATTCTTATCAAAATAAGTGAATACATGCATATTTCTTATTGAACAATGCTTTACAATATAGTATCCAAAGTTTTAGCACATAGAATGTAGAAAATAATGGATCTGATTGTTCAATCTAACTAATATTCTTGTGTACCAGGTAGGGTCATCACTGATAACATTATCCTGAGTTATGAACTTATTAATTGTATAGTAGGAAGCATATATCACTAAGTTGCATGATGAAAATTGAGTTGAAAAAGTCTTATAACTCTGTTGAATGGTCTTTCCTAGAGAAAATCTTTAGAGCTTTACAGTTCCCTAACAGGTTTATATAACGGATCATGGAATGTATCACATCAGTGTCCTACTCGATTCTCATAAATGGGACTCCTACTGCTCCATAAAAAGCTCAGAGAGGCCTAAGACAAGGTTACCCCCTGTCCCCTTTTCTTTTTGTTCTTTCTATGGAAAGTCTAAATAGGCAACTAAGCACTTTAAAGCATCAACCATATTTTAATTTCCACCTAAAATGTGAGAAACTATGCATTAATCACCTTAGGTTTGCAGATGATTTATTTCTTTTATGTAGAGGTGACCTAAGATCTGCCATGCTATTACTCAATTCCTTCATAGTGTTCTCAAGAGTTTCAAGGCTGGTAGAAAATAAATAAGAGTTCCTTATATTTTAGTAGTGTAAGCATGAGTGAACAAGGATCTATCCTGCAAGCTTTGGGGTTTACTAAATGTATACTTCCTTTCAAGTACCTTAGAATACCTCTCATATCAAAGAAGACTATGATCACTCAATATAAACCTTTATTGGACAAAATTCTTGCTAAATTTAATTCATGGATATTAAGATACCTTTCATATGTTGGGAGGGTGCAATTCATCAAAACAGTCTTATTTTCCATCCAAGTCTATTGGTCTCAGGTATTTATACTACCCAAGAAAGTGATAAAACTGGCTAATTCTATATGTAGATCTTTGCTATGGTTTGGAGGGGTAGATACCAGCAAGAAAGCATTGATACCTTGGGAGAGATTGTGCCATCCTAAAACTGCTGGTGGACTTGGTTTCCTGGATCTTACAGATTGGACCAGAGCTGCTATCTGTAAACATTTCTGGAATCTACACTTGAAAAAGGATAGGCTATAGATTCAGTGGGTCCATGATTATTACAACAAAAAGAATGGCATATGGAATGCTTAACTGAACTAAGATTCTTGGAGGGCTAAAAAATTCTTCAATGCAAGATTAACTTGAGAAGTTGCAGGATATGAAGAAGGTGAAGTATCTACTGCCACTAGATGCACTATTAAAACCTTTTATTGAAATCTAAAGGGCAATCTGTATACCAAGGTGGAATGGAAGAAAATCATATGCAATAATTGTGGTGCCCCTAGATGGAAATTTATTTTATTCATGGCCATGTGGAAGAGACTGCAAACAAAGGATAGGATAGCTAAATGGAGCTCTATTACAGATATTTCATGTTTGCTATACCAAAGGAGTGATGAGTGCATCAACCACCTATTCTTCCTATTTCCCTTCTCTGTTTTTTTATGGTGCAAAGTGATCAGATGGTTGGGAATGCAAAGACGTGATCTATGCTGGAGGGATGAGATATTATGGGCTAGTGCACATGCAAAGGGTAAATCAACTCAAGCTAGCTTATACAGAATCTCCCTAGCTAGTTGCCTATACTATCTCTGGTAGGAAAGGAATTGTAGACTTTTCAGACAACAACAAAGGAATGTTAAGCAGATAAAAAGATTGATAGTTCAAGTTATACATTGTAAAAGGGCCACTATGATATGTTTAAGAAGGAGGCTAAACATATTGAATTACTATCCTTAGCTTAGCTGTTGTTGATGCATCTGTTACTTATGTAACTTTGATACAAAGGGGTACATTGTAACTCTTATGCTTACTGTCACTTGGAAAGAAAATCTTTTAGTTACCAAAAAAAATAAAATTTTGATTCTTTGGTGCATCAAAGACTAATTTTTAGATATTTTGCCACCCCAAATTTTGAGTCCAAAAAGTCAACTCAAAGCCTTTAAGAAAAAAATATTTTTTAATGAAAAAATAATATACTCATAATTTAAGGAGTTCAAATCTAAAATTTCATCAAACATGAAGATAAAATCAACCTTGAAATCACCAAAATACCATTTTTTACTTTACTGAAAAATTTAAATTCTTATGTTGATGTAAAATAAGAAGATAATCAATAATTTGGTAAGTCCGTGACAAAATCAGTTTTTTCATAGTACAAGGACTGTAAGTTTCAAAAATCAGTGAAAAAACTTCACAAATTGATCCTCAAATCAAGAACTTTCATTTTTGTAACTTTGGGATTTCAAATCTTAACTTTGTGAATCGACATCATGAAAATAAAATAGATATTCTTAGAAAATAAGAAAAATAAAGGAAGAATAAAAAACCTAATGATTGTACAAGAGGAACTAATTTAGAATTGCCTCAATGGGAGCTTCCTAACTCACAAAATGTTGGAAATAGCAAAAGCTCACAATATGTCCAGTTAAATCACTGTCTAGGTGAAATTCCTTCTTCATATTTGTGGAAACCCCACCGCGTTTGGAAAAAAAAGTAGATTTTTTATGTTCATCGATCAAGAAAATATTTATTCTTTACATTCACGGAATACCCATTGTGTTCACAAAGAATAATCTCCGCAAACCAGCAACTGTTGTCTGGACTAAAATGGTGATATCTCGCTCATATGGATACAAAATGCATCAATTATTTTTCTGTTGGTTTCAAAATTTGTTTATGTATCTAATAAGACCATCCAAATACCAAAAATAAATCATTTTATATGAGCGATATTATTAAAATTCAACGACAAAACTTCAAACTTAAAAAGTACCTAAAACTCATTCAAGACCTCCCATACACAAAACAATAGTGCAAATCACTTGTAAAATATATTTCACACCTGATGGAATCATTAAAACAACTAAAATAGGTAATCTTACCCAAATATTATTTGAAATCACAACTCAAAACTCATTCAAAAGCCTCAAGAATTGGACCAAGCCTTCAAATAGACTAGAAATCACCCTCTAGACCTAGTGGAATCATCAAAACTTAAAAATTACTTTTCTAACCATTGAATTTAGTGAACACTTTTAAATTTTAAAATTTCAAAACTCAGAACCTCTTCCAAAACTTAAATGAATGCCTTGAGGCTCAAGCCCGTAGTCCTACTAACCTAAAATTTGCATCCTAAATGGCACTGATGGACTTTCGAGACAAACTCAACTTCTATGAATGTCGACTAAGGTTAATATTATCCACTCTTCAACCTTCTAAAATAATAAAAATCACATTGTACTCAATGGATCACCTCAAAAATTATGTCGCCCACTTTCAAGGACTACAAGTATCATAAATCAACTACGAGGATGTGTAACATGGTAAAAGTATCCCATAATTCAATATTATAATGAGGATTATTATATTATTCAGGACTTAGATATTTGTTCATCCTTGAAGTGACAAGAGAAGTACCAAAAGAGTTGATTAACTGCAAATACCTATAGTATACCTCATACAAGCATTTTCAAGCAATGTTACATCAATAGTACCACTTTATAGTGATCCAAATCATTGTTATGCTAAATAGGAGATAAAATTTACACCTAGTCTTGTGTTGGACAATTTGTGAAGGTGTACTAGTCTAAGGAAATCTGATACTAATATAAGTATTGGTCATGACATTTGACTTAACTTTAGACTGATAATAATTTAGAAAGTCATAGCAATTTCTGACACTTAAAACGGAGTTATAAAACTCTAATTATAGAGTTTACCGAATAGGGGTTGTGTAATGCCCCGCAAAATCCTCTTCCAGTGTGAGACTTAGAGCGTATTTGGTAAAGTGAAAATCTGAGTCTAAATGTTTCAGAAATATCTTTCTAAGTATGAAATATTTTGAATCATTTGGGAATCTATTTGAGCATGAATTAAGATCATAGATGTCCCCTAACTCAAGAACGAGTTGAAAGCTTTCCTATCGTTCAAGTTTTAGTGAGCGTCAAAATTTAGGTCAACTTCAATCAATCATAACTCCTTGTATATATCTAATTAGAGGACCTAGTATATATTAAATGAAATATCTTTGAATTATCTTTCCAACGATACTAATTTCGTCAAAAACCAATATCACAGCAAAGAGTTATACCCATTTTACTCCAGCATGTCTGGCTGAGAAACTGGTGACGACAATTGTGACAAGTCGTCACGCTCGTGACGGCCTATCACCAATGTTATCAAACCTGGGCAGAATTTTTACCCTAGTGATGACATTTTATGACAAGCCATCACGCCCTTAATGGCCTATCACCAATGTCGTCAACCTTAACCAGAAACTCAAAATTTTACCCTTTTGTGACGACAGTTTGTGACGGCATATCACCAACTTGACGGCTTGTTACGGATGTCGTCAGCTATTTTTTTCAGAATTTAAGGATGTTTTTGCAAAGGTATTTTGTTCATTTCCCACCTTTTTCAAGCCTCTATAAATATAAGAACCCTCATTCAAACCCTAATTTCTCCATTTCCCTTCCAATTCTCTAAAGAGAGAATATCTAGGGTTTTAATTCAAGAACCCTTAACTTCCAAAAATCATCCATAAATCTTCAATATTTCTTCAAGAATCAAGTTCCTCATAGTGTGGACTTCGAGAATTATTTATTACAAGTGCGGATAGAGTCTCAAGCATTAGAATTCATCTAATTTCAAAGATTAAGGTATGTAGTTGTTGATTCTTGGGTCCCTTTCATTCAAGAAGCTCAAGAACCCTTTTCAAAACTCAAAGATTTTTATGTTTATGAGTTGTTATTGATTTATATGAGTTGAAATTGATGCTCAATGTGTTATTGAGTTTTGATTTATGTTTGTTTACAAGATTCAGAAGTCTTAACCCTAGTAGGTAGAATCCATGTGATATTTGTGATGAATCTTCCTTATGTTCCTTTCTATGTGATGTGTTCATGTAAAATAGGTGTAGAAGTGGTTGAATAAGCGAAACATGTTCCCCCTAGGTTTGATAAAGAGCTTAGGTGAAGTATAAGGGCCATTGTAGCATGTTGAAAATGAAACCCCAAATTGTGAGTTAGTTTATGCATGCATAGTGTTTGATAAAATACCCAAGTGAATGAATTATTCCATGATAGTATGAAGTTTCCTCAAGCCATAAGATATCAAAACACATGTCAAGATTGATATAGGTATGAAATAGTTGAGTTAAAACCTTTTTGAATGGAATACAATCTAGTAGCATGTTTCCCCTACGTTATTATATGATTATGTTTCCGAGATGCTTAAAGTGACCCCTTGGCTACTATGATGATGAGTAAGATGTTTGTGATCGTTAAATGCTTGAGGTGTTGTCTTGAATAATTATGATGATGAATGAATTATTATGATGATGTATGAATGATTGTGATGATATATGAACGATCGTGATGATGAATGAATGATTATGCTTTACTTTTATGCTATTGAGTCCTGGGGGTATTTATACCTGACAATAGAGCTATTATATAGATCCCATGTTAGTTTCTCGATAATTCCAATTGAGCCATGATTCTCAAAACTCAGTGAACTATAGAACTCTATATCTTCAGACAAGTGCAGAACTTAAGAAAGCTCAATAATCTCAGTTATCTCTGTAATTTTTGTATCGCTAGTAATCTAGCCTCAACCCTGTAATAATCTTAGATCTAATATTATTCAAGTGATTTAATTCTAATCTCAGAAGCGATTCGAGTAATCTATTCAAGCTCTGTATCATCAGTCAGATACCATGATTCGATACCTTTTCCGTCAGATATGGAACAAAGTAATCTCAGCGTAACTCAGTCAGATCTTTTGAGAAACATAATCAGTATCAAATTAAATTCAGTTGTGTTCAGTTGAGAATTCAGTTCAGAGTCTTTCAGTTGGGAGTAGAAGCTAGCACCGAGCGAAGTAAGGGATGGAGGCTCTCCCGTCAGAGAGGCCGAGTCGCTAAGAGCAATCCCTGAACTCCAGAACTGCTTAGCCAGTGCAGGATGTAGGAGTCCCCATCAGTAGAGGTTGTCACCGTCAGAGAGGTTTGACTATTATATTACCTCAGGCCGACTTCCTGCGAGGGTCATTTCGTTAGAGAGTCTTAACCAGAAAGGTCTTTATTCGTGGCATGGTATTGACACTCTTCCAACTGGGGTTACAGGTTGGACCTCACCTGTGGTAGGTTGGGGCATGTCAGTTAAGTAACTACTTCCCACAGTTGTAGTTTCAGTATCAACTTCAGAAATCAGGACTGTGTGGTACAGTCATCTATCTCAGTAAGGAATTCAGATAGTTCCATTAATTCATGGACCATCCCATTAGATAGGATTGGTCTCATATATAAATTCTTATTATCATATCTATAGATTTCCCATCAGAGAGGCTTGATCTCACTCTCAGACCATGTTGAGTATTCTTATTATCATATCTAGAAATCTCCTCTCAGATAGGCTTGATCTCCATCTCAAATTCTATTGAGTATTCTTATTGTCATATTCTGACATGATCATACTTCTTATCATTGATAATCCCTTACAGAATAATCTATTAGAAAAGTTGATCTCTAATCCTGTCAGTCGAAAGCTGTAAGCTCAGAATTTAGTCCTTGATATGAGTACGTCCAAACTCTCAGTTATCAGTACCAGATAAGTTAGTTATTTAGTATCTCAGTGTCAGTAGTGAGTTAAGTCTACATTAAAGTAGTATTCGAGAATAGGCTCTATTCCTTATCTGAACAATATGCTAAGGAAGTACAACAGTGAATTCCACTCTAGCATTAGCAACGAATCTCTGATTAGTAGTTCTCCTTAGAGGCATGATCTGCAACATACATAAAGCATGAGTTAGAAGAGAACCATAGAGTTAAACTCTATCGCACGAAATAGATCATAAAAGAAGGGAAATATTTCTAGATGCCTTATAGCTTCCTAATTATAATTGTGGCATGCTTGGAACCCATAAGTAGGATCTAATAGATACGCCATACACCCTAGGACACTTGAATTTATTTCTCTGATACCAAGTTTGTCATGAATCAAGTCTACACCATAGTCATAACCATATCTAGTTGCTCACTATGTATCCGGTGGGACCCTTGGCATAGTATATATATATATATATATATATATATATATAAAGTGATTTGATAATGAAATTATTGCAGAAATATAAACAATCATAGTGGGATAAAATGAAAAAAAAATCCTTTATTAAGACATGACTAGAATGAATGAAAGAATGTCAAATTACTAAACATTGTTTGTCTAGTGAAGCCTCTACTACTATCATAAAGGCTAACTGTGACATGGTCCCCTAAACTTTATTGAATCAATGTCTAAACCAAAATAACAAAGAACTAAAGAATCTCCCAGCCTCATGAATGGTAGGATCCCTCATCGATCAGCTGGATTTCAGGTGCTACAAAATATCTAGCAGAAAACCTTAAGCTTGAGTACCTAGATCTATATCACCTAAAAAATGTAGCGCAAGACACAATTGATATGATGGAATATATTGATACACAAGTATACATATCTATATATATATATATATAACATAAATGAAGAATTGATCATAGAAATATATAGAGAACAATGTAGAACATTTAAAAATCTAAGATGTGAAATCATGAGAGTTATATTTTCATAAAAGTAGTTCATGAGTATATAAATAGTAGTTTTCATGAAGTTCGGGAAATTGGGGAGTTCCATATAACCGAAAAACACTACGTGAGTGAGCTATTCTAACCGGCGTAAGTGATGAACCATGTACCTCAGGATTTGTAATTATGTCTCTTGGGCAAAATCTACGGTGGAAATGTAGTTATGTGACTTGGATTACCTGAACTCTTGTCCTCTCGATGCCATAAAGTCCTCCAAAAATATATTATTTCTCTACAACATAACTGAATCATGATTTGTGATTGTGCTCACTTGTTTGCAAATTTGTACTGTAGTGAGTCTGTGCTTAATTTCATGTCATGAATCATATGCTGAAAATCTTATAACTAGAACATATCTTCTTAATATTGCTTATAACATAAATCATGAAAATTTTACTTTTACATGCACATCTTTACAAATTCTAAAAATAGAGTTCATAACCTTCACAATCTTAGAGTATGAATTTCAATGCATAAATAAGAGTTTTGCATAAAAGCCATAGGATCATAGAAAATACAATTCATGAAAATCAGGTAAAAACATGTAAAGAATCCAACTTTAGCGATTTCAGTATAAACCTAATGTTGAACATAATTTGCATATATCTTGAAAGTACTTGTACGTGAGGATGAAAGAAATCCATCACTGGAATTTTATATACCTGAATGAAGACAAGAACTTGATAAGTGAAACTTGATTAACTTGCTCGATTGGGAAACCTAGATTGGTTGATCTTGCTCTCTGAGGATCTTATATTTATACTTTTTAGTGACCAAAACATTATAGGATAGGATAAAAAGATATAGGACAAGTTGAATTTACCTTTAATGACACATTGTTGATTTTTTTGATGCAAAGTCCCGCTAGTCATAAAATGACTCGTGGCCCATAGTACGATTCGTATGTTGAGTCATAGTCACTGGGAACTTTTCCAAACTCTAGGATTATTTCTCTGATTCAACAATACGACTTGTAGACTATATTTTGCGATCTGTACGTTAATTTTATGACTCATACCCTGACTAGTGATTTTGAGGGGATTTTTTCGAGTCTTAAGAATGGACCACGGGTTCACAGTACGACTCGTACACCCATCCAAAACTCGTGGTATGAGTCGTGGCGCCTGGGAACTTTCGAACAAGTTCAGTATTGATACCATGAGTCATACCACGACTCGTGGTCCCATTGTACAACGTGTACAGTAAATTGTATTGTTTTAAGATTGCAAGTCCTGTATTTTTTGTTTTCATACTAAACGCTGAGTACCATAGGTTTGGAATTTAAGGTGTTACCGAATGTATTAGCAAGTCATTTTATCTAATGATCTTACATATGTCATGTGAAAAGTTGAAATTATGGGATTGGCTAAAGAGCAAAGTGGCACATCTTCTTTAAAGAAACTAAAAGGAAAAGTAAGAAAACAAATTAAAAAAAAAATACTCTCTCCATCCAGATTTACTCGTCATATACTAAAAATAGATCATCCAAATCTCACTATAACGGCCCCTCGTCATAATGACATTTTACTATACCGACCTGATTTTCTCTAAAGTCCATTTTTTATATTATATTTTACTTTTCTATACAACATTCTACCTATAATAACAATGGTGTTCATTATAGCATTCATCACGCTCTTTGAAATATTATCTCTTTATAACAGTCATACTCAAATATTATTACTATTGTACCTATTAGATACTTTGTAAGAATGTATTAGGCCCAAGTCATTGATAGGTCCTTAAACTTGTTTCGAGATTCTGCTCGGACACCTCAACTTACTATTGTACCTATTAGATACTTTAACTATTCAGAAGTCATTCCTATTAGACAAAAAATGCTAATATGACAAAAAAGTGTGTTTCACACTCTTGAGGCGCGTGGACCAAATTTTAAAAGTATTTTTTTTTTTGAATTTTTACATCTAAAATTATTTTTTTATAATGATTAATTATTTTTTTTAGAAAAAAGGGCCGACCACTCTCTCTCTCGCTTCCCCTCTTTTTATCGGGCAAAGTCATTTTTTTTGGCATTTACACGTAAAATTATTTTTTAAAATAATTATTTTTTTAAAAAGAAAATGACCACTCTCTCTCCCCCTTATTTTTTTTTTTTTTTGGCAATGTCCCATTTTTTCCAGCAAAGTTTCTTTTTTCGGGTAGACTCCATTTTTTAAGTAAGAATGACCACTCTATCTCCCCCTCTTCCTCCCTTTTTATTCAATTCTTTTTCTAAATCATCTTTTATTCTTGTTTAAACTCCTTGCATTTGTTCAGAGGAAAAAGTAGATATAAATTTTACAAAAATGTTTCGACAAAGTCTCATTTTTTTGATAAGAATGATATAAAATATTTTTTCAGTGAAAATAAAGTGGAGTTCGATGGAGAAGAAAAGGGTTCGGTTGGAGGGGGCCGGTGTTTGGATTAATTTTTAAAAAAAAAATTCTTGTCGTTTTTATTATGTAAATAAAGTTATTTTTTTTCAAAATTTATTTGAATTCAATTGCCACGTGGCATTACTTCATTGGTTTATTTGGCATATGGTTACACTCACTTCAAATTTTCCATAGATTTTTATTTTAAGTCAAATAGGTACGAATTTATTAAGAATGAAGTGTCCAGTTGGTACCGGTCTGAGTTGGGTTATACAAGTGAAATCTTGAAATAAGTTAAAGGGTCTATCGATCACTGTGTATAAAATAAAATATCAAAATATTTGTGGCAATCATCATTAATGTCATGCATATAGTAAATTTTCAAGTACAAATATCTAATTTGAAGAAAAAATTATATTCAAATGATGTACATTAGTTATGTCATAACTTCACGAGAAAAGACTACTGATATTGCCTTTTTATATTCATACTCTTTCTAACTTTGCATACACTACAATATTTTTGGTCTAAGGCCACACTAAATTGGGACAACACTTGTAAAGTGTTGCCTAAAATATTTTTGGGCATGCTTTTAAAATGTAGCCTTAAGTTTTAGCTTTAGCCACAATAATTTTGACAACACTTGTAAAGCGTGCTCTTTAATACTATAGGCTACACTTTATAAATGTTGTCATATTATTATATAATTGACAACGCCTTTTACAAATATGGTCACACTTTTAGAATGTGGCTATTTTCATTATTTTAAAACAACAGTTTACAAGTGTTTTCTTATAACTTTTTATAAATTTACACCAAAATCTGATATTTCCTCCAATATTTTTAACACTAAAATATTATATTTCCTCCAATTTCTAATTACCAAAAAAAGAAAATCATAAAATATTAGTCAAAAAATAATAAAATATGTTTTTGAGCAAAATAAGTTTTTGAGTAAAAAATTTAAACATCTTTTGAGATTAACATTAGTCATCTTTGGAGACATTCAACGCTCATAATTTAGGCAAAAATATCTAGGACAAAATCTCAATTTTTGCATCAAGACTACCGCCGGCGAGGAAGAGGCATCCCTACCGCCGGCGACGGGCAAAAATAGAAGGGTCGATGCTTGTCATTTGATATAGTTTACGGGTTTTCCCTTTTGTTTGTAAACCTAAACCCCTGCAATTCAATAAGTCCCTGAAAAAATTCCGATTGATTTTGTTTGGACAAAATCCAATCAAGTTGTAAGTTTACCTCAAGTTTCGATATTCAAACCCTCTATCCCTTTTTCATTTTGTTTACATATTATTTTTTGGAACCAAAACATTGAGAATTTTATCTTAATTTCTCCTCTTAGTTATGTTATGCAGTAGTAATAGAGAATATTAAAGAATTGGATGGGAGAAAATAGTACATCCCTAAATATAGCATATATATTGGGCGTAATAATTGTTCTACAGATTTTAGACATTAGTTTCCGTAGTTTCTTAGTTGTAGTTGTTCGTTTCTTCAGAGTAGAATTAAGGGGTTTACTAGTGTTTATCTTGGCATTTTTAGTTGGTGGGATTTATGTTTGTTTGTGTATACAAATGATGGATGCAATGAATTAAATGAATGATGGACCATTGTCCATTTTCTGCCCACATTTGATTATCTTACTATCTTGTTGGTATAATTGGTTGTCAAAAGTTTGTCGAAAACAACCTCTATACCCTTGCTATGTGTGGGAATTCACTGTTACGATGCTTCAAATACATGTCCATATGAACACTTAGAACTATGTCTAATGCTATTGTTCTATTGATTTCATCCCAAAGACATATGAACACTTTGGAATATTAAATATTAGTTAAGCATATTTAATTTGTTAATGAATCACTGGTGTCTAGCATCTATTAACATCCCTAAATATATCACATATATTGGGTGTAATGATTGTTCTACAAATTTAAGTGTATTTGAATTGTTATAGTAACTCATTAAAATACATATCATTCTTCAATAGATTGTGAGGTAGAGACAAAGGTCAAAATGGGATATATTTTAACTCATAAGTCTGATTTTGCTTAAGACTAATTAAATTATAAATACACGCTGAAGTTTATATTTTCCTCTTTTAATTCGTTTATTCATTTTCCAATTTAGTTCATAATCTGACTGTATTTTGTTGTTCTTGTAACCATTTCTTGTAACAACATTTTAACTTTTAAAAGAGTGAATACCTTTAATACTTCTACCTGTTGAAACTTCTGCTCAATCTCAGGAATTTCATCAATTCGTGTCTATTTGCTCGTAAGTCTGCAAATACCTTGGCGACGTGGCTTAACAATAGCTTTTATCAACATATATGATATTCAAGCCATCCATTGGCGACGTGGATTAACAATAGCTTTCACATTTTTAGAAGGTCCATCACCAGGCACAGATATCCTCCTCAATAATTTAAATGTAAATCACACAGCTAAACCTCTTTCTCCTCATCCACCAGTTGTTGAGGTTAGTTAGTTTGTCGTCTTTTCTTTCTTTTCTTCTTAGCATGGTAATAGTATAGGGGTTAAGGATTTTGTAAGTATTATGTTGTGCATCCTATTCTAACTAGCTTCCATTAGAAAATATTTCTCAGTTTAACGCTTGATGTTTCATGTTTCTACCAATCTATATTCAAAGACAAATAACATTCGAAGGGTTCATTCACCTTTTCTTTCTATTTCAGAATGCAGTTCTTTGTTTTAACATAATTACAAATGTCCATCTGAAAAATGGAAAAAATGGCTCATTTCCATATTGTATCTTCATATTCTATTTTTGATATGCAGAAGATTCAGATAAAACTTTTACATAGTCATAATTAATGGATTAAGGCCTATTAAATGGTGGAATAAGTTGATGTAATTACAATGCCATTTGATTCTTTCACTGAATGTTTAAACAGACAGTGGAATGAGTTAAGGCAAACATCTGCAATCCATTTTTCTATTGAATGTCAAAGATGTGGATCTGTTGTAATCTTGAACTTCAAGCATCCCACATAGTAAACATTGAACAGTTGAATTTAGACCTACCTTTAAATAACTACATCTTCGATAGAGCATCTTTTCTATGCAATTCAATCACAAAATCAGCCAGATATCAGTGGGCAATTCATTCTTCCATAATTGCTTTTGATCTGTTTGTTCTGTTTCAGGTTAATATTTGATGCTTTTGTATTTCTGTTCATACGCCTCTCTGAATTTGAAGGAGCCTTTTGTTTTGGTTTGATTATTTTAACCTTGAAACTAAATGTTATGTTGTTGTGTTTTCAGTGGTACCCTCTTACGTTGTCCGGTTTATATCATTTGTGTGAAACTAAATACTCTTTGCTGCTATTTTTAGTTAGTAAGAATGAAGTAAGAAACAACTCTAAAGAAACGTTTTGAATCCGAACAAAGCTTAAAGTCCTATGAAAATATGAATTTTGATACTTAATATCATTCAAGTGCTGAGCTCATCAAGGAATATAAGATTAAGAGAGAATAACTTGCAAAAGAACATAATGATAAAATTAGGAAAGATCAAGCACCGATGACACATAAAAGAAAGAATCTTGAGAAGTCCATTGCACAATAAGGAAAAAGTATATTTCCTGTTCACAAGTCAGAGATCCAATCATCCTCAAGGGAAGAGATTAATACTTCACATATGATCACTGGAAAATGACACAACAAACAAGGGTTATTTCAACCTCAATATGGAGATCCTATTAAAAGAGAGAGGATTTGAATTACTTATGCATAACTTCATGTTCCAAGGGTTTTCAAAGGTTAATATTAATACTTCAGATATCATTGGAAGATCATAAGTTGAATAAGAGAAACAACATGCTATTAAAGATCTAGAAAACTACAAACAGGTGAAGAAAAAAACAGTCCTACCATCAAGTAGTCTTGATCAGTTTATAGAAAAATAAGGGATATACATAAGTGGTGAAAAAGAACATAATATTCACAAAATAAATGGTGTTAGAGTTCTGCCCATTGAAGATCTAGATGAAAATAATAAAAGATTGGATGATCTTGTGGAACAAGAAAAAATTGGTGAGGATGGGTGTTAGATAGTGCTGAGGATATGAATATTGATTGTGGTACAAGTGATATGTCTTTAATCCTATAATTTTATTACTCATTGTATTTTTTTCTTATTTTATGGCTGTTACATCAATCTAGGGATGCCATAGAAGAAAAATATTTGAGGACAAACAATATGCAAGGAAATTCGTGCAAGAACTTTAGATGAAAGAGAGGTGGTGACATTTGATTTAGGACAAGTAGTGGGACCAATTAACAAGGCAGTATCTAATTTAAGCAACTTCATATGGAACAGTTGCAAGGAATCCCAAATTTATAACCTTGATGTACACTAGTTGGCATGTTTTTCCAAATAAAACTAAAAAACGCATGTGAGATTATGTCAATGTAAGAAAAATTAATATTTGAGATTGTACATATGTTTTATTTATTACTAACCGAAACTTAATATATTTATTTTGTATAGTCAAAATTCCTGATTCCAAAGGAAGGACAGAAGTGGGTGATGGATGGTCTTCGTGATGCTTGGAGGCGACACAAGAAAGAAGTTAAAAAGAGATGTTTCAATAAAGAACTTACTGATGAAGAAATGCTAGCAAAATATCCCGGTGGCTTTTCAGCTATTCACTTACGTCAGTTGATCGAGTATTGGAAGCTCTTAGATGTTTAAGTGATATTAAAGTAATACATATCTACTCTTGACATATTTTACATATTTAATTTATTTTCTCTTTTTTGGCCTTGAGCGAGGTAAATTCTCAAAATAGGAAAAAACAAAAGTGGAGACATCGAATAGGATCTGTTAATTTTACAAGAGTACGTGTGGCATTGGTAATATTAGTAGACGCTTTTAAAAAAAAATATTTTTCAATTTCTTTTTTACTTTATCATAACATATTGATGTTTGTTTTTACTTTAATTTGATAAAATTTATAGCGTGGGACCAAAGAAAATAATGAGCAACCATCAAAGGATCAAATATTTGTTGCAACTTATACAAAGATGGGGAAAGAAGTTCAAGTAGATACCCAAATTGCAATAGTAAGTAGTTGATTTCTACCGTAGCTAAGTTCATATTCGGTGAGCGCAATATAAGACTATGACAATTACAGTCTTGCAACCTGGAATTTCTTTATAGCTTTCCTCACATATTACAAATCTGTTGAAAGAGAATACAGTTCATTTGCTAGGCTGCAATAAGTATGACTCTCTCCTATGTCCTCTCAGATCAGTAACCGCAGAATCTTGAGACATTAAAGAGATAGAGACGGACGAGGAGGTTACCATTATTTAAGATGGCAGTTGTGTGTCTTTAGATTAGTTGACATATATGTAGATGTTTAAGCCTTTATACATGCTTAATTATGTAGATGTCTTTATACATGTGTAAGCCTTTATATGTAGATATATCCCCATATAAAACGAGAATTCACAGAAAGGTGAAATAAATAATAGAGCTAAGACGCCTTAGTCTCATAAGTGTCACTATAGACAAATAAAAGATCAAACACATTGCTTAGTTCCTCAAAGTTGCTGAAGATAAGGGATACGTGTTCTTCTCACAAATTATGTTGTGTTCATCATCTCCCCATGGAATTTCACATATCCCTATCGTCGTACTTTACATCCTACCAGATTGGAATAATAATGTTAGTAGTACATAACTTATTTTTTTGGTTAGTCTCCAACATATGTTTAGATGGCTTTGGAGATCGCATAAACAGACGTAGAATACGAATAGCCCCCTGCATTGAATGGCATAGGAGGCGTTAAACCAAACACAGAAGTTGTTTTCTGAATCATGTTATTGTTCTGGTTTATTCTGCTAATAATGTATGAATTACTGTATCAATTCTTCTGAGTTAATGCCTATCAACTATTTTATTGCCCAAGATTTCATTTTACTGCTCAAGATTTCATTTATCATCCGTAGTATCTACAACTACTTTGCAGCATTGTTTAACTCTCTTCCTCTTAGCTGGTGCAACCACTGGAGATGCAGGGGGTCATTGATTGAGTACTATACCCAACCTCTTCTCCCTTATAACTAGCTTGATTTTATTTAGTATAGTTCTTTTGGGTTTGGAGCGACCTAAAATTGTTAACCATTTTTTATTTATGCCCTGGGACTCATGAGGAGGAGCCTTTTTTTTCTTTGAAACATGATTTCCTTGGTATGCAACACAACAACGACTTCCAGAAAAATAGGATCTGCAGATTTCCTTGTCCATTAAACAACAGATTTCTTCTCCTGACAGCTATTGTTTTATTTTTTTTGACAGTTTGAACTTTAGAATTGTCAAAATGCTAGAAAAA
The DNA here is from genome assembly GCA_030864225.1 of Capsicum baccatum var. pendulum. Taxonomy (NCBI): domain Eukaryota; kingdom Viridiplantae; phylum Streptophyta; class Magnoliopsida; order Solanales; family Solanaceae; genus Capsicum; species Capsicum baccatum. Next base: position 235,249,846 of record CM061552.1, read on the forward strand.
CACCAGATGATGCATTCATGATAGTGTTTGGAAAGAAGAAGCCTAGTCGAATTAGAGGCTATAGTAGATCAGTGACAACAACTTCTCTGAAAAAAGATGAGGAAATGAACGAGCTTAAACAAAAGCATGCTAATGAAGTCACTTCTACGAAGCAAGAAATTATAAGTGAAATGAGAGAAGAAATGTGTTATTTTTTTAGTCAATTGGTGCAAAACAATCTTGGATTGAATTTTCAAGATATACCAGAGAGTGACGGTTCTAACATTTCTTCACCTGATGCGAGTAATGCACAAACTATAAGAGGAAAAATTCTTTCAAATTCTTCCGACTTGGCTCATACTTCGGTCATGAAAAGGTACGTTATCTAACAAATTCACAAGAAACTTAAATCCTAAACTTTTAACTTGATTGAATGGATTAAAGAAACTTTGAATTCATATACTTCCTCATTCAAGATTGAAAAAATATTTGTATATTTACTGAGCATAATTTTACTTTAATTTTTTGTTTAGTTTAGAATGTGTAAGAACAATGCGGGGGATCAAATTTGAATGGTGGGCGCCACAACTTAACTTGATCTAGATTGAAGTGAATGATGAAGAATTTTTAAAATATTTTGATATACGTTTAAATACATTTGGTTTTGTGTGGAACTTTGTACAAATCTTTAAAATGTTGTTTTCTAATTAGTATGTAAAAGACGCATTTTTTTTGAAGTTCATTGCAAATCTATGCACTTGAATTATTCATTAGCTAATGGGTGCGTGAGATTATATATAAATATGTATGTTTATGTAATGTGCTTAGTGATGTATACATTCTGACAAAAATAATTATTTTTTAATTAAAAATTATGTACTAACATTTTATATACCTAATGTCATTTGTGTAAAATATGGCTTGAACTATCAAAATTTAGGCAATGTTGCTACACTTTAAAAGTGTGGCTTTTTAATTAAATTATGGCATGTATTTAAAATCTACTTAAACTTTACAAGTATTATCATAGAGGATGTATAAAAGGCTACGATTTTAAAGTGTCACTAATAATAAAGAAAAGGCCACGTTTTTTAAGTGTTGTTATAAAGGTGTTATAAAAGGCTACGCTTGTGAAGTGTGCCCAATAGCAAAACAAAGGCAACACTTGTAAGTGTACCCAATATCAAATAAAAGTGTTGCCAATAACAAGTTGCAAAACGTGGTTTTTAAATGTAGCTGATATGACAACACTTGAAAAGCGTGACCTTTGATTAAAGGTTACGCCTTTTTAGGCAACCCCCAAAAAGTGTTGTTTAAAGTTCGAAAGCGTAGCGTTTGATCAAAGGCCACACTTTCTGCTATTTTAGGCCACACTTTACAAGAGTGGCAATAGGACTAAATTGTTGTAGTGTTACTTTCGTTTATAACAGTCAAACAAGATCTAAACGTCAAATGTCAATATATATACATAACAACACCTTGCTATAGTAGCCATAAAGACAAATGGAGTTACTATAGAGAGGTATGAATGTGTCATCTTTTACTTGTCTAGTATAGAAAATAAAGAAATAATTTATCACTGAATTTTTAATACCTTAGTATTGACTATAATCATTTTTCATAATATTGAATTTATTATCTTTAAAAAAATTAAATAATAATATTATTTTATTTATTATTTAATAGGTGTGATACATCAATGTGGGTATACTTTCTCAGTCTCAGTTTATGCGGCACCATTTTTTTTATTTCATTTCAAAAATAATATTTCCTAACTATAATTAGAAATAATTTTAACTTTAAGATATTGATTTATCCTTAATGCAATAATTTATGGTTATAAAAATACCTAAAATTATTTTAGTTTACGGATTTTAATTTTTTTTTGTTTTGAAGCCGTATTAAATAAAAGCGTGGCATGTAAAATAAAAAATAACTAAAAAAAAAACTCCTTCTGTCCAAAAGCATACCAAAATTTCCTCTGACCAAAACCGAAGTTCCTCCTTAGTTCTTGCACCCAAAAGAAAACAGCTGCAGCTTTTCTATTAAAGGCAAAAAAATTCATCGTGCTGCCGCCGCCGCTGCCGTAAGGAAAATGTTTTCAGGTAATGTTTTTAAGTTATTTTTAATTTTTTTCTTCTATATATAGTTTATACATTTTGTAGTAATTTTTTTCGTTAATCTTTTACTTAATTTTTTGTTAACTTAATAAGGATTAATATATGACATTTTTAATCCTAATATCTCTCTTTGCTTGTTGGGTCAAATATCCTTCCATATTGGGTTTGGATTATTTTGGTGTTACCTTTGAGGTTTTGAACTATTAAATTTGAGGTTTCTCTTTTTGAGAAGGTATTTGTGACTTTTTTGGCTTTCTATAATTAGAATTTACTTTCTAAATCTGATGGCTTGAAGTTTACTTCTCCTCTCCATTTTTTTTTTATTCAGTACACTAAAATAGTTGTCTAACTTTACTTGTCCTTATGTCTATTTAATACTTGTTACTCCCTCCGTTTCACAATAAGTGAATCGTTGGGGCAATTTTAGTATTTCAAAATAAGTGAATGATTCACAATTCAAGTAAATGTAGGAAATTTTTTCCAAATTTACCCAACATTAAATATGCATTGAGAGTGATTTACTTTTTGAAGAAGGTAAAAATGAAAAAACATCATAAATTTATGTCTTTGCTTTTTTTCTCAACATGTGTGCTAAAATCCAACAATTAATTTATTGTAGAACGGAGGGAGTATTAGATACTTATTTACAAACACTCAGATAACTCATCATTAATACAAGTGATATGGTAAAATTATTATTTTATTTATTGGTTTATAAGGATTGTGTTAAGTCAAACTTGAACAAGTAAAGAGGAACCGAAGGAGTAAAATGGTCTTTCCTGTGAATCTTTGTTTCCTAGTCAGATATGTTTCGTTGTGCAAGATTCACAGCTAGAGTTCTGACCTATGGTCTCTATACAATGGCGGATCCATGTTTTAAAGTTTAAAGGTTCCTACCATGACCTAAAATTAATCTACAATTTAACAATTGGCACAACCAAATATTTATAGATTTTTAATGAACTTTTTAAGACATATACAGGGTAATACGCAAAAGTTACTGCATTCATGTGAACCATCTGCCCTCGCCTCTATACTATGAACTTCTTGCTATTAAGAAGTTATATCGGCTATAAACACTATTTTGTTCCTATTAACAGACATCTACTTCTTTCACTGGTGTTTTCCTCAGTTAGGGGGTTGGGATTAACTGTGAGGGAGACAGGCGAGTTTGAATCTTGTTATTTACCGTACTTAATGTATTCATGCTTTATCTAGTGTGTTAAAAAGGGGAGAAAAAAAAAACTGTGGTAGATGATGAGACCGTATTTGATTTTTATGCAGTGATTGTTTTTGCAGACTTTTCATCCTAAACTACTTGCTGCAAGCAGAGGTTCGCTCGGTATTGATTGTCACAAACAGATAATGGCTTTTTGTTGTTTAAGAACTTCTCATATTGGCCATTTTTTTGGCAACATGGCTGCTAGGCGCCTGCATTTTTTATTGGCAGTAAATAATAGCAGTGTCTCTTACAGCAGTAGGAGCATTGAGAATGTTAGAAAAGCCAACTTTAGTTTGAGAAGTAGACACCAACCCCACAACTTCATGTTATCTTAATGTTTTAGAATTATTATTGCTAAGAGGAGTGGACATTCCAGTCCATATGAAAGATTTGATTTAGAAGGTTTTCACATTTTATCATTTGCACGTTTCTCTTCCAAAACTACTTCTCCCGGACCGTCTTTTGATAACACTAAGGGAAAGGAACAAACTGTGGATACTGTTGATTTTTCAGAAGGAACAATACACCCGAAGCTGAATTCGGGATCATTTTGCCTGCCTCATCCTGCTAAAGCAAAAACTGGTGGAGAGGATGCTCATTTCATTTGTGGTCATGCACAAGCTATAGGTGTAGCTGATGGGGTCGGTGGATGGGCTGATCTTGGTATTGATGCAGGGGAATATGCCCATGAATTAATGTCTAACTGTATGTCTGTGATACAAGAGGAACCTAAGGATTCCATAGACCTTATCAAGGTCCTGGGGAAAGCTTACATGAGAACAAAAGCAAGAGGTTCTTCAACTGCTTGTATCATTGCACTCACTGATGAAGGTCTTTATGCCGTTAATTTAGGAGACAGTGGATTTATGTTGGTTAGGCATGGATATGCTATCTTTAAATCCCCTGCACAACAACACGGTTTTAATTTCCCATATCAACTGGAAGGCAGCAGTGTTGGTGATTCGCCTAGCTTGGCCCAAGTGTTTAAAGTTTCAGTAGCTCCAGGAGATGTCGTAATTGCTGGCACTGATTGACTTTTTGACAATTTATATGATGCGGATATCACAGGAGTTGTGGTTTATGCTGTGGAAGCTGGCTTATAGCCGCGGATGACAGCTCAAAAGATAGCAGCATTGGCACAGCAACGAGCAATGGATCCAACTGATCCGACGCCTTTCGCTGATGCAGCCAAAGAGGCTGGATTTGAGTACCATGGGGGGAAACTTGATGACATAACCGTAGTTGTTTCTTATGTAACTAACAATGCTAGTCCATAATGTGTTAAGAGTTTTGAAGACATGGGAAATTGGGAAAATTGAAATTGGGGTCCTTGGTTTGAGCCTCGAATTTTGAGGTTGTTGAAGCATGTGTGCAGCTGATTGAGAGTTATAGAACTTTTTGCTCTTGGATTGCCAAAAGGACAACTGATGAAATGAAAGTTCCGGTGCTGCATATTGGCTCCTTTGTTCGTCAATTGTTTTAGTTCCTAGATTGATATGGGTTGTCGCTGTCGAGCTCATTTCCGAACTTATGGGACATAGGCATGTTTAATATTGTATACAAGGACATAATGGTTAGAAGTCTTAGTTGATACATTGTTCTTGTCGACATTGATGGGCATTAAGACACTGCTATCTGAAAGTAATCTTTCAGTCTGTATGGTTTGTTTTGTAAGCCAGTTATAGGACTAGCTATACTCACTTGAGGATCGTGAGAACGCAACTTATTGGTTGAATTCATTGAAAGATGGTAACATCAAGATCGGGTAAACTACATAATAAAAGACCTCATAGTGGGTGACCTTGTTCTTTTATCCCCATAACAAAAGTCCTACAAAATTAGCCTTACCTCTCTTCATTTTTTTTTTTTTTTTTTAACGTATAGGATTTTTACCTATTTACCCCTCTATACCTCAAATAACTTTAAACAACTCTCCGTATTTATTTATCTTTCAATCTCTAATTTTTTTCTCCTTTTTTATTTTACTTTGATTTTTATTTTTTATTTTTTTCAACCGTTACTTTTTTTTCCTTTTCTCCTCACTCCTTTCTTTCCCCTTTTTATTTCTCTTTTAAAAAAAAATTCTCAACATTTATTTTTTGTGTTATTTTTTTGGGAAAAAGAATAAAAAATATACTTAATTTTTGATGAAATTTGCTATAACACGGCTCAACTTTGTGAGGGTCCTATGACCCCTCTTGACTATTTATTATCATATTTTTGGGACATATTTATTCAGTTCGACCACTTCAGACCTTCACGTGCTTATTGTGTGTAGTAGTGGTCCAGCTGAACAAATATACACCACATAAATACTGTAATAAATAGTAGAGGAGGGTCATAGGACCCTCGCAAAGTTGAGGCATGTTACGATAAATTTCGCCAAAGTTTAGGTATATTTTGAACCTTTTTTTCTACATTTCTTTCAACCTCTTTTTTTTTTTTTTTTTAGATTTTTTCCTTTTCTCCTCTCACTTTCTATCTTTTCTTTTGTTTTAAATATTCTTTCTTAATTCTTTTTATTTTTTCTCAACTCTTATTATTACTTGTTTACGCCTATTGAAAAGAGTTACACTACCACATTATGTTTTGATTTATGAGGTGTTCTATAAATCTTGTCTTAGAAGCAGGACTTAGCCCAAAGACCTTGAAACAACAAGTTATGTCCCATGGGCAAGAGCTGACACTGTCACATTGTGTTTTGATTTATGAGATATTCAATAACTATTATTTTAAAGGTAAGACTTAGCTCAAAGATTTTCAAACAACTTATGCCTCATGGGTAAATATTGGTACTACCACATTGTGTTTTGATTTATGAGATGCTCTATAACTCTTGCTTTAGAGACACGATTTAGTCTTAGGACCATCAAACAAAGTATGCTTGTTTAAGGGAAGGGTTGTTGTTTGAAAGTCCTTTGAGATAAGTCCACATTGTGTTTTGATTTATGAGATGTTCTATAATTATTGTTTTAGAGGAAAGACTTAGTCCAAAGACTTTCAAACAACAACTTATGCCTCATGGGCAAATATTGATACTACCACATTGTCGTTTGATTTATGAAATGTTCTATAACCTTGCCTTAGAGGCATAATTTAGCCCTAGGACCATCAAACAGAGTGTGCTTGTTTAAGGATGTGCTTGTTGTTTGGAAGTCCTTAAGGATAAATCTTGTCTTTAAGACAAGAGTTATAGAACATCTCATAAATTAAAATACAATGTGGTCGTGTCAATTTTTTTTCATGAGGCGTAACTTATTTTTTAGAAGGAATCAAAGAAATGAAAAAGAAAGATAATTAAAGTTGAGGAAGATTAAAAAATGTAGAGAAAATATTTTAAAACAAAAGAAAAAAGAAAAAGCAAAGAAAAAATAAAATTTGAGAGGAGAAAAATAAAAAAAGACTAAAATAAATAAAGATTGAGAAAAAAGAAAAAAATGTAGAAGAAAAAAATAAAGGCTGAGAATTTTTCTTTTTCAAAAAAAAAAAAAGAAAACAAATTCGAAGGAAAATAAAAAAGAGAAAAAAAATAGAAATGAGAGGAGAAAAAAAAAGTAATGGTTGGGAAAGTAAAAAAAAAAGAGAAAATAAAAAATAAAAATTGAAGTAAAATAAAAAAAGAGAAAAAAAATAGAAGTTGAAAGATAAATAAATAGGGATAATAGTCCGAAAAATACTTGTACTTTACCTAAATTTATAGTTGCGCATACTATACTTTACGGGGATCCTATTATCCACCTAGAGTATTTTTTCGTATTTAAATGACATATATCTGACCACTTGGACCATTGCGTGTAAGTCACGCGCATTGAGCGCGTGAGAGTGTAAAAAAATTGTTATAAGCGTTTTTTTTGGTCACATAACCCCTCAATTTTCTTTATTTTACACATAAATCTTTCTTCTACTTTTCTCCTAATTTCATCTCCATTGTTGAAGGTAAGATCTCCATTGTTAAAGGTAAGATTTTTTCGTCAAAAATTCTGATATCTTTCTTGGTTTTCTTTGTTTGTTTAAAACTTCTTCTCACTATTTTTTAATTTCTTCTCACTAATTTTAAATTTCTAATTTTTGAAATTAGGATTAGCCATGAATTCTATACTTCTTTTGGTAGAATATATGAATGTGCCAATTTGTGGACCTTGTACCATTAGTGCAGATTCTGCAGATGATAACCCAAAAAAGTTTCTTATAGTAGATCAATCGTATGAAAAGGCTGGAACATAATTACGTGCACCCAACTGATTAATATAAAATTTAATCAGTTGCGTGAAAACAGTCCGTTGCTCAAAACAAGCTGAGCACGCATTTGCTATCTGAAAGACAATATCATCAAATTATTACAAAAGTATGAACTAAATAAAAGTCAAATTTCAAGAATTAAGAATCAAGATTTTGGTGAATAAATGCTGAAAAGAATAAGAATGGAGAAGAAAGTAAATAAAAATTAATTTTCAAGAAAAAATACATGTGTAAAAATGAAATTGGCGCGTATATTACACTTTCTACTTCAAAAATTGGGTATAGCATTTCTGGGGGGGGGGGGAGGGGGAGATTAATTCCACTTTAAAATAATTCAGGGAGTTAATAGGACCTCCGAAAAGTTCAGTATGCGCAACCGCAAATTTAGGCAAAGTACAAATATTTTTTGGACTATTATCCCTTTTCCGCAAAGTTCAGTATGCGCAACTGGAAATTTAGGCAAAATACAGGTATTTTTAAAACTATTATACCAAAATAAATATGGAGAGTTGTTTAAAGTTATTTGAGATATAGAGGGGCAAATTGATAAAAGTCATATACATAAAAAAAAAAAAAAAAAGTAAAACTAATTTTGTATGACTTTTGTTATGGCCTATGGAGGACAAAAAGGCAAATTCACCCACTATGAGGGCTATTTATATAGTTAAAATTACATGAGATGGCCCTCTCATAGTTGGTGAGTTTGTATTTTTGTCCTCCATAAAAAAGTTTTTAAAAACTAGCCATATTTTCATTTTATATATAGAACAAGTATATTCTTTCTCTACACCTCAATTGTTTGTACACATTCCATGTTCATTTATCTCTCAACTTCTATTTTTATTTCTTCTTTTTGTTATTTCTTTTGTCTTTTTCCTTGATTTTTATTTTTTCTTATTCTAAATCATTTGTCTCAACCTTTATATATTTTTTTTCTTTTTTCCTCAAATATTATTTATTTTTTATTTCTCTTTTTTTAAAAATTTATTTGTCTCAACCTTTATTTTTATTTTTATTTTGTTTTTATCTTTTCTCTTTTTCTACTGTTTTTTATTTTTCTCATACTTTATTTTTATTTTTTCTTCTCAGTTTTGTTTTTCTCAATCTATATTTTTTTCTTTTTTTTTGTGTGTGTTTATTCTTCTCATTTTCTTCTCCTTTCTTTTTTCTTTTTTTGTCAATCTTTATGTTTTCTCTATTCTTTTTCATTTTTTTCTCAACTTCTATTATATTTTGCTAATGAATAAAAAGTTGGATAATCCACGAAGAGGATCTTCTTTCTTTGACATCGAAGTAAATTTAAGGGTCTGCTTGTTGTTTGAAAGTCTTTTGGGATATGTCTTTCCTTTAAGACAAGAGTTATAAAATATCTCATAAATTAAGACACAATGTGGTAGTGTCAAGTCTTGTCCATGGTGTAACTTGTTGTTTGAAAGTTCTTGAACTAAGTTTTGCCTCTAAGGCAAGAGTTATGACCATAACTTGTTGTTTAAAAGCTCTTGATTTATAGAACATCTCATAAATCAAGACATAACGTGGAAGTGTCAACTCATGCCCATGAAACATAACTTATTGTTTAAAATTTCTTAGCTTAAGTCTTGCCCCGGAGGAAAGTTTATAGAGCCTCCTGAAAATAAAAACACAATATGGTAACGTTAGTTCTTGCCCGTGGGGCGTAGCTTGTTTTTTGAAATCTCTTGGTCTATGTCCTACCTCTAATGCAAGAGTTATAGAATATCTCATAAATCAGTACCCAATATGGTAGTGCCAACTCTTACCCATGGGGCATAACGTTCTGTTTGATGGTCCTAGGGCTAAATTGTGCCTCCTAAGGCAAGAGTTATAGAGCACCTCATAAATCAAAACATAATATGGTAGTATTAACATTTCCCATGGGGCATAAGTTGTTGTTTGAAAGTCTTTGTACTAAGTCTTACCTCTAAAACAATAGTTACAGAACATCTCATAAATCAAAACACAATGTGATAGTGTCAACTTTTGTCAATGGGATATAACTTGTTGTTTAAAAGTCCTTGAGCTAAGTCCTACCTTTAAGACAAGATTTATGAAATATCTCATAAATCAAGACACAATGTGGTAGTATCAACTCTTTTCCATGTGACGTAACTTAGTTTTTGAAAGGAATCGAAGAAAAGAAAAAAGAAAAAGAATACAAGTTGAGGTAAAATAAAAAATGAAGAAAAAATTATTAAAACAAAAGAAAAGATAAAAATCAAAGAAAAAAATAAAAAAATAAAAAATAGAAGTTGAGAGGAGAAAAGGGAAAAAAACTAAAAGGAAAAAAAGATTGAGAAAAAAGAAAAAATATAGGAAAAAAACAAAAATAAAGGCTAAGGAAAAAAATCAAAAAAGAAAACTAATTAAGTGAAAAATGAAAAAGATAAAAAAAAAATAGAAGTGAGAGGATAGAAGGAAAAAAAGTATTGGTTGAGAAAAACTAAGAAAAAAGAGATAGAAGAGAAAAAATAAAAATCAAAGTAAACTAAAAAAAGAGAAAAAAAATAGAAGTTGAAACATAAATAAATATGGAGAGTTGTTAAAGTTATTTGAGGAATAGAGGAGTAAATAGGTAAAGTCCTATACATAAGAAAAAAAATAAGGCTAATATTGTAGGACTTTTATTATGGGGGACAAAAAAGTAAAGAAACCCACTATGAGGGCTATCTATGTAGTTTACCGATTTGAAAAGTGCATAAATAGACAACTCAAATCTTGGCAAACTCCAGAAGGCCAATAGGGGCAAACATCAGAAGGCCAAAAGCGGCCCAAATCTTACTTCCTCCTTTATTTGCAATTCACCACAACTTAAGTTACCTAAAATACTAAAAATCTCTTCACTTTGTAAAAATTTCAAATAGCCGTAATTTACATTCTCTCTTTTTAAATTTTCAAATACATAACTTCTTCCCTAAATTTTAGGATATATTAATTGCCCCCCTAAAATTTTCTGAATATCTTCTCTTCACCAATTTAATACCATTAATACCATAATTTGAGTTATTTTTTATAATCTACTTTAAGTACTACTTAAATCTTGATTCATGTCCTCTCACTCTATATAGAAAGATGTAATTTGCCATGTTTCTTTATTATTCTATTACTAATACTTAATCATGTGCAATCTCGTATTCAAAAGAGAATCGTATAAAGGTAAAGGAACTTTAATATAGCTAAGTGAAAAGTTGCTAAAATTGCAACATTTGATGCTTACATAGGCCAAGTCACACAATTATCAACTAGTTCATAAAATCAATAATTGCTGACATTGAAAAATATTTTTTTTTAAAAAAAGAAAGAAGAAACAATCAAAGATCAAACGATACACATAATAATATACCAAGTATAATTATAGTAGAATTTTAGAAGTAATTGAGAGCATGAATATATGTATACCTTATTTCTAGCTATTTTTTTAGGATAAAAATACTTTTTTTCAATAGATCTTCGTCTAAAAAAAAGAAGTATTTCAAAATCGTTTTTAAGGGAAGAAACAACTACAAGAGTAAATATTTAAAACATTTGTCCAATACAAATGCATATTTTGTATCTCTTATATTTACGTTTTTTATAGAAAAAAGTATAATGTAATGTATTTACACTGAGATATAGACTTATTTACTAAATATACATAATATATCTTAGTTCTTTGTGTCTGATACAAATGCATATGTTGTATCTCTTATATTTATATTTTTTTATTGAAAAAAGTATAATATAATGTATTTACACCAAGATCCATAATTATGTACTGAAGATACATATATCTTAGTTCTCTACGTTTGATACAAATGCATATTTTATACCTCTTATATTTATATTTTTTATTGAAAAAAGTATAATGTAATGTATTTACACTAAAATACATAAATAACAAATGAAATTAAACATTAGTAATGTGTCTTAGGTATTAACGAGGTTATGTATCTCTACATTTACATACAAAAATAATGTTTAGCAAATGTTTTTACCCTAAATGCATATGTTAGATGAGTATTATACCACCAATTCTAGTTATGTGTCAAATGCGTCTTATCATTTATAATAAGTATCTCTAATATAACATGTATCTATTGTTATATTGAATTGATATATATAAACAACAATTATTGTCTTGTACAAAAATAATGGCTAGTAATCAAATGATTCACAATATTGGTTGATTAAGTTACATTGCTATACAAAGAATTTAATGTTGAAAACAATATGTATCTAATAACACGAAAAATAATCTAAACGTCATTATATTCAGAAATATTTTTTCAACAAAGATTCATCAATACAACTAAAAATATATATCAGATACATAAATATGGAGACTGAAACATTATACATTAATAACATCATTACAAAATTATTGTAGTTACGTATATATAAAATTTAAATACAAATGTGTTGTACAATAAATACGTAACAAACATGAAATATCGTCACGATCCAAACTAGAGACTGACCGTGATGGGTATATCAAGTCCACCGGAGATTGGCGACCACCCTTGTGCACCTAATCAAACAACACAATATCCTTAATGTGGGATAATTCTGAACATATAACAAGATAAGTTTAAAGAATAAAGGGTATGTCTATAAACGATAACCAATGACCGACCAATATCGCCCAAGTTCACAGTAATCCAACAAAGCCTTCTAGCATTGCAACCAAAACCAGTCTTCATCGGTACATGTCCCCGACTCTGATAGATGACAATGAAAATTAAATGTTAATGATAATGAAAACTCTTAATTTTAGTCTATGATAATAACAGATGAAATATCTAATCTTTCGAATAATGGAAGCTTACCACTTCATGACAACGAACCAATCCAATCCATCTAACTCTGCGCAAGAAAAGTAGAAGTATCTTCGATGCCTGCATCGGGTGGGAATACAACATCCAGAGACGGTTAGTGGGGTAAACACTAGCATGTAACTCGAGGATAAAGATAGCATAATGTCGTGAGCAACAGTTCAAAAACATTCAAAATCAATGCACATAATCAAATGCATATATATATATCACTTATTGGGATAGGGAACAAGGATTAACATGCACTTTACAACTTTAGCATGGATTGTGTACCGCAACCGTCATAACATAAGAAGGCACCTACGGGCTATATGAGTCCATCTCTCCCCCAACTGGTAGGGCCCTAGTACGTTTGACCGAATGAACCAGAGGGTATACATATGCACTATAGGGGATACAAACCTCACGACATATCAAGGTGATACAAGAACCAAATCATGTAGTATAATACGGGGGATTCGAACCTCCCAATCATATAATAATAATAATGGGGACTCGAACCACCCGGTCATATAGACCCCCGCATCGACAACTGTGGTTTCTAGTATTGGTCCTTCAAGACCTCCACTTTCACAACTCATTTACACAACCCTCATTAAAGCCCAATTTAAATAGTTATCACACATTCTCGTTCATTGAACCATGGCACAGATTGTTGGTATCGTCACACCAACTGCACTTGCAAGGTAACATCAACATGCCAATCCAATTACATCACTTGGGGGAATTCACCACCCCTTGGTTCAATTTAAAAATCATTATGCCCCCTTGGTTCAATTTAAAAATCATTATGCTTCATTAGTTTTTCACCTTTGGCAATAGTTCAAGAGTAGTTCAATATATATACTTTTCATATTCAAAGAACAATTTCACAATATGGGGCTGAGGTTATAACCACTTCAAAAGTCACAAGTTTGGGAAAATCATAATCCCTTAGTTTATTCACCATACCCATGCATCAAATTAATTTTAAAATCACCATTTAAACGTAACCCATGTAGGGATAAACATGAAACATCACATAAACAACAATTGTTCAAGACCCTCAACCCATGTTTCAAAACCAACATCAATACCATATGAAGAACACTTTTTTTTAAACATATGCTTTTAACAAATTAGCAATTAGGAAAGACTAACATGCCTGAAATACCAAGTTTCACTGAAAGAATTCAACCCTTAAGCCCTTGGATGACCTACTTCATGAAAATCCTAAGTATGGCTGCATGAGGGAATTTAAGAGAGCTTTGAAAGTGTTTGAGTATGTTATGAATGAGAAATAACCCTTCTTAAGTGCTTTATAAATGTGGAGTTTTAATTGGATGAGAAGGGAATTGTCCAAAGAGCCCTCAATTTAAAAACTGAAATTTAGTCGTTAGTTACTATGGGTCACTATACGACTCGTATAGGCTCATAACGACTTGTCACCACAAGTCGTAGCCAAGACAGTCTCCAAGGCAGTCCCAATCTGTTGACCCTACAACTCAACCTATATGACTCATAATGGGACCCTACGACTAGTAAGGTCCAGTTGTAGTCAACCTAGCAACTATTTAGGGTATATAGCGGACACCCTACAATTTGCACGTAATGACTCATGTAAATCCTTACGACTCATAGTGAGCCACTCGTACTAGAGCAAAACTCAGCCGCACATTTACTAATTTTATTATGATTTGAGTCCAACGATTCATCAAGACCCCCTACGACTCGTCAGGGGAGTCGTAGTCAGGACAATGAGGATAAAATTTTAAAAATTTTCAAGGACCAAAAACCTGAGTCATTACATACTCCGCCCCTTAGGATCATTTTTCCTCGAATGATAGGGCAAGACATTTATTAGCACGATTTAACCCCACATACAACACACTTACCTTTAACAAAAACAGAAAACAAAGATATTAAGGAATACACATACCTTAAGCACGATTATCCAGAATGAAAAACAAGAAAGGATACTTGGACTTCATGTCCTCCTCGTCTTCCCAAGTAGCTTCCTTGACCTTTTGGTTCCTCCAAAGAACCTTTACCGATGCCATATCCTTGGTCCGTAACTGACAGACTTGCCGATCCAAAATCTCAATCGAGACTTTCTCATAGGATAGGGAATCCGAAATACCTACCTCCTCCAAATAAACAACCGTCAAAAGATCACCCACGTACTTTATCAAGATCAAAACATGAAACACCGGGTTAATAGAGCTCAAACTAGAAGTAAGCTTTAATTCATATAAAATATTACCACCCTCCTTCAAAACCAAGTACGGACTAACATAACTGGGACTGAGTTTCCCCTTCTTACCAAACCACATCCCTTCATGGGAGACACCTTCAAGAATACCTAACCACCAACACTGAACTCCAACTCCCTTTGCCTCACATCCACATAGGACTTTTGGCGACTTTGGGTGGCCTTAAGTCTATCTCGAATCACCTTCACCATCTCTATGGCTTGGTGAACCAAATCAGGACCAAATAGCTTATTTTCACCGACTCAAACCACCCGATAGGAGACCTACACCTCCTACCATATAAGGCCTCAAATAGGTCCATACCAATGCTAGAGTGATAACTACTGTTGTAGGTAAATTCTGTGAGAGGCAAGTGGTTAACCCAACTACCACCAAAATAAAAAACATAAGCCCAAAACATATCTTCTAAGGCCTAAGTTTTCCTTTCTGTTAGCCCATCCATCTGCGGGTGGAAAGTGGTACAAACGGTTACCTTAATCCCAAAACCTCGTTGAAATGACCTCCAAAAGTGAGATGAGAACTGATTAGCCCAATCAGCTTAGATGGAAACTAGAGTACCATGCAACTTTATGATCTTCCCTATGAATAACTTGGCATAATCATCTGAAGAGAATTTCGTCCTCACTGGTAAGAAGTTATTAGACTTAGTTATCCTATCTACGTTGACCCAAATTGAATCAAATTACTAGCGAGACCATGGAAGTTCGGTAACAACATCCATATTAATTATCTACCATTTCCATCGAGCCTCAAGTATTCCACCTTCACTTGCTGACACACCATGTACTTAGACACAAAATTGGCCACATCCATCTTCATATTATTCTACCAATAAATCTCCTTAAGATTATGATACATTTTTGTCAAACGAGGATGAATAGTAAAATGAAACTTATGAGCTTCGACCAAAATTCTTCCTTGTAACCCATCAATATTAGGAACATATAATCTACCTTGATACCTTACGATACCATCACCATCAATCTCTAAAATCATTACTTTTTTCCTACCTATATCATTCTTGATTTGTATCAAGATAGGATCCAACATCTGTTTCTCTTTCACCTCAGGACTAAGAGATGACTTAGCCACCTTTTGAACAATCACACCACCATTTTTGGAGTCTATAAGACGAACTCCAAGATTAGACAAATGGTGAATATCCTTTACCAAATCCTTCTTTTTTTTTGCTCATATGAGATAAACTTCCCATAGACAACCTACTAAGAGCATTAGCAACCACATTAGTTTTTCCTAGATGATAGTGGAGACTCATTTCATAGTCCTTGAGCAACTCAAGCCATCTCATTTGCTTGAGATTTAGCTTCTTTGTAGTGAACATATATTGCAAAATTTTATGGTCGAAATAAATATCAACATGGATCCCACACAATAAATGTCGCTAGATCTTTAATGCAAACACTACAGCTAACAATTTTAAATCATGGGTTGGGTAATTCTTCTCATGGACTTTTTATTGTCTAGAGGAATAAGCAACCACCTTTCCATACTGCATCAACACATAACCAGGCCCACCCGAGACGCATCATAATAGACAACAAAGCCATCAGTGCCCTTAAGTAGAGTTAAGACCGGAGCCAAAGTCAACCTATCTTTCATCTTCTCGAAACTACCCTCACAAGCTTTATACCATAAGAATTTCACCTTTTTCTGAGTCAACTTAGTTAATGGGGCAGCAATAGAAGAGAAACTTTCCACAAACCTTCAATAATAGCTGGATAAACCCAAGAAGCTCTAAATATCGGATGGAGTCATGGGTCTAGGCCACTTCTTAACCACTGCAACCTTCTATGGATTGATGATAGGCGAATTTACGCGCCTATATCAATATATTTTGCCCATATTTTAGCTTAGTTGTGAGAACTAATTATCTATTTCATGCACGTTTAGTCCTTTTTCCTGTAATCGAGCTAACAAATATGATTAGGAAAGTTTCAGGTATAAATGATGCAAAATACAGCATTTTATGGCTTACTTGACACAAAAGAAAGCTCACAAACGAAGTAGAAAGGAGCTGGACGCCTAAAGGACCAAATCTGCTGCATGGAAAATCTGTCCCGGGCTAAAACAACAATTCTGAAGACTTTGGGGACTTACAGATACAAAGCTGGATTTTTACAAAGATACATTAACCTAGTATAATTAGATTATGTGTTTTACTATTCTATTTGGATTATGATATTGTAACCTTACCCTAGTACATTTGGGTCAAGGATTTCATTAGTATATTAGGATTTGGTTATTTATTTCATTAGCTTAGTAGGAGTAGGATAGGAGTATTATAAATACCCTATCATGCTAGAGATTTTTATTCATTAAGAAATTAATTCTTCAACTATTCTTCATTCTTCACTTAATTCAAAAATTAGTTTTCTTCCATCTCTCTCATCTTCCACTACAAACACTTCTAATCTACTCTTCTATTCTTAAATTCCACAACAAGAGAATCGTTACTTACTAGGGAATCACCAAAACCACATGCCTATCATCTACTTCTCACGCCATCAACCATGCAAATCGTGATATCCTTCGCATTCATGGGTAACTAAACCTCTTAGTTGGGGTTATGGAAGCCGAATGAGTTACTATCTATAGCTATGAGTTTGTGAGTTCAAGACAAGTATATTGCTTATATCATTATTCTCTTCATCTTAATCTACATTCTTTGCGGTTGCAAATGCAAGAATACGCCAGTCTAACATTTAACTTGTTCGAGAGAAAGGTTATTTGTCTGGAAAAGAGATAATGTCAAGGTAGTAGGACACCCTTTCCTATTAAAAAGCTAGTGCCGTAACTGGACTAACCTCTTGGAGAATTCGTACCGTTAGACACGCTTTAAGCTCGAGAGAGTTAAAGTGAAATAGTCCTTGTTTAGGTCGAGAGACGCTTGGATTTACCATCGACTACAATTCTCTATAAGCAATTGCATGTCAAGACTCTACACACTCATAGCCAATAGAGACGTATACCTCAGAAGGTGGACATAACCCCAGCGCCTCAATTCTCATTGTCTACAACCAACGTGACAATCTTCCTCTTTTTACTTTGCTATTTTCAGCTTTTACTTTATTGTTTTGGTTACATATTACAATCCCCCCTTCTTACGAGACTTGCACCAAAAGTTTAGTAATTTTGCTTACTTGTTGGCCAAGCTATTCCCTGTGGGATCGACACCCAACCCAGGTTGGGTTCTATATTTGCTAACGACCGCTTTACACTCCTACGAGAGCTGTAGATTGAGCGTTATCATGGATCCACCATGATCCCTTCACAAGAACAACATGACCAAGATAAGTCACAGTATTCAACTAGAACTCACACTTAGAGAATTTAGCATACAACTGTTGCTTCTTAAGTGTCTACAACACTAAATGAAAGTGATCAACATGATTCATCTCACTCTTAGAATACACCAAAATATCATCGATAAACACAATCATGAGTAAATCCAAGAACTAATAAAAACCTCGATTTATAAGATCTATAAATACTGTCGGGGCATTATTCAAATCGAAGGACATCACTAAGAACTCAAAGTGACCATACCGTATCCCGAAAGTAGTCTTAGGGATATCTACTTACCTAATCTTCAACTGAGAATACCCGACTGAAGATTAATATTAGAAAAGAACTTAGCACCCTGAAGTTGATCGAACAAATCATCAATCCTTGGAAGAGGATACTTATTCTTCATGGTCACCTTATTTAGTTGGCGGTAATAAATACACATCCAAAGAGACCTATCTTTCTTACACATAAAAAGAATAAGAGCTCCCCACGGAGACACACTAGGGTAGATTAAATCATTGTTAAGAAGATATTTCAACTACTCCTTGAGTTCTTTCAACTCAACCAGAGCCATTCTATAAAGAGGGATAGTAATAGGAGAAACAACAAAAAGATCATCAAGGAACGCCTCAAAAAATTCATAGACCATAGGGATAGTCTACAAGTAATGACATTTGGATCTAGAATCCTTAACATGTATTTAGTGATAGAGGCACCCTTTGGAAACTAAGTTCTAGCTCTAAGATACGAAATGAACCTTTTATTGGGTACTAGGGAACTACCATCCCATTCAATCACTGACTTATTTAGGAAATGGAAACTGACCTTTCGGATCTGACAATAAAGAGATGCATAGCAAGAATGGAACCAATTCATCCGTAAAATCACATCAAAGTCTAACATGTCAGACTCGATCAAAACTACCAAGAACTCTCTACCATAGACCGACATCACAAAACCCCTATAGACCCTTCTAGACATAATAGAGTTACCTACTAGGGTGGATGCAGAGAAGGGGTCCAAAATACATTCAGGATCAAAACCAAAATGGATATCTACATAAGGGGTCATATAAGAAAGGGTAGACCCAAGATCAATTAGATAATATACATTACGAGAGAAGAGTTTGAACACACCAGTAACAATATCGAGGGATGCCTCAGAATCCTGGCGGGTGGCAAGAACATACAAATAGTTCTGACCAATATCGGAGTCAGAAGCAGAAGCAATACCTTTTGGTGTAGGAGCTGATGAGGTAGTAACAAGAAACTTATTTGGCTTAGAAGAATCCCTGAAAGGACAATCCCTCTGCATATAACCAATTTTCCTACATTTTAAACATTTATTCCTCCCCCCTTCACAAACACCATGGTGTACCTAACCACAAAATCTATAAGAAGGATATGATGGAGCTAACTGAGCCTTACTAGTTTGAGGCTAGTCTTTTGGTGCTCTAAACCCACTATTATGGTGAGAATGACGATCACCCAATGGCTTTGGATAAGGAGCACTATCCATAGAGTAGGAACTAGAATTGCCCCACTTATTCTTAGACTATTTTCTACTGTTTCTACCACTTTACTGCTGACTTCCACCCTGATCTAAATTGTAAAACTTCTTATTATTCCTTTTTACTCATTTATTCTTACTTATTCTTTTCCTCTTCAACTTGTTGCATATACACTACAATTCTAGAGATGTCCATATCCCTGTTTAACAAGGAAGCCTTGCTCTTTAAAATCAACTCAGGGATAACCTAGAGGTAAACTTACTCATTCTAGACCTTATGCTAGACACTAATTTAGGAGCATAACACAATAGCTGATGAAACTTCTAGGCGTACTTCTATACTATCATCCTACCTTACTTCAAATTTACAAACTCCTCAACCTTCGCTTCCCTCAACTCCTAAGGAAAGAAGCGATCAAGAAAAGCACTAGAGAAGTCATCCCATAAAGCGGACCCGGCATTATTTCCCCTAAGCTTCTCCCACTCTTTATACTATTGGTATGCTAAATCCTTCAACTGATAAGCTACAAACTTTACATTCTCCATATTAGTAGCATGCATAACACGAAAGATCTTTTCTATCTCATCATGAAATTTTGAGGAGCTTCCTCAACCTTAGAACCAGTTAAAATAGTAGGACTCAACCTCATAAATTGGCCAAATCTAGTGGCCTCAGAGGATGGAGAAATAGAAGCAACAAACTCATTTTGAGAGGCTACCAACTGGGTAAGTAAATGAATCGACTGGCGAAACTCAACATTAGACAAAAAGAGGGATAGAGGGAACTGGTGGAGCTCACTCAAGTAAATCAGAAAAAATGACCCTCGACTAGATATGAAATCCTAGAGTAGGACGAGTTTCATCCATATTGTTCTCAGATGGGATAGAAGAGTTTCCATAAACATCAAATCTTCTAGGAGGCATGATCTGAAAAACAAACGTACAAAAATTAGAGGAGATTCAAGATCTTAGACTCCATAGCTTGAAATAGAACAATAAGAAATAAAAATATTCATAAATGCCTCGTAGCCTCTCTCTTATAAGTGTGGCATGCTACACACTCGTAAATGAGAATATACTTGACACGACTTTATTGGACACCCAACTTAGGATTTGATACAATTTTTGTTATGACCCAAACAAGAGCCTAGCCATGATAGGTGTCTCATGTCCATCAGGGATCGGATACCACCCTTGTGTACCTAACCAAACAACACATTATCGCTAATTTCAGATGAATTCTTATATGCTTAGAAATATAACACTTACGATGCTTAAACTTGGAGAATATGCATGTACTTATGGCTATTTTGTTAGTTTGATGTGTTTTTGGAGTGTTTTACAGGAAATTAAGTTTCGGTTGCTAAATTTAAGAAAAAGATGAAAAGTGATGTTTTTGGCTACTTAATTGATTAATTTTAGGTCTTCGTGACATTTTCCAAATGGTACGTGACCAAAGCATATGATGAGATTTTAAAATTTGAAGCTTGGTTGCAAGTATTGGAAGGCCTGACACTTACCTATGTGTACATATGGACCACATATAATATATGTGGTCTATATAAGACTAAGGTAAGTACCAAAATTGAAGAGCCCAAGAGTAAAAGTGTTGAAAAAGAACTTTTGGCACTTACCTAGGTCAACATGTAGACCTTATGTAGCACATATGGGTAAGGTATCAGGAATCCAAAATCCCAAGAGAAAAAGTTGCAGGAATTTTTATCTGCACATATGCAGTGGCTATATGCACCCAGACTTAGGGCGCATATGGCACATGAGGCCACGCCACATGTGGATACCACATATGGCCACCGACCTCAAATTCTATGGGTCATTCCAAAATTGTTTCCTAGGGTTTTCATGTATTACAATTACACTCCTATGATATTTATGAGTCCTATTATGTATGGTTAATTAAGTTTTTCTATTTTAATTAGGATTTTACTTCTAGGTCTTTTTGTTATCTATAAATACCTTTTAGGCTTTATTTAGTTAATTAATTCATACATTCATATATTGATTGATTCATAAAGAGGCTCTATGGGGCCAAGTTCACAAATATCTTGTTGTTCTTGATGTTGTTATTCAATTTAAGACTTTAGGATTTATTCTTTCATTATTGTGAGATTGATTTGGTAATTTTTTTTGTGGATTCCATGATTGATCTCATAACTATGAGTGGATAATTCCCTTAGCTGGGGTTGTGGAAACCCTTTCGGATTAACAAAGTAGAGAAAGTGCCAAGTTATTCTACATAACGATTCTTATATGTAATGAGTTTTCTTCATTCTTATTGATTTTTTAGTGGTGGACAACATTAAAATCCTGCATATATTATTGCTACTTACTCTAAAAGATGAGTAGTGACTTGGAAAAGAAGATAAAAACCATAATTTAAAGATTAACTGTCGATCCACGCTAATAGATATTATCTACATAAGATGGTTATCTATTATCTAATAACTTGAGACTCAAAAGGTAATAGTTAACTGGGATCTAGGAGAAGGATTAGTATGGAGACATCCTAAGACTCAAAAGGTAAAGGGTGAAATCCATCAACTAGTCCAAAAGATGGTTAATGGTACATAACTTATCAGATTCTTCATGCAAGGCATTAGAATAGTTTGACAGTGCACGATAAGTCTATTGAGTTTAGAAACCATGGGGAACACAGCCTTGTATTTGTCTTAGATTGTTTACAACCAAGAAAAACCAATTTTTTTACCTTTTACTATTTCAGAAAATCCCTCATTTTTATATTTTTTCACTACCTGGTGATTTCAATAAGTTTGAGAAGAATTTTTGGCCAATTCTCTCTGGGATCGACCCCAACCTAGTTGGGTCACTATATTTAACAGCGATCGCTTTATCCTTCCAGGGAGGGGTAGTTAGGGTATCACTAAACTTTGGCACCGTTGCTGGGGAATACAATTTTAGAGTTTTTTTTTGAAGTTGTTGTAGTTCTCAGGTTTTATTTTCTTTTATTTTGTTTATTTTGTTTCTTGTTCTTCTGAGATGACAAATTGGCCAGATGAAGTATAGAGTAATGATGAATCCTTATTTATTGATCCTCTTTATTTTGATATAATACATTATTACAAGAGCATGATAAATATATTGTTGGAACATAATGAGAGCATATTTGACACACTGGTGCTCCTGGCAAAAAGAAATCAAGATCGTATTTAAAAAGTTTATAGGTTTGGCTTGGATATCTACCACTTACAAGTAGAGTTGGATACAAAAGCTGTTATGTGTAACATCCAGAAACCTAGTTATGGGGGGTGTGAGACTGTAAAATTTTTGAGAAACCAATTTGAGGAGAGCATACTAGAATTATGTGGGGATGTAAAGAAGACTACAAATCATGAGTTGGGGCATATTGGACCTCATTATAAGCATTTATCCACATTGTGTTTGGATAGTCAGATCTTGGTAGATCCATCCAAGCCTGAAAAAAAGTGCAAGAAGGAGGAAACATATGTCTATATTCTTGAATTTGTTGATCTAGAATCAAATAATTACATTCCTCACATAAGGGCCAATAAGTACAACATGGAACATCTATTTATTGGGTCCTTTATTTTTCTACCTCTACCCTATGACCTTAATAGGAACTCAGAAAAACAATTAGGGGTGCAGTTCATACGTTCAAAGTGGAAAAAGAAAACTGGAGGCCAACTATTGGGCTACCTTGATGAAGTCTGAGTAATGAAGGTACCCATGGGCTTGTTGGGGAAGTCTGAGTACCCAACCAAGTTTATCCATACCGCAAAGTGAAATCAGGTGCTGCTAGGGAGGCAACCCAAGGTATTTTATTGTTTGTATTCATATTGCGTGATTAACATCAGATCTTCACCCCTATGGTGCCATATGTATGTTTTTACCTCTCTTGTTTTATAGCGATTTGGTGCATTAGGGACCATGAATGATTTTAAGATGAGGATGGGGCTACTTGTGGGTCATGATGTCCTCCTGGGATTTTTATTGTCGTGTCTCTTTTCCTAGGAGTCCTGTTCCTAGTAGAGCTGGTATGTTTAGGCATATTGTGAGCGTAGTGCCAAGGAGTCTTAGTCACTTTATATGCCCATATGTACTATACCATCACCTTAAGCCTATATTACAAGCCAAGAAAAGTCCTATAGTAATCCTTACTTAACTGTCTGAAAGCTTAAGTGAAGAAAATAAGGGCAAGCCTATGGTATTTGACATGTATTGATTGTAACTTCTTTTGTGAGTGTTAGTGTCTCTTGATCGTCCCTACATTGGCATGCATTATTTCATATGAGTGAGTGGGACTTCTTTGTTGTGAGGGAACATGGATTGTATGCGCCCAAGGCCAGGCCGCATGTGGACAACACATGTGGCCACCGATCTCAACTTTTTTGGATCATTCCTAAAGCATTTCCTAGGGTTTCGATGTATCCTAATTACAATCCTATGATGTTTTTAAGTCCTATTATGTATGGTTCATTAAGTTTTTCTATTTTAATTAGGATTTGATTTCTAGGGTTTCTTGTAATCTATAAATACCTTTTAGGCTTTTTTTAGTTAACTAATTCATACATTCATTTATTGATTGACTTAGAAGGGGGCCCTTCGACGCTAAGTTCACAAACATCTTGTTGTTCTTAGTTTGTTATTAAATTTAAGATTTTGGAATTTATTTTTTCATTATTGTGAGATTGATTTTATAATTTTATCTATGGATTCCATGATTGATATCATAACTATGAGTTGCTAATCCCTTAGCTAGGGTTGTGGGAACCCTGGTAGATTAATGAAGTAAAGGAAGTGCAAAGTCGTTCTAGATAAAGACTCTTGCATGTATTGAGTTTTATTTGTTCTTATTGATTTCTTAGTGGTGGACAATAGTAAGATCCTGCCTAGATTATTGCTACTTATTCCAAAATGAGATTAGTGACTAGGAAAAGAAAATTAAACCACAACACTAATTTGAATATTAACAATCCATCCACGCTAATAGGTATTATCTACGTAAGATGGTTACCTATCATCTAATAACTTAAGACTTAAAAGGTAATAGTTTACTCGGATCCAGGATAAGGGTTAGTAAGGCGATATCATGAGACTCAAAAGGTAAAGGGTGAAATCCATCAACTAGTCCAAAAGACGGTTGATGGTACATAACTTATCAAATTCTGCTTACAAGTCATTGGAATAGTTCAACAGTGCATGATAAGTCTACTGAGTTGATAAACCAGGGGGAACACAAGCCTAATATTCGTCTTAGATTATTTACAACCAAGAGTAACCAATTGTTTTCCCTTTTACTATTTCAGTAAATCTCTCTTTTTTACTTTTTTGCACTACCTAATGATTTCAACAAGTTCTAGAAGAATTTTTGTCCTATTTCACGTGTAATCGACCCCAACCTAGGTTGGTTACTATAGTTGACAGTGATCTCTTTTTCCTTCGAACGAGGGGTAGTTTGGGCATCACTAAATTTCAAACATATAACAAGATAAGTTTAAAGAATAAAGGGTATGTCTATAAATGATAACCATCGACCAGCCAAAAGAACCGACCAACATCATCCAAATCCATAGTAAACCAACAAAGACTTCTAACACAAGAACCAAGACCAGTCTTGGTCGGGACATGTCCCCGACTCTGATAGATGACAATGAAAATGATAATGTTAATGATAATGAAAATTCTTAAGTTTAGTCTATGATAATAACAAATGAAATGTCTAAGTCTTTTAAAGAATGAAACTCACCACTTCACCACAATGAACCAATGCACTGAGACAATCTACCTAACTCTGCACAGGAAAAGTAGAGGTATCTCCGGTGCCTACCTCGTGTGGGGATACAACATCCAGAGATGGTTACTAGGGTGAACTTTAGCATGTAACTCAGGTATAAGGATAACATAATGCAGTGATCAACAGTTCAAAATGATTCCAAACCAATGAACATAATCAAATGCATTTACATACATATATATATATATATATATATATATATATATATATATATATCAAATGACGAGATAGGAAATAAGGCTTAACATGTATTTTAAAACTTTAACCTAGATTGTGTAGCTCAATCATCATAACATAAGAAGGCACCCACGGGTTATGTAGGCCCAACTCTCCCCCAGCTAGTAGGGCCTAGTGCGTGTGGTCGCACGAACCAAAGGGTATACATATAAACTATGGGATATTCGAACCTCCTAGCCTATCAAGGTGACAGAAGCACCAAATCATGTAGTATGATATGGGGGACTCAAACCTCCTAATCTTATGATAATAACAAGGGGGACTCAAACCACCCGGTCATATAGACCCCCACATTGATAATTGCGGTTTCTAGTACTGGTCCTTCAAGTCCTCTACTTTCATAACTCAAATACACAACCCTCATTAAGGCCCAATCAAAATAGTTATCACATATTACCGCTCATTGATCCATGACACATATTTAGGAATACATTGTTGGTATCATCATACCAACTACACTTGCAAGGTAACATCAACATACCAATCCAATTACATCACTTCGGGGAACTCACAACCCCCTTGGTTTAATTTAAAAATCATTATGCTTCATTAGTTTTTCATCTTTGGCAATAATTCAAGAGTAGTTCAATATGTATACTTTTCATATTCAAAAACCAATTTCACAATATGGGGCCGAGGTCACTAGTTTTGAAAAATCACAATCCCTTAGTTTATTCACCATACCAATGCATCAAATTAATTTTAAAACCACCATTTAAATGTAACCCATACAGGGACAAACATGAAATATCATATAAACAACAATTGTTCAAAACCCTCAACCTATGTTTCAAAACCAACATCAATACCATATGAACAACACTTTTTTAAACATATGCTTTTAATAAATTAGCAATTTAGGAAGATCAACATGCCCAAAATACCTAGTTTCACAGAATGAATTCAACTCTTGAGCCCTTGGATGACCTACTTCTTAAAAATCCTAAGTATGGCTGCTTGAGAGAATTTAAGAGAGCTTTAGAAGTGCTTGAGCATGCTATGAATAAGAAGTAACCCTTCTTAAGTGCTTTATGAACATGGGGTTTTAATTGGGTAAGAAGAGAATTGTCCAAAGTACCCTCAATTTTGAAAATTAAAATTTAGTCGTTAGTGACTACGGGTCACTATACGAATTATATAGACTTATCACTATACGTCATAGCCAAGATAGTATCCAAGGTAGTCCCAATCTGTTGACCCTACGACTCAACCTATATGACTAATAATAGGACCCTACGACTTGTAGGGTCTAGTCATAGTCAACTCAACAACCATTTAGGGTATATACTGGAGACCCAATGATTTGCACTTAATGACACATAACAAGTCCTTACGACTCATAGGGGCCCACTCATACTCAGAGCAAAACTCAGCCACATACTTATTGGTTATGATTCGAATCCAACGACTCATCAAGACTCCCTACGACTCATCAGGAGAGTCGTAGTCAAGACAGTAAGGATAAAATTTTAGAAATTTTAAGGTCCAAAAACCTAAGGCATTACAAATATGATATCTTCAATTATATCCACACCAAAATCAAATTTGATATCTTCAATTATGTCGGTTAGTTTATGTATTCTCTTATGATTGACTAGTTTTAGAGCCTTAAGACCGATAACGAATGAAACCATAGCTTGAACTTGGATGAACATTCATTCTGTCTTTCAAGGGTAGGTGTGTACATCATGAAACACCCTTACTTTGAAGAGTTCTGAACCCTTTGAACTTGACACCTTAAGAATCCAACTACAATCCTCCAAAAAATATTTAAGGACATAGCTGCAAAAAGCACACATAATCATATTGAAATCAACATATTTATTAATAAATGTACCCCGAATAATAAATACATGATGATTATTTATGAGATGTAACATTAATTTGCACTATTCACTTTAACGCTTAAAGTATCTCACAAATTTTGCCCTATACATAGAATAAATTATGTATCTCACTCCGCGCTAGCCGATCTATTATGTGTCTCGATCAAATATGTTCATAAATTTTATCTGATACATAAACTAAATTATGTAGCTCAATACACTTTTCCAATGTAATATGTATATAGACCAAATTATTCATAAATGGATGTATCTCGGTAATTTTTAATTTTGTATCTCTACTTGAAGAATATGCAACACGTGAGATACATAATTTATCAACTAACAACAACATCATCTCTACCTCAAATTGAAAATATTTTCGATTTTCATTGAAATATAAAAACAATAGATACATACCATTGTTTGTTGGATTTTTTACTTTGAAACTGAAAGAATTATTAGCGACACACTTTTCTTAACCTCTATGTATAACTTTACCCTCATATAATTACTAATCAACAATGAAGATGAATTTTCTTCAACAATATATCGGGATTTAACAATATAGCTTCACCCCTATATTATTACGTGTTCTCCAATTATAATGCCTCAATCTTATATCTTTGTAATTTACATTAGTAACTCAACCACCGAAATTTCATACCAATATATTCATTGAAAATCATTGAAAAAATGAATGCAAAAACAAAATAGAGAACAGAGGAGAAGATAATTCTACAACTTGAATGGGAAAAATAATATTTTAAAAATATACATAATAACTAATTACGATTTCTTAGAAATTTTTGACTCTTAATTTGAAGATATGGATAATGATTTACTGCTTAATTAATTTAATTTTTATTATTTTCCTTAATTAGCGTGCATTAATTACTTCATTGGATGCATCACCAGCGATGTATCTCTTGTAATTGAATGCATCAAAAAAACAAAAATAAAAGATATTTTAGGAAGTTTTGCTAAAAATTAGGATAGGGTGTAATTAGGGTTAATCTAGTAGGGATTTATGTAAGTTTTACTTATTTTTTTTATGACTCTAACGTTAATTAATTAATCTAAATAAATCCCTTCAAGTTGCTTATAAGTATGTTTTTTTCTTGTATTTTTTCTCCAATTTTGTTATTATTATTTTCACATAGTATAATAATTTGAAGAAAACGAGCTCTTGGTATTTTTTTCTTGCAATAAATCTTTGAAATGAGCTTTTATTTTATAATACTACAAGAATGTCATTCAACTTTATTCATGTGGCTAATAGTTCCTTTGAGTTGAAGCAACCTTCTTTTAAAAATTAACTTTCCTAAAAAAGTCAGACATGTTCTCTTTGAATTTGTTGAATATTCATTTTGATTTAGTATCTTTTTGAAAAATCTTACTTCTGTAGAAAAAAATATTTTTTAATTATTTTGTTGAAATGTTTCATGTCCTCTCGACTTAATAAAAAATTATCATCTAATTTGATTATGTTCTTTTAAGAAAATCTCTTCAAGTTAAATGAATTAATTTTCATAACTGGAATAGATGCCATTTTTGTGAAATATTTTGGATAACTTCAAAACATAAAAAGTTAGTCTTTTTTAACAAAGTCAATCAAATTATCTTTTAGTTAATCATTTTTACAGACGTTCTTGAGTGCCTTAAAAACTCCTCAAGACATTACCAGAATCCTTGCCTATTTTCTCTAATTTTATGTTTTTTTTCAATTTTTAAATCTCTAAGATTCTTTTAAAGTTTGTTTGATATTTTCTGTAAAAATCCAATGGCGACTCTATTTTTTTCTTGAATTTTTTTAAAATTTTTATTTAGTTTTGAATAGTTTAATAAGTCAAAATTATTTTCTTTTTAAATGAATTTTCAAAAAGGAATAAAACAGTAAAGTTGAGTGGATATGAACAAAATATCCTTCATATAGTATTATAAGACAACAATAACATAAATAGATAAAAAATAAGAAACAAATTCATATCTAAAAAATGTTGTTAAAAGAGAAGAAGACAAAATAATGATAGAAATAACAAAAATTATAACATGCTCAACATAACTAAGGATGCTCATTATTTTCTTCTCCAATATTGTTTTCATTAGAATCAATTTCATTTTCAGTTTTTTCATTAAGTTGTTTCTCCTTTTCGTCACTTTGGTTCCTCTTAATAACAAATAGATTTAACAAACCTCTAATTTTTGTAACCTCAAGTTCGACGAATCCTTTTCTTGCCTCAATAAGTTGGCTGAAACTATACTCCGTTTCCTTATTCTCAACCATTTGCTCTAATTGATTAATTTCACCCTCCTTTGATTTGAGTATCAACTGAAGATAGTTTTAATGTTCGACCAATTCAATTAGGCAGTTGTTATTAGGGGAAGCTAAATAGTTGTTCACTCTATCTTTAGCCAGGGTTAGAGATGACCAAGCAAAAATATTATTTTCTGGAGTAAAAATATTATATCAATTTCAGTATCACATTAAATAAACAATTCTTTTATTTCTTAATGATTCTAATATTTTATCTAGAAAGGCTTTTTACTTTCCCGAATCGACAATCCTATCAGGACTAACCACCATTTTTTTTCATATTTACATAAACAAAAATTAGAAGAGTATACTATCTAAATAGTTGTCACTCTCTGAAAATAAAGTGACAGTGTTTCACGTATACATACATACATACATACATACATATATATATATATATATATATATATATATATATATATATGGTAGGACTACATACATAAATGGTTGAAAGTTGATTCACATAATTTGGTCAAATTTAGAAAAACCTAATGATATAATTCGAATTATAATATATTTATTTATTATTTTATTAGATGTAGTTACAATCCTAAAACACAATCTTGAACTTTGAGTTCAAATAATTTTTTTTCCATAATACTTATATTCTGTGATGCTCGAATGTATTTGCGTAAGTTTTTTTATCTTGAAAATTGGAAAAGTTGATGAAAGTCAACATTATTGATTGAGGAGGTTGGATGTCTTGATCCAAAATTTGAAGTCACGATGTTACCGATATGTAAAAGGTTAAAAGGTGGAATAGAGAAGATCAAGATAATATAGTAACTAAGACGACTAATAGGAAAAGTATATGAAGCATGCACACAAACAGTTGGGGAAAGAACAAGATATCCAAAACGAATCCCCAAGATCCGATATAATAAGTACAAAAGCCACTAAGTATAAGAAGTACTAAAGAAGTGCAATATATACAAAATAGTCTCTAGAAGGTGCAAAATAAGACTATCCCTATAATAGAGGGATATAGATCAGCTTAGGCCACCAAAATCTCACCCTAATCTCTAATCAACAACTCTGCACAAGGGTTCAGTCAACAACAGTGACTCATACTAGGTTTTGCATTAAGGAAAATTATGTAAAACTATATCATAAGTACCAAAATATGTGGTACTCAGTAGGTACCATAGACCAATTAAACTCAAATAAGCTAAAGGCATAATAAAGTTTGAATATATGCTAAAGGTAAGAAAAGAGGAGTTGAAAGAGAATAATAGGCTAAAGCTAGACAAACACAAGAATCATAAGTAAATAGCTTGAAAAGCATAAAATAGTGCCTGGTTATAACCTAACTAGACCCCCATAAGCCTAGAGGTACACAACAATAAAAAACCTAATCAAGACCCCATAATCATGGTGGATTCAAATAACAAGTAATAAAAACACACACTATGTTCAATAGTAAGTAATGTGAAGGGATGCCAAAATGTATCGTATACTCCTCCAACTCTATTCATTAACCATACTCGAACAAGAACTAGAATCCTTACTAAAAATTAATAACAAGGAATGCCTAGACTTGAATAAGATCTAAGTATGAAATGAGTGGTAAAATAAGGTTCCTAGGCTTGGATCGAAACTAAATAGTCTTATCTTAGGTGTATTTATGCACTAAGTGTCATTATCTACACACATTTAGCCTAATTTTGAGGACTTTTTGATGTGCTTAATGAGTTTTTAATGGTTTAATTTTCTATTTATGTGTTGAAATATATGTTTATAGTTCTTAAGGTGTAATTAAAACAATTTAAGAATCAAAATGATCACATAGAGTTTAGACGAGAAAACTAGTGTTCCTAGCTTGAGCTATGCTTGGTTCTAGTGTACTTTGAAGGACTCTATTGTGTTGTGTGCACTGATGCTTATTATTTGAGGTTGTAGGAGACCATCTAAGGTGTTAATATCAATTTTGTGAAGTAAAACAAACCTAAATAAAGTTTTAGAGGCATCCAAAAAGAGCGGGACTTGAAGACAATCAGAAGGACTTAACTATAAATAAAACATGATGTTTGGAGCATAGGGGCGTGCCATTCCCTCAGAGTGCCGAGAAAAGGGTGTACCATACCCTGATACACAAAAAAATAACAATTTGTGGTGAGGAACCGAGTTATGGGTGGGTCATGCCCAAGGGTGAATTCAGCCAAAAATCCTTCTACACTATAAATAGGATACTTGACTCCTATCCTAAACATCTTGGACAACTTTGGGAGAGACAAAACACATGAGGAGGCTCCAATTATGGTTCTTATTCTTTACTTTAGTTAAATTTTAGTTTTTACTCATGAATTCCAATGTTTTTATTATTTGAAAGACTATGAGTGGATAAACACCCTCGTTCTAGGGTTGAGGCTACAAGCATAAACACTTAGAATTCAATTGAGTTGGTTTTAAGTTGAATATCATATTTTGTTGTTAGTATAACCTTGTTATTACTATTTTATTGAATCACAACTTTTAGAATAAACCTATATTTCTATTGTGAGCCTGGAAAGAGGAACAATAGAGCAGATCATGAAATATATGGAGTGGGTTATTATACTTTAAATGAATTAAACATATGATTTACATTTATGATATAATATACCTAATTCACCCTACTTGGCTCACATACGGGATGAAAAACAATTGTATTTAAATTAGTTCTCATATGCTCTCTCAGCGATGTTGTTGTTTGGCTAATTTCGATAGAAGATTAGAGGCTCAAAAGACCATAATAATGTTATCAACCCTGTGAATAAACAACCAAGATAGTTGACTTAAATAACAATATTTTATAGCTTAGTAGGATAGTTCAAATTTTCTTGGCCCTGGATTATTCTCCATTATTGTTCAAACATTTTACATTATCGTATTATTTATTGTTATTTTAGAATTCTCAAATCTTAAACTTTATTGGTATACTACACTCGCACATATTTAATCTTACTAGTAAATCTAGAGCCATAAACATATCCGTGTAGGATCAATACTTGACATAAAAGGGCCACTTTATTACTTGCACAACCAAGTACACTTGCGTGTGCGATAGGATCGTGACAAGTTTTTGGCGCCATTGCCGGAGACTTAAAAAATGCCAACTTTTTGACTTATAGTTTTTTTATTATTTTTCATAAGTATTGACAACTTGTTCTTAGCTCCTGAACTTGTAGGTATAGGTTTGAAACTTTAGAAAGCTGGAAAGGACAAAGATTTGGTTGAACCATATATCGAACCACAGTGATGCTTACACCAATTGAGGAGAGAAACAACTCTTATCTATCCCATACTAGAAGTTAACCAAGGCAAAGCCATTCCTATAGTCATGGCTAAAAAGCAACCAGCTTACAGAACAGTATATAAAGTGGCAATCCCACTCCTCACCAATGTTACCTTCATTATTTTCAAATCGAGACTTGGGGGTAGATTTGAGCTTAAGCAGAATATGTTGTATCTATTATACAACAGTGGGCAGTTCACAGGCCTTTCATACGAGGATACACAAGTTTATCTGTAGAACTTCTTGGAGATCAGTAATACCTTTATTTTAATTGAAGTCTCTATTGACTATGTGAGGCTCACTCTCTTCCTGCTTTTGGGGGAAGCGAGGAAATGGCTGAAAGAAGAACCTTCAAACTCAATCACAAATTAGGATGACTTAGCAAAGAAGTTCCTCATGTGATTCTTTTCATCTAAAAATATTTTGAGGTTGGGCAGTGAGACCCAGAGTTTCAAACAGAAGTCAAATAAGAATTTCTTTCATGCATGGGAGAGATTCAAGTCTCTTCTATGAGATTGTCTAATCACCAAAAGATCAACAAGGTATTTGCTCATACTTTTGTTGAAGATCTTGACCATACCACAAAAATTTATCTAGATTTAGCTACAGATGGTTAAGTTTTTGAGAAAATGTATGATGATCTATATACTCACCTAAACTAATTACACAAGGTAATCCTGATTGGTAGGGTGATATGTCTAGAAGTGCAGTAAAGAGCCAGAAAGAATGATTGGGGTGGATAGTGTCACAATATTGGTCGATCAGTTGGCATCCTTTCAAGATTGAATGATGACATGGTTTAGCAAGTTGAGTGTGAATTAATCTCAGGTTCAAGTAAATTCAGTTTAATAGGATCAGTCTTGGGATAAAATTTGTGGAAATAGTGGTCACTATGCAGACTCATATGGAGCAAAATTGGAGCTAGTAAACTCTGTGGGCAGTGCATAGAAGGGTATTCAAAATTATGGTAATGCCTATAGCCGTAATTCGCAATGTCAGCCCAGCTACTTATGGGACAATAATCAGGCTCAGACCCAGTAGTTTCAGCAGCAGCAAAACATTCAAAATAATACCCAGTCTAGTAATGTTAAAGTGACTTTGAAAAAGATCCTGTCCAATCAAGAACAAATGACTGTGGAGATAAAGAATTAGTAATTTCCCCATAAGAATGTAGAGACACAGTTGGGGTAATTATCTCAGGCATAGGACACGAGTCCTCAAAGGGGTTTTCCTAATGATATAAAGAATCCAAAGAAAGTAATGGAAATCACCTTAAGGAGTGGTAGAGACTTGATTGACAGACATCCAAAAAAAATAAGGAGGTACGAGAAGGTTAGTCCCACAAAAAGTAGAAGAGAAGCAAGTGGAATACAACGAGTCTGAAAGTTCTAGGAAGTTTGAGTACCTAAAAGCAAAGGAAGATGAGTATACATAAGACATACCACCACCGCCGTTCCATCAAAAGCTTAAAAAGCCTAAGGACGATGCTTGTTTTAAGTTCTTTGAAACATATAGAAAACTTCACATTAACATTCCTTTGTTATTTTTTTTGTAGGGAATGACTAAGTATGCTAAGTACTTAAAGGATTTGGTGCCCAATAACACAAATCTGGGTGACATTTAGACGATAGCACTTACTAAAGAGTGCAGTTTAGTAATGATGAGCAAGATACTAAAAAATCTTAAGAACCTTGGGAGTTTCCTATACAAATTGGTGAAAATGATATGGTACATAATCTAAGTGAATTAGGGGTGAGCATAAATTTGATGCCTCTATCTATTTTCAATACTATTGGTTTGGGGAAACTGAGGTCGTGCTCAGTTGTGCTCTAAATGGTAGAGAGAACAAGAGTGATTCCCACAAAAATCATTGAGGATGTTCTTGTAAAGATTGGCAAGTTCCTTACTCCTACTGATTGTATTATTCTTGATAATGATACAGAAGATAGGTTTCCAATCATAGTGGTACATACATTCTTGGCAATGGGATAAAATGTTTTTGATGTGAGAGAGGACACTTTAAAGATGAGACTGAATGATAAAGAGGTGATCTTCAAGATATACAGTACACTCAATACACCTACACACTATAAGGATTTGTACATGATCATGGTTATTAAAGTGGATGAGTGTGGGGTGGAGGAGTACAAACCTCAATTTTACCTCTTCAAACTCTATCACATAATTGTCAAAATAAAAAACTAAGCCTGAAGTTGGGAAATATAAAGAAGATCCTGAAAAAGGTTATAATACCCCATAATATTCTTAGCTTGATTCAGCTCTTAGATACATGCATAAGAGTTCCAAGGATTGAAAATTTTACTAAATGTTGAAGACTTAGTCATTTTCAAGACGCCTCAACTTTATGGATTTTTAGTTTGGCTTCCCAACCCTGAAATATTGGGTTTTAAGTTGATTCATGTTTAGGGAGGTTAAAAGTATATCTCGAAGGATTTTTAGATTTTTTGAATGAGGTTTGAGGGATGTTTGGATTATGGAAATAATTAGTCCCCGCAATAAGCCCGCATCGCGGTACTAGTCCCAACATGATGTTGTCTGCGATACGGTAAGGGATTTCTTTAACCATTATAAGATCATATCGTAGTAATATTATTGCATCTAGTTTTTGATTTAAATAATCAAGGGGCAGTTGGGTCTTTTCCCTCTCAATCCAAATCATCCATAACATGACTTGGGGCATCCATAGGGGCTTTATTTTCCCCTTCTTCTCAAAATCACTCACAAGAAACCCTCCTCCTTACCC
Organism: Capsicum baccatum var. pendulum; assembly: GCA_030864225.1. Classification (NCBI taxonomy): domain Eukaryota; kingdom Viridiplantae; phylum Streptophyta; class Magnoliopsida; order Solanales; family Solanaceae; genus Capsicum; species Capsicum baccatum. Next base: position 235,285,508 of record CM061552.1, read on the forward strand.
AAGAACCAATTCAAAACTTTTTCCCCAAGAAATCAAGAATCCAAGTTTAAGAATCTTCAAGAAAGCATCAAGAATAGGGTTTCTTTCACAAATCAAGAAGCTTAAGGTATATGGGATGTTCATCCATCGGTCCCTTTTTACCCATAGAGCCCAAAAACCCTCTTTTCAACTAAAGAATGAATTTTTCTCTTATTTTGGACTTTTGTATGTTTAATATGGATTAAATTCATGTGTTTTCTTATTAGTTTGACTCAATTCACATTCAAGAAAGATTCCATGAAAAGCTAGGTTAACCTATGCTTTAAGTTTCAATCTCCCACGTTATATTTAAGTGAATTTCATGTTATATTATTAGGTTATGATATGATTCATGTAACCATGCTATTTTCCCCCTTTTTAAGGAATTACCATGTTCAAGTTCATAATTTTCACATGATTGATGAAATGTCTATGTTTTGGAATCTTCAAACCATGATTTTATACTATAATTTTAAGCCTTAATATTGTATTTTATAATTATTTAGTGCTGGCGGGTTATGAACACTCGATACCTACGAGTTTTACATGCCTTTAGACCTTTCAAGTAATTATTTAAATTAAACCATGAGTTTTACTATTTACTTAGTTGTTATGATCATAATGAGCAATGTTAGTTCATATGCTCAGTGTATTCAATTTAACTTAGTACCAACATCAGTTCAGTTGGGAGTAGGAGTTAGCACAGAGTGACTGCAGGGATGGTGGATTCCCCATCAATTTAGGTAGAGTTGTTAATAATAGTCCTTATATTCTAAAACTACATAGCAAGCATAGGATATGAGGGGTAACCCATCAATTTAGGCATGACTTCCTCTCAGGGGTCACCCGTCAGTTTAGGCTTGAAACCCTGGTCCTTATGTATAATAGATTAGTGAGATCCACACAACCAGTGTTAGTACCCGTGGCACGATACTGACACCTTTTCAGTTAGGGTTACAAGCTGGACCCCGATTAGCTTAGATTGGGGCATATCTATTAGATAATACCTCCTATAGTCTCAGTTCAGTATTCAGAGCTTGTCAGTTTAGGTTTGCATGATCAAATATACATTTATTCAGTTTTTCAAATATCAGTCATTCAATTATACATATTATTTTAGTACATGTTTACGCTGGGTCATGCATTCTCAGATGTTACATGTTCATATATTCATGCTCAGTTATGTCATGCAATTCATCCAGTCCTCATCTCATATACTTGTACATTCAAAGTATTGACCATATACTTTTCTTTATGCTTTGTTGTCTTATAGCATAGTTTTGGATGCTCAGATTCCTGATCATTCTTAGAGAACTCAGTGTTACTCAGTGGTAGTAGTGGTAAGTCCTCATCCATTGAGGGTATGATTTGTTATTTCAGTTATTTCAGTACTTCCTCATGTTCAGTCAGTCAGAGTTAGTTGGGGGTTTGTCCAGTCAACTCCTCTTGATGTTTAGAGTCTTTCAAACATATCAGTTAGACATTCAGTCAGCTTTTTCAGTATTATTAGTTGCCCAGATAGATAATTTGAATTCTAGTATTCTATAAGATATTTTTAACATATTTTGATATGTATTTCAATATTTGGATTTATAGTAATTCATCAACTTATCTCCTGCACATGTATTTATATTTCTATTTTACTCAATGCTTATAGCAAGTACCAATTCATGGGTTAGCTTACGGTCACTTATGACTGTAAGCACCATTTTTGTGACTAGGGGGTATCCTTGGGTCGTGACAAAGCTTGGTATCAGCGCATAAGGGTTTAAAGTGTCCTAGGGAGTCTAAAAGTCGCGTTAAGTAAAGTCTTATGAATGGGTGTAAAGCATGCCACACTTATGGACAAGAAGTTATAAGATATTTTTAGAAAAGTTTCCCTTCTTTTAGTGTTTATGTCGTACAAAAGAGCATGAGCTTATTTAAAATCTCTTTCTAATTTATCTTTCATTTAATTTATAGACAATAACTCCTAGAAGAAACAACGGAAGAAGGAATGGGGATCAACCCACACCACTACCTATTCAGGAAGATACCCTGAGTGAGCATGTCTCTCACGCCAAATTCAGAGCCGTTTTCATGACTTTAGCCTATTTAGTAGCTTGTCATAACAACCAATAAGATATTTCCCCAGTCAATCTAGTGGTAAATCAATTACAGCTAGGATTCAGGTTTATTCGAATAAATCCTACTTTGTTTTCGGGATCCAGGTTTGAAGGGGATCCATAGGAGCTTCTTGATATGGTAAAATGGTGAATGATATCATTAGTGGTACTTCTAGTGAGAGTGCAAAGTTTGTTGTTTATCAGTTGCAGAATGTAGCTCATACCTGGTTTAAGCAGTGGAAGGAAGATCGAGGTGTGGAGGCAGGGCCTATTGTTTGGGAGGAGTTTGTCATGACTTTCGTAGATAGGTTATTTTCATTAGAGTTAAGAGAAGCAAAGGTTAAGGATTTTATCAATTTAAAGTTGGGTAATATGAGCATAAATAAGTATTCGCTTAAGTTCACTCAGTTGGCGAGGTATGCTCTTTCTATGGTGGAAGATAATAGGTAAATTTGTATCTGGTGTAACTGATAGTGGGGTCAAGGAGTTTAGGAATACCATGTTGATTAAGGAGATGGACCTATCTAGGTTTATGGTTCATGCTCAATATATTGAGAAGGAGAAGTTTAAGGAAAGAGAGAGAGAGAATTAGAGGGCCAAAATAGGTAGTTTCAAATTTTCTCAGCCAAGGTCAAAAGGCGGTAACTATTCTTAGTTTTGCAAAATTTTTTTAGCACCAGCTTCTCTTCAGCTAGTGTGCCAGTGCGTAAGTTTACGAATGACAGTTAAAATAGAGTGTAAGCTCTAAATCCCAAGGTACTATGAACAGTAGTCGTACTAATCTGATCTATAAGAAATGTGGTAGGAATCATTAGAGAGAGTGTAAGGCTTATAGTGATTTGTGTTTTGGTACTGAAAATCTAGGCCATAGGGTTTGGGAGTGTATGGTGGTCGCTTAGAGGGGCAAAAGTGATCGCCAATAGGTCTAGTCTAATTTCTCATCAGCTCCTATAGGTCACCTGACTCAGTAGGGTGCTACATCCAATGCCACCAGTAGGCAACGCTAGAACAGTTGTATGCACTCCAGACATGGCACGATTAGAAAAGTTCTCCTGATGTGGTTACGAGTATATTACAAGTCTTTCATATTTATGTTTACGCTTTATTAGACCCTGGAGCTTGATTTTCTTTTGTGACTCCTTATATAGTTGTCAATTTTGATGTCAGTCCTAAAAAACATTAGTAGAACCTTTCTCAGTTCTACCCTAGTGGGTAAATCTATTATAGCCACATAGGTACATAAAAATTGCCCGATCACAGTATCTCAAACAATCACCTCAATTGATCTCGTAAAGTTAGAGATGACCAATTTAGATATCATTCTCAGCATGGATTAGATTCAGTCATGCTATACTTCAGTTGACTGTAGAAATAGATTCGTTCAATTTTAGTTTCCCAATGAACCAGTCATCGAATAAAGGGGTTATGCTTCAATGCTCAGGGGTCAAATTGATTCATACCTTAAAGCTAGAAAGATAATGTCTAAGGGGTGTGTTTACCATCTTGTTGGAGTCAAAGACTCTAATTCTGAGACTCCAAGTCTTGAGTCAGTTTCAGTAGTAAGGGAATTTCCAGATGTGTTTCTTGAAGATCTTCTTAAAGTCCCTTCTGAGAGAGAAATAGACTTTCGAATATATCACCTTCCAGATACCCAGTCTATCTCTATTCCACCCTATATAATGGCTCCAGTTGATCTTAAAGAATTGAAGAAACAGGTGAAAGATCTCTTATAAAGGGTTTCATCAGGCCTAGTTTTTCTCAATAGGGTGATCCAGTCTTGTTCGTTCATAAGAAAGATGTTTCTCTCAGAATATGCATCAACTACCATCAGTTGGAAAAAGTCACAATCAAGAATAAGTATCCATTCCCTAAAATTGATAACTTGTTTGACAAACTTTAGGGTTCCAATTATTTCTCGAAGATAGACATTAGATTCGGCTAGCATCAACTTAAATTCAGAGAATGTGACATTCCAAAATAGCTTTCAGCACTCAGTACGCCCATTTTTAATTTCTAGTTATGTCCTTTGGACTAATAAATTCCTCTACAACTTTCATGGACTTGATGAATAGGGTGTTCAAGCAGTACTTGCACATATTCGTGATAGTCTTCTTTGATGACATCCTTGTCTATTCTCGTAGTGAAAATAATCATGTAAATCATATGAGAATTCTATTGCAGACCCTTAGAGCTCATCAATTATTAGCTAAATTTAGTATATGTGAATTTTGGCTAAGATCAGTAGCTTTTGTTGGTCATATTATTTTCAGTGATAGCATTAGGGTTGAGCTTAAATAACTGAAGTAGTGAGAAACTCAACCAAACCTATCTCTTCATTAGATATCAGGAGTTTCTTGGGTTTAGCTTGCTATTAGAGGCAGTTTGTTGAAGAGTTTTCTCCTATTGCATCCCCCATGTCTCGATTGACTAAGAAGAAAGTCAAATTTTAGTGTTCATATTCTTGCGAGAAGAGCTTTCAGGAGTTAAAGACTCGACTCACTTCCACCCAGTATTGACTTTTCCAGATGGTTCATATGGATTTATAGTTATTATGATGCTTTCAGAGTTGGTCTTGGTTATGTTTTGATGCAGAGAGACAAGGTCATAGCCTACGCCTCTAGACAACTTAAACACCATGATTAGAATTATCCAACCTATGATTTTGAGTTGGCAACTGTTGTTTTTGCCTTGAAAATTTATAGGCACTATCTTTATGGGTTCATGTGGGTGTGTTTATAGATCATAAGTATTTACAGTACGTGTTCATGTAGAATAATCTAAATCTTCATCAAACAAGTATTTACACGACTTGGGGCATCCATAGGGGCATTATTTGCCCTTTTTTCTCAAAATCACTCTCAAAAAACCCTTTCCCTTCCCTAAGAACCAATTCATATCCTTTTTCCCCAAGAAATCAAGAATCCAAGTTTTCTAAGTTCAAGAATATTCAATAAATCATCAAGAACAAGGTTTCTTTCACAAATCAAGAAGCTTAAGGTATGTGGGATGTCCATCCGTGGGTCCCTTTTTATCCATGGACCACAAAAACCTCTTTTCAACTAAAGAATAGATTTTTCTCTTATTATGGGGTTTTTTAAGTTCAAGATGGATTAAATTTATGTATTTCCTTAGTAGTTTGACTTAATTCAGGTTCAAGAAAGATTCTATGAAAAGCTAGGCTAACCCGTGCTTTAAGTTTCAATCTCCCATGTTATATTCAAGTGAATTTCATGTTATATTATCAAGTTATGATCTTATTCACATAACCATGCTATTTTTCCATGTTTTAAGACATTCCTATGTTCAAGTTCATGATTCTCACGTGTTTGATGAAATGTCTTTGTTTTGGGATCTTTGAACCATGATTTCATACAACAGTTTTATGCCTTAATATTGTATTTTATGATCATTCAGTGCTGGCGGGTTATGAACACCTCATACCTATGTGCTTTACATAAATTTAGATCTTTCAAGTAATGATTTTAGTTAAACCTTGAGTATTACCATTTACTTAGTTGTTATGATCGTGATGAGCAATGCTAGTTTTTATGTTCAGTGCATTCAGTTCGGTTCAGTACCAGTGTTAGTTCAGTGGGGAGTAGGATTTTGCACCGAGCGAATGTAGGGATGGCAACTTCCCCGTTAGTTTAGGTAGAGTCGTTAGTAAAAGTTGCTATATTCTAAAATTAAGTATCCGGTGTAGGATATGAGGGCTCATCTATCAATTTAGGCTTGACTTCCTCTCAGGGGTCACCCGTCAGTTTAGGCTTGACACCCTGGTCCTCATGGATAGTAGATTAGTGGATCCATACAACCAGTTTTAGTACCCGTAGCATGGTTTTGACATCCCTCCAACTGGGGTTACAGGTTAGACCCCGATCAACTCAGATTAGGGAATGTCGATTAGATGATACCTCCCACAGTCTTAGTTCAGTATTTAGAGTATGTCAATTTAGGTAAAGATTTTCCTTAGATTGGTTCATTTCCATTTTCTATTTCAGCTATATAACCATTCTCATGTCATTGCACACATTTACGAAACCACTTTAGTTCATGTATCATGCTCCAAACTCAGTTATATATTCATATTCCAAGTCATTCATGTTCACTATACGATCTCAGTTGCCTTAGCATTCTCAGTCTAAGTAGTCTTATTTGAGAACGAATGTCCCAAGGGGGAGATACGGTAATACCCCATAATATTCTTAGCTCGATTTGGCTCTTAGTTGCATGCATAAGGGGTCTAAGGCTTGAAAATTTCACTAAGTTTTGGGGACTTAGTTATTTTCAAGACCCCTAAACTTTTTTGATTTTTAGTTTGGCCTTCCCATCCTCGAAATTTTGGGTTTTAAGTTAGATCATGGTTTCATCCACCTCTGCTGATTGCAAAAACGTGAGCCATCTTTATATTTTTATTTTCTGTTGTTTTCTAGTTGTCATATTCTGCGTCTTGTGCATAATCGAGTCGTAGTTACTTTCCTTAGATTTTAGAACAAATATTTGTTGTGTCTTGAACTTCGAATTTTAGCACAAATATACAGTGTCAGTCCACAAAAATACCAAAAGATTTTATATTTCATTGAGTCTTTTTTCTTAGAACTTTAGAACAAATTCATTGTCTTTATAGTCTAGAAAAAACCAAAAATATATCTACCATAGAGTCCTCGTTAAGTTCACAAAATCCTTTTTTCAAGATAAATATGTCAATCACTCCTAGTGATACGTTGTCATTTAAACTTGACTATCTTTATGAAGTAGATGTGTTACCATCATAATAAAAGATGTGTACCACACCTTTACAAAACCCCTATTCAGCTGTTGCTAGGAAGGTATGCAATCCCTGGATGAAGATCCACTCTATGGTCCAAGAAAAGACAAAGGGAGTTATGGAATATGTTGCTGCTACACCACTTGTCTAGCATCTTATTCTGGTAACTCTAGAGGAACAATTCATATCACTGCAGATGCCAGAGGACTTTCCATAGCAATGGAAGTATTGGGTTTACTCATCTCTATATTGGTGCTGTACGAATTACGTTGGCATATCAGGGGAGAAAAAGCTGGCCAATTGTGGTGTATCTTTCTCTTCTTGATACTAGATTCAATAAGTACCAACATGCGAATTTGGGTACATCGGAGATTATTTTGGATAATTGTATAGTCTTTGTCACTGTGTTCCCCAACTTCAACATACCATTAGTTGATCCATATCTAATGAAGGTGTTGAAGATCAAAGTCTAGATTCTCGATGCTCCATAGCACAGAGATGCTGGTCACGCAACTCTTCACTTCCAATAGCCTGGCGAGTTCAAAACCATAATATGAACCTATTCCCTCCAAGAGGAAAGAACTCTCTGTTCTTGACCATTGATTTAACTGATAAAGCCACAGAATGCACCAAGATCCCGAGAGACATATTTAGGGATGAACTGGTCAGCATTATCCCAGATTCATAGGTCACTATATATGAGAAGTTGAGAGCCTATCCTCAATCTCTCAAGTCCAGTGATGATTCGGACCACCACTATCTTAAAAGGCCACCCAGAACCACCTTCTACATCTCCATGTACAACCCAAGTGATGATCTTCTGAATGTATAGAACTCGAGAACCAACCTCAGGTTCCTTACTGGCTTTATGAAAGATCATGATTGGATAAAGAAATTCAATCATGAGGGTTGTACTCTGATGTGGCGTAAGCCATTTCTCAAGACATTACCCATGGAAGACTGACTGTGACTGTAGAATCTGCAAAAGGAGAGATGCAACAGCTACTTAATCCAAGGTCAACCCATAGTAACTTATGACGCGCCTCTCTAAATCAAGTCACACAAATTCTTACCTACCAGAACATCAATATTCAAAGGATAACCTAACCCGAGATCCAAAATTACCATATGTTATCCAACTAGAAGGTGCTTAAGCTGCTTCCCAAACTACCATACTTATTAGGGCACTTGAAGACAAGTTGCAGACCATCCATTATGAACAATACCCGATAGGAACTCTATTCCTACCTTTTCTTGCCCAACAACATAAGGAAATAACCTATCTTAAAGAAGAAATCTAGAATCTAAAATACGATTGCGCCATACTGCAAAGAAATATGACCGTGCCTTACTACAGCAGGCCAAAGTATCTACCATATTTCCATATGGATATTCTCCATATGGGTTAGGCCAACCTTTTCCACCTAGTTCATCCATGCAATTCACTTCACCTACAGAAGATGAAAATGCAAGGAGAGATGTCATGATACAAAGGGTCAAGATGAAAAGATGTTCTAGTCGGGTTATTTATATTGCTGATAAGATGGGCTCGACATATGCTCCCATCATCCATGATCCAGATCTTGTAGTCTCAGCTGATGATCCTAAGATCCAAATAATAAAAACCCAATATGATGAGCCACCAGAGGATCCTTCTATTCAGAGATCATCCCAAAAATATGAAGAACAACTGCAGGACAATAGAGACCTGTCAGTTGATCTAACACATATAATGATCACAAGTGGTGAACTAAAGACCACCAATTCAGATAATATCTTGCAGATCCTTGAAGAGAAATCTCACAATTACGAATAGGTCTCTCTGATGCAGTGTCTTCTCAAGAACAATGACAAGGATGCTGACTTGATCAACCTCAATTGAGTTAACCCGAGTGTTTTTGTTCTAAAGGATGATGAGATTTTTCCAAAAGATTCAAATTCTTACACAGACTCCCATCCTTCTAAGAAGCATAAGGAAATATTATTTGGCAATAATATGTTGATAAATATTCCCTATGTATCCACTCTGATACTATACATAATGATTCGGTTCTCAAGTTAGATGGGTCTCCTCAACTCTCGATACGTCATACATATAGTTTAGGTGGGCCAGAAAGAAGAAACTGCCAAACAAAGAACTACTAATCAGCAAAGATGCCAAATCCTCCAGGAAAAAAGATCTAGGTAAGCACAAATGCTTCATCTGCCATGACAAAGGACACTTTGCAAAAGGATATCCCAAATATAGAAAGTCAAAGAGGGAAGAACAAACCTCAGCGAAGACTATCGCTTGTCATGAAGATCTTGATGATCCTCATCCAGTTGCAGAAGACATTCCTAGATTTGCTTTCAGTGTAGAGAAGGGGGCATCCAAGGACACCTTCATTAATGTCCAACCATAATCTTTCATTAGTAGACAATCATATGATGCTACCGATGACCTCTATGCTAGTGATTGTGTCAAAGGAAAATAAGATGCTTGGTAGTAATTAATCCAGTTGTCTAAGAAGGAATGCCCATCTATGTTAGAGAAACACTCCATTAAACCAATAACAGAGGTAGAGAAAACCATTGCTTCAACTCTATACCTACCTTGGGACTTCCGAACTTAAAGGATAATGAAGAATCTAGCTGAAAGAGGACAATGCATGATATTGTCAGAATGAACATCCAAATTCTCCAAAATCCTCACATACTGGTGGAATACACTTGGGATTGTGGATAAAACCAATTATCTCACATTCCAAGACCTTTCCGTTAACACCAGAATCTTGCGGGAAGCCTTTTGTAGAGATACAAGTTATACCAGGCAGGCCATCTTCTAGGCCTTTAACATTCTATGCAAGAAGAGATCTATACTAAAGCAGATTATTGAGAACTACCCAGTTCTTGATCCTTATTACGATAGGAACGATCTTGTTATGAAGTCTGATTGCCCCTATTCAAGACATCAGGTGGGATCCCAACAAAAGTAGTTTTTTAGAAGATTCAAACTACCCAGGCCTCCAAATAACAAGACTAAGTTAGTCAAGCAAACCAGATATTTCATGTAAAGAAGCTCAGTTATTTATCATAAGAAGATTGATAGTTGCTTCATTTGCAAAAAGAATGGTTACTTTGCAAGAAATTTTCCTCAACATAAGAAGTCAAAAGACTCTGTTCACCTCTTTGAAGAAATAGCTGATCATGCTAGAATCTATCTCGACAAAGAGGATGAACTAGAATCGGTCTTCTTGATGAAAAAAAAACTAATGAAGGATTGAATCTTCTCCTTAGTTATTATGGAGATTCAGGGGATATCTAAGCTGATGATATCTACATGATATCCAACACTGAAGAAGACAACTAGAAATCAGCCAGTTAGTCTCTCCTGTTCAACATATCACGAACATTATCCTCCAAAATAGCAAATTTCAATCTAGATCTGCTTAAAAATCTATGGATCCTTTAGATCCATCTATCCTCTGAGAAAGATAGACTTTTAATAAGCTTCCAATATTTAAAAGTCATAGAAAATCCATTCTGAAGTTGTTCGAATAACATTTGGGATATCTCTTCTGTTATGTGTACATTATACTAGTTGATGACTCCCAGCAAGAACTCTAATGGCTGTTCTGATATGTTTACCATCGATACTCTATCATCTTGGAGTTTAAGTGTTATAACTTTCGGTATTACGATCGAATCCAAACAGCTTAAAAAAGATTCATGTTGTGGTTCAAGGCATGACTATACTGGATTCGATGCTTCAAAGATTCTTGTGGTACAACAGGCTTTATGTTGTATCATTTGGTAGGAATTACACACCATGAAGTCCAAGCTCAGTTGGAAATTTCACTACTCTAGAAATTTCTTAATTTAATGCTTTCTCTTGATAATGAAGTTATGAGGCACAATGCTTCACTCACTAGCAAAATAGATGCATTCCAGAAAAAATAAACTACACCAATGATCATCCTCACTGGGATGAAGTTCGACGAACAACAAAAGAATTTCATCCACCATAGAATTTCAAGAATGATGAAGCCACAAGCGTACAGATGAAGGATCCTCCGCAGGAATGCAAAGATTTATCCAAAAGAAAGATTTACTTCACCAATAGATAATGAGAAGATTATAAGGCCAAGAATGCCTCAAGAAGAAGCATAGAGTAGATTGGTAGTTGGAAGACGGATACGTAAGCTCATCGCTGCCAACACCATCCAACACTTCCTAAAAGATGACGTCAGATGACATGTGAAAGAAGTTATCCTCTCTAGTGGGTTACCCTTCCAAGTGGGTAACCCTTTCCAGTAGGTTACCCTTTCTAGTGGGTTACCCTCCTCTCCCAGGAAACCCTATTAGATGGTTTACCCTCGTTAGTGGGTTATCCTTTCCAGTAGGTTACCGTTATCTCCAAGGAAACCCTTCATAGTGGGTAACCTTTTCAGATGGGTTTTGAAGTTGCTAACTCAGCTACTTCAAAAGATAAGGAGCTTATCCACCTGCTTGCAAGATGTTTGTGAAGCTGTTGATGCACCTTCTTACAAGCTGTTGACTCACCTGCTTACACATGCTGTAATATGCCAACAACATAGTATTTTTTTATTTATCCCCCCATATATTAGTAGGGCCCGGTGTGTATAAATATAAGGCGTATCTAGTCATAACAAATAAAGCTTATCCCTTCCAAAAGGATAAGACTAATCCCGTCACAGCAGATAATGCCTATCCCTTAGTTGTTAGGATAGGATTGTAATATTTTATTTTATGTTTATCCATAGTCTATATTATCTAGTAAGCTTCCTTCTCCTATAAAAAGAAGCCCAGGACTTTAGGCAGAGGGCATCATTCTCTTTTCCTAAAAACCTCTTGTATAGTTTCCCTATTTTCAATAAATATATTTATTGGCTAAATTCTCTTTCTCTTTCTTTCTCTCTTCCTAAGTGATGGGTACTTTGATCCTTTAGATTGGAGTAGGAGGTAAGAAAATACTTCGGCGAGGTGCTTATTGTGACTATAGCATGGAACTCCAAAGGTACTTTTCGTATATGAAACAAAGTTTGATTTGTCCATGCAACTTAGATATCTAAGTCCTTTCCATGTATATAAAATGAAATTAGCTTAGTCTATGCCATAGCTTTTCGAATTAATTCGATATCTAAGAAAGAAAATGCAGATTTGAGGTTTACCTTAGTATTCCTTTTGTTCTGTAGATGTTTGATGGAAACAGGCCAGGGAGAGCCACTGTAAGACCCATTTTAGTCATATATGAAACATTCTTATACTAAGGAGATAAAGGATTTCATATGTTCTAAGACTGACAAAGTCATACCGACCTTCTGATGGTTGTGAAGTCTTTGTTGCTAAGGAAAACCATCTAGATGTGTAGCTGATATTTAAAAGTCAAGCCATCCCATAAAGGGTTATGAAGGCTTTGTTGATAAAGCAAGTCGTCCTTATGGATGAGTAGCTCAATCTTAGGAAAGCTGTGGTGTGTCAATTAAAAGCTTTGATTTTATATGGCTTGCTACCTTTATGGCCGTGAATCGACTGTTATTTTGGTAAGGTTAGGCTCTGTGTTTGTGGTGTTGGTGGAATCTTTGATTTTGTATGGCGTATTTTCTACATGATCGTTAGACTGCCTTTCATGTTGGAATGTTCGGTGTCTATTGCTAGCCGCCTGGTTGCTCTTTCTGGCAGCCATCCATACCCTTCTATTGGCTCTATGTCTATGGTATGGATAGAAGATTTGATTTAGTGTAGTGTGCCGTCTACATGGTCGTGAAACCACCTTTTATGATGGAAAGTTTAAAGTCTTTTTCTAGCCGTTTGGCCGATCTCGTCGGTAGTCCTCCATGCCCCTCTACCTACCCATCTATTTGGAGGTTTAAGGTATTTTTGGATTACAAAAATAGCCATTCTCTGCAATAAGTCCGCATCGCGGTATTAGTCCTGACCTAATGTTGTCTAGACACGATACGAGATTTGTTTGACCATGATAAAACCACATCAAGGTGACATTATTGCATCCAATGTTTTATTTAAATAATCTAGGGCTAATTGGGTCTTTTCCCCCTTAACCCAAATTGTCCATAGCACAACTTGGGGCATCCATAGGGGTATTATTTGTCCTTTCTTCTCAAAATCACTCTCAAAAAACCCTTCTCCTACCCCAAGAACCAATTCAAATCTTTTGCCCCCAAGAAATCAAGAATTCAAGTTTTACAAGTTCAAGAATCTTCAAGAAAGCATCAAGAATAGGGTTTCTTTCACAAATTAAGAAGCTTAAGGTATGTGGGATGTTCATCCATGGGTTCCTTTTTACCTATAGACCCAAAAATCCCTCTTTTCAACTAAATAATGGATTTTTCTCTTTTTATGGAGTTTTGTATGTTCAAGATGATTAAATTCATATGTTTCCTTAGTAGTTTGACTCAATTCACATTCAAGAAACATTCTATGAAAATCTAGGTTAGCCCATGCTTTAAGTTTCAATCTCCCAAGTTATATTCAAGTGAATTTCATGTTATATTATCAAGTTATCATCCTAGTCATGTAACCTTGCTATTTTCCAATGTTTTAAGACATTCCCATGTTTAAGTTCATGATTCTCACATGTTTGATGAAATGTCTTATGTTTTGGGATCTTTGAACCATGATTTCATACTACTGTTTTAATCCTTAATATTGTATTTTATGATCATCTAGTTCTTGTGGGTTATAAACACCCGATACCTATGTGATTTACATGACTTTAGATCTTTCAAGTAATGATTTTAGTTAAACCATGAGTATTACCATTTTCTTTGTTGTTATGATCATGATGAGCAATGTCAGTTTTTATGTTCAGTGCATTCAGTTCGGTTCAGTACTAGTGTCAGTTTAGTTGGGAGTAGGAGTTAGCACTGAGAAAATGGAGGGATGGCGGCTTCCCCATCAGTTTAGGTAAAGTCATTGTAGCAGTCGCTGTATTTCAGAACTATGTAGCCAGCGTACGATATGAAGGGTCATTTATTAGTTTAGGCTTGACTTCCTCTAAGGATTCACACATCAGTTTAGTCTTGACTTTCTCTCAGGGGTCACTCATCAGTTTAGGCTTGACACATTGGTCTTTAGGGACAACAGATTAGTGAATCCACACTGCCAGTGTTAGTACCCATGGCACAGTACTGATACCCTTCTAACTGGGGTTATAGGTAGGACCCCGATCAGCTTAGATTGGGGTATGTCAATTAGATGATATCTCCCACAGTCTCAGTTCACTATTTAGAGTATGTCAGTTTAGGTTTGCATGACCAAGTATACAGTTATTCAGTTCAAATATCATTCATTCATTTATACAGATTATCTTAGTACATATTTATGCTTGGTTATCTTATGCAATTCAGCCAGTCCTCATATCATATACCAGTACATTCCAAGTACGGACCACATACTTTTCTTTGCGCTATGTTGTCTTATAACATAGGTTTGGATGCTTAGATTCTCTATCGTACTTAGAAAGCTTAGCGTTACATAGCAACAGTAGTGGTGAGTCCTCATCCATCGAGTACATGTTTTGTAATTCTAATACTTTCTCATTTTCCGTCAGTTGGAGTTAGTTGGGGATTTTCCCATAACTTCTCATGATGTTTAGAGGCTTTCAAATGTATTAGTTAGACAATCAATCAGTTCTTTAAGTATTATCAGTTGTTCAGATAGATAGTTTGAATTCCTATGTTCTATCAAATATTTCAGACATGTTTTGATGCATATTTTAGGATTTATTTCATCAGCTTATCTCCGGCACATGGATTATATTGCTATTTTACTCAGTGCTCACAATAAGGACTAGTTCATAGGTTAGCTTGTTGTCACTTATAACTATAAGCACTATTGTCTTGACTAGGGGGTAGCCTCAGGTCATGACAAACATAGTATAGAAAAAGCTTCAGACCTTGAGAGTAATAACTCAAGAGGTCACAAAAGAATAAGAAGATGGGCTTTGAGTAGGGGAAAAGGATGAAAGAATATAGTTTAAAGTAGTGTGTGAGTCATGCTATGATAATATATCAGCTGTTCCTTGATAGGAAGAACAAGTTAAGGTAGGTATTTTATTTCTTGTTTTTATTTATTATTACCTATTTTTTTTGTTTAAGTTACATGTTGAAGGAAAGTTGAAGTACCGGAGATCTTAGTTAAGCAGCATGGCAAAAACTGAGTGTGGGGTTCCCCAAACCTCCTTGATGATTAAGATGCTACTATCTAGGCATATAATACACAAGGAGTATATTTTTTATTACTTTTAATTTATACGTTGGGGACAAAGAATGATTTTAAGTGTAGGGTAAGGAGTCTTCCAGTTGCTTAGGGTGAAGTGTTGCTATAGGTTTTCATTTTTTTGTTTAGTTTCTAGTTTTTGATTGTATTTCAAAAATTAGAAATATATTATCACTGTTTAGTTTAACTTTTTTGGGTGTATGCAAGTAGGATCACACTTCACCCACCCCATGTTTTTTTTTTCAATTCTTTTTCAAGGGGGCACCCTTTGAACCTTATATCTCTTTTTGGTTTCTAGGATTAAATTTTAGAATTTTTGTATTAGAAATAAGTGAGATGTTCTTTCTAATTGATAAGTATGATTACATGATGCAAGTTTGTTGTGAATGTGAAAATATGTATAATGAGTTGAATGACTATTTTTGAGACACCTAGGCTCATTTATATGACTTGTTTGTGATGTTGGCTTAATTTTAAATTCTTGCTATTACTTGGTTGATAATATATAGAGATCCTTCTTGAATTATGCATGTTCAATGTGTGAGTGAGGTTTTTTCTACATTTATTGTTGCATATTGATGTCTAGAACTTGCCTGGTGTGAGTGCAATGAAGAAAAAAGAATATTGGGTTTGGGATATGATATAAGGAAATTTTTTGATAGCCATGTTTGGTACCTTTTTTATCTACCCTTGCTATATGAGCTTATCTTGCATCTTTGAGCCTTTAGCCTATCTTTGGTAGCCTCATATGTAGATTATTCCCTTTATTTTAATTGATCGTAACTTTTTCCAAAACTCCTAAGAACTTTAGTTGAAAAATTAATGAGGTTATTGAGTGTAAAATGGGAGAAGGAAAAAAGAAGTGAAAGTGAAGCCCCAAGAAAATAGCTATTAGTGTGAATAATTGTATTTGTTATGGTTGGGAGTGATGTAATGAAAAGAAGGATTAATATAAACTTAATCATGTGTTGATAGAGAATACGCCCTCCTTAAGATATGTGAACTAGATTAAGGAGATGGGGCAAAATAAAAAAAAGTGGGAAGATAAAAGTGGTAAAAAGTTAGTTGTGTAGAGATGAGTCTAATTTAAAGTGTGATGTATTAAAGCGCCTATGGAAAATAGTCACTATTACCGGCCAAAATAGTTCCTACCCATCCTAATCCTACATTACAACCCTTAAAGTCCCATTTGATCTTGATACTTGATGTTTTTTTACTAATGGAGTCCTACACTAAGGGAAAGCTTATGGTACATCTTTTGTGACATGTGAATTCTTCGTGAGACTGAGAGAAATTTGATTCTTACACCTTTTTTGGTGATGAATTGAATATCTGTGAGTGTAACTCTCTTATTATGAGGACACATGTTCGATGATTTTTATGATCTTTTTGATGGAGTAATATCCATGAGTTTTCAAACTTAGAGTCAATTTTTGAGGCTAGAATATTTTGAAATAGTTTTCATGAGCTATCAATTGTAATATGACATGGTTGGTGTGGAACTTATTATTGATGTAGTTATTATAGTTATAACTTGGATGTATTACTTATAGTAGTATTGTTGGATCCTTCCTTAGATGGTTCTTGATGGAATGAGTTTTTCCAGGACGAACAAGGCTTTAAGTGTGGGGTGGTGATTTTAAGATAAGGTTGTACCTCACCCTATGACAAAATTGACAATTTTCAATGAGGATCCATGTTAAGAGTGTGTCACGCCCAAGGACATGCACGATAACGGCGTGTCCGCCCAAGGGTGAAGAGTTTTTCGTAACTTTCTTAGACAGGCTCTTCCTACTAAAGTTGAGGGAAGGTAAGGTGTAGGAGTTTATAAATTAAAAGTAGGGTATGATGAATTTAAGGGATTACTCACTCAAGTTCACTCAGTTGGCGAGTTATGCTCTAATTGTGGTGCCTGACTCTATGTCCAGGATGAGTAGGTTTGTATCTGGTGTATCAGATAGTGTAGTCAAGGAGTGTAGAACATCCATGTTGATTAAGGAGATGGACTTTTCTAGGTTGATGGTTCATGCTCAGCAGATTGAGGAGGAGTAGCTTAAGAAAAATAAAAGAGAGAATAAGAGGGCCAGAACAGGTAGCTTTAACTTTTCTTAGCCAAGGTTGAAAAGCGTTAACCATTCTTAGTTCTGCTATAAATTTTTAGGTCCAACTTCATCTTCATCCAGTGCACCAGTGCTGAAGTTCAAGCAGGACAGTCGGGATAGAGAACCAAGCTCTAAGTCGCAGGGTAGTATGAATAATGGGTAGACCAACTGACTTTTCAAGAAGTGTGACAAGAATCATCAGGGTAAGTGCAAAGCAGGTAGTGATATGTGTTTTGGGTGTGTAAATCCAACCCAAAAGATATGTGAATGACCATTGGGTATGTGGAAGGGTAGAAATGATCGCCAACATGGCCAGGCTAATTTTTCAGCAGCCCCAGTAGGCCTCTCTTCTCAGCAAGGCGCCACCTCCAATGCTACCCGTGAATAGTGTCAGAACTGAATTTATGCCCTCCAGACTTGATATGATCAAAAACATTCTCCTGATGTGGTTACGGGTACATTACAAGTCGTCCATATTCATGTTTATGTGTTGTTAGACCCTGGAGCTTTACTTTATTTTATGACTCCTTAAATAGCTATAGACTTTGGTGTCATTCCTAACATAATAGCAGAGACTTTCTCAGTTTTTACCCTAGTGGCTAATTCTATCGTAGCCAGATGAGTATATAGAAATTGCTCGATCCCAATATCTCAGAAAGTTACTTCAGTTGATCTTGTGGAATTAGAGATGACTGATTTTGATGTCATTCTCATCATGGATTATCTTCACTCGTGTTATGCCTTAGTTGATTGGAGGAATAGAATTGTTTATCTCCAGTTTCCTAATGAGCCTATTACTGAATGGAGGGGTAGTACTTCAGTACTTAAATATTAGTTTATTTCTTATCTTAAGGCGAGAAAGATGATATTCAAGGAATGTATTTACCATCTCATCTGAGTCAAGAACTCAAATTCTGAAATCTTAAGTCTTGAATCTATTTCAGCAGTGAATGAGTTTCTAGAAGCCTTCCCTAAAGATGTTCCCAGAGTTCTTCCCTAAAGGGAAATTAACTTTGGAATATATATCCTTCCAGATACCCAGCCTATCTCTATTCTACCTTATAGAATGGCTCCAATTGAGCTTAAGGAATTAAAAGAATAGTTGTATGACCTCTTAGATAAGGGTTTCATTAGACCTAGTCTTTCCCCATGGGGTGTTGCATTCCTCTTTGTATGCAAGAAAAATAGTTCTCTCAGAATATGCATTGACTATTGTCAATTGAACAAAGTCATAATCAAGAATAAGTATCCTCTCCCCAAAATTTATGACTTGTTCAACCAATTTCAGAGTGCAAGTTATTTCTCTAAGATAAACTTCAAATCCAGCTATCACCAAATTAGAGTCAATGAATGTGACATCCTAAAGATAGCTTTTAGACCTCGATATGGTGACTCTGAATTCCTAGTTATGTCTTTTGGACTAATAAATGCTTCTGCAGCTTTTATGGACTTGAAGAACAGGATGTTCAAACAGTACTTGGACATGTTCATCATAGACTTCATTGATAATATTCTCGTCTACTCCTATAGTGAAAGTTATCATGTAGACCACTTGAGGGTTGTATTGCAGACCCTTAAGGAGCATCAGTTATTTGCTAAGTTCAGCAAATGTAAATTTTGGTTGATGTCAGTAGCTTTCCTTTGCAATATTATCTTCGATGATAACATTTGAGTTTATCCTTAAAAGACTAAAACAATGAGAAACTAGACTAGACCCATAACTCCATTTTATATGAGGAATTTCTTGAGTTTGGATGGTATAGACGTGTTGTTGAAGGGATTTCTTCTATTGCTTCTCCCATGTATCGATTGACCCAAAAAAAAGTCAAATTTCAGTGGTCAGATTCCTACTAGAAGAGTTTTCAGGAGCTAAAGACCAACTCACTTCTGCTCCATTCTTAACTTTGCCAGATGGTACAGATGGGTTTGTAGTGTACTGTGATACTTTAGAGTTGGTCTTGGTTGTGCATTAATTCAGAAAGGTAAGGTCATAGTCTATGCCTCTAGATAACTTAAAACCCATGAGAGTAATTATCCAACCTATGACCTTGAGTTGGTAGCAATTATCTTTGACTTAAAGATTTAAAGGCATTATCTTTATGGGGTTCATGTTGATGTATTCACAGATCATAAGTGTTCACATATAAAGACCTAAATCTTTGTAAGAGAAGGTGGCTTGAATTGTTGAAAGACTATGATATGAGTGTGTTGTATCACCCGAGTAAGGCCAATATAGTGGCAGATTCTCTTAGTAGATTGTCTATGGTTAGTATTTCTCATGTTGAGGATGATAAGAAGGAGTTAGTCTATGAAGTTCATCAGCTTTCTAGGCTAGGTGTTCTATTAGTTGATTTGGCCAAAGGTAGTATATGGGTTTAGAATGGTTTGGAATCTTCATTGGTTGCCAAACTAAAAGAAAAGTAAGACAGGGATCCTATATTGGTAAAGTTGAAGGAGATAGTCAGGGATCAGAAGGTTGAGGTTTTCTCCCAAGGGGGAGATGGTGTGCTTAGCTGTGTTTTCTCCTAAGGGGGAGATGGTGTGCTTAGTTGTCAAGGTAGGTTATGTATTCTGTGTGTTGATGGTTTGAGATAGCAAATACTAGCTGAAGCACATGTTGCACGATATTCTATCCACCCAAGAGCCACTAAGATGTACCATGATTTATGAGAAATCTATTGGTGGAGTGGTATGAAGAAGGATCTTGTAGAATTTATAGATAAGTGTTGAAATTGTCAAGAGGTTAAGCTTGAGCACCAAAGGACTAGTGCATCCGGTGTTCCATGTCTCCTTGCTAAAGAAGTGTATTAGTGAGTCAACTTCTGTTATTTCTTTAGAGGGCATGGATATAAAAAATAGTCTCTCATACCAAGACGTCCCAATTGAGTTCCTTAATCATCAAATTCGTAGGTTGGGGAATAAAGAAGTTTCCTTGGTTAAGGTTTTATGGAGAAATCAGTCCTTTGAGAGAGCCACTTTGGAAGCAGAAACAGATACGAGCCCAATATCTCCATCTATTCTCTATGAATTAGACTCAGCTTAAAGTAAATGGTTTCTCTTAAATTGACTATTGCTTCCTATTTTAGTTATATATATAACAATCCCCATGTTATTTCATGCATACATAAAATCAATTCAGTCCATGTATCATGTTTTAAACTCAGCTATTTAATCATGATTCAACTCATAAGTATCCAGTACATGATCTCAGCTTTCTTTATATCCCATCTTAATCAGTTTCATTCGTTGAAGAATGATCCCAAGGGGAAGATATTGTAATACCCTATAAGATTCTAGGATTATGTAAGCCCTTAGTTGCATGTTTAAAAGGTCCAAGGCATGAAGTAAGGGACTTAGTCACTTTTAAGACCTCAAGATTTTAAGGAATTTATTTTTGGCTTTTTTGAATTCAAAATGTTAATTTTTGAGTTGAAACATATTTAGGGATTTTAAAGGGGTGTCCTGAAAGTGTTTTGGAATTTTTTGAAGGGCTTGGAGGTATTTTTTAACCACGGAGGCAGCAAGCCTCTATGATAGGGCCGTGCTATAGAGTCTATCATGGAGACTAGCCTCTATGATACGTAGGTTAGAGGTCCGCATTAGGGTCCGTGACATGGAGGCTAGTCTCCGCAATAGACTCCGTTCCACAGAGGCTGCATTTTTACTGCGTTTTAACTAAATGTTCAAGGAGTAATTTGGTCTTTACGCCTTACCCCCAAATGTCCAATATACGAGTTAAAGCCCTAATAAGGGTATAATTTGCCCATTACTCATCAATTAACATACGTAAACCCATCCCTTTTCCCTAAGAAAAATATTCAAGCTTTCTTCCCAAGATTTCAAGCATTCAAGCTCCAATTTCAAGTTTTCTTCATAAATTCAACCAATTGAGGTATTCGGGGTATTCTTCAATGGGTTCCTTCCACCCATTGAGTCCCAAAATCTATTTGGTTCATGTATGAATCTTATCCTCTTTTGTGAAATTATCCTTTGTTAAATATGAATTTAATCTATGCTTTTCTTAGTAATTTTGAAATCAAGCATTGTACTAAATATCTCATGGAAATTATGTAATTTATGCTTTAAATCTTTATCACCCATGTCATGTTTAACCAATACCTTGTCAAGTCATCAAATTATGAATTTAACCATGTTAATATGTTGTCCTCCCAAGTTTAACATATCCCATTTTCAAATTCATGGATTTCATCAGGTTATGAATTGCATTATGCTTTGGGTCTTTGAATCATTAATTTCCTTACAGTGTTTTAAATGATGTTATTATATTTAAGTATCACTTAGTACTAGAGGGATATGATCACCCGATAGCTATTTGTTTTTACATATTTCCATTTTCAAGTAACAAGGCAGTCAGACCATGATTTTATTATCATATTCAGATTATATGTTCATGATGAGAACTTATCAGTATAGTACCATGTCATGTTAAGTAAATTATAATACCAGTGTCATTTTATTAGGAGTAACACTTAGCACCAAGCGAATGTAGGGATGGAGGCTCCCCTGTAAGTAAGGCATGAGTCGTTAATAGTAGTCCTTAAGTTCCAAATCTACGGTGCCACCATAGATTATAAGGGGTCCCCCATCAGTTAGGTATGACACCCTCATCCTTCGAGACATCAACTTTATGGATCCACACCGTTAGTCATGTGTTGGTACCGCTGTCAAGGTACCGATACCCTTCCAATTAGGTTTATAGGTTAAACCCTGATAGCTTAGATTGGGTTATGTCAGTTGTAGTCATCTCTCATAGTCTCAGTTTAGTATTTATACTATATCAGATCAGGTTTGAAAGGGTACAGTTACCATACATTCAGTTACTAATGTTATTCAGATTATCTTAGTTCATAATTTACTTGGTCTTGCATTCTTTTTACATATTCATGGTTCCATGTTTAGTGTCTTTATGTATTTCAACAAGACCCTACCTTACACAATAGTACATTCAAATTACTAATCACATACTTTTCTTTTGTGTTATGTTGTCCTATAATATAGGTTTTGATATATGGTTCCCTGATCAACCTTAGACAACTCATTTCCTCTCAGAAGCAATAGTGGTGAGTCCTCATTCATTGAGGACAAGACATTTTCTTCAGCTATTTTATGTACTTTCTGTATATCTGACAATCAAAGTTAGTTGGGGGTTTGTCCCTTTAACTTCTTATGTTTTTAGAGGGTTTTAGACAGACAATATGGTTTTTAGTATTTACCAGTTGTTTCAGACATGTTAGATTACATTTTAGTATTTATTGTAATAATATTCTTATTAGTTTATCTTCCACACATTTAATTTCATTACTATTATATTTAGTACTCATAGCAGGTACTAGATCATGGGTTAGCTTGGGGTCACTTATAGGCTTAAGCACTGTGTCATGACTAGGGGTAGCCTTGGGTTATGTTTAATGCCCTAAATTTTTGGCCCTTGAAAATTCTTGAGCTTTGAGCTCACTGCTTTAGTCATGACTCATGGTGATGAGTTGTGAGATATGGTTACGAGTCCTAGGACCTTGGTTGTAACCAAAGTAAAAACTTAGTGGCAAGGTTCTGCTCTGAGTACGAGTGGCTCACTTAAGCCGTGAGGATATGTAATGAGTCGTAGGTTCAAATTGTAGGATGTCTAGTGTTTAATTCATTTGGGCTCTATGTTGCTCAGGACTAGACCTTATAAGTCATAAGATCTCATTACGAGTGGGTTTGTGGAGTCGTAAGGTGGGCAGTGTATGGGGGTCCAAGTCACTATCTTGGTTATGGCTCATGGTCACGAGTCATAATATGTGGGTACGAGTCAAGAGGTTGACTTGTAACCAAAGACGGTTTTTCCCAGCTTTTAAGTCAAGGGCATTCTGGATATTTCCCTTCTTGTCCAACTTAAAACCCATGTCTTATAACTTCTTTAGGTCATCATTAGCCATCATAAATACATCTAATAACCTCTCAGAACACTCCCAAATCTTCAAGTTTAAGAACACTCAGGGATTTTATCAAGATAATCAATTGGGCTTCCAAGGGTGATTTCTCTTTGTACTTCTTAGTGATTGTGGCATGTTACGCTTCCCTCATAGTTAATTTTTTGAAAACATATGATTTAAAGTATTGTTCATAAGATTATTGATTTGTTTTTATAAACTAAGGTTGGGTTTTTTTGAATGTTATGAATTGGACAGTATTTCTCATGATTTATATATATGATTTTCATGATTTTAATGTGGTTTGAACTTGTGGGTGCATGGGTATGGTGAATGAACTGGGGAATTATGACTTTCCAAACTTGTGACTTTTGAAGTGGTTTTAACGCCAACCCTATAATATAAAATTGGTCTTGAGTATGAGAACTGTGGGAATTCGTAGATTTGAACTAGTCTTGAACTATTACATGATATAAGAAGGTATTGAAATACAATGGTATGATTTAATGAACAAAGGAATTCAGTTTTCCCAAATGTGTATTAATGAACAAAGGGAGTTGTCCTTCCCAAGTTAATGGAAATTTCTTTGGCATGATGTGCTACCTCGCAAGTATAGTTTATATGCCGATGCAAATAGTGTATGACTAATATGGAATATGGTAAATGAATGGAGAATGTGTGATAATTATTTTAATTGGGATTTAATAAGGGTTATGTTGCTTAGTCTTGAAAGTAGAGGTCCATGTAACCGATACTGAAAACCGCATTTGCCGATGCGAGGGTCAAAGTGACCATGGAGGTTGAATTCCCCCTTATTGTTATTTCATGATTAAGTAGGTTTGAGTCCCTTATAAATTATTATGTAATTGGGTGCTTAAGTCACCTTTGTATACGTTGGAGGGTTCGAGTCCCCCATGTGCTTATATATGAGATTATTCTCTAGTTCGTTGTTATTCTAGTTGAAGTTTGTTACTTTCCTGGGTCATGTCATTTCTAGTGAAGGGATCAAGGTGGATCCACGTAAAGTTGTAGTGGTTAAGAAATGGCCTAGTCCTACAACTCCAACCGATATTTTAAGCTTTTGGGGTTTAGATGATTACTATAGGAGATTTGTGGAGAGTTTCTCAACTATAGCTGCCCTGCTAACTAGGTTGGCCTAGAAAAAGGAAAAGTTTTTATGGTCCGATGCATGTGAGGGTAGTTTCAAGAAACTGGAATATAAGCTGACTTTAACTCCAATTTTGACTTTGTGTGAATGCACTGATAGTTTTGTTGTCTATTGTGATGCAGTCTGTGTGGAACCTGGTTGTGTGTTGATGCGGCATGGTAGGATGCGGCCTACGCTTCTAAGCAGTTAAAATTTCATGAGAGAAATTACCTGACTAATGACTTAGTGTTGTTAGCTGTAGTATTCACATTGACAATCTGGCATCACTATTGGTATAGAGTCCATGTAGATATCTTTTCTGATCAAAAGAGCCTATAGTATGTATTCACCGAGAAGGAGATGAATCTCTGGCAAAGGAGGTGGCTTGAGTTGCTAAAAGATTATGACATGAGGCTCCATTACCACCCAGGTAAAGCTAACATAGATGTTGATTCTCTTAGCAGGTTATCTTTGGAAAGTCTAGCTCACGTGGATGATGATAAGCGAGAATTGGTAAAGGATATTCATCACTTTGCTAACATTAGAGTTTACCTCTTGGACTCTGAGGATGGTGGTATGTTTGTGCAAGAGATTGCGAAGTCATCCCTTATTGCTGAGATAAAGGAGAAATATGTACTAGATCATGTCTTAATAAAGATCAAAGAAGATGTAGGTCAATAAAAGGTTGTAGCTTTTGAGATTTATAGCGATGGTATCTTAAGGTACCAAGGCAAATCATGTGTTCCCAATATAGATGGGTTGAGTGAGATGATCTTTGTCGAGGCACATGAGTTGCATTTTGGCATTCATCTCGGTTTGATAAAGATGTATCATGATCTTAAGGAGATTTACTGGTGGAACAATATGAATCGAGATGTGGCAAGGTTTTTAGCTAAATGCTTGGTGTGTCATCAAGTGAAGGTTGAGAACTTGAGGCTCGGTGGGTTGACTTAAGAGATTGAGTAGCCTGTGTGGAAGTGGGAAGTGATTTTTGTTACTGGTCTTCCTTGATCTCAAAATCATTTTGATTCGATTTGGATCATCATCCATAGGATGACCAAGTATGCTCACCTCTTGCTAGTGAGGACTAATTATTCGACAGAGGATTATACAAAGTTGTTCCTCCAAGAGATTGTGAAGTCGCATGGGGTGCCTATTTCTTTCATATCAAATCACGATACTCAATTCTCATCACATTTTTAGTATTTCTTTTAGAGAGTTTTGGGAACTAAGGTGAGCCTTAGAACTATATTTCACCCATAGATGGATGGGCAAGCGGAAAAGATGTTTCAGGTCTTAGAAGATATGCTTTGGGCTTGCGTGGTTGACTATGGTGGTAGTTGTCTCGATCACTTGCCTCTCATAGAGGTTCATATAATAATAGTTATCACTCTTTCATTAGTATGGCTCCTTTTGAGTCATTGTATGGTAGTAGGTGTCATTATTCTATTGGGTGGTTTGAGGTTGGTGAGGTAGAGATATTTGGATCAGATTTGGTTCACTATGCAATGAAAAAGGTAAAGGTGATCTGGGATTGACTTAAAGTTACCCAAAATCACCAAAAATCCTCTGCGGATATGAGGCATAAGGAGTTAGAGTTTGAGGTTTGCGATTTAGTATACTTGAAGAATGTCTCATGAAGGGAGTAATGCGGTTTGGGAAGACGGAGAAGCTCAGTTCCTGGTATATTGGCCCACACTTGGTTTTGAAGAGGTTTGGTAAGGTTGTGTATACATATGAGTTGCCTTCCAATAGGAGCTCTATTTATATGGTATTTCATGTCTTAATGTTGAAGAAGTGTATGGGTGATTCGTTGCTGATTGTACCTTTTAAGGATATTGGTATTTTGGATTCCTTGTCTTATGAGGAAGTTTATATTGAAATCATGGATCATCAAGTTTGTCGATTGCGGATGAAGGACGTAGCTTCGGTAAAGGTTCTATGGAGGAACCACAAGTTTCAAGAGGCTAATTAGGAAGCCAAAGAGGACATGAATTCCAAGTATCCATTCTTGTTTCCTGCTCCGAACAATGGTGCATAAGATATGTGTTATTCTTAACATCTTTGTTTTCTGACTTTGTTAATGAAAAGGGTGATTTCCTTCACATCTTTATTTTATGAGTTTGTTAAAGGTAAGAGTAGGGGAATATAGAGTCAAATCGTGCTAGCAATTGTCTTGTCTCATCATTTAAGGATGAATGATCCTAGTAGGGGAGAATGTAATGCCATAGATTTTTGTCCCTTGAAAATTCTTGAGCTTTGGGATCACTGCCTTAGTCACGACTCGTAGTGACGAGTCGTGATATGTGGTTATGGGTGATAGGAACCTGGTCGTAATGAAATCAGAAACTTAGTAGCAAGGGTTTGCTCTAAGTATGAGTGGCTTACTATGAGCCTTGAGATATGTTACAAGTCATAGGTTCAAATCATAGGATGTCTAGTGTTCAATTCATTTGGGTTATGTGTTACTCACGACTAGACCTTATGAGTCATAAGATCTCATTACAAGTGGGTTAGTGGAGTTGTAAGGTGGGGAGTGTATGGGGGTCCTAGTCACTATCTTGGTTACGACGCATGGTTATGAGTGGTAATGCGTGGGTATGAGTCAAGGTGTTGACTCATAACCAAAGGCGACTCTTTCCCAGCTTTTAAGTTGAGGGAATTCCTCATGGTCAAGAACACGTAGGGGTTTCATCAAGCTAATTAATTGGGGATTTCAAGGGTGATTTCTCTCCGTACTTCTTAGTGATTGAGGTATGTTACTCTTCAATCATTGTTAATTTTGCAAAAACATGTGATTTAAAGTATTGTTCATAAGATTATTATTTTAGTTTTGGAAACAAAGGTTGGGGTTTTTGAATGTTATGAATTGAATAATGTTTCTCTTGGTTTATATGTATGATTTTCATACTTTTAATGTGGTTTGAAATTGTGGGTGAATGGGTATGGTGAATGAACTAGGGACTTGTGACTTTCCCAAACTTATGACTTTTGAAGTTGTTATAATCCCAACCCCATAATGTGAAATAGGTCTTGAGTATGAGAACTGTGGAAATTTGTTGATTTGAACTAGTCTTGAACTATTACATGATATGAAGAGGTATTTGAAATACAATGGTATGATTTAATGAACAAAGGGAGTCGGTGCTCCCCAATGTGTATTAATGAACAAAGGGATTTGTTCTCCCCAAGTTAATGCAAATTGCTTGGCGTAATGTGTTACCTTGGAAGTGTAGTTGGTATGACAATACCAATAGAGTTTGCCTTAATGTGGAATGTGTTTAAATGAATGGGGAATGTGTGATACTTGTTTTAATTGGGCTCTAATAAAGGTTGTGTAGCTGAGCCATAAAAATAGAGGTCTGAGTGACCGATATTGGAAATTGCATTTTCCAATGAGGGTGTCAAAGTGACTAGGGAGATTCGAATCCCCCTTATTGTTATTTCATGATTAAGGAGGTTTGAGCCCCCCCATAAATCACTATGCAATCGGGTGCTTAAGTCACTTTCATATATGTTGGAGGGTTTGAGTCCCCCATATGCATATATATGATATTCTTCTCTAATTTGTGTGGCTACATGCACTGGGGCCTGGCCAGAGGGTGAGAGCTGGGGCCTATATAGCTAGTACTTACTATTATATGACGGTTGAGCTATATAAACTTGGATAAGGTGTTGAAAATCATGTTAAGCCTTGTACCCTATCCTGGCATATGATATATATATATATATGTCTGTGTTTGTGTGTGTATGTTTATGCATCTTAATATGTTCATTATTTTTGAATGATTTCAAACTGTTGATTATATCATTATGTTGTACTTATTATCGAGTTTCATGATAGCGTTCACCCGCTAACCATCTTCAGATGCTTTATCCCCACACGATCCAGGAATTGGTGATACTTCCACTTCTCCTGCTCATTGACTTGGATTCAGGGACAACTTTTGAGTTAGATAGAAGTGGTAAGCTTTCATACTTCGAAGGACTCTATTTTATTCTATGGATTTCTTTACGACTTTACTATTCAGTTGCTCTTGGTTTTGGCTATGGTCGGGCAAAAGTCCCGACTAGATATTATTTTATTTTAATTTGAGGCTTTGTCTGACTACTGTGGGCATGGGCGGTGTTGGTATTGGTACTAGTATTAGTATTAGTATTGTCATTGTTACTGGTATCGTTTGGTATTGGTTATAGACATAGTATAATGCTTTTAAATTGATAATATCCTATCTGGTTATATGCTAAAAATTCAGCTGACTTTGGGGCGTGATATATTTTATTTGGTTAGGTTCACGGGGCGATCTCAGGTCCACACGGTACTTGAGATGCCTGTCATAGACAGGCCCTAGTTTGGGTCATGACATTGTGACACACCAAATTTTTTACCTTTGAAATTTTTGAGTTTTGAGCTCACTGCCCAGGCTATGGCTGGCTCCTCATGAGTTGTAAGGTATGGTCATGAGTCATAGGAAGGGACTCATTACCAAATTAGTGGTGTATCCAAAGTGCTTATCTTGAGTATGACATAAACCTACCGAGTCGTGAAGACTTATTACGAGCTGTAGGGATCAAGTCGTAGGTAAACTAGTGATGAATGCCCAAGTTTCTGTTGATCTCAAGACTTTACCCTTACGAGTCATAAGTTAGGGTCATGAGTCATAAGGTGTGACTCGTGACAAAACCAGTAAAGGTTTCCCTCAGTCATTGCCAAGACTACGAGTCTAGGTAATGACTTGTACCCAATTGTCACAAGACATGACGTGACCTGTAACGACTGGTGACCATTTTCCTGTGTTTTAATTGGGGGCACTTTGATCATTTCTCTCTTCCCTAATTATAAAAACCATGGCCTAACATACCCTAAGGGACCCGATAACTCCTTATTACTCAATCTTAAACTACTCTTAAACTCTCTCTAATTCTCAAAGCAAGGACAATTAGTGTTTCTAAGGATTTGGCTTTTAGAGCTTAAATTGGTGGTTTTCCTCCACAATTGTGATACTTTCAGGCATGTAATCTCTTCCCTTAAACTTAAAGCATGGGTTTTATTGTTATTCATGTGGAATTGATTTGGGTTGAGAGTTTTGGAATAATGGTTACTTGAGTTTGATTTTTATGGAAAAAATGTATTTGTTTATGCTTTATTTATGTATTTTCAAACTGTTGGGGTGCATAGGTATGGTGAATGGGATGAGGGTCAAGTCATTTCTCTAATTTGATTAATTTGGTTTGGAATTTGGTTTTGGAAATTATGTTCCCGCTACCTACTTGCATAATTGGCTTTGAAATATGGATAATCACATGATTTGGTTTACTTCCCTAAAATAATGCATTCCATAAATAGTCAAATGGATATAATGGCTTTTATTTAAGGCCTTGTTTTCCATGGTATTTGGTTTTAAATTTGAAACTAGGAAGTTGTGGCATTCCTCCAACTTGATTTAATAAACTAAAGGGGGTCGTGGCATTCCCGCAAGATTGATGGAGTTGGAATGGCATAGTTATTAGCTTGCAAGCGTCATGGTATGATAATACCTACGATAAATGCCTTAAATAATAATTCCTTGGCTAAATGGTTAGGTTATGTGAAAATGTTTGAATTGGGCTTAATGGGGTTGTGTAGCTCACCGTGAAGGTGAGAATCCCAGAGAGGCCAAAAACTAGAAACCATTTTGCCGGAGTGGGGGTATTGATGACCATGTGCATAGTATACGTTATCAATATATACGTGCATCCTAGATCAACGTGGGTTCAGGTCATTTCCTGGTCTTCTTTAGATATCTCTGGTTCATGCAGCTAACATGCACTGGGGCCCTTTCAGTAGGGGGAGCTAAACCCATATAGCCTGTGGGTTCCTTTAGGATGGTTAGAGTTATATTGTCTAGGTTAATGTTTTAACTCACAAACTAAACCTTGTTCCCTATCCTGACATGTTTTATATATATATGTATATGATCATTTATATATGGTTTTCGGAATGATTTTGGAACTGATTGATCATGGCATTATTTTATCTCTCCCCTGAGTTATATGCCAGCGATCACCCCACTAACCATCCCCGGATGTTGTATCCCCACGCGATGCAGGGTCTGAAGACACGTTTTTCCTTAAACAGTGTTAGGTGATTTCTGGATTTTCCTAGAGTCAGCTTTGAAGTGGTGAGCTTCCATTTTCTGGAATACCCTCAGTTCATAGTCTTGTCTTTACTTATGTCTTAGACTATTTTGGTAGGTTTTTAGCTATGGTCGGGGACATGTACCAACTTTGGTTGATGTCTGGTTTTTTTGTGGATTTGTAGATTGGATGTGGTTAAATTTAGTATTATGGACTAGTAAATCCTACTCATTTGATTTATCTATCTTGTTATTGTAACAACCCAAAATCACCTCCCGGGACGTCACACGGTGCTTAGGGCTACAATTAGCGCCAAGCTAACCCTTTGAGACTATCACTTCTCATAATAACTCATTCAAGAAGGAATACATAAAACACTAGCATTGTCATATCAAAGGAAAGAAAATACGTAGGTAATACTCGGTCAAAATGACCACAAAACTGGAAATCTAAACACAACCACAATCTGATAACTAGTCTGACAAAGCCTCTACTACTCTATGAACTCGAGAGCCGTTGGGACAGGTCCCCAACTGACTCAAACTGAACGGAAAGTAATAACATAAACACTCGAATAATGAAATGTCTTAATATAGGTCTTCGAACCATGAGGACTCACCACTGTGGAGATGTAGACAAAGGTACTCAAAAATCACTAATGAGGCTGGGAATAAGAACCTGAACTTACATTATAAGACAGTGTAGCACATAGACGTATATGTGGATCAACACTTGGGAATGTACTGAGTATGTGGGTGTGTATACATTTACATAAAACAATATCAATACTCTTTAATCAAATCATGCATACAAATAGGAATGACTCACATTACTTGAATAAGTCTAAAATGTAAAGCTCATAAATCATGTGGAACGAAGCATGTAACACAAATCTCGTGAGTCATTATACTTTGGCTTTAAAATCTGTGATCTCCTCTTATTCTCATTACTCATAGGATGAAGGAAGCTTTAAACAATACTTTCAACTCATGCATATATCACATGGAGGGAAAAACTTCTTTATTGTTCAGGAACTTATAACTTTCTTAAAGTCAAACACTTGGAACTAGGAATCATATGACTTTGGTTTAAAAACTGATGATCAACTCTTATTAGTAGAGAAAACTACTTCCTTCTTTGGAAAATACTCAAAAGTAATTTGTTCACTTTAGAAAATATCTCATCTCAAATATTTAGGGAAAATATTCTATCTCAATGGAAAATACTTTAGTTTAGGGAGGTTCTCTTAACCGACATAAACCATGCGAGCTACATGGAGTCCAACATTTTGTCCTCCTAAGGAAGAAACCTCACGTTGAGGAGAGGTGCCATACTTTTGCCAAGGAGTATAACCTGAACTCAGTGATCACTTGTCTCGGCCTCGAGCCCAATTATCTAGGCCTTAGGACCAAAATCTCAAACCTACAGTGGCACGTAGTTCTAGGATAAGAAACCGTAGTAACTTACCCAACTCCGTGCTAAATACTACTCCCTTTAGTTTATCTCTCTCATCTCATGAAAATCCAATTTCAAAATAATCTCATGGTTCACAAGAACCCAACAATCAGATCTGTAATCCCATGTAGTAGAGTGGATTTAAAAACTCTATCACTATTAGGTCAAAGTATTTCTCAATAAATCTCAAAATACTCAAATCATGGGTGATTATAGCACAATAGTTTATAAAATTGCAAGTATCAATTAGGGATTGATGACGCATAATTCAATCTCAAGTTAAAACTCATCATAATGCATAATAGATAGCATATAGATTCATAAATCATATAGAAATCTGGAATTTACAGCAATTTAGCTTATAATCTCAACATACTCATATACTTCAATATCTCAAACATTTAAACTATTAACTTCTCAAGGATTAAAATCATGGGGTATAAACCCAGCTGTAATTTCTCAAGAAAACATGTAAAAATTATCCCATTAGACTTTCAATTCATGGGAAACATCAAAACCTTGAAACCAATAAAAATTGGTGAAAAACTCTAATTCAATTTCATGTAAAATCTTATGAGTTGCAGAAAATTATAGTTTACTCAAGCCTTTGGGAATAAGGGTGAAAGGATTACCCATGTTAAAACCCCCAAATATCTTAGATGATGAAATTGGATGAACAAGATTGCTTTGAAATCTTCTTCTTACTCTTGAGAGAGGGTTCTTGCAACCCTTGAACTTGGGGAACTTAAATCTCAACTCAATTTGTAGAGTCTATGGTGAGTTCTTGGATTTTTTGGAGAAGGGTTTTAGATTTGATCTTGAGGAAGAAACCCTAGCTCTCTTGTGTTTTGGATGATGAATGATGCTATTTGATTCATTTGGAATATATCAGGGTATAAAAGAGAGGAAAGTCCAAAAAGCCCTTTTAAAAAATGAGTTAAAAATACTGAATGGGGGCTGCGACGGTCGAAGAAACGGTTTATCGCTTGCCTGAAGGTCCATCGGATCATTAGTTGCATGCCGGTCGGAGAAACAACACATTTCCTCGATGTGATATTAATAGCAACTGTCCGGCGCAACCTTGATAGTCCGTCGAATCATCCATCACACGTTGGCCAGGATGAGTCCACACTTCCTTAGTGGCGACGGTCTCAACGACGGTCCATCACAGCATTGATGGTTCATTGTCCTTGCCGTTGCACTTAGGCCGGGAAAGGGAGTTACTTCCTTGGTTATGATGTTCCGTCGCAGACTCGAAGGTCCGTTGGATCATCCATTGCACCTGGGCGATTTCGATAACTCTCAATAAAATGGCCATAACATTTCACCCCGATGCCGGATTTGGACGAAATTGGTATCGTTGGAAAGATAATTCAATTCTCTACATCAATATAAGTCAAATTTAAGAAAATTCTATATGGTTTAAACACTAATCACTTGGGAAGTGTCTTCTTAATCTTTTAGGGATGGAATTATACTTCACTTGATACGCTCTACGGCTCGGACTACGAGAGAACTTGGTGGGGTCTTACAATATCTCCCTCTTAGAAACATTCATCCTTGAATATCACTAGTTGGACTAGGAACATAGGAAAACAGAGTACACATAGCTGAAACAATTTCCTAAACGGGCTCAAAATCTTTCTAAACTCTTGAATACCTGAAAAATTGTAAAAACTCATGCAAGAATAGATATATAGCTGAACTTTAGATTAGAAGGGATGAATTAAGGAAGAATAATACCTTTGGATCGATCTGAACTCGCAGAAAAGAGGTGTAGGTACTTTGATCGCACGTCTGCTTTTGCCTCCCAAGTAGCGCCCTCAACTGACTGGTTCCGCCATAACACTTTGACCAATGAAAACCTCTTTATTCCTTCGTCTATAGATTTGAAAATCTAGGATCTCAAAAGGAATCTCATTGAATGAAAAACTATTCAGAATATCAGCACTCTCTAAGGTATCTACTACAACAGAATCACCAATATGCTTTTTAAGCATGGAGACATGAAAAATTGGATTAACGGCTAACAACTCTGCGGGCAACTCAACCTCATAGGCTAATTTACCAACACAGCTCAAGACTCTATACGGGCCAACATAACGGGGACTAAGCTTTCTATTTTTACCAAACCTCTTCACCCCTTTCATGGGTGAAATATTCAAGTACACCAAATCACCCACCCCAAATTCAAGATCTCATGTCCTCATATCGGGATAAGACTTTTGGCGACTCTGAGCTGTCTTTAACCTCTCTCTAATCAACTTGACTTTCTCCATACCTTTAAACACTATATAAGGCCCAATCACAGAAGCTTCACCCACTTCAAACCAACCTATGGGTGATCTATATCTTCTACCATACAAGGCCTCAAATAGTGCCATCCCGATGCTAGCATGGTAACTATTGTTATAGGCAAACTCTATCATTAGCAAATGCTCATCCCAACTACCTTTAAAATCAAGAGCACACGCCCTCAATATGTCTTCTAGGGTCTCAATGGCCCTCTTATCCTGACCATCTATCTGACGATGAAAAGCAAGACTTAAAAGAACTTGGGTAACAAAACCCTATTGAAACGCCCTCCAAAACTAAAAAGTAAATTGAGTACCCCTATCCGAAATGATAGACAAGGGAACTCCATGCAGCCTGATTAACTCCCTGATATACAATCTAGCATAATCCTCAGTTGTATATGATGTATGCATGGGCAAAAAGTGCGCGGACTTAGTTGGCCTGTCTACAACAACCCAGATAGAATCATGATGACGACACAAAAGAGGTAACCCATTCACGAAGTCCATATTCACCACCTTCCACTTCAAAGTGGGTATACCAAACTCTTGCATCACACTACAAGGTCTTTGGTGTTCTACCTTAACCTGTTGGCACATTGCACACTTTACTACAAACTCAGCTATATCCTTCTTCATACTATTCCACTAATAGATTTTCCGCAAGTAGCGATACATCTTGGTAGTGCCGGTATGAATAGAATACCGTTCGCTATGCACTTCAGCCATAATCCTCTACCTCAGATCATCAACACATGGAACACAAAATCTACCCTGCAATCTCAACATTCTATCTCCCCCTTGGGAGAAATTCTCTACCTTTTGGTCCTTAACTACCTCCTTCAGTCTGACCAAACTAGGATCTCTATCTTGCTTCTCCTTCACTTTCGAAACTAAAGAGGATTTGGAACTACTTTGCAACAAAGTACTTACCTCATCTGAATCAAGAAACCTAACACCATATCTAGCCAGACATGAGCAACACTACCCATAGACAATCTACTAAGGGCATCCGCCACTACATTGTCCATACTCGGGTGATACAACACACTCATATCATAGTTTTTAACAACTCTAACCACCTCCTCTACCTAAGATTCAACTCCCTCTGAGTAAACATATACTGAAGGCTCTTATGATCAGTAAATACATCAATATGAATATCATAAAGATAGTGTCATCAGATTTTCAAAGCAAAGACCACAACAGCTAACTCAAGATCATAGGTTGGGTAATTATTTTCATGCGGCTTCAACTGTCTAGAGGAATAAGATACAACCTTACTTCTTTGCAGCAACACATAACCCAAACCAATTCTAGAGGAATCACAATATACCAAAAAACCATCTGTACCATCAGGCAAAGTCAACACAGGGGCTGAAGTAAGTCGAGTCTTCAACTCCTGAAAACTCTTCTCACAGGAATCTGACCACTGGAACTTAACTTTGTTTTGGGTCAATTGGGTCATAGGAGATGTAATAGAGGAGAAACCTTCAAAAAAATAGTAGTAGTATCCCGCTAGACCCAAGAAACTTCTAATGTCAGATAAAGATATAGGTCTAGGCTAATTTCTTATAGCTTCTGTATTTTGTGGATCAACTCTAATACCTTTGGCTGAAATAATATGACCCAGAAAGGATACAAACCTTAGCCAAAATTCACACTTACTAAATTTGGTGAACAACTGGTGACCTCTAACAGTTTACAAGACAGTTCTAAGGTGATCTGCATGATCATGCTCACTGTGGGAGTAGACAAGCATGTCATATATGAACACTGTGGCAAACATATCAAGATATTGCTTGAACACTCGATTCATAAGGTCCATAAAAGTTGCTGGGGCATTGGTTAGCCCGAAAGACATTAATAGAAACTCAAAGTGACCATAGCGGGTTGGGAAAACTGTCTTTGGAATATCACATTCCCTCACTTTAAGCTGGTGATAGCTAGATCTAAGGCCTATCTTGGAGAAATAACTTGCACCTAGCAACTAATCAAATAGGTCATCAATTTTCGGAAGAGAATACTTATTTTTGATGGTGACCTTGTTAAGAACCATCTTCTTTCGGACGAATAGAGCAGGTGCGCCCCAAGGAAAAATACTGGGCCTTGTGAAACCTTTTTCTAAAATATCTTTGAGTTGCTCTTTCAACTCCTTAAGCTCTACAGGTTCTATACGGTATGGTTGAATAGAAATGGTACGAGTGTTGGGAAGAAGGTCAATCCTGAATTCTCTCTCTATCAAGAGGTACCCTTGGGAGATTTCCCAGAAAAATATCTGGAAACTCATTAACAATATCGACTGACTGAATAATTGGAGCCTCAAACTTAGTGTCTTTAATTCTAAATAGGTGATAGATGCAACTCTTGGATATTAGCTTTTTGGCTTTGAAATAGAAGATGAAATGACTATTGGGAGATACCGAACTCCCAGACCACTCAAAAATTGGCTTATCAGGAAACTGAAACTTGACCATACAGGTACGACAGTCTATAGATGCATAACAAGAATGAAGCAAATCCATACCCAGAATAAGGTCAAAATCCACCATTTCTAACTCTATTAAATCAAGTATGACCCTATGAAAAACAATAACAGGACAATCTCTATACACTTTTTTAGCAACAACTGATTCCCCTACTGGTGTGGAGACTAGGAAAGGCTCAGGAATATTTTTGGGACTCATTTTGAAATTCACAGCCACCAGTGGGGTCACATAGGAAAGAATTGACTCAGGGTCCAAAAAAACATAAACATCAAAACAAAATATGTGGAGCATACAGTAACAATATCGGGAGAGTCCTCCTGATCTTGATGGGATGGTAAGGCATAGAATCTATTCTGGCACTGACTGCCAGTAGTGCTAGATGAAGTGCCCTGAACAAAGGCGGGACGAGGAACATGAGTTGGTGTACTAGTAGTATGTGCCTGAGGTCGGGCATCTCTGTTCCCCTTCCTAGCATACGAACAATCTCTAAGTCTATGGCCCTGCTTGCCATAACCAAAACAACCCCTCAAATCTGCGAAATACTCATTAGGATAATCCCTACCACATTTAGCACAAGAAGGATAACAGGGCATGTTCCTAGGCATAAAACTAATGATCAACTCTTATTAGTAGAGAAAACTACTTCCTTCCTTGAAAAATACTCAAAAGTAATTCGTTCATTTTAGAAAATATATCATCTGAAAGATTTAGGAAAAATATTCTATCTCAATGGAAAATACTTTAGTTTAGGAAGGTTCTCTTAACCGACATAAACCATGCGAGCTATGATAACGCTTAAACTACAGCTCTCGTAAGAGTGTAAGCGGTCGTTGTCAAATATAGAACCCAACTGGGTTGGGTGTCGAATCCCACAGAGAATACTTGGGCACTAAGTAAGAAAAGATTATTAGACTTTTGGTGAAAGTTTCGTAAAAAGGGGGGATTGTAGCGTGAGTAACAAAATAATAACGTAAGAACAGAAAATAGAAGAGTAAAACGGATTGTTTGGTTGGTTTTGATCAATGAGAATTGAGAGCTGGGGTTATGTCCACCTTCTGAGTTGTACGTATCTATTGACTATGAGTTATGCGGAATTTAGACATGCATGTGCTTATAGAGAATTGTATTCTATGGTAAATCCAGGCGTCTTTCGACCATCAAGGATTATTTCACTTTAACTCTTTCGAGCTTAAAGCGTATCTAACGGTACAAATTCTCCAAGAGGTTAATCCAGTTACGACACTAACTTTTTAACAGGGGTTGGTTCCCTATTACCTTGACATTATCTCTTTTCCAGACATATAACTTTTCTTTCAAACAAGTTAATGCTATACTGGCGTATTCTATATGTTTGCAACCACAAGAATTTAAATTAAGATGAAGAGAATAATGATATAAGCAACATACATGTCAAGAATTCACAAACTCATAGCAATAGATAGTATCTCATAAGGCTTCCATAACCCCAACCGAGAAGTTTAGCTACTCATGGGTGCAATGGAAATCACAATAGTCATTATCATCATACCAATATAAGGATCTCACGTGTAGTATAGGTTGGTAGGGCTTTGTGGCGTGAAGACCTTGCAAGTAGCGATTCTCTTGTTGTAGAAATTTTAAGTCGAATAGATGAAGAAAAAGTAAATAAGAATTAATTGAAAGCAAATTGTTTAGAGTTGTAGATGAATGAATTAGAATGTGAATAATGAGAATAATGAGAATGATCAAAAGCTTCAGCAAAATAGGGTATTTATAATACCCATATCCTATTCCTACTAGGCTACTGTGTACTTATCCTAATCCTAATAAATTACTGCATCATTATCCTAATCTTAATAAGTTACTATTGATCCCCAAAGTCTTGAGAAATGCTGTTTTTGCCCGGGACAGGTTTCCCATGCATCACTTTTAGTCCTAGGCGTCCAAGCTTTGCTTTCCTTCTTTCGTGAAGCTTCCTTTGGCGTCAAGTTATCCATAAAATACTGAAATCTTCATCATTTATACCTGAAAACTTACTAATCACGTTTGTTAGCTCACTTACAGGAAAAGGGACTAAAAGTGCATGAATTATATATTTTGTCCTCAAAACTTAGCTAAAATATGGGTACATTAAGGTGCTTTAGGCGTGTAAATACGCCTAACATCAACACCCCACACTTAAAGCTTTGTTCGTCCTCGAATAAAATATCATGTCCTTCTAAACATCCACTTAGGGTTTCACAGTAACAACACAAAATATTCATCAAGACAGGCACAACAGTTATTAACAAAGAGTAGTTTTATGATCACTTACTAGAAATAATTTAACCTCTAACATAGAGTTGTGATGATGGTTAATTCGTATCCAAAAGTTAAGGCACAGAGAATCATACACAACCACCCAAAACTCATCAACCAAGTGTATCTCACAAAACATAACCCATAATCACTCACAAGTATTGTATATATTTTGAACATGGGTATAAGATTATCCTTTCTCTCACTCTCACAAAGAATTCGTATGTTGCAACTGATGACCATAGGCTTGCCATTAGTGTAATGCTCCACTAAATATCAGAATGCTAAGCTTAGGATCAAATAGGTCTTTACAGGTTGTAATGTAGGCTAAGGGATGGGTAGGACTATTTTGGCCAGAAATAGTGACTATGTTCCTAAGCGCTTTAATACATCACATTATGACATTTATGCTTTCTTTCTAACAACCTTTCTACTTTTTTTTAATCTACCACCCTTTCTCACCTCTTTTGTTTTTCAATTTTGAACAGAATTGACTTTTTATTTTTCTTTTCCTTTTTCTTTTCATAACACACCTCTTATGATAGCAATTTTTTTTCATAACAAATTCAAGCACCAATACATTCTAAGGCACTATTCTCACCCAATTTCCTCTTATTTTGTCACATTACTTTACAATTTAAAGCACTTAGGAATTTGGATCAAATTATGGTCTTGAAAAAAAAATGGATTAGGCTTACATATGAGGTTGTCAAAGAAAAATAGGCTAACAGCTCAAAGGGGGTTATCTAGGATGATGTCCATGGGTAGATAAAATGAAGGTAAGCAATTATAGGTTGTCAAAGAAATTCCTAAATCATCTCCTAAACTCACACTCTTTATTTCGCTTTACATACATACCAGGCAAGTTCTAAAATCAGCCACAAACATAGAATATACTATCATCTCACACATAAAAGACATATGGTTGACTTTATTGGGAGTAGTATAGACTCTTGACCCAACAGATGAAGGAATTAAACCAAACAATTATCACATAATGAGTCACTATTAGAGCCTAAACGTCTCAATAGTAATGATTTTATCACATACTCTTGTCGTAATACCATGCTGCCTATCAGAACAATTTCATGAAAAGTTAAAAGTTTTAAAAAAATTTAACTACTAAAAAAACAAAACAAACAAACATAAATGAATGCAAATGCAGATAAGGAAGTACAACATACAAATACCAGCACCCCACACTTAGACGGGACACACTGCCCTCAGTGGAAAATAAATAAGAAGAACCTGGTTAGTCGAACTCCTCCTCTATGTCTGGGGTCATACCCCCTTTATTGGAATCATCATCAGAGTCGTCGTCATCAGAGTTCTCCTCCACGTTGGAGTCTGGCATTTGACGATCATCGTCGGTTAGCACATCGTCATTAAGAGGTTCCTAAAAAAATACACCTACTCCACACATTGCCCTCGCATGCTCATTCATTGGGTAGTCATAATCCAACTGTTGGAGATCTGCAGCAGTTGGAACATGACCTCCGCCCATCATGGTAAACCGAGTCATGCCATAAAGATGGCGAAAGAAACTCTCATCCCGAGCATGATGTTCTGCAGTGGTAAGGTTGACGCCATGTGTGGATTCAGTATCTTTAACCTTTGTGAGGTCAACCTTCTTTGGGTTGTGTGGAAGTTTATGATCAGCCGGTTCCTCTTCGATGTCCTGCTTCCTCAATATTGCGGTCAACAGATTGCCAAAGCTGAAGTAGGACCTCTTGTGTAGCCTGGCCTTTCTCATTGTAGATCAAAAAATTGCCCCAATGTTGATAGGGATATTCGTCATCAATGCGTACACCAAGCACACTCTATCTCGTGTTATCTTTGTGTATTGTGTCCCTGGAATCAGGCAAGAGTTGACTACTTGCATCCATATCCTAGATTCCCTATTTAAGGAAGCATATGGGAAGGTGTTGTGCCGACCGGTGTCCTTGTGTCTGCTCCACCGTGCCATAGATATTGTTCCTAACAATGTGTGTCTAATGGCCCTGTACGGTGGTCTGTTATACAGCTCCTTGAGTGGTGATGGATCAATAGATGGCATGACTAAAAAGGAGTTGAAGAACTCCGCATTTAGTTGCAAAACTTGGCCCCGAATCTTTACTTCACTCCCTGTAGTTTTCGGTGACCAGTTGGCATAGAATTCACGTGTTAAATCAATATTGCACTCTCCCATATCTCGGAAGATGAAATCAAGATGTAGCGCCATTATCTAAGCCAACATACGGGGTTCTTTCTTTGCTAGGGTTTCCTTGTGTATCAGCTCTACATGAACATATTTTTTCTCTTTATTGTTCCTATACCACTCCTTTCCTTCCTCCTCCAGGACCCATTTAATTCCAAACATGCGGCGAGGTATTTGCTGCGAGGAGGATTCTCCTTGCTCTTTTCATCCCTTTTTTTGCCTTTTTGTGAAGTGGTTGCTTTTTCTTTCCCTTGTCTTGCTTTTGGTGCCATTGTACCTGAGATCAAAATAATAGTCATGTTAGCTTCATCTCGGTGGATACAATCAATAAACAAGCAGTAGTGGCACCACCCCACACTTAGTTCGTTTGTACGAACTAGTGAAGTGAATGATGTCAATTACTCAGATTTCATCGATATACGTTTAGGTGTTATGTTCCAACAATATAATCAGTGCAATCATACTTTTCGTATCATCTTAACTATCCTTTCTCAATTCTAGATCATGTAATTTTGGTAATGCTTTCATGTTTTGGACTAATGCATCACTTTGAATAAAACTACTACATAAATATTGTATCAATTTATGGCATAGAAACAATCACAACATCGCATGTTTGTAGTCACCCATGATTTTCATCTCAATGAACAAGTCATTTCAACATGTAAGCTTTCAAGTTACAAGATTATGCAATTATCTTGATCATGTTTATTTCGCAAAAGTATGACAGTGTATCAAAATGAAATACAAGTTGGAAACAAGTCAAGAGCATCCATAAATATTCTTTCACTCACTTAGTTTCACCACAACATATCAACCATATTCAAATCATCAATACTACTTCAAGATTAAACAATTCATTATAGACGTAGTAGTGTAGTACTTACGGAACATAAAAGAAGAACAAAGAAGTACATACTTGGTTGATGTCCTAGGAAGATGTTCTTGCAAAGTAAAAGAGCAAAAGGAAAATTTTTGGGAGAATTTGGAGAGGTAGGCGGCGCTTTAGGGTGAATTCCAATGTGTTTTTGATTTAAGACTAAGGTTCTATTTATAGGACAAGCTTGGGTCGGGTTTTGACCCATTTGGAATTGGATTTGGAGACCAAAAGTGACCATAGGAGGTGCCTAATGCTTTGCCTATGCTTGGCATAGGCGGCGCCTTTTGCAAAGCATTGTTGAGCATAGGCGGCGCCTATGCTATGGCATTGTTAGGCAGAGGCGGCGCCTATGCCATGGCATATGAGATTCAGAGACAAAAGGCTTTTGCATAGGCGGCGCCTATTCTATGACATTGTTGAGCATAGGCGACGCCTATGCTATGGCACTCTAGAATCCGAGAGATTAGGCCATAGCATAGGCCTTGCCTTGTTCGTGGCCTAGATTTACATAGGAATTGCCTTGTTTTATGCCTATATTTTCATAAGCAATGCCTCACCCATAGCCTTTTGCTTCTTTATTCCTAACTTACCACCTTCAACATGCTATACTTCCAAATCAAAATTTGAAACCAATCTCGTCCTTTACACCTCTTCCACCTGCAGTCACTCAAAAACGACAAAAATGATTAGAACGATGGGTTGCCTCCCATCAAGCTCCTTAGTTTTGGTCGTGGCTTGACTCTTCTTTTTGGATTTTTATTTAGTAAAAACAAATGCAAAGGAAACGAAAAAATCACGATGGGTTGCCTCCCATCTAGCGCTTGATTTATTGTCGCGGCACGACATAGTTACCTCGAGTACTTAGACTTGTCGAGATAGATGGTGGCCATATAGTTCATCGAGTCAAGGGGGCCGATATATGGTTTTAATCGTTGGCCATTCACCTTAGAGACAACACCATTATTGTCTTCTAGCTCAATTACTCCAGACGAGTAGACTTGGCTAATCTTGTACGGACCAGACCATTTGGACCTTAACTTACCTGGGAATGGCTTTAGTCTGGAATTGAAAAGAAGTACCATATCACCCTTTTGAAAGTTTCGTTGAACAATCCGCTGATCATGATACTTTTTCGTTCGCTCTTTGTAGAGGTCTGATCTTTTATATGCATATAGACGGAATTTATCCATCTCATTCAGCTGTTCCACCCTCAAGTTCATAGCATCATCCCAATTCAAATTCAGCTGCTTCAACGCCCACATTGCTTTGTGCTCGAGCTCAATGGGTAAATGACAAGCTTTCCCATAAACTAGTTGGTACGGGGACATGCCAATTGGCATTTTGAATGCAGTCCTATATGCCCATAGTGCATCGTCCAACTTCTGAGACCAATCTTTCCTATTAGCATTTACAGACTTAGCAAGGATTTTCTTGATCTCTCGATTGGAAACCTCGACCTGTCCACTAGTTTATGGGTGATAAGGCGTGGCTACCTTATGTTGCTTGACACCATATTTTGCCAACACGGATTTGAACAGTTTGTTG
This sequence comes from Capsicum baccatum var. pendulum, assembly GCA_030864225.1. Classification (NCBI taxonomy): domain Eukaryota; kingdom Viridiplantae; phylum Streptophyta; class Magnoliopsida; order Solanales; family Solanaceae; genus Capsicum; species Capsicum baccatum. Next base: position 235,329,076 of record CM061552.1, read on the forward strand.
CAAAAGTGAGATCCTCCATCACTTATGATAGTACGTGGTACCCCAAAACGAGAGAAGATGCTTTTCTTTAAGAATGCAACAACACGTTTTCCTTCATTATCAGCCAATCCTACTGCTTCGACCCATTTTGAAACATAATCTACAGCAACTAGGATATATTTAATTCTAAATGAATTCATGAATGGACCCATAAAATCGATACCCCATACATCAAAGAGCTCAATTTCAAGAATTTTTGACATGGGCATCTCATGGTGTTTCGAAATCGCACCTTGTCTCTGACATTGGTCGCATCTTCTCACAAAGTCGTAGGCATCTTTAAATATCGAAGTCCAATAATAGCCACTTTGCAATACCTTCCTTGCTGTCCGATTCCCTGCGTGATGTCCCCCAACTTGAGAAGTGTGACATGCTTCCAATATATTCGGCACCTCAACATGGGATATGCATCGCCTGATAACTCCATCCGCGCATCGTCTAAACAAATATGGCTCATCCCAGAAGTAGTGTCTCACGTCATGCATGAACTTCCTCTTTTGATGAAATGATAGATTCGTAGGCATCACATTACTTACCACGAAGTTTGCAAAATCTGCATACCATGGTAACTCCTCCATCATTGTGGCTAAAATCTCTTCATCAGGGAAGGTATCATCAATCTCAAGATCTTGTTGTGCTATATGCTCATTCTCGAGTCTAGATAGATGATCAGTCACTTGGTTTTCGCAACCTTTTCTAACTTTTACCTCAAAATCAAATTCTTGCAGCAACAATACCCATCGAATTAGCCTTGGTTTTGCATCTTTCTTTGTCATCAGATATCTAAGGGCTGCATGGTCTGTATGAACTATCACTTTGGTTCCCAACAAATAAGCACGGAACTTTTCGAAGGCATACACAACTGCTAGAAGCTCTTGTTCTGTGACAGTATAGTTTTTCTGGGCTTTATTCAAGACCTTACTCGCATAGTAGATTGGATGGAATAACTTTTCTCTTCTCTGGCCAAGTACAACAACCAAAGCTACCCCGCTAGCATCACACATGACTTCAAACGGTAAAGACCAATCTGGTGCTACCATGATAGGAGCTTCAATTAGCTTCTCTTTGAGGCATTCAAAATGCCTTCACACAATCTTCATTGAAGTCAAACTTTCCATCTTTCTCCAAAAGTTTGCATAATGGACTAGCAATTTTAGAGAAGTCTTTGATAAACCTTCGGTAGAAACCTGCATGACCGAGGAAACTACGAACTCCTTTGACCAAAATTGGGGGTGGTAATTTCTCGATAACTTTGATTTTAGCTCGATCCATCTCAATTACTCTTTTGGAGATTTTATGCCCTAGAACAATACCTTCTTTCACCATAAAGTGGCACTTCTCCCAATTCAGCACTAGGTTGAATTCAACACATCTCTGCAACGCCATACTTAGATTTGTCAAGCACGATTCAAATGACTCACCCACAACTAAAAAATCGTCCATTAATACCTCCAGCGTGTCTTCCACCATATCATAAAAAATGGACATCATACAACGCTGAAAAGTGGAGGATGCGTTACATAGCCCAAATGGCATACGTTTGAAGGCAAACGTACCATAGGGGCATGTAAACGTTGTATTCTCTTGATCTTCGGGGGCGATACATATCTGATTATAGCCGAAATAACCATCTAAGAAACAAAACCATCCTTTCCCTGCTAATCGATCAAGCATTTGGTCAATAAAGGGCATTGGAAAGTGATCTTTAAGTGTCCATGAAATCAGCTTACGGTAGTCCATGCATACTCTCTACCCTGTGACAGGTCTGAGTGTAATTAACTCATTTTTTTCATTCCCAACTATCGTCATGCCACCTTTATTTGGTACACATTGTACCGGGCTTACCTATTTACTATCGGAGATTGGATACACAACCCCTGCATCTAACCATTTAATAATTTCTTTCTTCACCACTTCTTGCATAGGTGGATTCAGATGACTTTGATGCTTAATAGTGGGTAAGCAATTTTATTCAAGCTGAATCTTGTGTGTACAAATCCCAGGCGGAATACCAATGATATCAACGATGGTCCAACCGATGGCTCTCATGTACTTTCGTAGAATCATGATGAGAGCTGCAACTTGCTGCCCACCCAAATCTGCCGCCACAATAACCGGAAGTGTGTTACCTCTTTCTAAGAATGCATACTTTAGATGACTAGGCAGCTCCTTCAATTCTAACGTGGGTGGCTCTTCAATAGATGGTTTAGCTGGTGGTGTAGGTCGGTTTTTGAGATCAAGGTCCAGCTTCTTGGGAGCATAAGGATATGAACCTAATCCTGTTAGAGCACAAATAGTTTCTTCATAATTTTCAGCATCCTTATGCTCAACATTCATAAGCACAACCGCCAATGGGTCATCAACAAGCTGCTCCTTTACGGGTAATTCTTTCTCATCGTCAATATAAACATCAGCTACCGAGAACACGTTCAGATCTTCGGGTTGCTTCATTGATTTACATACATCAAAGCAGACTACTTTGTCATTCATCCGGAATAGAAGCTCATTAGCTCTTAAATCAATAAGCACACTTCCTGTTGCAAGGAAAGGGCGCCCCAAGATTATGGGAACTTCAGAGTCTACCTCACAATCCAAAATAATGAAGTCCTCCGGAAAGATGAATGAAGAAACCTTCACCAATACATCACATAAAATACCAACAGGTCATTTTACCGACCTATCATCCATCACAAGCCTCATATTGGTTGGAGTAGTATCACCCAACCCCAACTTTTTGTAAATAGATAATGGTATCAAGTTGATGCTGGCTCCTAAATTGTATAATGCCTTGGCAAAATTCAAAGATCCGACAGTGCAAGGAATAGTGAAGGCTCCTGGGTCGGCCTTCTTCTGAACTAGTGATCTGGTAGCAATTGTACTACAATGATGAACAACATCTGTCAACTCACCACTAGTTTCTCGCTTCTTTGTTAAAAGATACTTCATAAATTTTGTGTAGCCTGGCATTTGTTCTAGTGCCTCAATCAAGGAAACATTAATGGTCAGCTGTTTTAACATTGACATGAATTTGTTGAACTTGGTATCATCAGCTCTCTTCTTTAATCTTTGCGGAAAAGGAGGTGGTGGAAGGGGAATTGTTTTCTCCACGACTTTCTTTTCATCATGCTTAGGTTCGGAGATCTTTTCAGGCTGTGGACGTCGAGGAATGACGTCATGAACGTCTTCATCAGTTTCGACGGCGTCATCTTCTTCTGTATTACCTACAATATCTTTGGCCACTTGCTTGCTTTGGGATGAATTTTCCAGAACCTTACCACTTCTGGTAGTAACAGCCATGCATGTTCCATCGTTTCTTGGGTTTTGCACTGTGTCGCTTGGTAGGGTGCCAGCTTTTCTTTGATTTAATGTGGCTGAAATTTGACTCAATTGTTATTCCAGCTGTCTTATTGAATTGGAATGTGAGTCAACCAATTGCTTCATTGAGGCCAAGTCATTTATTACCTCAGTTACTCCCGTGCTGGTTTCTTCCACTCCTTTCAACAGCTTAGCCATCATATCTTCCATTGACATATTTCCCGAACCAAGTGCAGTGGCCTCTCGTCGTCCAGGAGGAATATACACGCCACTCCTGTCATTTTTCTTCTTCCAACTACCTTGATCTCGGTCCTTGTTTCCAGAATTATCATAATAGTTCCGACCTTGGTTTCCTTGGGCATTGCCTCGGAAACCCCCCTGATTGTTCACGTAGTTGGCTTCTTCCTCAGAATCGGATTACTCTCTTCCTTTTGATGCAACTGCTTTGACTTTTTCGGTCTTCCCTGATAGTAGATGCTTTATAAGAAGATCCACTTGTGTTTTCATGTGCGCCAAATCTTGATCACGTTCTTCTTCTCTTCTCCTTTGTTCTGCAGTTATGCTTATAGAAAAAGTGGGGCTTGCTACCTCAGAATCTCTGGTATGCCATGCCCTACTTTGCTTCATCATCCGGTCTAGTATATCACTTGCCTGAACAAAGGTGAGGTCCATAAATGATCCTCCAGCCGCATTATCCACCACTGGTTTAGTTACTGAATTCAAGGATCTGTATAGTATCTCCATCAAGTGGACATTGGTCATATGATGGTTTGGGCACCTCATAAACTTCTTCTTGAATCTCTCCCATGTTTCGTGGAGGACTTTAGTTGGAAGCTGTCGAAAATTGCTGATTTCATCTCTCAATTGTGCTCTCTTGGATGACGGAAAGAACTTTCTAGGAAAGTGTCTTTCAATTGCCTCCAATTAGTGATAGAATTAGAAGTCAGCCTGTTCAACCATAGAGTTGCCTCCCCGATAGAGACAATGAAATAAGCGCAACCGAATTGCATTCTGTCCAACGCCAGGATTGTCAAATGACTTGCATGTAGAAATAAAGTTGATCAGATACATATTCGGATCATCGCCTGCTAGTCCACCGAATAATCCCTTGAGTTGCAATAACTGAATCATGGTGCTCGTGATGTTGAACTTGGCTCCGGGTGCCAATGGCAGAGGAATAATGGCTCCTGTGGCACCAGCTCCATCAAGATCATCATCATCATCATCGAACGGTATGGCTCAGCGTTCAGGCCTGAACCTAGCTTGACGATCTCTTCTGTTGGCTGGTGTCGCCATCTCAGCATCACGCCTAGGGTTTAGTAACTCATCATCACCTAGATCCTCATCGTTAGGATTTTTTGCTCGCCCAGGATTATCAATATTCTGTTGATGCACTTGAGCGGCGGCCAGAGCAGCTAGTCTAGCCTGTTCCTGTTGAGCAGCCCTTCTTTCAATTTGCTGTTGAGCCTCCATTCTGCCAATACGATGTGGTTCAGGATTGAAAGGTAATAATGGTTGTCCCAAACTTTGAGTATTTGGCATGCACTAAACAAAAACCTGCAGAAAACAAAAACAACAACTAAAAGTAAAGTACGAGAATCTTTGACCAAAGGGTCTAGTAATTATCACAAACTTAGTTGACAACCGTATTCCCCGGCAACGGTGCCAAAATTTGATAACGCTCAAACTACAGCTCTCGTAAGAGTGTAAGTGGTCGTTGTCAAATATAGAACCCAACTGGGTTAGGTGTCGAATCCCACAGAGAATACTTGGTCACTAAGTAAGTAAAGATTATTAGACTTTTGGTGAAAGTTTCATAAAAAGGGGGGATTGTAGCGTAAGTAACAAAATAATAACGTAAGAATAGAAAATAGAAGAGTAAAATGGATTATTTGGTTGGTTTTGATCAATGAGAATTGAGAGCTGGGGCTATGTCCACCTTCTGAGTTGTACGTATCTATTGACTATGAGTTATGCGGAATTCAGACATGCATGTGCTTATAGAGAATTGTATTCTATGGTAAATCGAGGCATCTTTCGACTATCAAGAATTATTTCACTTTAACTCTTTCGAGCTCAAAGCGTATCTAATGGTACAAATTCTCCAAGAGGTTAATCCAGTTACGGCACTAACTTTTTAACAGGGGTTGGTGCCCTATTACCTTGACATTATCTCTTTTCCAGATATATAACTTTTCTTTCGAACAAGTTAATGCTATACTGACGTATTCTATATGTTTGCAACCACAAGAATTTAAATTAAGATGAAGAGAATAATGATATAAGCAGCATACGTGTAAAGAATTCACAAGCTCATAGCAATAGATAGTATCTCATAAGGCTTCCATAACCCCAACCGAGAAGTTTAGCTACTCATGGGTGCAATGGAAATCACAATAGTCATTATCATCATACCAATATAAAGATCTCACGCGTAGTATATGTTGGTAGGGCTTTGTGGCGTGAAGACCTTGCAAGTAGTGGTTCTCTTGTAGTGAATGATGAGAATAATGAGAATGATCAAAAGCTTCAGCAAAATAGGGTATTTATAATACCCATATCCTATTCCTACTAGGATACTACGTACTTATCCTAATCCTAATAAATTACTGCATCATTATCCTAATCCTAATAAGTTACTGCTGATCCCCAAAGTCTTGAGAAATGCTGTTTTTGCCCGGGACAGGTTTCCCATGCATCACTTTTAGGCCTAGGCGTCCAAGCTTTGCTTTCCTTCTTTTGTGAAGCTTCCTTTGGCGTCAAGTTATCCATAAAATGCTGAAATCTTCATCATTTATACTTGAAAACTTACTAATCACGTTTGTAAGCTCACTTACAGGAAAAAGGACTAAAAGTGCATGAATTATATATTTTGTCCTCAAAACTTAGCTAAAATATGGGTACATTAAGGTGCTTTAGGCGTGTAAATACGCCTAACATCAAGCTACATGGAGTCCAACATCTTATTCTCCTAAGGAAGAAACCTCACGTTGGGGAGAGGCATCATACTCTTGCTAAGGAGTATAACCTTAACTCAGTGATCACTTATCTCGGCCTTGGGCTCAATCATCTCAGCCTTAGGCCCAAAATCTCAAACCTACGGTGGCACATAGTTCTGGGGTAAGAAACCATAGTAACTTACACAACTCGGTGCTAAATACTACTCCCTTTAGTTTATCTCACTTATGTCAAGAAAATCCACTTTCAAAATAATATCATGGTTCACAAGAACCCAATAGTCAAATCTGTAATCTTATGTAGTAGAGTGGATTTCAAAACTCTATGACCATTAGGTCAAAGCATTTCTCAATAAATCTCAAAATACTCAAATCATGGGTGCTTATAGCACAATAGTTCATAAAATTACAAGTCTCAAGTAGGGCATAATAACCCATAATTTAATTTCAATTTAAAACTCATCATAATGCATAATAGATAGCATATAGATTCATAAATCATACAAAAATCTGGAATTTACAGAAATTTGGCTCATAATCTCAACATACTCATATACTTCAATATCTCAAACATTTCAACTATTAACTTATCAAGGATTAAAATCATGGGGTATAGACCCAGCTGTAATTTCTTAAGAAAACATGTAAAAATCATGTCATTAGACTCTCAATTCATGAGAATCATCAAAATCTTACAACTAATAACAATGGGTGAAAAATCTTAATTCAATTTTATGTAAAATCTCATGAGTTGCAGAAAATTGTAGTTTAAATAATCCTTTGGGTACAAGGGTGAAAGGATTACCCATGTTCAAAACTTCACATACTTTAGATGATGAAATTGATGAGCAAGCTTCCTTCAAACTCATCTTTTTACTCTTAAGGGAGGGTTCTTATAACCCTTGAACTTGGGAAACTTAAATCTCAACTCAATTTTTAGTATCTATAGTGTGCTCTTAGATTTCTTGAAGAAGGGTTTTAGATTTTATCTTGAGGGAGAAACCCTATCTCTCTTGTTTTTTGGATGATAAATGAAGCTATTTTTTTCTTTGGAATATATCAGGGTATAAAAGAGTGGAAATACCAAAAATCCCTTTTAAAAACTGATTTAAAAATACTAAAAGGGGTTGCGACGGTCGAAGCGATGTTCCATCGCTAGCCTGATGGTCTGTTGGATCATCCGTCGTATGTCATTAAAAAAAGAAGACATTTTCTCAATGTGATTGTCAAAGAGATGGTCCATTATATCCTTGATGGTCTGTTGGATCATCTGTCACACATTGGCCAGGATGAGACCACACCGCCTCAGTGGCGATGGTCTCAGCGATTGTCTATCATCCTGGCCATTGAACTTGGTCCAGGAAAGAGAGTTACTACCTTTGTTGCGATGGTCTGAGCGATGTTCTGTCTCACACCTGGGCAGTTTTGACAACTCTTAGTCAAACGACCAAAACTTTTCACCCTGATGTCAAATTTAGATAAAATTGATATCGTTGGAAAGGTAATTCAATTCTATACATGAAATAAAGTCAAATTCTATAAAATTCTTTATGGTTTAAACACCAATCATTTTGGAAGTCTTTTCTCAAATTTTTAAGGCTGGAATTATACTTCACTTGACACGCTCTAAGTCTTGGACTATGAGAGAACTTTGTGGGGTCTTACTGTTATATATTTGAAACTCAATTATATCTTTTTATATATTTAGAACTTAATTTTATCTTGTTATATGTTTAAAACACATCTCTATCTTGTTATATGTTTCGAATTCATCCGCTGCTAGATGTATTATGTTGTGTGCTAGGTTAATGGGGGTGGTATCCAGTCCTGGATAGACTTGAGATACCCGTCATGAATGGTCCCTAGTTTGGGCCATGATAAGCTTGGTATCAGAGCCTAAGTTCATATTCATTGGGTATCCATAAGGCCATGTCAAGTAAAGTATCTTTTATGGGTGTGTAGGATGCTATATTTACAAAACAGAGTCTCCAAGGCATTTAGGAATATTTCCATTTCTTATGTTATATTTTGGTCTATAAACTCTAGGTTATTGAAATCTCCTCTAATTTTATTTGTTCATATTTTAGATCATGTCTCCCCAAAGATCTAATTCTTATGGAAACTCCTCTATCCTACCTAAGGACAATGTGGATAGAAGTCATTCTACTTATAGAGTAGATACCTAGTCTAGGGTCCCTGCTCTTGACTGCCCCTATGGAGTTCCAACGATCCCTACCAGTCCTTCTTAAGCTTCTCGGGATAATGATGTTCCTACCCCACTACCCCAATGATATATTTTTAATGTCAAATTCCATTGATCTATTCATTTACCTACCTATTTTGTGACTTCTCAGTCTTATCAACCAGACTATGTTAGTTCTGTTGCTCTATCTTCTGAGGTCACTCGAGTGGGTCAGTTTTAGAGGTTAAATCCTTTGACCTTTACTGGATCTAAGGTCAAGGAGGATCCTTAACGGTTCATTGATAAAATAGAGAAGATATTTAGGGTAATGTATGATACTTATCTAGAAGCTGTGGAGTTTGTCGCATATCCGTGTAAGGATATGGCATATTAATGGTATGAAAAGTGGGAGCAGTCGAGGGGTAATGATTCTGAGTAGGCTATATGGGAGGAGTGTTTAGGTTCTTTCCTTGCTCATTTCTTTTATCAGGAATTTAGGGAGACTAAGGTCGAGGAGTTTGTGAATTTAAAGCAAGGAAAGATGATTATGAAAGAGTATGCATTAAAATTCCACTAGTTGTTCCTTATGCTCCAGAGATCATGTCTAGTATGAGGGAGAGAATAAGAAAGTTTACTTCAGATTTATCTTGAGACTTGGTACTAGAGTGTTAGGCCACAATACTAAATAATGACATGGACCTCTCAAGACTTTTAGTATATATACAGTATGTTGAAGATAAAAAATAAAAAAGCAAAAATAAGAGAGAGGTAAAATAAGAAGTTTAGATATTTAAATAAGGGTGGAGGCCAATAGATTTATAGTAGAGATGGTAGTTAGTGGGGCAAGAAAAAGACTTGGGGAAACTCTGGTTTACATTTGACGGCTATTACTCCTTATCCTAATTGTATGGTGAGAAACACTTTCAGACCTACAGTGGGTTTAGGGCATAATCTGCCCAGTCTTAGTGTAGTAGAACTTAGTTAGCCCCGTCCTATCCCCCTTGTAGATTTTATGGACAAATGCACTGTGGTTATTATTATGGGAGAAGGAATTTGTGTTTAAATGTGGCCATCTTGATCATATTTAGAGGAACTTTCCAACAACATATATTGCTACTGGAGCTAATAAGGTTCCAATTTCTACTTCATCAGCTCTTGTTCCAAAGAGTGCTATTTCTAGTACCGGTACTGGTCAAAATCAATTTTATGCTCTTGCCACCCAGTAGGAATCTGAGGCTTCCCCTGATATTCTTAATGGTATGTTCTAGCATTTCTCTTATGATGTATATTTTTGCTTGATCCGAGGTCCACCTTTTTTTATATGACCCCTTATGTGGCTGTTCATTTTGGTTTCAGCTTTGGTTACATTTCTAATCCATTATTTGTGTCTACCTAGATGGGTGATTCAATTGTGGCTATAAAGATCTATAAGGGTTGCGTGCTGTCTATTTGTGGTAGAAAGACATTGGTGGATCTACTTAAATTGGATATGGTACATTTTGATGTTATTTTGGGGATGGATTAGCTCTGTTCATTGTACGTTTCACTAGATTGTCAAACTCCTAAGGTCAATTTCCAATTCCCTAATAAACTGATAATAGAATAGAAGGGAAGCTCCTTAGTACCTAATGGAGGATTTATTTTCTATCTTAAAGCCGAAGTTAATTTCCAAATGGTGTCTTTATCATTTGGTTTAGGTTTGAGATTCTAGTTCTAAGGTTTCCTCTCTACAATCTGTCCCTGTTGTTAATAAGTTTCTCAATGATATTTTTGGTATTTCTCCCAATAGCGAAATAGACTTTGGATTGTTCTTCTGTCGGATACTCATCCTATCTCTATTCCTCCTAATAGAATGGCTCCGACTGAGTTGAAAGAACTTAAGAAGTAGTTAAAAAATTTGCTTGACAAGGGTTTCATCCATCTTATTATGTCCTAATGGGGTGTTCCCATGCATTTCATGCATAAGAAAGATAGTTCCCTTTGGATATGTATGGACTATCGGCAGTTACATAAGGTAACTACAAAGAATAAGTACCCTCTCCCGAGGATTAATGACCTTTTTAATCAGCTTCAAGGTGCTAGATGCTTCTCTAAGATTGATCTTTGGTTAGGTCATCATCAGTTGAATATTAGGATGGTGGATATGCTTAAGACTGTTTTTCGTACTCAATATGGTCACTATGAGTTTCTAGTTATGACATTCAGGTTGATTAATTCTTTGGCTACATTTATGGATCTTATAAATTGGGTATTCATATAGTTTTTGGATTTGTTCGTAGTCGTGTTTATTGATGATATCATGGTATACTCGAAGAGTGAGGAGGAACATTCCAATCACCTCTGAGTAGTTTTATTAACGCTTAATGATTGGGGATTGTATGCTAAGTTTTCAAAGTGTAAATTTTGGTTGAATGTTATGACCTTCCTTGGTCATGTTATTTCTAGTAAGGGGATCACGGTAGATCCATACAAAGTTGAGGCAATTAAGAAGTGGCCTAGACCCATGACTCCAACCAACATTTAAAGCTTCTAGGGTTTAGCTAGACATTACAAGAAGTTTGTGGAGAGCGTCTATTCTATTGCTTCTTTATTGACTAAGTTAACTCTTAAAATGATAAAGTTTCTATGGTCCGATACTTGTGAGGGTAGTTTTGAGAAACTGAAGGATAAGTTGACTTCTGCTTTGATTTTGACCCTGCCCTAGGATACTAATGGTTTTGTTGTTTACTGTGATTCATCTTGTATGGGACTAGGTTGTGTCTTGATGTAGCATGATAAGGTTGTAGCTTATGCTTTTAGGGTGCTCAAGGTCCATAAAAGGAATTATCTAACTCATGATCTGAAGTTGGCAGTTGTGTTGTTTGGATTAAATATTTGGTTCCATTACTTGTATGGGGTTCATGTTTATATCTATTCATATTATAAGATCTTACAGTATGTGTTCATCCAGAAGGAGTTGAATCTCAGGCAAAGGAGATGGCTTGAGTTGCTCAAGGACTATGATATGAGTCTTTATTATCACCTAGATAAAGCTAATGTGGTTGTTGATGCTCTTAGCAGGTTGTCTATGGGTAGCTTGTCTCATGTGAATGAGGAAAATGAGGATTGGTTACGGATATTCAACAATTATCTTATCATGGATATTACGAAAATGAGGAAAATGTTGGATTCTAAGGATGGAGGTATGATTGTTCAAGAGGTGGTGAAGTCATCTTTTGGTACTGAGGTAAAGGAGAAGTAGGTTTTAGATCCTATTCTTATGTAGATTAAGGTTGGTATAGGTCAACAAAAGGTGATGGCTTTTAATATTGGTGGTGAAGGTATCTTGAGGTGCCAAGGTAGATTGTGTATTTCAGATATTGATGGACTACAAGAGAGGGTTTTGACTAAGGCTCATGAGTCGAGGTATACAGTTCATTCGGGTTCGATCAAGATGTATCATGACTTGAAGTAGATCTATTAGTGGAACAACTTGAAAAGAGATATGTCCAACATTATGGGTAAGTGTATGTTGTGTCAGCAAGTGAATGTTAAGCACTTAAGGTAGGAGGTGTAGATATCCTATTGGGTGGTTCAAGGTTGGTAAGACTAGATTGTTCGGTCTGAACTTGGTTTACCAAGACATGCAGAAGGTGAAGGTGATCACAAATAGGCTTAAGACTGGTTAGAGTCGCCAAAAGTCCTAGGCAGATGTAAGGCAAAGAGAATTAGAGTTCAAGGTTTATGATTGGGTGTTCTAAAGGTATATCTTAGGAAGGGAGTGATGAGGTTTTGGAAGAAAGGAAAGCTCGGTCCCTATTATGCTGGCCCATACTTAATTTTGAGGAGAGTGGGCAGTGTTGCTTAGAAATTGGATTTTCCTTCGAGTTTGGGTTCTATTCACCCAACTTTCCATGTGTCGATGTTGAGGAAGTGTATGGATGATGCTTCTTTGGTGGAACCTATTGAAAATATTGGTATTTTGAATTCCTTGACTTATGAGTAAGTTCCTATTGAGATTTTTGATAGGCAAGTCCGTCGGTTAAGGACTAAAAAGGTAGCTTCGGTGAAGGTCTTTTGAAGGAACCATAAGGTGAAAGAAGCTACTTGGGAAGCTGAAGAGGACATAAATTCCAGTTATCCATTCTTTTTCCCCAGGTTCGATAATCATGCTTAAGGTATGAGTTTTGCTACTCTTTTTGTTTTTTGACTTTGTTAAAGGTTTTGTGATTGTATTTGTCTTACATTCATGCTAATGGATGTCGTGACTCCTTATTCGGGGATAAATGATCATGGGGGGTGATGTAACACCCTAAATTTTTTGCCTCTGAAGTTTTTGAGTTTTAAGCTCACTTCTCAGGCTACGACTGGCACCTCAGGAGTCGTAGGAAGGGAATCGTTACCAAACCAGTAGAGTAACCAAAGTTTTTGTCCTGAGTATGACATGGACCTCATGAGTTATGAAGACTCATTACAAGCCATGGGGATCAAGTCATAGGCAAACAAGTAAGGAATGCCCAAGTTTTTATTGATCTCAAAACTTTACCCTTACGAGTCATAAGGTGAGGTCACGAATCATAGGGTGTGACTCATGAAAAAACTGGTGTAGGTTGACCTGAGTCACTTCCAAGACTATGAGTCTAGGCAATGACTCATGCCCAGTCGTGACGTGACTGGTAACGACTGGCGATAGTTTTTCTGTGTTTTAATTTGGGGCACTTTGGTTATTTCCCTCTTTACCCAATTATAACCCACAACCTAACACACCCTAAGGGACCCCATAACTCCTAATTCTTAAACTGCCCTTAAACTCTCTTTAATTCTCCAGAAAGGACAATTAGGGTTTCTAAGGATTTGGCCTTTAGAGCTTATATGGGTGATTCCCTCCATAATTATGATACTTTCAGGCAATAATCTCTTCCCTTAAACTTGTTTTCTCTAAAGTCATGGGGTTTATTGTTATTCATATGGATTTGAATGTGGAATTGATTTGGGTTGTGGGCTTTTGAATGATGGTTACTTAAATTAGATTTCCATGGATATAATGCATTTGTTTATGCTTTATTTATGTATTTCCAAACCGTTGGGGTGCAGGGGTATGGTGAATAGGATTGGGGTCAAGGCATTCCTCTAATTTGATGATTTTGGTTTGGAATTTGGTTTTGGACATTATGTTCCCTCAATCTATTGGCATAATTGGCTTTGAAATATAGATAATCACATGATTTGGCTTACTCCCCTAAATTAATGTATTGCATAAATGGTTAAACAGATAAATGGTTTTTTGAAGGCTTTGTTGGACGTGATAATTGGTTTTAAAGTGGAATCTAGGGAATCGTGGCATTCCCCCAACTTGATTTAATAAACTAAAAGGGATCGTGGCATTCCCCTAAGATTGATGGAATTGGAATGGCATAGTTATAAGCTTGCAAGTATGATGGCATGACGATACCTATGATATGTGCCTTAATGGATATTTTCTTTGCTAAATGGTTAGGTTGTGTTAAAATATTTTAATTGGTCTTACAAGGGGTTGGGTAGCTCACCGTGAAGATGTCAATTCCATGGAAGACGAATAATGGAAACCACGTTTACTAGTGTGGGAGTCTTGATGACTGTTCTTCCTTGGACATCTTTGGTTTTTATGTCTAACATGCACAAAGTCCCTTTAAACAAGAGGATATAAACCCATATAGCCCGTGGATGCCTTTAGGATGGTTAGACCTATATAGTCCAGGTTAATGTTTTAACTCTCATGCTAAACCTTGTTCCTTATCTCGACATATTATATATATGTATATGATTGTTTGGATATAGGTTTTGAAAGATTTTGGGACTGATTGATCATGACATTATTTTATCTCTCCCCTGAGTTACATGCTAGCACTCACCTTACTAACCATCCCCGAATGTTGTATCCCCAGGTGATATTGGGTCAGAAGACACTTTTGTTTCCTTGCGTAGTGGTAGGGGACTTCTAGACTGTTCGAGAGTCATCTTTGAAGTGGTGATATTCCATTCTCCAAAAGACCCTTATTTCATGGTCTTGTTTTTTACTTATGTCTTAGACTATTTCGGTGGGTTTTTGGCTATAGTCAGGGGTATGTCCCAATTTTGGTTGATGTTTGGTTTCTTAGGGGATTTGTGGATAGGATGAGGGTGAATTTGGTATTATGGACTCTTAGATCCTATTCAGTTGATATATCCATCTTGTTATAAGTTCAGAACTCAGTTCTATCTTGTTATATGTTTGAAACTCAACTCTATCTTGTTATTTGTTCGAAATTCATCCATTGGTAGATGCGTTGTATTATAGTTAGCTAGGTTAATCGGGATGGTCTCCAGTCCTTGGTGGACTTGAGTTACCCATCACGACTAAGACCTGGTTCAGGTCGTTATAGGTGTCTGAACTGAACCTTTACCACTGGAATCTCCCTAGAATACAACTGCCTGATATTTTTTTCTAGAATAGCAATTGGATCCTCCACAAAATTCAACCTATTATCCGACTAAATTGAGTTCAACTAGAGAACGTAAGACTTATCTTAAATGTAATATAAAAATATCGACACAAAGAAAATAGGGTGTGGAAGAAAATGCTAGAGGCAAGGACAACTCATAAGCTACATCTCTAACCTTCTGTAAAATTTCAAATGGCCCGATATACATGGGGTTGTTCTTGCCCCTCCTCTGGAATCTCATCACACCTATTGTGGGTAATACTCAAAGGAAGGCACAGTCACTAACTCCAAACTCTAAAACTCAAAACTTGAGGTTGGCGTAACTCTTTTACCTACTTTAAATTGCCCATAGCCTATCTTGAATCATCTAAACCCTATCAAAACAATCCCAAACCAATTTTGTACCCCGAGGCTTAGCTTCAAAATCATCAAACTATACTATCGAAGGTCTTCACTTCCTACCATAATAATCCTTTAATGGTATGATATGGATAAACAAGTATTAACTATTATTATACAAAAATTCTTCCAAATAAAGAAATCGATCACACTGACATCTGAAATTAACCACATGAGCCCACAATATATCTTTCAAGACCTAAATAGTCTACTTGGACTTGCCATCGGTCTCTAATGAAATGTTGTACTTAGATCAACCTGGGAACCCAATTCCTTCTAATAATCCCACCAAAAGTTAGAGGTGAATTGGTAACCTCTATCGAAGATAACAGATACTAACATCCCATGCAAATGGACTATCTCGAGAACAAAAAATTGAGCCAACCTCACTATATTGTAGCATATTTGAACTAGTAAAAGATGAGCAGATTTAGTCAACCAATCAATAGTGACCCAAATATTATCAGAACCTTGAGAAGTTTGCATTAAACTAATAACAAAATCCATGATAATCTATTTCTACCTCCACTCTAGAATGGGTAGACTTTGAAGTAAACACCAAGTCTCATAAGCTCAAACTTATCCTACTAAATAAACATAAACATTGATATCTAAAGTCTGCTATATCCCTCTTCATCCTACACTACCAACAGTGTTTCCTTAAATCTCTATACATCTTAGCCACGCCAGGATAAATAAAGTATCAAGAACTGTAAGCCTCCTGTAATTTCAACTGAATCACATCACCAACCATCAAAACACATATATGACCCATAAATCTCAATACAACTTCTAAATCTAGGGTGGCCTTCCTAGCCTTGCCCCTCAACACCTAATCTCAAATTCTATACAAACGGCTATCCTCAAACTATTGAGCTCGAATATGCTCTATCAATGTTGACTTAGCCTTAACACTAGAAAGAATCCTTCTTGTGTTAGAAATATTGGGTAGAAGCAACCTATTTGACTCATACTGGATATCCAAGTCCAATAGTCTCTCAAGAACTAAAAAGAAGGCCAAACTCCCCATACTCACTTCCTTCCTTCCCAAGACAATGGCTACCATATTTGCCTTGAGAGCATGGTATAGAATAGAAATATTATAGTCTATCAACAACTCTATCCACCTGCACTACCTCAAATTAAGCTCTCTCTGAATAAGAATATGTTAAAGCCTGTGATGATCGATGAATAAAGCTACCTAATTGCTTATGTTCACTCCATATAAATCTCCCTGTTTAAGTTATCTAATAGCTAATGTTCACTTTATATAAATATCCCTATTCAAGCTATCAATGGATTTGGTCATCACTAACTTTACTAGGACTATTGTTCTCTTATTTTTATTCATTTGCTTGTGTGAAAATATTGTATGTTGAGCAAAACTTTATCACCCTTTTTTTGTTCATATTACTAAAAGGCTCTTGAAAGATATAGGATAGTGAGAAGGTTTTCTTATTGTAACTTATCTACATCTTTGAGCTTAAAATTTTTAAGGAAAGTAAAAGGTCTCTCTCTCTCATTGGATCTATTATTATTGGTCTTGAAATTGAAGTAGCTTGAGGTATGGTAGCTCATCCTTTTGCCTAATTTTTACTTTTACTTCCTTTCTAGTCTTATCTAATGTGCATTGAGGGTTTTTGTCTTAAATTAAAAAAGGTTTTTCTTTTGAGAAATAAAGAATATATAGAACATTAGTGAAATTATAATTGTACAAATTCAGTCTAAGGTGATGAAATTTTTTTCTAATTCAGAAAAATTAGAACGAGATCGTTCAAGGTATTCAGGTTATTCAGGTTATTCAAGTTTTGGCTCCATATAAGGACATATCTTGCATTGAATAGCTACTCAAATTCAGGTTTCATTCTCTAATTTTAGATCTTGCATATCCCTAACCTTCTATTTTAAAATATATTCTCCTTTTCTAGGTAAACTTAGCATGTCTTGTGTGAAAATTGTATCCATGTTCAAACTGTTAGCCGTTAGGTCATCTGTTGGTTTTCTCATTCTATGTTTTCTTTAAAAATATGAATAATTTTACTGGCTATGATATAATATATTCTTTATTGTCCTTCATTTCCTCATTTTGAACAATTTCTAATTCATCATCTCATCTTTGCTTGCATGAAATCCCTCGATTGAGTTCACTGGACTCTTCCCTGAATCTTCTAAGAGATCCTATCCAAAACATCTATTCCAAGCCTCAAGATAAAGTCTAAAAGGACTTATCTGCAGATATATGAAGTGTTATACAAAACATCGAGATGGTATAGAAGTTATGAAAGATAATATATAAGATCAAGGGAGGTAACATTGAGCAAGGAAGCATATATCAAAGTTTATACACTTATATAAAATGTATATGTATAAAAGGTCTTGAAGAAAGGCTACTAATATACAACAATTATATGCAACAAAAATGGACTTGAAAAGTCCGTAAATAGGCAAGAACAAACCGTGGCAGACTCTAGAGGGCCAAAAAGGGTAGACTCGAATCCAGAAGGAAAAAAAGGGCCCAAATCTTACTTTCTCCTTTATTTTTAATTCATTTTACATATTTTTTGTATGACTCTAACCTTAATTAATTAATCTAAGTGAATACCCATCAAGTTGCTATTTAATCATGTTTTATACTTGTATTTTTCTCAAAATATTTTATCATTATTATCATAGAGTATAATAATTTTAAATTGGTAAAACGTGCTCTTGGTACTTTTTATTTGAATACATCTTTGAAATGAGCTTATATT
This sequence comes from Capsicum baccatum var. pendulum, assembly GCA_030864225.1. Classification (NCBI taxonomy): domain Eukaryota; kingdom Viridiplantae; phylum Streptophyta; class Magnoliopsida; order Solanales; family Solanaceae; genus Capsicum; species Capsicum baccatum. The sequence continues at coordinate 235,347,158 of CM061552.1, forward strand.
TGAAAAGTATACAAGAATGGCATTCACATTTGCTCATGTGGCTAATAATCATTTGAGTTGAACAACCTCCTTTTAGAAATTAATTTTCTCAAAAAATCAGAACTGTTATTCATTACTTAGTTCAATACTTGTTTTGATGTAGTATCTCTTTGAAAAATCTTACTTCTTCAGGAAAAATAATGTTGTAACTATTTTTCAGAAATGTTTCATGTTTTCTCAACTTAACAAAGAATTAGTTTCTAATCTAATTCCATTCCTTCAAGAAAATCTCTTCAAGTTAAATGGATTATTTTTCTTGAATATAATAGATGCCATTATTTTTAAATATTTTGCATAATTTTAATATTTTAAAAGTTAGTCATTTTTTACAAAGTCAGTCAAATTGCCTTTGGGTATACCCTTTTTATGAACATTCTTGAGTGCCTTAAAAACCTTCTCAAGACGTTACCAAAATCCTTACCCATTTTCTCTAATTTCAGTGTTTATTTCTATTTTTAAATCTTTAAAATTCTCTTAAAGTTATCTTGATATTCTTTATAATTCTCTTAAATTTTTTTGAAATTTTTGTAAGTTTAGAAATATTTTAAGAAGTCAAAACCATTTTCTTTTTATATAAAATTCCAAAAAGGAAAAAAAATAGTGAAGTTGATTGAACTTTAAAAAAAATATTCATAATATATCATTAAAACATGACAGTAACAAAAATATGTGAAAAAAATCATAAATAAATTTATACATTTCGCTTAATAGAAATCCTAAATATGTCCATCAATCTCTTCTCCATCATTGTTTTCATTAGAATCAATTGTATTTTCAACATTTTCACTAAGTTATTTCTCCCTTTCGTCAATTTGGGTTCTCTTAGCAACAAATAGATTTAACAAATCTCTAATTTCTCAAGCCTCAAAATCATCGAGTCTTTTTCTTACCTCAACATCTTGGTTGAAAATGTACTCCATATCCTTCTTTTCAACCATTTGCTCTAATATATTAATTTTACATTCAGTTTCAACTGAAAGTAGTTTCCAAGTCAGACCAAATTAATTAGGCGATGGTTATCAGGGGAAGCTAAATAGTTCTTCACTCTATCTTTATCCTAGGTTAGAGATGGACAAGAAAAAATATTCTTTTCTACATGGGTTAAACAAAATCATACCAATTTCGGTAACACTTAAGAAAGACAATTCTTTTGCTTTCTTACAGAGCGATTCTAATATTTTATCTAGAATGGCTTTCTTCTTTCTTGGCTCGACAATCTTAGTTGAGCTAACCCTATTATTGTCATATTTAGATAAACAAAAATAAAAAAAAAACTATAATATTTGAGTAATTATCACTCTCTGAATATAAAATAGAAGTGTTTGGCTTATACATTTATATAGATCTCTAGTAGGACTACATACCTAAATGACTGAATTTTAATTCACGTAAGTAGTCCAAATAAAGGAAAACCTAACTATATGATCTGAATTTTGAGGTATTTATTCATTATTTTCTTAAATGTAGTTACAATCCTAAAACTCAACCTTGAACTTGGAGATAATTTTATTTCCATATTAGTTATGTTTCGAGATGATCTGATGCATTTTGAGAAGTTTTTCAATTTTGGAAATTAGAAAATTTGATGAAATTCAACATTATTGATTGATTAGGATGGATGTCACGACTCAAAACCTTGACATGATGGCACCTACTATAACCCATCAATAGATAAGGCAAAAACATAACCTACAACAATAAATAACAGACTAACAGGTGGAAGAGAGAAGATTAGGATAAAAATAGTAAATAAGATGGCTAAAAGGAAAGGTATATGAAACATGCACACAAATAGTTGGGGAAAGAACAAAATATCAAAAATGGATCCCTAAGACCTGGTATAATAAGTACCAGAGTCACTGAGAATAAGGAGTACTAGACAAGTGCAATAAGTACAAAATAGTCCCCAAAAGGTGAAAAATAAGGCCAATCCCATAATAGAGAGAGATCAACTTTGAATGCCAAAATCTCATCTAAATCTCCGATCAACAGCCCTGCACATGAATGTAGTTGACAACAGTGACTCATACTAGGACCTGTATCAAGAAAAAATATATAGAAGTGTAGCATGAGTATAAAACATATGGTACTTAGTAGGAACTATAAGTGGCTGAACTCAAATAAGGTAAAAGCATAATAAAGTGTGATTATAGACTAAAGGTAAGAAAAGAGGGTAAGAAAGAGAATATTAGGCTAAAGCTACACAATCACAAGAATCATAAGTCAATAACTCAAAGAGCATAAATAAGAACCTAACCATAAACTAACTAGTCCCTCATAAGCCCAGAAGGTACACACAACAATAAACATACCAAATTGAACCCCCATAAGCAGGTGGATACAAAAAACAAATAATACGAACATAAACCATGTGAAATGGTAAGTAATTTGAAGGAACGCCATGATATGCAATAAATGTATCATATACTCCTCCAACAATTTCCATAAATCATACTAGACTCAATGTGGAAACCCTACTAGAAATCAATAATAAGTCATGCGTAGACTTGAATCAAATCTAAATATTTAATAAGTGGTAAAATCAGGTGCTCAGACTCAAATTGGGACTAAATAGTCCATTCAATTTTTTAGAAAATACAATTCTCTTAAATTATTACCAAACCCATTTATCAAGTAAAAAAATAGTTCTTTTAGGACAAAATACTATAATGCCAAGGATACAAAACCAAACAAACACATAAGAGTAAGCAAACTAGATCAATGCCAATAATCATGCCACTAATATGCAGCCTAGTTATTTTGTAGTCCTCTACAAATGGAAGGGGCACTATCCTAAGGTGATTCATCTTAAAAGGAGCGGTAATTCTAGCTACAAGACACGTGAATCTCAACCTAAGGAAAGCAACTACCAAAACCTAGACTAAGGAATCTAATTCTAAACCTAAGGGTCTTAGGCTTGTTAAGTCAAGTCCCAAAGGAGGAACAACTACCAAGTGTAGGTATACTAAGTCATAATTATAACCAAAGTCCCCTAGCCGCATATAAGATTCATTATCACCTAAATAGGTTATTCAAGCCATAATACCCCAACAATAATCAGGAAATTATCATGCCAATACATTATATTAGCAAATTCTAAAACTAGGTAAGTCATAGCCTACCTGTTCACTGACAAATGCACACGCAATATGCTAACTAAAGTTTTTTACTTTTGAGAAGCCTTTGGCCGTTTCCATACTATCAAAAGTAATTTTGGCATCAAAATGAGAATAACAATACCTATTTTACAAATTTATGTTTCAGGCCAAAAATTGGATCGAAATTTGCCCATGAGGCCAACTTACAAAATATAAATTGAACCTATCACATGGTCCCTCACTGAACAAGGATAGTGTGTTAAAAATTGAGCACGATCAAGGACCAATTTCGAGTCCAAAAACAGCCCCAAAAAATCAAATAAGAAAAGAGACCTAAACTCAAAGAATTAATGAAATTATGATTAAAAACTTACAAATTTAAGAGGGAATAATGACCTCTAGAAGGAAACAATAATCTCGATCCTCAATTCATGATCCTACATTATTTTCCTCAAGCTCAAGGAGTAAAAATGATGTCTTGGGACTTGGAAAATGACATTAGAATAAAGGGGAAATCTTTATACACTGGAAATATTTCTTCATCACATTCGCAGGACCCTTAGTCGCGATCGGGGGACCTTACTGATTAGACGATTGCGATCATGATAGACAACCATATAATCAATATGTACATGTTAGGTTGGTATTGTAACCTTTCTTCATTGCGGCCACGATCCTCAACCCAAGTGCAATGATCAAGTTTCTCAGAACTTTACGAAGGTCCTCATTGTGATAGCAATGAAATATTAGGGCCTACATTATTTGCTGTGCACTAGCAATTTAACTAAGTTGTAAATTCTCTGAATGGGTCCTCAGGATTTATTTGAAGCATCGTGAAGAAAATAAGACATTATAACCTACCAAAGATAACATTCCAAACTCAAATAAACCATTAAAATTCCCAACTGATGTCATTTTGAGAAAATGTGTGACTTACACCCACTGCTCTATTTTTATCAAATTTTAACCAATAGCCCAAAAGCAAATAGAAAGCCTCAGCACTTGAACTACAGGTCCTCTATCCAACAATCTATATTCCAAAAGTAATATAATGGTCAGAATTCTCATCTAAGGTTGTTTACTTAATGATTAGGCTAAAGACGTATTTCTCAACTTTAACAGCTTCAAAATAGGAAAACTGACATAAAAACCAAATGAACTGCCCAAAAAAATAAACTACCAATCCCATCAACTTACAAATGACTTAGGAAAACTATAGGAAACTGTTAAATATAGAAAACACATAAAAAGAGGAAAATTAACAAGAGGGTCATGACATGCCCTAAACTAGGGCCTTGTTGTAAAGGGGCAATCCTAAGCCCAACCAGGATCGAGAACCACCCCTGTTACCCAACCCAACCACCAAATGCACACCTTGAGTCAGTTAAAGTTTGAACATATAACAAGATAGTGTATCCAATCATATGGTAACTTTGGGATAAGTCTATGTTCGAGACTAACCCAACCAAGTCCAACCACCTGATAATCAACCCAAACCAATACGAAAACCATAAGCCAATACTATGATAATAAGACAACGTATGTGTATTTATGAAACATAACCAATCCATACCATATCCAAGTTCACAATTGTCTATACAAAGCCTATAGACCGACCATAGAGTACCTAGTCGGTACATGCCCTCGACCATAGCCAAAAACCAAAGTGTATGAAAAATAAGAAATATGTAAAGTAACCCATGGCATGAAATAGATGCATTCCAAACTATGGAAGCTCACCACTTTAATCCAACATCAACGGTCCCCGAATCAGATCACTAAGCAGGAAAGTAGAATGGTCAGTCCCTGCATAGTGTGGGTATACATTCGCTCGAGGATAGGTTAGTGGGTGAACACCAAAATACACTCAGGGTATGGATAAAATAATGCCATTTACAAAGCCAAGTAAAACCATCCATGATGTATATAACCATATATAACCATGTCGGGAAAGGGAATCGGGTTTAGCATGCCTTGAAAACCTTTACCTGGGTTGTGTAGCTTATCCATCCTAAACCATCCATGGGCTATATAGGTTAAGCTCTCCCTGCTGAAAGGGCCCCAGTACGTGTAGCCACACGACCAAGGAAGAAAACCTGGGATGACTAGTACATCTCCTAAATATAAAGTGTGACATCATGCACACGATCATTAAGACCAAATCTCACATTGGCAAATATGATTTTCCATTTTTGCCCCCCCAGAACATCCACCTTCCATGGCTTTTCTACACACTCCACCATTATTTCCCAATTAAAACCATTACTAAGCAACCAACCAATCCATTAACCATTTATTAAACAAGGCCATTAGTAGTGGTATCCTCATACCGACTATACTTGTAAGTACTATCCATAGCCAACCATATATAGATTTAAGGGACTTACGAGTATCCTTCCATTTACCATAGTAAACCACTTGGGGGATTTCATATACCCCACAAGCATAACCAATTTCATAGCCACCAAGACTTTACCATTTAATACTTCCAAACCATGTACACTATTTATACCATTTAAAAGCATATCCAAACCATTTAAGACCATGCCAAACATTTAAAGCATTTATATCATTTAAGCCATTTAAACCATCCAACACCATCCAAATCTATTTTGTGGTTCCATTACCAAACCAAACCATTAAAGAGTTCCAATAAAAGTTCAATAATAGAGTGGAAACATTCTTTTCGAGATTTTATCAAATATGTTGAGAGCATACCTTTACCAAGACAGAAACCAATGCATAAGCCACCATAATTAGGGTTACCTAAGACCCATTTTTTAAATCATAACCAACAAGTACCAACATATGAAAACCATTACCAAAAATATGTAAGAAGATAGTTTAAACCAATACCAAACCATATGCATTAAGACTCTCAATATAAATTTTGAAAACCACCATTTATGATTCATAGATGAATGTTTAAAACACAATAAACTTGCCTTTAGTTTAAACTAAAAATTAGGGAAGGAGTATATGCCTTGTACAAGAAGATATTGAAGAGAAACATGACTCTTGAGCCCCTTTGAAGAAAACTTAAGAAAACCTAGCCTCCAATCTTCATGAGTAAGTTGTAGAGAGTATTTGGAGTGTTTCCATACTTTAATAAGTGTTATGAGATCCAACAAGGGTTAGATAATATGATAAGATAAGGGATTTGAAGTAGGAAATGTCTGGACTACCTTTGACTTAAAATTAAACAAACCATATCCAGAGGTACGACCCACCTATACCATCTGTATCCTAGGGTATGAGTGTTACCCCCAACTCATACTCAAGACTCTACCTCTTGGTTTATATATGACTCAAACCTCCCTAACTCATACCTAAGGGTACAAGTGGTACAGTCAATCATATCCACAAACTATATGATGTCGCCCAAAAATACACCTCTACTAGAAGTATAATGCGGTAGATTAAAAATATAGTAACCCAAAAAGGTTGGGGTCTATCCCACAGGGAAAATATGAATAGTTTCTTTCCTTGATGTAATCCACAAGTAGTACAAGAAAGTAAATAAGAGGATTTTGATATCAATTACAAATAGTAACCAATTTTTGAGTGTTGTCGAGTTGAAATCAATATAAGATGAACGCTAGGTCTATGTTCCCCATGGCTTCTCAACTGCATATATTTCTTATGTTCAGCCTAATTAATCTATTATTCTACATGAAAGGCCTACAAGATATTTATTATCTACTACTAGAAGGTAAATTTCACCCTTTGACTTGGTTATAATCTCAAGGTGTCGGCTTGTTACCCCTTGATATGGTCTTAGTTATACTTGGTAATTGTATCACTATCTTAATTTTCTTATCCCAATTGCAAGCCTCTTGTTTATTGAATGGATGCAATACAGGAAAGCTCAAGTGCCTACAGCTACTTAAGGCTAATTATTATGAAGAACAATTAAGATACATGTAGAAACTCAAGACCAATTGAGTCTCACACTTCATCTACGTAGCTAATCCGCCAGGGTTCCCACAACCCTAGCTAAGGAGATTAGCCGCTTATGTTTGTGTAAGAAACCATGATTATCAATGAAGAACATAAAATAAATTGCACAATAATATGATGAATAAACTCCAAAGTCATTAATTGACTAAAATCCTAAAATCTCAAGAACAATTGTCAAAGTATGTAATAATTTGTCATAGCACGTAAAAGAATGTCACCATGCATAATATAATAAAAGATAAACGCTAGGGTATTTATAGAATCTCAAAATAACATAAAAATCCTATTAAAAATTGAAAAGGTAAAGTTAAGTCGATAGTCAGTACGACTCGGTCCTCACTCGTATCCTCAATTTTCGAGTCATATCCTTCCTTGTCATAACCATTCCAGTGTCTAATCTTCCCATGGATTTAATTCTTTGTTCAGCTTACAACTTTAGCTTACGATTTGTAACTATGTATACTAATCATGTCCTTTGTCCGTATCCACCTGGGACTTTATCTTTTCAAGTCTTGAACAATGGTTTGTATATGATATCACTATACGAGTCATACTCAAACTTTTGATTCATATAGCTTTGGTACTTCACTCCTAGATAGTATCTTAGGTTTTGTTATGCTCATGATTTTAGCATGCGACTCGTACCCTGGCTTACGACTGGGGTCCCTTCAGCCATATCTTTCTCATACTTGGCTCCTCAGTTTGGCTTTTGTTTTTATTATTCATATGATTCAGTGTACAAGTCACATCGATTGATTATGACTTAGGTACTGACTCATTTACTAATTGAAGTTGGTCTTTTCAGATTTTTTTCTTCTTTTTTTTGTTCAAGTATTGTTTTAGACCTATTTTACCTGCAATTCACACCAAGTTCATCATATCTAACAAAATACCCTAAGTTCACGCATAAATTCATGGTTTTAAGCATCAAAAGTGTCATGTTTCCATGCCACATCAACACCTACAAATTAAACTCTTGCATATCCTCAAGCAATCAAAACCAAATTACTAATTTCTAATACAAAGTTGATTCTTAAATAGGAAGATCTCAAGCAAACCCATCGAAGTGATTTTGAGTTAAATTTTAGTCGTGTTGTTCCTCTCTTAATTTTTTAACTTTTCAGCTCAAACTTGCGTATAACAATTTAGCATATGTAGAAACACAAAAGAATCCAATGATGGCATTACATTAGCAATAGAAACTTAGGCGTAGACATAATTTACATATATCAAACAATCTAGAAACCTAGAAATATAACCCATGGGCACTCACAGTCAAAGAAATCCCCTTCACTCTTCATGGATAGACTCCTCCATTAAGGATATACAAATGACCCTCTCTTAGACAGTCACAGTAGGATCACTAACGGGTGTACAAAATACCATAATCTTGCCCTTATAATCTTTTTCTAAGTTGTCAGCCAGTCACAGTAGGATCACTATAGGACTTTATTTGACTTGTAATATAGGATTGGGGATGGTACGATACGTATGGATATTTAAAGTGACTAAGCCTCTTAGACTCTATGCTCTTTTTGGGCTCCACTATTGTTGACTTCTTTTGTTTTCACCTCTTACGTCTCTTTTTTTCTTCTAAGTATATTCCACTTGGGTCAGGTGTACTTTTCTTTCTTTTGTTTACATCACACATGCCTATGTTTCAATTATTTCCCTTGTACACACTTTTCTTTATTCTAGCTTTTCTCTTATGCACCCCTATAATAGCCACCCTCAACTTCGAAAATTTGCCTGAGTTGATATGCATAGTGTCCCTAGGAGGATCAGGGACAAAATAGATTCATTGTAAGTTAAACGGGAAGGTGATAGGTATAACAAGAATAATTGGTCTAAAAAGGTTCAAATATTTGGATCAAAGGGATTTGTTAATTTGGTTTAGGAATTTTAGGCTTAAGTGGACTCACAAAAAAGGGCCTATGATCATCTCCTACCTAACTATCCTATACTTCTGTAAAATCAATGGGCAAGTTCAAGATTCCAACACAACTGGGAACTCAGTAAACCTTACACAAACTTGAACAGGGCTAGATTACCAAGTACTAGTTATCGAACTATGCAATAGTTTTGCCCCGAACTATTATATACCTAATCCTAATGCCATTATCAGATACTAAACAATTTTACATAACTATATAAATCACTCAATTCATAAAACAACAATTTCAAGGGGTACTACTTTCACATTAGCATTTAAAAAATTAGCACAAATCAACAATATTTTATCAATCACAAGGTAAAAACTAAAACAACATCAAAAATCATTTGAATACATTAGAAATTTTTCAAAATCACAATCAAAATATCCACTGCCATAGGTGCACTGATCTACTCCCTATCTCAGTTGCTTGCATCAAACTTGCAAGTCATAGCAGACTTTCAGTTTTAGCTACATCTAAAGAATTTCTAACATCTCCTAAAATTTTTGGAACCCCAACCCTTAACTTTAAAATGATACACTGTCTGCAGTGTTACAAAAATAAAATAAAGTAAGGATCAAGGTCATAACTAGGTAATTATGGTGCCAAAGTATCAACATTAGTACATGGTCCCTTAGATCGGGTCCCACTCTTATTTGCTACTATCCCACCCGGGACTGGACCAACAATAGGAGGGGGAACAATATCAACCCCCTCAGTATCCAAAACTGACACTCTCAAAATACCAGCTCCCATAGCCATCTCTTGGACCCGTGTCTGCCAGTCCTGCTCATTCTGGATGTTATCAAGTCTGGCCTTTTTCTTTATAGCTCTTGTTTTTTTCTTCTTTCTTTTTTTTCCTCTTCTCTCTTCCTCAGTCTACTCAGCCTACTCATCCACTGGCACTGCCCAGATATTTGGCACCTCAACTATAGGAATCACAGTCTCTACAACAGGCTCACCAACCATTGTCCTCTTAAATAACTCAATAACCATCTTTTTTATCTTTGAAATATCAGTTCTGACATCGACAAAATTAGGCTCCTGTCCACTACCCAACTATCGAGTAATCCTCACCTCAAATACATCTACACACTCTTAGATGTTCCTATCTTATGCTTACAACTATCGAGTCATCCAACTTCTTACTCTATTCTCTATATGACTTACCTTCATAGTCAATGTTGCTAACTGGGTTACCACTTTAGTCCATGCAGTCTGGGATATCAATATCACACCAGAAGGCATACCCCATGGCTTAGGTGGAACAGACTGGACTAGCAGTGGGGCACTAGAAGTATCTGCCTTATATGTGGGTGTCGTCGCAGTCTGTGCACCTACCTTAGTAGTCTTAGCTGTAGTAGGGGCATCTGTTTAATCATCTTATAGAAACACTCTTTCTATCGTATCTATAACCTGTTTCATAGTTCAAGCCAGTAGGTTAGCTACATCTTTAATATGACCAATATTAAAAGTCCTCTGAGCCTCAATCATCTCATCAACCTCGGGTATCTTCAACACTTTCACAGCCAAGCATAGTTGTGTGATTATGAATGGGTCTGCCAAGAATTCCTTATGCTCTGCAATAGCCCTATCTCTCGGCTCTCTAGCCAAGACCTCACCAATATCAAAAGTATATTCGACAGTGAAACTAGATATCATTGCTACCCTTACCGAGCTCAGCACATCATTACCTGTCATTGGACATAGCCTATGTTGGGCTATTGTCCACCACAACTTACCCTCAAAGGTGAGAGTGATTTTCTTTATCTGCTGTGAATTGCAAATTCTACCTATAACCCAAGTAGTATGCTCACCATGTATAGCTATTCTCTCTGCTATCTATTTGAATATTGCTATCTTATCCTCAGTACCCAATATTCAGTTAGTGATCTTTCTCATCTCGGCTATTCTATAATCCATTTTATCTTTTCTAAACAGAGCCTAATATATGGCCCATATAAAAATCTCCTACTGATTTAAGGAGAGATATCAACATGCACTTCTTATCACCAGAGAGTTAATAGGCTCGCCTTTCTTCCACAACACACCCTATGGATATTACCGCTAAAGTTCTCCTTTATATGTTGCATAGAACTCATGAACAAGCACCTCGCTGTAACTACATGATGCTCTTATCATCTAGTCAAACCAATACTGCCTGAAGCATTCAACGAACTCAGCTATCCCTATAGTAGTCATCTATCTCTCCAGATATAGCACCCTCTTTATATTACCTCCCCAAATATGAAATAACCCTTTGTTAAACATCACCTGCATGCCATGGTAGCATCATCTTTCTTTAATGGGAATTAGAGTAGATCTTAATGCTTAGTGGTAGGTCCTGTCTGTCTTTTGGGGTCACCTCTACTTCTAGACCCTAAAATTCTTCTACACTCTTCTCAACTGAACAAGACCCAGTATTGTAATCCTCAACATCGTCCACAGGCTGTGGTATGTATGGAGGAGAGACAGTTGCATTCTTTCTTCTCAACCCCCTTTATGATGGTGATTCAGTCTCTTGGGGAACTGCTTTCTTCCCTTAAACTTTCTAAGTGTCTTTTTTTTATTTGTTTCTTTCTTAGATGTAGTAACGTCATGCTTTTTCTACTACTTTTTGATGTGGAGCTAAATTGAGAAATAATGGACTCCTCACTTTCAATATGTTCTTGCTTGTTTTCCTTTTTAACCACTATTCTAGATGAGGACGCATTCTTTGGAGGCATTTTCCTGCAAGTACGCTAATATTAGTAGCTAAGAAAAGAAAAGAAAAGAAAAAATAAAGACTAAAATTCAATGTGCCTTTTCTGAAATGAGTACGAGTGATGGGTACTGTTTGTATGCACTAGGTACGACTCGTATACTCGAGTTATATCCTAGATAGTATATGATATTTGTTCACTGGTCATCTTACGACTCCTCCTTACCAATCGTATCGACTGGTTAAGACTAGTGACCAAAAGTCATAAGCTGATTAGAAACTTTTATTTTATTCTCTTTCTTCTTACGTGGGTATGTTAAGTATGTACAAGTCGTAAGGTCAGTATACAACTAGTATGGTTGAGTAGTATCTACTCTAGAACTTCAAATTTGTTAGATTTCCATATTGTCAGTGGGTACAAGTCCTATTATGACTCCCATACCAGTGGGTATGAGTCATAAGGAGTTTTGTATCCACTACAACATAAAATTCCAACTTTCAAAGTTTGACTCTGATAAAATTCCCAATTTACCCACTACTCTACTCAGCTTTATTCAGCAATGTAAACATACAAACACATCAATATCCATATCCAAATCCTAGTTCCATCTCCATTTTCAATTTTCAACTCAAATTAATAACAACATGTTATAAACTATCCAACATATGTATAATTTCTTCTCAAACATGTTTATATGGCAAAGCATAACTTATTTCTCATTATGAAGCAAAGTAAATGAGGTTAGGAACTTACTTGATGAGTGAAAATTAGCAAATCTTGAATTTAGATTATGTGGCTTCGTAAATATGAGTTTAGCACAAAACTTGAAAGTTTGAAAGATGATGGTAGTGAAATCAAGTTGAAAACACTTTGTTTTGTGAATTGGAAGTCAAAAATCAAGTGTAAAGGGGAGTGGGTACGATTAGTATCGATCGAGCGACCGATCAAGTCCTGTTTCTTATTTTTAATAGGCACTGGGCTGGGTTAGACTTGAGATCTGACCTTGTAAGTCGGGGTACGAATTGTAGATACGACTCATACTCAGGATTATGGGTCATTACCTTGACTTGTATGGCCTGGAAGCTTACCTGGGTTTTAGAGTGGGTATGACTCTTGGTCACAATCTGTAACCAAAGGCTACGACTCATACCAAGAGTCATATTTATTCCAGAACTAAATTTCTTATTCTGATTGATCTCCCAGGTCATTAAAACTCCTACTCACGACTCATACCATATAGATACGACTCATAAAGAGTTTGTATGATACCCTTTTAGCATCTATGGATTTTATCTGCATTCTTTTACTCCTGTACATTGAACAAACACATTAACCTATAATTGAAATAAGTATAAAAACATGGGTTGCCTCCTACGCAGTTCTTGATTTAACGTAGCGGCAGGATGTGGCTAAGTTGGATACCTGATTTCACCACTTAGCCTCATGGGTTGCTTGATGTTCTGGCTTTTGACGAAACACTGTGCATCTTTTTCTTGGGAAAACTGCATGTTTTTCAAGAAACCAAGGTTTCATTTAATGTTGGATTTTAGTGTTTCAGGGTAAAGAGCTAGCTGAAGGAGAAGAATCAAGAAATTAGCAGAAAAACACCACTGGAGGTTAAAATGGTGGACCACCAGTTTTTTAGTGGACCACCAAACTGACCACCAAACCTAAAATAGAATTCAGGATTTCAGAAGACCAGTGACGGTCAAAATAATGGACCACCAGTTTTATGGTGGACCACCAACCTGACCACCAGATTTAGGATTTCAGAAGACCCACTGACGTTCAAAATGGTAGACCACCAGTTTTGTGGTAGACCACCAACCTGACAACTAGATTCAGGAAGAATTTAGGATTTCAGAATACTCAACGATGGTCAAAATAATGGACCACCAGTTCTTTGGTGGACCACCAACCTGACCACCAGATTCAGGATTTCAAAAGATCCACTAGTGGTCAAAATGGTGGTCCACCAGTTTTGCGATAGACTACCAACCTAACCACCAGATTTAGGCAGAATTTAGGATTTCAAAACACTCAGCGATAGTCAAAATGGTGGACCACCAGTTTTGCGGTGGACCACCAATTTGGCCACCAATTTAGATGTATTTTTTTTGTGAATTTGAATTTTAAATCCTTTTTATCTGGGAACATATAAATACCCAATTTTAGGTTTTATTAAGGAAATATTTTATCTTTTATGAGAGTTTTCCATACTAGAAAACATATTGTACGAAGTTTTTCTCTGAAATTCATTCTAGAATTATGGATCTAAATTCCATTAAGGATTGAAGAACAATAATTGTGACTTTCGTAAGTAAATTTTGAATTAATTTATGAACAACACAATGACTTCTTCTCTTTCTGTGATGGAGATGTGCGGCTAAGCTCTCATAACTAGGGTTATGGGAGCCTTGATATGAATAGCTTATTAGGGGTTGTGAATCTAGTAGATTTCCATGATTAATTGTTATTGCATAAACCTTTCTTTATTTTAATGACTTTTCTTGGTTGCAAACTTGAAAAGTGAGCCCCAAAACAACACTTATTTAGATATAAAAGTGTTTGTTTAGAAAAGAAAGGATTTACATAAATCTAAAGGCTTTAACTTTTGGATAGAGGGTAGATGCCTTAATCGGATCAACCCATGTGAGAATATAGTTAAATAATAATACGTTCCTTAAGTTTGAAAGAGTTATGGGATAAACTACTCATTTAGGTTGAGAAACTAATGGGTAAACTATCGAATTCAACTACTCTAGAAATTAGAATTGTTTATTGGGAATTCAAAATAGTTCACAACCCTGTCTGCTTAAGCATCTTGGTAACCATAACTCTAGTTTGACTACTCTTACTGAATTACTATTTGCAATACAATTGATATTTGGATTAATTTCTGTGACAAATTTTTGAATACAGTTGATAAATCAAAACCCCCACTTTATTATGGAACCCTTGATCAATAATCTAATAACAACCACAATACTTAGTGAGCACAGTATTCCCTGTGGGATTCGACACCCAACCCAGTTGGGTTCTATATTTGATAGTGATCGCTTATAATTTCTAACGAGAGTTGTAATTTGGGTGTATCAAATTTTGGCATCGTTGTCGGGGAATACAATTTTAAATTAAGTTTGTGTTTGTTAATTGACCTTTGGTCAAGTTTCCTAAATTTTACCTTTGTTTGTTGTTTTTGATTTGTGAAGGGTAGTTATTGTGTATTCCAAGTACATAGAAATTGGCTGCACCATTATTACCAGTATATCCAAAACCATAGTTAATTAGAAGAATAACAGGCCCTCAGAAAGCTGAAAGACTAGCCGCCATGGCTAGATCCCAGATTGATCAATAGAATGATGGTCAACCTGTACGTCGTCCTAATCCTAATGATGATGATTTGGGTGATAAAGACTTGTTATATCCTGCTAACCCAAGGTGTGTAGAGAATATAGCTGTGCTGGTGAACTAGAATGTAAATAGAAATCATCCTTTTAGGGCAAGGCAAGACCATCAGCCTGTGCAATTTGATCTTAATGATGACGAGGATGGAATGGATGGAGTAGGTGCTACTGGATCTATTATTCCTCCACCTCTTGCACTAGGAGCTAAGTTTAATATTACAAGCACAATGATTCAACTAACCCATCTGAAGGGGTTGTTTGGTTGACTCCTAGGGGATGATCCTAATATGCATTTAGTGAACTTTGTCACTATTTGTAAATCCTTTGATAACCCAGGAGTGGGATAGAATTCTATCCAACTACGCTTCTTTCCATTGTCTCTATCTGGAGAGCAAACACTATGGCTCAATGGAATGACTCCTGATTCTATAACCAACTGGAGGCAGTTGAAAAAGGCTTTCCTAGAAAGGTTCTTCCCACCTTCCAGGAGGGTACAGTTGAGGGATAAATTAATAATTTTTGGCAGTTCCCCACTAAAGCTCTTCATAAGACCTAGAGAGGTTTAAAAAAAAGCTAATGCAATGCCCGAACCATAATATAACAGATCTTCATTTAATGGAGACTCTTTATCGAACTTTAAACTCTATTACAAATCCAGATATGGATAATGCTATAGGAAGATGATTTGTGGATCTCACTTTTCTAGAGGCCTCAAAGATGCTTGATCAGTTGATCGAATAGAGTAAAGCTTGGCATACTAGGGATTTTTTGGTAGCAAGCCCTACTGTGTCTAGTGGTAAGACTGCTGAGCAATGTAAGAAGAAGGAGGAACGTGACCAGGATATGGCATACTTGAAGACACAAATGTATTTGTTGATCAAGCCTTTATTATCTTGAAAGACTATGAAAATAAAAGCTGTAGGATCCCAAGGAAGAGTTGACTCTGATTTGGAATAAGAGGCAAACTATCTAAATAGCTAGGGGGGTTTGTGGCAATAGCCAAGGGAACCAAGGTCGAAACTATTATGACAAAGCTGGTTATAAAGATAGGGACCAAGGGAGTTAGAATAATAATAATGATTGGAGTAGACTGTATGTACCTCCTAGAAGTCATGATAATTTTGCCACTAGTTCAGGAAAAATGTCCATAGAGGTCATGATGGATAAACTATTAAAGGGAGTTAAGGCAATAAATACTGGGGTGGTGATGATGAAGAGTGACTTATCTTCCATGAGTCAATTAGTAAATTTGCACTCAACTGCTATCAAACAACTGGAGCAGCAGATGAGTCAATTATCCATATCATTTACCAAAATAAAGAGTGAGACTCTACCAAGTAATACAATTTAGAATCCAAGGACTGACGAATCGTGTATGGCTATTACTACTAAGAGCAGGAAGATTTTAGCTAGTCCATATCTGGGAGCATCCCCTCATATTAATGAGGTCAAAATAAATGGGGAAATGGTTGATGACTCTCCAGTGGTGCCTATAGAATTGGGAGGTTCATAAAAGAAGAGTTCAGAAGTGGAACAACCACATAAGCTGAAGCATATTAGTAATGTAGAGAAAGACATAAGAAAGAAGGTAGAAGTTTCTTCAATTAAAATCCCAAGGCCACCACAAAAAAGATGATGGTAAGCTTATAACATTTATGGCTATGTTGAAGCAGTTGGCAGTGAATGTGCCCTAAGTTGAAGCGCTGGAATAGATGCCCCAATATGCTAAGTTTATGAAAGACCTGTTGATGAAGAAAAATACTGTGAGCTATGACATGGTAGACAATCTTCATCATTGTAGGACTATTTCTACAAGATCTATTATGCCGAAGAAAGTTGATTTGGGATCATTCACTGTATCATGTATGATTGGATCGCTAAATTTTGAAAGGGCCCTTTAAGTATAAATTTGATGCCGTTAGTGGTTTTTAAGAAATTGGATTTGGGAGATCCTATGCCCACCAATATGTGGCTTCTAATGGTGGATAGATCGGTGAAAAGGCCAATTGGGATTCTACATGATGTACTTGTAAAGGTGGCTGATTTTATATTTCCCACTGACTTTGTAATTCTTGATTGCGATGTGGACTTCGAAATACCCATAATTTTAGGAAGGCCGTTCTTAGCAACTAGGATGGTGTTAGTTGACCTGGAGTTGAATGAGCTGAAATTTAGGCTCAACAGGAAAGAGATTAGTTTTGAAGTGTGTAAATCCATAAAACAACAAAAGGAGATGAGTGTCTTCTCAATTATTGATGTATTCTTCAAAGATGAGCGAGATGTACCAGTTAAGGATAGGTCTGTTGTGGAAACCATGGCTGGTGTGGGTGAACTTGAAAGCAAGGGTGTTAGTGCTTCAAAAGCGGCTAGACTAGGAATAAAGCATTTTCTTGATTCAACAAGTGAAGTAAAGAGGTATCAATAAGGTATCTTGATGATTTCTGGGTCGTCAAGATGACTGAGTCATGTCATGATGTTAAATCATGTGCTTCTTGGGAGGCAACTCAAGGTGTTTTATTGTTTGTATTTTTCTTATGTGGTTGACATCAAATATTTTCACCTATCATGCCACAGGTATGTTTCTAACTCTCTTGTTTTGGTTTGATGCATTGGGGCCAGTGCATGATTTTAAGTTGAGGGTGTATGGGGCTACTTGTGGGTGTCGATGTCCTCTTGGGGTTTTTGTTGTAGTGTCTCTTTTCCCCAGAGTCTTGTTCCTAGTATATCCGGCAGGTTTAGTTTCATGATGTTTTAAGGTTAAATGGAAGAAAAATAAGTATCTAAGGCAGTTGACATATTTTTGTTTATTTTTGGGCCAAATGATAAATACCTCTTCAATTGTCTATTTTGTAACTGTGTGATATGCATCTATATGAGACTATTGTAAATTATTTTATGGCATTAGTATTAGGAACACAATGATCATTGCTAACGATAGCATAACCAGGTCAGGTAGTAGCTTGTGATATACCTTTGTGCCAAGTATGTGTGAGATTTTACCAAGTTTCTTTGTGTGTTAAATCCAGAACTTGCCCATCTAGTCTTGCCTAGATTGTAGGATAGTGGTTAGGAAAGGATCATAGGGAATTTTTTATATTAGTCCAATTTTACCCTAAATGGCCTTCCATGAGTGAATGATATCCCTTGATCCCAATTTTGAGCCTGTATGCCTGTTATTGTTGTAGACCTATCACCTTCCTATTTTTATCATAATGAACCTATTTTGGCCCTAGTCTTCCTTGGAAATTATGCACTTTGATTTAGAAAAATAGCCTAAGTTGAGGGTGGCTATCATAGGGGTGCGTGATGTAAAGTGAGTATGATGTAAGGTAAAATTAGAGAAAAGATTGCAAGGCTAGGTGTAGTAGAAAAAGAATAAGAAAAGAAAAGTGTGAAAAAAAGAAAATGAATGACTAAAAGACTGTACCCAACCTGAAGTTGCTTTAATAAAGAAAGAAAGAAATAAGTTAAAGGTTAATAAGTGAGACTCCAAAAGTTAGTGTAGTTCCAAGGAGGCCTAGTCACTTAAAATATCTTTATGTATCATACCATCCTCAAGCCTGCGTTACAAGATGAAGAAAAGTCATATAGTGATCCTAACTTAACTGTCTGAAAGGTTAGGTAATGAAAATAAGGGCAAGATTATGGTATTTGACATACATTTATTAGAATTTCTTTCTGGGAGTGAGTGTCTCTTAACCGTTCCGCCATTGACATGCTTGATTTCATATATAAGTGAGGAGGGACATCTTCATTGTAAGGGAACATGGGTTGTATTGTAGGCTGCTTACTTGTTTAGGTGGTGTAACCTGTACATATGAATGGTTGTTTGATGCTAATATGATGCCATAGCTTGATTTCTTTGTGTCACACTGTTGACTTTCATTAATATACACAGTTGGGTTTAAAGTGATTGTACTTGGAGAGGGTAATGTGTTTTGAACTAAAATTGATAATTGACTGTCATAGGTATCTTATGTTTCTCTTGGTTAAGCATCGTAGTATGGTATTATGTAGTTTCTTGACGACAAGCAATTGCTTTAAGTTGAGGGTGTTGATGTTCTATCTTTTGACGGAATATTGTGCATCCTTTTCTTGGGAAAATTGCATGTTTTCAAGAAACCAAGGTTGCATTTAATGTTGGATTTTAGTGTTGCAGGTCAAGGAGCTAGCTGAAGGAGAAGACTCAGGAAATTAGCAAAAACATACCACTGGTGTTCAAAATGGTGGACCACCAAACTGACCACCAGACCTAAAATAGAATTCAGGATTTCAGAAGACCCAGTGACGGTCAAAATGGTGGACCACCAGTTTTGTGGTGGACCACCAACCTGACCACCAGATTTAGGATTTCATAAGACCCATTAGTGATCAAAATGGTGAACCACTAGTTTTGCGGTGGAGCACTAACCGGACCACCAGATTTAGGATTTCAGAAGACTCACCAGTGGTCAAAATGGTGGACCACCAATTTTATTATGGACCACCAACCTAACTACTAGATTCAGGATTTCAGAAGACCCACTAGTGGTCAAAATAGTGGACCACCAGTTTTATGGTGGACCACCAACCCGATCACCAGATTAAGGGCAAAACTCAAGATTTTAGGACACTCAGCGACGGTCAAAATGGTGGACCACCAATTTTGTGGTGGACTACCAATTTGGCCTCTAATTTAGACAGATTTTTTTTTTCTGAATTCAAATTTTAAATCCTTTTTACCTGGGAACATATAAATATCAAATTTTAGGTTTCATTAAGGGGATCTTTTATCTTTTATCCTTTATCTTTCATGAGAGTTTTCCATACTAGAAAATATATTGTAAGTAGTTTTTCTCTGAGATTCATTCTAGAATTGTGGATCTAGATTCTACTATCATTTTCTCCATTGAAGATTGAAGAAAAATAATTGTGACTTTTGTAAGTAAATTTTGAATTAATTTATGAATAACACAATGACTTCTTATTTTTCTATGATGGAGATTTATGACTAAGCTCCCATAACTAGGGTTATTGGAGCCTTGATGTGAATAGCTAATTGGGGGTTGTGAATCTAGTAGATTACGACAACAACAAAAACAACATACCCAGTGTATTCCCACCTAGTGGGGTCTGGGGAGGGTAGAGTGTACGCAAATCATCCCACTACCTCAAGAGATGTAGAGAGGCTGTTTCCGATAGACCCCCAGCTTAGTACCAATACTAGTATAACAAATACAAAAAGTAAGCGGATAAAAACTTGTATGGTACACAAAACAAACTAACAATATAACAAACATAAAATATAAGTGCATAATAAACTAGTACGGGATGCAAAAAAGCCAACACCACTAACCCCAAAGACTATATCCCTAACACTACGAACCAAAAACTCCAGACCCAAAGGAGAACTTCCCTATTACTACCGCCATACTTCCACCCCTAACCCTCTACCCTAATCCGCATCCTCCACACCTTCTTATCAAGGGTCATCTCCTCTGTAAGCTATAATTGCCCCATATCATGCCTAATCACCTCTCTCCAATATTTATTTGGTCTACCTCTAGTCCGCCTAAAACCATTCATAGCCAGAGTCTCACACCTACTCACACCTACTCACTGGAGCATCAGCACCCCTCCTCATAATATGTCTGAACCAACGTAGCCTCACTTCTTATAACTTATACTCTACCGAAGCCACTCCCACCTTCTCCCAAATAATCTCATTCCTCATCCTATATTTCCTGGTATATCCACACATCCATCGCAACATTCGCATCTCCGCCACCTTTACCTTTTGGATGTGGGAGTTCTTAACTGGCCAACACTCCGCTTCATACAGCATAGTCGTCTAGACTACCAATCTGTAGAACTTACCTTTAAGCTTCGGGGGTACCTTATTATCACAAAGGACTCCCAAAGCGAGCCTTCACTTCAACCACCCTGCCCTAATATGATGCGTGACATCCTCGTCAATCTCACGGTTACCCTGAATTATAGACCCTAGATACTTAAAATTCTCTCTCTTCTGGATGGCCTGAGAGTCTAGCTTCACAACCACTCCATCTTCTTGCGACATATTATTGAACTTACACTCCAAGTACTCCGTCTTTACTCTACCTAATCGAAAACCTTTAGATTCAAGTGTCTGTCTTTGAATCTCCAACTTATCATTAACTCCACCCCGAGTCTTATCAATCAGAACCGCATCATCTGCAAATAATATACACCAAGACACCTCTCTTTGAATATGTCACATCAAAACATCCATCACCAAGGCAAATAGAAATGGGCTAAGAGTCGATCCCTAGTGCTACCCTATCAAAACTGTGAAGTGCTCTGAATCTCTACCTACCGTCCTCACACGAGTATTCACACCATCATACATATCCTGAATCGACCTAATGTACGCCACGGGCACCCCTCTAGCCTCCAAGCACCTCCACAAAATCTCCCTGGGAACTCTTTCATATGCCTTCTCTAGATTAATAAACACTATGTGCAAGTCCTTCTTCCTCTCTCAAAACTGCTCCACTAATCTCCTCACAAGGTAAATGGCCTCAGTGGTTGAGCGACCAGGCATGAAATCGAACTGATTATTAGAGATCATCACGATCCTTCTCATCCTCAACTGTACCACCCTTTCCCAAACCTTCATAGTATGACTCAACAACTTAATACCTCTATAGTTGTTACAACTCTGAATGTCTCCCTTGTTCTTATACAATGGAATCATCATGCTCTATCTACATGCTTCAGGCATCTTAGCATCTCTAAAAATAATGTTAAACAGCCTTGTCAACCACTCCAAACCTGCCCCGCTAGTGCTCGTCCAAAAGTCTACTGGAATCTCGTCTGGCCCCATCGCCTTACCCCGCCCCATCCTGCGAATATCTCCCTTGACCTCCTCAACCTCGATACGCATACGATAACTATAATTGTGACGCTCCTCAAATATCTCCAAGTCTCCCAACACAGAACCTTTGTCCCCCTCGTCGTGCAAAAGTTTATGAAAATAGGACTGCCACCTCTCCTTAATGAGGGCATCCTCAACCAACAGTAGACCATCCTCTCCTTTGATGCACTTTACTTGGTCAAGGTCATGAGACCTCTGCTTACTGGTCTTGTCCATCCTATACAACTTCTTATCTCCACTTTTCTTCTCTAAAACTATATACAAACTCTCAAAAGATGTTGTCTTAGCCGGTATGACCGCTAACTTAGCCTCTTTTCGAGCAACCTGATACCCATCCTTATTATTTTTTCTTTCCTCATCGTCTTTGTTCCCAATCAACTTAGCATAAGCCACCTTCTTAGACTTCACCTTTCTCTTGACCTCTTTATTCCACCATTATTCTCCTCGATGTTTGCTAGATCAACCTCTTAATATACCCAACACCTCTCTAGCGGTCTTCTTAATGCAACTGGAAGTCATCTCCCACATATTATCCACCCCCCTCTACTCTCCCAAGCCCCCTACTCTTCAACTTCTTTTCCATCTCCAAGGCACTGGCCAAAGTCAGGCTCCTCCACTTAATCCTAGGTCACGCCTCCCTACTTCTCCTTTTTTTGACCTTATTAATAACCAAGTCCATCACCAACGACCTATGTTAATTTAAGAGATTCTCGCTAGGTAAGAATTTGCATTCTTTACATAGTGCTCTATCCCCTTTTCTAAGAAGCAAAAAGTCTATCTGAGTCTTGGCCACTGAACTATAAAAAATAATAAGGTGATCCTCCTTCTTCGGAAAGCTTGACTTTTCTATCCATAACCTAAAATCCCTAGAAAAATCCATCAGAGAAGTTCCTCCTTCATTCCGCTCACCAAAACCAAAACCGCCATGCACATCATCATACCCTCTCAACAAAGACCTAATATGCCAATTGAAATCCCATCCCATGAAAAGCTTCTCAGTGCTCGGGATGTTCCTCACAACCTCATCTAAAACCTCCCATAATTCCTTCTTCTCCTCTTCGTCCAAACCTACTTGCGGGGCATAGGCACTAATAACGTCCACCGTAGACCCTTCTATGGCTAATTTAATAGACATCAGTCTATCACTAACTCTCTTTACCTCTACCACCTACTCCCTAAGATCTTCATCTACTAATATCCATCCATATCTCTCACTTTAGTGCCTACCCATTTAGTTTCTTGGACACACAATACATTAACCCTCCTCTGTCTAAGAATCTTCACCAGCTCTATAGACTTACCCTATAAATTATCAATGTTCCAAGACCCAACTCGCAACCTAGAAGCTCTTTTATCTCGCCTAACCTTACTACCCCTAGCCCCTGACCCCAAACTCATTCCTAGACCCAACCCAAACCCAACCCCCCAAACCCCAGCCCAGACCTACCAATTCCTGACCCCAAACTCGACCTATGACATGCCTCTATTCTACCTTCACTAATCACAACTACTATGGAACAAATTTTGGTACATAATAGTCAATAGCGAGAACTAATACTACCACACTTAATGGATATGCTAGTAAATCAAGTAACAGTAATTAGACAAGGTAACACACTCCAAAACTACTAAGAACAATAAAGAGATTCATACGTACAACACTATTACAAAGTAAATAATCAATAAGAAATTTTACACCCCCAACCAGATAATCATCCAAGACTCTATGAAATAGGAATCACAACAAAAATAGTGCAGAACACTACCAGTAGCAGCCCCTAAAAATCAAGAAAGCTATACACAACTGGAAAAAATGGATCGAGTGTACCTGATCAAAGATGGGTTGTGTCCTTATACTTGGTTGAGTCACTGGATTCCAGTAATTTGAGGTAGAAATTGGTCGCCAGAATAGTATCGCCTACATAGTGTTCTCGAGAACAGCGTTGGCATCCCTTCAAGGTTGTTGTGGTGATTATTTGGCTCGAGAAAGTGTTAAGGGAGGCGGCCGCTGCTTGTTGGAGTTGCTATTATTAGCGGCGATGGAGGCTGGTGGCTGAGATGTGGCAACGGTGGTGAGGACCAATGACGGTGGCTAGTTTGCTGATTTTTGTAGCAGTGATGGCAAGGAGGTGACACATTTGGGCGGAGATTCGATAGATGGAGCATCACTGGAGAGAGAAGAAACGAGAGGGGCAGTGCTTGGTTGGTGGTTGTTGACTGCTTTTGCTAGAAATGGAAGGGACGACGGCTGGCTTGATGAAGGAGGCGATGGAGTTCTTTGATCGGAATGTGGTCGGATATGGCTGTGATGGATGCATGCGATGAAGGATATGCCAATTTGCTGATTGGGTTCTCACCGGCTGAGAATGGCGGCGGCAATGGGTTTGCCATAGAGAGAAGTATGTTTATAATTTAGCAAAATTATAAAGACTTAAACAAAAAGAAATTAAGAACAATTTTTAGAAAAAGAAACAAAAATCAAGTGTGGATTGAGAAATGATGCTTAATTTGAAGAAAAGGGCAGGATTTACAAAAGAGAAAGAAGAAATAATATGAACTTCTGTGAATCTAGTAGATTACCATGATTAATTGATATTGCATTAACCCTTCTTCATTTTAATGACTTTTCTTGGTTGCAAACTTGAAAATTGAGCCCAAGAACAACACTTTTTCAAATAGAAAAGTGTTTGTTGGGAAAAGAAAGGGTTTACATAAATCTAAAGGCTTTAACTTTTGGATAGAGGGTAGATGCCTTAACCGGATCAAACCATGTGAGAATATTGTTAAATAAATAATATGTTCCTTAAGTTTGAAAGAATTAAGGGATAAGCTACTCATTTAGGTTGAGAAACTAATGGGTAAACCATAGAATTCTATTACCCTGGTTGCTTAAGCGTCTTGGTAATCATAACTCTAGTTTTACTACTCTTACTAAATTACTATTGCAATATAATCAACATTTGGATTACTTTCTGTCACCAACATTTAAATACAGTTGATAAATCAAAACCCCCACTTTATTCTGGAACCGCTGATCAATAGTTTAATAACAACCACAATACTTAGTGAGCACAGTATTCCCAGTGGGATTCGGCACCCAACCCAATTGTGTTCTATATTTTACAGCGACCGCTTATACTTTTTAACGAGAGTTGTAATTTGGGTATATCATTGCCTCCCATGTAGCACTTGATTTAAGATCGTGGAATGATGTAATTGCCTTGATTACTCATACTTCATCAAGGTCAATATCAGCTAGTTCTTTCACCTCTTCAATATTTCCCATACAATACTTTACTCTGTGTCCGTTTACCTTGAATGGACTTGTGCCATCCTTCATTATTTCTAATGCACCATAGGGATACACTCTTGTAACAGTAAATGGACCATGCCACCTAGACTTTAGCTTTCAGGAAAACAAAATAAAGCCTAGAATTATAAAGTAGAACTTAGTCACCTTTTCAAATACTCTCTTCTCAATCTTGTGGTCATCGTGTAACTTTATCTTCTCTTCATAAAGTGATGAACTTTTATATGCCTAGAGCTGGAATTCATCGAACTCATTTATGCCATTCAACCTAGATTCAGTTGCTTCCTTCCAATCTAAATTTAGCTACTTCAACACCTATACTGCCTTATGCTGAAGATCAATTGGTAAATGTCAAGCCTTTCTATACACGAGATGGTAGGACCTTAACGCATCATCTAACTTTCTTTCCCTATCAATCCTATTAGCATTCAAAATCTTCACCAATATGGACTTGATTTCTCTATTGGACATTTCAACTTGTCCACTAGTCTGCAGATGATAAGGTGTTTCTACCCTATGATTCACTCCATATTTTTCTAGCAGATTCTTGAATAGATGATTGCAAAAATGTGACCCTCCGTCACTAACAATAGCACGTGGAATACCAAATCGAGAAAAGATATTCTTTCTAAAAAATGTGGTGACACTCCTTGCTTCATTATTAGGAAGCACAATTTCTTTCACCCACTTTGACACATAGTTAACATCTACAAGTAGATACTTCATGCCACACGAACTCACAAAAGGTCCCATGAAATTTATACCTCATACATCAAACACTTCTAATTCTAAGATAGGGCTCATAGGTAATTTATGTTTTCTAGAAATAGTACCTTGTCACTGACATTGATCATATACTGCAGCATAGTCATAAGCATCTTTGTATATTATCAGCCAATATTAGCCACATTGTTGGATCTTATGAGATATTTGGGCGCCTCTATGATGACCCCCAACTGGCGATTAATGACACGCCTAAAGTATACTCATTATCTCCATCTTAGGTATGCATCTGCGAATGATTTCATCTGCACAAATCATAAATAAGTAAGGTTCATCCCAGAAAAACTTTCTTACCTCATGCATGGACTTCCTCTTTTGCTGATATGAGAGATCTTTTGGGACTAGATCACTTGTTAAGTAATTTGCATAATTTGTAAACCATGAAATTAAATCATGGGATGATACTAATTTTTTTTCATTTGGAAAACTTTCATCAATCTCCAAACCCTTAGCAACTTTTTGAATAGCTTCCTCCTCTATTTAGACAAGTGATTTGCAACTTGATTTTCTATTCCTTTCCTGTCCTTTACCTCAAAATCAAATTTTGGCAATAGTAGCACCCAACGGATAAGCCTCGACTTTACATATTTCTTAGCCATTAATTACTGCAATGCCGCATGGTCTGTGTGTACAATCACCTTTGTCCTAATCAAGTAAGATCTAAACTTTTCAATGGCAAAAACACTGCCACTAACTCGTGCTTTGTCATGGTATAGTTCATTTGAGTAGGTTTTAGTGCCTTAGTATATGGGATGAAGGATCTTTTATTTCCATTGGCTTAGTACAGCCCGTAAGGCCAAAACACTTGCATCACATATAATCTAAAAAGGTGAGGACCAATTAGGAGACACAATGATTGGAGTAGACACCATCTTATCTTTTAAGATTTCCAAAGCCTTACATATATCTTAAAAATCAAATTTTACCTCCTTCTTAAGAAGTTTGAAAAGTGGACTAGAAATCTTTAAGAAGGCCTAGATAATCGCCGCTAAAAACTTCCATGCCCTAGAAAACTCTGAATTTCCTTTATAGAAATTAGATATGGTGGTTTTTCAATCACCTCAAACTTTACTGTATCAACCTCTATGCCTCTCTTTGAAATTTTGTGCCCAAGCACAATTCCTTCTTTGACCATGAAATGGAATTTTTCCCAATTAAGTACCAAGTTGCATTCTTCACACCTTTGTAGAGATTTTGCCAAATGATTTAGACAATTATCAAAAGTGTCCCCCACAACCAAAAAATCGTCCATAAAAACTTCAATGGTGTCTTTCACCATATCGGCAAAAATGAATGTCATACATCTCTAAAATATGGTTGGGGCATTGCATAACATGAATAGCATTTGTTTGAATGAAAAGGTCCCATAAGGATATGTAAAAGTCGTTTTTTCTTGGTCTTCCGGTGCAATAATAATTTGATTGTAACTGGAGTACCCATCAATAAAATAATACCATCCTCTGCCTGCTAACCTGTCCACATCTGATCCATGAATGACATCAGAAAATGGTCCTTCTGATTCTAAGCATTCAACTTCCTATAATCCATGCACACCTTTCATCCAGTGACTGGCCTCATAAGCACTAGCTTATTTTTCTCATTAGGCATCACACTTATTCCACCCTTTTTTGGTATGTATTAAATCGGACCAACCCACTTACTATCAGTAATGGGAAATACTACACCAGCATCCAACCACATGATGATCTCCTTATACACCACCTCCCATATAGGAAGATTAAGTCAATGCTGATCTTTAATAGATAGAACACAATCTGACTCAAGATGAATTTTGTGAGTATACAAACCAAGCGAAATTCCCATAATATCTGCAATGGACCAACTAATGGCCTTTTTGAAATTCAGAAATACTGACAATAATGCTTCTACCTCTGACTAGCTTAGATCCGCTTCAATAATAGCCGGCAAAGTGTTGTTGGCCCCTAAAAATGCATATTATAAGTTAGATGGGAGAGCTTTCAATTCTAACATCGGTGGTTCCTTAATGGATGCGCGAGTAGGTGGAGTTGTTCTATTATTTAAATCTTGATCAAGCTTTTTTGGTGCATAATTATAACCATCACCATGCAATGCACTCACCAACTTCTCAAAATCCTTGATACCTTCAGAGTCAAAATTCATAATCACAGCTGCAAGAGCTTTAACACCTAACCTCTCTTCAATAGGAACAATTGAATCAGAACCATCATCCCATAGAGTAACTACATAGACATCATGGAATGAATCTATCTCCTTATCATCTACATCAATCACAGACACCACTCTTAATTCATCAGGCTACTTCATAGATTTGCATACGTTGAATGTCACAAATTTATCATTGAGTCGCAGCATCAGATGTCCTTGATCCAGCTCAATCAGTGTCCTACCTGTAGCCAAAAAAGTCTTCCCGAGATAATGGGGACTTAATAGTCCACTTCACAATCTAATATAACAAAATTAGAAGGAAATATAAAAGAAGACACTTTTACCAAAACATCATAAAGGATACCAACAGGCTTCTTCATTGTTCTGTTGTCATTACTTGTCTCATGGTGGTTTGCTTGGGAGATACCAATCCCAAGTACTTAAATACATCCGAGGGCATGAGATTAATGCTAGCCCCTAAATCACATAATGATCTAGTGAAGTTAAAAGACCCAATAGTACACGGTATTATGAAAGCGTCAGGGTCATTCTTCTTCTCTACCGAATATCTAGTAACCACAACACTGCAATGATGAATATTATCTACTAGCTCATAGTTGATTGGCCTTTTTTTGGTGATAAAATCCTTCATGAATTTTTCATAGCCTGACATCTACTCCAATGCCTCTACAAGCGGTATGTTGACAGTTAATTCTTTTAACATAGACAAAATTTATGATACTACCTTCTTCTTGTTTCTTTTTTATTCTTTATAGATAGGGTGGATGTGGTCCTAGAATATGTTTTAGCATAGGCTCTGTATCTTTTTATTCTCCTTTATTTGACTTGCTTCTGCTCCCAATATCAACTGGCTTATCCTCACTCTTCTGCTTATCTGTTGTGGGTACAGGTGGATTTTTAGTAACCTTACCACTCTGAGTGGTAATGGCATGACATTGACTATCATTTATGGGAGTTACCACTATATTACTTGGAAGAGTTCAGGCTGTCTATGATTTACTGTGGCTGACATCTGACCAAATTGTTGCTCCA
This sequence comes from Capsicum baccatum var. pendulum, assembly GCA_030864225.1. Classification (NCBI taxonomy): domain Eukaryota; kingdom Viridiplantae; phylum Streptophyta; class Magnoliopsida; order Solanales; family Solanaceae; genus Capsicum; species Capsicum baccatum. The sequence goes on from CM061552.1 coordinate 235,376,487, forward strand.
ACTACTTGATTATCATAGCACATAACTCAACTTTTTGGTTTACCCATGACAAATTAGCTTTTATATCCTTCAAGAAGTTTTCTTTACTTTCTTTCCCTTTGACCAACTTGTCCAGGAGTGCCTCTATTTTGGACTCTATATCTCGACTTCCTCATGGTATATATTTGTCACTCTTCTCATTATAGTCATCCTTATGCCAACAATCACTATCTCTATCTCTGCTCCTGTATCTGTATCTATCATTACAATAGTTCTGACCTTGATTCCCTTGCCCTTGAGCTCGCAAATCTGCCAATCTATGATCAAGATACATTGCCTCTTCTTAAGATTCAATCTTAAATAGTTTCTACGTAGACCCTTGTGCCACTATTGCATTCACCTTTTCAGCACTCATTGACGCAAATTTTTACATAAGCAACCCAATATCTATACTAAGTTGTGCAACCTCCTATGCTACCATATCAGTTTTTGTTCTATATGTATTTGCTACTCTAATAGCATATGTATCACCACCACATTTTGAATCTCAAGTATGCCATCCTCTTTTGGTAACCATAATATCATCTAGCATTTTCTATGCAGCTTCCCAGTGAAGATGCATAAATGCTCCTCTTGAAATAGTATCTATCATATCTATTGATCTATTATTCAATGATCGATAGAAGATCTCAGACAAGTTAGATCCTCCGATTCTATGATTTGGTACCATACTCAGCTTCTTCTTGAATAAAAGCCATGCCTTATACATAAACACTGCAGATAACTGTCTGAAATTGAAAATTTCATCCTTTAACTGTAACATCCATGCAGGAGGGAAGAATCTGCTCAGAAAGTGTGTCTTCAACTCATGTCAAGTAGTGATAGATCCTCTTGGAAGTTCCCCTAACCATAAAGATTCTTCTCCAGTCAAAGAAAATGGTAACAACCTCAATCTTAATGTTTCTTGATTAACCCCTAGAATATTGTAATTTGTACATATCCCGAGAAAATTTCTAAGGTCCATGTTTGGTCATCGTTTGCAGCTCCCGAAAATACAGCGTTTAGATTTAGAAATTAGATCATAGCACTAGTGATATAAAACTTCACATTAGGGGCTAAACGAGAAGGAACAATGGCTCTAGACTCCTGATAACGCTCAATCTACAGCTCTCGTAGGAGTGTAAAGCGGTTGTTGTCAAATATATAACCCAACTGGGTTGGGTATCGATCCCACAGGGAATAGCTTGATCAACAAGTAAGCAAAGATTACTAGATTTTTAGTGCAAGTCTCGTAAAAAGGGGGGAGTTTTGTCGTGCAAGTAATGTAACCAAAGTAATAAGGTAAAAATGGAAAATAGCAAAGTAAAAAGTAAGAATGTTTGGTAAGATGTAAAACAATGAGAATTTGAGAAGTTGAGGGTATGTCCACCTTATGAGTTGTACGTCTCTATTGGCTATGAGTTATGCGGAATTCAGATATATATGTGCTTATAGAGAATTGTATTCGATAGTAAATCCAAGCGTCTTTCGTCCTCAACAAGGACTATTTCACTTTAACTCTTTCGATTTTAAAGCATATCTAACGGTACAAATTCTCCAAGAGGTTAATCCAGTTACAGCACTAACTTTTTAATAGGGGATGGGACCCTATTACCTTGACATTATCTCTTTTCCAGACATATAACTTTTCTTTCTAACAAGTTAATGCTATACTGGCGTTATTTTATGCGTCTGCAGCCACAGGAATTTGCATTAAGATGAAGAGAATAATGATATAAGCAACACACGTGTCACGAATTCACAAACTCATAGCCTTATATAGTATCTCATAAGGCTTCCATAACCCCAACAGAGAAGTTTAGCTATTCATGAGTGCGATGGAAATCACAATAGACATTATCATTATACCACAATAAAAGATCTCACGTGTAGTATGGTGTGGTGTTAGGCGTGAATTCCTTGTAAAATAGCGATTCTCTTGTTGTAAAATTAAAAGTCGAATAGATGAAAAATAATGTCAACAATGAATTAATAAAGAGAATTGTTTTGATGGATGGATGGATGGTGGATGGATGGGAATTGATGGAATGGGGGAATGAATTAGAGGTAGAATGAATTAAAAATCTCTAGATAAATAGGGTATTTATAACACCCATATCCTATTCCTACTAAGCTAATGCATTACTTAACCCAATCCTACTAGGTTAATGTATCATTATCCTAATCCTACTAAGTTACTGCTAGTCCCCAAAGTCTTTAGAATTGTTGTTTTTGCCCGGGACAGATTTTCCATGCTTCACTTTTGGTCCTTGGCGTCCAAGCTTTCCCTTCCTTCTTTCGTGAAGCGTTCTTTGGCGTCAAGTTATCCATAAAATGCTGAAATATGCATCATTTATACCTGAAAACTTGCTAATCATGTTCGTTAGCTCACTTACAGGAAAAAGGACTAAAAGTGCATGAATTATATAATTTGTCCTCAAAACTTAGCTAAAATATGGGTGAAATATAGTACTTTAGGCGTGTAAATTCGCCTATCATCAACGCCCCAAACTTAAATATTTGTTCGTCCTCGAATAAACTATCATGTCCATCTAATCATCTACTTAGGGTTTCACAGTAACAACACAAAATATTCATCAAGACAGGCATAGCAATCATTAACAAAGAGTAGTTTTCTGATCATTAGTAGAAACAATTTAACCTCTAACATAGACTCGTGATGGTGGTCAACTCATATTCAAAAGTCAAGGCACAAAGAATCATACACGACTACCCAAAACTCATCAACCATGTGTGTCTCACATAAGATCTTACCCATAATTACTCATAAATATTGCATTTTTCGAAACATGGGTACAATTTTCTCCTTGCTCTCGCTCTCACAAAGAATTCATATGTTGCAACTGATGACCATAGGTTTGCCTTTAGTGTAATGCTCCACTAAATATCAGAATGCTAAGCTTAGGATCAAATAGGTCTTTTACAGGTTGTAATGTAGGCTAAGTGACGGGTAGGACTATTTTGGCCAGAAATAGTGACTATGTTCCTAAGCGCTTTAATACATCACATTATGCCATTAACACTTTCTTTTAAACAACTTCTCTACTTTCCTTTTATCTACCACCCCTTCTCACCTCTTTTGTTATTCAATTTTGAACAGAATTAACTTTTTATTTTTCTTTTCATTTTTCTCTCTTCTCTTTTTTTTTATAGCATACCTCTATGATAGCCACTCTTTTTCATAACAAATTCAAGTACCAATACATTCTAAGGCACTACTCTCACTCAATTTTCTCTTATGTTGTCACGTGACTTTACAATTTTAAAACACTTAGGAATTTGGATCAAATTATGGTCTTAAAAAAATGGATTAGGCTTACATATGAGGTTGTCAAAGAAAATAGGCTAAAGGCTCAAAGGGGGTTATCTAGGATGATGTCCATGGGTAGATAAAACGAATGTAAACAATCACAGGTTGCCAAAGAAATGCCTAAATCATCTCCTAAAGTCACATTCTTTATTTCGCTTTACAAACATACCAGGCAAGTTCTAGCATCAGCCACAAACACAGAATATACTATTATCTCACACACACAAGGCACATGGTCAACTTTATTGGGAGTAGTATAGACTCTTGACCCAACAGATGAAGGAACTGAACCATACATTTATCACATAGTGAGTCACAATTAGAACCTAAACATCTCAATCGTAATGATTTTATCACAGACTCTTGTCACAATACCATGCTGCCTATCAGAATTATTTCATGCAAAGTTAAAAAAAAAAACTATCTAAGAAAAAAAGTTAACGACTAAAAAATTTAACTACTACTAAAAAAAATTTACTAATAAAAAGAAAAACAAAACAAACATAATAAAAAGAAAAACAAAACAAACATAAATGCAAATGCAGATAGAGAAGTATAGCATACAAATACCAGCACCCCACACTTAGACGGGACACACTGTCCTCAGTGGAAAATAAACAAGAGGAACCTGGATTAGTCGGACTCTTCCTCTATGTCTGGGGTCATACCCCCTGCATTGGAATCATCATCAGGGTCGTCATCCTTAGAGTTTCCTCAAATTGTACCCCACTTGATCCAAAAGTGTATTTGAGGTATTTGTAGCGAGGAGGATTTAGTTTGCTCTTTTCGTCCTCTTTTCTTGCCTTTTTGGGAAGTGGTTGCCTTATCTTTGCCTTGTATTGCTTTGGGTGCCATTGTACCTGAGACTAAAACAATGTTCATGTTAGCATCATCTCGATGTATACAAACTATAAACAGGCAGTAGTGGCACCACCCTACACTTAGTTTGTTGGTACAGACTAGTGAAGTGAAAGTGGTCGATTACTCAGACTTCATCGGCATACGTTTTAGGTGCTCTATTCCACCAATAAAATCAGTGTAGTCATACTTCTTGTATTCTTAGCAATACTTTTATGTTTGATATATCAAGACTACTACATAGGGATTGAATCAAGGTATAGCATCTAGAAATAATCACAACCTCCTATGTTGGTAGTCAACCATAATTCTCATCTTGATGAACAAGTTATTCCAACATCTAAGCCTTCTATTGACAAGATTATGCAATTTTTGTGACCATATCAATTCCGCAAAAGTATGACAGTGACAGTGCATCAAAATCAAATTCTAGTTGGAATCATGTTAAGATCATTCTTACGTATTCTTTCACTCACTTAGTTATATCACAACACATCAACCACATTCAAATCATCAATACTACTTCAAGATTTAACAATTCATAATGGGCGTAGTAGTGTAGTACTTACGGAATATAAATGAAGAACAAAGAAGCACTTACTTGATTGATGCCTTTGGATGATGTTCTTGCAAAGTAAAAGAGCAAAAGGAAAATTTTTGAGAGGATTTGGAGAGGTAGGCGGCGCTTAGGCTAGGTTTGCAATGTGTTTTTGGTCTCAGACTAAGTCTCTTATTTATAGGACAAGCTTGGGTCGGGTTTTGACCCATTTAAAATCGGATTTGGAGACCAAAAGTGACCATAGGCGGTGCCTTTTGCTTTGCCTATGCTTGGCATAGGCGGCGCCTTTTGCAAAGAATTGTCTAGCATAGGTGGCGCCTATGCCATGGCATTCCTAGGCATAGGCGGCGCCTTTAGCATGGCATATGAGATTCAGAGACAAAAGGCATTGGCATAGGCGGCGCCTATGCTATGGCATACTTGGGCATGGGCGGCGCCTATGCTATGGCACACTAGATTCCGAGAGCTTAGGTCATAGTATAGGCCTTGCCTTGTTCGTGGCCTATATTTTCATAAGCAATGCCCAATTCATAGCCTTTTGCTTCTTCATTCCTAACTTACCACCTTTAACATGCAATACGTCCAAATCAAAATTTGAAACCAACCTCGTTTTACACCTCTTTGCACCTATATTTACTCAAAAACAACAAAGACGATTAGAACGATGGGTTGTCTCCCATCAAGCGCCTTAGTTTTGGTCGTGGAACGACTCTTCTTTTTGAATTTTTATTTATCAAAAGCAAACACGTAATAGAACGAAAGAAAGACAAAAATGAAAAACAATGGGTTGCCTCCCATCTAGCGCTTGATTTATTGTCGTGGCACGACATAGCTATCTCGATTACTTAGACTTCATCGAGATAGATGGTGGATCGTTTTCTGAATGGATTCAGATGACAATGAGGCTTACGTGTAGGCATGCAATATTCTTTGAGATGACCCTTGTGCATGCCTATCCTGGGAGGGATACCAATTATATCATCAATAGTGCAACCCATGGCTCTCTTGTATCTCTTCAGAGCAGAGATGAGAGCCTCTACGTGCTGTTCACTTAAATCATCCGCCATACTTACTGTAAGTATATTTCCTCTTTCCAAGAGTACATACCTTAGATAATCGGGGAGCTCTTTCGATTCTAGCATTGGTGGCTCTTCAATGGAAGTCTTCGCTGTTGGTGACGGTTGATTCTTAAGATCAAGGTTCGGCTGTTTAGGAGTATGTGAATAGGACCCTATTTCTGTTAGAGCACTCATAGTTTCTTCATAATCTTCATCATCCTCATGTTCATCATTCAGTAGCGCAGCAGACAATGGCTCAACAGTAAGTTGTTTTGCTACAGATAATGCTTTCTTATCCTCATAATGAACATCAGCTACAGAGAACACATTCATATCGTTGGGCTGCTTAATTGCTTTGTATATATCAAAATGGACCACTTCGTCATTCAACTGAAACAAAAGCTCATTAGCTCTCATGTCAATAAGCACACTTCCAGTTGCAAGGAAAGGATGTCCCAAGATTATGGGAACTTCAGAGTCCGCCTCACAATCCAGAATTACGAAGTCTGCCGGAAATATGAATGAAGAAACCTTTACGAATACATCATTCAAGATACCCACAGGTCGTTTTACCGACCTATCAGCCATCACGAGCATCATACTGGTTGGTGTCAGATCACCTAACCCCAACTTCTTGTAGATCGATAGTGGCATCAAATTGATGCTAGCACCCAGATCACACAATGCCTTGGTAAAATTCAAAGATCCAACAGTGCAAGGAATAGTAAAGGCACCAGGGTCGGCCTTTTTCTGAACTAGTGATCGGGTAGCGATTGCGCTGCAGTGATGAACAGTATCCTTCAACTCATAGCTTACTGCGCGCTTCTTTGTCAATAGATCCTTCATAAATTTCGCATACCCAGGCATTTGTTCTAGTGCCTCTACCAACGGAACATTAATGGTCAGCTTCTTTAACATATTCATGAATTTGCTGAACTTTGTATCAACTGCAATCTTCTTCAATCTTTGAGGAAAAGGTGGTGATGGATAAGGAATTTTTTTCTCCACGGCTTTCTTCTTCTCTTGCTTCCATTTTTTCAGCCTTTTCAGGTTGCAACGTACTTGGTGTGATGTCATAGATATCGTGATCAGCTTCTGCGGCGTCTTGACCTTTAGCCTTATCATCAATGTCCGCTACTCGTCAACCACTTGCTTTTCTTTGGATGAAGTTTCCAGCACCTTACCACTCCGGATAGTAATAGCCATGCATGATCCATCATTCCTTGGATTTTGCACAGTGTCGCTAGGTAAGGTGCCAGCCTTTCTTTGATTGAGTGCTGTTGAAAGTTGGCTCAATTGCTGCTCTATTTGCTTGATTGAAGTGGAATGTGAGTCAACCAATTGCTTCATTGAGGAAAAATCATTTATTACCTCCGTTACTTTCGTGCTGGTTGCTTTCACTCCTTTCAACAGTTTAGCCATCATATCTTCCATATTTCCAGAACTAGATGTGGTGGCGTCACGTCTTCCTGGGGGAACATACAAACTATTCTTATCATTTTTGTTCTTCCAACTACCTTGGTCCTTGTTTCCAGATTTATCATAATAGTTCCAACCTTGGTTTCCTTGGGTATTGCCTCGGAAACCCCCCTGATTGTTCAAGTAGTTGGTTTCTTCCTCAGAATCGGATTCCTCTCTTCCTTTTGACACAACAGCTTTGACTTTTTCGGTCTTCCCTGATAATAGATGCTTGGTAAGAAGATCCACTTGTGTTTTTAGGTGCGCCATATCTTAATCAGTTCTTCCTCTCTTCGCCTTTGTTCTGCAGTCATGCCAATAGATATGGTGGATCTTTCTACCTCAGAATCCCTGGTATGCCAAGCTCAACTTTGCTTCGTCATTCGATCTAGCATATTGCTTGCCTGCCCAAAGGTGAGCTCCATAAAAGATCCTCCAGCCGTATTATCCACCACTGGTTTAGTTATTGAATTCAAGGCTCTGTATAATATCTCCATTAGGTGAACATTAGTCATATGATGGTTTGGGCACCGCATTAGCTTCGTCTTGAACCTCTCCCATGTTTCATGAAGAGCTTCAATTGGAAACTGACGAAAGTTGCTGATTTCATCTCTCAATTGTGCTCTTTTGGATGACGGAAAGAATCTTTCTAGGAAAGCGTCTCTCAATTGCCTCCAATTTATAATAGAATCAGGAGTTAGCCCATTTAACCATAGAGTTGCCTCCCCAGACAGAGACAATGGAAATAGACGTAATCGAATTGCATTCTGACCAACACCAGGATTGTCAAATGACTTACATATAGAAATAAAGTTGATTAGATGCATATTCGGATCATCACCTGCTAGTCCACCAAATAATCCCTTGAGTTGCAATAACTGAATCATGGTGCTTGTGATGTTGAAATTAGCTTCGGGTGCCAATAGTGGAGGAATAATGGCTCCTGTGGCTCCGGCTCCATCAAGATAATCATCATCGTCGTCGAAAGCTGGTTGCATAACTCGGCGTTCAGGCCTAAACCTAGCTTGACGATCTCTTCTGTTGGCAGGTGTTGCTATCTCAGCAGCATGCCTAGGGTTTAGTAACTCGTCATCACCTAGGTCCTCATCGTCAGGATTTATTGCTCGCCCAGGGTTATCAATATTTTGTTGATGTACTTGAGCAGCTGCTAGAGCAGCAAGTCTCGCCTGTTCCTGTTGAGCAGCCATCCTTTCAATTTCGTGTTGTGCCTCTATTCTGCCAATACGTTGTGGTTCAGGATTGATAGGTAATAACGGTTTACCAGAACTTCGAGTATGGGGCATGCACTGAATAAAAACCTCCAGAGAACAAAAACCAAAACTAAAAGTAAAAGTACGAGAGTCTTTGACCAAAGGGTCTAGAAATTATCACAAACTTAATTGACACTCGTATTCCCCGGCAACGGCGCCAATTTTTTATGATGCTCAATCTGCAGTTCTCGTAGGAGTGTAAAGTGGTCGTTGTCAAATATATAATCCAACTGGGTTGGGTATCGATCCCACAGGGAATAGCTTGGTCAACAAGTAAGCAAAGATTACTAGACTTTTAGTGCAAGTCTCGTAAAAAGGGGGGAGTTTTGTCGTGCAAGTAATGTAACCAAAGTAATAAGGTAAAAACGGAAAATAGCAAAGTAAAAAGTAAGAATGTTTGGTAAGATGTAAAACAATGAGAATTTGAGAAGTTGGGGGTATGTCCACCTTATGAGTTGTACGTCTCTATTGGCTATGAGTTATGCGGAATTCAGACATGTATGTGCTTATAGAGAATTGTATTCGATGGTAAATCCAAGCGTCTTTCGTCCTCAACAAGGACTATTTCACTTTAACTCTTTCAATCTTAAAGCGTATCTAACGGTACAAATTCTCCAAGAGGTTAATCCAGTTACGGCACTAACTTTTTAATAGGGGATAGGACCCTATTACCTTGACATTATCTCTTTTCCAGACATATAACTTTTCTTTCGAACAAGTTAATGTTATACTGGAGTTATTCTATGCGTTTGCAGCCACAAGAATTTGCATTAAGATGAAGAGAATAATGATATAAGCAACACACGTGTCACGAATTCACAAACTCATAGCCTTAGATAGTATCTCATAAGGCTTCCATAACCCCAACAGAGAAGTTTAGCTATTCATGAGTGCGATGGAAATCACAATAGACATTATCATTATACCATAATAAAAGATCTCACGTTTAGTATGGTGTGGTGTTAGGCGTGAATTCCTTGCAAAATAGCTATTCTCTTGTTGTAAAATTAAAAGTCGAATAGATGAAAAATAATGTCAACAATGAATTAATAAAGAGAATTGTTTTGATGGATGGATGGATGGTGGATGGATAGGAATTGATGGAATGGGGGAATGAATTAGAGGTAGAATGAATTAAAAATCTCTAGCAAAATAGGGTATTTATAACACCCATATGCTATTCCTACTAAGCTAATGCATTACTTAACCCAATCCTACTAGGTTAATGTATCATTACCCTAATCCTACTAAGTTACTGCTAGTCCCCAAAGTCCTTAGAATTGTTGTTTTTGCCCGGGACAGATTTTCCATGCTTCACTTTTGGTCCTTGGCGTCCAAGCTTTCCCTTCCTTCTTTCTTGAAGCTTTCTTTGGTGTCAAGTTATCCATATAATGCTGAAATATGTATCATTTATACCTGAAAACTTGCTAATCATGTTCGTTAGCTCACTTACAGGAAAAAGGACTAAAACTGGATGAATTATATAATTTGTCCACAAAACTTAGCTAAAATATGGGTGAAATATAGTACTTTAGGCGTGTAAATTCGCCTACCATCAACTCCATAGGCTCAATATAACCTAGATCTTCATCATATTCCTTAAAGTGTTGATACGCTAGAATAAATGGTGCCCTACCTCTATAAAATTGACAATCAACAACCTATCTCGGTCGTACCAATCATTGTTGAGCTACTGCCACCTCTGCAGCAAGTCTGGCTTCTTTTTCTTCTCTATGCTCTTATATAAAAATTGTTGTGTTTGTATGTCTGCAATAATCTGTGGATCTAATGAAGCATGCAAGAGTGCTGCATTTGGGTCCATAGGTATGGTATCTTGAACCCCGTCATGAACTTGTCCTGACATCCTTCTAGGTGTTTGAAGGATTCTTTCTGGTTCAGGATCAAAAGGGAGTAAGGGATTGCCTCTACTCCTAGTGCTTGGCATACATCGGCCTATGCCAAATCAAAATAGAAAAGAAAAAACTCATGAACTTCACCAATTCAATTCACTACTCAAACCTTCGCCCCCGACAAATGCGCCAAAATAGTAGGCCATCCAAAACTACACCTCGCTAGGAGTATAATATGGTCGATCTCAAATATTGTAACCCAACAAGTTTGGGGTCGATCCCATAGGGAAAACGTGAATAGTTGTTGTCCTTGAAGTAATCCACAAGCTGTACAGGAAAGTAAATGGGGGATTTTGTTATCAATTACAAATAGTAACCAATTCTTGATTGTTGTCAAGTTGAAATCAATTTGAGAAAAATGCTAGGTCTGTGTTCCCCTGGATTCTCAACTGTGTAGATTTCTTGTGTTCAACCCAATTATTCTATTGTTCTACATGTAAAGCCTACAAGATAGGTATTATCTATTGCTTAGAAGATAATTTTGACTTGGTTATCGACTCAGGGTGTCTCCTTGTTGCCCCTTGATACGGCTTTAATTATACTTGGTTATCGTATCATTATCTTAATCTTCTTGTCCCAATCGCAAGCGTCTTGGTTATCGAATAGATGCAAATACAAGAAATCTCAAGATACTACATCTACTTGAATTATTGTGAAGAAGAATTAAGATACATGTAGAAACTCTAGACCGATTCAGTCTCATATTTACTCTACATAGCAAATCTGCCAGGGTTCCCACAACCATAGCTAAGGATATTAGCCGCTCATTTTTGTGCAAAAAACTATAATTATCAATGAAGAATGCATAAAATCAAGTGAACAATAATAAGATGGATAAACTCCAAAGTCTTTAATTGACTAAAACCCTAAAATCTCAAGAACAATTGTAAAAGTATGTAATAATATGTAATAGTGCGTAAAAGAATGTCACAAAGAGTAACCTAATAAAAGATAAAGCCTAGGGTATTTATAGTACCTCAAAATAACATAAAAATTCTATTAAAAATGGGAAACGTAAAGTTAAGTCGGAAGTCTCTACAACTCGATCTTCACTCGTATCCTCAGCCTACGGGTTGTATCCTACCTTGTCGTAATCGTTCCAGTGTCTAATCCTCCCATATCTTCAATTCTCTATTCAGCTTACGACTTCAACTTACGAGTCATAACTACGTATACGACTCATGTCCTTCATCTGTATCCACCTGGGACTTCAGTTTTTTCAAGTCTTGAATACTAGTTTGTATACAATATCCCTATACGAGTCGTACTCAGACTTCCAATTCGTATAGCTTTGGTACTTCACACTTGGATAGTAGCTCAGGTTCTGTTATGCTCATGACTTTAGTATACAACTCGTACCCTGTCTTATGACTGGGGTCCTTGATTTATATATTTCTCACACTTGCCTCGTCAGTTTTGCTTTTGGTTTTGTTATTCATACGATTCAGTATACGGGTCGTATCAATTGATTACGACTTAGGTGCTGACTCATATACTAATTGAAGTTGGTCTTTTTAAGATCTTTTTCTTCTCTTTTTATCCAAGTACTGTTGTAGACCTATTTTAATAGCAATTCACACCAATGTGCATCATATCCAACAAAATACCCTAAGTTCTTACATAAATTCATGGTTTTAAGCATCGAAAGTGTCATGTTTCCATTCCATATCACTGCACCATGGGCAAACTCCACAAGACAACTTAATCAAGCACCATACGACTTACCTTGCACCACTCGTAGGTTCCTATATGACTCGTACCAAGATGAGTCGTATCTTGGGAAGTAGCTACACCAAACACACTGCCTATGAGTGAACCACCAAGCCATCCCACAAGTCGCATTCAAGGATACAATTGGTACCCTTTAGTAGTACCAAGTACAGTAAGTCTGAAACCAAAGAAATTTTGCAAGGGTCCAAGAGTTGGGGTATTGCAGTCTCCCCCACAAGGATCATTTGTTCTCGAATGACGAATAAGGGTAAGAACAAGCACGTCATATCACATTAACACCCATCAAATTTTCCCTCAACCAAAAATAGAAGACAAGGACACAAACCAAGATGAGAAGATCACCATACACCCCAATCACGATTTACATCCCTATACCTCTATTTTAACCCTTAACTAAGATATAAAAAAAAGATGTGACGGGAACCATTCCTCGCCTTTAACCAAGTTACAACAAAGATTTGATAAAGAACATATATCATATGCACGAGTTTCTGGAAGAACGAATGCAGATACTTGGACTCCATTTCCACTTCCGCATCCCAAATGGCTTTCTCAGACTTTTGGTTCCACTATGGTTCCTTTACCAAAGCCACACTGTTTTTTCGCAACTGGCAAACTTTTTAATCCAACATCCTCACTGGGACCTCCCTAAAAAATAAGGAATCTAAGATACCAATACCACCCAAATGAACCAACCAACCAAGGACCATCTACACCATATCCTAATGCAAACTCATAGAATACCAGCTGAATGGACTCATGCAAGGGCAAGTCTAATTTAACTTAGAATTTACCAAGACACCCCACTATGAGAGATTGAGTCTAGCTATACACCACCTCAATGTTCAAGCCTATCCAAAGCTAAAAGGAGTTTACTTAGGCCACTGGGCTCTACTCCTTGTATCTATCTTGAAACACCACTTTGCTTCCATCACTATTATGCTATGGAAACCATGAGTAAAGGACATGGAAAAACCATATACAACCAATATAACCAAAACCCCCAACCTATAATTTAAATAACTAAAACTTTACACTACTATGCCATGAAAACAATTCATAAAACCATGCCCTATAACATATCTCAAGTACCCAACATAACTAATAGTATATTTACCAATCAAAACATTCAAGTCAACAACTTATATACCCATGGCATGATCTATCCATAAAATTATCTAGCACTCTTTACAACCTTCACAAGGTTTTTACCACCCATTCCTTTTCTAACCACTTCCCATTACAACAACCTTACCTTACCTTCCAAAACTGTAACTCTGGTAGTCACCGTAGACTCCCCCACAACTTAGGCGCTTTTACATTCCCCATTTCAATGCATCACCAAAATTGTCAAACCACTACTATCCTAACATAAGAAGAGTTATTTAAGAAACCGAATTAAAAGAGTTATCTATGCCTCCCAAGGCAAGATCCCAGAGACAAGACACAACACTATAGGAAAAAAGTACTTCACAACAACCACCTAGACCATAATGATGAAACATCCTGACCAAAACATACCATAAGAGGATTCCTTAAGACTGGACATTAAAAGAAACACAACCACACATACTATCAGTAACTAACACAAGATCAAGGCTCATGTCTAGTGAACAAGGCAAATGAAAAATGTTAACCTTAGGCATAAGCTCTAAATGAATATATACAACACTAGTAGAGTACTCTCTTAATAGGGAGAGTAGAGTATCATCAAAATATGCAAGCCCGACCTTCCCTTAAAGTCTACCGCTAAAAGGAAATTTAAGATTAACCACCAACTTTCATCCCATTACATCTACGAACATAATTCTCTATTCTAATGGGTATCACCAAAGGCGTACACCAGGGATTCTTGGTTATCCTATACCTACAACCTCATTCAACCAAGTGCTACCTAAAGCCCAACATACACATGAAAAAACCATGAGACCAAATTGACTCTAAGGTTTTTGATTAAACCAAAACCATTTAAAATCAAACCATGGCAACCAAGGACTTTTCAAAATCATTTGAATCCAATCAAAACCAATTCATGTTCCTTTAATTATTTATGTAATGCAAGGATTTAAAAGTAGTCAAACCATATGATAAAATTATATTCAACGACAATTTTATAAATAGTTTGAGGGTATATAGATTCCAAGACCAGAACCAAGTAATTGGCGAATCCATAGTGCCCCAAAATCCATTTAACATTCTCATGCATCCTACAATATTCATAAACATAAATAAGCGTGAATAATGCATCATAATCTATGGAAAATTATTTAAATGAGTAATCATGTCAAAGCCCTCAATTGTGCCAAACTCCACATTTAAAATCATCAATTTAATAATCAATTTCATGCCAACAATAAAATACAACTATAGGGACAATGATACGTGCAAGCTCCATGATCTAACCTGTTGAATAACTAGATCCTCAGTCCCTTCTTTAAACCTGAACTCCCGGTCTATATGGTAAACTCTCCCACTATTGTATTTCCTAAATCATCATCCTCATCCAACCTACTAGTTTACCTCTACTACTCCTGCATTGCTATTTTTGAGCTTATCATACTCTCTTTAATCAAAATCAAGCATCTTGATTCAATCCTAGGATATACCAACCATCATGTAGCACTAGCAAAATACCCCATATAGAATGAAATATACATATAAGGTCCACCCCACAAGGAGTACGCTTTCAATTCCTTAGTCACCCACCGACAACCTATCCATTTGTGGGGAAACTATTTACCTTATGCATGTAAGAACAAAATACCCCATGGAGAAATACTAACATTAAGAGAACTTTATCTAAGAGATTCCTAAATTGCTCGTTTAAGCTCTTTTAACCCCTCTAGAACCATTCTATAAAAAAAGAATAGAAATTGGACAAGTGTCCAAAACAAGATCAATCCCAAACTAAACTCTCAATTAGAAAGACACGATAAGGGTCGTCAATAAGACCTCAGGAAATTTATCCATCACCAAAACAAACCAAAGAAGGAACTTTTGAGTTGGGATCTTTAACCCGGACCGACTAATAAGGCCATCACTTGGAGACCAATATCCAAGTTCCAAGATATAACTTTTCCATTACAAACTAAGGATCTGAACGAAACTATTCTCCCATTCTATAACCGACTTGCCATAGATCCTAAAATGTCTGTGTAATGACCCAATTTGCTGAATCGGAATACTACAGGGTGCTCATGACCCCGAAGGACCACAAGCTAATCCATGACTGATATATGTACCTATATACTGCATAAGATAACATAATAATGCGAGAACATGAACTGAAAGTACATAAGGTTTGATCATGAACATAACTGAATAACGTAACATCTGTGTGGGGAAATAAAATACCCAAAACAAAACTAAAAATATGGAAGTCTGAACATGATAGTCTGTATCTAGTCTACATCTAGTTTGAAAGCCTCTACTGTCTGAAAAATATGAATAAGGAGTTGATGGGACATGTCCCCAACTAACTCCAACTAATAAGCTAATCAATGAGATAAATAAGAAATAATTATTTCCTCGAAGGATAAGGACTCACTTCTGAGTATGACTGCTAAAACTAGAATCTACTGCTGATCTGGAACTCGTGTCTCTGGACCTATGGTGTAACATAAAAAGAAATAACCATAGCACGAATGCGTCAGTACATATGTACCGAGTATACATGGAGGTAGGCTATATGTACGGGTTTGCATGCATGAATAATACTAACTAACTATCTAACATGAATATGAGAATACATGCATAAATAAATAACTGTAACTGACAACGTGATTTCATGATTTCTGAGTTTGTATACTGATAACGTAACATGCTAGTAACTGATATGACAAATAACATAAAGGACTATATCTGAATAATGCTTATAACATGGGTGACTATATTTGAGTATAACTGATAACATGGGTGACTGTAGCTGATAGTCCTGAATCTGATGGAACTATTTGAGTTCTACACTGTATAAGAGTTGACTGTGTCTAACAGTTGTAAAATCTGAAGAACTATCTGAGTTCTATTATGGAGACTGATTAACTGTATCTGATAGTCCTGATTCTGTAACATGAAACTGTGGGAAGTAGTGTCTAACCAATATGCCCTAAATATGCTATAATAGCTGAGATGGAGTCCAATCTATGCCCTGATTGAAAGGATGTTAATATCGTGCCATTGGTAAGGACAATATATGAGTAACCCTCATATAACAAGTAACTCCAGCGAGAATGGTAGGAACCCTCACATAATAGGTTAAGTCACCTCATCTACCCTCATATAGTAGGCTACGGTGTATTAACCTATGCTGGCTACATAGTTCTGGAATTCAAAGATTGTTTCTAGGAATCACACCCTCGTATAATAGGTAAGTCCCCATCTCTGGGTTTACTCGGTGCTAATTCCTACTCTCATCTGAATGGAAACTGAACATGATTGACTAAACTGAACTAAGCATGGACTAAGTTACTGAATTTCTATGGCTGATGGAATACTACTGATATCTGTCAACTGACTGAGTCATGAGATCATGGAGATTTTTCCAAAGTCATAAGACTATCTGAAGTCTAAGAGTTCATAGCTTGAATAAGAGTATCGTGAAAATATGACATAGATCTAGGCACACAGCTTATATTTTGGGTACAAGTACCCCCAGAACTCGATAGAAGAAAACTGACATAGTATGATTTACTTGAAGACTTGACTAACATCATAATGCATACTAAATTCATTAGAGCATTTCATCAAACATGCAATAGGCATGTTTCTTGAGATAAAATTGAGAGAAACTAATATGTTTTGGGTGAAGAGTAGCTAAATCACGTGCTAAAGGGATTATAAAGGGGTAAGAAGTGGACCCTTTTAACGTTAGACACGTCATTAAATTTTTAGTAAAATTTCCCAAGTTTGGCCCTTGGCGAGACGCGATATTATCATGTCGTGTCACTGGAAATTGACAAATGGAAAATTGTATGGTGGAGCAACGCAGAGCTAGCGCATTGCCACCTTGTCTACGACCTAGAAGTTTAATGCGACACGCTAATATCGCGGAGCAACACTGCAATTTGACAATTACCATTTGAGATATCTCCGCAATGCGCTGAAGGCTCAGGTCAAACACTGTCTCACCAGAAAGGGTCTAATTCTTTACCCGACTGTTGGATTTGTGCGAATTATATATCGATGGAAATATTATTCAATTTCCCACGTGATAGGAAGTGAAAATTATGTAAATATCACGTGTATAAGAATGAATTCTTATTTCAAAGAAAGTTCTAACATCCTTGAGATGATTTTCAAGCTAAGAAAAAGCATGAGTATTATAGTCTGACAACCTAATAATGAAAAGCACGAGTCAACCAATTCATCCACTAAATGACATAAAAATCCACCACATGCGAGTCAAACAAATCCACCAAGACTCTTTTATTACCAATAGATTCCACACACCCCTTATAGACTCTTTTGTCAATCGCAAAGTCACTTATCAGGGTAGAAATAGAAGAAAAAAAAGTCTAAAATAACCTTGGAACCAAAACCAAAATACACTACCACAAATAGGGCCACAAAAAAGAGACGACCCCAAAACAAGTAAACCATATACACCACAAAGAAAGGAGTTTTCAACGTACCAGCATCAGCATCAAAAGATGCCTCAGACTCTCGAGGAATAGTAAGAACATTGAGATAATCCCAACCACTGCCAGAGACAGAGGTAGTAGCCAATACGCTATTTTCCCAAATGACAACCCTTTTGGGACATCACCATCACACGAGACCCAACTGACCAAACCCAAAATATTGATTTCTTGCTCCTTCGCAACAACCATTGTGTGACTAAGCATAAAATTTATAAAGAAAATGGGATAATGCGGAATGGGCCCCATTGGCCCTAGATTAGGAACCTTATGCCCTAGAAGAATTTACCAATCTATAAACACCTGCCTCCCAATTGAATTCGAGTAGGGAACACAAGTCATAGAATAAGAGTTAGGACTCACCCAACTCTTCCTTTTTGGATCATTTACCACATACTGTTGACCTCTCCTTTTATTCAAAAGACCAAAAACCCCTTACCTTGTCTATTTACCAACCTTACCTCATTCCTCTCTATACCAATAGGACAAGACTGGCATGATAGAGTTGTCACTATTTAGGTCAATCGATTGTTAGGATGATGAAACTCAGCATTGGTAACCTCTCCTTAATGTAAGCAAGTATTAGTATCATTTTCTGAGATAGGGCCAATAGAGATCGGTGGGACTCTACGAGAAAACCAAAAGCTACGACCCTTAGCCGGGTTTGTGCCCCATGAGTTGTTCTAGATCTATCTATGTTGTCCTCGAGTAGGATAGGTAAGTTTCCACGAACTTTAAATTGTTGAGAAGACATGATCCGAAGAGTGAACTAAGGAAGATTCAGAGAAGAAAACAAGACCTTAGACTCCATAGCTCAAAATTAGAATAACCAAGAAAGTGAAACATTCCTAAATGCCTCGTAGCCTTATGATTATAAGTGTGGTACATGACACACCCATAAGCAAAACTCTACTTGACACAGATTTATGGACTCCCCATGAAACCAAAACCTAAGGCTCTGATACCAACTTGACACGCCTCAAACCAGGGCCTTATGATAAAGAGGTAATCTGAAGCCCAACTAGGATTGAGAACCGACGTTGTTACCCAACCCAACCACCAAACGGATTCCTTAAGTCAGAAGAAATCCGAACATATAACAAGATAGTGTATCTAATCATATGGTGACTCTAGGATAAGACTAAATCTGAGACTAACCCAACCAAGTCCCACAACACAAACACCAACCCAAACTAATGCGGAAACCATAAGCCAATACCATGATAATAAGACAATGTATGTATATATATATGAAACATAACCAATACATACCATACCCAAGTCCATAGTTGTCCACACAAAGCCTCTAGACCAATCAAAGAGTACTTAGTCAGGACATGCCCCGAACCATAGCCAAAAACCAAAGTCTATGAAATACAAAAAATATGTAAAGTAACCTATAACATGAAATAGATGCCTTTAAAACTATGGAAGCTCACCGCTTTAATCCAACATTGACTATCCCCGAATCCAATCACTAAGAAGGAGAAGCAGAATGGTCGGTCCCTGCATAGCTTGGGTATACAGCTATCCGAAGATGGGCCAGTGGGTGGACACTAGCATGCACTCATGGTATGGATAAAATAATGCCATTTACAAATCTAAGAAAAACCATCCATAATGCCTCACCCTATATGTAGATATATGACCATGCTGGGAAAGAGAATCGGGTTTAGCATGCCTTTAAAACCTTTACCTGGGTTGTGTATCTTAGCCGTCCTAAACAACCAATGGGCTATATTGGATCAGCTCTCCCTAATGAAAGGACCCTAGTATGTATAGCCGCACGACAAGAGAAGAAAACCTGGGATGACTAGTACATTCCCCAAATATAACGTGTGGCATTATGCATACGGTCACCAAGACCAAACCTCACATCGGTAAATATGAATTTCCAATTTTTACCCCCTCCCTATGACCTCCACCTACCACATCATTGCTACACCATTATTTCCCAATTAAAACCATTACTATGCAACCAACCAATCCATTAACTATCTATTAACCAAGGCCATTAGTAGTGGTATCATCATTCCAACTATACTTGCAAGTACTATCCATAGCCAACCAAATATGGTTTAAGGGACTTCCGAGTACCCTTCCATTTATCATAGTAAACCATTTAGGGATTTCATGTACCCCACAAGCATAACCAATTTCAAGCCTTAAAGGCTTTACCATTTAATCCTTCCAAACCATGTATTGATGATAGGCGAATTTACACGCCTATATCAATATATTTTGCCCATATTTTAGCCTAGTTTTGAGAACAAACTATATATTTCATGCACTTTTAGTCCTTTTTCCTATAAATGAGCTAACGAACATGATTAGTAAAGTTTCAGGTATAAATGATGCAAAATACAGCATTTTATGGCTTACTTGACGCAAAAGAAAGCTCACAAAGGAAGGGAAGAAAGTCTACACGCCTAAGGACCAAAACTGTTGCATGGAAAATCTGTCCCGGGCTAAAACAGCATTTCTAAAGACTTTGGGGACTTACAGACACAAAGCTGGATTTTGACAATGATACATTAACCTAGTACAATTGGGTTATGTATTTCATTAGTTTATTTGGATTAGGAGAATGTTACATTAACCTAGTACAAATGGGTTAAGTATTTCCTTAGTTTAGTAGGATTTGGTTATTTATTTCATTAGCATAGTAGGAGTAGGATAGGAGTATTATAAATACCCTATCATGCTAGAGATTTTTAATTAACTCCTCCCTTAGTGGAGAGATACATTCAACAATTAATCTTCTTCTATCCCTCTATTCTTCCACTACAACACTTCTAATCTACTCTTCTAATCTTTCCATTAATTCTATTCTTAAATTCCACAACAAGAGAATCGTTACTTGGTAAGGAATCACGCCACACGCCTATCACTTGAGCAACACGCCATTACGCCATATTGTGATATAATAATAATGCCAATCATGATCTCCTTCGCATTCATGGGTAACTAAACCTCTCTGTTGGGGTTATGGAAGCCGAATGAGATACTATCTATTGTTGTGAGTTTGTGAGTTCATGACACGTATATTGCTTATATCATTATTCTCTTCATCTTAATCCACATTCTTTGCGGTTGCAAACGCAAGAATACGCCAGTCTAACATTTAACTTGTTCGAGAGAAAGGTTATTTGTCTGGAAAAGAGATAATGTCAAGGTAGTAGGACACCCTTTCCTATTAAAAAGCTAGTGTCGTAACTGGACTAACCTCTTGGAGAATTCGTACCGTTAGACACGCTTTAAGCTCGAGAGAGTTAAAGTGAAATAGTCCTTGTTTAGGTCGAGAGACGCTTGGATTTACCATCGACTACAATTCTCTATAAGCAATTGCATGTCAGAATTCTACACACTCATAGCCAAAAGAGACGTATACCTCAGAAGGTGGACATAACCCCAACGCTTCAATTCTCATTGTTTACAACTCACGTAACAATCTCTCTCTCTTTACTTTATTATTTTCAGCTTTTGTTTACATTACTTGCACGACAAGAATCCCCCCTTTTTACGAGACTTGCACCAAAAGTTTAGTAATTTTACTTACTTGTTGGCCAAGCTATTCCCTGTGGGATCGACACCCAACCCAGGTTGGGTTCTATATTTGCTAACGACCGCTTTACACTAATACGAGAGCTGTAGATTGAGAGTTATCATGTATACCATTTAAAAGCATTTCCAAACCATTTTAGACTATGCCAAACATTTAAAGCATTTATATTATTTAAACCATACAAAACCATCCAAATCTATTTAGGGTTCATTACCAAACCAAACCATGCAACAATAGAGTGGAAACGTTCTTTTAGGCATTTTATCAAACATGTTAAGGGCATACCTTTACCAAGACCAAAACCAATGTATAAACCACCATAATTAGGGTTTCTCAAGACCCATTTGTTAAACCATAACCAACAAGTACCGACATATGCAAACCATTACCAAAAACATGTAAAAACATAGTTTAAACCAACACCAAACCATATGCATCAAGACCCTCAACATATATTTTGAAAACCACCATTTATGATTCATAAATCAATGTTTAAAACACAATACACATGTCTTTATTTGAAACTAACAATGAGGGAAGGAGTACATGCCTTATACAAGAAGATTTTAAAGAGCAACATGACTCTTGAGCCTCTTCAAAGAACATTTGAGAAACTCTAGTCTCTTATCTTCAAGAGTAAGTTTAAGAGAGTATTTGGAGTGTTTCTATCCTTTAATAAGCATTATATGAGGCCTTCAAGGGTTATATAATGTGAGAACATAAGGTATTTGAAGTAGGAAATGTCTGGAAAACCCAAGACTTAATATTAAAACGAACTACGTCCAGGGGTACGAGCCACTTATATTATCTGTATCCTATTGTACGAATAGTACCCCCAACTCGTACCCAAGACTTCTTCAAGACCGTACCTACTGGTTTCTATCTGACTCGTACCTCCCTAACTCATACCTAAGAGTACAAGTGGTACACTCAATCGTACCCACCACCTGTTCCATGGGCAGACTCCACAAGACAACTCAATAAAGAACCATATGACTTGCCTTTCACCACTCGTATATTCCTATACAACTCGTACCCAGATGAGTTGTATCTTGGGTAGTAGCTACCCTAAACATACTTCCTAGTGTATCAGTGAACCACCAAGCCATCTCATATGTCGTATGCAAGGGTACGATTGGTACCCTTGAGTTGTACCAAGTCTAGTAAATCTAAAACTAAGGAAATTTTGCAAGGGTCAAAGATTTGGGGTATTTTAGGTTATTACAACATCCACTATTAAAAGGAATTTTGTTCGTGAAAGAAAATAGTCAATAAGTACCCAAATTCTTGAAGACATGATGATACTGGTCCTACATGACATACTTAGTCTCCCAGAGAGCCTCTTTAACAAGATAGTTTCTCCACTAAACCTTTACCACTGGAATCTTTCTAGAACACAACTATCTAATATCTACAGCTAAAGTAGCAACTGGATCCTCCATGAAAGTAAACCTATTCTCCAACTAAAATGAGTCGCACTAGAACACGTAAGACTCATCCAAAATATAATGTCAAAACATCAACACATTGAAATAGGGTTAGTGAAAGAAAATGTTAGAGGCAATGCCAACTCATAAGCTATATCCTCAACCTTTTGTAGCATCTCGAGTAGCCCAATATACCAGGGTCTAAGCTTGACCCTCCTTCCAAACCTCATCATGCACATTATGGTTGCACTTAAATGAAGACATAATCACTAACTTTAAAATCTACAAATTGAAGCCTGCATTCGGAGTAACTATTTTTCCTACTCGCTACCCATAACCTATCTTGAATTATTCAAACCCTATCCACTAAATTCCAAAGAAAGTCTATACCTTGAGGCTTGGCCTCAAAAGCATCAAACTATCCTATCAAAAATCTGCACCACCTAACCTTGAATAGTGCTGTTGGGATACTTAACTAGTAACTATTATTATACAAAAACTCCATATACTAAAGAACTCAGTCTCACTGACCTTCAAAATTAATAACATAGGTCTGTGCCATATCCTCCAAGACCTAAATAGTTTACTCAAACTTGCCAACAATTTAAGAGTGAAATGGTGTACTATGATCAACCTAGGAACCCAACTCCTCCTGAAAATCCCTCCAAAAGTTAAAAGTAAACTAAGAACCTCAATTAGAGATAATAAACACTGGCACCCATGCAAAATAGACTATCTCACAAACATAAATTTGAGCCAACCTATCTACATTGTAGGATATCTAAGCTAATAGAAAATAAGCAGATTTGCTCATTCGATCAATAATGACCAAAAATACTATTAAAACCTTGAGAAGTGTGCAATAAACCAAGAGAAAAGATATATATACACCATTAAAGTTGTCCTAGATTTTCAAATAGACACTTAAAATTTATAGGTGTCCCATTCCCCACAAAACTAGTTAAGACCACTAAAATTAACCTCTTTTGACCCATTTTCAGCCTATTTATTTTAACACACAAAAGGAGGCACGTCAGGAAAAAATTCATTGCACCAGTAAATTGAAAAATGTCATGTGTAATAAAAAATGTTTTCCACATTTTTATTTTACTATTTTACTATTTTTTTCTTTCTTTTCTATTTCTTCTTTTGTTTCTCCTATTTCTTTCTTTCTTCTTCATTAATGAAGTCTTATTTTTTTCCTTCCTCTTCTTCTCCATTAATGGAATGATGGTGCATAGTATCATGGTTGATGTTTATATTTTGATAAAAATAATAAAGAAACTTTAAAAAAAAAAGATAAAAAGGAGATGGTATGTTAGCCACTATTTTGTTGGAGAGAATGTATTTTTTTATGAGAAAAAAATTGTTGGAATTTCTAAGGATAACTGAATTATAAGGGTGAAAAAAATCAATGTTAAAGTGAGCTAAAAATTTAAAAAAATATTAGTAAAATAAATCATAAATAATTGTAAAAATAATTGATTTTTGTATGAAACTAGAGGTTAAAAAATATCTAATCAAATAAATTTAAAAAATTATGATCAATTTAAATTTCTAAACCCATTATAATTATAATAGAAAAAAAAAATAAAGTTATTATTATTTACAAGTTTAAATACTGATTATGGAAGCTTTGGACATTGAAAGGAGAAGAGATTAATTAAAAAATGAAAGAAAAAGAATCTGGAGATAGAAAGAAAGTCAAAAAATAAAAGAGAGAAAAAACAAAAATAGAAAAATAAAAAATGTATTTGTAAATAAATTAACACTTGTCAATCAATGATTGTCACGTATTTATCACCTATTTTTTATAAATTGGGATTGATTCTAAAAACATGTATTAATATCATTTCAAAATTATTTAAGGGGTAATAGGTTGCCCGCAAACTTTAAGTGTGTTTTTAAAATTCGGGACAACTTCAGTAGTGTTTTTATATCTTTTCTCATAAACAAATAATGAAATCCATACTAATCTTCTCCTACTTCCATATAGGAATGGGTAGCATTTGAAGCAAACCACCAAGTTTTAGGAGCTCAAACTTATCCTACTAAAAACACAAATATTGGGATATAAATTTCGCGCTATCTCTCTTCATCCTGCACCACCAATAATGTTGCCTCAAATATCTATAAATCTTAGATGTTCCAAGATGAATTGAGTATCTAAAAGTATGATCCTCTTATGATATAAATTGAATTGCATCACTGATGTGCCATGAACTTGTGACACTTTCACTACTTAAATCTATAAAGATTTGCAAGTACAATGGTGATTTTATATGGATATGATGTGTTTTTGGGTATGTGCTAGTCAAATAGGTCTGGAAAAGGAAAGCACTGAATTTTTAGACTTAAGGGATTTAGACGACCCATTCCACGATTATGGGATTTAACCATAATCATACCATTCCATCATGGATAAATTTCAAGGAATGACTCTTTGGAAATAAGTAGATAAAAGCTTCCCACAATTGTGGCTTGATGTCATAATTGTATAATTTCATCATGGGAAGAAGACGTGGAAATAAGGTTACAGGTGTTAAGTAAAGGAGATCAAACAAGTTCCTTTTATGATAGTAACTCAAAGTCATGATCGCACCAAGGGGTCATGGAGGAAGGTTTAGGTTTCAATTAAGCAGGAGTTAAAGTGCAAGAGGATCAGGCGATTACATTGCACAACGGTACCTTGAAGGTATGAGGTCATACTGAGGGTCACAACTTTCTTTTTTTAAAGATGACAAAGTCCAATATTGACCTTCTAGTACCAAGGGCGATCATGTGATGTAACCATAATCATACCTTCCTTTTATCTGAAGTAACCAACACAATAAATCATTTAATATTTAGGATAGGTTTTATTTTGTCTATAAATACTCTTATTCGGTCATTTGTATCAATTTACATTCTATTACATTATTGTAAGTTCTATGTCACATACTTGGTCTTTGAATTACATACATTGATTTCTATAGCTTTAATTCAAAATGAGATTTGGGAGTTTTTCACCATATTATTATAAGTTAATGACTGATTTCTTATCAGAATTCTTCTTATGTTCTTTTAATTATGAGTAGCCAAATACCATAAATATGGTTGAAGGAACCATGATGAATTAACCAAGCAGTCTAGGTGTGTGGTAATTAGAGTTCAGTGTGCATGGATGCATTGGTATTTTCTTTATAACATTTGCTTCCTAATGAGTACACTATGTTACACCTCACTTGAATTCTAGACTTGCTCAAGAGAGAAGTAGAGATTAGGAAACAAAATGACAATAAACACTAAGAGCTACCAACCTTCATCTAATAACTTGAGCCTAAGTGAGGAGAGTTAATATAAGATCACATACAAGGATTAGAAGTGGAATACTCAAAGACCGAGAGAAGAGTGATATTCATATAATCAAGGTCAAGAGATGTTTAGATGAATCTGGCTTGTTAGATATTGCATGCAATGCATCAAAATAGATTGCTAGCACGAATAGCCTATACAGTTTATAAATTCATGGGTAACACAGTCCTAGAGCCTTTTATGATTTAATTACAACTCTAAATAAATCAAAAACTATTACTTTTGATATACTAATTCACAAAATCCCCTATTTTTTACTTATATAGTGATTACTAAGATAAAACTTGATAGAGATTTTGACCTATTCCCTATGGGATCGACCCCAACTTTAGTTAGGTTCAACATTTGATAGCAACCACTTTACACATAATTATGAGGTGTAATTTGGGTGACATTAATTATCTACTATCAGAACTCAAATACATCCCTGGAATATCAAGACACCCTCTAAATCTAGGGTGGCCTTTCTAGACTTTCCCCATAACACTAGATATTGAATGCCACACCAATGACTATCCTTAAACTGTCATTCTCGAATATTCTCAATCAATGTAGACTTTTCCTCAACACTAGCTTGAATCCTCCTTGGGTTAGAAATATTAGGCTGAGCTAACCTATTGTCTAAGTACTAGATGTCCAAGCCCAACGACTGATCCAAAACTGAAAAAAAAAACATAAAAATCTTCATACTTACTGTAAGCCATCTTAATGCATCCATTGAATATTTACCTTGCCTAGATGGTACAAAATAGACATATCATAGTCCTTTGGAAACTCTAGCCACCTATGCTACCTTAAATTAAGCTCTCCCAAGCTAAGAATATATTGTAGGCTATGATCGTCGGTGAATAAAGTTGTATAGTAGATTATGTTTACTCCTTAAAAATCTCTTTGTTCAAGTTATCAATAGATTTGGTCATCACTAACATGACGTAAACTGTTATTTTTTTCTTTTTTTCTGCTTTTGCTTGTGTGCAATTATTTTATGTTAAGCCATAATTCAAGCATCCCTTTTTAGTTTATCATATTGAAAAGGCACTTGAATGATATAAGATGTGAGAAGTTTTTCTCTTTGTAAGTTATTTGCGTCTTTAATCTCTAAACTGTTAAGGAAAGGAAATTGTCTATCCCTCTCTCTCTCTTTTGATATATCATTATTGCTCTTAAAATAGAAGTAACTTAATGTGTGATTTGCTATTCTTATATCCCAACTTCATCTCTCAATAACTTCCTAGTCTTATCTCATGTGTGATGAGGATTTTTGGCTTTAGTTAAAAGAGGTATTCCTTTTAATTAATGAATCATCTAGAGAACATTAGTGAAATTATAATTTGTACAATTCCAGTCTAAGATGATAGAACTCTTGTTCTATTTCAAAAGAATCAAAAATAGATTATTAAAGGTGTTAAGCTCATTTGAGTTTTTGTTTCATATTAAGATATATCTCTCATTGCATAGTAACTCAAGTTTGGTTTTCATTCACAGAGTCTTGGGTTTGCATGTCCCTATCCTTCTCTTTTAACAATCTCTTCACCTTTTTCAAGCCAAACTTAGTGTGTTGTCTTTAACTTAGTATGTTGTCTTTCCGTTTGCATAAAAATTGTGCCTATGTTCATACTATTAAACATTTGGTCTTTGATTTGTTTCCTTATTCTAAATGATCTTCAAAATATTATGAATAATTTTATTGGCTATGATACATTACATTCTTTATTATCCTTGTTTTCCCCATTTTTTATCAGACGCTAATTGATCATTTCATCTTTGCTTGGATGAAATCCCTCGATTGAGTCCATTGGACTCTTCCTTGCATCTTCTAAGGGACTAAGTCCCAAACATTTGTCAAGGCCCCAAGATAAAGTCTAAGAGAACCGATATTCAATGATATATAGTGGTATATGTAATATATATATATATATATATATATATATATATATATGGTATATAGGTTATGGAAGACAAAATATATGTTTAAGGGAGGTTAAATTGAGTACACAAGTTTATACACTGATATACAGTGTATTCATAAAAAATGCTTGGAGAAAGGTTTTTAATATACATCAGTTATATGTAGTAGAAATAGGCTTGAAAATTCCATAAATGGGAAAACCCAAATCATTTAGATTCTAGAAGGACAAAAGAGGCAGACTCCAATAGGACAAAAGGGGACCAACTCATATTTTCTCCATTATTTGTAATTTGTTGTAATTAATTATTTGAATGACTCTAACCTTAATTTAATTTATCTAAATGAATCCCCTTCAAGTTGCTATTTTAGTATGTTTTATACTTGTATTTTCTTTCACAAATTTTGTTATTATTATTGTTGTCACATAGTATAATAATTTGAACTTCTTAAAATGAGCTCTTGGTATTCTCCGTGTAATAAATCATTGAATTAAGCTTTTATTGACAAAGTCTACAAGAATGGCATTCACTTTTTCATGTGGCTGGTAGTTCATTTGATTTAATGCAACCTCCTTTCAAAAATTAACTTTCATCAAAAACTCAGAACTGTTTTCCATAAATTAGTTGAAAACTCTTCTTGATTTAGTTTCTCTTTGAAAAATCTTACTTCTTCTGAAAAATACGTTGTAACTATTTTTTTTTTGGAAATATTAAGTGTCTCCTAGTATGCATGACCCCATTTTTGTCATATTTAGATGAACAAAAATCAAAAGAATATAATATTTGACTTATTATCACTCTCTGAATATAAATTAAGAGTGTTTGGCATATACATATATATATAGATCTCTGATATGACTACATACCTAAATGACTGAAACTCGATTCACATAATTTGGCAAATTTTGGAAAAAACTAACTATACTATCAAAATTTTGAGGTATTAATTATTCTTTTCTTAGATGTAGTTACAATGCTAAAACTCAACCTTGAACTTGGAGATTAAATAATTTTATTTCTATAATAGTTATATTCCGACATGACTGGATGCATTTTGGAAATTAAAAATTTGATGAAAGTAAATATTAATGATTGAAGAGGATGGATGTCACAATACAAAATATCAAGTCATGATGACACCTACTATAACCCATCAATAGGTAAGTCAAAACCATAGCGTAGGATGATAAGTAATAGGATAACTGGCGAAATATAGAAGAACAGGATAAAAATAATAAATAAGATGACTAATAGAGAAAGTAGATGAAGCATGCACACAAATTTCTAGGGAAAGAACAAAATATACAAAATGAATTCCTAAGACCAGGTATAATAGGTACAAAATCCATTAAACATAAAGAGTACTAGACAAGTGCAATATATACAAAATAGTCTCTAAAAGGTGCAAAATAAGACTAATCACACAATTGAGGGAGATAGATTGTCTTTAGATGCTAAAAGCTCACCCTAATTTCCAATTAAAAGCTCCACACGAAGGTGCAGTCGACGACGATAACTCATAAGTACATTGTGATTGACAAAACATATGTTACTCAGTAGGCATCATAAGCCGAATGAGCTTAAATAAGGTTAAAGCATAATAAAATATGAATATACACTAAAGAAAAGGAAAAAGGTGAAAAAAGAGAATGATAGGCTAAAGCTAAAAAATCACGAGAATCATAAGTAAATAGGTAGAAAAGAGTAAATAAACACTTTACTACAACTTAATCAGACTCCCATAAGTCTTGAAGGTACACAAAATAATAGACAAACTTAGTCGAGCCCCCATAAGCACGGTGGATGAAAACAAGAAGTAAGACAAACATAAACCATAAGCAATGATAAGTAATATGAAGGAATGTCATGATATGTGTAATACCCCATAAGATCCTAAGCTCAGTTTAGTTGTAGTTGCATTCTTAAGGGGTGGGGGGCCCAATACTTAGAATTTTCATTAGGTGTTAACGATTTAGTCATTTTCAAGACCCCTAGACTTTCTGGATTTTTATTTTGGTCTTCTCGACCTTGAGATATTGGTTTTTAAGTTAATTCAAGTTTGGGGTTGCAAAGGGTATGTCTCGAGTGAGTTTTAGGATTTTCAAACAGATGTTGAGGCATGTTTAGGAAACAAAAATAGTTCACCCATCGAGATAGGCCTACGCCATGAGGGCTAGTCCATCAGGATAGGGCCCACGTAGTAAGGGTTAGAGCGCCAAGACAGGGCCCACATCACGGGTGTGTATATTTATCTTTATTATTTAAGGGTCCAAAGGGTACTTTGGTCCTTTCACCTTAATCCAACACATCCTTAACACGATTTTGGACTTCCAAAAGGGCATTATTTCCCCCTTTTACTCAAAATTGCTCTCAAGAAACCCTTCTCTTTCCCCAAGAACAAACTCAAGTTTTTTCCCCAAGAAATCAAGTGTTCAAGCTTCAAATCTAAGAAATCTTAAAGAATTCAATTGTTAAGGTATGTGGGGTGTTCGTCCATAGGACCCTTTCACCCATGGAGCCCAAAAACCTTTCTTTGATTAAAAGTATGAGTTTTCCTTTATTATGAAGATACATATGTTCAAGATGAGTTCAAATTCATATTTTTCCTTAGTAGTTTGCCTCAATTCATATCCTAGTATGATTCCATGGAAATTTGGGTTATCTTATATTTCAAGTCTCAATTTCCCATGTCATATCCAATTGAATTTCATGTCATTATATTGAATTGTAAATTTAGCCAAGTAATCATATTGTTTTCTCAAGTTTTAATACATTCTCATGTTCAAGTTCGTGCTTCTCACTTAATTGATGAAATGTTATTTTTTGGATTTTTGAACCATGTCTCCCTACTACAGTTTTAAGATTTACTATTATGTTTTATGCTTATTCAGTAATGGCAGGTTATAAACACCCGATACCTACATGCTTACTTACATTTTAGATTTTCAATTAATAAGTCAATTAAGCCATAA
Organism: Capsicum baccatum var. pendulum; assembly: GCA_030864225.1. Taxonomy (NCBI): domain Eukaryota; kingdom Viridiplantae; phylum Streptophyta; class Magnoliopsida; order Solanales; family Solanaceae; genus Capsicum; species Capsicum baccatum. Next base: position 235,407,543 of record CM061552.1, read on the forward strand.
ACCTTATCATTACACTCAGATATTTATGATCATAATGAGAACTATCATAAATAATGTCCAGATAAACTTAGTTCAGTTCAGTACCAGTGTCATTTAGTTGGGAATAGGATTTAGCACCAAGAAATCCTAGGGATGGGGGCTCACTCACCGGTTAGGACTGGATCCTTAGTAGTAGGAGCTAAGTTCCAGAACTACATAGCCAGCATAGGATTATGACATATTACCCGCTAGTTTAGGACTGAGACTCTCTTAGGGGTCACCCGCCAGTTTAGAACTGACTCATTAAACTTCAGGACAACAGATTAGTGGATCCACACAGACAGTGTTAGTACTCGTGGCATGGAACTGAAACTCTTCCAACTAGGGTTATAAGTTAAACCCCAATTAGCTCAGATTTGGGCATGTCGATTTTATGATACCTCCCACAGTTTCAATCAATATGTTAGTGTATCTCAGCTTAGTTTGCTTGACCAAGTGTAAAGATTTATTAGTTATTCAGTTACATAGATTTTAGCCTTTCAGATTTTAGAATAATTTAGTAACATGCTTTTTCTTTGTCTTGCATTTTTAGATATTACCTTTTATGCATTCATACTCAGTTATCTTATATATTTCAGTCATTTCTTATCTCACATACTAGTATATTCAAAGTACTAATTGTATACTTTTCTTTGCATTATGTTGTCTTATAACATAGGTTTGAATGCTTAGTTTTTTTACCGTTCTTAAATAGCTCCACATTACCCAGAAGTAGTAGTGGTGAGTCCTCATTCATCGAGGACATGATATGTTTTCTCAGTTGTTTAAGTATTTTCTTATGTTCGGTCAGTTAGAGTTAGTTGGGATTTGTCCCATCAATTCCTCATGATAATTAGAGGCTTTCAAACAGTCGGTCAGTAAATAGTTGTTTAGTTTTTCAGTATTATCAGTTTTTATAGAAAATTCAAACTTGTCTCTTACATATATTTAGTATTTATATTTTTAGTATTTTATCTGATTATCTTCCACATATGATATTTCAGTGTCATTTATTCTGTGCTCACAGTAGGTACCATCTTATGGGTTAGCCTATAGTTATTTGTGACTGTAAGCACCGTTGTCGCGACTAGGGGGTAGCCTCGAGTCATGACAAAACTTGGTATCAGAGCCTAAGTTTTTAAAGTATCCTAGGGAGTCCAAAATCCTTATTTTGTAGAGTCTTATGCATAGGTGTGAAGCGTGCCACACTTATAGGCAAGAGGCTATAAGATATTTTAGGAAAGTCTCCCTTTTTCCAATGTTCATGTCGGATAAATAAGCATAAGCTCTATTTAATTCCTTTTTCTAATTTATCCTTCATTCCAGTTACAGACAATGCCTCCCAGAAAAAACAACGAAAGAAGGAATAGGGATCAATCTGTACCCTTAAGATCACCTAAATGAGCATATCATGCCAAATTCAGGGCCGATTTAACTACCTTAGCCTATTTTGTAGCTTCTCAGAACAACCAGTAGGTTGTTACCCCAGCCAATCCAATGGAAAATATAGGTATAGTTAGGATTCGGGATTTTAGTCAGATAAATCCCCTTTTATTTTTAGGATCCATATTGTTAGAGGATCCATAAGAGTTTTTGAACATGGTGCAGAAAGTGACAGATATCATAGGTGTCACTTTGAGTGAGAGTACAGAGTTGGTTGCATATCAATTGAAAGATGTAGCTCAGGCCCTGTTTAAGTAACAGAAGGAGGATTGAGGTGTTGATGCAGGGCCTATAGAGCGAGATGAGTTTTCCACAACTTTATTAGACAGTTTCTTTTCCCTGGAGTTGAGAGAAGCTAAGATTTAGGAGTTCATCAACTTGAAGCAGGGTAATATGAGCTTGAAGGATTACTCACTCAAATTTACCCAGTTGGCGAGGTATGCTCCTAGTATGGTGGCAAATAATAGGTCCAGAATGAGTAAGTTTGTATTTGGTATAGCAAATAGTATGGTTAAGAAGTATAGGACCGCTATGTTGATTAACTAGATGGACCTATCCATACTTATGGTTCATACTTAGCAGATTAAAGAAAGGAAGCTTAAGGAAAAATAGAAAGAGAATAAGAGGGCTAGAATAGGTAGTTTCAACTTCTCTTAGCCAAGGTCAGAAGGAGGCTATCATTCTTAGTTCTTTCCAAAGTTTTCATCCCTATCTCCATCTTCAGCTAGTGCACCAGTGCCTAAGTTCAGGTAGACAGTCGAGCTAGAGTGCCAGGATCTAAGCCCAGGTTAGTGTGAATAGTGGTCGCACTAATCTGCTTTGCCAAAAATGTGGTAGAAATCATCAGGGTAAGTGTAAGGCTAGTAGTGATGTGTGTTTTTTATGTGGCAAGCCAGGCCACAAGATCTGAGAGTGCTCAGTGATTGCCCAAAAGGGAAAGAATTCATGCCGACAAGGCCAGTCCTATTTTTCATAAGCTCCAACAGGTCTCTCGAGTCAATAGGGTGCCACATCAGTGCCACTAGTGGGTCACGTCATAACAGATTGTATGCTCTCTAGACTTGTCATGATTAGAAAAGTTCTTCTGATATGGTAATGGGTATGTTACAAGTGTTCTATGTTTATGTTTATGCATTGCTAGATCTCGGATCTTATTTTCCTTTATGACTCCTTACATAGCTGTAGATTTTAGTGTTAGTCCAAAAATATTAGTAGAGCCTTTCTTAGTGTCTATCCCAGTGGGTAAATATATTATAGTCAGATGGGTATACAAAAATTACCTTGTAATGGTATCCCAAAAAGTTACTTTATTTGACCTCATGGAGTTAGAGATGATGGATTTTGATATCATTCTTGGTATGGATTGGCTTCACTCCTTTTATGCCTCTGTTGATTATAGAAATAGAGTCATTTAGTTTCAGTATCCCAATGAACTAGTCATTAAATAGAGGGATAGTACTTCAGTGCTTAGGGGCCAGATTGTTTCAGATCTTAAAGCTAGAAAGATGATATCTAAAGGGTGCGTTTACCATCTTATCTGAGTCAAAGACTAAAATTCAGAGACCCCAAGTCTTGAGTCAGTTCCAGTAGTAAGTGAATTTTCAGATATGTTCCCTGAAGATCTTCTCGGAGTTCCTCCCGAGAGGGAAATTAACTTTAGAATAGATCTCCTTTCAGATACCCAACCTCTCTATATTCCATCCCACAGAATGGCTCCAGCTTAGCTTAAGGAATTAAAGGAACAATTAAAAGGTCTCTTAGATAAGGGTTTCATTAGGCCTAGTCTCCATAGGGCTCTCCAACCCTACTCATGCGTAAGAAAGATGGTTCTCTTAAAATGTACATCGATTACCATCAGCTAAACAAAGTTACCATCAAGAATAAGTATCCACTCCCTAGAATTAATGACTTATTAGATCAACTTTAGAGTGCCAGTTATTTCTCTAAGATAGAACTCATATCTATCTATCATCAGCTTAGAGTCAGAGAATTTGACATTTCAAATACAGCTTTCAGAATTTGCTATGGTCCCTTTGAATTTCTAGTTATGTATTTTGGACTAATGAATGCTCCTACATCTTCCATGGACTTGATGAACAGGGTGTTCAAGAGTACTTAGTCATGTTCAATATAGTCTTCATTGATGATATCCTTATTTATTCCTATAGTAAGAATGATCATACAAACTATTTGAGAATTGTATTACAGACCTTCAGAGCTTATTAGTTGTTCATTAAATTTAGTAAGTGCAAATTTTGGCTGAGATCAGTAGCTTTATTTGGCTATATTATTTTTGGTGATGCCATCTGAGTTGATACTCAAAAGACTAAAGTAGTGAGAAACTGGACTAGACATATCTCTCCATTAGATATCAAGAGTTTCTTGGATTTGGCTAGCTATTATAGATAGTTTTTTGAAGGGTTTTATTCTATTGTATCCCCCATGTCTCAATCGACTCAAAAAAAAGTCAAATATCAGTAGTCGGATTCTTGCAAGAAGAGTTTTCAGGAGTTGAAGCCTAGACTCACTTCTACCATAGTTTTGACTCTGCCAAATGGCATAGATGGGTTTGTTGTATACTATAATGTTTCCAGAATTGGTCTTGGTTTTGTATTAATATCGAGAGGTAAGGTCATAGCCTATACCTCCAAACATCTTAACCTCGTGAAAAGAACTATCCTACCCATGATCTTAAGTTGGCATCTGTTGTTTTCCTTGAAAATTTGGAGGCACTATCTTTATGGGGTTCATGTTGTTGTTTTCACTGACCATAAGAGTTTAAAGTATGTGTTCACACACAAAAATCTAAATCTTTGTCAAAAAATGTAGCTTGTGAGGTTGTGTGTTCCTAATATCGATGATTTGTGACAAAGGATTTTTGCTGAGGCACATGAGTTGCGCTATGTTGTTCATCCTGGCTCAACTAAGATATATCATGATCTCAAGGACATCAATTGGTGGAATGGCATGAAGAGGGATAGGGCTGATTTTGTGGCCAAGTTTATGGTGTGTCAATAGGTTAAAGTTAAGCACGTGAGGCCAGGAGGGTTCTATCAATAAATTGATTTGCTCGAGTGGAAATAGGAAGTTGTAACACCCCGATTCCCAAGAATCGGAATTCCACGCAGTGCTTATGATCCCGAAGGACCACAAGCTAACCCTTTTTCTGATATCTGTACCTGTTCACTGCATAATATAATAAAATACATGCAAAAACTGGCTAACACTTTCCATATGGTTCAAACATCTAGAAATATACAATACCTTAAACCACACACTATTACACCTGTCTGAACAGCCTTTACACTTCCTGAACTGTAGAGTTGAAGGGACAATTCCCCCAACTAACTCCGTCTACTAAAATCAAATACTGTAATAACAACATCCTCGGATGATGAAGACTCATTGCTGCACCCACTGCTGCTTTACAAGTGACTTCTAAGATGCTCCAAGTTTTACTCCTCTAAACCTATGGTGCCCCAAAATAAAAGAACACCATAGCGTGAATGCGTCAGTACTAAGATGTACTGAGTATGCAATAAGGGAAGGCTAAATACAAGGGCTTATGTATGAACATTTAATCAGCAGAATAATCATGAGAATAACGAATGAGTACACATTTATGAATGCACAGTTCATAACCACAATTATAACGACTCCAGATACCACAACTCGGATACCACTTTACTTTCCTCGGAACTCGCTACTGTACTGGGGTACTGCATTACTGAATCACAGGATACCAACACTGATCAATCGAATACACCCACACTCCTGACTCCTGAAGATTTATACTAACACAGAAACCGTGGGAAGTAGTTACATAACTCACCATGACTCCTCATAAGCAACTGAATATGTGGGGGTGCACGTAATAATTTGAATAATATCTTTGATTTCGCAAACATGCGTACGGAAAATGAAGACTCACGTGGATTGAATTTCATTTTCCATACTTCTCATAATATTATAAAGAGGAAAACATAAGTAAAATCCCATAAATCATCATAAAATCATCAATATTCATCATAAATTCTCATGACTCATCATAGACAACCAAACTCATCAACTCAAGACACAGAGCAACTCAATAGTTTCAAGAAACATACTCTTATGGACAGGAGAGTTTCCTATAACCGACAACCCCACGTGAGCCGCGTGGAATACCAAAGTTTGCCCTCATAGGGAGAGCACTCCCATTGGCGGGAGTGTTGTACTCTTGCCAGGGAGTACAACCTTAAAGCTTTCATAATCACAATTCGGCTCTCTGGCCAACAATATCATCATCAACAACCCTATGGTGTCACATAGGTTTGGGTAAATACCAAATTTCTCTCTCGATGCAAATTAATACTCCCCGACTAGCTCAGAATGCGTTAGGAAATCCACCACAACATCACAAGGGTCTATCATAATGATCAAATCAAATCTCTTTCTCATTTATCAAATCATATCAATTTGTAGATTCCTAACTCAACACATTTTAGTTTAAAACATTTTAATTTTTCTCAACATCAACATGATATCAATAACAAAGCATTTCATCTCTATGAGCTTAAAATAAATATAAATTATCCTGACTCTGCGGATGCAAATCAATATTCTCAAATGATCATTCTTTCATTTCAATATTCAAATCATGACAATAGCTTTTGAAAAGCATTTAATATCTTCAAATCATAGTAAGATTTTGTATGTCGTAATGTAACTCAAATCATGGCTCTTATATTAAGAATCCTCAAAAAAATAATTTTATAGTAGTGGTATGCAATTTATGGCTTAAAATCTCAATTCAAGAAAACAAGATAATAAGGTTATTATGTATACCAATATTGAACGATTCAAAGTTCCATAAATCATATCTTGAAAACACTTGAAATATCAACTCATGGTAAAAATATGAAATTCACCATATCAAATCATAACTTGGGAATAATAAAGTAATCATGTACATCAAAGCTTAAACAATTTATATTTTTCATAACCTCATAATTCGTCATTAAAACATCTTGGGTATTTACCCACTTTACAAAATCATGAAATTCCAATGATAAAATCTATTCTTTGGGCACAAGAATGAAAAGATATTATTGTTCAAAACCCCACATAATAAGTTCTCACGGAATTCATGTTAAGTTCTCCAATCAACAAAAATTCATCGACCGTAGCACGACTAAGATTATTGCGGAACTGACTCAGCTATAGACCAGCAGACTATTTCGGACATACGTACCCCCAGCAATCAATAACATAAGTAATACGTAGTATACAACAACGCATACTCACATGCCCACAATCCATCATGCACTATGCTTTCATTAACACCTCACACCAATTATTTGAAGATCATATTCATATACAAGTATTGGGATCTCATGCTATTACATCGTAGATCATTCAACAAGGATGCATATGATTAAGGAAGAATACAACACAACATAGTTTATCCAATCGGGACACACACAAATAACATACATTCAACACATCATGATTCACTTCTCAAGGTTCTTTTCTTTAAGATCTTGATATATGCAATTCGACCCATAATTAGACATTTCACACTTAGCGTGGCCTAATGGCCTTACCATTTCCCTCAAGCATCATAGTAAACACGTAGCATGCAAGTATGGTATGAACTCATCACTTCTATCATAAGGGGTCATACGATCCATTCTTCTTCAACTATGTATTTCTACAATTACCTTGCATGCACTATTTAGGCATAGGTCAGTATGAACAATTACATGTGCTACAATACCATCATTCATGTTAATTCCACAAACTAAATCCCTCGTCCGTACTTACAACCATTTCATAAGCCTTTCACACAATATCCCCAATTTTAGACAATAACATGGAGTTCATGTTGAACGTATACATAGAAAGTAGTCTAGTCATTTAGAACTTACTATATCCTAAGAATGTAAATTTATAGCCTCTTAGACAATTCCACAAACACCTTACATACACTTTTAGGAATCTGTGAATTCGTCCAATTCTCATGTTTTCCACCACCCCATATATCTCATCCAACACACATAATCATCACATGCATGTATCAACCAATATACACCATCACCACACATATATATCAACCAACATACTTAATCATCATATATATATATATATATATATATATATATATATATCAAGTAACATACATAACCCTCATATATATATATCTCAACCATCAAATATCAATCAACATATATATATACATCATCAAAATATAGAAAATATATATATATATATATATACATAACTTGAACTTTCAAAAAGGGATTCATGGACTCTATGGATAAAAGAAGTCCATAGATAAACACTTGCATACCTTAGATTTCATGGCCAGAAGAGATTAACAGAAGGAATTCTTGAATCAAAGCCTCCAATTAATTTCTCCCAATTCAAAACCCTAAGCCTAACTTGATATATATATATATATATACATATAAGAGAAATAAGAGGAATATAATACAAGTTCTCAACTCAATGGGGTATTTATAGAGGTTTAAAAGAGTGGTGAAAGACCAAAATGCCCCTAAGAAACAAATAAAACCCGAATCTATCCTTCAGTGATCTATCCAATAGGCTAAAGTAAATTTGGACGAAACCAATTTTATTGGAAAGAAGACTCTCGGGAATTTTCATTGATATATAGCAGCTCACACAGTTCATTATGTACAAGGATTTATGATCATTTGAAGTTGACCAAAAAAATTGTCTGGCTGTTGTAATTTTTTTCCTACACATTGATCGGAATGTTCGTAGTTTGATCGGAATGGTCATAAATCATAACTCAAGTGTCTGTTTTGAGTGATCCACATATTGTTGGAAATATTATTCGATGCTATACAAAATGGTGGGTTGAAATCCAAGAAATGACACATAGAAAAATTATGAATCATTCTCAAAGATAGGACCTAATACGTTTATGCATAAAATTTTGACGAAAAATTTTCTGGAGTATTACAGAAGTGATCAATATGGACTTCTTTACCAGTCTTCCTTGGTATTGAAATTAATATGATTCAATTTGGGTCATCATGGATAGGATGACTAAGTCTGTACACTTTTTGCCTGTGTACACTACCTTCTCGGTAGAGGATTATGCGAAGCTGTATCTTTAGGAGATTGTGAAACTACATAGGGTGCCTATTTTGGTTATTTTTTATCATGGCACATAGTTTATATCTCACTTCTGGCGATTTTTCCAAAAAAGGTTGGGGACTAAGGTTAGTTTGAGTACTGCTTTCCACCTATAGACGAATGGGCAAGTGAAAAGAACAATTTAGAAATTAGAGGATATGAATCGGGATTCCATGATTGATTATAGTGGCAATTGGGTTGAGCATCTATCTTTGGTGGAGTTTTCTTACAACAATAGTTATCATTTTAGTATTGGTATGGCCCCTTTTGAGGCATTGTGGTAGGAGGTGTAGATCTCCTATTGGTTGGTTTGATCTTGGTGAGGCAGATATATTATGTCCCGACGTGGTTTACCAAGCTATGGAGAAGGTGAAGGTCATTCGGAATAGGCTTAAGGATGCCTAAAGTTTCCAAAAGTCCTATGCGAATGTTAGGCGTAGAGACTTGGATTTTGAGGTTGGGGTTAAGGTTTTATTCAAGGCATCTCCCATGATGGGAGTAATTCAGCTTGGTAAGAAGGGAAAGCTCACTCCCCAATATGTCAGTCCTTATGAGATTTTGTGGAGAGCTGGTAATATTGCTTATAGGCTGGGGTTACCTTCTAGATTGAGCTTGGTTTATCCGGTCTTTCATACATCCATGTTGAGAAAATTCATTGGTGATCCTTCCTTAGTTATTTCTTTAGAAGGATTGGGTATCACTGATTCTTTATCTTATGAAGAAATCTCGGTAGAGATCTTAGATAGAAAGGTTAGTTGGTTGCGGACCAAGGACGTGGCTTCAGTTAAGATTCTATGGTGGAACCATAGGGTAGAAGAAGCTACATAGGAAGCGGAGGATGACATGAAGTCCAAATATCCGCATTTATTTTCTGCTCCTAGGATTCGTGCAAAAGGTATATATTCTTCAACACATCTTTATATTTTTGATTTTGTTAAAGGAAAGATTAGTATCCTTGCTTCTCTATTTTCTAACTTTGTTAAAGATTGGAAATATATTGATAATCCAAAGGACTCGTACGTGTGTTTACCCCTAACTAGTCCGTCATTCGGGGATAAATATTCCTAATGGGGGAGACTGAAATACCTTGGTTTCTAGGCCTTAGAAAATTTCCTAGATTTCTAATCTCTGGAACTAATATGAATCATGGTTGTGATCCATATGTTGTGGTACGGATGGTATGGTCCAGTAATATGTTGGCCAGTGTTGGTTGGTAGGATGGATTTTGATTTTTGGAATGGATACAACTTAGGGGTACGAATCATATTGGTAATCACAGATCATTTGGTTCCTTAAATTAATCTTAAACTTGGTTACTTAGGTTGGATCTGAGTACGAGTGGCTCACGATGAGCCGTAAGCCAGGGTATAAGTCATACCCAGGACTCGTATGGTAGACAATGTTTAAATCTTTCTTGGTTTTAAATCTACCAAGGGTACAGTTAAAGGTTACGGATCGTATGATTTGGATACGACATGGTTGGATGAGTTGTTTGTTAGGCAGTGTTTTATCCAAAGGTTGAGGCTAGGGTATGAATGGAGGGTACCACTCATATAAGAAGAGTACGACTTGTGAGGGTCAGTCATACCCCTGTGATAGGATTTTTGTGCAACTTAAATGGGAGTATTTTAGACATTTCCCTACTTATTCTAATTAGGTACCATGACTTTTAACCTACTTGGAAGTTTATTTACCCTATTATTCCTATCATTAATACTTAGAAACTCTTCTAAACACTCCATAATTCTCTCAAAATCTTTTGGGTAAAGGAAGCTAGGGTTTCAACTAGAGGATTTATTTGGATCTTGTCTTGGTAATTTCATTCCATCATCATCTTGGTTTAAGGCATGTTCTCTTCCCTCATTGTTAATTTTATATAAAGGCATGGTTTTTATGAATGTTTTCTTAACTTTATTGATTGTATGATTTTGGTTTTCAAATATGAATTGGTAGGTTTGATATTAAATCGTTGGTTATGGTTTCCCATGGTTTTAATTTTGCTTTTATATGCATTAATGGTAGTTTTGGATTATTAGATTGCGTAGGAATGGTTTAAACGGTAATTGGAATTGGTTTTGGTCATATTATGCCCCTAATGTGCGTTAAAAATGCTTATAAAGATATGTTCATTGTATTAACTACTTTTGATGGAACTCTTACTTGTTTTTAAACTTGGTAAAGGAATTATGCATGGTTTAAATGGTTTGGAAAGGCAAATAGCTAAATGGTTATGATTATGGGGTACATGGAATACCCCAAGTGGTTTAATATAGTAAATAGAAGGGCACTTAAAAGTCCCCTTAAACCTATAAATGGTTGGCTATGGATAATACTTGCAAGTAAGGATTAGTATGACGATGCCAATATTAATGGCCTTGGTTTGTAAATGGATAATGGTTTGGTTATTTGAAAATTAGTTTTAACTAGGTAATAATGGCGGGGTGTGTAGCAAAGTCATGGAAGGTAGAGGTCCCAAGGGGACAAAAACTAGAAACTCATATTTGCCTATATGAGGGTGTTCTTAGCGACCGTGTGCATGATGTCTCACTATATTTTGGGTATGTTCTAGTCATCCTAGGTTTTCTTCCCTGGTCGTGCAGCTAGACACACTGGGGCCCTTTCAATAGGGGGATCTGAACCCATATAGCTCATGGGTGGTGTAGGACGGCAAAGTTACACAGCCCAGGTAAAGATTTTAAAGGCATGCTAAATCCGGTCCCTTTTCCCAGTATGGATATATATATATATATGTGTGTGTGTGTGTGTGTATGTATGGTTGTGTGCATATGGATGCTTTTACTTGGTTTTATAAATAGAATTATTTTTTCCTTATCCTGAGATCATGCTAGCACTTACCTTCTAACTCGTCTACTGTGGTTGTATACCCACGCTATGCAGGAACTAGCCATTCTAATCCTCCTACATAGTGATTGACTAGGGGAATGCATTTGGACTGAAATGGTGAACTTCCTTCCTTTTAGAAGGCTCCATTTCATGTTATGGATATTTCTAGACATTTTGGTTTATTTTTGGATATTGGTTTTTGCTATGGTTGGGGGCATGTCCTAGCCAAATTTTTTCACTCTTTTTGTTAGAGACTTTATGGTACTTCTATGGGTTGGAATGGGCGTGATCAAAATTAATGTCAGCTTTGGCATTGGAATAAGATGGAAGGATGGCACCATTAGACTTAATTTCTCACTGTTCCATCATATTTCATTTCGGGATTAATTAAATTATGTTTTGGAACTTATTTGGTTATGGAATGGTTATGGCCTTTGGTATGGTTTGTTATGGTTGGATTGGTTGTATGGGATGGTTGGACTTGGTTGGGTCATTCATAGTTGTGATAATATCCCAGAGTCTTCAGGTGAGCTGTGACACGATCCTATTATATGCTCTAAATTTACCCAACTCAGCGCAGGCGGCTAGAGGTTTTCAGGTGTGCTGTGACACGATCCTGCTATATGCTCTAAATTTAGCCAACTCAGTGCAGGCTTCTAGAGGTTGGGTTGGGTAACAGGGGTGCTCTCAGGTCCCGGACAGACTTGGGACGTCCATTACGACAAGGCCCCAAGTCGGGTTGGGTCACTGACAGACATAGGGGCATGTTTAGGAAATGAAAATACTTGCACCCACTGATATAGGCCCACGCTGGGAGGGCTAGTATAACAGGATAGGGCATGCACCACGAGGGTTAGTCCATCAGGTTAGGGCCCACATCGCGAGGTCCATTCCATCATGACAGGGCTCACATCGCAGGGTGTATATTTTCAGCTTTATTATTTAAGGGGCCAAAGGGTAGTTTGGTCCTTCTCCCTTTACCCAACTTGTCCTTAACACGATTTGGGACTTCTAAATGGGAATTATTTTCCTCTTTCACTCCAAATTGCTGTCAAGAAACCCTCCTCTTTCCCCAAGAACAAACTCAAGTTTTTCCCCAAGAAATCATGAGTTCAAGCTTTCAATCCAAGAAATCTTCAAGAATTCAGTTTTTATGGTACGTGGGGAGTTCATCCATGGGATCCTTTCACTTGTGGAGCCCAAAAACCTTTATTTGATTAAAAGTATGAGTTTTCCTTTATTATGAAGATGCATATGTTCAAGATGTGTTTAAATTTATGTTTTTCCTTAGTAGTTTGTCTCAGTTCATGTCCTATTATGATTCCATGGAAAGTTGGGCTTTCTCATGTTTCAAGTCTCAATTTCCCATGTCATATCAAATTGAATTTCATGTCATAATATCGAATTGTTAATTTGGACAAGTAATCATGTTGTTTTCTCATATTTTTAAGACATTCCCATGTTCAAGTTCATGCTTCTCACTTAATTGGTGAAATGTTTTGTTTTGGGTTTTTGAACCATGTCTCCGTACTATAGTTTTAAGCTTTAATATTGTGTTTTATGCTTATTCAGTACTGGGGGTTAATGAACACCCGATACTTACGTGTTTACTTATGTTTCAGATTTGCAAGTAATAAGTCAATTAAGCTATAAACCTTATCATTATACTCAGATATTTATGATCATGATTAGCACTATCAAAAATAATGTCCAGTTAAGCTTAGTTCAATTTAGTACCAGTGTCATTCAATTGGGAGTAAGATTTAGCACCGAGAGAACCTAGGGATGAGGGCTTACCTGCCGGTTAGGACTAGTTCCTTAGGAACGGTCGCTAAGTTCAAGAACTACATAGCCAGAATAGGATTATGAGATTTCACCCGCTAGTTTAAGACTGACACTGTCTTAGGGGTCACCCGCCAGTTTAGGATTGACTCCCTAGTCTTTTGAGATATCAGATTAGTGGATCTACACAGCCAGTGTTAATCCCCGTGGCATCATACTGACACCCTTCCAAATGGGGTTATAGGTTGGACCCCGATTAGTTTAGATTGGGGCATGTCGGTTATATGATACCTCTCATAGTTTCAGTCAGTAAATCAGTGTATGTCATTTCAGGTTTTCTTGACCAAGTGTACAGATTTATCAGTTATTCAGTTACACAGATTTCAGTCTTTTAGATTTTAGAATATTTGAGTAACATTCTTATGCCTGGTCCTACATTCTCAGATATTACATGTTTATGCATTCATGCTCAGTTATCTCGTGAATTTCGATCAGTCCTTATCTCACATACCAATACATTCAAAGTACTGACTGTATATTTTTCTTTGCGCTATGTTTTCTTATAACATAGGTTCGGACGCTCAGTTTCCCGACTATTCTTAGACAGCTTAGTGTTATCCTGTAGGAGTAGTGGTGAGTCCTCGTCCATCGAGGACATGATATGTTGTCTCAGTCAGTATTTCCTTGTGTTCAGTCAGTCGAATTTAGTTGGGGTTTTGTCCCATCAACTCCTCATGATGTTTAGAGGCTTTCAGACAGTCAGTCAGTAAATAGTTGTTCAGTTTTTCAGTATTATCGGTTGTTACAGTCAGTTCAGACTTATCACTTACATATTTTCAGTATTCATATTTTCAGTACTTTATTATCTTACCTTTTCCTTATGCTATTTCAGTGTCATTTATTCAGTGCTCACAATAGGTACCAGCTCATCGGTTAACTTGTGGTTACTTGTAACCGTAAGCATTGTTGTCGCCATTAGGGGTAGCCTCAGGTAGTGACAATATGTAATATATGTGTCGTATACTCTACCTCCAACCATATCCACAAACCATACTCGAACTCAAATTTGAAACCCTATCAGAAATCAATAACTAGGCATGATCGGACTCGAATCGAAGCTAAATAAGTAATAATTTGTAAAATTAGGTGCCTAATCGAGACTAAATAGTCCACTTTGGTTTTTACAAAATATAACTCCTTTAAAGTATTATAAAACCCATTTACCAAGTTGAAAACAGTGATTTTAGGACAAAATACTATAATGCCAAGGATACTGAATCAAACAAATCCAACAGAGTAAGAAAATTATCTTGACACCGATAATCTAGCCATCAATACGCAACCTAGGTATTTTATAGTCATTGTCAATAGGAAGGGACACTATCTTATGGTAATTCATCTTAAAAGTAGTAGTAACACTAGATACAAGCCTTGTGAAATATAACCTATGGCAAGTAACTACCTGAACCTAGACTAGGGCACCTAAGTCCAAAACCAAGGATCCTAAGTATGCTAATTTCGAAGGGGGAACAACTAACAAGCCTAATGATTCTAAGGTAGAATTTGCCTTAAGGTCTCCTAACAGGCTATAAGAATCATAATCACCTAAATATATTATTCGACCCATAATACCCCATGAATAATTAGCAATTGATCACACAAATATATTAAATGAGCAAATTTTAAAATTAGGTAAGTTGTAGCCTACCTGGACACAAATGAACTGGTTCACAATCTACTAAACTAGAGTTTATCCCTTTCAAGAAGCCTCTGACTACTACCAGGTTATCATTGTAGTAATCTAGGTATCAAAAAAATTAATGATACCCATATTTTAAATTCATCATCAGAGCCACAAATAAGCTCAAAATTCATTCCACGGCCCACTTATAGAAGTCATAAATTGAACCTATCATAAGGTCCCTCGGGAAACAAGGATCTGTGCTCAATTAATCACGGCTGGGGCAAAATTTTAAGTCCAAATATAGCCAATAAAACAAATAATAAAAAGGAATTAAACTCAAAAAATTAATGGAATTAGGACCAAAAACTTTTGAATTTAAAAGGGATTTATGACCTCAGAGCAAGAAACAATGAGCTCTAGCCTCAATTTGTGATCCTAATCTATTTTCCCAAGATCAAGGTGTAACAATGGTGTCTTGGAATCGGACAATGAATTAAAAATAAAGGCGAGAGCTTTATATACTTTCAGGGGTTCTTCATTGTAATAGTAAAACCCCTAGTCCCAATCGCGGACCTCACAGATAGGAGCATCATGATCACGATGTCCAACCAAACAATCACTATGCATAAGCTGGCCTAGTCCCACAACCCTTATTTATCTAGGTCATGATCCCTAACCTCACTATCACAGAGTACTTTATTGAGATGGAAATAAAGGGCTAGGGCCTGCACCAGGTTCTGTGCACCAGCAACTTTAACAAAGTTACAAATTCTTAGTATGGTTCCTTAGGATTCATTCAAAACCCTGTGAATGCAAATTAGACTTTCTACCTTAGCAAAAAATGGCATTCTAGACTCAACAAAACCATCAAAATTCCCAATCAAGGTTGTTTAGAAAAATATTGGCCCGATACCCATTGCTCTATGTTTACCATATTCCAACCAATAGACCAAAATGAGTCTGAAAACCTCAAGACCAAGGTCCCCTATCCTAAAATATACATTCCAGAGCTAAACAAATTCCTAGAAGTCTCATATGAGGTTGTCCAGTTTATTTATAGGCCAAAGATCTATTTCTCAACTTCAACAACTTTAAAATAGGGAAACTGACATAAAAATTAAATGAACTTCCCAAAAATTAAACTATTAGTCCTACCAAGTCATAGATGACTTGGGAAATCTATAGAAAATCTCTAAATATAAAAAAATATATGAAAAAAATGAGCTAGAGGGTCATTGCAACATCACTAACAAAAAAGAACTTTCAGTCACAAAAGTTAAAAGAGTCAAGAAATACTTAAAGGCTCAAATAGGTTAGTATACTGGCCCTATATGCTTTTCTCGATCTCCAAAGTAGCCTCCTCGATTGGACGATTCCGGAAAATGACCCCATTGAAGCTTTACTATTAGAATCTCTCTAGAATGCAACTGTTTGACATCTTTGGTTAGAATAGCAGCTGGATTCTCCATAAAAATCAACCCATCTTCTAACTAAACCGAGTCTCACTAGAGCACGCAATACACATTTGGAATGTAACACCAAAGCATAATCACAAAGAAAATAAGATCAATGGAAGAAAATGCTAGAGATAAGGACAACTCATAAGCTACATCCCCAACCTTCTGTAGAATGTCTAATGGATCGATATTATTAAAGTTGAGCTTACCCTTCTCCTAAACCCAATCACACCCTTTATGGGTGACACTAAAATAAAGATAAAATTATTAACTCTAAACTCCAACACTAGAAGCCTATGGTCGGCATAACTCTTCTACCCACTATGAGCAACCCGTAGCCTATCCTAAATCATCAAAACCCTAGATAAAGAATCTCAAAGAAAGTTTGTACCCTTAGGCCTATCCTTAAAAGTATTAAACAACTCCCTCGAATATCTACACTGCATACAATATAAACCCTCAAATAGTGCCATTTGGATACTTGAATTATTATATTATGATACCTTTTTTCAAGATTAAGAAACTAATCCCATGAACCTATGTTATCAATAACATAGGCCCATAACATATCCTTTAAGACATGAATAGTCTACTCATACTGTCCATCATTCTGAGAGTGAAGTATTGTTCTAAGATCAATTTAGGTACCTAACTTCTTCTAAAAAGACCTCTAAAAGTTAGAGGTCAACTTGGAACCTCTATCAAAAATAACAAATGTTGACACCCCATGCAAATGACAATCTCACAAGCATAAATCTAAGCCAAGCTCTTTCACTATAGGAAATCAAAACTGATAAAAAATGAGTAGATTTGGTCAACTGATTAATAATGACTTAAACACTATTATAACCTCAAGAAGTGCGTAGCAAACCAATAACAAAATCCATTATAATATGCTCCCACTTCCACTCAAGAATGGGTAGCCTCTAAAGCAAACCACCAGGTGTCATATGCTAAAACTTATCCTGCTATGACATGAACACTGAGATATAAAGTCTTTTATATCCCTCTTTATCATGAACCACCAATAATGCTACCTCAAATCTCTATACAACTTAGTTGGAACATGATGAGTGAAGTATCTAAAATTGTTAGCCTCTTGTAATATCAACTGAATCGTATTACCAACACTTAGAATACAAATATGACCCTTGAATCTTAAGATACCCTCTGTCTCTAGGGAGGCCTTCTTGGACACCCCTCTCAACAAACACCTAATATTAAATGCCACACAAACAACTATCCTCAAACTACCATACTTGAATTTGCTCAATCAATGTCGTCCTACCCTCAACATTAGCCAAAAAGATCTTGGGGTCATTAATATCAAATCCAACCATCCCTTTGGCTACGGAATGGATATCCAAGGCCAATGATCTTTCCAAAACTAAAAGGAAGGCCAAAATTCCCATACTCATATCCTTCTATCTCAAGGCATGTGCTACTATATTTGCCTTACCTGGATAGTATAGAATAGAAATAGGATAGTTCTTTAGCAACTCTGGCCACTTATGTTACCTCAAATTAAGTTTTCTTTGGCTATGAATATGTTGTAGGCTATGATGTTCGGTGAATAAAGATGCATAATATCTTATGTTCGCACCTTAAAAATCTCTTTGTTCAAGCTATCAATAGATTTGGTTATCGCTAGACTGGCTACGACTATTTTTCTTTTATTTATTTTGTTTGCTTATGTGAAATAATTCTATATTGATCCAGACTTCAAGCATCCATTTTTGGTTCATAATACATTACATTTTTCATTATCCTTTACTTTTCTATTTTGATATTGTTAATTCATCAATTCATCTTTGCATGCCTAAAATCCCTCAATTGAGTGCAATAGACTCTTCCCTAATATTTTCTAAGGGACCAAGTCCCAAACATCGAGCCAAAGCCCCAAGAAAAAGTCCAACAAGACCGATCTATAGATATACACAATGGTATATGAAAAATAAATGTGATATGTTGGTTACGTAAGTTAATATACAGGTTCAAGGGAGGTTAAATTAAGCAAGGAAGCTAATATATAAGTTTATATGCTAATATATAGTGTGTGATAACGCTCAATCTATATCTCTCGTAGAAGTGTAAAGCGGTCGTAGTCAAATATAGAACCTAACTGGGTTAGGTATCGATCCCACAGGGAATAGCTTGGTCAACAAGTAAGCAAAGATTACTAGACATTTAGTGCAACTCTCGTAAAAAGGGGGGAGTTTTGTCGTGCAAGTAATGTAACCAAAGTAATGAAGTAAAAACAGAAAATAAAGGAGTAAAAATAGTTTGCTTGGTTGGTTTACAATCAATGAGAATTGAGAAGTTGGGGTTATGTCCACCTTATGAGTTGTACGTCTCTATTGGCTATGAGTTGTGCGGAATTCAGACATGCATGTGCTTATAGAGAATTGTATTCGATGGAAAATCCAAGCGTCTTTTGACCTAAACAAGGACTATTTCACTTTAACTCTTTCGAGCTTAAAGCGTATCTAACGGTACAAATTCTCCAAGAGGTTAATCCAGTTACGACACTAACTTTTTAATAGGGGATGGGACCCTATTACCTTGACATTATCTCTTTTCCAGACATATAACTTTTCTTTCGAACAAGTTAATGCTATACTGGTGTTATTCTATGCATCTGCAGCCACAAGAATTTGCATTAAGATGAAGAGAATAATGATATAAGCAACACACGTGTCACGAATTCACAAACTCATAGCCTTAGATAGTATCTCATAAGGCTTCCATAACCCCAACAGAGAAGTTTAGTTACCCATGAGTGCGAAGGAAATCACAATCGACATTGTTATTATACCACAATAAAGATTTCGTGTAGTAATAGTGTGGTAGGCGTTAGGCGTGAATTCCTAGTAAAGTAATGTTTCTCTTGTTGCGGAAATTAAGAATTCAATAGATGAAAAATAATGTCAACAATTAATTAATAAAGAGAATTGTTTTGATGGATGGATGGATGGTGGATGGATGGGAATTGATGGAATGGGGGAATTGTGAGGAATGTATTAAAATCTCTAGCAAAATAGGGTATTTATAATACCCATATCCTATTCCTACTAAGCTAATGAATTACTTAACCCAATCCTACTAGGTTAAGGTATCATTATCCTAATCCTAATAAATTACTGCTAGTCCCCAAAGTCTTCAGAATTGTTGTTTTGCCTGGGACAGATTTTCCATGCTTTACTTTTGGTCCTTGGCGTGTAAGCTTTCCCTTCCTTCTTTCGTGAAGCTTTCTTTGGCGTCAAGTTATCCATTAAATGCTGAATTCTGTATCATTTATACCTAAGAACTTGCTAATCATGTTCGTTAGCTCACTTACAGCAAGAAGGACTAAAAGTGCATGAAATATGTAATTTGTTCTCAAAACTTGGCTAAAATATGGGCAAAATCTGGTGCTATAGGCGTGTAAATTCGCCTATCATCAACACCCCACACTTAAAGCTTTGTTCGTCCTCGAACAAACTATCATGTCCATCTAAACATCAACTTAGGGTTTCACAGTAACAACACAAAATATTCGTCAAGACAAGCACAACATTTATCAACAAAGAGTAGTTTTCCGATCATTATTAGAAATGATTCAACCTCTAACATAGACTCGTGATGGTAGTTAATTCGTATCCAAAAGTTAAGGTACAAAGATTCATACACCACTACCCAAAACTCATCAACCATGTGTGTCTCACAATATATTACCCATAATCACTCTCAAGCATAGTATATTTATCAAACATGGGTATAGAAATATCCTTGCTCTCGCTCTCACAAAGAATTCATATGTAGAAACTGATGACCATAGGCTTGCCCTTAGTGTAATGCTCCACTAAATGTCAGAATACTAAGCTTAGGATCAAATAGGTCTTTTGATGGTTGTAATGTAGGCTAAGGGACGGGTAGGACTATTTTGGCCAGAAATAGTGACTATGTTCCTAAGCGCTTTAATATATCACATTGTATCATTAACACTTTTTCTTTCAAACAACCTTTCTACGTTCTTTTATTCTACCACCCTTTTTCTCCTCTTTTGTTTTTTTCAATTTTGAACATAACTAACTTTTTAGTTTTCCTTTCCTTTTTCTTTTCATAACATACCTCTTATGATAGCACTTTCTTTTTCATAACAAATTCAAGCACCAATACATTCTAAAGCATCATACTCACCCAATTTCCTCTTATTTTGTCACATGACTTTATACTTTAAAGCACTTAGGAATTTGGATCAAATTATGGTCTTGAAAAAAAATGGATTAGGCTTACATATGAGGTTGTCAAAGAAAATAGGCTAAAGGCTCAAAAGGGGTAAACTAGGATAATGTCCATGGGTAGGTAAAAAGAAGGTAAACAAGTATAGGTTGCCAAAGAAATGCCTAAATCATCTCCTAGACTTACACTCTTTATTTTCGCTTTACATACATACCAGACAAGTTCTAGCATCAACCACAAACATAGAATATACTATTATCTCACTCACACAAGGCACATGGTCGACTTTATTGGGAGTAGTATAGACTCTTGCCCCAACAGATGAAGGAATTGAACCACACAATATCACATAGTGAGTCACAATTAGAGCCTAAACGTCTCAATAGTCACGATTTTAGCACAAACTCTTGTCATAATCTCATGCTGCCTATTAGAATAATTTCATGCGAAGTTAAGCTTAAAAAATTTACTACTAAAAAAAACAAATAACTACTAAAAAGAAAAACAAAACAGACATAAATGCAAATGCAGATAGAGAAGTATAGCATGCAAATACCACCACCCCACACTTAGATGGGACACACTGCCCTCAGTGGAAAATAAATACGAAGAACCTGGTCAGTCGGACTCTTCCTCTATGTGTGGGGTTATACCCCCTTCGTCGAAATCATCATTGGAGTCTTCATACTCAGAAGTTCCTCATAAGTACCCCACTTGATTCCAAGAGTACGTCGAGGTATTTGCAGTATGGAGGATTCAGCTTGCTCTTTTCTTCCCTTTTTCTGGCCTTTTTGTGAAGTGGTTGCTTTTCTTGTCTTTTGGTGCCATTGTACCTGAGATCTCCATAGAGTCATGTTTGCTTCATCTCAGAAGATTCAATCAATCAAACAGATAATAGTGACACCACCCCACACTTAATTTGTTGACACAAACTAATTAAGTGAATGATATCGATTACTCAGACTTCATCGACATACATTTAGGTG
Organism: Capsicum baccatum var. pendulum; assembly: GCA_030864225.1. Lineage (NCBI taxonomy): Eukaryota > Viridiplantae > Streptophyta > Magnoliopsida > Solanales > Solanaceae > Capsicum > Capsicum baccatum. The sequence continues at coordinate 235,429,124 of CM061552.1, forward strand.
ATATCTTCCAACAATATAATCAGTGCAGTCATACTTCTTGTAATCTTGGCAATACTTTCATGTTTGATATATCAAGACTACTACATAGAGATTGAATCAAGCTATAGCATCAAGAAATAATCGCAACCTCATATGTTGGTAGTCAACCATAATTCTTATTTTGATAAACAAGTTATTCCAACATGTAAGCTTTCTATTGACAAGATTATGCAATTTTTGTGACCATGTCAATTCCGCAAAAGTATGACAGTGCATCAAAATTAAATACAAGTTGGAAACAAGTCAAGATCATCCTTACATTTTGTTCACTTCACAACAAATCAACCACATTCAAATCACTACTACTACTTCAAGATTTAACGATTCATAATATGTGTAGTAGTGTAGTACTTACGGAATATAAATGAAGAACAAAGAAGAACTTACTTGGTTGATGACCTTGGATGATGTTCTTGCAAAGTAAAAGAGCAAAAGGAAAATTTTTGAGAGGATTTGGAGAGGTAGGTGGCGCTTATGCTAGGTTTGCAATTGTTTTTGGTCTAAGACTAAATCTCTTATTTATAGGGCAAGCTTGGGTCGGGTTTTGACCCATTTAAAATTGGATTTGGAGACCAAAAGTGACCATAGGCGGCGCCTTTTGCTTTGCCTATGCTTGGCATAGGCAGCGCCTTTTGCATAGCATTGTCTTAGCATAGGCGGCGCCTATGCCATGGCATTCCTATGCATAGGCGGCGCCTTTCACTTTGCCTATGAGATTCCGAGACAAAAGTCATTAGCATAGGCGGCGCCTATGCTATGGCACACTAGATTCCGAGACCTTAGGCCATAGTATAGGCCTTGCCTTGTTCGTGGCCTAGTTTTACCTAGGCCTAGCCTTGTTCGATGCCTATATTTTCATGAGCAATGCTCAATCCATAGCCTTTTGCTTCTTTATTCCTAACTTACCACCTTTAACATGCAATACGTCCAAATCGAAGTTTAAAGCCGATCTCCTCGTTTTACACCTCTTGTACCTATATTCACTCAAAAACAACAAAAACGATTAGAAGGATGGGTTGCCTCCCATCAAGCGCCTTAGTTTTGGTCGTGGCTCGACAAAATCCTAAGAAAACAAAAACAACAAGAACATTTAAAAACGATGGGTTGCCTCCCACCAAGCGCTTGATTTATTGTCGCGGCACGACATAGCTATCTCGATTACTTAGTCTTCATTGAGATAGATGGGGCATCATTTTCCAAATGGATTTAGACGACGCTGATACTTACTTGTAGGCATGCAATCTTCTTCGATATGACTCTTGTGCATACATACCTCAGGAGAGATACAAAATTATATCATCAATAATCCAACCCATAGCTCTCTTGTTTCTCGTCAGAGTAGAGATGAGATCCTCTACGTGCTGTTCACTTAAATAATCCGCCACACTTACCGGAAGTATATTTCCACTTTCCAAGAACACATACCTTAGATAAACGGGGAGCTCTTTCGATTCTAGCATTGGTGGCTCTTCAATGGAAGTCTTCGCTGTTGGTGACGGTTGATTCTTAAGATCAAGGTGCGGTTGCTTATGAGTATGGGAATAGGACTCCATTTCTGTTAGATCACCCATAAGTTCTTCATAATCTTCATCGTCCTCATGCTCAACATTTAGTGGCGCAGCCGATAATGGCTCAACAGTAAGCTGTTTCTCTACAGATAATGCTTTCTTATCCTCATCAGCTACAGAGAACACATTCATATCGCTGGGATGTTTCATTGCTTTGCATATATCAAAGCGGACCACTTCGTTATTCAGTCGAAATAAGATCTCATTAGCTCTCATGTCAATAAGCACACTTCCTGTTGCAAGGAATGGACGTCCCAAGATTATGGGAACTTCAGAATCTGCCTCACAATCTAGAATAACGAAGTCTGCAGGAAAGATGAATGAAGAAACCTTCACCAACACATCATTCACGATACCCACAGGTCATTTTACTGACATATCAGCCATCACGAGCCTCATATTGGTTGGTGTCGGATCGCCTAACCCCAACTTCTTGTAGATGGATAGTGGAATCAAATTGATGCTAGCTCCCAAATCGCACAATGCCTTAGCAAAATTCAAATATCCAACCGTGCAAGGAATAGTGAAAGCATCGGGGTCGGCCTTTTTCTGAACTAGTGATCGGGTAGTAATAGCACTGCAATGATAAACAGTATCTTTCAACTCATAGCTTGCTGCCCGCTTCTTTGTCAAAAGGTCTTTCATAAATTTCGCATACCCAGGCATTTGTTCAAGTGCCTCCACCAACGGAACATTAATGGTCAGCTAATTCAACATCGTCATGAATTTGCTGAACCTTGTACCATTCACCTGCTTCTTCAATCTTTGAGGAAAAGGTGGTGGTGGATATGGAATGACTTTCTTCTCCTCTTGCTTCCAAATTTTGGTAGTCTCAGGCTGCAACCTACTAGGGGTGGCGTCATGGACGTCTTGGTCAGCTTCTATGGCGTTTTCTTCATTAGCCTTATCATCGTTGTCTGCTACATCGTCGACCACTTGCTTGCCTTTGGATGAAGTTTCCAGCACCTTACCACTTCGAGTAGTAATAGCCATGCATGATCCATCATTCCTTGGATTTTGCACAGTGTCACTAGGTAAGGTGCCAGCCTTTCTTTGATTGAGTGCTACTGAAAGTTGGCTCAATTGTTGCTCTATTTGCTTGATTAAAGTGGAATGTGAGTCAAGCAATTGCTTCATTGAGGACAAATCATTTATTACCTCCGTTACTCCCGCAATTGTTGCTTTCACTCCTTTCAATAGTTTAGCCATCATGCCTTTCATACTTTCGGAACCAGATGTAGTGGTGTCACGTCTTCCTGGGGGAACATACAAACCACTATTTTCATTCTTGTTCTTCCAACTACCTTGGTCCTTGTTTCCAGATTTATCATAGTAGTTCCGACCTTGGTTTCCTTGGGTATTACCTCAGAAACCCCCCTGATTGTTCAAGTAGTTGGCCTCTTCTTCCAAATCAAATTCGTCTCTTCCTTTTAACGCAACAGCTTTGACTTTTTCGGTCTTCCCTGATAATAGATGCTTTGTAAGAAGATCCACTTGTGTTTTCATGTGCGCCATATCTTGATCGCGTTCTTCTTGCCTACGCCTCTATTCTGCAGTCATGCCAATAGATATAGTAGAGCTTGCTACCTCAGAATCCCTGGTATGCCAAGCTCTACTTAGCTTCATCATCCGATCTAGCATATTGCTTGCCTGCCCAAAGGTGAGGTCCATAAAAGATCCTCCAGCCGCATTATCCACCACTGGTTTAGTTATTGAATTCAAGGCTCTGTATAGTATCTCCATTAGGTGAACATTAGTCATGTGATGGTTTGGGCACCTCGTTAGCTTTGTCTTGAATCTCTCCCATGTTTCATGAAGGGCTTCAGTTGGAAGCTGACGAAAGTTGCTGATTTCGTCTCTCAATTGTGCTCTTTTGGATGGCGGAAAGAATCTTTCTAGGAAAGCGTCTCTCAATTGCCTCCAATTTGTAATAGAATCAGGAGTTAGCCCATTCAACCATAGAGTTGCCTCCCCAGACAGAGACAATGGAAATAGGCGTAATCGAATTGCATTCTTACCAACGCCAGGATTGTCAAACGACTTGCATGTAGAAATAAAGTTGATGAGATGCATATTCGGATCATCGCCTGCTAGTCCACCAAATAATCCCTTGAGTTGTAATAACTGAATCATGGTGCTAGTGATATTGAAATTTGCTCCAGGTGCCGAGGGTGGCAAAATAATGGCTCCTGTGGCACCAGCTTCATCCAAATCGTCATCGTCGTCATCAAAAGGAATCTGCACAGCTCGGCGATCAGGCCTCAATCGCTCTTGACAATCTCTCCTCTACATGGGTGCCGCCACCTCAGTAGTATGTCATGGGTTTAGTAGCTCCTCATCGCCCAGGTCCTCATCATCAGAATTTGTTGCCCGACCTAGATTATCAATATTTTGTTGATGCACTTGAGTAGTCATCCTTTCAATTTTACGTTGTGCATCCATTGATGCACTGAACAAACCTGAATAAAACAAAAACAACAACTAAAAGTAAAAGTACGAGAATCTTTGACCAAAGGGTCTAGTAACTATCACAAACCTAGTTGACACTCGTATTCCCAGGCAACGGCGACAAATTTTGATAATGCTCAATCTACAACTCTCGTAGGAGTGTAAAGCGGTCGTAGTCAAATATAGAACCCACATGGGTTAGGTATCGATCCCACAGGGAATAGCTTGGTCAACAAGTAAGCAAAGATTACTAGACTTTTAGTGCAAGTCTCTTAAAAAGGGGGGAGTTTTGTCGTGCAAGTAATGTAACCAAAGTAATGAAGTAAAAATAGAAAATAAAGGAGTAAAAATGGTTTGCTTGGTTGGTTTACGATCAATGAGAATTGAGAAGTTGGGGTTATGTCCACCTTATGAGTTGTACGTCTCTATTGGCTATGAGTTGTGCGGAATTCAGACATGCATGTGCTTATAGAGAATTGTATTCGTTGGTAAATCCAAGCGTCTTTCGACCTAAACAAGGACTATTTCACTTTAACTCTTTCGAGCTTAAAGCGTATCTAACGCTACAAATTCTCCAAGAGGTTAATCCAGTTACGGCACTAACTTTTTAATAGGGGATGGCACCCTATTACCTTGACATTGTCTCTTTTCCAGACATATAACTTTTCTTTCGAACAAGTTAATGCTATACTGGCGTTATTCTATGCATCTGCAGCCACAAGAATTTGCATTAAGATGAAGAGAATAATGATATAAGCAACACACGTGTCACGAATTCACAAACTCATAGCCTTAGATAGTATCTCATAAGGCTTCCATAACCCCAACAGAGAAGTTTAGTTACCCATGAGTGCGAAGGAAATCACAATTGACATTGTTATTATACCACAATAAAGATTTCGTGTAGTAATAGTGTGGTAGGCGTTAGGCGTGAATTCCTAGCAAAGTAACATTTCTCTTGTTGCGGAAATTAAGAATTCAATAGATGAAAAATAATGTCAACAATGAATTAATAAAGAGAATTGTTTTGATGGATGGATGGATGGTGGATGGATGGGAATTGATGGAATGGGGGAATTGTGAGGAATGTATTAAAATCTCTAGCAAAATAGGGTATTTATAATACCCATATCCTATTCCTACTAAGCTAATGAATTAATTAACCCAATCCTACTAGGTTAAGGTATCATTATCCTAATCCTAATAAATTACTGCTAGTCCCCAAAGTCTTCAGAATTACTGTTTTTGCCCGGGACAAATTTTCCATGCGCCACTTTTGGTCCTTGGCGTGTAAGCTTTACCTTCCTTCTTTCGTGAAGCTTTCTTTGGCGTCAAGTTATCCATAAAATGCTGAATTATGCATCATTTATACCTGAAAACTTGCTAATCATGTTCGTTAGCTCACTTACAGCAAGAAGGACTAAAAGTGCATGAAATATGTAATTTGTTCTCAAAACTTGGCTAAAATATGGGCAAAATCTAGTGCTATAGGTGTGTAAATTCGCCTATCATCAGTGTGTACATAAAAAATGTGTTGAATAAAGGTTGTTGACACACAACAGTTATATGCAACATAAATGGGATTAAAAATCCATTAATGGGCAAGCCCAACTGTTACTTTCTCGTTAAATTGCAAGAAATTGATATAAGAATCATAACCACCTAAACAGATTATTTGAGACATAATACTTAACAAATAATTAGTAGATTATTACACCAATATATTAAATGAGCAAAGTCCAAAAATAGGTACATTGTAGCTTATCTGAACGCCGATGAACACGGTCTTAATCTTCTAATCTAGAGGTTTTCCATTCCAAGAAGTCTTTGACGGCTGCCACACTATTAAAATAGTAACCTATACATCAATATGAGAATAACGATACCTATATTATGATTCTTTGATCGAGGCCAAAAATCACATCAAAATTCACCTATAGGTCCCACTTATAGAATTCAAATATTAAACCCATAACAAGGACCCTGAGGAACAAGGATTATGTGCTCAAAATTAGGCACAATCGGCACACAATTTTGAGTCCAAAAATAGCCCACAAATTAAAGAATAAAAGAGAACTAAACTAAATGAATTAATGGAATTAGGATTGGAAACTTGCAACTGAGGGAATTATGACCTTGGAGTAAGCAACAACATGCTCTAGCCTCAATTTATGATCATACACTATTTTCCCCAAGATCTAGATGTAGTAATGCTATCTTGGACTTAGAAAATAAATTTAAAATGAGGGGACAAGCTTCATATACTAGCAGGGGTTCTTAATCATAATCGCATAAGACCTGGTCGCAATCCTGGGATCCTATAGACAGGACCATCACAATCATGGTCGCGAGCCATGTGATCACTCTGAACAAGCTAACTCAGTTCCAAAACCCTCCTTTGCTATGGTCATAACCCCAAACCTCGCAATAGCGGAGGACATAATTGTGATTGATATGAAGAACTAAGTCCAACACCACCAACTTTAGCTAAGTTACAAATTCTCCAAACGAGTTCTCAAGATTCATCTGGAACTACGTGAACGTAAACTAGACATGATACCCTACAAAAAATAGAATTAGAGAATCAAAAGAATAATCAAAATTCTCAACTAGGGTCATTTCAAAAATAATATGGGACCAACACCTACTGCTCTATTTTTTCTAAATTTCAATAATAGTCAAAATGAGTCCAAAAGCTATGGCACCTTACCAAAGGTCCCTTACCCTACAATAAATATTTCAGAGCTAACAAAATTATCAAAATTCCCGTCTAAGGCTATTTACTTTAAGTTTAGGTTAAGACCTATTTCTCAACTTCAGCAATATTAGAATAGAAAAAAACTGATATAAAAAACAAAGGAATTGCCTGAAAACTAAACTATCAACCCCAGAAAGTAAAAAATGACTTGGGCGGCTATAAGAAAGATCAAAATATATAAAATACACAAAAAAAACCTAGAGGGTCATTACAACATCCCCTACTAAATAGACTTTCTTCCACTAAAGTCAAGAGTTAAGAAGTACCTAAAGGTTTGAATAGGTAAGAATATTAGGATTACATGTTATGATCGGTATCCTAAATAGCCTTCTCGATTAGAAGGTGTATCCACTGAACCTTTACTACTAAAATCTCCCTAGAATGCAACTGTCATGACCAGAGACTACACCCTAGTTATAACATAGTGCTTAGAGTCACAAGTGACCCAAAGCTAAACCATGCCCTGAAGGAACACTATGAATACTAAAATAACTAATGTAAAAACACTCTGCAGAATCTAAACTAAATGATGAAATAATAAATCAACCAATAATAGTATCTGGGTTTAAAACCACAAAAGCTGAATATCAAATTATATATTTGAAAGACTCTAATAGGATGAGTTGCTATGGCAAGCACCTAACTAACTCTAACTATCTAAATTGAAATAAAATAAAATAAAATACAGATACCAGTCCTTGAATGATGAGGACTCACCAAAGTACTACTACTAATGAAGTAGGAGATTATACTATACGTGATTCAGCTATTAAACATCAAAATCAATATTATGAGATAATATAGCATAAAAGATAGTATGCGGTCAGTACTTTAAATTCTGAGTATGTAAGGTAGGGATAACTAATATAGGTTGAAAATGATGCATGTAACATTGAAAATGATGTAAGACCAAGTCATAAATATGTACTGTATGATAAGCTGAATAATTGAATATAAGGTTATGCAAATATCTGAATCTAAACTGTAGGCTACGGACTGTGGAAGATACTAATAATCAACATACCACAATCTAAGAAAATTAGGATCCAACCTTTAACCCCGGATGGAAGGGTGTTCTATACCTTAGTAAGGGTATGAATAATGACTACCGTGGATTCACTAAACTATTATCTAAAAGGACTAAGGTGTCAGGCCTGGTCTGATGAGTGACTCTTTAGAACCTACTATGGCACCATAGTTCTGGGAATTAGGGACTTCAACTAAAGGTCTCAATCAAACTAACTAGTAAGCCTTCATTCTTTCGTCCGCTTGGTGCTAAGTACTAATCCCAACTAAAATACACTGATAACTAAAATGCTCAATAATAGTAATATTCTAAAATCTAAAAGTAAATGCATTATCTTGGAGAATTCAAAACATGTAAACTGGAGAATATAGTACTCATAAATGTATACATGATATCCTAGGTCACCGGTGTTCATAACCTACCATCTCTGAAGAATGCACCTATTATGAAAACTCCATAAACTGGGTAAATGAAGAAATTTAATAACTCAAGTACAAAAATCAGGGATTTCACAAATTAGGGCTTATAATTTTTAAAATGTATCGGTAATGACATTCATGTTAAAACATGTATTTATAACTCATTGAGATCAAGAACTACAATCTTAAGGAATCCAATACATTCATGAATTCTAAGCTCTAAGAAAGGTATTAAACTGAGAAATTAAGTTAACTTTGGGACTCAATGGGTGAAATAGGACCCATTGATGAAAATCACATACTTGCAGATGAAGATATTAAATAAATCTTTGAAATAGAAAGCTTGAAGAAGATGAACCTTAGTTACCCTGAAGAGGAGAAATCATTTCTTTCTTTCTTTGTGATGCTAAGTATCGAGTATTTTCTGAGTAATGAAGAATTAGGGTATTATTAATATTAACACTTGGATTGAGGTGTCTTAAATGATGTTGTTTTGATGTTAAAATAGTGGTAAATGATTACAAAGACCTACATAAAGCATAAGTAAAAAACTGCAAAATTAAGTCGTACGAACCATCCCAAGATGACCCACCTGCGATGGGTGGTACTAGTGGTTTAGAGGATGAATTAAAGATATTTGAACTCCACCAAATGATCATTGGTATGATCATGAGACCCACCTACTATTTTACTTTGGTTCATAGGTTGTGGGTTCCAATTAGATCAATTTAAGAAGTTAAGATCATACCTAAGATCGTTGTTTCTAACTGTGGTTGTGGCTCCCTCTCATGGTTGGAAGGTATACTTGTCAACTTACAGATGTCTTGGACTACTTCAATCATACAGAATCATTTTATGGTTTTACAATGACACCACAATCATACCTACACTTGTAGGTTCTCACTACTGGACTATGCTTCACTAAATGGACATAACCTTTTACTTCGATATTGGATTAAGTTGAAATAGGATGCATTGGAAATATAATTCAAATATATATAATTTTATGGGTTTTGGGATAAAAACATACATCAAAATAGAGGAGTTATGCTCGTTTGAAGTTGACTATAGGGAGATTCTGCACAAAAAATCATTCGGTAAGGGACGTTTCAACTTAGCCATGAGCTAGGAGTTACTTATGGTGCTAATACATATATAAAACACTTATCAAACTACAAAAAAAATATTTTTAATTTATGTGACCTTAAAGCAAGGTTCTAATTTTAGCTTGGATTTTATGGGTGTTACAATATCTTCCCCTTGGGGGCATTATTCCTCGAATGGAAACTGACTAAGCTAAGATATTAGAAAAAGAATTGTAATTCCCAAATTGAATTTCAAAGAGTTGAGTACTAACATGATAACTAAGTCTGTTACTAAAACATGGACTGAATAGTGATATGTGAGCATATACTAACGCATTTGAGGCTTTTAACCAAGAATAATTGTAAAGTCTTAAGCAACTTTTGTCGTTTTTGATTATTTTCTATTTCATATTATAGTAAAAGTCAAGATGCAAGAGAACCAACAATAATCAAAGTAAAAGAGTTGATTTCTGCGCAAGTAGAGAGGGAAGTATAGCTGACGACTTGTCTAATAAGTCGTCAGCCTTGTGATAAGCTATCCGAGTTGTCATCAACCTTAGACAGAGAATGAGCTTCAGCTGGAATTTGTGATGACATCTTTGATAGGCCATCAAAAGTGTGATAAGCCATCATGCTCGTTATTAGGCTTAGGCAGGGAATAGTATTTGAAGTAAAGAAGCGACGATAATTATGATAAGTCATCACATGTCTGATAAGCCATCACATCTCATCGTCAACCTAAGGAATAGATTATAAAAGTCAAGAGGAACTGACGATATTCTGGATAAGTCGCCAGACTCCTGATAAGCCATCACACACGCCGTTGTCTATCTGAGAAAATACTATGATCTATGATTTTATTTCCATAATTAGGTTGAATTATTTAAATCACATGTTAGGGTTTTCTAATCATAATAGGGGAACTGACATTTTGAGAATCTCCTCTCTCTAGTATTTTGACTTGAACTTCATAATTATTTTTAGAGAGATTATTACAACTATTTTGGGATTTTGTACTGTGAATCAAATTTGAGAAACACTTGTTGCTATTCCTCTTGTTGTAAGTTCATATATCAAACTCTGAATTCAACTTGTTGTATTGATTATTTTATTGTGAGTAGATAAATTCCCTTAACCCAAGTTGTGGGATCTATTGGTTTGGGTTTGTAACGTAATTAAGTGTTCAAGATTCTAACGGTGGTAGATACTTCTTGTTAATTCCATTATTTTACACTCTGACTATTGGTTGTAAACAATAGGCCTTGCTTACTGGTGATTTGCTTGAGACATGAAATCAACCCTAGTAAGAAGTGAATTATCAATAGGGACTTGGAAGCATCAAACTTCCATATAATAATTAATGTTGTAACAAGATTAATTAACTTGAGATAACATCCTGTTATGAAATATAAATTCCCTAAGCTCAAGAGAATTAGGTGGTTAAATGTCTAAATAGGTTGAGAAATATTCAGACATATGTAACGCCCCGTATCTGGTACCCGGAATGCTACACAGTGCTCATGACCTCGAAGGACCACAAGCTAACCCATGATAGATATCTGTCCCTATATACTACATAATATACTAAATAATGCGGAAACATAAACTGAAAGGTCATAAGGTTCACATAACTAAAGTAAAACATAACATCTAAATGGGGTATAAAATATCCAAAACAACTAGAATAACTGTCTAAATATATTAGTTTGGAAAGCCTCTAACTGACTAAACTATCTGAGTAAGGAGTTAATGGGACATGTCCCCAACTAACTCCAACTAATAAACTAATTAATGAGATAATAGAGAAATAATTATGTCCTCGAAGGATGTGGATTCATTTCTAACTCTGACTGCTGATATGTGGGATCTATTGATGCTCTGGAGCTCGCGTCTCTGAACCTATGGTATAAGACACCATAGCACAAATGTGTCAGTACTTTGGATGTACTGGTATGCATCTGAGGTAAGATGAATGCATGGGATTTATATGCATGAACAATACTGGCTAACTGGATAGTATGAACATAATAATACATGCATGCATACATAGTAACTATATCTGAAATAGTGATAACAAGAGTATGTTGATAACTAACATGACTAATGACTGAATTTTGATAACTGATAACATGAGTGATTGTATCTGACAGTCCTAAATCTAATGGAACTAGCTGAGTTCTATACTGTGTCTGAGTTGATTATATCTAACAATCCTGAATTCTAAAGAACTATCCGAGTTCTTTTACTGAGACTGTGGGAGGTAGTCCTCTAACCGACATGCCCCAAATAATGCATTATAGCTGAATTGGGGTCCAATCTGTGCGCTGATTGGAAGGGTGTCAATATCGCGCCACTCGTACGGACAACGTATGAGTAACCCTAATATAATAGGTAACTCTAGTGAGAACGGTGGGAACCCTCATATAGCAGGTTAAGACACTTCATCTACCCTCATATAGTAGGCTATGATGTCTCAACCTATGTTGGCTATATAGTTCTGGAATGCAAGGATTTCTTCTAAGAATCACACCCTCATATAATAGGTGAGTTCCCATCCTTGGGTTCTCTTAGTGCTAATTTCTACTACTATCTGAATAGACACGGAACATGATTTGTTGAACTGAACATGGACTGAGTTACTGACTTCTGTTGACTGAAAGAATAATACTAATATCTGACAACTGACTGAGTTCATGAGATCATAGATATTTCTTGAGTCATAAGACTGTCTGAAGTCTAAGGATCATAGGTTGACTAAGAGTATCGTGGAAACATGACATTGCTCTAGTCACACAGCTAATAGTTTGGGTACAAGTACCCCCAGGACTCGATAGAAGAAACCTGACAAAGTATGACCTACTTGAACACATCACTAACATCATAATCCATAATACATTTATTGAAGCATTTCATCAAACATGTGATCTGCATAAACTTGTACATACATGGGGATTTCATGATATCATGCTAGTTTGGCATTTTCCTTCATCTAGGCATTTAATCAAACATATGGTAGGCATAGTATGTGTAAACAACATTATACAACAATTAAACATCATGATTAAATTCTAATTTCATCATTCAAGGGTTTAGTCATAGATTTACATGAATCTACATCTATACTAATCAAATCCAAATAAAATTCATCCCCAACATGGAATAGAATTAAATTACTCATCATCAACATGAAACAGAATAGCCCAATCATAAAATTCATAAAGGAAATCCATAAACTTAAACTGTGAAAAGAGATTCTTGGGCTTCATGGACGAAAGGATTCCATGAATGAACACTATGCATACCTGGGTTGAGTTTATTGAAACTCTTGAAAAATTTGAATCTCTTAGTTCTTGAAGAAGATTTGGATTTCGTTCTTGGAGATTAATGTTAGAGAGAAAACTATATTTTCTTTGTGGTAGAAAAATAATGAATTTCTGAGCTTTGGCCGGATATAATTGGGTATATAAATGGGTTGTAAAAGACCAAAAGCCCCGTCTAAAATGGCTTTAATTTTTTGAAATCGGGACCTACGATGGCTCATGCGATGGTCCATCATTTCAACCGTCATACATGGACCAAGAAAAGGGCTTACTACCTAATTATAGATCGTAAGTTCGACGGTCCATCAACTTGCCTGTATCACCTTATCTAGAAGGTGGCCTCACTGTTTCCCTTGAGACCGCCTGAGCGATGGTCCGCCGGTAGTCCGATAGTCCATCGACCTCACCATCGCACCTGGGTGGTTTTACTGCCTTCTATATTTTGGGCATAACTTTCTTCTCCTATGCCGAATTTTAATGAAATTGGTATCATTGGATAGATAATTCAATTTCCCACATGAAAAAAAAAAGTGAAAATCTTAAAAATACCACATGTACAAAAGTGGATTCATCTTTCAATGTAAGTTTCTAACATTCTTGAGACGATTTCAAGCTAGACAAAAGTATGGGGTATTAAAATATCTCCCCCTTGAGAACATTCATCCTTGAATAAGACTGAGAGTGAGGGGAGAAATAACAAAGATACATACTGAACAAGAACAACTGGAACATGATCTCTTGACTGACATGACTGATAACTGAACATATCATACTGAACATATATATCTGATGCATGTGTAATTGATTCATGAATACATGACTTGGTGTTCTGGTGAGCTAAGTTTCTCACAATGAGAATGCATAACTGATGCATAATTAAATAACTGAGATGATACATGAATGCATGACTGAATATGCAATGGTATTTAATACCAAGTTTGTGAAGAACACTGAGCATAAAACTGAGTAAGCTTAAGGAGAACTGTTACCTTAAGCTTGATTTGAGTTGGTGGAGAAGAGGTGAGGATACTTGGTACACATGTCTACTCCTTCTTCCCAAGTAGCTCCCTCGACAGACTAATTTTGGCAAAGAACTTTAACTAGAGGGACTTCTTTGTTCCTCAATCTACGAGTCTGATAGTGTAGGATTTCAACTGGAATCTCTTCATAAGAAAGGGTATTTTAAACATCGGTGCTCTTAATAGGGACTACAACTACTGGGTCACCTATACATTTCTTGAGCAAAGAGACATAGAATACTGGATGAACTAAGGCTAGATCTGAAGAAAAATCAAGCTCATAAGCTACCTTGACAAAGTGACTGATAATCTTGAAGGGATCGACATATCGGGGACTGAGCTTTCCCTTCTTGCCAAACCTCTACACTCCCTTAATGGGGGAGATCTTTATATAGACATTGTTACCAATCTCAAACTCGAGATCCTTTCTATAAACATCTACATAAGACTTCTATCAGCTCTGAGCAGCTCAAAATCTTTCTCAGACCAACTGTAATTTTTCTAAGGCGTCGAATACCAAGTCAGGCCCTATAAATCAGGCCTCACTAACTTCGAACCAACCAATTGGATATCTATATATCCTACCATAGAGAGCATTGAATGGAGCCATGTTAATACTGGAATGATAGCTGTTGTTGTATGCAAACTCAATCAAAGGCAAGTAGTCATCCCAACTACCCTTGAAATCAATTGCACACACCCTTAGCATATCTTCTAAAGTCTGAATAGTCTTTTCTGCTTGACCATCTGTCTGAGGATGAAAGGTTGTACTAAGATAAACTTGGGTAGCAAGACCTTTTTGAAATGCTTTCCATAAATAAGAGGTGAACTAGGTACCTTTGTCTGAGAATATAGATAGCGGAACACCGTGCAATCTGACTAACTCCCTGATGTAAAGTTTGGAGTAATCCTCAGCTGAATAAGATGTATGGACTGGAAGGAAATAGGCTGATTTGGTCATTCTGTCTATAATGACCCAGATTGAATCATGCTGATGACGAGTTCGAGGCAAACCCATCACAAAGTCCATGTTCACTTCTTCCCACTTCTAAGTAGGAATAATGAACTCATGTATAGGACCACTAGGCTTTTAATGTTCTATCTTAACCTACTGATATGTAGAGCACTTAGCCATACCCTCTGTAATATCTCTCTTCATCCCACTCCACCAATAGATCTCCCACAAGTCGTGGTACATCTTTGTGGACCCTAGATGAATAGAGTAGCGTGCATCATGCGCTTCTGAAAGAATTTGTTACCTTAAGTCTTCTACACCTGGAACACAGAGATGACCCTAACAGTGTAGAACACCATCTCCCCTTGGGAGAAAACATCTATTATCTGATTCTGAACTGACTCTTTCAACTTGACAAGGCTGGGATCTCTATCATATTTTTCTTTTACCTCAAAAACTAGAGATGATTCTGAACTACTCTGAACCCATATATCGACCTCTGAAGAATCAACTAAGTGAATTCCTAATCTCACAAGCTGATGGTCTTCCTGATCTAACTTCTTATTATTGTCCTTAACATGAGAAACACTACCCAAGGACAGTCTAATGAGAGCGTCGTCCACTACGTTGGCCTTTCCCGGATGATAAAGAACACTCATGTCAGAATCTTTCAAGAGCTCTAACCTCATTCTCTGATGAAGATTGAGATCTTTCTTAGAAAAGACATACTAAAGACTCTTATGATCTGTGAACACATATACATGAACACCGTATAGGTAATGCCTCCAAATCGTTAAGGCAAATACTACGGCTGCTAACTCAAGATCATGAGTAGGGTAATTCTTCTCATGGGTATTAAGTTGTCTGGAGGCGTAGCCTATGACCTTGCCATGATGCATGAGGACACAACCTAAACCCACTCTGGATGCATCACAATACACTACGAACCCATCTGAACCATCTGGTAATGCTAGAACTGGAGCTGAGTTAAGTCGAGTCTTCAACTCCTGAAAACTCTTCTTGCAAGGATTTGACCACTAGAACTTGACTTTCTTCTGAGTCAATCTAGATATAGGGGATACAATAGAAGAAAATCCCTTAAAAAACCATCTATAATAGCTAGCCAAACCTAGAAAACTCCTGATATCTGATGGAGAGATAGGGAGAGGCTAGTATCTTACTACTTTGGTCTTTTGAGGATCTACTCTAACGCCATCACTGAAAATGATATGGCCAAGGAATTCTACTGACCTTAGCCAAAACTCACACTTACTGAATTTGGAAAATAGCTGATGATCCCTGAGAGTCTAAAGTACTGTTTTGAGATGGTCTGCATGATCTCGCCCACTGCAGAAATAGACCAGAATATCATCTACTAAAACTATGACGAAGATGTCCAAGCACTACTTGAACACACGGTTCATTAAGTCCATAAAAGTGGCTAGGGCATTGGTAATACAAAATGACATAAATAAGAATTCGAAGTGACCATACTGAGTACAAAAAGTTATTTTCGGAAGTCACATTCTCTGACTCTGAGCTGATGATAGTCGGATCTGAGGTCTATCTTGGAAAAATAGCTAGCACCCTAAAGTTGGTAAAATAAGTCATTGATTCTGGGAAGAGGATACTTGTTCTTGATTTTTACTTTATTGAGTTGATGTTAATCAATGCACATTATGAGAGCATCTTTCTTGCGCACGAATAAGACTGGTGCACCCCACAGGGAAATGCTAGGTCTGATGAATCCCTTACCTAAGAAATTCTTCAACTACTCTTTCAGTTCTTTGAGTTCTACTGGTTCCATTCTATATGGAAGAATAGAGATAGGCTAAGTATCTGGAAGAAGATCAATATCGAAGTTTATTTCCCTTTTGGGAGGAATTCCTGAAAGATCTTTGGGAAAGACATCTGAATATTCATTCATTACTGGGACTGATTCAAGATTGGGTGTTTCAAAACTAGTGTTCTTAACTTGAACAAGATGATAGACACATCCTTTAGATATCATATTCCGTGCCCGGAGGTAGGAAACAAGATAACCCCCAAAAGCGGATACACTACCCTTCCACTCTAGGATGGGGTCATTCAGAAATTTGAACTAAACAATTTTGTTTCTGCTTTCGAATGTCGCATAGCAGGAATAAAGTCAATCCATGCCGAGATTGACATCAAAATCACTCATTTCTAACTCGACTAAGTCTGCTAAATTGACTTTTTAAAATATCATAACCGAGCAGTTCCTGTAGACCCATCGGGCTATGATAGTTTTACCCACTAGGGTAGAGACTGAAAGGGCTCTACTAGAATTTTGGGACTGATTCTGAAATCTACTTCTATATAAGGAGTAACAAAAGGCAAAGAAGCTCCTGGATCTAGCAAAGTATAAACATGCATATAAAAGATCTATAACGTACCGATAACCATATCAGGAGAATTTTCCTGATCTTGTTGGGACTGAAGAGCATAGAGACAATTTGGGTGTTTCCCACTAGTAGAACTGGAGGTGGCATCCTACTGATTTGGGTAACCGGACTGAGCTGAGGAGCGATTCTGTTAACCCTAAAAACCTGGATGAGGACAGTCTCTGACTCTGTGGCTTAGCTTACCACATTCGAAGAAAATACCACTGCCAGCTCTGCAAATACCCAGATGGTTCTTTCCATAAGTCTGGCAAAAAGGATAGGTGTGGTCACTGCTAACACTACCCTGGTACTTAGAGCCTGGCGCTCTATATTTGTTACCCTCTCTAAACTTAGGAACTGGAGCACTGTCTAAAGAAAGAGATAGAACTGATGAATTAGGATAAAACTAAGAACGGTTTCCTCCTTCTGAATTAGGTTGAGAAAAGTTGAAACTTCCTAACCTTTCTCTCTTATTCTGCCTCTCCCTCATCCTAACTTTCTACTCCTCAATCTGTTGGGCATGATTCATGAGCCTGGCTAAAGTTATGTCACTATTCAGTATGGCGGATCTGCATTCATTTACCATGCTATAATTCACCCCTGAAACAAACTTACTCATCCTTGCCCTGCTATCTGCAACCACATGAGGGGAATATCTGCTAATTGAGTAAACTTAAGAAAATACTCTCACTGTCATATTACCCTGCCTGAGGTTGATGAATTCTAGCACCTTAGCTTCTCTAAGATCTAGGGGAAAGAATCTATCAAGGAAAATAGAAGCAAACTCCTCCCACTCAACTGGCCCTGCATCATGTGCCCTCTCTGACTTCCACTGCTTGAACCAAATATAAGCCATATCCTATAACTGATATACAGCTAGCTCAGCACTCTCACTAGATATAACCCCCAGTATTTCTGTAACCTTTTACACCTGATCTAGAAATTGTTGAGGGTCCTCATGTATCTTAAACCTAAGAAAGGATGGAGGATTCATTAAGGTAAAGTTCCAAATCCTGGATGCAGCAGAATTAGCCACTGGATTGGTCGGAATAAAAACTAGTCATTCATTCTGGGTAGGTTCTGACTAGAGAGTAGTGAATGCGGTCCTGAACTTCGCATGAGAAACATGTTCATCCAAGTGGTCTTCTTGGACAGGCTGGGTTCTTCTCTTGGGAGGCATGTTATGAAATGAGGAGAAGAAATGGATTAGATTGCGAGATTAGATTGAGATAATGCTCACTGGCACGACATGAAGACTGAAAGAAGGGAAACTTTTTCTAAAACATCTTATAGACTCCTGCACATAAATGTGGCATGCAACACACCCATGTACAAGACACTACTAGATACGGCTTTCAGACTTTCTAGGACTCTATTGAACAGACTTTTCTAGGACTCTATTGAACCTTAGACTCTGATACCAAGTTTGTAACACCCCAAATCTGGTACCCGAAATGCTACACGGTGCTCATAACCCCGAAGGACCACAAGCTAACCCATGACAAATATTTGTACCTATATGCTGCATAATATACTAAATAATACGGAAATATAAACTGAAAGGCCATAAGGTTCACATAACTGAAGTAAAACATAACATCTAAACTGGGTATAAAATACCCAAAACAACTAGAATAACTGTCTAAACATTAAAGTCTGGAAAGCTACTAACTGCCTGAATTTTCTAAGTAAGGAGTTGATGGGACATGTCCCCAACTAACTCAAACTAATAAACTAATTAATGATATAATAGAGAAATAATCATGTCCTCAAAGGATGAGAACTCACTGCTAACTCTGATTGCTGATATCTGGATTCTACTAATGCTCTGGAGCTCGTGTCTCTAAACCTATGGTATAAGACACCATAGCACAAATGTGTCAGTACTTTAAATGTACTAGTATGTATGTGAGGTAAGACGAATGCATGGGGTTCATATGCATGAACAATACTGGGTAAGTGACTAATATGAACATGTGAATACATGCATACTTACATAGTAACTATATCTGAAATTGTGAAAACAAGAGTATGCTTATGACTAAATGAATGAATTCGGATAACTGATAACATGAGTGACTGTATCTGACAGTCCTTAATGTAATGGTACAAGTTGATTTCCGTACTGTATCTGAGTTGACTGTATCTGACTATCCTGAATTTTGAAGAATAATTTTAGTTTTTTTACTGAGACTGAGGGAGGCAGTCATCTAACTGACATGCCCTAAATGATGCATTATAGCTGAATTGGGGTCCAATTTGTTCCCTGATTGGAAGGGTGTTAATACCGCGCCACTGGTAAGGACAACGTATGAATAACCCTAATATAACAGGTAACTCTAGTGAGAACGGTGGGAACCCTTATATAGCAGGCTAAGACACCTCATCTACCCTTATATAACAGGCTATGATGTCTTAACCTATGTTGGCTACATAGTTCTAGAATGCAAAGATTGTTTCTAAGAATCACACCCTTATATAAAAGGTGAGCCCATCCTTGGGTTCTCTCGATGCTAATTTCTACTCCCATCTGAATAGAAACTAAACATGATTAACTGAACTGAACATGGACTGAGTTACTAACTTCCATTGACTGACAGAATACTACTGATATCTGACAACTGACTGAGTTCATGAGATCATGGAGATTTTCTGAGTCATAAGACTGTCTAAAGTCTAACTCATAGGATACATTGCAAAAAGACCCACAATCTTTTACAGACCAACATAACGGGGACTGGGCTTTCCTTTCATACCAAATCTCTTTACCCCTTTCATGGGTGAAATCTTCAACTAGATAAGTTCACCAATAATGAACTCAGGTTTCTTTCTCTTCACATTTGCATTGGATTTTTGACGACTCTGAATAGTTTTCAACCTTTAAATAATCAATTGAACTTTGTCCATAGCCTCATGAACTAAATATAGCCCTATAAAAGTATCCTCACCAATATTAAACCAACCAATTAGAGATCTATACTTTCTACCATAAAGTGTTTCAAATGGGGCTATTTAAATGCTAGAGTGATATCTATTATTTAAGAAAACTTAATACAAGGAAAATGATCATCCCAACTACCCTTAAAATCAATCACGCATGCTCTTAACATGTCCTCTATGGTCTGAATGGTCCTATCTACCTAATCATCCATCTACAAATAAAAAGCCATACTAAGATGAACTTAGGTACCGAGGTCCTTCTGAAAAGGTCTTCTAGAATCAAGAGGTATACTGAGTACCTCTATCTAAAATAATAGTCAAGGGGAGCCCATGATATTTCAGCAATTCCCTAAGATAGAGTCTAGAATAATCCTTGGCTAAATCTGAAGTGTTAACTTACAGGAAATAGACTAAATTTGTCAATTGGTCCACGATACCCAAATAGAATCATGTTGTCGATGAGTACAAGGTAACCCTATAATAAAGTCTATATTCACCACTTCCCACTTCCAAGTAGGAATACTGATATCCTAAAGTTTACCACTAGATCTCTGGTGCTCAATATTAATATGTTGGTAATTTGGACACTTAGTCACGAATTTTGTGATATCCTTTTTCATACCATCCCACCAATAGACTTCCCATAAATCATGGTACATCTTAGTAACTCCTGGATGAATGGAATAATAAAACTTTGTAGCTTTTGTTATTCGCTGTCTCAAATCATCTACATATGGAAAACATAATCTACCCTGACAATGAAGAACATCATCTCCCCTGTGGGAGAAAACCTCAACCTTTTGACTCTGGACTATTTCTTTCAACTAAAGCAAAATAGGATCACTATCTTTGTTTTCCTTCACCTCGGATATTTTGAACCATTTTGAATAAGAATACTACCTTTGCCTAATCAACCAACTGAACTCCGAATCTAGCAAAGTGGTGAACCTCACACACTAACTCTTTATTCTCTTATTCTATATGAGAAACACTTCCTATAGACAACCTACTAAGATCATCATCCACCATATTAGATTTACCCAGATGGCACTACAAACTCATATCATAATTATTTATCTACTCTAGCCATCTCGTTTGACAAAGAATTAGATGTTTTTGACTTAACACATACTGAAGGCTCTTATGATTAGTGAGCATATCAATATAAACCCCATAGACATGATGTCTCTAAATCTATAAGGCAAAAATAACTGCTCCCAACTCAAGATCATAGGCCGAGTAGTTCTTCTGATGAGGCTTGAACTGTTTGGAGACTTATGCTATACCTTTGCCATACTACATCAACACACAACCAAGTCTGAATCTAGAAGCATCACGATAAACCACAAAACCAATTAAACCTTTTGATAGAGTCAAAACTGAAGCAACTATAGGTCAAGTCTTCAACTCCTGAAAATGCTTCTCACACAAATCAAACCACTAAATTTTGAATTTCTTTTGAGTCAGTCTAGACATGGGAGAAGCAATAGAGGAAAATTCATCAACAAACCATCTATAGTAACCAGTTAAACCCAAGATACTTCTGATATCTTATGGAGAGATAGGTCTAGGCCAATTTCTAAATGCTTTGGTCTTTTGATGATCAACACGAATGCCTTTACCAAAAATAATAATATGAAGGAATGCTAATAATTTCAACCAGAATTCACACTTACTAAACTTAGAAAATAATTGTCATTCTTTGAGAGTCTCTATAAGACAATCCTTAAATGGTCTGCATATTCATCCTCACTACGTGAGTAAAAAAATACATCTATGAATACAATAATGAACATGTTCAAGTACTGCTTGAATAACCTATTCATCAAGTCCATCAAAACTACAAAAGCATTTCTTTGTCAAAAAGACATAACAACAAATTTGGAATGGCCATACCGAGTTCTGAAGGTTGTCTTTAAAATATCATGTCATCTAACTCAAAGTAGATAATAGTCAGATCTAAGGTCTATCTTAGAAAAGCACTTCGCACTCTAAAGTTGGTTGAACAAGTCATCAATCCCAAAATGAGATACTTATTCTTGATTATGACTTTGCTCAACTGATGGTAGTTGATGCACATTCTAAGAGAAACATCTTTATTGTAGATGAAAAAAATTAAAGAACCCCATGGAGAGATGTTGGTCTGATGAAACCCTTGTCTATGAGATCTTTCAACTATTTCTTTAACTTATTAAACTTGGTTAGAGCTATCATACAAGGTGGGATTGAAATAGGTTGGGTGTCTGGAAGGAGATCTATTTTGAAGTCAATTTTTTGCTTGAGGAAACTATGACCAGATTTTCAAGAAACACTTTTGGAAATTCAAGTACAACTAGAATCAACTCAAGAGTTAAGGTCTCAGAATTTGAATCCTTATCCTGAACAAGATGATAGATGCTCCCTTTGGAAATCATTTTAGATAAGAGATGAACCGACCTTTAGGCAAAAAGGTACTACCCCTCCATACTATGACTTGATCATGTGGAAATTTAAACTAGACTACTCTATTTTTACAATCAACTAAGGCATAGTAGGAATGGAGCCAAAATCTTTCATGTCTAACTCAATAAGATCGACTGAGAAGACTTTTTAGGAAATTATAACAGGGAAATTTTTGTATACCTGTCTGGCTATAAATGAATTACCAACTGAATTAGACACTAAAAAAAATTCTATGAGGATTTTGGGACTATTGCCAAAGTCTACTACTATAAAGGGAATCATGAAGGAAATAATGGCTCTAAAATCTAACAATGCATAGACATGAATATGAAAGATTTATAATTTACCAGTGACCACATTAGGAGAGCCCTACTAATCTATCAAGTCTGAAAGGCATAAAACATGTTCTGATGCTATCCAGTAATTGTACTAGATGAGGCACCCTATTGAGCTGAGCGACTTGCTGGAGATATTAAAGAGTTAGACTGACTTTGCTGGAGAGCATACCAACCTCTTTGCATAGCCACTAGACATTCCCTCAATCTATGTCATGTCTTTCAACACCTAAAACAAATATCACTATCATCTATACACTAACCCATGTGGTTATTACCATTCTTCTTGCAAACTAGGTTAGTTGGAACACCATTCACACTACCCTAAAACTTAGAGCCTGGTGCTCGATCCTAATTATCTGACCTCTAATAAGAGAAATTAAAGCAATATGTTCTCGCCCTCTTACTCTACTTTCCCTTCTCATTGGTTTTCTCATCTTCAATCTGTTGAGCATGAACCATAAACCTAGAAATGTCCATATCCTTAATGAATGTAGAAATTCTATACTTTTTTACCACATCCTCAGGAACACCTAATACAAACTTACTCATTCGGGCCCTAGAGCCAGTAACCATAGCTGGAGCATACTTTGCCAATTGAGTGAACTTAAGAGAATACCACTTCACACTCATATTACCATGCTTCGGATTTATAACTTCCTACACCTTGTCTTCTTTTATCTTAAGTAGAAATAACATATCCAGAAATGCAGCAAAAGATTTATCCCACTCTACCAATCCTACATCTGTACCTCTATTATCTTTTAGTTTTTTGTACCACGTGTGAGCCAATCATTGCAACTAATAAGCATCCAAGTTAGCACTTTCATTTGGAGTGGCATCCATGATCTCAATAACTTTCTAAATACTATCCAAAAACTCTTATGGATTCTCTTCAGAAGTATACCTAATAAATACTAGAGGATTTATTCTAGTGAAGTCTTGAACTCTGGCAGTTATCATATTCACTACTGGGTTGGCTAGTGAAATTGCTTACTGTTATTCTATATGGTCATGGACTGGGCTAATATTGTGAAAGTATCCCCAAATTCAGTATTAGAGACTTTTTCATTCAGATGGATTAGTAGAGCTGGTGGTGTTTGTTGATTCCCATTATTGTTTCCATTTCTATTCCTCCTTATTTTAGTCCTATTAGGAGGCATATACCATAAATATGTAGAGCGTGAGTAAGAAAGAGGTTTTAATAGAGTTCACACTCTATCATGTGATATGAATATGAAAGAAGTGAAATTTTTCCTAAAATATCTCATATCCTCTCACTGATAAGTATGGTTCACTTAACACCCATAAACAAAATTCTACTTGACTCAACTTTTAGACACCTTAGGACACTTTAAACCTGATGGTCTGATACTAAGTTTTTCATAACCCGATACTACCCACTAGTCATAACACGATGCTTTGAGTAAAAAGTGATCCCAAACTAACCCATGGCCTAGCATAACACAATGAATATTGAAATAACTAATGTAAAAACTTTGTATGGAAGCTAAACTGAATAATGAAATACTAAATCAACCAATAATAGTATCTGGGTTTAAAACCACAAAAGTTGAATATCTGATTGTATATCTGAAAGCCTCTAATAAGATGAGTTGCTGATATAAGCCCCTAACTATCTCTAACTATCTGAAATTAAAATAAAATCAAATGAAATACTGATACTAGTCCCGAATTGTAAGGACTCACCAAAGTACTATTGCTGATGTAATAACAGATTGTACTATGCGTGATTTGGATGTTGAACATCTAAACTTATATTAAAAGAGAATATAGAGTAAAAAAAAGTATGCAATCAGTACTTTGAATGTACTGAGTATGTGAGATAGAAAATAACCAATATAGACTAAACATGATGCATATAACATGGTAAAATGAAACAAGACAAAGTAATAAACATGTACTATATGATACATTGAATAATTAAATACAAGGTCATATAAGTATCTAAATCAAATTGTGGGTTGTGGACTATGGGAAATAGTGATAACCGGCATACCCTTATCTGATCTAACTGGGGTCTAACCTATAACCCAAATGGAAAGGTGTTTGTACCTTACCAAGGGTACGAACACTGACTGATGGGGATCTACTAAACTAATATCTAAAGGGACTAAGGGATTAGCCAAGTCTAATTGGTGGCCCTTTAAAACCTATGGTGGCACCGTAGTTTTCTTACTTAGGGAGTTCGACTAAGGGTTTCAACCTAACTGACAGGGGAGTCTTCATCCCCATTTCCATTCGGTGCTAAGTTCTACTCCCAACTGAATGACACTAATAACTACAATACTAAATAATAGTAATATTTTGAAAACTTAAAATAAATGCATTACTTGGGAGAATTCAAAATATGTAAACTAGAGGATATAATAGTCTTAAGTATATACATGAAATCCTAGGTCATTGGGTGTTTATAACCCACCATCTTTGAAGAATGCAACTATTATGAGAATTCCATAAATTGAGTGAGCCAAGAAATTTAATAATTCAAGTCCAAAAATCATGGATTTCACAATATTATCAGGGTTTATAGTTTTTAAAACTTAATGGTACTTGAATTTATGATAAAATATGTGTTTATAACTCAATGAAATCTTGAAGAAGATGAACCCTACCCTGAAAATAGAAATTATCTCTTTCTTTCTCTGTGATGCTAATTGTCGAGTGTTTTCTGAGTAATGAGGGATTGGTCTATTGTTAATATTAATACTCATATTTGGGGTGGATTAAATGACATTGTTTTGATGTTAAAAGACTAGTAAAATATTGTAAATCCCCTCATAAAATGGAACAGAAAATCTGCAGAATTAAGTCGTACGAACCATCCCATGCTCATGGGTGGTGCTCGTGGGTTGGACGCTGAATTTCATCTTTATTAAATCCACTGGATGAGATTTGGTACGATAGTGGGACCTAACTATGATCGTACCTTAGTTTGTAGGTTGTAGGTTTCAATTGGATAAACTTTAAAAGTCAAAATCGTACCTAAGATCATAGTAGCTAACCATGGTCGTGGTTCCCTCTTGTGGTTGGAAGGTTTCCTTGTCAACTTTCAGATGTTTGGGACTATTTTAGTTAGATGGGAGCATTGTACAATCATACAATCTCACCATGATCATACTTACATTCGTAGGTTCTAACTATTGGATTGTGCTTCACTAAAATGGTCATAACGTTTTACTCCAATATCAGACTAAAGCAAAACTGGATGCATTGGAAAGATAATTCAAATATATATCATTCTGTGGGTCTTGAACTCAAAAAAACTTCAGAATGTAGGAGTTATTTTCCTTTGAATTTGACTATAGGGAGATTTTTTACCAGAAATCAATTAGTAAGGGACGTTTCTACTTAGCCATGAACTGCGAGTTTCTTGTAGACTTAATACATGTATAAATCACTTCTTATACCACCAAAACATGATGTTTGATTTTACATGTACTTGAATCATGGTTCTAATCTTAGCTTGGATTTTTGATATCTCTGGCTAGAATAGCAACTTGATCCTCCAAAGAAGTCACCCTATCTTCTAACTGAACCAATTCTACTGGAGCATATGAGACACATCTATAATGTAACACCAAAGAATCAACACATAGAAAATAAAGTGAATGGCATAAAATACTATAGCAAGGTTAACTCAAAAGCTACATCCCTAATCTTTTATAGAATCTAAAATGGCTTGATGTACCTAGGGCTGAGCTTTCCGTTTCTCCCTAACCTCATCACACCCTTCATGTAAAAGACTCAAAGAAAGACAAAATTTCTAACTCCAAACTCTAAAGTTCAAATCCTACAGTCAGCATAACACTTCTTTCTACTCTAAGAAACCCATAGCCTATCCTAATCATCCAAACCTTATCAAAAAAAATCTCAAATCAAGACTATAGCCTGAGGCCTAGCCCAAAAAGCATCGAACCAGCATATTATAGATCTGCATCGCCTACCAAAACATGCCTATAATGCCTTAAATAACACCACCTAGATACTCGAACTATTATTTTATGAGACCTTTGATGAATAAAGTAACTGATCACATTGACCTCCGAAATCAATAACATAGGTCCACAATATATACTCCAAGACATAAATAATATACTCAAATTGGCAATCATCTAAGGATGGAATGTTGAGCTAAGATCAACCTAGGTATATTCACAAAAGCTCTCCAAAATTTAGAGGTAAACTTATAAAGTATATAAAAGATAACAGACACTTACATCCCATGAAAATGGACTATCTCTCAAACATAAATTTAAGCCAACCTCTCTATACTATAGGAAATCTAAATTGGTGAAACATGAGTAGATTTGGTCAACTGATCAATAATGACCCTAATACGATAATAATATTGAGAAGTATACGGCAAACTAATAATGAAATCCATGGTAATTAGCTCCCACTTGCACTCAAAAATGGGTAGCCTCTCAAGCAAACCACTAGGTCTTAATGCTCAAACTTATCCTATTGAAAACACAATAATATGTCTAGTTTCATGACACTTTTGATGCATAAAAAGGAAAATACACTAAATCAAGGTCTTATTTATGTAGAAATGATATTTTGTGGTAGTTTTATATAAAAATAAGGTTCAAAATTGCGGAAAGAAATAAGGATAAAATGGTCACAAGTGTTGGAGTCTCAGACATGGCTATGAGTCATTGGGTCATAATACAACTCATAGTCAGAGTCTTTATCTTACCAGTGATGTTTGTTTTATAAAAAAGTTAAAGTAGGGGTTGACTACAAGGGGAGGAAATCACCCATAGGGTCAGGCGATAAGTAGTTAGGAGAACTCATCCTGAGTAATATTAAAATAGTCCTATAGATGTGAAAAATATTCCAAGTTCCATCGAGAGCTCCCTACGGGTCGTAACAATAGGCAATAAGTCATTTCCATAAGTCATCCTAAGCAAAAGAAGCCAAGTACATGAGGGTTGGAAAATATCAAGGGTGGAAATAGGTCACCCTTCAAGTAATCACCAGTGTTGTTCATAGAACAAGCAATGAGTGGCAGAACCATGCGATGAGTTGGAGGTAGACCCTATGACTTATTCCAGAATCATTGCCACTGTCAATCTTTCAATCCTATTTTTTTTTGGACATGATTTGTATTTGTCTATAAATACTCCTTATAGGTTTTTTATTTTAGTTTACATTTGATTACTAATGTCAAGGCATAACGTTATTCTTCTAAGTAAAAACATCAATTTTTAGGGTTTTAATTCAAAGTGAGATTTGTAGTTTTTCATTTAATTCTTTGTAATTTCATAATTATGCTTTCTTCTCATAATTATTAACCTTTTATTATGATTATGAGTAGCTAAATACCACAACTAGGGTTGTGGGAACCATGATATATTAACAAATTAGTGTTCAAAGTATGATGTGATTCTCAAAGGGTGTTTGTGCATGTACTATTGTTCTCCACTATTGTACTATTGTGCATGAACTCACCTTATCCTTACTCATAACAAAAAAAGGTGTAATAATGGAAATAGGAAATTAATAATGAGACTTGGAGCTATCAACCTCCATTTAATAGTTTGATTTAGTAAATAGGATAGCTGCTAAGATAGGGGTTAGTAACGCAAAACTCATGAAATGATAATACATGATTGAGGATAGTCATCTAATAGGGGCATAAAGTCATTTAGATGAACATAACCTATCAATTTTACATGTCGAAAACCACAATAGATCACCAGTATGTGGAACCTACAGAATTATGAAATTACAAGGAACACATTCCTAGTGTCTCACTCACATTGATCACAAACTTTAAGAAATTACCAAATGATACTTGTTCGATGATATAGTTCATAAATTTCTCCTTTTATTGGAAATTGTTCACTAATTATTTAGATAGATACATTGATAGATATTCCAACCTATTTACCATGGGATCGGCCCGACCTAGTTGGGTTTTATATTTGATCAACAACCGATTTATACTTTTATTTTTAGGTGACATTAAATTTTGGTGCCATTGTCAGGGACTACGGTTATAGAGTTGATAGATTGTATTTATTTGGTTGTTGGTTTCTATTTCATAAATTATAATTTTCTATTATTTCTAAGGTGCACATCAGTGCATGAATAACAATCGAAGTCAAGAAAATTACCTGATTCCACTTGATTCAGAAATTTAAAGGACTTTGAGAGTTAGCAGAAGAATAGCTAATAATGAAGTTCATAATAAAAGAGTTGTAGATGAGGGAGTTTTTATCTAGTTAGGCATCCTTATAGGTTTCAGGAGATTATGGAACAAACAACTATTTGATTGGTTGCTGAAGAGAATGCAGGACAAGAAGCTACCAGGAAGGCAATAAGGGAAGAAAGGGCTCTACAAGCAAAACTAAGTTGTCTCGACGCACTTGAGGAACAAAATAGTCTAAGAAGGAATGGGGAAACAACCTATCAAATATTATGTTCCTCACTTTAATGATGCAGATTATTATCTAGACTTTCTAGAGGTGACTAAAATTACTCTACCACTATTGCCACAAGGAACTAAGTTTCAAAAATCACCAGTACTCTGATACAACTACTAAACTTGAAGTTAGTGTTCACTGGTCTTTCTACTGCTGATGCTAACCATTATTTGATGACTTTGTAGGGATTTTCACTTACTACAACTTACTTGTGTGAGTCAAGATACTATTAGATTATGGTTGTTTTCTTTCTCTATGACTAGAGAAGCCACTTTATGATTGACCAAGATGCCAAAAGTGTCAATCACCAATCGACAAAGGCTGAAGACATTATTCATGAAGCAGTTCTTCCCATCTTCCAAAATAATGCAGTTAAAAGATAAGAATTTATAACTTTAGGCAGTCATTCAAAGGCATTGTATAAAACTTGGTCTGAGGTTTAAGAAGAAGTTGTAGAATGTCCTAATCATAGACTACTAGGCCAAAATTTGGTTAAGATCTCTATTGAGGTCTAAATGTAAACAATACAGTTGTAGAAGACACTATTATAAGTACAACAAGTATAAGTTTAACTTGGGAACAGACTTCTAAGATTCTAGATAGGATCACTAAAACCAACTGGGGTTGGCACACTCAAGAGGTACATACACCCACATGTAATTATATTATAGGAGCATTTACATAACAGTAGTTGGTTGACGATTCGATCACCCAAGAGTTAGCATAATTAAGGATTGATTTTAGCTTGTTTATAAAATAGTTTACACTAACAGGGGCAAAAAGGGTAAATATGGTTAGTTGACAAAGTAAGGCACTAAGACAAAATAACTCTAAATTTGAGGTAAGGTCTAAGTATCTAGATAATCAGGTGGAAGTTTTTTAGCCATAGGCCAAGGGTCTAATTCAGAAAATTGATGCTTTAGTCAAGGGTACAAGGTTAGAACTACTACAAATACAATAATTATAATAAGTATAGGCATAGAGATTGGAGTCGAGGAAGAGATAGTGATTAGAAAAGAAGGGATGATTACAAAGACAAAAGTGGCCTCTATGTTCCACTAGGAAGCAGCGATGCTAATTTAAGTAATTTGAGGATGGAATATATCCATGCTAAAGTGGTAAAAGGGGTAGAAATTACTAAAGATGGATATTAGAGTAGATGTTTTAGGGATTAGTCAGAAATTTGAATCATATGATACTGCCCTTAAGAAGCTTGAGAAGCAGTTTCGACAGATTTCAGCTGCAATGAATAAATGTCAATAGGGTATACTTCTAAGCCTGTCCAAAATCCAAAAATTTTGCCATTTCTTGGCAATTACTATTAGGAGTGGGTAAAATAAATATTGATTAACCTATGTCTGCGGTTATTAAGAATAATGTAGAGTTAGTAATTATTGATGATGAGAAAGTATTTTAATTTGTGAATCTAGTTAATGATATAAATACAGATGAAAAGCCTCCAGTAGCTGAAAAGGAGACTAGGGATAAAAAGGAGAAGTAAAAGAAGGTCCCACAAGTATTAACTCCCATTCCATGCCCTCCTCCATACTTTCCACAATGAAAAAAAAAAGAGATTTAAAAAGGGAATTATCACAAGTTCATCTCAATGTTGAAGAATTATTGGTAAACATCTCTATAGTTGAGGAACTTAAGCAAATATCAGGTTACACAAAGTTTACACAAACTTGCTCAAATCAAATTCAACGAGACTCCTTATGGTGAATCGCACTATGAAAAATCTTGTGGGAATATTATATGATGCTTAGGGTTCAATCCTACTCCATGACCCCTTTATTCTTTTCCATAAAGAATGAAGAAGAGAGATGAAGAGGCAAATTATCAAAGTTCATATTAATGTTGATAGAATTATCAATGAATATCCCTATAGTTGAGGCACTTGAGCAAATGTCAGGTTATGCAAAGTTTATAAGGGATTTTGTGAAGAAAAAGAGGACTTTGAATCTTGATCCAATAGATAACATGCACCACTATAGTGAAATAGCTTCCAGTATCTAGCAAAGAAGAAGAAATGTCCTGGAGCTTTCACGATTTCATGTACCACTGGGTCTTTTTGGATAAATCTTTATATTATTTAGGTTTTAGAATTAATCTGACACCACTAGTAGTTTATAGACAGTTGGGTTTGGGGTCCCCCAAATTGACTTCGACAAGACTCCTTATGGTGGACTGCACTTTAAAGAAACCTATGGGAATTTTATATGATGTTTTATTAAGGGTTGCATCATTAATTTTTCCTTATATTTTTCATACTTGGTTGTGAGGTTGACTTTGAGGTTCCCATTATTTTTGGGAGATCATTCCTTGCGATTAGGTGAGTATTGGTTGATATAGAGACAAGGCAAATAAGTTTTGGTTAAATCATGAGAAAGTGAAATTTAATATATGTCAATCCTTGAAGCATCCAAAGGATATGTGTGTGATCTCTGTGATTGATACAGTCGATAAGGATCTATGGGTAACTCCTATTAAGGAGAGCCTAGAGTTAAAAAACTTGCAATAGTTATTATGAATTTTAAGGTTAATGATATTAGGGGTTATAATGAGATGGTGAGCACCTATGCTAGTTTGGGTTCCTAAAATTTTGTACCAAAGAAGTTAGATCTTAATTTGAATAATAGAGTGACCTCGCCAGCTACACCTTTTATTAAGAAGCCTCCTATTTTGGAGCTCAAAGCTCTTTAATCCCATCTTTTCTATGCATTCTTGGAATCCAACAACACTTTATTAGTTATTATTGAAGTTGATTTGGTTGAGTGGCAGGTTGAGTCTCTAGTGTCAATTTTGCAGAAGTTCAAGAGGGCCATTATATAGTCCATTACCGATGCCATTGGGATTCTATCTTAAAGATGTACACATAAAATCAATGTAAGCCAAATTGTGTTCCTAGTATTGAGCATCTATTAAGACTTAATCCACATATGCAAGAGGTAGTTAAGAAGGATATTATCAAGTGGTTGGATGCTAGCTTTTTTTATTCTACTATCGATAGCAAATGCATAAGCATGGTTTAATGTATGTTAAAAAGGGTGGAATCACTGTAGTTCTAAATGAAAAGAATGAGTGTATTCCTATGAGTACGATCACTGGTTGGTGAGTATGCGTGGACTATAAGAAGCTAAATGCATGGACTGAAAAGGATCACTTTTTAATATCTTTCATAGATTATATGTTAGACCATCTTGCTGGTAGATGATGGTATTGTTTTCTTGATGATTAATAGGGTTACAATTAGACTTTTATTTTCTTAAAGACCAAGAAAAAAACACTTCTATTTGTCCTTATGGGACATTTGCTTTCAAGAGAATATCTTTAGGATTATGTAATGCGCCAATGACTTTTTAGCATTGTGTGATGTCCATATTTACTGACATGGTAAAGGACACTATTGAGGTATTTATAGATGAATTCTCAGTTGTTGGTGATTCATTTAATATTTCTTGGCTCATCTAGAAGATGTGACAATTGCAACTTAGTGCTAAATTGGAAGAAGTTTCCTTTATGGTCAAAGAAGGAATAGTGTTAGGTCACAAAATTGTGAAGAAAAGGATTGAGGTTGAAAAGACGAAGATTGAGGTAATTAAAAAATTGCCTCCACTAATTTTTTGAAAGGTACTCGGAGCTTTTTGGTAAATGTTGGTTTTACGTAGATTCATTAAGGACTTTGCTAAAATTGCATATACCTCATGTAAATTATTAGATAAAGAGGTGTAGTTTATTTTTGATGATGCATGTCAAAAGATGTTTGAGTGTCTGAAAGAGAAGTTGACTTCAACCCCTATTATTGTATCACCTGATTGGTCTATGTTGTTTGAGGTTATATGTGATACTAGTGATATGGCACTAGGAGCAGTCCTAGGATAAAACCGGGGGAAGATTATCTATTTGATATGTTGTGCTAGAAAAGAACTTAATCCTGCTCAAAAATATATATTGTGGATGAACAAGAATTGCTTGTTGTGTTTTTTTGCATTTGAGAAATTTTAATCGTTCGCTTTGCATGAAAGTGATTGTGCATATTAACCATGCAGCTCTTAGGTACCTTATGGCAAATAAGCATGTAAATCCAAGGTTAATTGATTGCATAACTTTTGTTTCAGGAATTTGAATTTTAGGTCAAGGGTCAAAAGACGATTAAAATCAAGTGGTTGACCACTTATCACGCCTTGAAGAAGAGGTAATGCTGAAATTAAAGAATGAACTTAAGATAATGTTACTTTTTTATATTAGCAAGTATTGGCTTCATCACAATAGTTTATTTTATGGTTAGATTTTGCAAATTATTTGGTGAGCGATGTGGTGCCTGATAAGCTATCATTTCAGTAACGAAAAAAGTTTATTCATGATAGTAAATTTTTCTATGATAAACCATACTTGTTTTGGATTTGTATATATAGACTGATTCGTAAATATATTTCTGAGGTAGAGATGGTAAGTATTCTAGAGGCACGTCATTCTTTACCAGTTGGGGGTCATCATAGTGGTTTGTGGACCACTCATAAGATATTGCAATATAGGTACTATTGGCCTAACCTTTATAGAGATGCATATGACTATGTGAGATCTTGTGACCAATGCCAAATACAAGTAAACATCTCGCAAAATCAAGAGCTCCCAATAACATTTATATTTGATGAATGGGGCATTGATTTCATAGGCCCCTTTGTGAGCTCATATGGTATGAAGTATATTTTGGTTATGGTTGATTATATTTCAAAGTGGATGAAAGCAATTGCGCTTCCAAAATGAAGGGAAGAGTGTGACTATAATTTTTAGGAAGAACATATTTTTCAGATCTGGTACACCAAGGGAAATCAGTAGTGATGAAGGTTTATATTTTTGCAATCATCTATTTATAGTCCTGCTAGAAAAATATGATGTGAAACATAGGGTGGAAATATTGTACCATATTCATTTAAGTGGGAAAGTTGAGATATCAAATTGAGAGATCAAATCCATTTTAGAAAAAACATAGAAATGCTAATAGCACAAACTGGGCTAGAAAGTCGGATGATGCATTATGGGTTTACCGGGCAGTATTCAAGACCCTTATTGGTGCTTCTCCATAGCATCTTGTGTATGGAAAGGCATGCCACTTGCTTTTTAAACTTAAACATAAGTCATAATGGGCATTGAAGAGATTAAATCTAGCGAGTAATGACGTGGTAAAGCTGAGGCTTAAGTAGTTGAACGAGATATATAAATTCTATCTTAGAGAATATAAAAGTTCAACTTTGTGCAAAGAGAAGTGAAGGCATACCATGATCAGAAGATAGAAAAAAGAGATTTCACTGCTGGTGATAAGGTTTCGTTGTTTGAGTCCAAGCTTAATTGTTTCTTGGATAGTTGAAGTCAAAATGGAGGGGTCGTATTAAGTGGTGATGATGTTTCCATATGGTGAGATTAAGATTGAAAATAGTGGTGGCCTAAAGTTTAAAATAAATATCCAAATGATAAAGCACTATCTCGGTGATGTTGAAGAGGTTAAGGTGGTATGTGATGTGGATCTTAATGGAGCCTGAGTAATCAGACACACCCAATTCGTGTCACGGCGTTAAATAAGGTGTTTCATGGGAGACAACTCATGGGTTAGTTTTGTTAAGTCTGAATAGCCTAGCCACAACTCAAAATGATGTTAAATCAAATGCTTCATGGGAGGCAACCCAAGAATTTTGTACTTGTTTGCACTTTTATTTATAGGGTAACATGTCTTGAAGTGTGTGGGGCATCACAGAGCAAAGACTGGACAAAAATATTTTTGTTGCTAAGGCCCAACGGAATACCCTACGAGTTGTAAAGAAACCCTATGAGTAGTAGTATGGGTCGTAGCCAAAGGATAACTCAAGGAAAACATCATTGGTAACTCAATAACTCTCAGAATGAGTCATAGCCTCTGGAAACGACACATCACCTTGAGTCATAGGGCATATTTAAGGCTACCTAGGTAAGTCCTCCAACCTATACCATACAGAGTAAGCCAAAGACTCATAGTAGTAGGATGAGTCATAGGGCCAAGTCGTTGTCGTTGAATGAATTTCGGTCCCAAATTTAAATTTTTGCTACCCGACCAATCTAAAATAAGATTTAAAACATTGAATCACACCGATCTGATTCTGTTTCATTTTCAAACAGGCGAAACTCTTTCCATCTTCCATAACCATCCCTCTTCCATTATTACCTCACTAATTGAGTACTAATCACCCAATAAAATCATAAAAATCTGAGTTTATTACTCACTTGCACAAGAAATCAAAATCTTAAGCGATTGTCTTTTCCTTCTTCTATCCAATTCCAACTTCATCACTCACATCAAAGTAAGTTGAATTTTGTTTTTTTTACTTTGCTTTGATGGTTGTTAGTGAATTATGTGGGTATCAACCCCTAGATTTAATTGATTGGAGTTGAATAGGGTAGAGACTTATATTTAGATCTCTTGTTTGGATTGAAATTCAGTAAGAACTATAGTGTTGGTGATTAGGTGCTTAATTATGAGTTTAAGTGAAATCTGAGGTGAATTCTCAGTAATCCCGATGATTCTAAAAATGTTTATAGGGTAATGATCATATTATTGGTTTGTATAATAGATACAAGTTGGGAAAACTATTTGGTTTAGAGACAACAAATTTGCAGTCACTACAACTCTCGTAATGACTCGTACCCTAAGTTAAGAAGTCGTTGCATGAGTCATAGTCACTGGAACTTTGGTCCAAATATGTAAAGTCCTTGAAAGTACTCAAAATGAGTCACCCAACAACTCTTAGGGTAACCCAACAAGTCGTAGGGTGTACTTGGATTGAGAATCTTATATTACCATTTGCAATAAGTGACCCAATGACTTACCTAATAATCCATAAGGTGACTCAATAATTTGTAGAGTGAATTTGTTGGGATAACAACCAATAATGAAAGAATTGATATTTGACCCTACGAATCATAGCTGCAGCAGTGACTCATTGTCAAGACTCGTAGGATTATGTTTCTAAAATTTCCATACCCTTTTAATGATCTTCCTTTACTAACATGTATTTACCCATAGGTACAATGACACCAAATAATGATATTCCAAAGGAAACAAAAAGGGGGCAAGCCGACTCCCAAGAAGCAATCAAAATTCACTCTACAACTTAAATATATTCCTTTAGAGGAGTTAAGTGGCTCAGTGGAGGAATACCAAATAACCACTCCAGTTAAGCCATGCCCTAGCTTTCCCAGGTTGTTCGATTAAGTCCTTATATGAAGAACGCAAGGGCTTCTCTTCTACACATACCTACTCCTTCCTAATTTGAAGATGAAGGAGAATCTAAATCCAAAAAAGAAGGTGGTTATGAGAGTGACTTTGGAAATGGAGAGGAGGCTACATCCAGTAGTTAATCCAAAGAAGCCGGTCTGGGTTCCAACTCACATGAGTCAACTAAGGATGAAGAAAAGGCTATTGTTGACAGTCCACCGCAACCTACTAAGTCTCTACCATCAGTTCAGTCTGGCCTTCAGGTTACAATTGCAGTGAACCCACTAGTGAATAAGTAGGGTATTTGATGTATGTAGAAGTTGTACAATAGGTACAATGTCATTTTCCTAACCATAGTCAAATCTCTCTATGACATCGCTTCATTATAACGACATTTTACTATAACGATCTGATTCTATCCAGAACCAATTGTTTATGATATATTTTACTTCTCTATAGCGACATTCTACCTATAATAACAATTATGTTTATTATAGTGGTAAACTCTTTATAAAATTACCTTTCTATAACAACATACTCAAATATTATGTAATAATATTTTGTAAGAAATATATTAAGTAAAAATTAAAATACTAAAATATTTATGGTAATCATCATTAATGTCATGCACACAGTAAAGTTCAAGTACAAATATCTGATTTAAAGGAAAAATTTATATTTATGTGCACATCAGTTATTTCATAACTTCACAAGGAAAATGCTATTAATATTTATCATTTTTATACTCATGCTCTTTCTAATTTTATATACTTTTGTTTATACCAAGAAAATAAATTTTGAACATCAAATGTTAGTATACATATATAATATCACCTCTCTATAGCTGAAATTTCTTAATAGACTTTGCCAGTATAGAGAGGTGTGACTGCTCATTGATGGTGAGAATTGAAGGTTTGGTTTCCAAATGTAACTTTAATTATGTTTTTGAAATTCAGAGAATGTGAATCCCCAAAATACTTTTAAAAAGTTCTAGATTATATTCCTTTTTGAAGAGATAAAATAAATTTTACTACATTAACTAATTAGAATATAAAGTGTACATAGGCAGACGATTTGGTCCCGAAGTATGTATACGTGTATTATACTATGTAGAAATGCAGTAAAGCAGGTGTCTCTTCATCGACATGGATGTTTACTCCGTGATTTAACTATATCACCTCTAATTAATTATTATATACCATTTACGTATTAAAAAATTAATAATATTTTATTAAAAAATAAATTTTTATGACATGTCTGCCTAAGTTGTTTCAACCATACGTGTTCGTCAACATATCTGCTTGCTCTGTGATTTTATTATATCACCTCAAATTAATTATTATATGTCATTTGCGTATTAAAAAAATAATCTTTAAAAAATAAAATAAACATTTATGACATATCTGCTTCAGTTGTTTCAACCGTACGTGTCCGTCAACATGCCTACTTACTTCATGATTTTACTACATCATCCCTAATTAATTATTATATTTCATTTATGTATTAAAAAATGAATAATATTTGATTCAAAAAGTAAAATAGACATTTATGACATGTCTGCTTCAGTTGTTTCAATAGTAATTTTACTATATCACCTATAATTAATTATTATAAATTGTCTAAATATTATAAAATTAATAATATTTAATAAAATAATTAAAATAGACATAAAATGATAAATTAACTCATGATGTTTTAAATTAACTTGACATCTTATATGAGACCCACTTAAAAAAATTCACAAGTATTTTTTATATTAATTTTGCTATATCACTTCTAATTAGTTATTATGAGTTATTTAAGACATGTTTGATTCACTACTTCAATCATGATATTTGGTTGATTATTGCGTATTAGAAAATTAATCATTCTTAATAGAAAAAGTAACGGCCAAAGTCATCGACAGGCACTCAAACTTGTTGCGAAAATTCACTTAGATCCCTCAACTAAGGCTTGTTCCTATCAGAGTTTAATGTCAAGTCTTGATCATAGGGCACAACTTGTTGCTTGAAGGCCCTTTGGTCTAAATTTTGCTTCTAAGGGAAAAGTTATAAAGCATCTCATAAATCAATATACAATGTGATGATGTCAACTCTTGCCCATGGGGCATAACTTGTTATTTGATGGTCCTTGGATTGAGTCGTAACTCTAAGACAAGAGTTATAGAGCATTTCATAAGTAAAAAAAATAATGTATTAGTGTTGACTCTTGCCCAATGTGCGTAACTTGTTTGAAAATTCTTGGGAAAAGTCGTGCCCCTAAGGCAAGAATTGTAGAAAATCTCATAAATTAAGACATAACGTGGTAGTGTCAATTCTTACCCGTGGGGCATAATTTGTTGTTTGAAAGTCCTTGAGCTAAGTCTTGCCTCTAAGGCAAGAGTTTTAGAACATCTCATAAATGAAGACATAACGGGGTAGTATCAACTCTTGCCTGCAAGGCATAATTTATTGCTTGAAAGTCCTTGAGCTAAGTATTTACTCTAAGACAAGAGTTGTAGAACATCTCATAAATAAAGATAACGTGGTAGTGTCAGCTCTTGTCCGTGGGGCATAATTTTTTCTTTGAAAGTCCTTGAGCTAAGTTTTGCCTCTACGGCAGGAGTTGTACAATATCTCATAAATAAAAATATTACTTGGTAGAGTCAACTCTTACCCCTAGGACATAATTTGTTGTTTGAAAGTCCTTGAGCTAAGTTTTGCCTCTAAGGTAAGAGTTATAGAACATCTCATAAATCAAAACATAACGTGATAGTGTCAACTCTTACCCATGAAACGTAACTTCTTGATTGTAAGTCTTAGTCTTGCCTCTAGTGTCAACTCTTATTCATGGGGCATAACTCGATTGGAAGAAATCGAAGAAAAGAAAAAAATAATAAAAATTGTGAAAAAAGAAGAGAATGAAGAAAAATAATGAAAAAGAAAAATAAATAAAATATAGAAGTCGAGTGAAGAAAAGAAAAAAATAAAGGTTGAGAAAAAACAAAAAAAGAGCCAAAAAAGTAAAGATTGAGAAGAAAAAAAAAAGAAAAAAGAAAAATTAAAAAATTAAGAAGGAGACAAAATAAAAAAATAAATAGAAGCTGAGAGGAGAAAAGAAAAAAAGTAAAGGTTGAGAAAAACTAAAAAGAAGAAAAAAGAAAAAAATAAAATCAAAGTAAAATAAGAGAAGATATTTTTAAAAAAAAAATAGAAGTTGAGAGGAAAAAGGAGGGGAAGTAGGGATTTAGAAAAACTAAAAAGAGAGAGAGAGAGAGAAAAGAAAAGATAAAAATTAAAGTAAAAGAAAAAATGGTCAAATACCCCCCCCCCCCACCCCCAACCTTTACTTTAAATCCCAACTACATACTTATACTTTGCGGGGTCCTATGACCTCCTTGAACTATTCAAAAATGAAATTATTGTCGCCCTGAACTATTTTAAAGTGAAATTATTATCTTCCCCCACCCCACCCCCGAAAACTGACAATCAATCATTTGGGATGTGGTGTGATGCATACACCAACAACATTTTTACACGTGTTTTTATCACTTTTTTCCACTTCATTACTTTTTTCCATTTACTTTTATTCATGTTCTTCCGCAATAATTTTTTCTCCATTCTTTTGTTCTTCTACTTTTTTTTTGTTCCTTTCTCTTCGTCTGAAGTTCTTCAATATCAAACCCCTGTGAGATCCCTTGTTAAATATTAAATTCAAAGTTGACTATTAAACCTAAAGTTTAGACTTTGTTAAGTATAATGTATAAACAACTCAAGTGGGCTTCACACATTTGCTCCAGGAACGAAAATTCTCATTTCTGTATTTGTTATGTGAGTTCAATTGCAAATTTGTTGTTCAATTGGAACTCAAGAATAACTATTTTTTTCAAGAAAGGTGATGTTGAGGAAGAACACAAATTGTTCGATGAAATGTCCCAAAAGAATGTAGGAATTGTATGATTTCTGGGTATGAAGAAATGGAATGTTAGATTAAGCTCAACAAATGTTTGATACAATGCCGAGCACAAATATCATTTTTCAATCTTGTTTCTTTTCTTTTTTTCATTTATCAACTATAAAAATTGATGTTGAATTTATGATTGTGAAAAAATTTGGTGTTGATTTTGATTATGGTGCTATTTGATTATTTCAATTTAAGGAAATGTGGATTTGAATGATGGTTTATGGTTTGAGATAGAAAATTCAACCGATGTAAAGCCAAAAGATTTCAAGACTCCACAAAATGTGTATAGAGCATTGTTGGAAGTTTATGTTTCATTTCATGAGAATGATGAGTATTGGTATGGTAATCGGTTAAAGAGTATGTAAGTTTGAATAATCTTAGTTTTTCGAGGAATGGAGTTTTTAGGGAGGTGATTGTTAGTTTGGATGAAATGGTAGTTGGTGTAGTTTGGTCGTTTACTTTGCTTTATATCGGAGGAGATGAGGAAGATGATAAATTATAATAATTAAAATTATATATATTTATGTAAAGAATAATTAAAATTATATATTTTTATGTAAAGAAAATATTAAAAATAAATTTTTGATATATATTTTCGTTCTCACTCTCTCAAAAGAGAGTGAAACACACACTCTTACCATGGCATCTTTCGAGAGTGTAATAATTTCACTTGTAAATAGTTTAGGGGGGTCATAGGACCCCCTCAAAGTATAATGTGTAGTTGAAATTTGGGGTAAAGGTTGGGGGGCATTGGTCATTTTCTCAAAGTAAAATAAAAAAGAGAAAGAAAAATAAAAGTTGAAAGATAAATAAGTATGGAGTTGTTTAGAAATATTTGAGATATTGAGAGGCAATTAGGTAATTGTGATATAAAAAAAGGAAAGGAGACTAGTTTTATAAGTCCATTCTTATAAGGGACAAAAAACAAGGTCACTTATTATAAGAGTCATTTATGTAGTTTACCCATTTTAAATTAACTTGACATATTATATGAGGTCCAACTAAATTTGTTTTTACAAGTATTTTTCATAGCAAGTTTCCTATATCACTTCTAATTAGCTATTATGAGTCAGTTAAGACATGTCTGCTTCGCTACTTCAATCGTTGTATTTGTTTGACTCTCGAAATTATATCAACATAAATTATATTGAAATAGAAAAAAAGTATTATAAATCCCAATAATTAAAATCTTAAATTATTTTTTAAATATAATTGACTATCAATGTCATAAAACTTTAGACAAAAATATAACTAACAACTTAAAATAGTAAATTGTAATACAAAAAAGTATTATAAATTACCATAAGTAACAACTTAAAATATCTAAAAATATATTAAAATATAATTAATTATCTAAATTATATTTATGTTACATAAATTGAAATAAAAAAAATAACATATATTGGGTCCTACCACGGCCCCTCGAATATCTAGTATGATAAAAGGGTTGCTTCTATTTAAGTGTGAAAATTCAAGCCGTTGAGAATAATACCTAAGGATCCTAGTAGTTTATTTGGTAATATATATTTTTAAAATCTTTTTATTACTCTTAGTATTCAAAGCATCAAATACACTTAGATAAAAAGTGAAATCATGATTTTTAATTTATACATTTTTAATCACAATTTTATTTTATTTATTCTGTTTTTGTAATGTATTATTTATACATGTTCAACAAATTTTTTAGTAAAAAACTAATTGTAAAATAATGTAATGAACTTAAAGCATTAAATTTAGTTTATTTGAATTTGGAAACTAGAAAGAACTTGACGTATTCTT
Organism: Capsicum baccatum var. pendulum; assembly: GCA_030864225.1. Lineage (NCBI taxonomy): Eukaryota > Viridiplantae > Streptophyta > Magnoliopsida > Solanales > Solanaceae > Capsicum > Capsicum baccatum. The sequence goes on from CM061552.1 coordinate 235,471,306, forward strand.
TACACTTTGAATATTAAAAAATACATATTTAATAAACAATGTAAATTCTATTACCGTGGGAAATAATTATTCCTTATTTCATATTTTTTTAATATTACAAAAAAATTTAAAAAATTGCTAGCCGGATATATTACTTTTACACAATGTCTGATAACTTCAGATTCATTACTTCATGATACGTAAGTTAATAGGTCGATTGTTATGTATCGTGGTCATAATTAATTCAGAATGCATAATGTAATTCATGATACATCATCTCATGTACAAGTTTTTTCAAATACAATACTTTTGGATACATAATTCTTTGAACACATTACTTTTTATATACACTAGCATTCATCCCTGCACGATGCGCGAAAAATATTAGAGAGAAAAAAATCTAAAAATTATTATTTTATTGGTTTGATCCATGAAAATTTTCTTTTACTTTATTAATTCTAAAGTTTAAACTATCTGATTCATGACCATTTATTAGTTGTTTATAAATACAAAAATTTTAGACATATAAACGATATGAAGTTTTTTTAATTAAGTTAGTAAATAAAATAACGGCAAAAAGTATAAACTCTTGATAATTAGTAATAATTTTGATTTTCTTTATCTAACTCAACGAAAGAAGAAGTCATAATGTGAATTTCAAGTCATACCTTTTAAACATGTCAAACACCCTTTCATACTGCGTATGAATAGACTTCTTTGAGATTACACAAAACAAAAGAAATACAATATCAATTCAACTATTTATTTGATCATATTTAATTATATTATATTTTATATATCAACGGTAATTTTATTTCTCAATCTAATATGCCCAATAATAAAAATAACTATTAATTTAAGGGAAATAATTATATAGGCATCAAATAAATTTTAAATATTATATTATTTTAATGTATTTAACCACTATTTCAACTATTAGTATTTTACTTTGCAAAAAAAAAGTATTTTATTTTGCCAGGACAGCGTTTTATTACTTTATCATCTCACTTGCTATATTATCATTACTAGTGTGGTTGCCCGGGCCCAGGAAATATTCAAAGACTGCACCAGAATGAAGTATACAGTATCAAAACTCAAAGCTTCTAAATGTACTTGCGTACTATAAATTTCGTTGATCTTACATAGTGAACACTGAAACTTCAGTAAATGAGATAAATTTTATGCAAATATACACGCCCATAAAGTAATTTGTAGGAAAACTAACATAAAGGACAGTTCTATCAAGAAGTTTCTATCTTCCACTTAAAGGACAGTTCCATAAAGTACCTTGGAGAAGCTAACATGTAATAACTTTGAACTTCCTAAATGGATCTTTATATAAGAATGTCAGCACATAAAAGACTTCATACTAAAGATAGGTTGTTCAAATGGAACATTAAGACATATCGGTCTTGTCCATTATGTGAAGTAGTTGCAGAGAATATGTCTTACCTGTTTTCAAACTATTAAGATTTTCAGATTACAGATGCAAAAATACCACGTACTACATTTACACGTCCACAAATTATCATCAGTGAACTGGTGTAACTCTACTAAACAAACTCTCTACATAATCTAAATTCAGCTTTTCTATAACTACACTGGCTAATGTAGAAGCTTGGAAGGATGTTGAAAAACAATGTGATGCAGTACATACACTTTTCTTTTCAACAAAAACTGCCAGCAGTTTTCGCGAGGTAACACTACCTCTGGTGTTGATCTGAATTTCAACACCTGTAGTGCTTGGCCTAGCACCATTTTTTGTTGGTGCACAAACTGCTAGATTTCAAAATATGAATTCATGTAGTTGTTGGTAGCAAAGTTGCATCTATTAGGAAAGACGAGCACACAATCAAAGATCCCGACAAGGTAGCACCGGAAAATACCCAAGACTCCTTACAACTTGAACCAAGAGAAGACAAACAAAAACAAGAAAAATAGAGTAATATACAGCAAACAAATCAACCAAATGAAACAAGACAAGGATAAAGGCAATCACACGAGACACAAGATTTACGTGGAAAACCCTTCAGTATGAAGAGTAAAAACCTACGGGACCAAAACCTCCACTATAATCACCAAAGAGTTACAATATTGTCCTCCAAAATGTCCACCAAACAAGTGCCAAACAATAAGAAATAATACATAAACTACAGCACCAAACACTAGAGAAATAAAGGAGTGAAAGCACAAAAAATGCAGCTACTGTTCGAGAATAAAGAACAGGAGATACAGGCCATCAAATCAAGCTCCAACAGTTCCTAATCAAAGATTGAGATGAGAGGAACAAGCAGTCCAAAAATCAGCTCAATCGGACAAGAAACGAAGCGGAAATCACAATTTGAAGTTGACAGTTGTGGCTGAAATTTAGGTACGAAAATCAGCTTTGTTTTCTCTCTTTGCTGCTGAAAACTCTCTTTTTTATGATGGTGAATAATACCTAAAAAGATCAATATATATGCCCTATAGTAATGGGCCTATGGGCAAAAGTGGGTTGGTCCAAATTGGGCTTCATTTTATCCACATAGAAAGGGACAAAGGCCCATGACCCAATAATTCTTCCCCTCCCAACTATGTGGAAGAGACCTCCATCCCGGGCGATCATGCAACAATCTTCAAAATTCCCTCTTGGCAAAGCTTTAGTCATCATGTCGGAACCATTATCATCCTTATGAATCTTCTCAAGTTCAAGCAACTTAGAATCCAACACATTCCGAATCCAATGGTATCTTACATCAATGTGTTTAGACCGACCATGAAATGTAGAATTCTTGCCAAAATGTATGGCACTTTGACTGTCGCGATGAAGCACATACCTCTTTTGAGCACAGCCAAGTTCCCCCAAGAATCTCTTCATCTAAAGCAATTCTTTACAAGCTTCAATGGCAGCAATAAGCTCAGCTTCTATAGTAGATAGAGTAACACATTTTTGCAACCTAGATTGCCAAGACTCAGCTCCCCCTGCAAAAGTATCCAAATACCCTGAAGTAGACTTACGAGTATCAACATCACCGGCCATATCTAAATCTGTATAACCATAAACAATAGGCTTCCCTGTACCAAAACACAAACTCGGACTAGAAGTGGCACAAAAATATCTCATAATCCACCTCATAGCATTCCAATGTTCTCTTTCCGGATTGGAAAGAAAACAACTAACAACACCAACAGCATGAGCAATATCTGGTCTTTTACAAACCATTGCATACATCAAACTACCAACAGCTGAAGCATAAGGAACTTTCTTCATATCTTCCTTCTCGTCATCACTGAAAGGACACTGCTTCATGCTCAACTTGAAGTGCATAGCTAAAGGTGTACTGAAAACCTTAGCCTTGCCCATGTTAAACCTTTGAAGTACTTTCTAAATGTACTTCTCTTATGATAACCACAACTTCTTGGCCTTTCTTTCACGGATAATCTGCATGCCAAGAATTTGCTTTATTGGTCCTAAGTCTTTCAGAGAAAAAGACTTACTCAACTCTTGCTTCAACTTTTGAATCCTGCAAGAATTATAACCAACAACAAGCATGTCATCAACATAAATTAACACAATAATAAAGTCACCATCAGAGAATTTTTGCACAAAAATACAATGGTCTGAAGTAGTCTTCTTGAAGCCCTGCTGACTTATAAAGGAACCAAACTTTCTGTATCACTGCCTAGGAGCTTGTTTCAAACCATACAAGCTCTTATTCACTTTGCAAATATAATTCTCTTTTCCCTTGAGTCAAAACCTTTGGGCTGCTCCATATAAATTTCTTCATCTAAGTCACCATGGAGAAAAGCAGTTTTAACATTCATTTGCTCAACTTCTAAATATATACTTACAGCTAAGCCTAGAACCACACGAATGGATGACATCTTCATAACCGAAGAAAATATCTCATCAAAATCAACTCTTTTTTTTTCTGGTTAAATCCCTTCACAACCAATCTAGCCTTGTACCGTGGAACTGGATTACCATTTTCATGCTTCATCTGAAAAACCCACCTATTTTTTAAAGCTTTTCTATCTTTGGGCAACTTAACCAAATCAAAGGTATAATTATCATGCAAAGATTTAATTTCATCTTCCATAACATCAAACCACTTTTCTTTTTCTTTACTTTTCATGGCCTCATAAGACTCTCAGGTTCTCCCCCATCAGTCAAGAGTACATACTTATTGGAAGAATAACGAGATGAAGGTATTCTCTCTCTAGTAGATCATCTGACAGAACTCTCAAGAACATCAAAAATTGGTTGCTGATCAACTTGCACTGGAGCTTCAACAACATCATACTGGTCATTCTGAACATGATCATCATCTTCATTATCAACTTGATTTTCATCATCATGAAGATTTTCTTCGGGAGTAGTAGTCAAAGGAATTGGATCAACATCAACTAGACTTTCACTACTCTGAGAATCAACCTTCTCTACTTTATCAAAATCTTCAATTGTTTGGTCTTTAAAGAATACAACATCACGGCTTCTAACAAGTATCTTCTCAACTAGATCACAGAAACGATTGTCAAATTCATCTTGACCATAACCAATGAAGATACACTGCCTAGTTTTAACATCCAACTTTGAACTTCATCCTTAGGAATATGCACAAAATATTTACACCCAAAGACTTTAAGATGATCATAAGAAACATTCTTACTAGACCAAACTTTGTCAGGGACATCATCATTCAACGCAACAGTGGAAGATAAATTAATAACATAAACATTCGTATTAAGTTCTTCTACCCAAAAGGAATCTAGAAGCTTAGCATCTGAAAGCATACATCTAACCCTCTTAACTAGTGTTCTGTCCATCCTCTCTACTAAGCCATTCAACTTAGGAGTCTTCGGAGGATTTTTCTAATGCCGAATACCCTGCTCTCTGCAATATCTATCAAAAGGACCAATATACTCACCACCATTATCTAAACGGATGTATTTCAATTTCTTCCCTGTCTGTCTTTCAACCAAGGCCTGAAAATTCTTGAACACATCAAGTACTTGATCCTAGGACTTCAAAGAAAATACCCAGAGTTTGCAAGAATGATCATCGATAAAAGTCACAAAGTAAAGTGCACCACCATAAGACCTTACTTTAAGAGGACCGCACAAATCAAAATGCACCAACTCCAGCAAATTAAACTTTCTTGAAGGTGGATGACTTTGAAAAGAATCTCTTTTCTGTTTACCGGCTAAGCAATGAACACACTTCAACTTTGCTTGTTTCACTCCATAAAGCAAATTTTTATTAGCCAAACTATCAATCCCTTTCTCACTTATATGACTCAACCTTCTATGCCATAACTCTAATGAAGTATCATTCTCCACCAAGTTTATCAAGCCTCTAGAAGTAAAGCCCTGAAATACGTACAAGTTAGACAACTTGTCACCTTGAGCCACAATCATCAAACCTCTAGTAAGCTTCCACTGGCTAGTATCAAGGGTGTTAACATAACCCTCATCATCAAGGTTCCCTACAGAAATCAAATTTAGGCGAACATCTAGAGCATGCTTGACATTATTGAGAACTAGTTTGGAACCATTGTAACTTTCCAAACAAATCGTGTCAATGCCAAGTACTTTAACTTCATCATTATTGCCCATTTTCAACATCCCAAAATTACCTGGAGTATAAGAAGAAAATAATTCCTTCTTTGGCGTAACATGAGAAGTAGCACCAGAATCCATAAACCAGCTAGACTCATCACAAATAAAATTAATGGCATTCTCACCACAAGCAACAAGAAGGTCAATATTAGCAACAACAGCAACACGATTTTCATTATCACCTTCTTTCTCTTGCCGTCTCATATCTCTCTTATGCTTGTAATAATATTTTATGATATGCCTCTTTTTGTTGCAATAGTCACATGTAACATTCTTGAATTTGGACCTTAACTTGCTTCTACTTTTATCTCTATCATTTGAATCTCTGGACTTATTTCTCCCCCTCTCTTCAGTAACCAAAACATCAGAGTGTGAAGATGAAGAAGATAAGTCCTGAGATATTCTTATCATCTCTTCATTCAAGATACCACTCTTAATATATTCCATAGTTATAATACCACCGGGAGCAGAATTAGTCAAAGAAACTCAAAGAGTTTCCCAAGAGTCAGGCAGAGTATTAAGAATCCAAAGTCCCTGAATTCTTCATCGAACTTTACACCCATTCCGGACAGCTGGTCAAGGACACCCTGAAAATCATTTATATGATCAGAAATAGGACTGCCCTCTTTATACCCGATATTCATCAATTACTTAAGCATGAAAAACTTGTTATTGCCAGTTTTCAAAGTGTAAAGTGTCTCAAGCATGTCCCACAAACTTCTAGCATGTGTCTCATTCACAATATGATTTCTAACATTATCTTCAACTCATTGTCTGATATAGCCACAAACCTGTAAGTGCTCAAATTCCTAATTCTCATCTATCATGGATTCAGGTTTAGTAGATGCAAACACAGGTAGATATCTTTTCTTGACAAATAGAAGATCTTTCATCTTGCCTTTCCAAGTATGATAGTTAATACCACTAAAACACACCATCTTGCTCATATTTTCCTCCATCATTTAAATCAACAATCAATAACAAACAATGCTCTAATACCACTTTGTTGGGAAAGACGAGCACACAATTAAAGAGCCCAATAGGCTAGCAGCGGAAAATACCCAAGAATAAATTTTACCTTTCAACTTGAACCAAGAGGAGACAAACAAACTCAAGCAAAATAGAGTAATATACAACAAATAAATCAACCAAATAAAACAAGACAAGAATAAAGACAATCACATGAGACACAAGATTTACGTGAAAAACCCTTTAGTGTGAAGAGTAAAAAACCACGGGACCAAAATCTCCACTATAATCGCCAAAGAGTTGGACAAATTGGACAAGAAACGAAGCAGAAATCACAATTTGAAGTTGACAGTTGTGGCTGAAATTTAGGTGCAAAAATCAGTTTTGTTTTTGTCTCTTGGCTGCTGAAAACTCTCTTTCTGTGATGGTGAATAAGACCTAAAAACATCAATATATATTCCCCATAGTAATGGGCCTATGGGCAAAAATGGGTTGGTCCAAATTTAGATTCATTTTATCCACATAGGAAGGGAAAAAGGCCCATGACCCAACAATATCTGTGCATTCACTGCAAAAATGAAAGGGACCTATGTAAGCATGGATTGGGTGAAAATTGAGAGTTTGTTGATATTTATTACCTTTGTGAGGCACAATTAACCACAACATTGGCTTTCTTATTCATATTATAAATCTTGGTATCTTTTATTTAAACATATACACTTTTATGGAGGAAAGATGGGAAAGAAAAAAGAAAGGACTGCCTGTATATGTCCTCATTTATACCTTTCCTTGATCACTGAAGGCGATGGCAGAGGCTCTGCATATGAAGGATTCTATTTCAAAATTAGTAAGCAAGATTATGAAAGTTCATAACTATACTTTGTTGTACAAAACTTGGTAAGCTTAAAAGAGGGAAAAATTGATACTCTGAGTTATCTCTTTGTAATTGATCTGCTCCTATGCTAACAATTCACAGATACAATCAAGAGAACCAGCTTTTGTAGCCAAATAAAGTGATGTACTCCTTGGGAAACTATTTTTGTGCAAATTAAAAGAAAAACTGCTATAAGTACAAAATTTCTATGAAAGCACAAATAATGAAAAATGAAAGTTAAAAGTTGGATGAGATAATAATCACTATCTACCAGTAGAAGTCAAAGCTAGAGAACCATTGTCGAGTAAAATATGAACACATTTAGGCCGTCTTTGATAGGCTGCTAAGTGTAAAGGTCTTGCTCCTTTACCATCTTTAACTTTTACAAACCAACCATATCTCCTAAAAGTGTAATTCCAACATAATGACTTAGAACAAATTGATAAATATACATCATAGAAATAAGAAACAAAAAAGTGAATTCTCAAAGAGGTATACCAAGAAGACACAATATGTGATATCTGAAAAGCACAAAGAATTGTCTTGAGACAATCAGAGTACCCATAAAAGGTAACATATTCCAGGCATGGTCTCTTATTCAGCGCATCAAACATCAAAACCTGACTATATTTCAATAGTTAAACCTATAAATTTTGCAGAGAACAACTGGCAGTTCAACATACTTTCCATGTACTTTGCGTGAAACTCCGATCCATTGCTCGCCTCAAAATGACTTGGTAGAGGATCAAAAGAAAAGGCCAGTAAATGCAACAGCTAAATAGGATTTGCTAGCGCAAGAAACTCCCCGTAAAATTGACTTCTTGGATAGTTCCCAGGCAGTACCTGACACCTCTGATCCAAATCAACAAATAGAGACTCCTATATTTTGGGGTGTACAATAGCCAAATACTTGTTGAAATAGAAGTTCCTAAAACTACAAGTTGGGAGGATTCTCAGAAGTTCCATTGGATTTATTGCTTTTATGTCCCTATACTATGCAAAACACTTGCAGCAGTGTTGGTTTGGCTGGAGCAGTGATGATAAGCTTACATCCATGTAAAATGTCTCGTGATAGAATCCCTGGATCATTTTTTGGTTCACATAAGATTCCAATGTGTATTTTGCTGCAATGTCCCAGTGAGCAGAACACATCAAAGACAGAAGCAAACTACTAATTAAAAATAGTAAATTTATGGCAATATCTACAGCAGACATGAACCAGTCATTAAGGATGAAAAGAGGTTTCCATACTCCTTCTTCAAAAAGAAATGATGCCAAACTGGAACTGGGAGCAAAGCACGATATAGCAGTAAAAGATATTCCACCAAAGTTAAAAGTTGACCATGTAACTAAAATGACTTCTTAAAAAGTTTTTTTTTCATCTATTTATACTCAGACATAGCACAGAGGTGTTGAATTTTGTTTGATAATTCTCAAAAATTCCTAGATACATGTTGTATTACATGCTAAATTTCTTAAAATTGTAGTCGTATTTGGTGATTTCTGTGAATATATGGACAATTTTAAGAATCTAGTTAGGGATTTATTATCTATTGTTGTTTGGAGTATTTGATTCGAGAGGCCACTATTTGAAACATTTTTGGTCCTACTATTCTTGTAATACATCAGCAGAAGACATTAGAAAACCATTGCCGCCTAGCGGACCAAAGTATCTATCAGGGAAATCAAAGAAAAAGAAGTCAACTCCATGATATTATTTCGAACTACTCACACATCAGAATGCAGACACTAAGGAACAGATTTCTAATTAGGATAACTTCAAAGGAACACACCGTTGACCATGATCATGAAGATGGCATGCCAAAAAAGAGGTATGTCCTTTAGTGGAAACATCAACAATGAAGACAAAAGATCGTTATTTCAGTACCACCAATAAAACCCAAGTACATTACCATTGATAGAAGACATATGCCGACCAGAACAAGAAGAAGAAGATCAATAATTTTATTCCTAATTAGTAAGAGAAAAGTACTGAGCAGAAAGAGTAATCAGCAAATTAGTTGTTGAGGATTGGTGTTAAGAAGGCATTGTACATCACCTTAAGTGCAGTCTGCTTCTTTATAATATCATTTGACTTAAACATGACAGCAATAATAAAAATTATAACAAAAAACACCTGTAAGTTTATGCATAAATCAAAGAGCAAGCTTTAGAAATACTAACTTATGGAAAGCATGGTAAAGCGCAGTAACACTCAAACAAGCAAAACAAAAAATTGATAGCCATCGTAACTTTTAATAGAAAAAATACTAGAATGTAGATACCAGCATTACAATATTCTAAAAACAATAGCAGTGAAAAGGTTCATTAAGTACAAACTGTGGAAAATAGTTTCAAGTGAAAACCTCTTTGTTACACAAAGGGGAAGCTGAATACCTTACAAATGCTTCTGGATTTAAACAATCAACAAAAGAAAAGAGAACAGAATAATTTGTTCAATTCACCGGGCAGTGTAACGCCCTGAAAATCTATCCTGAGATGTCACACGGTGCTTAGGACCACAAGTGATCCCAAGCTAACCCTTTCTACAGGTATAATTAATAAGAACTGAATAAATATGTATAAATAACTGAGTTTACTGTGCAAAAACATAAAAATGATGGAATCAATGAAATAACAATATTGATACAACTTTTACATTCTGATAAATTCTGAAAAGAGGGTCAGAAATTACAAAACTAACTCTAACTGATGTCTATGAAGCCTCTACTATACTGACTTTAGATAGCTGGGACGCAACTCCAAATACCCCTAATCAATAGATATGAGTAAGAAAGTAAATTACATAAATGACATCTAACTAAAGTCCCCAAAAAAGGAGAACTCATCATCTACTGGCTGGAATCTGCAATTATCTGTATATAGTATGCGTGCTCCAACTCGTACCTGCATTATGAGATAATATAGCATATAGACGTATATGTGGATCAGTACTTTGAGGATGTACCGAGTATATGAGGGTGAAATACATAAGTAAAACATCATCTCATCATCATAATTTGTAAAACAATGCATGCTAAATGTAAATGACTCAATACTAAAATCTAAAATCATGAATAATAAATCATGCTTTATAAATCTAGTGAGTCATAACATTTAGTTCTAAAAGTTGTGCTTGTATTCTCTCTTTAAATCATATTGCCTGAGTGTAGAAATGACTCACTCTTAAATCTAAAATCTGTAGCTAATATCTTTCTGTAAAGCATAATTTGAGTATAACTTGTGAGCCTTCACACTTAGTTTTCTAAAAAAAATTTTGTAGATCTTTTACTTTAGCTATCAGGGGAAAATATTTTAATAAGGTTTCTGTAAGGGAAAATACTTTATCTTAAGGGCTTAGAAATCTGAAAACTTATTCTGCATGGGAGATTATTCTAACTGACATAAACCATGTGATCATTCATGGAGTCCAACGTTCTTATCCCTCTAAGGAGGAATCCTCACATTGGGGAGAGGAGTTATACTCTTGCCAGGGAGTCTAACCTATCTAAATGATCATATATCTATCATCCACGTAGAAGTGGGAAAAATCTAAATCCTACGTAGGCACGTAGTTTTTGGGTATGGAATCATAGTAACATACCCATCTCGGTGCTAAATACTACTCTCATTAAATTCGTATTCTCATTCTTATCGAAATCCACTTCTAAAATAGTATAATGGTTGATAATAAAAAACAACAGTATATCTGTAAAGCTAAATATGTAATATGAATCTGTAAAGTGGATTTCATATCTATTCTGGGACCAAAAGATCAAATCTTTATCAATAATCTGAAAAGAATCTAGTCATAAAGTGCTCATAGCACAATCAATCTTGAAATAACAATCTTTAATTGGGGCTTAATGACCCATGCATCAAACTCATGTTAAAACATCATAATATTCATGCTTGGTAATGTAAACATTTATAAATCAACTTAAAATCTGGAAATTCCTGCAATATGAATAAAAATATAAGCATAAACTGCAACTCAACTCTTAAATCACTTGAAATCTCATAATCTTATAAATAGCAATATTGGGTATAAACCATAACTTCAATTTCATGGGAAATAACATAAAATTTAGTAAAATTTGTACTTAAAATAAGTTTTGGGCACAAGGATAAAGGATTATCCTTGTTGAAAAACCCCCACATACCTTGATTGAAGATTAGTTGAAGAAACTTGATTTATTGATTCCTATTTGAGTTCTTGGAGATTAGTTCTTGATTATCTTACCTTGGGAATCCTCAATTCGGAACTTTCTTGGAGAATCTATGGAGGTTTTTCTTTAATTTCTTGGAGAAGAAGCTCTTGAGTTCTAGGGTTTTATGTTCAGAGAAAATTGATAAAATAAGCATAAAGTGCTTAGAATAGGCTTAAATCTTACGTTTGGATGGATTGGGGCCTTAGGAATTTACCAAAATACCCCTTTTAATATTTTTCTGATTTGGGTGGCCACCGCGACGTGCCACTATCATGGTGGCTTACTGGAATTTGGACAATTGGGAACTGGGCAGACTCCGCGACGCGCCACCATCACGGTGCCCTATAGTTTTTCCATTTTGGCCACTGCGTTGGGCTACTAAATTTTTAAAATGCATAATTTGGACCTCTGTGCGATGTGCCAATATCGTGAAGGTTCACTGGAATTGACAATTATGAAACTGTCCTTAACCGCGATGCGGTGGTTGCTCAGTTAGGACACTATCAACTTAAAAATGCTCTAACTCCTTAACCGAGTATCGGATTTGGGAGAGTTTAGTATCGATGGAAAGCTTATTCAATTTTCCACACAATAGAAAGTCTAATTCTGGAAAATACTACATGAAATAAAAGGTATTCATCTTTGAAGAAAATCTTTAACATTCTAGGGACGGTTTTAAGCTAGGAAAAGTGAGGGGTGTTATAATATCTCCTCCTTGGGAACATTCGTCCTCGAATGTGGATAATTAGCTGAAAATACTGAGGAATCTCAGGCTTTAGGCTATCATGCAAAACTGAAATAAACTGTATGACTGAATCTCAACATAGTGAGCTATTGAACTGATCTCTGAGTGCATGAATTCTCATGAAAATAGCTATATGGATGAGATAAAAACGAGAGCATCAACTTATGAGTAGTTATTACTTTAGGCTGGTTCAGATTTTGTGAGAAAAAAATGAGAGGTTTAAGATATGAAAACTCCATGAAAAACTCAGGTCATTACAACATCTCTCCCTTGGGATCATTCGTCTCCGAATGATACTGATTTGGTTGTAATACTAGGTAAAGGCTGAGATGATACGCAGGATACTTACGAAATGAATCATGAATTCATATTTGAATCTCAAACTGATGCATTATGCATATACTAGTTGAATACTCAATTTACATGGATGCGAATAAACTACCTCTTGAAATGGCCATACTCATGAAATTTCAGGTAGTAATACTAGACTAAATTGAAAGTTGGAAAACTATGAAAATTTGTCGATCGAACTATTAAGCCAGATTGCTAGCTATAAGAACTGAATTGTACCAAAGGCTATACTCAAATGGAGTATTTCTCCAACACTCTTCTAAGAAATTACTAACGTTATTAGGGAGTAAAGAACTTTGGACATTATCTGAACAAAACATTTGAATAAGAAATCACAACATTGCTACCACTCTATAGCATGGAACATAGACCCATAAATCATAAGCTAGGATAGAATTACCAGGCCTTAGGCAATGCAACGTCTTACTTTCAAGCTTTGCAACACTTCTCAAACACTTCCTCAACTATAATATTCCCCTCAAATACCATACTCGCTTGATTAAACTTATAATTCTCACATGGACATTGATAAATCCTTTTACTAAAGTCTAAACAAACTAGATTCTCTCATTGTGGTCAAGCCTAACGCGGAATCACAAGGTACTGCACCTAACACCATAATACTAGTCTGAACTATGAATTCAATACTCCAAGCATTGTTATAACTACTCACTCTAGGATGATTCTTCTTATCACTTTAATAACTAAATTTAACCTCTTACTAGAAATTCATTAATGCATAACACACCTATCCTCTTATATACCCACATGACATTCAAGCCTATCTTCATAACCACACATCTGCTTCTAAAGAAATACCCATAAGAGTACATTTCTTATATTCTCTAATACCTCTATCAATAACAACTTTCATGTACTAATCTCAGGAGGAAACGTATAGAAATATTCTCATCTACCCAATTCATACACAAAAAGCTTCACCTCAATATTTCTTCGTTTATAGCATACAACCATCTTTCCCAATATAACAAATTTACTCTTTCCCATCTGCACAACTGTTCATCATCATTATCTTGACCTAAGGAAAGGTCAAAAAAAGGATGGGAATACCAGGGCCTAAAACATGAAGGGATACCAAGCATAACTTAACACTTTATCGAGGCCTGGGGAAAAGAGTGCTCATAACATGGATTCATTAAAGAGATCAAATCGGAGGACATACATGATATAAATCTGGACTTTGATTGATCGTTAAGAGTGTTGCACAAGTACTGGAATTGAACATACTATAAAGTATGAGTACATGATTCATGAGCCGTATGACCTGAATTTGGAGTTCATAACTTATGGAATGTGATTCTAACTGTTGTATGAACTGGAACTCCTCTTATTAGGAGCTGGGAAAGTACATAACTCTCTATTATAAGCATGAACATGAATTATGGTCATGGAACTAACACTTAAGGTATGAGTAGATGTCAGAGTAATTGAAGTATAAATACCGAAATAAGAATGGGTTAGGCATCATCTTCACTTACTGATGTTCTATAACATACTGGCATCACTACTAGAATCTGAGAGCTTGACTTGGTTACTCATTATGTCATCTCCCCTTTAGCTTTAAGCAATCATTCTAAGTCTGAGGAACCCCTTACTAAACTCTAAGTTGGACTACGCTCACTGCACTCTAGAGTCTGGAACATAACAATACACGTAAATAACAAACTTACTCTGAAAGACTACACCTGAAAGTGTAAAACCCACTTCTAATACTTCCTTCCATGGTACAAATCTATCTTTATACAACCCCACTAATCATCATATGATATCTAGAATGCTTAATAACTTAGAATCTTTGTGTGTATCACCATATCCTAAGTTCACACTATTTAGAGCTTCAACTCTTATTTCTATTCGCTCATTCTTCAAGGTTTCAAACCTAGATTCTAACACTAAACACGGATGTCTTCAACCTTTAATAAACCATACTTCTTCCATCATAGCCTACTAATATCGAATCTTTAAACTTATATCTCTAAACCATGAGAATTCAACATCATATCAATAGGGCTCAACATCACCAATCGAAACTCCTTAACTTAGCTATTTAAAACACCATATACCATCTAACTAGTCTTTTTCCACTTAGCAACTAAACGGTACAACCAACTATACAAAACACGTAATAACCTTAGAGAATAAAGCAACCCCATATCACCTTGGGCATACTTATTCATCCTTCATACAATATCATACTTAATTACGAATTAAAATGGACTTAAACTCTTGCATTTACTGTTCAAGCCTACTAGATCACTTCCATGTAACTAGCATCACTAACCAAGAAAATCATTACATCCAACTCGATGACCAACAACTATTCAAAATTAATATCTAGTGCTAAGCATGATTTTCGAACCCACCTTACATACTATTCTCACTTAGAAGCTATAAAATAAAACATCAAGAAACACTAGTCCACTAGAACTTCATAATAACAGTGTCCAGTCAAAATCACATGACCTATCTTATTATAATCCATTAGCATGTACTACTTCTACACATCACTACTATTTACCCATCTATACACCTAAATTATGATCATAGCTCTATAGGTTTCAGCTAAACTCCTTTTTGTAACCTCAAGGAAAGCCCAAATTAATGATACTAAACCACCAAACACTTCATTAATATCCTACACTTTTCTAACATAACAAATATAATTAATAACTCCTTGCGTACATCAAGCAAATAACAATTCTCCTTAACTAATAAATCCTTCTCTACCTTTATTAAACTAACACACAAGGAACTATCACCTCAACACATCTCGACAACATACCTGAGTTTATCTCTATACTTTCCATCAATCATCATTCCCACTTTTCTTGTCACTACTCTTCTATACCCATACTTCCAACTATAATAAGGTTCTACTATTCATAAATCATAATACTGAAGTTCATAATATCCTCCGAATACACACTTTATTTAACAATTTAGGTTTATACTATCTCTTCTCCTGAGAACTATCTGAATACATATCTAATTCTATCCCAACTGAACAACTCATAACGATAAGATCATAAACTTTCAACTCAAGGAACTTAACACACTAGGGAGCTCCTCTCAAACTCTTTGTGTGACTTTTAAAACTTCTGCTAGCAAATCTGAGAGCATTATCTGGGGAGGAACTAGAACTTGCTAATTATATTATCTCAACAATAAGTCATAGATGAGGAATTTCAGGGTAACACATGAATAAATAGGAGATTTTAAGAGAACAGCATTACTGCACGATCTAGAGTACAAAAGAAAGAAAACTTTTCTTCAATGCCTTGTAGCCTCTCGAAGAAAAGTACAAATATCTCTATTCCGTTCTGCAAGACTCTACTAGACATGGCTTCACAGACATCCTAGCACATTTGTAATTTGTGCTCTGATACCAAATTTGTAATGCCCCTAATATCTATCCCGAGATGTCACACGGTGCTTAGGACCACAAGTGATCCCAAGCTAACCCTTCTACTGGTATAACTCATAAGCACTGAATAAATATGTATAAATGACTAAGTTTACTATGCAGAAACATAAAAATGATGGAATCTATGAAATTATAATATTGATACAACTTTTACATTCTGATAAAGTTTGAAAAGAGGGACTAAAATTACATAACTGTGTCTAACTAACATCTATGAAGCCTCTACTATACTGACTATAGATAGTTGGGATGCGACTCCAAATACCTCTAATCAATACATATGAGTAAGAAAGTAAAGTTCATAAATGACATCTTACTAAAGTCCCCAAAGTAGGAGGACTCATTATTTGCTGGTTGTATCTGCAACTGCCTTAATACGTTATGCGTTCTACAACTCGTACCTATATTATGAGACAATGTAGAACATAGACGTATATATGGATCAGTACTTTGAGGATGTACTGAGTATATGGAAGTGAAATGCATAAGTAAATCATCATCTCATCATCATAATTTGTAAAACAATGCATGCTAAATGTAAATGACTCACATAAGCTGGAGTATTTGAAATACTAAAATCTAAAATCATGAATAATAAATTATGCTTTATAGATCTAGTGAGTCATAACATTTAGTTCTAAAAGTTATACTTGTATTCTCTCTTTAAATCATGTTGCCTGAGTGTAGAAATGACTCAATCTTAAATCTAAAATCTGAAAGTTGAAATCTGTAGCTAATATCTTTCTATAAAGGATAATTTGAGTAAAACTTGTTAGCCTTCACACTTAGTTTTCTAAAAGCTTTTCTGTAGATCTTTTACTTTACCTATCAGGGGAAAATACTTTAATAAGCTTTCTATAAGGAAAAATACTTTATCTTAAGGGTTTAGAAATATAAAAACATATTCTGCATGGGAGATTCTTCTAACCAACATAAACCATAAGATCATTCATGGAGTCTAATATTCTTGTCCCCCTAAGGAGGAATCCTTACGTTGGAGAGAGAAGTCATGCTCTTGCTAGGGAGTATAACCTATCTAACTGATCACATATCTATCATCCACGTAGAAGTGGGAACAATCTAAATCCTACATTGGCGTGTAGTTTTGGGGTATGAAACTATAGTAACGTACCCATATCGGTATTAAATACTACTCCCATTAAAGTTGTATGCTCATTCTGTTGGAAATTCACTTCTAAAATAGTATAATGGTTTATAATGAAAACCAACTGCATATCTGTAAATCTAAATCTATAACCTAAATCTGCAAAGTGGATTTCATATCTATTCTGGGACCAAAAGGTCAAATCTTTATCAATAATCTGAAAAGAATCTAGTCATAAAGTGCTCATAGAACAATCAATCTTGAAATAAAAATCTTTAATTAGGGCTTAATGAACCATGCATCAAACTCATGTTAAAACGTCATAATATTCATGCTTGGTAATATAAACATTTATAAATCAACTTAAAACATGGAAATTCCTGCAATATGCATGAAAATATAAGCATAAACATGCAACTCAACTCTTAAATCACTTGAAATCTCATACTCTTATAAATAGCAATATTGGGTATAAACCCTAACTTCAATTTCATGTGAAATCACATAAAATTCAGTAAAATTTGTACTTAAAATAAGTTTGGAAATAAGGATGAAAGGATTATCCTTGTTGAAAAACCCCCACATACCTTGATTGAAGATTAGTTGAAGAAACTTGATCTATTGATTCCAATTTGAGTTCTTGGAGATGAGTTCTTGATTATCTTGTCTTGGAAATCCTCAATTTGGAGCTTTCTTGGAGAATTTATGGAGGATTTTTTATTTCTTGGAGAAAAAGCTCTTGAGTTCTAGGGTTCTGTTTTGAGAGAAACTTGATGAAATAAGCATAAAGTGCTTAGAATAGGCTTAAATCTTATGTTTAGACGGATTAGGGCCTTGGGGATTTACAAAAATACCCCTATTAAACTTCTAAGTGGAACTGGAAAACGTAATATTTTTCTGATTTGGGTGGCTACCGCGATGTACCACTATCGCGATGGCTTACTGGAATTTGGACAATTAGGAATTGGGCAGACTCCGCAACGCGCCACCATCATGGTGCCCTATAGTTTTGCCATTTAGGCCATTGGCACGACGCGCCAGTATTGCGTTGGTCTACTGGATTTTGACAATTGGGAATTTGAACCTCTTCGCTATGCACTAATACCGCGAAGGTCCACTGGAATTGAAAATTATGAAATTGTCCTTCACTGTGATGCGGTGGTTGCTCAAGTGGGACACTGTCAATTTAAAAATGCTCTAAATCCTCAATCGAGTATTAGATATGGACGAATTTGGTATCGATGGAAAGCTTATTCAATTTGCCATGCAATAGAAAGTCTACATCTGGAAAATATCGCATGAAATAAAAGGTATTCATATTTAAAGTAAATCTTTGACATGCTAGGAATCATTTTAAGCTAGAAAAAAGTGCGGATTGTTACAGGCAGTTTGTTGTATATCATATCTTTGATAAGAAGACTCCTTATTATTAACACCAGAACCATCTGGAAATACCGAAAATCTGTGTCCCCATTCACCTGCTGAGGAACCCCATCTCCTATGCCTCTATCACTCGATTGACTCTCCAATACTCTAACTGAAGCTGCAGATACCGACCTTGAAATTGGCCTCCCAAAAACTTCATTTTGCCCATCCGCTTCCCATAAAGTTCCAACTAGCAATATAGTACCAACTTTATCATGTTTCTGATCATCAACACCAATAATTCTAATTGAAACTTCCCCAAAACCACCCGCTAAAGCTAGTGTTGCCCCAACTTCATCCACCCGGGGCTGAAATTGATCACGAACTCCACTATTTATCAAATTATCCAATTCTGAATGACTTGATATTGTCCTTAAAATCCCAGAATATTCCAACAAGGTCGATAATGGGGAACACAATAAATTAGCAGCAGATAATTGTACTCTATGCCTTCCAATTATAAAGATGTCATGTCTAATTTTTCCTAGAATATAATATCACATCACAACCTAACCTTTTAAGTGAACTTCAACTTCCAGCATGGTAAAAGGAAGAACTAAATGGGTATAGCATTGCAGCTATTAAGTGATCAAATCCATTAAAAATTGTTATCTATGATTAAAAAGACAAATATTGATTTGATGCTTCATGTCAGAATTAGTTTAACTCTTGCATAATACTACATTACTCTAGAGGCTCTAGACTATGCCACCCTAATTTCTTAAACCATATCAATGAATTCCAAGAAACTTATGCTCCCAACAATTGTACCACATTATATATAAACACACATTCCACCACTCTTTACTGGAAACAATAAGACGCCAGTAATTCGATCACAAAGTAAAAATTATATTGACCATTTCTAAAATTCAAATTGCAAAGAACACTCGCTACTGAACACGTACTATAACAAAAAAGATCAACTGGTGATGATACAACACTTATGACTTAGCAGAATCTTGAACCCTACCACGACTTCATGTATGATGCAATTACTTTGCCAAACCATAATAACGTATAGACAGGGAGAAGGCAAGGCATCTGTACTATTGAACTTCACACAAAATTGAACCTGCGGTAAACTAATATATGTGGGCTCATTAAAATTGCACATCAGGATATACACCAACAGGCATAACAGTAATGAAAGAATATTTTGCTGTCAAATACCTATGTCCTTAAATTCGGGTAAGCTAATTAAAGGCTTGTATATATTCCCAGGCTCCCAACAATAAAAGGGGAGACTATGTTGTCTTTTGATAATAGTTGGATATTTTAGTAATATAATTTAAACCAGACAATACATACTAACTACATTCTAATGAGATAGTAATATAATTTAGACCAAACAATACATACTAACTACATTTTCATGAACTAAGTTAGATTATAAAATAGGATTATCAAGTTGTGCGTTGCTAGACAAAAACAAATTTAAAATGCACAAGCTTACACAACTATCAAGTTGTGCACTACTGGACAAAAAAACATTTACAATGCACAAGACTACAGTGCGGTGCTAGATAAAATCAGATTTACAATAAATAATACTACAGGATTCTGAAGTTGCGTGCTACTGGACAAAAAGACATTTACAATGTGCAAGTTTAAGGCTAAACATTGTAAACACCAATAGTCCTATATATTATAACTATTAAGTACTGATCCACAAGCATCTGGTCCATCAAAAGCTTGGCATGTAGAAGCGAACAAAAAACATATATACGAGGCAGGCACATAGTCGAGCAAACTCTGATAAAAAGGTGAATTTATTAGTAGTATCAAGTGTAAATAAGTAACATAGATAGAAGAGAAAATTGATTTTGATCCAATTTTAAAAGGTGATGTTAAAGTTTACTAACCTTTACTTTATCTTAGCTGGAGTGATTGGCTCAGTACCCTCTCTTTTACCGGAAGAGACATTCTTTTTTGATGGAGTTGCGCACTTAAGTTGTTGTCTCTTGCTAGATAAGCTACATCCAATAGTTAGCATTTTTGGTTCATCTGGATTTTGTTCATACCAGCATAAGAAGATCATGCAATTAGTTTTGCTAGGATTATTGGATGATTTTCAATTTTTTCAACTAGCTCCCTTCCATCAATCTCAACAAAGTCTTCCCATAAAGTGAAAATATGATGGTGCATACTGTAAGAAATAAATAATTAGTAATATAATGATGCAAATAAATGTTAACAATTTGGTAGAAATAAAATTTCAATAAGTTAGATATTACACACACTCTAAATCAACATTTACATACTACAATCGATATTTAGATATTACACCCACTCTAAATCAATAAGCATGACATTTTAATCTTGTTGTGATATTAATAGAAAATCATCTAGTCTAGATATCGGAACTCGAATATTAATTAACTTACTTTGCATCCATGATAACGATTTGTCGGCATCTATTTTCATGGATGCCAACGACACTAATAGTACTACAACTCACGGCAACAGCGAGCATAGCTGTTTATAAAAATATTTTAGATAATATTTTATAAAATAACATCCGAGTATAGCTTCAAATATATGTAAAGTATTGCTTACCAAATTCTACATGTTGTGGTTCTTGCTCTAAATTTGCCAAATATATTGCGTTTAATCTTGTTGGAACTGGCAATGGTGGATCATCTGTGTTGTCTTCTTTGATTTGTTCAACAACAGTCTGTCTAAAACCCACTCAAATGTATTGACGGGAAGTTCATAGGGCAGTGGTGCTCTAACTTTTGTAGTTGATATCAAGTATGTTCCAAAAGGAGTGAGCTTGTTTTGATATTTATCTATGTCGTCCCCATACAGAACAATCGTAATTTGTTCTTCCTACATTTGCAAATGTTAAATTATTCAATAGTCTAAATTACAAAATTATGGGCTACCCTATAATATACCGACTACAAACATGTTAATAGAAGGTAAAATAAATGAAATTAAAAAACATAGTACAAATAAAAGGGTAAAAAATTTAAGGAGTACATTGAATAAAAAATTATCGTCTCATCTTGTGCAATTGCGATTTGAAACCATGTTCACCCATCCTTACTCTTTATTTCTCTTGGTTTTTTCAATAAGTTCGACTTTACAAGCCCACTCTTTTGTTTTCGGGGATATCCTACTAATATTAAGTTTGTATTCCATATCCTATAATAGATACTGCATAAGAGAAGAAGAGGAAAAAAATATATGGTTAGTATTATATTGAACAATAAAAATAAATAAAGGAAAAATTAAACAAAAAAAGATAAAGCAATACGTGTTTATGTTATGTTAGTTTGCAAAATAGCGTTTTGAATGATTTCATCGTAAACTACACTATATGTTAAGTGATCGTCATGATTATCAACTATTGGGGGTCGAATCAATATTTTTACATATTTTGAACTTTTTGCTCTTGATAAAGCAACATAAAGTTGACCATGTGAAACGACAGGCTCTCGCAAATAAATTTTAACAAAATCTAATGTTTGACCTTGTGCTTTATTAATGGTCATAGAAAAACATAATCGTATAGGAAATTGGGTCCATTTAAAAGGAACAGGCATTTTTTCATCTTGAGATGCTATTAACGGTATTCTTGGAATAAAGACATGTGTATCTTTGAAGTCACCAGATGAGATCTTAGCACTTATAATATATGTTTTAAATTCATAACAAGTTAATCGTGTACCATTACATAAATCCTTACATGGATTTAAATTTTTTAATAATATTATTGAACAATTCTCTTTCAAAGACAACTTATATGGTTGCAAACTAGCAGGATTAAGAGTATGTAACAAGTCCTCAAATTGTGCTTGATCATTAGGTTCAATGGTTTCATCAATACCAATGAATATTTTTGATAGTCCTGTAAATTTAGTTATAAGCATGTCATTTATTTCATTTATAAAATTATTTTTTGTTTTGTCAAAATGATGCGTGAATCTGTGGAAGATGATGTTGACAAAAATGTGTACATATTTGGATATGTCATTGTAAACAATTTATCTAATGATTCCTTTTCAGTTGTGAAGGGAATAATAAAATATTTTGGAATTTCAATCTTATTTGCAAAATTAACTTTTTTCTGTCCATTTGCTATTCTCATTAAATAATCACACAATGAAGGATCTGTTTTTGCTCACATATTTTTGAACAAGTGTAATCTTTCAAGTTCTTCCCAAATGTCCGAATATAATAAAAGTTTGTTGATGAAATCTTCTTTTTGTCATTTCTAATGACAGCAAGCGTTTGTCTAAAATCACCTCTAAAAATGACTACTTTTCCACCAAAACGTATATTTGTATTCGTAAGATCTTTTAATAGCAAGTCAAAAGCTTCAATTAATTTCTTTTTGGCCATTGACACTTCATACCAGACAATTAATTTTACATCTCTAATTAAGCATGCAAGTGCACTTTGTTTGCTAATATTGTAACTAAAAGTGTCATCAACATTGATGAGAACTTTAAAGCGTGAATGTGCAGTTCATCCACCAGGAAGAATTGAAACAGCAACACTGGAAGTAGCTGTCGCCAATGCTATATAAATTTTCGATCGTATAGTTGCAAGTAAAACACGATATAAGAATGTTTTTCTATTCCTCCTGGGCCATCAATAAAAATGCCCCAGCTCTATGTGAGAATATTCTCTCCATAATAATGTTATACACCTTAAATTAATCTTTATTTAGCTTTTTATATATTAAAGTATCTTCTTCATTAACAATGATTGTTCTCTCAAAATAAACTTCCTTTGTTTCTTTTGTTGTTTTGGAAGGACTGATTATTTCTTGCACAAGATTATATTCATTTATGTATAAAATATAATATGTCATTAATATGATTTAGAACGTGAAATTAAATCTCTTTTCTTCCAATATTTGGTATTAGCTTGAAATCTTTAGACATGGGTTCTTCAAATTGTTCCCACAATTCTTTAGAATTCACTAGATTATAATATACTAATAATGTTGCAAACAAAATCCTTAAACTATGTGGCATTAGATAACTTGTTGCTTCTTACATGCATCCAATCAAATCATTATTAGAATGTAAAAGACCTTACTTTTCAATAGATTCTCTAAAAGTACTACATAGTTGTCCATTAACGGTTCGTAAATCTTTATAAAATTTTGGACCTCTAACATTCATTAGAAATAATCTTAGGTAATAGCATTCTCCTTCTGTAGGATGACATGTTAAAACACGTCTAATTGTACGTCTTTTTTACATGACCACATTTTATCTTTGGCAGACCATACAAAATATTTGGGAAATTCACGATACAGCAAATTAAGTTCTATATTATCTTTATTAGCAATATTTATATGAAAGAATTTATTAAGCATGGTTCTTCTGATCATCAGATTGTTTAAAATCGAGTGTATATTAGCATTGTTTCTAAATGAAACAAATTATTTTCCTTTAAGATGAACTTGAAGGGAACATACACTTGGTGGCATTTCACAAATCGAAAAACCAAACAAGCGTCATGTAGCTTCTGGTGGTGATACCCATCTAGCAGATTGATATTCTTTTATTTCATCTATTTCTATATTTTTCTCATTAACATGAATAAAAAAGGCAATTTTATCATGTCCTTTACAAATATATTTATAAAGATATTTAACAACTATAATGTCGGAGCATACTTCAACACTCATATGGCAATCAATTTTTTCAAGAAAAAATGGATTGTATGGAACAACACAAGAATTGTTCAAGTAGTGTCCTCATATTTTTACTGCTACACCTGTATTTCATCTTTTATAAATTGGATAAGAATCAACTCCTTTCAAGGTATGATTTGCAAAGCTTTTTGGATAGTTAAATTTGCAACAACCATATTTCTTCATGCAAGGACTTGTAGGATTAATATTGTCATAAGGACCATGCATCATGTGTTTAAGAACACGTGAATATAAATATGGTTTTGCATCTTTTTCAGGTATTTTAGCATTAAAAATATTATCATAATATTCCGGCGTTAGAAGCTTGTGTTCAACAGTTGGTATAATAAGAAAATGAGCATGATGTAAGCCTCGCTTTTGAAACTCTACAGTATATATAAAGGCTATGACTTTTCCAAAAATAGTTTAAGGATATCTATTTTTAGCTCTTCTATTTTTTCTCTAAACACTCTACTAATCAGGTCTATTTATGTGCTTCATTCACAGATGCTAAATGTTTCTTTATTTTAGGCCAAGATGGGTTACATGACATGTTTATAAATAAATCAGACTTACCAAAATATTGAACTAATGCAATAACATCCATGTATCATTGATGCATATCTCTAGGCCCACCAATAAAAAAATTTGAAAGAAATCTTCTTTTTTCAATATTAGAAGCATCTCTTTCATCCAATCTCAAAATATCAATAACTCCTTGAAATACATCCATTCTGAACAAATCTTGATTACATGAATAAAAATCCAATCGTTGAGTTTCAAGTTTTATATATTCATCAATGGTATATTGTTGAAATATTCTTCCCGTGTGTAAAATTTTATCTCCCTCATCATCTCTCATTTGTAGATTATAGCAATAATATTCACGAACAGATACTGTATTTCATTTTTGCTTTCCTTTATCTAGAATATCATATTCCATTTCAAGATATCCGTCGCGAGAACAAACATTTCATATATTTGGTATCTCATCAATTTCAAAAGTTTTAGGATGTCTACAAACATTTTCTGTCCCACAAACTTTTTTAATACCACAATGCCACCCACTTTGACCATATGGAAATAACAATGGATATTGTAAGGCATCATAGCATCCGTAATAATAATTTACACTTTTTGTATAATTACTGCGAGTATATATTTGAATATGAGGTGCCGGAATAGAATTCCCATCATTTTCCTTAACCCATATTGTTACAATATCAGATAAGCTAATATACTCGTTGGTCTAAACTTGAGTCACATATAAGAGAAATATGGATTATTTGGTAACATAGCCATTAGTTTCTTCAATACTGATTCATGAACTTTATTGGAACAAGCCATCCTATATGCTAGCTCGTTATTATTATCATAGAAGTACAATTGTAGATTTTTTGGTTTTCCATTTTTTGGATACAAATCATTTATAAAATGATACATTTGTCCTTGAACTTTGAAAGTGTATACACCACAATCTCTTTTCGCCAACTTTTTATCATACTTTGCACCAAGTGATGTAAATGCAAATAGATTATTATAGGTCCTTATGTATGTTTGAAAGTGTAGGGATTCTTCATCTTCTCCAAAATATAAATTTCGTAATTTCATTGGCATTTTATATGAAGTCAACTTAACAGTACCATTGGCACAACAAAATCTAGGTGGTTCATATTGAAATCTCTTTGCAGAACAAAATTTACATTTTGGTACTTTTTTTAGTGAAACATAATTTGATTAAGGATATTGATCAAATACATTTGAAGTTGAACCTAGAATAAAAAAAAGACTAATATTAACCAACACTCATAAACCATTGGAATAACTAATACAAGATTACGTACTCACCTTTTTCGTATGTTTATGGTACCATTTCAATTGGTCGGGAGGAAGTATTTTCAAAAAGTCGACATCTCTTTGATTCTTGATATTTAGATTTACGGTGCACCAATAAAGCTTGTTTTTCTTCACTTGTCAAGTTATTGTATTTTTCACATTGCTTGATGTTTCTATTTATTATTGAAAGAGATCATTTATTTATTTTTTCACGATCCATCAGAATCTATTCTTCCAATAGATATCGATCAAATTATGTTCAAACTATATTCTATCACCATTAAGAGCACATAAGTTCAATATAAGAAACACATTAATATATAAGAATAAAATATATATCATAGGGAATACACTTGTGATAAACATAAACTCTACTTCACATATAGAAAAATAAATTATGCTAAACTTATATACTTACATATACAATGCTAAATACTTCTCTGAAAGGCCTTTGTTATTTCTTTCGTTTTGTTCCTCCAAAAGAAAAAGTAGCAGTTTTTGAAATATAAAATAACTTACATCAAATATAGTAGTCAAACACCCAATAGAAAAATTAAAAATTCTATCACGATGAAAATCCTAACAATCCAATGCAATCTGTTCACAGAAAATCTACACAGGACAACAAATTCAGTCACTCATATCAAGTATGTCTCATTTTTTCATTTTCCTTCCATCAGAAATTTCAACAATGTTTCCTAAAGATTCATAAATAAAATATTTTGATGGAAAGGTTGCGTACAATACACCCTTATGATTCAGCTTTCCCCAAAGTACAAAACTCAAGAACTTTACAACCACAAAATTCTCAACACCTTGATTAAAGGAGAAGAATTAACCAATGTGTAAATTATTTGATTGTATACTCAAAAAATAATTAGCACCTCATGATTCAAGATTTATAATTTAAAAACAAATAATTTTTAATCTTTAATTTATGCGCAAAATAAATAAAAACTTACCCCGGTAAGATAAACACCTAATAGAAAAAATAAAAAATCTATCACATTTACAAATTCAATTTGTACGAATAATACTCAAAACAACAAAAGCCAATAGATCCCTAAGAATACCTATGCGGGAAGGGGGGAGTGGAGAATACCATATATTAACTCAAACATTATTTAAGAAGAAACACAGGGTAGGAAGGAAAATGTAGCGAAACTGGCGGATAAAATTGACATGAAAATTGAAAAAATTGAATGAGCTGCAAATGTGAAAGTGTATCCAAAAATGAAAATCCATTAGTCTATTTTTAAAAGAAAAATGCTGAAGCGGACTGGAGCTGTGCACTTTATTTGGGGACTGCAACTAGCTATCATAGCCTGAATGAAGATCCACAAAATGCAGGACCAAAACTCTAAGGTTTCAGCTTTGCAAGCATCGATGGTGGTAAGATTATCTATCGGGAACAAAACCTGAACCAACAACTCCTGAAGTAAAAATAAGGGATCAAGCCAAGGTGGCAATTTCTCAAGTTTAACTGGCATCCCATGCCTCCTGTTTATGGCTCTGGTCTGGTCAAAAGCGGTGGAAACAACAAGGCCTAGGATTTTTTCCAACTTTAGACCTTTTTGTTTCTACTGTCATTGACCTTATTAGAACCACAAATAGAAGGCATGGGATGCAAGTTAGACTTCAGAAATTGGCGCCTTGTCTTCCCTTATTTTTACTTATGAAGTTGTTGGTTCAGGTTTCATTCTTAACTAAAAATCTTACCAATACTCTGTGCTCGCCAAGTTGTTTCCTTAGAATTCTGGTCCTGCACTTTGTGGGTCTTCATTGAGGCCTCGCTCGCTAGTCATAGTCCTTAGTAAATTGTCCAACTCCAGTCCTCTTGAGCATTTTTCTTTTTCAAGAACGAATGACAGATTTTAATATTTGCATACACTTCCATATTTAAATCTCATTCAGTTTTTTCATCTCTCAAGTCAATTTCATTGGCCAGATTCGCTAGAAGTTTCTTACTTGTTTCCCTATGTTTTCTCTTAAATAAAATCTAAGATGATATATGGTCTTCTCTACCTCTCGCTTCCAGTGTAGGTATTTTCTCAAGCACCTTCTGCTATATAATAATCTCCTCGAGCAACCCATCTATATAAATTTGGACCAGGGGAATTTCTATTGTTTTTCTGTTCTTGTTTGCTACAATGTGAGGCTTAGGAGGCCTTTCAAAAGTCCATTGCACCATTAAAATTGATCCAATCACTAACGAATATTTACACTACCGCCAAAAAACTTAAACCTTTCTCCAAACTTGACACATAAACATGAGCAAAACCATCATTAAATTGGAACAGGGTAATGACACTATCAGCTTAGAACCCTTCGTCCTTATCAGTTTGAACCTACCAAACTAAACTGTAAAATACAAGATCTTGTTTGAAGGATCAATGTCTAATCGGTAAGAAACTTTATTCACAAGATAATTATACTTTATGTGTGTCTGTCATGATAGCCTGATCAATAATACATAACTCCCACGTATAAAAGTGGATGTATTCATCTGCATTCACCTTATTTTTCCTACCCCATCAATGTCAGACAATGTTTATTCATCTGTACACATCTGATGGCTATTAAAAAATAGGTGAACAATCCTGACTTTTTGTCTAACATATTCAAAACAACTAATGAACCAAATTTCCCATCTGTTGCAACTGATGAATCATCAGTTAGGAAAAATCAAAATATCTCCTCCAACAGATGATCTATCTATCATAATAGATAATCCATATATTGTAATATAGGTCTCATCTATTGCACATACAGACCATCTATTACAACAGATGGTACATCATTCAAAACAATTGATGAATCAAATTCCCTATCTATTGCAACTGATGAATCAGTGTTAGAAGAAATCAAAATATCTTCTCTAATATATATTCCATCTATCGCAACAAATAATCCATATATTGTAATAGATGTCTCATCTATTGCACATATAGACCATCTATTGCAACAGATGGTAAATCTATTGCGATAGTAGGTTATCTATTGTGACAGCTGGACGATCTGTTATAATAGCTCAATAATAATGGTTGTTATTAAGTCTCAAACCATTTTGAAAAGGTAAGAAGTTTGAATGTAAAATAAAAAGTGACGACTTTTCATAGAAAACAAAAAGACAGCAATTTGAATGTAATTAATACAACAGAGCTGAACCGTCGTGCCTTTTGCCCTAACACATTCAAATTCAATCCTCTATAAACAGGTTCCTCTTTAATCTTTATTCTACTCCATTTTATTTATTTCTTACATTTTCTTTTTTCTTATTACATCTTCAACAACTTCTATTCAAAGAGCATGTTCCTTTCACATTGAGGTAAGTTTTTGCTTGTGTAAATCTATCAGTTGGTAGTATATGTTGTATTATATTTAGACTCTTTTCTTTACTTTGGTGTCTACTTTTTTTGTCAATTCATGCGTGTTCTAGATATGGTTGATCCTATTTGGGACATTGTTATTCTGCGCGACATCATGCAGGAATTTTAAAGGAAGGTTAACAAACTACAGAGGGAATTAGTCGTCCTGAGACCAAGAATGTTCAGAGAGATGTAGAGGCTGATGATGGCCCTGCTGCTGGTGTTTGATTGACCAACTGGCAATAATAATGATGCAGATGATAATAATAATAATAATAATTAGAATGTGTCTTTTCTTTTGGAGCATGTATTTTAAGTTTTCTATATCAGATCTATACCTAATGTATTTTATTTTTTGTTAAATAAAAATTTAATTTTTTGTCGACTTTGGTTTTTTAATTCGTATTCAATTTTTATTTTGTCTATTTCTTCTTCTAAACATACATGTGAACATGTTGACGGTTAGAGGTAAGGAGTAATTTTGAATCTAGTAGCAATAGCAATTTTGCCTTTTGCGTTCTTTCAACAAATAGACCATGTGTTGGAATAGATTGGTTATCGGTTGGGTTTCTGTCAATAGATTATCCATCTGTTGCGATAGATTTGTCATCTATTGGAGAAAAACATTCTAGTTTGATGAACTATATTGTGTTCTTCCAGCTAATGTCCATCTGTTGAAAGTAATTGTGGTCTATTGTATTTAGTTCATGTTTTGCCTATTTTTATTGATGCACGAGTTATTAAAAAGGATATTTTATATATAATAAATGATAACATTATATTCACAGCAATGTGTTAAATATATAAAAGTCCACAACAAACAATAACACAAGTTTTTGTAATTACAACAATTATAGTGGATTACGATCCGAGCATGTAGTTCTTTTGTGGCCAGCGCACTTACATAGGGAGCACATATTTCTTATTGATGGAAATGATTCTCCGATTCCGTGCCTCCTCTTATATGGCTTAATTTCCAGTTTGATAGTGCTTGGGTCAATATATGGAGGAGTTATTAATCTCCCCAAAAGCTCTACAGGAACAACCCAAGATTCTTCGAGAGGCACCAGAGTAATATGTCCACCATATGTCATTGTATATTTTTCCACTGAATAATATGGAGAGGAGTGCTCATAAATTTTAGGTCCATATTCTTCATCGTATTGAGCTCGAAGCGCTGCTATAGCATGTGGACAAGGTATTTTGTCCAAATCAAAAACTCTGCATGTACAAGATCTTATTTGAAAATCGACCATGGCAACATCACCATGATCGGTAATACTGTATTTGTAATCTTCTATTTGATCAGATAATAACCTATTCCCCAGACTATTGTTCGTTGATATTATTTTCTCCATTTTTAGAGCAAATGGGGTTCCTGCATCCTCGAACTGCATACGTCTTTCATTGAAAAATTGATCATACTTCTTGTTTATTATTTCAAACAGGGCCTTGATGGGATATTCTCTTTCATCTCTAAATAATGAATTCACTGATTCATCTATGTTTGACGTCATAATACTGTACCTATACAAAAGAATCACTTAGTACGACATCATACTAAATTTGTAACTCAAACAAGACATTAAATTCATAAGAATGTACCTATTTGTTAGACAGAATGCCTGAATCCATCTCTTAAAACTGACACATACGAGATGTTCTACTTCCTAGGGATGCATATCCATTATTTAATTGAAATGGTCTAAAAACACCTCTTTACTATATGTTTTAGCTACTCTATAAAAAAAGGGTCACGGCCCTTTCATTGTGAAAGTTGGTCTGAATGTTCTCTCCAAGATGCCTGATGCAACAACCAAAGTAAGCTGAAGTAAAGAAAATTGAACCCATCTTTGGAATACTTGGATGCCTATCCGAAACAAAATATAACTTTTAGGTATCTTTGACCCAGCTTTGCAGTTGTTCAAAACAAATCCATAAGAGGCATCACATTCTTTGCCCACTACACAAAAAGCGACAAGAAAGATGTGATTCTCCTCATCCTGCACCACCACCACTAGTTGAACTCCATTATACCTTCTCTTCAAGAAGGTACCGTTGACGGCTATCCCTTTTCTCAAATGTCAAAAACCTTGAATCCACGCACCATAGGATATAAAAGTACTTAAACCTTCCATTTTCATCAACATATAATGCCGTCTTACTTTCGGGAATTATGGTCTTAAGCATGTAACGGTAGGCATCCAGGACTGTAGACTCATGCTCGTGTGTCCCCCTAACCAAGTCCTTGTAAATCCCCATGGATGTATATATCTTCCAATTACTGACTAGGACACCCAATTCTATAAGGAGTTGATTGGCTACAACCCTTGTAGAAGGGCCTTCGCTATTAGGAAAACTATTCTTGAAATATTCATCGAGGACCTTTGGTATGGCGTGAGGATTTTGGCCCGAGATGTACTCTAAACCACATGTGTGATACTTTTCATGTTTCTGAATTACGAATCTGTCAGAACTTAATTACTTCACTTCTCTCAACCACCATTTGTAGTCCGGATTAGCACATCTGTAGAAAAAGACATTGCTCGAATTAATCACTTTCTTTATTCTAAAATCTTTTTTCAAGTAAGAAATAAACAAAGTAGTATATAGATTTTTCTTATCCTTGAATGACATTCCATTGAAAAAACTGGTCCCATCGTCTTGAAGATTTCTAGACTGTGTCGATCGAGAAGAACTGTCCGCTGTATTGGTTGCATCAATGGGCGTAGGTGTTTGATCATCATCTGGAATATTCATATCTAGATCATCAAACCTATCATCAAAGATGTCTTATTATTGTTGTTCTTCTATATTCTTGTTCTCATTCTCTATCATTTTTCAGCCACGTACACCCTTAACATTGGCTTAGATGAATCACTAAGATAAACACACAATCAAACCTGATCGATTATCTTGAAAGGCAGTACCCTCTGATTTTCAAAGGAGTTGTGCATGTAGCTGATGATGAGTTCTTCCAGTTGATAATTCAGTCCACAAAAGATGATGATTAAGTTCACAAAATCATCATACAAAATATCACTTTAGATTGTCATAGTTATCGTCTTTAGCATTTTACCCTTCTTCCAACGCTATATATATTGATTGCTCTTCTCTATATATTGACCATGACAATCCACCCCAATTGTTATTGATCCCTCAATTAGTATAACACCTTGAGCCTATACCCAGGATGCTACACGATGGTTGTGACCTCGAAGGACCACAACCTAACCCATGACTGATATCTGTAACTGAGTACTAAATAATATACTGTAAAAGAAATACAAAATAGTAGGCTAAAATGCCATAAGGCTTAAAAATCTGAAATACAGAGAAAAACATAACATCTAATAGTATCTGTAAAAATGTAACTGTCTGAACATCTAGTTTAAAAACCCTCTAAACTAAAGTGTCTAAAAGTGGAGTTGATAGGACAATCCCCCAAATAACTCCATCTACTGAAATACTGAGTCTAATGAAATAATGAAATGAAAGAATATCCATGAATGATGAGGGCTCACTGCTATGTCTACTGCTGCTAACTGAATCTGAACAGCTAAGGGTGCTATGGAGCTCGTGCTTCTGAACCTATAGTATAAGACACCATAGCGCAAGAGAAAAGTATGCGTCAGTATGTGGGAATGTACTGGTATGCTAAGTAAAGTAAGGCTGAATGTAAGGGTTCATATGCATGAACTATAACTGACTGAATAACATGAACATGGCTTTGTGGGAATACATGCATTAATACATAAACTGTAACTGAAATCATAAGTATTCTAAATTCTGAGTTTACTAATAACATGGATTACTTCTAACTGATATACTATTTATTGAGTGATTGTTTCTGACAGTCTTGATTATGATGGAACTAGCTGAGTTCTGTACTGAGTTGAGTGACTATATATGACAGTCCTACAATCTGTAGAACTATTTGAGTTCTATTCTAAAGACTGAGACTGAGAATGTGGGAGGTAGTCATCTAATCAACATGCCCCGGGTAAGGTAACATAACTAAGATGGGGTCCAATCTGTAACCCCAATTGGAAGGGTCTTAATACTACGCCACTGGTAAGGACAAGATATGAGTCACCCTCATCTGGCAGGTACCCTAATGAGAACAACGGGACCCTCAACTGACAGGTTAAGACACTTCATCAACCCTCAACTGTCAGGTTTAATGTATCAACCTACGTTGTCTATGTAGTTCTGGAACGCAAAGATTGTTTCTAAGAATCACACCCTCTATTAAAAGGTAAGTTCCCATCCTTGGGTTCACTCGGTGCTGAATCCTACTACTATCTGAATAGATACTGAACTGATTCTGAGCTAAACTGGACTAGGTTCGCTGAGTTTCATTGACTGATGGAATACTACTAAATTATGCTAACCGACTGAATTTACTGAGGATTTAACTGATTACTGAATAGGACTAGGCTGATTACTGACACTGGCTCTAGGCATAGAGCTAAATTGCCAGGTATTAAATACCCCCAGGACTCGATAGCATGGATAACATTAAGACATAACAATAGTCAACCATTCATAATACACTCAATGCGGCATTTCATCAAGCACTTGAAAGTCATAAACTTAAACATAGATAAGAATGCATAATAGTGTGTCATGATTCATTCACTAAGGCTTTTCATCAAACACTTAGCATGCATTCAACTTGAACATGAATAGGGATCTCTTCTCAACATGATATAATGGCACTATTTCTTTCGCATAGACATTTTATCAAACATATGGTAAGCATGCTTTGGTCACACAACAACCAATACATCTAATTATCATGGATACATCAATCAACTTGTCAATTGAAGGGTTTATCATGAATATTATGCAAATCCTCACATACTAGGATTAATTCTTGTAATTTATAGTTTAAAACATGAATCAAAACCCAACAACAACATGAACATGAACTTCAATTCAATTAAATCATAAACATTCATAAATACATAATCTTTGAATTGAAAGGGGATTCTTGAGCTTCATGGGTAAAAGGGACCCATGAATCAACACCAAACATAACTTAGAACGTGGATCCTTAAAGTTCTTGGAGAAATTCTTGAGCTTTGTTCGTGAATTTTGAAACTAGGGTTCCTTGCTTTTGAGAGAGAATGATGAACTTTGGGGAAACTTGAGTGAATAATGAGATATTTAGGTCATCTAGGGATTAATTTCATATTTGGGGCTGATATGGGTCATGTGAAAAGTCTATGATTCCCCTGGAATTTAAAATCTCGTAACTAGAATGTGAACTAAAGCCTCACCATGATGCGGTGGGGTGGACATCACTATGTTCACTACGACGCAGCCTAATCGAGGCGAGCTACTGGATTATGACATTTGTTAATTAGAGCCTAACCACGATGCAGCCTAGTCGCGGTGAGCTACTAGAATTGGACAATTTCCAAATTGACTATCATCGCGACGCGATGGATGGATCATCGCTATACTCACCGCGATGTGGTCTTATAGTGGTGAGCTACTATTTTTGAAATTTGAATTTGATTCAATCATAGTCCAAAAATTCTGAAACTTACTTGATACATGCCGTTTTCATCCCTGATTATGACTCAACTTAGAAATTAACTTTTCGATGTTGGGAAGGTCATAAATGAATTCACCAAAGTACGAAGGGCTTTGAAAAGGCTAAGTCCTAATACCTAGCTGAAATTTTCTAACTTCGGGACCCTTCAATAAGCTTTAAAGGCTAAGTTAAGCTTAAGATTTTGTGATTTCTTACAATTAGTAGTACCTAAATAAATTCATTTGTTAAAAAAAGTTAATAGTGATTTCAGAGTGCCGTACATGAATCCCAACAGATGTATAATCTGTTGCAACAGGTAAGTGATCAGTCACAATAGATTACTTACTTGTAGAGATTCATGTTACGCTTCTGAAGCTCATTTCAATAGATGAGTCATTTGTTGTAACAGGTAAATCATATGTTGCAATAGACTATATATCTATTGCAACAGATGAAGCGCCTATTGGGATAGATGTTGCAGTACTAAGGAACCTTTAAAGTTGATTCCAACAGATGAGTGATATGCTGCAATAAATTATTAACCTGTTGTGATAGATGACTTACCTGTTACAAAAGACAATGCGTCTATTGGAATCGAGTTCTAGCTCTATTGCAATAGGTTACTAATCTTTTACAACAGATATTTATCCAGTTGCAACAGATGACACTTCTGTTGGAATCGAGTTCAGGTTCTATTGCAACAGGATACTAATCTATTGCAACAGATATTTGTCCTATTGCAACAGATGACCCATCTGTTCGAATCATGTTACGGCACTATAGAACCACAAATATGAAACCAACATATAAATCTTCTGTTACAACAAATGGCTTATCTGTCGCAACAGATGATTGATCTATTTAAATAGATGACTTATGTTGCATTCATTTTTGCGTGCTATCTATTGTTGAAAAATAACACAATAGAAGTTACCCAAATGACAAATTCAACGAAAAATAATAAATTGACTTACCAAAGTCTCCTATGAAGTAATGCCAAAGTGGAAAGTGATGTACAAAATAAAATTTGACCTAAGAAATTGGTCAAATAGCAGTAGCAACAGTAACAACAATAATAAAATGGTCAACAAGAAGAAGATGAAGATGATAATGAAGTATAAGATGATGATAATAAAGCAGAAGATGATGAATAAAGCAGTAGAAATGATGAACAACAAAAATCACTAAGAGAGAGAAAACAACAATAGATGAGAAGAGAGAGAAATGCACTTTTTTCTCTATTTTTTGTTATATTAACTGACATTTAGATCGAAGTATAAATTTAAAAACTTGTGGGTTATTTTCAAATTTCTCCAACTTTATTAATCCATAATAAAGTAATTGTCACTTCCACTCAATTATTAAGACTTGAATCACCTACATCTTATTTTCAAACTCTTTTGTCAGCTCAAAGCCCCTAGTGTCCTTAAATGGAGCTACTTTGGGGGAAGAAGGCAAAATTATAAATTCACATGGGTTGGTGCAGGCAAAGATGGACATGCCATGCCACGTTGACAAAGATATGTTACTAGATGACACTATTAATATAATAAATAAAACTATTATAAGTACCCACGCAATGCGCGGAATATTTCTTTATAAAAGTATTGTTAAAAATATTCTTATTCATTTGAAATAATTAAATCAATTTTTTAAAAATAATTATTGTATCATTACATATTTTAAAATTGATTATGAAACATTAATTATAATTTTTAATAGTGAAATTATAATTAATTGTTAATATATAACCGCAGTCGCGACTACTTTAGATATTTTGATATGAAAAAGAATGAAATTAATATTTTTATCATATTTTGTTGCTGGCTTTCAAAAATAATAGGTATAAAATATTAAATAACTTTTTATTTTGTAGTTGGACTTTTATATTTATACTTTTGACCAATATGTTACATTCTTTATCTTTCATTTCAAACTTAAATTTTTTAATAACAATTCAAAATCAACAACTAATTGCACTAAGAAAAACTCGTTTGTATCAAATTTCAAAAAATTTTATTCCAAATTTCAACTTTTACTCCCTCGGTTGAAAAGTTATGCACATACAATTTATAAGATTGCTCGTTAATAAAAAAATAAATATTATTTTCTACGGCATTTCCTACCCCACCCCCCACCTCGGCCCACATCCCTATTTTTTTTTGTAAGAAAATAATTTTACCCTATCTGGTCACCCCCACTATATCCAAGCACCCCACCTACCCCGTACCCCCTACATCCCTCACCTGGCCCACCCCAACCCAATTGACCCACCTTGATCCCTTGCCTCCTCCCCCTCCTCCAACCATAATATTAAACACTCTATAACTATTTATGCTTATTATTTTGTATATATATTCAAATGCTTTAAGAAAAATATTTTTTTCTTACATATAGAACATAAAAAAATAAGTAAGTAACAATTTATTTTTTTAAAATAATATTTTTTCAAAAAAAAAAAAATCACACCAAACACCCAGATAGTAAACTATTTCATACTATCAAGAAAAATCATTCAATTAATCAACAAAAAACCTTTAAGAAACAGAAGGTAAATAAAAAAACCCAACGGGTAAACAAATTATTATATTAATGATTAAAAACTTCTTTCACTTATTGACACACATCTTTGTATTCCTTTATCCATATTTTATTCCTTCTTAATTGACTTGTCAATATCAATAGGTTAATTGAATAATTTACCATAATATGAGTAATAAGTTAATATATCTAATCATAAAGAAACAAAAATAATAATAGATCAAAATGACAAATCTTGCAATTTGATACAACTAAATAGAATCACAAAAATTCAAAAGTTGATAGAGTTTCTCTTTCATCTCATTTGTGAATTTTACTTAGAGTTTATTTCAATATTTCTCTCTGAGTTATGTGATGAATATATCATTATGTTAGATCTGGCTCCTTTTCATTTTCCTTCTCTCCAATTTTTTCAAGTTATTGAAGACACATGTCATAATTTAAAATTAATGATTGAAATAATTAGTTAAATCAAAATTCTAACCATAGTTATCCACTTTCATATATTTAGTTATATTTGTTCCTTAAATATCCATTATATCTTTTACGCAATAATTTTTTAAAAAAAAATTACTACCACAAATATATATTAAAAACTTTTCCTAAATATTTTTCTTAAAATTCATCATATAGTTAAAATTTTTATTTTTCTAATTGAGGCTTCAAAAGAGATACATAAAGAAAAGTAATGAATTTATTTGGCACAATCTTTATATTTGATTTGGCACATGTATAATGAATTTATTTGGCACACAAAGATAATAAAATTAGAAAATTTCAGGCCACAATCTTTGTTCTTTTATTTGAAAAATATTACTTATGAAAAATGATATACATTAGCAAAAAAATAAGTAAAAACCCAACAGAAAATTATTGAAGGATAGAAAAAAAATAGTTTAATATATTTAAAAAAATATAATGAATTGTTAAAAATATTTAAGCAATAAATATATGGTAGTAGATAACTATGGTTAGATTTTTTATTTAACTAATTAAATATCAATCATTAATTTTAAACTATGGCATGTGTTTTTTATCCAAGCAAGAACTTGAAAAAATTGGAGAGAAAAAATGGAGAGGAGCCCAATCCCATTATGTTGCCCAATGAGTTGCATCAACATTATTTTTTTGGGGTCAAGTAAAAGTTCATTGAAAAGCTAAAGTTGAATTTTTATAGAAATTGATCAAATATCATCTAACAACTGTTTCGAAGCTCTTATTCTTTTATGATTCACTTTGAAATGTTATTGCTTCCTTTATTGAACAATAATAATCATGAGAAGCTCAATTGTTACATGACCAATACATCCGAATTCAAGATTTTTAATTGTTGCTTTCATATTTTATTATTTTTTCTCACAAGACATTTCATGAAAATATTGATTATTTTAACATTATTAATTTTATTATATGTCAAACTTTTGAACAAACTCGCAGCATATGACTCAAAAAAAACTTGTGAGAATTGATTTAAATTTCGTAGAAATGCATCGTTATTCTAATTGAAAAATCATCATACAAATAATAAATGAAATTAAACAAATTAACTTATTAATATATGAGAAATAAAAAGTGACATAATGTAGGAAAAAAAATATTCTTTCATATCTTAAAATATAAGAACATGCAAATCCATAAAAATCCAACTATCTTTACTTTCATAATATTTAATATGATCAATTCAGATGAATTTATCGTTACTTCTGAAAAAGTAAAGTCATTAAACAACAACAAAAGATTAATCTTTAGAGAAAAGCAAAACAATGCTCTACAACTCCATATTTAAGATGGAACAAAATCAACTTCTATTGACTTGAGGTAATTTCATATTTAGTTTTGTTTTTCTCTATTAATCTCAGTTAATAATCTGACGTATTCCAAAAAAAATATAAAATGATTGCTAAAGATGATAATTCATATTGTTTTAATCATTATATAGTACAACAATATTATTATTATAGGAGATCAATTTATATTAAACACGCCATGTCTACAAATTACGTCTCCTACTTTTATTATCAAACCTCATTTATCGATCATCTTATTATCGATAAATAAAATTAAAGCTTCCATATTAGTTAACATAACTCGCCTTGATAAAAAAAAAAAAAGAACATAACTTTAATAAAATACCATGCACATAATTACTTCAAATTCACGACCAAATAAATGAAGCGCCTTACTAAGAATGCAAAAAGATTCCTGCACTTTTAATAAATAGTCAATGACGATTTTTGTTTTGATGGATAAGGCAAAGACTGTCTTTTTTCTCAAGTTTATGTCTCCCCTTTTTCCCTACCTTACTTGAATTCAGATGTGGATATTGTATGAAAATCATTAGCTTATAATATGATCTTCACTCATATGCATTGTAGTATGATCATCATTCACTTGCATATAAAAAATGAAGATATTAAAAAAGAGTTTCTACCATGAAAAAGATGAATATGAAAAACACAATTAATAAATACACCAATAAAGTTAATGATTAATAACAAAAGAGAGAGGGAAACTTAACTTTGAATAGTATTGTAGGAGTATATATAAGAGATGGTATATATAAGAGAGGTTTATAAGAAGTTAGAATTTCATTCCAACTCAAATTTCATTCAAAATACAAATTCAAATAGAAATACGATTTTTTTCTCATATATTTAAATTGAGAGGAATTTTTAAAATCTAAGAAACTAATCCAAATATTTTTTATAGGTAAAAATAACGCAATAAAAAAGGAGCAGGTTGTTGTTGTCCTTATCTCTAATCTTTGCTATTATTTTTTCAAAACACTACGTTCTTATGGGTTGAATTTGGATCACTTTCAATTAAAATAATTACATGTTTAGTAAATAAGAACATGGACTATATCTATGTTTAGATTTAGATATTATAGGATCTTATAAATAATAATAAAATTGGATTTAAAAAGATTTAATTGAATTTTAAAATTTTCCCGTTTATTACAAACTCATATATCGATTCAAAAAAATTTCGTAAGTGCAGTATAAATATTTAATAAGTGATCATATGTATATTATTAGTAGTAAATAGTTAGAGTTTATTTAGGACTCTCGATGAGATCTTATTGTTCATAAAGAGACTATGTTTCCTTTTGTTGTTTGTATTTTGTAACAGCCATTTTTATTGATTCAATTAATTGGTGACCATGGACATTACCATTAGTCGTTTGCTGGTTTAATTTACTTCAAAATTTGGTATAATAAACCCTCACTAAGCATGGTAAATTATCAATATTTGATTTTACCTCTATGGATTATTTCAAAATTCACAAAATTGAAAATTCAATGAAGAAATACATCATAGATATTCTCAGCTTTTGCTAAGCTGATTGAGAATGATACTACCCTAATAACTGCTCAAAATTTTGATATGATACTTAAACAGCATAACTATGGTAATTATTATATGAGCATCTTAGGAGACCAAATAATTTCTCTACATGAAAAAATTGATGAGGTCCTATCTGATTTAAAAAGGATATAGCTTAGTAATACTGAGCAATTAGACCTTAGACAAAAGGACTCAGTAGTTCTATGGTAAATTTTTATAGGTCCAAAGTTGTTACTAGACGACCTATAAAATGGGATGAAATTGATTTCCCAAAAGAATGGATCCTTGGGGATGCAGCTCCTCCTCAAACTGATCTCAATGAAAAGATTTTAGAGGTAGAACAATCCGTTGATAGTACTGTTCGAATAAGATTTTCTGATTCATTACCTCTATTAAATAGAGTTGATTATTTGCGTGTTGCAACATCATCGAGATTAACAAGATAAACATCTTCATACATATTTCCTGTTGATTATATTGTTAGATCTCCATCTAGAGCTTCTACATCTCAGATTAGAGAAAGCCCTAGAATGAATGGAATCAGGATTGATAGTGATAATATTGTTATTGAAATCCCTGATATAGATCCAACCGAGTCTGAAATAGAATTTCCAACTAGTTTAAAATGAATTACAACCAAATTGATTTTAGCGGGCAGTATCATTCTCAATCAGCTTAGCAAAAGTTGTAAAATGAACTACCTTATTATCTCTTTCAATTTGAAAGGACTGCTGGGGAGGTAGTACTGAAGTAGTAATTTCTACAGTAGGTAATTTAAAATTCCGAGATAACGTGGAAATATAACTATTCACATATCTGGCCATAAACCAGGGCACAAAAGCAATTATTTTACTATGCAAAGAAAGATCTGTTACCTTGTGCAACAGTGAAGCGATCCAATTCTCAAATTGATATCAGAGCCATGGCATACTTGTATACATAAGTATTATAAGTTTAACACATCATTCCTAATGAATATCAAAAGAAAGAAAAATACTGTGAAAAATAGTAAAAAAAAAAATGATATATCCTCCTTTCCCAGCTCTTTTAGCATTTCTAGTAGAGCTACTAATGTTATCTTTCAAGACATTAATTTCTAAATCTTGAAATTTAGATATGATGTTATACAAAACATCATCTTCCTCTTTGTTTTTTCAAGGTTGCCCTTCTTGGCAAGGTAGACACTTATCGTCTGAAGGCATATAATCTTCTTGTTGAAGAACTCTCAGGTCCTCATCAGTTGAACATCTTTATACCACCTAAGGAGGTCAGAGTCTTAATGTCATACCTTTTGGTCTGAAGAATGCTCCTTCAGAATTCCAGAATATCATGAATGATATTTTTATGCCATACAACAATTTTATTATTTTCTATATTAATGACATTCTGGTGTTCTCAAAAAATATAGAGACACACTTTAAACATCTAGATCTTTTCAGAAAGATCATTATACAAAATGGCTTAATAATTTCGAAGCCAAAGATATTTTTATTCTAGACAAATGTCTGATTTTGAGGTCACAATATTGATCAAGGGAAGATTATTCCCATAAATAGGAGTATTGAATTTGCTTCTAAACTTTCTGATGAAATAATGGACAAAACCCAATTACAAAGATTTTTGAGTAGTCTAAATTATATATCTCCTTTTGTGAAAAATTTAAAAAAGGATACAGCTATCTTGTATGATAGACTGAAGAAAAATCCAAAAGCATGGTCTGAGAACCATACTATTGCAGTAAGAAATA
The DNA here is from genome assembly GCA_030864225.1 of Capsicum baccatum var. pendulum. NCBI lineage: Eukaryota > Viridiplantae > Streptophyta > Magnoliopsida > Solanales > Solanaceae > Capsicum > Capsicum baccatum. The sequence continues at coordinate 235,514,052 of CM061552.1, forward strand.
TTAAGGCTAACGTTAATAATTTACCAAGTCTTACACTTGTAAATTTCAATTGGGCAAAAATAATTGATACTGATGCTTCAGATATTGGTTATGGTGAAATCCTTAAGCAATATTTCTCAAAATAAAAACAAGTTTATATTGTTCAATTCTATTCTGAAAAATGGAGTGCCAGCCAAAAAAATTATGCAACTGCATCTAAAGAAATTCTTGGTATAGTTAAATGTGTTTTAAAATTTCAAGGCGATCTTTATAATCAAAAGTTCCTAATAAGAACTGATTGCCAAGATGCAAAATTTATCTTTAATAAAGATTTTAAACATGATATTTCTAAGTAAATGTTTGCAAGATGGCAGGCTTTGTTAGTTCCATTTGATTTTGAAATCCAATGTTTAAAAGGGTCAGATAATAGTCTACCTAATTTTTTAACTTGTAAATTTTTAAGCTAATGTTTTCTCTTATGGATTTCAGTATGGCATCATGAGGATCTACTTTCACATTTAGAGGAAGAGGTGGAAGGAATTCTTTAACAAGAGGCAGAAGTAATGTCCTCGCCCAAATTGGAAATCAAAGGATTATATCCTCGAGTATTGCAAGCTCAAGTTCCTCTGGTATGAATAAAGATGAACAAATGTATTAGGACTTTTTGGAATTCATGAAATCCAAGTCCAAAAAATAATGGGATAATGAAGTCCTTTCATATGTAAGTATTCTTAAAGATGATAATGGGAATACAGAGTTGTATGAACGCAACAAAATAGAGGAAGTAATAATTCTCCTTGAAAATCATAACCTTCGATGGAAGGATAATCCCTGGCAATTGATGCAAAGGTATTTGGACAATACGTTCTATGCTACTACAATGTATAAATACTGCAAACATTATGAGACCATATTGTCTATAATGGGATCTACAGAAATAAATTATTTATATGCTAAAGCAGTTGTTAGAAAATATTATAGCTATTCTAAGATTATAATCAAACAAATTCTGACTCATGAAGAATGGGCCTTGAGTACCCTAAAAGAAAAAGAATATACACATTCCGAACAATAAAAAATTATTGTAAAATATAATTATTGGAATTATGCGGAAGTATTTGATAAGGTTTTGTTATGTAAGAATCCTAAGATATCTCATTCATGGTTTGTTAAAATATGTGCAAATATGTACAAACAGAGCATATCAAATTGGTTTGCTTAATGGTGGATCTTGCATGGTCCTTCACCAAAAATATTGTTTGAGTCATTCAAAAGTCTATACAAGAACTGGATAGAGGTATCACTAATACTTCTAAAATTGTAAAAATATAATGTTTATTTTGAAGGAATATCTATGATGTATTTCTTCATTGAATTTTCAATTTCGTGGATCTTGAAATGGTCCATATAGGTAAAATCAAATATTGATAATTTAGAATGCTCAGTGAAGGTTTATTTTACCAAAATTTGGAGTAAATTAAACTAGGAAATGATTTATGGTAATTTCCATGGTCACCAGTTAATTGAATCAATAAAAATTGTTGTTACAAAATACAAACCACAAAAGGAAATAGAGTTTCTTTATGAATAAGAAGATCTCAACCCTTTCAAGAATATTACTCGAAAACTTCAAATGAAAAAGGGTACAATGATCAAAGATGAAATTTTGACATCTTACATGGAAGAAGTAAAAAATGATTTATTAAAAAATCTTGATCAAGAATGTACTTTGGATATGTCTATTTCTTCTACAGGAGATTGCTTGGCTGGTGAGTCACAGATCATCCAAAGTAATGAGGAAATTGAATTGGATGAATATTTGCAGAAATTTCAATCAACCATGGAAGAATCTTCTAGCACTGTAAAAGACAAAAAGGAAAAATAACATGAGAAAATGGAGGTTCCCGCCACTAATGAAATTTTTGATGAAATAGATATGGTGGCAGACAAAGTGGCAGACAACTTTATGAAAAGCAAATAGTAAAGGCCACTTAGCTTTATGAAAAAGTAAGGGTCATTTGTAAATAGTAAAAGTCGGCTATTTTATTGACAGACATCCATTATATAAGGGAGCCTATCTTTTAATTTAGGAGGCAAGCTTTTTAGAACCCCACTCTCTCTACTACTTTATCTCTACTCTCTTGTATCATATTCTACATTTCGAATAAAAGATTTTTGGTTCTGAGCACAACCATCCATGTAAAGATTAATTTTAAATTTTTAAATTTTAATTTTAATTAATTTTTCTATTGGTAGCCTATGATAGACTAAATTTCTAGTGTTGAACTATAGCAAAATATGTTACATGTATGATATGGTATATTGTTATTAAAATAAGAATTGTAAACCTCCATTGTTGCAAAGGTTTATATGTTAAGATGCTACAGTTATGAATCCAATTTTGGCATTTATGCCATATGTCCTTATAAAGGCCAATTAGCCAATTGGGTGTGGATGGCATACTTGGGACTTGGTTTAAGATTGGAGTCATAACCAAGGTTTTAAAACATATACTAAAGGTACCTTAAGCAACAGTGAAGAGATCTGATTCTAAAATTGGGTTTTCTTATGTGAGAATCCTAAGAGATCTCATTCATGGTTTGTTAAAATATGTGCATCATGAGGGTCTACTTCTCCATTTAGAGGAAGAGGTGGAAGGAATTCTTCAACAAGAGGCAGAAGTAATGTCCTCGCCCAAATAGGAAATCAGAGGCTTATATCCTCGAGCATTGCAAGCTAAAGTTCTTCTGGTATGAATACAGAGGAACAAATGTATCAGGACTTTTTGTAATTAATAACTAACCTCGAAAATCCTCATTCTTTTTCCGCATGCTTATTTACATAAAAAAAAAATAGAACATGACCATAGTTTAGAAGGTCTAATAAGGCCTTTATTCAAAAGAGATTCAATTTTTTTTACATAATTCTAAATAGTCAGAATTCATTTGACAGGGTCTGGCCTTAGTAGGTATATTACCTTCTTCAAAATTATTTTCATATGAAAGACTAACAACATGCTGTTTTCTTTGCCGGAATGTATTTGGATGATCTCCACAAATTTGAATTGACAACTGGTTCTTCAAAAACTCAATTTTTCTAATTAATTTTGATTTTGGAAGGTTTGATTGATAGTCAAACTACAAATTTCATTCTTCAAAAATTTCATTTGTTTATTTTTTGAAAGAAGTTTTTCTTTGATCAGATTCAAATATCTGGTATAAAGTGGATCACACCATTCAAAAGGAATATGTTTATTTTCAAAAGTACCAATGATACCTTTTTCATCCCAACGGACTCAAGGATACAAATATGTAAACCATGGTTTCCATAAGATAATTTCATCAGCAATATCTTTAACCAAAACAAAAGTTTTAGGCATACAAACCGTGTCTTTACAAATGTAAGGTTTAGGGATTTTATATTCTACCCCCATTTTCTGACCACTCGCATTCCTCACTGTATTAGTGGTTTTTATGAAATATCTTGAAGGTATCACACCTTCTTGGATGCAATTTTAGCCTGCCTTACTGTTAATGAGAGATTTAAATTCTTTTTTATAATTGTAATCAATTAGAAGAGTTACCTTGGCATGGAAGTGTTGATAGGCAACTTCTTCTAAGGTTTTAAGAAAATATCCTTCAAGGAGAGTTTGACTACCTTCAGTGGGTATTAATTTTGGGTTTTCTAAGGTAGAAACCCTTTGTTCTAATGCCAAATTATGAATCTTAAGAATGGATATTTCCTTTTTTGAGATTATCTATTTCATTTTTTAGGTCTTGGGTTGTTGCTGGAATGGCTTCAACCTTTTGTCTTTATTTTAGAAGTCTATTAACTTCAGTCATGATATAAGGACCTTTTTGGGAGGGAATAATATATAGTTCCTCCTGATCTGGGGAAGAACTGGTGGATGGCTTATCATCCTCCTTTCCCAGCTCCTTTTGCATTTCTAGTAGAGCTGCTAAATTGTCATCTTTCAAGACATTAATTTCTATATCTTGAAATTGGGATATGATGTTATACAAAACATCCTCCTTCTCTTAGTTTTCACAAGGTTGCTCTTCTTGGAAAGGTAGACACTCATCGTCTGAAAGCATAGAATCTTCTTGTTGAAGAACTCTCGGGTCTTAATTGGTTGAATCATTTTGTTCTTCATTATCACTATGGTTCGGACTGGAGATCTAACAATATAATCAACATGAGATATGTATGAAGATGTTGATCTTGTTAATCTCGATGATGTTGCAACACACAAATCATCAGTTTTATTTAATAGAGGTAATGAATCAGAAAATCTAATTTAAACAGTAGCATCAACGGATTGTTCTACCTCTGAAATCTCTTCATTGAGATCAGTTTGAGGAGAAGCTCATCCTCAAGGATCCATTCTTTTGGGAAATCAATTTCACTATATTATATAGGTCGTCTAGTAACAACTTTGGACCTACGAAAATTGGTTTCCATTAAAATAGTTTCATTCTTGAAATCCATCATTTTACACATTGGGTTTAAAGTATGAAGAGGTTTATAATATATTCTATAACAAATACATATAACCTCAGTACCAGGCATGTAATCATATCCATGCAATTTAATACTCAGGACTAATGCATCCAAAGAATTCTCATCAGTGAGAGATATCTGCAAATTAGGATAAGCATTAAAATACACAAGGATATAGGCCAAGCTTGTTTGCACTGTCCCAAGAAGAGACTTCTTCCAATTTTTATTTCTGCCATCTCTTAAAGCTACAATAAAACTCTCAGGCAAACCTCTCAGGGTTAGTGATTTAAATGCAACTTGAATTAAACCAATATGCATGAACTTACATGTTTCACGATAAGGAGCAAAATCACTTTCAGATAATAATTTAAAAGTAGCATGGTCACTATCCGTTGTAAGTGTTTCTTCAGTTGTTTTAACAACTTGTTAGAGACCTAAAGTCTTGAAAGTTTCCATTGGTACAACTTTCCGGGTGGCACTTTTGGGATCGTCCACTTATTAAGTAATCCAAGTGCTGAGAAATAACATACTCATCTTTTTTACTATTTTTCACAGTATTTCTCTTCCTTATGATATTCATTAGGAATAATGTGTTGAACTTATAACAGTTATGAATACAAGTAGGCCATGGCCCTGATACCATGGCATACTAAAACTTTTATTTAGCATTTATTCATTAATTAATTAACATAAAATAAGACTAAAACATTCTTTTTAATTGTTGCTATATTTAATTAACATAAAATAAGATCAAAACTTTCTTTTTAATTGTTGCCTAACCATAATTACGTAAAGTAAGAGACCTTTTTAGAATTATTATTTAATTTAAATATTTAATATTCTTTAATTTAAATTTTTTATTACAACACTTAAGTTTTGTCCTAAAAGTTACCACGTGGCGTTTTAAAATCTTTCCACTTGGCTTCTTCTCGTTGCTTTGTCCCCTGTTTTATAATATAATAGTATAAGTACCCGCGCGATGAACGGGATATTTTAAAAAATAAATCATTAGAAATATTATTTATTAATTTAAAAGAATAAATTAATTTTTGTTGTAGCACATAAATATATTTTAAATTAATTAAGAATTATTAAATATAATTGTAATAAATAATTTAAAAATTACATAGTTCAATTAATTAGTTGAACAATGTACTCTCCCTTCGCCACCAGTGCGCCATCCCACCCCACCCCCCCTCCTTCAATCCTCTCAACCTCTTCTTCCACACATTCACATAATCGTATCATATGACAAAAAATAATGAATCATATAATTATCAAAAGATTGACCTATAATTTTTTTATTGCATTGTTCACTATCTAAAATTATTCGATGGTTAATATTGACCTTTATTATTCATTTGACTTATTGTTTATTGGGATTTTAGTTGTATGATTTTAAAAAATTTAAATGATAAATAGAATCAGTAAATATTTTTTATATATAAATGTATATTTGCAAGTAAAATCATGAAAGGAATAAATCAATTGCAATAATTAGATGCATATAAATCTACTTTATACCTTTCTTAGTAGAGAATAGATATGTAAATGTGACAGAGAAATATATTAAGACAGATGAAAATGATAATATTTGTGCATATACAAAATATGTTTTGATTCATTCTTTATACAAATGGTCTGATAAATCTTCTTTGTATCTTTCTGATCTCGACAGTACTTGTTAATTTCTTAAATATTCATTTCGCATTTTGGAGAAATTTATCTGCATAATATTTGTGAAAACTTCATTTGGTCCTCATCGGTTGAATCATTTTGTTCCTCATTATCACTATGGTCTGGACTGGAATTTTTTGGGGAGGAATTTAGCAAAATATTCACAAAGAGTCTTTAATCTCATCATCTATAGTATGACTCTTGATCTTGCTCTTTACTTTGCAATCTTTTGCAAAGGGACCAACTCTACCACATCGGTAACAAATATTGGTCTTTTTGGCTTTTCTATAAGCATTCTTGGATTTGTAATCCTCTTTTCTCTTACTTTTTCTCTCAATTTTCTTAGACTTTTTTTCCTCAGAGTTTCTCTTCTTATGTTTATGATATTCCCTCTAGTATTTGGGAATATCTATTGCAAATTGCTCACAGAATTCTCCTAGTTGTTGTCTTTCATTAAGACAATATTTCTTAACCTGCTGGTTTAACTTAATTTCATTACATAAGGCTAAACCTTCTTGAGTACAAATTTTTATAAGGTTACCATAGGTATAGGCCTCATAGTTAATACTCACATTAGGACCTCTAATAGGTTTTCCTAATTCTTTCCGCAAATAACATGGGAAGACTATCTATAAACTTGGATTTCCAATTAGGGCTATTACTCTCAGGTAGTTCCATGACTCTTGAGAGGAAAACAACTTTATACCACCTAAAGGAGGTCAGAGTCTTACATCTAAGGTTTTGGAGCAAAGTCTGAATATTTTCACTATTATCGGTCCATTTTTCAGAAAAGTTCTTAATGATATTAATAATTAAAGTATAGACAACGTTCATAACACCTTGGCTATCTTCTATATTTACCGTTGATTGAATGATCCTAGTCTTTTGGTCTTTGGTAAGATAATTATCCCATCAACCTTTAAGCTGCCCATTAAATCCTGTCGTAATCATTTCGGCTATACCCATATCACTCACGTTGGGACGGGCTTTACAAATTGTACTGTACATCAACATTCTATGTACCATTGTGGATATCTGCCTATCAGATAAACCATCTACATTTTACTCGTAGATTTCATCTCTCTGAAACTATTGGGGACATACAATCCTTGTTCTTCAAATAGGACATCTTGAGGAGTTGGTCTAGGATAGTAAAACATTTTTGGGGTTGGTTTCCTAGAGAATTTATTTGAGATCTTATTTATCTCAACAGGACTAACATGTCCACCATTGTCTTCAGCAAAATTTTCATTGTGGATAGGATTTATTTTTAATCCAGAAATTTCTCTTCTAGCAACTTTTGGATATTATCTAAGTCACTAATTAATTTGAAATCTTTGATTTCAGGAGGAGGCTGGATAGTAGGAGTAGCCCGAACTACTGGGTCCTTTTATCTAAGGTCTAATTGCTTAGTATTACTAAGCTCTATCCTTTTTAAATCAGATAGGACCTTATCAATTTTTTCATGTAGAGCAACTAACTTTCTAATGAAGTCAAAAAGGAAAAAAAAATGTGTATTTTATTGCTAAAAATCAGGAAGATAGTTTATCTTTTTTTTTTTTTTCAAAAACGTGTATTTACTATTTCTTTAAAAAAAATGTGTATTTTACTATTTTTTCAAATAAAAATCTTTATTTTCTCTTTTAATTACTTTTCTTATGTTTTTGTCTTCTTTTCTTTTTCCTTTCTAATAAAGATACAAATAAAAAAAAACACAAATATTAATAAACTTTTATTCTTATTATTGATAAATAAATTTATTTTACAAAAAAAACCTCAAATAAAATTTGATTTTTTGATGATTTTTTTGTAAAATTATCTTATTGTTTTACTAATTTTGAAGGCATAATTTTTTTTACTTATTGTGATATTAATTTGTTAAAAAATATATGATTTTAAAATATCATAATTATCTTATACCTTACACTTTTGAGTTTGAAATTTTTTTATCTTAAATTAAAATGAGATTGATATAGTTGAGAGATATCCGTATCAATTCAAATTTTAAAAAATACAGATGTATTTTATTCCTATTGAAACACACTATTCATTTTGTATAAAACACACTACTCATTTTGTACAAGACACATTCAAAAAATATTATTAGTATTATTATTATTATTATTATTATTATTATTATTATTATTATTATTATTATTATGAGAATAAACTATATATAAAATATTTAAATTTTATAAGAGATAGCTTTGAAATAGTAAGAGCCTATAAGGACTCTTCAATTATAAATTTCTATTTATTAAGATAATATTTTTATTTAAAATAAAAAGAGATAATGTATTTCAAATTTAAATACTTAATCTTTCAATAAAAATTTTTTATTACATATTTTTTAACTTTGTCTTAAAATTATCACTTAGACTTATTCTTGTGCTATCACGTATCTTCTTGTTTTGCTTTTAGTTTTGCTTATATATATATATATATATATATATATATATATATATATATATATATATAAGGAAAAGGATCAAAAATACCCCTCTACTTTAAAAAATTAGTCAAGTTTACCCTCAGTCATACTTTAGGATCATATATACCCCGCCGTTATAAAAGTTTGTATATATACCCCTTAACTAACAGAATGACCCAAATCCTCCTAAATGACCCATTTTTTAAAAACCCCAAACCCGACCCAACCCATCAAAAAGACCCAACCAAATACATACTGTATGCGTTTTCTCACATAACTGACTTCAAAATTAGGGGTTTTTTCCCCTCAATTTTGTGGGTTGAATTTTCCCAACAAAATTACTCCTCTTTCACTAATCATCCCCAATGAAATGTAGTGGTCAATTATTAATCTTTACTAATCTTCTTAGGAATAAAAAATATCACGAAATTGTTACTCTTTCCCAAAAAAATGTCAGTTGTGTTGTCGTTGTCGTTCTAATTTGGTGAATTAATTATTTCGAATACTCCATCTAATCCTCAAAAAAGATTTTTCAGACATCTTCTAGCAGAGATGACACTTTGAGGCCCTGGATCTTCGACATAATGGACAAGCTTTAGACAGAACAAGATTGGACTAAACAGGTTGGAAGCGCACCTGTTCAGCTTGGAAGCAGTTGGGGTTTAGAGTGGATAAACTTAAGACAAAAAAGGGTAATGGCAAGGCACAACAATGAAAATTTGATATTGCCATCTTTTGTATTAAGACAAGGGAATGTTCAATATTTGATGGTGATAATGGATGTTCTATCATTTTGTGAAAATTGTTGAACTTGTATTTTTGTTGCAACATTTTGGGATTACAAAATGGAATCCCTAATTTAAGGAACAACTTTGTGGTCCAGTATTTAGATAATTTAATACTTGATTATTACTATAGCTTTAGCTTGTATGTTTTACTATTTTTTGCTCAGTTTGTAGATCTGTTAATTGGTCGTATTCTTCACTGTTTGGAGTGTATCATGACTGCATGTGAGGCTCTATATTGGTCGCATTTGACACTATTTTGGTCCAGATTTTGGGTCTTGAAATGATCATATTTCACTCACTTCTTTTGGTGACATTAAGTACCATATGTGCTCATTGTTTTTGTGTTTAGGACTGCTTTAGGGACTCTGTATTGGTCATGTTTGGAAATTATTTCTGTCCAGATTTTATGGTCACAGATGACATTGGTTTTGTCTAAATTTTATGGTCATATTTTTCTACTTTTTAAGAACCATATGTGATTAAGTTTTCTGTCCAGTTTTGGTCACTGATTTTTAGCATTAATCATCTTCTAAAAGGGAATGCTATGAGTTGCTTCTTTAGATCTCGGAGAAGTAAATCTTTCTGGTATTTGATAATTAGCCACGAAATCCAGTGATTCTTGGTGGAGTTATTGATGTATTTCAAAGCAGCACAGGATGCCAAATTGTGAAAAAGGGAAGGAAGTGTAATGTAACATGATTAATTAATCTAGAGAATCATTAAGCGTAGATTTGCAGAGCTAAACCAAAAAACAGCAGTCTAACTATTAGTTTGACATAAATTAAAGTTTGATGAACTATCTTTCATATAGTGAGTCTGTACAATCAAACATGAGAAACTTCGGCACACCCAATGTAGTCCCATAATATAAGCGGACTCTAGGTTGGTTAAAATGTACGTAACCTTACCTCTACCTTACTAAAGAAAATGCCCCGCAATGAAAATAAGTAACTTGATAAAACACTTGCCCCTTTTTACCTCGTTCTCTCGATGTGTAGATAAGAAAGTACTAGGAAGGGGAAAACAAGTACCTTCAATCGTTGATAAAGTATTTGATAAAGGGGAGTTGTTACGGGTGGAGGTGGTATGGACACAAACATTACCATCAGGAAGTCAAAGTTTGATTTCACTAACATGAATCTCATGATTAGAATATCATTTATAGTCTGTCTTTTATGTGATTACTAGGAAAAACTTGACAAATTAAATAGGTGGACTAAAACCTTGCAGATTCCTCCCTTGCCTGCACAACCACCATAACCCTTTTGTCCCAGAGTTTTTGCTCCCAACTCCTGAAAAGGACCTTCCCCCAACTCAACAAGTATTTATCTCAAAAAAATCATATTAAGACGATTCACCACTTGAGTCATTTTCTAGTACATCCTGGACATGTCATACTGAACAGTCCCTACTTTCGTATGAGTAGCAACAGTAGTAGCTGCTGCCGCTGCAACTCCAATTCCTCCATATTGAGATTTCACTTGCAATAAGTTTGTGTCGATGGTAATACGGTCGTCAACACGATTTGGTTTTGTAACTCCAGCTCGCATCATATAGAATGGGTTGTTATGGATATTTATAGCAATATCTAGGGCTAACTTGGCAGCCATGCCACACGGTGCCATCGACTTTACATGAGAATTCATATACCCCTCCTCTCTATTTCAACGGGCCTTTCTTGCTTCACCACCCCACTTCTGTCGTAATAGACTAAGGCCTCATTTGTTTTTTAATTAATGGAGATCATTTAGATTTCAGTTCATTAAGTGTATTTTTTTTTTTTTTTAAAACTGTCTCTTAATGTGTTTGAAATCTTCTAAATCAGTCAAATATGAAAAAGAATCTGAGTTCTATTTAGACTCTTTTTAAAACATGATATATTCCCTCAAAACTCTCACTTTGTTATTTTCCTCTCTCTATATGTGTAAAATGAATTAAAATAACTTAATTTATTATCAAATGAATTATAATGCAATGAATTATAATACTAGTAATTCACGTATTGAATTATTTATTTTCCTCTCTCATTTGACAATTATTTATTTTCCTCACTTTGTTATTAAAAATATTAAACTATTCTAGTAATTATAATTTAAACCTCAAAACTCTCTCACTGTTGTAGTAATTCATTTTATAATTACATCTTATCACAATAATTTTTAATCGATATATCTTTTTTTAATAATTTAGATAGTTCAATAATTATATTTAACGTAATTTATTTATTTATATTTTTAAATATTTTAATTATCACTCAAATAATATTTGTTGTTTAAGTTAATACTTTATCTAAATATTTTTTTCATATAATATTTTATTACTTTTTAAATTTGAATTGCATATTTATTACAAATAAATAAATTACATATATTCAGATGTTAAAAAACAAACAGTCTTAATCATTCAGTATTCAGATCTAGAAACAACATCTTAATCATTCAGACATCTATTCAGATTCAGACGTCTTAATCTTGAAAAAAAAAAAATAATACACCCTAACAGTATGCTGAAGGCATAATCTGAGGAGAGGGGTCTACAACATTCCTGCTTTGAGGTCTAGGATCATGTTTTTCTTTATTCCCGAAATCATAAGCAAAACCTGGACCAACAACCTTTCCTGGTTTGTCTGTTGGATTGGGAACAGATGAGCAATCATTAGAAAGATCACACTATTAAGAATATTGCAGCTTAGAAGTGATCTTTAATGCAGGTTCCCACTTAGCACAAAGTAATTCTGGTCCAAAGGAACTGGATGTAATCAAAAATTCAAAAGTAAACTTCCATGAGAAGTGTAAATTATTTCTATGTTTCTTCAAGGAAATACGTAACATGGAAAAGAGGAAAAATCAGCCATTCCTCATTTCTTGTCAGTGAAAACTTTTCTTCTTCAATAAAGTTATATTGTACAAGGTATCATCACAAATTACACTAATTAACATTCACTTTTCTTTTTCAATATAGTTACATTGTACAAGGTATCATCACAAATTACACTAATTAACACTCTCTATGATACAAAACTCCCAGCAGAGATTCAAGATAAATGTAGGGACCTCAAGTCCTATTTCATAATAACCAAAAATAATACACCTAAACAAGGAAAACCATATTTATCAACAACGACCAAAAAGTACAATACACAAAACAAAATCCAGCACTATGAATCTTTGATAACGAGGAAGACTCTAATTCCACCTACTTGCCTATGGCTTAATTTACAAAGGACAACTCTAAACCCCAACTGCTTCCTCCAAGCTAAACAGGTGCGCTTGCAACCTGTTTAGTCCAATCTTGCTCTGTCTGAAGCTTGTCCATTCCGTCGAAGATCCCAGGGCCTCAAAGCATCATCTCTACAAGAAGATGATTGAAAAACCTTGTTCGAGCATTAGATGGAGTATTCGAAATGAGACTTTTGACTATTAATTCACCAAATCAGAACGATAACGACAAAACAACTGACATTTCATTGGGAAAGAGTAACAATTTCGTGACAATTTCTATTGCTAAGAAGATTAGTAAAGGTTAACAATTGATCACAACTACATTTCATTGGGGATGATTAGTGAAAGAGGAGTAATTTTTTGGGAAAAATTCAACCCACAGAAGTGGAGAAAACGCTAATTTTGAAGTCAGCTACATGAGAAACTGCCTACAGTATGTATTTGGTTGGGCCCTTTTTTATGGATCAGGTCGGGCTTGGGGTTTTTAAAAAATAGATCATTTAGAAGGATTTGGGTTATTCTGTTAGTTGAGGGGTATATATACAAACTTTTATAATGGCGGGGGTATATATGACTCCAAAGTATGACTAGGGGTAAATTTGACCAATTTTTTAAAGTAGAGGGGTATTTTTGACCCTTTACCCATATATATATATATAGAGAGAGAGAGAGAGAAGCCCATGCAGGCACAGGCCCAATGATGAGGTGAACGATAAGCGGAGATAATTTATATAAGGCTGTATCACAAAGTAGCAATATAATCACGGTAAACAGTGGTTGTACATTGAAATGTCGATTGTTGTTTACATCAAAAGACAAAAAGTTAGTTCAGGCAGCCTGCTAGTTGCTGCTAGTTGATGCTGGTATAGGGAAGCAAAATGCATCTGTACATGCTATATCATTTGATGAAGTGGATAGTGCTAAGAAAAATTTGAAGAAAGGTTGCCATATAGTTACAACTGCAGAAGAAGAGAAAATAAGTGATGCTTCAGTAACATTACTATGCATACAGTGACATATAACATATAATTAAATATGAAAGGACAATTAATCATGTGAAATAGTGATCTGAAGAAGGGTATTTAATCCATGAATAGCTTCATGAATGTAAGAGGATCCATACACATTGTATCTCCATTGTACTGTACTAAAGCATATACGAGGATCCATCGACTCCTATCTGCCCTGTACGACGCTCCTTGCAACCGACGGTCGCGCTCGCCTTGAATTCGTCTGCGCCCTCGCGGGAGGATCCATACACACTGTATCTCCATTGTATTGTACTAAAGCATATGCTTTGCTGGACATTATTTTGGATTTACGTATCCTATATTTAAATGGTCCATCAATTCCTCTAGTAACATTATTTTAACTCAGTAGAAAGTGTGTAAGAACTTATGTTGATATTATTATCATTTTTCATGTTCTACTATGTTTCTAGTATGACCATTTCTCTTTTATAAACAATAATTAATTGGTATTTTACCTTTTGTATTTATGGATGCTTTGATAAATTTTTTCTCTGGTCTAGTCCCTAAACATTTCTTAGCTGTGATTTTTAATCACATACTTACCGGCGTTCTATAATATTTGATAGAAATTATCCCGAAGCTGGGCATACAGGGAAAAATAGTGACATCGCTTATTGTGTGGAGAGCAGAACAGAAACAGAGAATAGCTTAGTAACAACAGAGTGAATGTAAAATATTGTGCAGCTATTATATATCTCCATAAGCAGCCTATCAAACAACCAGAATCTATGAAAGGTGCGCATAGCCTTTGAAGCAGCAACTTCATTCTTTATCTACCTATGATCGATAAAAATACATCTTTCCCTTTTAACCTTTTTTAATTGAGAAAGACAGATGCTTCATTCAGAGAAAATCTAGCACCTAAACATAACATATGTAGATTGAGGTACATATAGAGAGCCGAGATGATAACAAACCTGCAGAGTACTGTAGGTTAATTAAATTCCATAACTTCTTCATATACCTGCAAAAAACAAAGACAGGAAGCTAAATTTCCTAGTAAAAACCGAAGTTGAGCCATCAAATTCTCCGAAAGACCCAAACTTTATAGCACTTAAACATCAACAGTTAAAGAGAAACCAAATAAGCTTTTTATCCGAAAGGTTAAGTTAGGATCACGCCACAAAACCTTGGGGAAAAGTTACAACTCAAGAAAATACATAATCCAAGAATATGTCCACATTCTGATGTAATTATTCTTTTACAATGTCCACATAAAAGAGTATATTTTAGAATGTAAGTATTGGATAGTTAATGTAAGTAGCTTATTTCCGAATAGAATGTTGCTCGAGATTTTAGCGCTTAACCAATCTGGAATAGTTAGATTGTACATTGTCTTTAAGTTACAAGCAAAAACAAAAGTAACAAAGTAGCTTTTTGTCATACTGTTTTATGATAAGAGGATTTTTATTAAACAACTTACGTGCGTTGTGAGTATATCAATAAACCACCTGCAAGTATTAATATTACAAAGGTATATGTAGCGGTAATAAATTGAAACTCACCTGAGATAAAGAAGATGATGAAAGAAAGCAAGGCAGAATTTAAAACCGATTTATGTATCCGATGAAAGAAAAGCCAAAAGTAACTAAAACTAATACAAGGTAAACCTCTGGAAACACCAAAAGTAAATAGTTTTTCCTGGTGGTGCAGTAAAGGGGCATATGATTATTCTATTTACATGATTGTGTTGAGTAGATATTGTATATTTCAGTGTAAGCTAGACCTGCTTATTTGTTATTAGTAATGCTGAAATGGTAAGATAATGAATTCATAATAAATGTTTGAGTAATTGTCATAGCTCCGCTACACAGGAAATAGAGTATGGTAGAAGATGAAATATCAAAGTATTGTTACTTTCAATCCTTTTTCGTGGGTGTGGATGGTTCAATTTTCTTCGTCTTACCTGTTTGTTCTGTTTTAGTGAATGACGCAATAGCTGGCGCATCTGGTTTTTGGTTTGGAAATCTGAAAGCTGACTTTTGTAATTGGAGTTTAAACAGTTCACAATCAAGTTGGCGATTTATACAGGCAATAGACAGTGGTTGTTTCTAAGTGGAAAAGGTAAAAGATAGTACATTAAATAGGAGTTACTGGTAGAATGAAATTGTAAGAGGAGTTTCACTGTAGGTAATAATATGTATTTTTATACCTGGACAACAACTTTGTCATATATTTGGTCGACAGTTAGGGACAGTATTCTTTCTGCTAAAGCTTCTGACACTGTTGTTGTAATTGTCCCGTTGGAATCTGTGATGTCAATGTTGAAGTGGCACCTGAAAGGAAAGAGACAAAGCTGCAACATCAAAGTTTCAGGTGTGGAGGCAAATGTACAGGATGAATCTATTTCACTGTGGAGTAATAGCATGTGAACATGTAAAGAACGAAACAACATCATGCAGACAGGTTTTGTTGTATCATTAGTGATATGAACCCGACACAAATCCCTGTTTTCTGAGTTTTAGTTGGCAGAAGCTGTAAATTACAGAACATATAGGCATGTCCTTATACTTCATGAGAGCATGCTCTATGCAAACCAAACAAACATTTCCACCCCGCCTATGTCATAAAAACATCTTGGTGAAACACACGGATAAGCTTGTCCCAGTTGACGGTTTTCGAGCAAATTAACTCATTGTGACTCAATAGCTAGGTTGAAACGCAATTTGCTATAGGCACACCTGGATGGAGACAGAACAGAGCTTTTAAGAACAACCAAGGTTATGTTCATTTTATGAAACAAAGGGCACAATGCTTTGGGTGACAGTGTCCATAGTAGAATAAAATGTAAAATATAGCAACTGAGAACAAAGAAATCATGGATGAATTTCTATCAAATCCCAAATACAGTTTCTCAAATGTAGGTTTTTCTAATACCTGTTATATAGTGTGAAACCTCATTTCAACTTGAACTGCTCTTTCTCATTCATCAAATTTGCAAATACTTTTAGTTCCAAATGTAATATCATTTCAAACAATTCCCTAAATTTATGAATTCTTTGACAGTGAATGAACTCAATTTTAAGAAACTGAGCTGCAGTAAAGTTTGTAGTTACTTGGGGACCAATGGCCGGTGTAGTTTATAGTTGAAGCAGTGGACCATTTTTTATTTTAGGACGTACATAGTGATTGCAGTTTGAACAGGCAAGCAAGTAAAATGATTGGGAATGATCGGGAAGCGATATTCTGCCTTCCACAGGAACAGTTTGTACCTGCAACATAAGTGTATAGGAACATCGAAAGCTTATTGAAAGTAGCTGTGATAAAATTCCGGATTACAATTCTGAAGTGTTTATGTGGTCAGATATGTAATCTTTTAAGGTGGCCTAAAAAAGTAAAAATTAACCTTTTTGTACGAAGTTAATTAATCTAAACCACAGAATTAGTACATGCCAGAGCATACGCATTTTCTCATTTCTCATTGTAGGAAGGGATTCTTTTTTCATGTAGGAAAACTGATCATCAAAATGTAGTATGCTCAAATCTAAGTTGAATCAAGTTTCTTACGTTATACTGTTAAGCAATAACGCATACACTATGATGGAGTTACAATTTTGGTTGTGTCTCTGTTGTGTAACTATGGTTGGTCATTTCAGTTCGGATACGAAAATAGTTAGTACATACATATACATATTGTGAAACAAACTAACCGTAGACGACGACTGTGGAATGGTGGATATAGATTGTACTTGATCTTCAATAGGTGTAAGATTCAGTGAGGAGGTTGATGAGGAGGAGCTTCTAAAGTATAAGACGTGTTGTCCGTTCTGCTTCACCCTGAAAATGTTAAATTTAAACAGGGCAAATATTTTTGTACATCTCTGTTAAGGGGGAGTAAGTTAATGTATACCAGTTCATCAGTGTAATTGCCTGCACGTATTGAGGATTTGGTAAAATTGTTGTTTGATATCTTGTTGCCAATCTCAAAACTGTGTATGTGAAAGGCGGAATTTTTTTTTCAGTCGAGCACATAGAAAGAAGAACTAAAAAGAAAAGAGTTCATAGAATATTGTAAATAATATACCACCACGGAATTCAGTGATGCCTATACGCTTGGCAAGAATGGCGGGATGCTCGTGTAGGTGATCCAATAAGGTAGTCCCTTCATTGTCAGCTAGGTCATCCCATATAGTAAATAGAAAAGGTTTCTTGCTGGTCGGTATACCAAACGCAGAAATTGTTATAGTGAAAGCATATTTTACCAAGCAAATAGAAGGTTTGGTGAACTTCATGCAAGGGAGAGACTAACTTACCTTTGATCCATCACAATCGCTTCCCGAAAGTGTTTGCTCTGGTCAGCTGAGTATTGCAGGGCGCTGCAGTTAACTACTACTGCCAGTAAGTCTGGTGTAATGGGAAGCAACATATTGAGTAGCAACTTGATTAGTACGGGCTATTTAGTTAATGGGGAAAACGGCAAAGATGTAAATTGAGAGCTTACCAAATTCAGCACCTGGATGTTGTTGTTCAATCGCTGAGAAAGGAAGTGGGCTCAACTTTTCTAGAGCAGGCAGTGGTGCTTCCAATCCATCGTTGTCGGTAATCGGCTCAACAATTGTGTATTTGTCTGCTACCCATTCGTACGTACCGGCTCGTATCAAGTAGCCACGGGGATCCCTAACTTTCGCACAAGAAACAAGATATGTGTGGAAAAGGAGGAACAAGTTCTTGTATTTGGGAATGTCATCGCTGTATAGCACTATGGAAACCTGTTGTTCCTGTAGTTAAGTGAAAGAGAAACAACTTCAAATATGCTGTTAGAATTATAGAGGAAAATAGTAGACTTTTCAATCTGTCTTTACTGAGGTGCAAATTCCTTTTTTCATAACAAATATTTTGCGGATTCTAAAGCGTTATTGTAGCTAACGCTTACAGTATCAGCTTGAGTATTTAGGGGGTGGACATGGAGAGAAACTTACTTTTTCATCTTGCACGAGTATTGTGTGAAAATGGACAGATGAGTCTTTGCTCTTGCAAGGGCGAAATTTGTCAATTACCTGAACCTTGCAGGTCCAGTCTGTAGTTTCTTTTGTGATGAAGTCCACAAGAAGTCTCTGATCCATTATGGCATCCGCAGTTGCATTGTCAAAATAGAAGATGAATTAGGTATCAACATACATAATAAAAGAGAAAAAAATTGATAAAAGCTGCCGGTATAGGATGGAAGAACAACGGGTGTTGCAAACCAGCAGCCGGAAATGTTGCAGCTGGCTCAAAAATCAAGTCTACTGATTCCTTTGTCAGGAAATGTATCAAGTCGTACCAATACTTTAGATATCTGTATGGATAACGTCAGTTTGAATAAGAGAAATATATGCTGAACGAAAATTCAAAGCTTTTGAACCAACCTAGTCGATCTATACAAAGAACTTCACTACTTTAGATATTTGTACATATAACTTTAGTTTGAATAAGAAAAGTATACGCCGAACAAAAATTCAAACCTTTCGAACCAACCTTGTTGATCCATACAAACAACTTCCTTTTGAACTATGTAGTTAAGCGAAATGAAAGGTTACATGTCATAAATTAGTTATCCATCAAAAATCGAACGAACAAATTAGAAAGGACGGATTAATGAATATTTCAACAAACTGATCCAAAAGCAGAAAGAAAACACTGGAAAAGTGATTGACTAGCAATCAACATAAAAGGTAAATAGGATAGCAACAGTTAGTACCTCTCCGCTGATTTAATTTCCAAATTAAAGAGTCACTGCAACAGATGAATTTATCTAGAACAGCAAGAGTAAAAGCAAACAATAAGAAAACAATAATTGATCAACCTAAAAATGTTCGAGCACCCAGGGTAAGAGCCTTCATCTTATAGTTTGTCTATTCTCTAACCGATTCGAGATATGCATGTAGTTACGGAATTTCAAGACATAGCAACAGATTGCAGCGGCAGAAAACACAGCACTGAATATGAAATAACCATTTCAAATTTTTTTCCCCGAGAGAAGAAGCAGGGAGCACACAAATTTCGCAATACGTATACCAGATCAACCAAACGACCGAAAGAACAGATAATCTAATGGGAAATTCAGTTAGAAGAATCCAACAACAGATAATCAGACAAAGAGAGGTGAAATTTATCTATTACTGCATGGTGAGAGCTGACGTTGTTATAGTATAAACAAACAATATAGCAGTCAATCAACATCCAAGACTCTTCCTTTACTGCTATACCACTACTCTTTGGTTAGCTGTATACACAATTCATTGACATACCCACAACCCCCAACATTATGGTTCACCTATAAAAACTGTCAGATCTGTTGTTGGAGTTTAACTTACTAAAAGGTACTGCTTTTAACTTACTAAAAGGTACTGCTACTATGTGGGTCTTTTCTTTTTGGAAAATCTTTTATGTTGTGTATTGATGTTGAGGTAGTGAGGCAAGATCTGAAACTGTACTGATCTTGTACACTTTGGTTGGAGTGCAGCTTATTAAACACACAACTAAGAAGTCATACAGACGATAAAATTAGAATTCCATACTGTGAAAGAGAAGGGGAAATATCAACAATGAAGAGAACTTACACTGTTTGGATTGAAAATATGAGAAAACTCGGAAGATTATCATAGGTGCGACAATGAATTTTCCTTGCTGTAGTGAGACAAAACCTAAGCCTCAGCTGTTGTAGGAGTCATTTTTAGAATTACACGTACAATATCAAGGAGCAACTGTTGTAGTAGTTTAATTTTGAGACTACACCTTACCAACTCAAATTCAAAATGACCTGTGTACCCTTATCTAACCAAATGATAAAACTAACCCTTGGAAGGTGCCAGAACAATCTCCACCTGCCAGCGGGGTGGACATTCGATTTGTTCGATTTGATTGTTGAATATCGATTCGATTTTTCAATTTTTGGATTGACGGAAATGACAACCATACACAAATCAAATTATTTCAGTTTGTTTTGATTTTTACAAATTCGATTCGGTTATTTCAGATTTTTATTTCGATTTTAACGATTAAAATAGTGAACATTTAAAATTGGTGATTTTTCTAAAAAAATAATCTTTTTTTCAAACCTATTTTAATTCTCAAATATAATTAATTCAACACGCATGAAATAACCATAAATATTGACCTCATTGAGTCATCGCTGTTGGCGTGACGGCAGTGGCCGCACTTGGCAACAACAATGACGAATTGAGCAAACGACTACTGACTATCATTGACGATGTTGAAATTTCAAATGAACTGACGAACTGAGGATAATTGAGCATCGTTGCAGCCTTCACGTTAATGTTAGGGGCTAAAACAAAGCAATATATTAGGATTTAGGATTACTAAATGATTATAATTTATATATTTATATGTTATCTCAGATTATATTATACTGTAATATATTTACATATATAATAAAAAATATATATAAATTATAATATATTATTTATATAATTTTGATTTATCCAAAAAAAAATCTAAAATCCAAACACCAAACCTTTTAATTAAATTTCTAAAATTTGAAATCAAAATCAATTCAAAAAATAAAAAAACCAAATCAAAATTAAATTTCAATTCAATTTTTCAATTTTCTTGATTTAAATCAAAATATACCCATGCCTAATTATAACCTATTCACCACTTCTATATATTAGTAATTTTGAGATTACACCTGTACCAACCCAAATACGAAATGACCTGTGTACCCTTATCTAACAAAATGATAAAACTAACCCTTGCAAAGTTGTCAGGACAACCTTCACTGGCATCATCTGTTCACCACTTTTATATATTATTTCGAATAAGTAAATTGTTGAAATATTTATTAATATTTAAATTTTTTTTTTAAAATTTATCCTTGTAATTTGATAATTAATTAATTTTTGTAAATGTATTATAAGATCAATTTTTCTTTTTTTTTTGGATAAAAATAATTAGAAGATAGATACAGATAATACAGCCGATTCAACCTTCAGTTATGCGTGGACTTGGACAAAAAGTATTGCAGTTGTACGGCTTTAAACAGTCACTGTAATTAGAACTGAATTTTTGACCCAAAAATAGCACAAGATTGAAGCGAAGGATGATGCTCTCAGCATTCAAAAATCTTTCCATCACTTCTCGTATAACAACCCCTTTTCGATCTGTAAGTCCCTTCTTTCAATTTCTTTTTTTTCTTCGCGTGAAACAAACAATCTTCAGTCTTTCTGACTTATCATGTAAGTGGCTTTCGAATTAAATCTTTTACTTCCTTTATGTTTCATTTTTCAATTTTGAGATTCAAATAAATATTAAATTTGACCATGAATTTTTCATATATATTTTAAATATTCAGTCTTTTTGATGAGAACCAAATCGATCACACAAATTGGGAATAAACGAGATTACCTAAAGAACAAATAACTGAATTGTTCTTGAACAGTTATCTCTAAGAGCTCTAATGGAACTCTTCTGAACTCAGAAGAAAAGAGAGAAGTTGTTATTGATTTACTTGAGAGAATTCGGTCTAATGATTACAATGGAGAATCCAGCTACTTATACATGTTGGGAAACAACCGAAAAATAATAATAATAACAACAATATTATTTAACTGTTACAAAATTTTATATTAATAATATCAACAATATAATAAAATAACAGTGTATAATATTATTGCCACCTTAGTGATAATACTGTAATCAATATGACAACTATAACAGTAATCTAACTACTTCTTAACCAATTAATATATTAATTATACTTGAGTTGTGCTAGGCACTGTCCTAAGAAACTATTTCAGTTTCTTATTTCAGCAGTGTGAAATAGTTTAGCACTTTCCTGATTAATTTGAGGATATTTAGAGTTAAATAAGTCTTTCCTAATTAAACAGAGGATACAAAATCATTAATGCAAATACCAACAAGTTCAAATATTAAAGCAGAAAACAACTATAAAATGATAGTTAAATTGGAACAAAAAGGATAGGAAATTAATTCATTAAGAGTTAATAACTCATCCCTCCATTTTAGTAGCAGTTCAAGCACTCTCAATAAGTGCGCAGAGTCAATATCGACTTGTTATTACCCATATGAACCTACTTCATGGGATCTCCAATCACATAGGTTGGGTTACCATCTCTATTGACAATCATATTGACCTTAACCCCATCTCTTTTGAGGTTTGAAGAATTAATTTTCTTCCCACAGGTTTAGTCAGTGAATCGGCCGAATTCAATTCTGACTTCACATAATCAATGGAAATTATTCCATCTTTCAGCAGCTGCTTAACAATATCATGCCTTAATTTCATATGTCTACTCTTACAACTGTAAGATTTATTCTTCGCAATAGCAATTGCGGCTTGACAATCACCGTGTAGATATACAGGAGGCATCAGATCATCATTTTTTAAAGGGATATTTGACAACAGATCTTCTTTTTTCAAAGGGATATTAGACAACAGTTCATCATTTTTCAAAGGGATATTAGACAACAGATCACCTTTTTCAAAGGGATATTAGACAACGGATCATCCCTTTTCAAAGATCATCCTTGTTCAAAGGGATATGAGACAACAGATCATCCTTTTTCAAAGGACTATGAGGCAACAGATCATTCTTTTTCAAAGGGCTATGAGGCAACTGATCATCCTTTTTAAAAGGGATATTCGCTAAGAAATTTCTTAGCCATTCAGCCTCAGTACCAGCTAACTCCAGAGCCACAAACTCTGATTCCATAGTTGATCTAGCAATGATCGTCTGCTTAGCTGATCTCCATGATACTGCACCTCCACCAAGCGTGAATACATAACCACTAGTGGATTTTGTCTCGTCTGAATCAGAGATCCAATTTGCATCACAATAATTTTCTAAAATATAAGGAAATCCACTATACAAGATACCATAACTCATGGTTCCTTTCAAATATTTCATTAATTGCATTAATGCAGACCAATGCTCATTATTGGGGTTATGAGTATATCTACTCAATCTACACACGGCGTAGGCTATATCAGGCCTAGTAAAATTCATTAAACGCATTAGACTCTCAATAATCTGTGCATACTTAGACTGAGCAGCTGGGTCACCATTATTCCTTTTTAATTTAGAATTAGCATCATAAGGAGTGGCCCCGGAGTTATCTCCCAACAGTCAAATTTCTCAAGAAGTCTTTCCACATAATGTTCTTGTGACAACATTATACCATCTTCACTCCTCATAACTTCAATTCCCAATATCATATTCACTTCACCCAGATCTTTCATATCAAAGTTAGTAGACAAAAATAATTTGGTACGTTCCACAATATTTAAACATGTACCAAATACAAGCATGCCATCAACATATAAGCAGATTATCACATAATCACTGTCTACCACCTTTGTATAAACACATTTATCCACCTCAACAAAAGAAAAGCCGTCTTTTATTAAGACTTGATCAAATTTCTCATGCCACTGTTTAGGAGCTTATTTAAGGCCATAAAGAGATTTAGTCAATTTACAAGCTTTATTTTCTTGTCCAGCATTTACACATCCCTCATGTTGAACCATATAAATTTCTTCTTCTAAATCTCCATTTAAGAAAGTTGTTTTCACATCCATTTGATGGATAAAAAGCTTATGAATTGATGCCAAAACTATTAATACTCGAATAGAAGAAATTCTTGTTACTGGTGCAAATGTATCAAAGTAATCAATATTTTGCTTTTGGGAAAATCCTTTAGCTACTAACCGAGCTTTATATTTATCTAAAGATCCATCTGAATTAAGTTTCCTTTTGAAAATTCATTCACAACCAATCGATTTTGCACCAGGAGGGAAGTCAGTTAAAACCCATGTATTATTTTTCACAATTGAATCAAGTTCAATTTTTATTGCCTCTTTCCAAAATTTAGCATCAGAAGAAGATATAGCTTCAAAATAATTTGATGGTTCATTATCAACAAGAAAAGTTTGAAAATCATTTCCATAAGGAAAATATTCTTTTTTAGGCCTTGTACTCCTCAGTTCCTCAATATTAGAGGTAGATTTTTTTTTTTCAACCGGTGCACGAGAGATTTCTCACATAGTGGAAAAATATGTTCAAAGAATTCAACATTCTTTGTCTCAATTATAGTATTAATATCAAGTACATCACTTTTCAAGACAAGAAATCTGTATGCAGCACTATGTTCAACATATCCAATAAGCATGCAATTAACAATTTTAGAACCTATTTTCCTATTTTTAGGTTCAAGAAGAAGAACTTTCGTAAGGCGACCCCACACTTTTAAATATTTCAAATTAGGCTTATAACCTTTCCACAATTCATAAGGGTTTTGCCAGTTCTTTTATGTGGAATTCTATTTTGTAAATGACATGCAGATAAAATAGCTTCACCCCACAAATTATCAGGTGCATTAGAGCTAATTAACACAGAATTCATTATTTCTTTCAGTGTCCTATTTTTCCTTTCAGCTACACCATTAGACTCAGGAGAATAGGGCGGAGTTACTTCATGAATAATACCTTCTTTTTCACAAAAAAAATTTAAAGATACATATTCTCCACCTCTATCAGATCTAATTCTCTTGATTTTTCTACTAAGTTCATTTTTAACTTCAGATTTATAAGACACAAAAGTATCAAATGCATCATCTTTATTTCTAAGCAAATACAACTTAGTAAATCTGGAAAAATCATCAATTAAGGTCACATAATATCTTTTACCACTTCTAGGTATAGTTTGTTTTAAATCACCCAAATCAGTGTGAATCAAAGATAACAATTCAGTGTCTCTATCATCTGAAAAACATGACTTTTTAATAATTTTAGCTTTAGCACATATTTCACATTTATCAAAATTACTTGAATCTAAACCAGATGTTAGACCAAGTGATTGCATATTCTTTATATATTTAATATTAACATGTCCTAATCTAGCATGCCATAAAGAAATAGACTGAATCATATAAGCAGAAGCTGATGCATTTTCATTGATAATGTCAAGTATATTAAGTCCATGATTACAATGTCCATTTCCAATAAGAATATCATATTTAGTTAATATGACCTCATTATTTTCAAATATAACCTTTATTCCAGCTTTTCCTAATAATGCCACAGAAATCAAATTAACTTTGCCTTTTTCAAGAACTTGAATAGTTCTCGAGGTCCCAAGATAAACAATTTCTTCTTCTTTCTCAACTTGGGTGTACGATATAAAATCATTTTTATTATACAAATGTGCCTAGTAGCACCAGAGTCTACCACCCAGTTTCTCACATTGGTTTCGATATTCATTTCTGAAATGACCGCAATAATTATATCATCCGTTTCAGTCAAATTTATTTTTGACTTAGCGGGATTGTCATTTCTTTCACATATTCTCTTGCATTGAGATGCATTTTTTATGAAAATTCTATTATTAACATTAGGCATGCAACCAAGTTTATTTCATACCTGTACTCTGTAGTACCTGCAGTACCATAACTTCTGACAAACTGACTGGAATGGAAGCAGCTAGAGCAACACCAGCATCAGTATTATCAACAGTCTTAGGATCAAAATTATATGCCATAGTTTCTTAGATTGTTGGCAAACAACCGAAAAATAATAATAATAACAACAATATTATTTAACTGTTGACAAAATATTATATTAATAATATTAACAATACAATAAAATAACACCGTATAATATTATTGCAACCTTAGTGATAATACTGTAATCAATATGACAACTATAACAGTAATCTAACTGCTTCTTAACCAGTTAATATATTAATTATACTTGAGTCGTGCTAGGCACTGTCCTAAGATACTATTTCAGTAGTGTGAAATATTTCCCCAGGATTAAACAAGCACTTCCCTGTTTATTTAGAGGATATTCAAAGTTAAATAAGTCTTCCCTAATTAAACAGAGGATACAGATCAACAAAATCATTAATGCAAATACCAACAAGTTCAAATATTAAAGCAGAAAACAACTATAAAATGATAATTAAATTGGAACAAAAAGGATAAAAAATTGGATAGTTGGAAGTATATATATCCTTATCTGTTTTTGTGCATAGGGAGAAATGCTATATATATAGCAATATTGAGGCGGCAATTGAGGTGGCAACATTTTTTTTTTCTTTTCTTTCTTTCCAAGTAAAAAATTCTTTTGAAATAAATATTTCAGTTACAATACAGTGATCCTAACTGAATTCGGGATTCAGTCCAAGGGTTAGTTATAACTAACTGTTGAACAGCTGGCAGTAGGTCACATGACTTGCATGTGACTAATCTTTAAGCTAAAATTGAATTACAAAAGCAGCTAACTGAAATGCTAAAATAGAATCACATCAAATACCCTCCCCTTAAGACAATCCTTGTCCTTAAGGATTGAAGTGAGGGAACTTCAATAGGAAAGAGTCATAGTCCTCCTAGGTGCTCTCAACAGTATTGAACCATTTGATCAGAAGTGGAGTTGCAGCTGTGCCATATTTCTGAACAATTCTTCTGTCCAACACCCTCTCAGGCACCAGAAGCACATAACCAAAATCAGAATGAACAATGGGAAGGGTGGTTGAAGAAAGATGGGAACCAATTCTTTTCTTTAGCTGAGACACATGAAAGGTAGGATGAAGTTTAGTGCCTTCAGGTAGTGCCAAAGTGTATGCAACCATGCCAACCTTAGCTATAATTTCAAAAGGTCCAAAGAACTTAGCAGATAGTTTTTGGAAGGAATGAGATCTCAAGGAAACCTTCTTATAGGGTTGGAGCTTCACATAAACCCAATCACCAATCTCATAACACCTGTCAGACCTCTTCTTGTCTGCCTGGACTTTCATCCTGTTCTGAGCTTTCAGCAAGTTAGACTTTAGCAACCTCAGTGTAGCTTCTCTAGCACTCAAGCTAGGGGAGGTGGTTTCTGACCATACACAATTTCATAACGGGTCATTAGAGTCGAAGAGTGGAAGGTGGTGTTGTACCACCATTCAGCTAGTGGTAACCATTGTGGCCACTCCTTGGGTTTCTCAAAAGTCATGCACCTGAGGTAACACTCCAGACACCTATTCACCACCTCAGTCTGTCCATCAGTTTGGGGCTGGTAGGCAGTAGAGGTTAAGAGGGATGAAAAGCTCCTGCCAAAATCTGCTGGTGAAAATGGCATCCCTATCTGATACAATAGACTTGGGCATTCCATGCAATTTAAACACCTCATTCATGAATATTTGGGCTACATCTAGTGCAGAGTAAGTATGTTTCAAGGCAAGAAAATGTGCAGCCTTGCTCAACCTGTCCACCACCACAAAAATTGCTTCTTTTCCTGCAGCCTTGGGTAAACCTTCAATGAAGTCCATTGAGATATCTTGCCATACTCCCTCCGGAATAGGGAGTGGTTGTAGGAGCCCTGGATAGGCTACATTCACCCTTTTACACCTCCGACACACATCACATTGCTTGACAAAGTTGTAAACATCCTGTTTCATCTTTTTCCAATAGAATTCTTGCTTCAATCTCTGCAGTGTAGCTTTAATTCCGGAGTGACCACCAATAGAACTAGTGTGGTAGAAAGACATCAACTTGTGTCTCAAGGTTGCATCAGAACCAACCATCACCTTGCCCTTTCTGCTAAGGATGCCAGCATGTTACTTAAGGTAAGGATTGGGGCTTGTATTGGTCTGGATCAAGAGAATCATCCTCTGCAGCTTAGGATCAGGGTACTAGGATTGCTTAATAATCTCTTCCATCAAGTCAGATTGGATGGCTGAGATGCTGCAAAGAGAAATGCCATCCTCTACTCTAGAGAGAGCATCTGCAACAATGTTTTCCTCCCCTTTTTTTTATAGTTAATGGTGTAGCCATATCCAAGTAACTTAACTAACCACTTTTGTTAACTTGGGGTAGTAATTCTCTGCTCCAACAAGTACTTGAGGCTGTGGTGATCAGTCTTGATCACAAAATGCCTTCCTAGTAAGTATGGTCTCCATCTCTGTACTGCTGATACCAAGGCCAGTAATTCTCTTTCATAAACTGAGAGTGCCTTATTCTTGTTTGATAACCCTTGACCGAAGAAAGCAATAGGTCTATTAGCTTGAACTAATACAGCCCCAATTCCTGCACCTGAGGCATCAGTTTCTATAATGAATTCTCGAGAGAAATCTGGCAAAGCCAATACAGGAGCAGAAGTGATAGCCAACTTTAATGCCTCAAAAGAAGCAACAGCTGCATCATTCCACTTGAAATTACCAAGCTTCAATAGATCATTTAGAGGTCGTGCAATGATCCCATAGCCCTTTATAAACCTCCTGTAATACCCAGCCAATCCTAAAAATCCTCTCAACCCTTTAAGAGTCTTAGGTTGAGGCCAATGCATCACAACATCCATCTTTTGTTGATCCATAGCCACCCCTTTTTCAGGGATGACATGGCCTAAGTAGTCTATTTGAGTGACTCCAAAAACACATTTGCTTTTCTTAAGAAAAAGAACATTCTCTCTGAGTATTTGGAAAGTTTGCTGTAAGTGCAAAATGTGTTACGAGCAACTGCTTCTGTTAATCAATATGTCATCAAAAAAGACTAGAATTAACATCCTAAGACGAGCACTGAATATTTGATTCATGAGGCTTTGGAAAGTGGAAGGTGCATTGGTGAGTTCAAAAGGCATCACCATGAACTCATAATGACCTTGATGAGTTCGGAATGTTGTCTTAGGTATATCAGGCCCAAACATTCTGATTTGGTGGTCCCCAGACCTCAAGTCCAGCTTGGAAAAGTACTTAGCACCATGCAGCTCATCTAGTAATTCTTCAATAACAGGAATTGGGAACTTATCTTTGAT
Source organism: Capsicum baccatum var. pendulum (assembly GCA_030864225.1). Classification (NCBI taxonomy): domain Eukaryota; kingdom Viridiplantae; phylum Streptophyta; class Magnoliopsida; order Solanales; family Solanaceae; genus Capsicum; species Capsicum baccatum. The sequence continues at coordinate 235,543,427 of CM061552.1, forward strand.
GGTGTGGTTGTTCAGCTCCCTATAATCCACACACAATCTCCAAGAACCATCCTTCTTTTTCACCATCACAATTGGGGAAGAATAAGGACTATTGCTGTGTCTAATCACCCTGAAACCAACATTTCACGCACCATCTTTTCTATCTCATCCTTCTGGATAGTAGGGTACCGGTATGGTCTAATATTAATTAGAGAAGTGCCTTCTTTCAGGGCAATCTTGTGATCATGAGATCTTGAAGGAGGTAAGTCAATAGGAGTTACAGATCCTGGTAGGTTTGGAGTATCAACTGCAGTTCTTCATCCTCTTCATACTGGCCTGAACCCTCAAGAGAAAATAGACTAGCCCCAACAGGAGATAAAGCATCTTGAAATTTACCAGCACTGATCATACAGAGCTCAGAAGGTTGGGCCAATAATTTGTTCATCCCTTGTTGTTGCACCAGCTTTGCAGCCGGTGGTTGACTGCCCCTCAGAGATATTTTGCGATCCATGATATGAAATTCCATCTTTAGTTTCTTGAAGTTCCACATGATGTCACCTAGTGTAATCAACCACTGGATCCCTAGCACCATATTACACCCTCCAATTGGCAAGATTAGCATATCAGAATCAAAGGATACACCCAGCATCTTCCATGTTAAACCTTTACACATAGTTGCTCTGAATTTTCTTACCATCAGCCACTGAGACACCAAAAGGTGATATAGCAGTCAACAAACAACCAAGCTTCCTTGCAGAGTTGTAATCAAGGAAGTTGTGGGTACTTCCAGTGTCTATGAGTACATGAATGGCTTTCCCCTTAACTGAATCAGTAACTCTCATAGTTCTGAAATCATGAATTCCATTCATGGCATAAACTGACACATGAGGTAAGATTTCCCCTTCATCATCAGTTTCAGACCCTGACCAACCATGGTCAAGAATTCAGTAGGGTCCACCTTTATGTCGTCTTCTTCCCCTTGCAATTCACTCTCTTCCCCACCTTCTTCTACTTCCATAGAAAAGAGTTGCCTCTTTTTCTTGCATACATGTCCAAAAACATAAGGTTCATCGCAGTTAAAACACAAGCCCTTACTTCTTCTTTCCCCCATTTCTGCAGGGGTCAATAGCTTGTCATTTTTGAAATGTGGTTTGGGTGCAGGAATGAAAGAATGGTTGGGTTTGGAAAAGGGGGGTTTAGTTGGTTGATTGGAGCTTGTATTGAAGGTAGTATGAGGTTGAGAGTAGGAAAATCTGGGGTTGTATTTGGTATTTGCTAAGATAGGTGAACTGCTGAAGGTTGGGACTTAGCCAATGTTCTAGGTCCCAACATTTTTACAGGCAATCCAATTTCAGGTTTTAACCCCCTAATGAATCAACTAACTACATAATTTTCAGATAATTCTACCCTAGTCAGTAATTCATCAAAAAGGTCTATATACTCCTGAACAGTGCTTGTTTGTTTAAGGTCTTTGAAATCTCCCATGGGATCATCAAATAATTCTGAACTGAAACAAGCATATAGACATTTAACATACTCACCCCATCGCAACCAATCTCTAGTTAATCTGCTCTTCATGTAGGATTGATGCCATTGTAATGCTTTCCCTTCAAGTTTACAAGATGCAAGCTTAACCTTGGACTCATCTGGTGTCTCATCCATATCGAAAAATTGTTCGCACTTGTAAATCCAATCCCGTAACCCCGTACCATCAAATTTGGGGAATTCGACCTGATAACCTCTAGTGGGAAGTTGGTAACCCCCATTTCTGTGCCCTCCTTCAGCTGTACTCCTAGGTTCCTCAGAGTTTTCCGTCAAATCCATCGGTATTCCATACCCTCGTTGTTCTCCATTACTTGGCATGCCATTGTGATGTTGAGCGCCATTACCCATGAACAATTTCTTAATTTCATCGACTGCCCTTGCGACTTTCTCATCCATAGCAACTTGCATTTCTTCCATTGAGTGTACGACTTCTTCCATGGAACCTTTGAGGTTATCGACCTCCTTTCGTAGCTCCTGCATACGCGTATTGTGATCTCCCATTGCACAGGTCAGAGGATTAGGTCTCTGATACCAATGATGAGAACCAAATCGATCGACACAAATTGGGAATAAACGAGATTACCTAAAGAACAAATAACTGAATTGTTCTTGAACAGTTATGTCTAAGAGCTCTAATGGAACTTTTGTGAACTCAGAAGAAAAGAGAGAAGTTGTTATTGATTTACTTGAGAGAATTTTGTCTAATGATTACAATGGAGAATCCAGCTGCTTATACAGTGATCCTAACTGAATTTGGGATTTCAGTCCAAAGGTTAGTTATAACTAACTCCTGCACAGCTGGCAGTAGGGCACATGACTTGCATGTGACTAATCTTTAAGCTAAAATTGAATTACAAAAGCAGCTAACTGAAATGCTAAAATAGAATCACATCACTTTTCAAATATTTTGAATTATTAATCGTAACTTAATATTTTACCTAGTTTTCAAATATATAATTTAATTTCAAAAACTTTCTCTCAGAGAAGCTCAAGTGCCACATAAATTCGGAAAGCTGCAGTAACTTTTAGTGAAAGGGATGTGAATTATTTGAAACTGACAAGTCAATTTAGTTTTGTGCATCAGGTGTATGTATATCAAGAACCAGTTTTTTTTTCCTTTTTTTTTTTTTTTAGAATCTAGAATCCATAAACTCAAAATCCTAGTTTAGTCAGGAAGACAAGTGACTAAAGTCTCCAGGCACTTTGATTAGTGTGTAATGGAATAAACATAATAGCTGGTACTAGATGAGTCTTCTGGAATATTGAATAGCAAGAATAAACGTGCATTGGGTTCTACCTTGCACTTGTTTTCTTTGATTATTGAAAGAAAGATTAGGAAAGGGCATTATTTACCCAAGTGATTTAATGAGAATATGAGGCTAAGCTTCAAAATCAAATGCAAGTGAGTCAGGAATTGTTTTTCAAGTAAATAAGGAAGTTAAAGGGATGACTTACTGCTTCTGATGCAATGGTGTAATTATATAGACTTGCTTTGTGGTTCCCTAGAAGGGGAGCCTTAGAGTAATCAGTAAAGTTTTTGCCATATGACTGGGAGGTACGAGTTCAAGCCCTAGAAATAGCCTCTTGCAGAAATGTAAGATGAGGCTGCATATTTGTGGTTCCCTGTTTCTAGGGGATTCACATGAATTGAGAATAGATGTTTTGTGATGTTCTTGTTTAAGGGGGAGAAAGGAGAATCTCTGGATAGCCTGAATTCATGTATACAACTTTGAGTTTGAATCTTTGGTTCTATAATAGGTGAATTTTCCTTCTTAACACAATATAAGTTCTTCTCGAATGATTGTGCTTAAATGTATACCTGTGCTCTCTTGAATGTGTAGCTTAGTACATTGGTTTTAGCTGAACATGAAGGAGGATTGATCAAAACCTCATCATTAAGTGCTGTGGAGGCTGCAAAATCTTTAGGTGGAGGCAATTCAATATCGTTGCTACTTGCTGGATCTGGACGTTCCCTGAAGGATGCTGCGGAACATGCTGCTTCATCCCACCCTTCCGTTTCTCAGGTAATTCCTCTTTGGATGCTGGACTGTTTTGTTTCAGCCTGTTGCCTGTCGAATGGTAACTTTATGCCCCTACTGTTTCTTTTGCAATTTAGTTTGTTTCTTTCAGTAACATCTTAGCGAGAACATCCCTAGTTCAGTGTGAAAGAAGAGTAGTTGTGTTCTATTGACATGCTTTACTGATTGTGTGACACTCCTTTAGATGTATACTTTGTTACAGAGAGAGAATGATCTTCCAAGGAGGAGAAAGGAGGGTGATATTGCTTTTTCTTTGTCTTCTTCAACTAAAATCATGAAAGATGTTTGGAAATCCAGGGGCCAATGAATTTTCTGACGCTTGCATAGATAATAACACTCTTGACTTTTGATGTGTGACTTCCTTTCCTTTGAATGGCTTGAGCTACAGTATAGCTAAAATATGAGGAGCAGTTGGACACTTGTGGATAGGCTGATATGAAGTTTTCTTATGTACTGGAAAAAAAAGATTATCTGAAGTGCTTGGAAATGCTATTTTCAATTGCTGTTTGAAAGAGTGCCATAGAACAATATCCGGGAAGGATGATTGTTCTTTTCAGGAGTATCTAAAGTATACCTGTTAATTTTTGTAAACAATCTCACTTTTTGAGTAGGTGGTACTGAACCTATTTTTATCGAGTTTCTCCACATAAGACACAGATAAATCATATGAACTGTGTCTATAAACAGAAAAGCAGTCCATAGCTCATGCGAACTATACAATATTGCTTCTTTCCTCTTCATCTTCAATCAAGCTATTGTGAGATACTTACACGCTACTTGTTAAGAGGCTTTGTTCAATGATTTTAAGGTTTTTATTCTTATCTTTCCATGTATAGTGACATGCTAGTTGAAAATTTGAAGTTAACTAAATTCAAGCATTCTACATGTAGCCATTTGAGACAAATAATCTGTAACTAGCATCTAGAATAGATACAGCGTTGAGCAGACAAGAGAAAAAGATGCTTGGCTAGTCCAACCGATGAAACTCACTATTTTTTGTTGTTGTTTTTTGTTTCTTTTCTAGGTCCTTATTGCTGATTCTGACAAATTTACATACCCTTTGGCTGAACCATGGGCCAAATTAGTCCACCTTGTTCAGCAGAGTGGTGGCTATTCACACATAATTGCTGCATCAGGTTCCTTTGGAAAAAATATATTACCGCGTGCAGCAGCTCTTCTGGACATTTCTCCAATTACTGATGTCACAAAGATTTCTGGATCAAACCTCTTTATTAGGTGACTTTTTAGTGGTGTCCTTATCGGGGGAACACCACAATGGATAGAGATTTTCTTGTAGATAGTGAACACTTCTTTCAAGCGATTCACCAAAACTGTTTCATGTCGTGTGTGATTTGTAATATTGAGATATTGGCATTAACCAGCACTACGGTTGAATAGGAGGTTTCCTGTTATTAGGTTTGATGATACATGTTCCTACTACATCTTGATTCATGGGTATGACCATTTTATTGCATGTTTGATGACATTGAATATGTACTTTGGGTCTTTAACAATTGTACATTTGTGTAAACCTAGTTGCAAAGCAATATTGTCTAGGGATATGATGACACCATCTTCTGGGATTCTTTTGCTATGTTAACTTGCTATAAAAGTTGCCAACTTCTTCATAGAGTTGTTATTAAAATCATAAAACTACAATGTTTAGCCGCTATAAAGCATCCTGCTATGAAACGAGTTGTTTTTTTTTCAGTACGAACTACATTGTTCTTGTTGTCCCTCAGCTCAAGTATAAGCTGTGTTGGTTTTAATTGGATCGTCTATAATGTGACAGGCCAATATATGCAGGAAATGCTCTATCCACTGTTCGTTACATGGGATCCAGCCCATGTATGTTGAGCATTAGAGCTACATCATTTCCTGTTGCTTCTGAACCAGCTGATTTGAAATCTAATGTTTCCTCAATAGATAAGGTTGATCTTTCAATCTTGGATGAAGGTCAGGCAGTTAAGATATGAGCCCATATCTCCTGTGGTTAACCCGATGTGACTCGTTATGGCAATCTTGTTGATATCAGTGTTGTTTGCATCTTTTGTAAGAAACTTCAGTGGGTTGGAACCTAAAATGAGGTTAATATTTTTACAGATGATTCCGTTGGTAAGTCAATATATGTAAAGCTTTCCTCCCAAATTTCGGAGCGTCCAGATCTCGGAAATGCACGTATTGTAGTTACTGGTGGACGAGGTGTAAAGAGTGCTGAGAACTTCAAAATGATAGATAAGCTTGCAGAGAAAATCGGTGCCGCAGGTTTTCCCTCTCCCATGACTTCCTGCTGTATTTGTTCTGTGTTTTTTCTGCAACTTCCTTATCCTCCATCAGTCCATCCTTTACTAATTTCACATTTAAAGGATTTCCTATTTCTCAGCAATAACTTGCATATGATGCAGTTGCAGTTCTAATTTCTACCTGCTTTGAATTTTTCATTAAATTGGATTACTTCTGTTGTGCAGTTGGTGCCACTCGTGCTGCAGTGGATGCTGGATTTGTTCCCAACGACCTCCAGGTAACACTAGACATACTTGTTGCTTCAGGTGACTTAAGTACTTGCCTTCAGAAATGTTAAATGTCACTTATGTAGTACTCTCTCCGTACCATATTAGTTGATCATTTTACTAAAATTAAATGTCCCAATTACTTGTCCACTTACTAAATCAAGATAAAATTAATTAAAATGTTTCCATTTTGCCCCTACAATTAATACTGTTTGGAAGTGTAAAAATAAGTTTGTAAAATTCCAAAAAGGTATCTTAAGGGAGAGATAACTTGGTAAATCTGTCCTTATTTATGATTTCTTTAGAAGCGTGCAGAAGTGAAAGTGATCAACTAATATGGGACGGAGGGAGTAACCTGTTGCCTTTAATATCTTTTGGCTTAATACATCGACAATCGTTAAACTTGTAATTTCGTTTAGACATTGAACTATGCTTGTTCTAGTTAAGCATTTGAACACATGATAAAAATGTTCTAATTAGACACTTCCAGTTCAACTTTTGAATTTTTTGTGCACGTGTTCTCAAGTGTTCATTATGTAGATAAGTTAACCACTTAAAATATGTCACCTCCATTAATTATACACACTTGTCTCAATAAGTTGTAAAATCTCAGGCATGTTCCAATTGAGGCTGATGTGTATAATTAAATCAGATGTGGTTAACTTAACTACTTAATAGATGCTTGAGAACACACAACGTTTTTTCCAAAAATTAATTCGAAAGTGTCTGATAGGAATACTCTATCATGTATTTAGGTGCTCAACTAGAACACACTATAGGTCGAGTGGCTAAATGATATCTATTGACAAGTTTAAGGGGCTATTGATGTATTAAGACGTATCTTTTCTTTTTGTCCGTTCGAGTCATATTTATGGTATAACGAGTTGGACACAAAAATGTTGTAAAGTAAAATACTTGAAATAAATTAGTGGTATGTTTGTCTCTCCGAAATTTCGTACTCAAGAAACTGGAACTTATTGGTCATGCTTTTAGTGATTGAGTAATGACAATCCGTCATTTTTCAAGTTTGTCAGCTTTATGAATGTAGTTTTTATTAGTCCTTCTCTTTTTCAGGTTGGCCAAACTGGGAAAATTGTTGCCCCAGAATTATATATGGCATTTGGTGTTTCTGGAGCAATTCAACACATAGCAGGCATGAGAGATTCCAAGGTCATTGTTGCTATAAATAAAGATGCCGATGCCCCCATATTCCAGGTCAGGGTTGATCTGTTTAGTTTCTCTCACATGCATTCCATGATTCCTTTTCTCTCTCTTTTGTTATTTCACGTAATTGAGAGGGAGGGTGAAGGAGATAGAAACTCATTGGTTTACTTCTTTTAATGGAGTTCTGATTTATTTATTATCACTTGCTTTCCTGATAAGTAAAATATAACTTAGAGCAGATAGACTTATTTCAAGTGTTTTCAAAACAAAATAGCTTTTACGTACATTTTTTGTGTGAGTAAAATAAAAAATAAGCACTTGGTTTTAAGTCAAAATGATAGAAATAAGCCGAAAGGCATAAGTTAGAAACCTTAACTTATAAGCCAGAAGCTAAAGTTCAATCCAACCAGGCTCTTATTGTCAGTTATCACAGAAGTAAAACAGAATGTAGTTCCTTTAGCTTAAGTTGACGTAGTTGACATGCCATTTGATTTTATCTCAGGGAGCTAGGGAGCTAAGTAACTGATAACCCTCCACTCACCCTTCATCTTTTCACCAACCTAATATAGCTATTTATATTAGAATAGGTTAGGATCACACATTGGTTGATGAATAAACAGTTGGCCTTTTTAGTACAAACTTAGGGAATCCTTCCTTCTTGAGCTAACTTTTGGGGTTAGGTTAGGCCCAAATGTCATACCTTACATGGTATGAGAGCCCAGTGTTTTCCCTATGTGGGCTTTCTTGTTATATTGTCCATACTCTAGTTGGGCATGAGAATGAAGAGAGTGTTAAGCCTCATTTGTTTGGACTTAATGTGGGTTTAGATGACATCCCATTAAGTGCATTTATTTTTCCTTTTAATGAGTGAAGTTGGACTCTCAGACAGTTTGCAAGAGGGATAGTTTTAAGTATCTTGGGTCTACGATCCAGGGAAATGGAGAGATTAATGAGGATGTCTCGCACCGTATTGGGGCAGGTTGGATGAAATGGAGGCTCGCTTCAGGGATTTTATACGACAAAAAGATGGGAAAAAGAACTTCCTAGGCCTAATAATCCTCTTCGTCCTCATCGGGACTCAGATATCCTGCCTCAAAATCCTCAGCACTAGAATCAACCTCAATATCAGAATCCACCAACAACTGATCATCATCGGTTGGCACATCATCATCCATTGACTCCCTGAAAGTGTGGCCCACTCAACATATAGCTCGGGCATGCTCATTCGTAGGGTGGTCATAATTCAACTGGCGCGACTCCTCAGTAAAAGGCGTTCGACCGCCACACATCATAGTTAGCTTCGTCATGCCATATAGATGGCGGAAGAAGCTATTATCTCGTGCATTCCTCTTGGCAGTCCTGAGGGCTGGCCTTTGGTTAGAATCAAGCACTTCACCTTCGTAACATCAACTCCCCTTAAATTTCAAGGCGACTTGTCGGGTCCTCCTCAACCTCTTCCGCTCACAAGAAGTTGGTCAGAAGGCCCCCAAAACTGAATTGAACTTTCTTGTGCATTTTGGCTTTCCGCATAGCCGCACGGATCGCTGCACCAACATTAATCGAAACATCAGTCATAAGAGCATAGACAAGACATACCCGGTCGCTAGAAATTCTTGTAAAGTGAGACCTCGGAATCAGACAAGCTCCAACTTTCCTAAACTAAATGCATGCTTCCTTGTTTAGAAAAGCATATGGGAAGGTATTGTGAAATCCCTTCTCTCGATGACGCTCCCAACGAACCATGGAACGTGAACCACATAAAGTATGCCTGATAGCCCTGTAAGGAGGTCCGCTATAAAGCTCTCTTAATCTAGAATGGTCTCCGGTGTGCCAAGTATAGAGTTGAGTGCCTCATCTGTCAGCTTCACAATTTGCTCGCGTATTTTCACGCTATTCCCTTGAGTCTCGAGGAACCAATTAACATAGAATTCCCTTATCAAATCCAAGTTACATTCGCCCATATTATTGAAAATAAAATCAAGCTTTAACTGCATGATGTGGTTTAAATGCGCAGGTAGTGACGTGCCAAGCTATCCTTATCAATTACATCCGTAGGTTGGTATTGAGCCTCCTTATTGTCCTTATACCATTGGACACTATCTTTTTCTACCCATTTGACACCAAATCTACAACGAGCAATTTGAGAAGCCGACGGGGCAGCGAGATTAGCATTGGATGATTGCCTCGTTCATGAATGCTTTTGTCCTTGGTGGGAGGAAGATGCCACTACCTTACCTTTGCTAACTTTTGGTGCCATATTTCCTGCAACAAGCACCAACACCAAGCATTAGCAATACACAACATGGCTAACTACAATTAAGAGGAGGTTGGTCGAATGACCACCCCACACTTAATTTGTTAGCATAACGAACTTAAGTGACACCATCGGATACTCAGACTTCACTGATGCACAAGTTGGGAAAGTGCACCAATATAGCTTACAACAACATTAGAATATGATAGGTGACGTTTAAACTTTTCACCATTACTCTATAATCAAAACCATCTTTTCAAAACTAACATGGGCTCGAACCATTAATTCCATTTATTCTCAACGGAAGGCATGCCATAACACTTCAAGCAAACTTATAAGAACAACACACACCATTGAATAGAGCAATTTAAGCAAAACAATGTTTCATGATGACATTGAACCCATAAAAATGGTAACAAGACCAAATAATGCAAAATAATGACACTTTAATGACACCCACAAGCTTCACCCATAATTCCAAAGAAATACGTAAAACATTTGCAACAAAGTGTTAAAAACAAGAAAATAATAAAAGGAAACATACCTTAAGAGTGAAGAACTAGTAGAAAAGGAGAGAAATTTATGTAGATGGAGGTTGCATCGTGAATTTGGGAGGAGTAAAAGGGGTGGGCGGCGCAATTTGTAGAAGAGGTAGGGTGAAAAATGAATATTAGGGTTTTGAATGTATTTATATGGTGAAATCAGTCGGGTGACCCAGTTTTTTAATTAGGAAAATTTGGGCTTTTAGTAGGTCGCGGCGCGGGGTTAATGGCGGGCGAGGTGGGGGTTTGTGACAGATAGCTAATTGCTATGGGGTGTGCGACGCGTGATCAACGTGATGGTTGGTGATCGCGGCGCAATGGGCATGCGGAGAGGTAGTCTTCGTGACGCGCGAGGTTGGGATTAAAAGGGAGGGTCGCATCGTGCATTGTAGCTCGAAGGCCGACCAGTAGGTGCTCGCGTTGAGTATCGCGACACGGATGAATGGGGTCGAGACACAGGTCTTGGGGCGGGAGAGAATTTTTGCAAAAGAAAAAAAATTACCTTCAAAGTTCATTTCTGCTAAAAAAATATACTACACTTGACTTTATTCACCTCCAAACGTCCAAAACCGGGCTTAAAGTGTTTATAATTTCTTTGTGAAATCACCTCCAAGCCCCTGGACTTAATTTAAAAGAATAGATTACCTCAGACTAGGGGATTGCGCTGCATAGCTTAGCGCGCACCCCAGAGGTCGCGGCGCGAAGCGTAGCGCGTACCTTGGGGGTCGCAGTGCGCAGCTTAGCGCGCTTATCCTTTGCATTCCATGGTCTTCCTATGTCTCCATATGCTTCATTTTCTCCTAAAGTACTAATCACGTAGGTTAGCTCAATTAGATCAAGAGTAAGATAAAAACATACCGAATTAAGACACTTTGCTCTTAAAACTTAGCTCAATATGGGTAAAACATGGTACTTAAGTGTATAAATACACCCAAGATCATCAAGCATGACACGGAGTAGTTACAGTGTATGGAGGACATGACCCTTGATAGGAAAGTATGGATGACATAGATTAGGATAGAAGGTTAGTATGTAGGAGTGTGTCCTTATTATTAGGGAGGAGTGCTTTGTTTGTAGATGTACTTGTAGTCATAGTTTTATGCATGTTTCTTGTAGTTTCTTGTTCGCGATGTTTTCGTGATGTTTGAAATTTTCGGATAGATAGACTCGTGGGTGTTTTGTTTTTTTAATTATCTAGTGGTTTGTTGTTTGTTTTTATGTTTTTTTTTTGCTTATTATATGTTATTTGTTCTAAGCTGGAGGTTTATCAGAAACAACTCTACTTTATTTGAGGTAGTGATATGGACTGCGTACACTTTACCCTCCCCAGACTTCACTTTGTGTGAATACACTGGGTATGTTGTTCCAACTATGATATTGACATTACCATCCTTTTCCTAGTAGGGTTCTATATACTATTCCTATTCCTACTCATATTCTAACAATCTTAATAGGTCCTAATAGGTCTTAATGAATCAAATATATAATCATGTCTTAATTAATCATTCAAACCTTAAAATTAGGAAAACCACCTAGAAAACCTATATTTGGAAAATATTTACTTCCCTCGTCTCATTTTATGTGGCACCATTTAACTTGGCACGGTGTTTAAGAAAAAAAGGGAAGACTTTGAAACTTGTGCTCCAAAATGATTCCTGAATATTTGTGTGGTTGTAAATCATTTCATTAGGGGTAAAAGAGGAATTTTGAAGTTAAATTTTTTCTAGTTTATAATAAGGTGAGATTCTTTTGGGACGGAATAAAAAGGAAAGTGTGCCATATAAAATGGAACGGAGGTAGCACCATCTATGACAGTAGAACTTTTTTAATCAGCTATAACAAGTTTTTTGAATTAAAATCACTAGTTAATGGTCCGCAAAATTCATGCCATTCTCTCCTATATCTTCATCAAAAGTGCAATTCTCTCCCGTAATTGACAATTCTCAACCACGATTTTCTCCAAAAATTATCACAATAATTTTCTTACGAGATTCTCACTCGCGATTTTCTACAACTAAACAGCTATAATACTGCAAATTTCTAGAATTTAGCGATGTAAATTGTTAGTTATTGCAGATTTGTTTAGTTTATGATAGTTTACAGAATCTAAAGAGGTAAGTATCAATCGAAGAAGGTTTTTGTGATTTTTGATTGCAGATTTGTGATTTGTATAGATAATATGTGATTTCGTTAATATATACAAATTCAAACAATTATGGAAAACAAATGTAAACGCCAGAGAGCTTTTCTAAATTTGATTGCAGTCTTGTGATTTTTCTACATTGTTGGGTTGAAGAATTTCGCTGAACGTTTACAAAAATTCGTACGGTTATGGAAAGCAAATGACAAAAATAGTGTTTTTCTGAAATTTTTAATGCAGTTTTGTGATTTCTCTTTGTTGCCATTTTGAACAATTTTTCGGAATGTTTATACAATTTTTGTTCGTTATAGAAAACAGATGACAGACACCTGGAGTTTTCTGAATTTCAATTACAATTTTGTGATTTTTCTTTGTTGTTGTTTTGAACGATTTTGCTGAACGTTTACAACGAAGAAACATCACAAATCTGCAATCAGAATTCAGAAGAACTTTCTGTTTTGATATCTATAATTATACGCATTTGTTGAAATAGATCAAAACAGCAACGAAGAAACATCACAAATGTGCGATCAGGATTCAGAAAGAATTTCTGTTTTTGATATCCATAATCGTATGAATTTGTTGAAATCGATCAAAACAGCAACGGCGAAAAATAACAAAACTGTAATAAAAAATTCAGAAAAAAAACTCAGTTTTTATCATTTTTTTTTCAAAATTGTATAAACATTACAAAACTGCAACGAAAATTCAGAAAAACTCTCTATATTTGTATTTGTTTTCCATAACTGTACAAATTTGTATAAATACTAATCGTTCAAGACAGCAAGGTAGAAAAATTGCAATCAAGATTCAGAAAAACTCTCCCTTTTTTGCAGTTGTTTTCCGTAATCGTTTAAATTTGTATAAAGGTCAGTGAAATCTTACTATGTTATATACAAAATCACAAAGACCTTCTTCAATTGATACTTTATATTCTGTAAACAATCACCGTTAACTTCACAAATCTGCAGTAACTGACAGTTTACATTGCTAAATTCCAAAATTCTGCATTATTGTAGCTATTTAGTTGTAGAAAATTGCGGGTGAGAATCTCAGAAGGAAACTATTACGTTATTTTTTGGAAAAAATCGCGGTTCAGAATCGTCAATTATGGGAGAGAATCGTGGTTTTGATGAAGATATGGGCGTGAATTTTGTGGAATGTTAATTAGTAGTTTTTATTCAAAAACTTTCTATAATTGGTTTAAAAAATTCTATTGCCATACAAGGTATATTTTCCAAATATTGGATGCCTAGGTGATTTTTTCTGGAATAAACTAGTTTTTTCTTTTGGCAAATCAATCACTGCTTCCACTAGATATATTTGTTCCCCTGTAATATACCAAAATCTTTACTTGGGAAAGTTGGGATTATGTATCTTGATTCTAATTTGTTCAGTGTTGAGAAGAGTTTAAAAAGACCTCTTTTCAATTTTGATTTGAGATCATTGGCAAAATCAAAGGATGTTTTGATATAAATGACTAGTTTTGATGGGATAGGTAAGTTATTGACAATTTCAAAGTTCTCTTTAAAAATATTCTTCTTTGTTGGTCTTCATTCCCTTCTTTGAACTTTTAGTATTATGCTGATCTTCTGAGTTTTCTTTTTAGGTGATAACATGTGAAATATTACATCTAAAGGGCCTCCAGAGTTCTTGGCCACCATCTAGGAAGGAGCCTCAAACAGTTAGATCTCAAAATCAACCGAAAAGAACTAATTACAAATTCTATGTATCAAAACCTGACATCTTATAGCCATCCTTAAACTATTCAACATCTCTATTCTCTCTCATCTCCTTTCATATCTGCACAGTGACAAATTTTATATTTACAGTTTGTTGGAAAAGCTTCCAGTTTCTTGCTTGCCATGTATTATAGATCATTGCTTTCCATGCATCTGCTGTGATCTCCTTCGGAAATTGCTTCCACGTTCTTTTTATCCATTTAATCGTGTCAAATGGACACTGTATCATGACCCAGCTATTTAATAAACCTCTGATGCCGGAAATCCATTTACACTTGGCAAACAAGTGCTTCTATGTTTATGCCACATTCTCATCCCATAGACAATAATTTTTATCCTCAACCTGTATGCGCAGTCTTGCTATTCTTTCCTTGGTGAGCAGCCTGTCTTGACATGTCAACCCCACTACAAACCTTTTGTCTAGGAAGCATAACTGAACTTCAGATTAAATTAGCTTCCTTCAGCCTGGTGAGTGAGCCTAGCAGAGCATGATAACTTCTTGAAATTGAGTATGTGCTAATGGTTGATAGTCTGTAACTGCCTCCATGATACTAACCTACCATTTTAGTCTTTAAAGAATTTTACTTTAAACCTCTATAAATGTAATAAACTTATGTCGGGATGGCATAATGTATTCCAATGTTAAAAAAATACACAACACGCAGACTGACACATATATTCTACCATCTCACATTAGCTACCAATTCTTTTTATCTCTAAAAAGGATAAAGAACCTATGCCCCCAAAAGTATTACTCCAGTTTCTGAACACTACAGCAAATTCTGGAAATCTTACGTAAGTTATGCTGCAGAATTTGATTCCTGCGGAACTTAGGCCGAGCGAAGCAAAAGTTCAGTTTCAGAAGCTAAAAAATTCTATGCTTATGCCAGCGAAGCAGGTCTGAACGGGTAAAAGGTTATTTTTGATCCACAAATCATTAAATAAGCTGTAAAGACAAAAACTAAGCACCTGAGATAAGGGAAAAAACTAACACCAGGACAATCCGTGCAAAAACTTTGGAATGGAAGATGATCTCTTGATATGGACTTGGACAATCCCCTCATAAGCTAGCTTTTGATGTTGAGTTAGACCTCTTCCCCTAAACAAAATTATACCAAGTCTTCTGAAAGGCATGGGAATCACGTACCTCATACAAAAAGAGGAAGATAACTTATTTACTTATGTTATTTTGGGAACGCCAGGGTGATGTTTGAAGTGTGGAGAGTGTACTTCAGAAGTAATTAATTGGCTATTGCTTGTAAAACTACTTGTAATACCACAACCATACCTCACAAGAATATACATGACGCTTAATAGCTTAATGCTTTTGACAATTTATTTAAATTGGCCCTGCATGGTCTCTGTGTAAAAGTTGTACTTAATGCTTATATAGAATCCATGTTGAAAACGTTGCTTTCTTTGAACTGCAGGTTGCTGATTATGGACTCGTGGGTGATCTTTTCGATGTCATTCCAGAGTTGTTGGAGAAACTTCCTGAGAAGAAGTAGAAAATATACGTCAGTGTATGTACCTTTTGAAACTTAGTAAATACAGGAAGGTCCATTTTCATTCAATAAGATGAAGATGTATGTGGTGGATGACATTTGTTATCGACGAATAATATATATTAATATCATTCATTATTTCAATTTCCAGCTTTAATCTCAGCCTAATCTTCTTTGTTCTCGTGATTTCAGGTTCCGTTTTGTGAAGGGCAGACTTAATCTATAATTTGGGTGCTCTACGTGTTACTTTCTTGAGGATGTTGGGTCTACTTTAAATAGATTACTTTGCTAACCTTATTAAATTCTAACAAATAAACAGGTTATCATTTTTATTCGACGTTCAATTGAAATGTTGAAGATATATAATTTAACAAATAAATGTGCATACTATTTTTATTTCAAGAGTAGTCATTAAAATACTCCTAAATCAGGAAATTACATGGGATGATCTCAATAGTTGGTGACTTGGGCTTTTTGACCTCCATAAGAAAAATCTTTAAAGATTAGTCTTTTTTTTTTTTTTTTTTTTCATGTATTGAAAATGGGATAAATATATTCTTGAACTATGATAAATGATATGTATATACTTTGGGTACACATATGCTCCTACCATTAATAAAATGGTACGTATATATCCCTCACACTAACGGTAACGGCATATGTATACCCAAAGCATGACTGAGGATATAATATACGTACCAGTTATCACTTTGAGGGTATATTTGCCCCTTTATCATTTTAATTTTTTTATTTTAAATTATTAACCCAAACCCTCTACTCGGCCCAATAAATCCGCTACCCAATCCGAACTCAATTAAAGTCTAAGAGACGCCTATCTAATAGACGTGCTTTTCTCATTCCTATAACGATATACACACAATACAGTAATACTTATTACTATCAATTTCAAAAGAAAAAAAAATCATCCCGTAACATCCCAAAACATCTAATAAATTGAATTTCTCACGTTTTATTTTCAGTTAAATTTCATTAGAGAAACACTACCCATCATCGGTTAGCACAACACAACCACCGTCTTCGTTGAACTGAAAACATCCCACGGTCGGACCATCGTCGCACCTCTAGCTCCGGCCATCTTTGGCCTAATCTACAATCTCTCTGACCAGTAAACATCAACTAGTAGCAACAATCAATCACTACAATTTGATGGGATTCATGTTTAAGAGCAAAACAGAGGGAGTATCAGATTTGGAACAAAAAATAGAGATCGGATCGAATTGGTTTGAAATCAGGTTTGATGGGTTTACTGGGTCGAGTAGTGGATTTAAGTTAATTACATGGGATAAAAAAATTAAAATAAAAAGGGACAAATATACATCCGAACTATGATAAATGCTACATACATACCCTCTGTCATATTTTAGGGAACACATATGTCCCTACAGTTAGTATGAGGGCATATACGTACCATTTCATTAACGGTAGGGATATATGTGTATCAAAAGTATGACATAGGGTATATACGTATTATTTATCATAGTTTGAGGGTATATTTATCCCTTCTCCGTTTATGTATAGTAGTATAAGGATATTTTTGCCCCTCTACACCTCAAATATTTTTAAACTTTTCATTCTCATTTGTCTCTCAACTTCTATTTTAATTTTTAAATTTTTTTTTACCTTAACATTTTTTTTCTTGTTTTGTCTCAATATTTATTTTACGTTTACTTGTTTTTCTCAAACATTATTTATTTCTTCTTTTCTCTCTCTTTTTTAATTCATTT
Source organism: Capsicum baccatum var. pendulum (assembly GCA_030864225.1). Lineage (NCBI taxonomy): Eukaryota > Viridiplantae > Streptophyta > Magnoliopsida > Solanales > Solanaceae > Capsicum > Capsicum baccatum. Next base: position 235,560,592 of record CM061552.1, read on the forward strand.
ATTTCAATCTTTATTTTTTTTGTTTTTTTATCATTTCTCATTTTTTCTTTTTCATTTTTCTCAAACTTTTTTTTTTGTTATTTATTCTTTTTTTTTTCTTGTCTTTTTTTCTTTTTTATTAATCTTTTTTTTTATTTTTCTATTTTGTTTGTCCTCTTTTTTTCCTTTTTTTTTTTCTCAACTTCTATTATATTTTGCTAATAAATAAAAAGTTGAATAATCCACAAATAGATCTTTTTCTTTTGACATCAAAGAAAATTTAAGGGCATGACTTCTTGTTAAGAAGTCCTTTGAGATAATTCTTGCTTCTAATACAGAAATTATAGAATAACTCATAACTCAAGACACAATGTGGTATACAAAAATTATAGAACAGCTCATAAATTAAGACACAATGTGGTAGTGTCAAGTCTTGCATGTGGAGCATAACTTATTTGAAAACCCTTGAGTTAAGTTTTGCTTTTAAGGTAAGAGTTATAGAACATCTCATAAATCAAGAAACAACGTGGTAGTTTCAACACTTGTCCATTAAGCGTAACTTGTTCTTTTGGAAAGTTCTTGAGCTAAGTCTTGTCTTATAGGAAAGACTAATAGAGCATCACATAAATCAAGACACAATATGATAATGTCAACACATGTCCATGGGGCATAACTTATCGGCTAAGTATTACCTCTAAGACAAGAGTTATAGAATATCTAATCAATCAAGACACGATGTGGTAGTGTCAACTCTTGCCCATGGGGCGTAACTTACTGTTTGAAATTTCTTGAACTAATTCGTGCTTCTGAGACAAGAGTTATAGAACATCTCATAAATCAAGACATAATGTGGTAGTGTCAATTCTTACCCATGGGTCATAACTTGTTGTTTGAGAGTCCTTGAATTATAAAACATCTCATAAATCAAAATACAATGTGATAGTGTTCAAATTTTGCACATGGAGCATAACTTGTTTGAACCATTTGAGCATTTTTTAATGAATCAGCTAAAAGCATAAAATGTGTGCAACACACTTGCGATGACGTGAAAAAATAACGAACAAAATGATGACATTTGATATTAAATCCAAAAAGTAATTAAAAATTAAATTATGAGGAGAAAAAAAATCTATTTTAAATTCCTTAACTAATTTAAAAAGTATCCCTTAACTAGTTAAATTATAATTAAAAAATAATTATAACTTTTTTTGGTTAAAAAAAAGCCCCCAAACACCCTCGCCCTTGCTCCCCTCCCTTCTTCATCTTGTTCCCATTTTTACTGTTGTTTCCATTCTTCACTCTATCTTCTTCACCAAATTTTAATTAGTATCTGTAGGTTAAAAAAAAAAGAAAGAAAGAAAACGACCCCCACCCCTTCATCCATCTCCATCCGCCATCCACCATAGGACTCAAAAACTCCGACATAACTTTATTTTTTTAGGCTAAATTCTTCCTCTTCTACAATGACAAATGAGATGGAGAAGATAAATCAAAATGGATTAAGAAATATGAAATAGCTTGTTGGTTTATGAAAATAACATTTTAATTTTTGTTTTTGAATCAAATTTACAATTTTGTTGATTTGTGGAAAAAAATAAATTTACATTTTTCGGCAAACTCCTATTTTTTTCGGCAGAGTTCCTTTTTATTTTGATATTTACACCTAATTTTTTTGATAAACTTGTTGGATTTACATTTAATTAGAGTGACGAGGTTTGTTTAGAGTTGGCCGGAAATGGAGATGAAAGAATGGCGGCCAACCTTTAAAATCTCAATGCCAAAAAATTTGCTTTCTTCTTGCAGATTTAATATGGAGTCAAGATGTGCGGAAATATTAAACCCAAATCAAATTCAATATTGAAAATGGTGTGAAAACAGAGTGAAGAAGACGATGATTTCGTTGGGTGGGGGGTGGGGGTGATTTTAATAATTTTGGCCAGTGAGAAATTTTGTGCACCAATGAGTTGAGGAAGACAAGTACTAGGTTTTTAATATTTTTTTTATATTTAAATTTTACTTTTTTTTTATTTGACATGTTAGTATTTTATTGGCTTGTTAAAAAATTTCCTTGGCTTCACGCGCCCATCTGGAGTAATTACCATGCGACGTGCCATGTGAACAAAAAAGGTCTAGGTGGATCAAATTTCAGGTGGGTTAGGGACCTGATAGGTACAAGTCTGAGTTGAGGGGTTCAAGTGAAATTTCAAAACAACTTTAGGGTTCTATCGATGACTTAAGCCTTGTTTAAAAGTCCTTGGACTAAGTCTTGCCTCGAAGGTAAGAGTTATAGAACATCTCATAAATCAAAACATAATGTGATAGTGTCAACTCTTACCTATTGGGCGTAACTTGTTGTTTGAAAGTCCTTGGATTAAGTTTTGCCTCTAAGGCAAGAGTTATAGAATATCTCAAAAATCAAAACACAATGTGGTAATGTCAACTCTTACCCATACGGCATAACTTGTTGGTTGAAAGCCCTTGGTCTAAGTCTTACCTCTAAGAAAAGAGTCATAAAACATATCATAAATCAATACACAATGTGATGGTGTCAACTCTTTCCCATGGGGCATAACTTATTTTTTTATGGTCCTTGGGCTGAGTCGTACCTCTAAGATAAAAGTTATAGAATATTTCATAAGTAAACAACACAATGTGTTAGTGTTGACTCTTGCCCAATATATGTAACTTGTTTGAAAATATTTGAGATTAGTCGTGCCCCTAAGGCAAGAGTTTTAGAACATCTCATAAATGAAGACATAACATGGTAGTGCCAACTCTTACCCGTGGGGTATAATTTGTTGTTTGAAAGTCCTTGAGCTAAGTCTTGCCACTAAGACAAGAGTTGTAGAACATCTCATAAATGACGACATAACATGGTAGTATCAACTTTTGCCCATGGGATATAATTTATTGTTTGAAAATCCTTGAGCTAAGTCTTGCCTCTAAGGCAAGAGTTGTAGAATATCTCATAAATAAAGACGTAACGTGGTAGTGTCAACTCTTGTCCGTGGGGCATAAGTTGTTGTTTGAAAGTCCTTGTGATAAGTCTTGCCTCTAAGGCAAACATAACGTGGTAGACTCAACTCTTGCCTGTGGGGTAAAATTTGTTATTTGAAAGTTCTTTAAGCTAATTCTTGCCTCTAAGGTAAGCATTATAGAACATCTCATAAATCAAACACAATGTGATAGTATCAACTCTTGCCCATGAAATAAAACTTCTTATTTGAAAGTCATAAGTCTTGCCTCTACAATGTAATAGTGTTAACTCTTGCACATGGGGAATAACTTGATTGAAAGAAATTGAAGAAAAAAATAATAAAAATTGCAAAAAAAGAAGAAAAATATTTAAAAATAAAAATAAAAGAAAATAAAAAAATAAAGAAAATATAGAAGCCGAGGGGAGAAAAGAAAAAAATAAAGGTTGAGAAAAAATAATAAAAGAGACAAAACATAAATAAAAATAGAAAAAAATTAAAAGAGAAAAAAAATAAAAATCAAAGAAAAATAAAAAGGAGGTTTTTTTAAAAAAAATAAATAGAAGTTGAGAGGAAAAAAGGAAAAAAGTAAGGTTTGAGAAAAAACTAAAAATAAAAAAAATAAAAAATCAAAGTAAAATAAAAAAAATTAAAAAAAATAAAAGTTGAGAGGAGAAAAGGAAAAAAAAAGTAAGGATTGAGAAAAACTAAAGAAAGAGAGAGAGAGAGAAAATAAAAAATAAAAATTAAAGTAGAATAAAAAAGAGAAAAAAAGTTTAAAGATAAATAAGTATGAAGTTGTTTAAAAATATTTTAGATATTGAAGGACAAATAGGTAATTGTGCTATATATAAAAAAAAGAGGCTAGTTTTATAAGACCATTCTTATGAGGGACACAAAAACAAGCTACCCATTATAAGGTCATTTATGTAGTTTATTCAAACTTGTCCGCTTAACTTACTTTAGCCCTTTAACTTCATTGACAATTATTTATTCTCCTTAACAATTTTATGGTGAATTAAATATCACCCCAAAAATATAATACCACTCACACATGGAAAGGTGTATTATACACGCATCACATCATTGCCACGTCATTGCTATGTTATAAATTAGTTAAAAAAAAGTGCCACCAAGGAGTTCAAATTTTTTGGTGAATTCTCGTAGAAAAACGCCATCTCTACTGACCAAACACCACCAGTTTCCCTACCCCAAACTTGCTTGAAATCGGCAATCAAACCCAACCCTCATAGGGAAATACTATAAATCAGTGACCAAAAACCCAACCCTACCTGATAAATCCGATAAAACTAACTCCAAATTCTCTAAAACCAATGACTAAATACCCAAAATTCCACTAATCAACCAAAATCGACCCCTTTGAGTCGATTCTAACGAAGTTCTATCGGAAAATAACCATAAGTTCCGTTTCAGTCGACTCCCATCGAAAACACAACAATAATTAGTCGACCACCACCCATTTTCTTCCACCTCGATGGAAAACATGACCAGGCCAGTCCCCTCGATTTCTATTTCAGGCGAAATTCACTGGAAAATGCTCAGAATAAACCTAAATATACACACACAATTAAAAAATGAACAATTGGATTTTTTGCATCTCATCATCGCCACCATTAACACCACCAACCTACTTTCTCCATTGACATCCTTATACACCCTTTTTCGGCCATGACTTTCCTTCAATTTCAATTTCATTCTAATTTTTTAAATCAACATAAATAGTTTTTAATTTTTCAAATTCAATTTCATTTCTTTTAAACTGATCTCCAGCTCATATATAGAACGGGGGTATGGGGGAAGAGGGTTGAAGGAGGAGACATTGGGGGTTGGGGTGGGGGTGAGGGAGGGGAGGAAGGGTGGGTTTGACAATTAAAAAGAAGAGAAATTAGGGTGGGAGGAAGGATGGGGTGGGGGTGGGGGTGGGGGTTAGAAGAAGGAGGATGGGGAAGGAGGGATTTATATATATATATATTAGTGGGTCATTTTTTTTTCAAAAAAATAAGATTCAAGCATTTTTTCTTTTTTTCTTTTTAAATGCCACGTCAGCTTTAAGGGTTAAAATTAATTCACTATAAAGTTATTAAGAGGAGTAATAAATGAAAGTTTAGTTTAAGAGCTAAAGTAAGTTGAGAGGTTTAGGAGTGAAATGATGTTTTTTCTCTTTTTTTTTTAAACAACTTAAGCGTCAGGTTGAGGCGGTTACAAAAGGGTAAACTACATATATAGCCCCCATAGTGGGTGGATTTGTTTTTTTGTACCCCATAACAAAAGTCCTACAAAATTTGCCTTATTTCCTTTTTATGTATAAGATTTTTACCAATTTTCCCTCTATACCTCAAATAATAGTGAACAACTCTTCATATTTATTCATCTTTCAACTTCTAATTTTTTGCTTTTTTTCTTTTACTTTAATTTTTATTTTTTCTTTTCTCTCTCGTTTTTTTAGTTTTTCTCAATCATTACCTGTTTCCCTTTTCTTCTCTCACTTCTATTTGTTTCTCTTTTGTATTTTTCTTTGATATTTTTTATTTTTCTTTTCCTTATTTTTTAATTTTTTTTTCTCAGCCTTATTTTTTGTTTTGTTTTTTTCAACATTTTTTTCTTTTCTCAATCTTTTTTTCTTTTAGTTTTTTTTCTTTTCTCCTGTCAACCTCTATTTTTTTCCCTTTTTCCCCTTTTCCCTTTTTTTTTCTTGATTTTTATTTTTTCTTTTGTTTTAAAATAATTTTTTTTCATTTTTTTTATTCCTCAACTTTTATTATTTTTCTTTTTCTTTTCTTCGATTCCTTTCAAAAAGTAAGTTACGCACCATGAAAAAGAGTTGACATTACCACATAATATCTTGATTTATGAGTTATTCTATAAATCTTGCCTTAGAGGTAGGATTTAGCCTAAGGACTTTCAAACAACAAGTTATATCCCATGAGCAAGAGAGTTGACACTACCACATTGTGTTTTGATTTATGAGATGTTCTATAACTATTGTTTTAGAGGCAAGATTCAGTCCAAAGACTTTCAAACAACAACTTATGCCCCACGGACAAATATTGATACTACCACATTGTGTTTTGATTTATGAGATGCTGTATAACTCTTTCCTTAGAGGCATGATTGATCCTTAAGACTATCAAACAGAAAGTTATGCCCCATGGGCAAAAGTTGGCACTACCATGTTGTGTATTGGTTTGTGAGATGTTATACTTCTTCCCTTAGAGGCAGGACTTTAGACCAAGGGATTTCAAACAAGAAGTTTTGCCCAATGGGCAAGAACTGACATCACCATATTATGTTTTGATTTTCAAGATGCTCTATAACTCTTGCCTTAGAGGCAAACAAACAACAAGTTATGTCTCATGGACATGAGTTGACACTATCACCTTGTATCTTGATTTATAAGATGTTCTATAACTCAAGAACTTTTAAACAACAAGTTATGACCATAAATCTTGCCTTAAAGGCAGACTTATACCAAGGACTTTCCAACAACAAGTTGTGCCCTATGGGCAAGAGACACTACCTCATTATGTATTGATTTATGAGATGTTCTATAACTCTTGCGTTAGAGGCAAGAATTAGCCCAAGGACTTTCAAATAACAAATTACACCCCATGGACAAGAGTTGACACTTTCACATTATGTCTTGAATTATGAGATGTTTTATAAATCGTGCCTTAAAGGCGAGACTTAGCTCAAGGACTTTCAAACAACAAGTTACTCCCCATGGGCAAAACTTGACACTACCACATTGTGTCTTGATTAATAAGATGTTCTATAACTTTTGCCTTAGAGATAATACTGTCACATCCCAAACCAGTGCCTAGTCATGACGAGTATCTCAAGCCCACCACAGATTGGAGACCACCCCATTAGCCTAACTTCAAGAGCACAATAATAATAATAAAGCGGAAGCTAATAAAGATAGTAATAAAAGATAAATATATCAAATGAAAGTTTTAAGAATCCAAAATCAACAATCCAACCCACACTTGTCCACGAAAGCTTCTAAAACCAGACTACTAAACTAGGTTGGGACATGCCCCGAACATGACAAAGAAAAGTCACAATTCCCAAAATCTAAAAAAAAAACTAAGAAAATGGCATGGCTTTCCAAAAGATGGAGGCTCACTATTTCACAGCAAATCAACCGACATACTACACCACCTAACGCTATACAAAAGTAACAGAAAACTCTTTGAACTTTATATCATGAAATGATGTAGCATCTACGGACGGTCAGTGGGATAAACACTAACATGTAACTTAGGGAAAGTGATAAAATAATACCATGTCCAAAATCAGCCAAAACCACATACATACATTCATATATACATATATATGGTACTGGGATAGGGTAAAGGGTCATGAACATGAGATTTTAAAATCATTAACCTGGACTGTGTAGCTTTATCCATCCTAAGGGCACCCACAAGCTATATATGTTTAGCTTTTCCTGCTGAAAAGACCCCAACGCGTGTTAGCCGCAAGAACCGAGGAAATCTAAAGGAGAGCCAGAGACACCAAGACTCTAGCCATCCCAAAAATATGATATTTGAACCAAGCACACGGTCATACAGACCCCACGCTGGCAAACGTGATTTTCAGTATTGGTCCCTCCATGACCTACACCTTTATGGTGAGCTACACAACACCCTTTAAGCCTAAATTAAAATTATTTTGCATATCATCCCAACCATAAACCATGGAATCTTATTTTAAGGCATTTACCACATGGTATCATCATACCAATTATGCTTGCAAGCTAATTTCCTTTATACTATAACCAATCCGTTAACCATTAGACTCCCAAGTTCCATTTTAATCCAAAACCATGGCTACCAAGGCCTTTCAAAACCATTTTATCCATTTAGACTTAAGTGCAATGCAATAGTTAAAAAGGACAAGTAACATCATGTAATATATCCATATTCAAAACCAATTCACAAAGTGGGTTAAGGTATGTAAAATTTAAGCCAGCAATCCATCAATTTGGAAAACCCATGCCCCCATTCCAAATCATACCATATTGACGCAAGTCAGCCCCAAAACCATTAAGTCAAGCATGAATAATGACTCACCCCGAAACCGGACTATGTCGTATGGGTACCTTAGACCCACATGCACTAGAGGTCACCCAATAACCCATCAAATTCAGCACTTCAATCACAAGGGTCGGGTGAATCCCGACCAAAAATGAGATAGCAGAAAACATACCACAAGTCATAACTTAAATAGTATCTAACCATTTCATAAATATCAACACACTAGCCAATATACCCAAGTCTATAGTCATCCACAATAACTCTATACAACAGAAGTTTAGAGATGTATATGCCGGGATAAACACCCGACAATAGCCAAACCAAGTCCAAATAACTAAGTCTAAAGATAGGAGATCAAGGATAAATGTTTTCCAAAGAAAAAAGCTCACCACTCTAAAGTCACTGCACGAACCTCTTCGCTCATCAAATCACTGCACAGGAAGAAAAGATGATGCTCTGACCCTTATATTGCGAGGGGACATAGCATCCAGAGACAGTTAACGGTTGGAACACTAGCATATAACTCAAGGATAAGGATAAAATAGCATCATCATTCAATAATAAGTCAATATATATAACATTCACTCACATTCATAACCTTATCCATACATATATACATATCATATGCTAACCAAGGGGACAAGTCTCATCAATACTTTGGAAGTACTCATTCATCATGTATGCAATGGAGGACTCCAACCTTCCACACTCATAGATTCAAGCATTTCTTATTAGGCATAGGACTTTAACCATAATCACATATCATCAAGCAAGGGATTTGAAACACGTAAAAATCTATTTAGGCGAGGGACTCTAACCACTCACACACATTTATTCAAGCAAGGGACTCTAACCACATTCCCGCACACTAGGCAAGGGAATCTAACCTCATGCCATATTAGATAGGAGACCCTAAGCCCAAGCTAATTCATTTTGTGAGGCACTTCTATCTCATGAGATCTTATTATACAAGGGACTTTAACCACAAGTGATTCCATTAGGCAAGGGACTTTAACCTCAATCCATCACGACTCTTATTAGTCGACATTGGGACTCTAACTCTTTGTCCATGCATCCACTTACATTCACTTCACCACATAATGACTCTAACCCATTTAGCCAATTCAATACCATACATGACCACATGGTCTTCATGAGAGCCTTCATTGCTCAACCATTTCAATAGGCTAATGCCTTAGTTCAACTCATCATACAAGTCAAACTATGGTCCTCAAGACCCTTACAAGACATTCACACTTCATTAGTTCATTAGCAATTATATACCATAATTTAGTTCAACACACAATTCAAGTTCATTTTTATGTTATGGACTTTAAACCCCTTCTTATTCATCAAACCATCAAAATCATCAATTACACAATACATAGCTTATTGTACCTTCACAGCATTATTTATCAAGAATTTATGCATATTGGGACATTTCCCTAGTTCAAAGCATCATCATCATGTAATTAGCCATCTTACTTAGGTATTTTCACAAACACCTTATGTATAATCCTTTACCAAGGCCAATTTCATGGTAGAAACTATCAAGATTAGGGTTACTCATGAACCACATATTAGACCATATATAACAAGCATCAACATATATAAATCATCATCAATAACATGAATAAACACAAGTCTAAGTAGGAATTATCATTGTTCATCATTTAGAAACAAAACCCTTTTCATTTGATTTCAAAACCACCAAGTACACTTACTAATTCAAGTGTAAAAAACATGGGTTTTAAAGTTATTTAAGAAGGGAAAGAGATACATGCTCTAAACAAGATGAATCACCAAGAATATTGACTCCCCTTTTGCCTCTTGAATACTACTTTTGAAACCCTGGCCTCCAATTCTTCAAAGATGAGCTTGAGAGAGTAATTAGGGTGTTTGATCCATCAAAGTTGATGTTTAGAAAGCTGCACACACTTATGTAGTGAGAGCGCTTAGGGTTTTAGACATCTGAAATAACCACAAGTCCCTTAGTTAAAAGCTTGAAAATGACCCCATCCAGGGGTGTGACTCCCCCATACGACTTACTAGGGAACCTTACCCTAGGTTCGAGTGGTATCCTGAATCGTACCCTAGGATTGTCCTAGACCGTCTACACTGGTTAGGGTATGAGTGGACACCCTTAAGTAGTATCCAAAGGGTAGACTAATTCCCTATCCATATGCACAACTTGTATAAAAATAATCCACTTGAGTTGAGACTTTATTCCATATGATTGAGTTGGGTACGACTCGTATACATTATTTATGGTTGAGGGGTGGTCATGTAGTATAGGAGGTAGGGTACTACCCTATTATGCTTATCAAGTTATGAGTGGGGAGGGGAGGAGGATATGACTCTATCCAAGGGTACTACTTAATCACCTAGTTGTACCTACCCTAGATAAAGTTTTGTAAAGGGTCCAAAGTCTAGATGTTTCAAATCTCCCCTACTTGGATCATTCATCCTCGAATGAGGGGTAAGGCAAACTTAAACAAAAGTTAACACATTAATACACATCAAATCGACCTTTACGCAAAGTTAAAGCATGCATTCAAAAAGGACACGACATATCTCATGCTTATCATCAATCAATAATTCATTTTATTGACTTCGAGACTCAAACCCATTGCTCATCAACACTTACTCACTTCACAACCTAGGGACTTCAACACATCAACTTTCAAAGATATAACACAACTCAAAGCATAGGGTACTTTAACCCATCACCTATCAAAGGCATAAATCAATTCAAGGTACTAGAGACTTAAACCCATCACAACAAGACACATATAATTTTAATACATTAGGGACTTGAACCCAGGGTCTAACAAGACACAATCAATTCAACCTTGGGGACTTTAGCCCATTATCCAAATAAGTTATAAATCAATTTCAAACATTGGGGGACTTCATCCCGTTGTCCATCAAAGACATAAATCAAGGCAAGGGGATTAACACATACCTCCATCACAAGTTTCCAAAATGGGAAACAAATGCGGATACTTGGACTTCATATTCTCTTCTGCTTACCACGTAGCTTTCTCAGACTTTTGGGTCCTCCATATAAGCTTCACCAAAGCCACTTCTTTTGTTCGCAGCCAGCATACTTGCTGATCCAAGATCCTTATCGGGATATCCTCATAGGACAAAGAGTCTGAAATACCGATATCGTTCAAAGAAACAACCAATGAAGGATCACCCATATATTTACGCAATATAGAGACAGAAAATCGGGTGAATAGATTTTATACTAGAAGGCAACTCCAACTCATAGGCAACATTGCCTACCCTCTTCACAATCAAGTAGGGACCAACATACTAGGGACTAAGTATCCTCTTTTTACCAAACCACATCACTCCTTTCATAGGAGGCACTTTCAAGAATACTCAATCGTCAACACTAATATCTGAGTCCCTACTCCTCACATCCGCATAGGACTTTTGGCAACTTTGAGAGTTTTTTAATCTATCACAGATCACCTTTACCTTCTCTAAGGTTTGGTGAATTAGATTGGGGTCAAGAAACTTACCCTCGCCAACCTCGTACCACCCAATAGGATATTGACATCTCCTACCAAACAATGCCTCAAAAGGCACCATGCCGATACTAGAGTGGTAACTATTATTATTATAGGTGAACTCAATCAAAGGAAAGTGGTCATACCAACTACCACCATAGTTAATCACACAAGCCCATAACATATACTCTAAATTTTAGATGGTCTTTTCTGCTTGCCCATCAATTTGTGGGTGGAAAGCGAACTAAGGTACACTTTAGTACCCAAACCTTTTCGGAATGACTTCTAAAAGTAGGATGAAAATTGAGGACTACGATCCAAAATAATAGAGACCAAAGCACCGTGTAATTTCATGATCTCCACAAGATACAACTTAGCATAATCTTTCGCTAAGAAATTAGTCCTCACAGGAAAAAAATGAGCGGACTTGATCATTCTATCAGCGATGACCCAAATAGAATCATATTGATTTCAGGATCTAGGAAAATGGGTAATGAAGTCCATATTAATTGCCTCCCATTTCTATTTGGGTAACAGGATTTCTTGATACGAGCCCCCGGGCCTCATGCGCTCAACTTTCACTTGTTGACACCACACACTTGGCCACATAACTAGCCATATTACGCTTAATATTACCCTACCAATTGAACTCTTCAAGATCATGATACATCTTGGTGGAATTGGGATGTATAGCTACTGAGATTCATGAGCCTCGACCATGAACCTTTCCCTCAATCCATCGATATCGGGAACACATAACCTACCTTGGTATCTAAAGCTACCATCACTACTAATCATAAAGTCCAAAACTTTGTGTTCACCCATATTACTCTTTTTCTTAATCAAGTCGGGGTCCAATTCTTGCTTTTCCTTTATCTCAACAATAAGAGACAATTGAGATACTGGAAGCATAAATACACCACCATCCGGGGAGTCTGCAAGTCAAACTCCAATATTAGTAAAATGGTGAATATCTTTCACCAATTATCACTTATTCTCACCTACATAGGCCAAAATCCCCATGGATAATCTACTAAGAGCATCGGCGACCACGTTCGCCTTAGCAGGATGGTAATAAACTCATATCATAGTCCTTTAACAGCTCAAGCCATCTTTTTTATCAGATATTTAACTCTTTTTAGGTAAACACATATTGGAGACTCTTATGATCAAAAAAGATATCGACATAAACTCCATAAAGATAATGTCTTAAAATCTTTAGTGCAAAGACCATGTATAACAACTCTAAGTCATGGGTAGGGTAGTTCTTCTCATGAACTTTCAATTTCCTAGAAGCATAGGCCACCACCCTACCATGTTGCATCAATACGCAATCGAGACCGATAAGAGAAGCATTACAATAAACCACAAAACCATCGTTACCTTTGGGAAAGGGGAAAACCAGAGCCAAAGTCAATTTAGCTTTCAACTTCTTAAAAAAATCTCACACGCATCGGGCCACAAGAACTTGACCTTATTTAAGGTCAATTTGGTCAACGGGGCAGCTATAGTAGAGAAACTCTCCACAAACCTTCTATAGTAACTGGTTAGACCCAAGAAGCTTCGAATATAGGTTGGTGCCGTAGGTCTAGGCCACTTCTTAACCGCCATAACCTTTTAGGGATCTACCAAGATCCCTTCAATAGAGATGACATGGCTAAGAAAAGCTATGACTTTCAACCAAAACTCACACTTGGAGAACTTAGCTTATAAATGATGATCCTTTAAAGTTTGTAACACAGCATAGCTGTGATCTTCATTATATGACCCACTCTTAGAATAGACTAAGATATCATTAATAAACACAATGAAAAACATGTCTAAGAACGGGCGAAAGACCTTATTCATCAAATCCATGAATTTCGCTTGGGCATTGGTCAACCCAAAAGGTATGACAAGGAACTCGTAGTGACCATACTGGGTTCTAAAGGCAGTCTTAGGGATATTCGCATCCCTAATCTTAAGCTGATGATAACCTGACCTAAGATCAATCTTAGAGAAACACTTCGCACCCTAAAGTTGATCAAACAAATCATCAATCCTAGGAAAAGGATATTTATTCTTAATGGCCACTTTGTTCAACTGATGATAATCAATGCATATACGAAGGAAACCATCTTTCTTGCGCACGAACAAAATGGGATCTCCCCATGTAGACACACTAGGGTGAATAAAACCTTTATCTAAGAGGACTTTTAATTGCTCCTTAAGCTCTTTTAGCTCTGCCAGAGCCATCCTATAAAGAGGGATAGAAATCGGACGAGTGTTCGGAACAAGATCAATCACAAAATCAATTTCCCTATTGTGTGGAACACCGAGAAAATCATTGAGAAACAACTCGGGAAACTCATTAACTATGGGAACTAATTCTAGAGAAGGCTCTTCTGAGTTAGAATGTTTAACTCGGTCTAAGTGATACAAACACCCCTTTGAAATCAACATTTGGGCCTTTAGATAAGAAATGAACCTTCCCTTAGGCACTAGAGAAGCACTTTCCCATACAATGACCAGCTCATTCAGGAATTAAAACATGACCCTACGGGTCTAACAATCTAAGAAAGCATAGGAAGAGTGCAACTAATCCATACCCAGAATGACATCAAACCATGTCCAACTCTAACAAGTCAACAAGAGTATCCCTACTACCAATCGATATTACACACTCCTTATAGACTCTTCTAAAAATCACAGGGTCTCCAACTGGGGTAGAAATAGAAAAGAGAACCGACAGACTCTTGAGACATAAGAAAGTGTTGACCCTGAATCAAACAAACAATACACATCATAGGAGAAAAGTCTCATCGTACCCATGACAATATCGAAAGATGCCTAAGAATCCTGGGGAGAAGCAAGTGCATACAAACGGTCCCGATCAACATCGGTACCAAAATTAGAAGCCGGGGTAGACATAGCACCCTTTGATGTGGGAGTAGATGGAGTAGCAATAGGGGCCCTGTTGCCCCAAGAAGCTGCTAAAAATAGAGGCACTAATGCTGCATGTGCCCAATCTAACCGCAATGGAAACATTTGTTTCTCCTATTCTCACACTGACCACGATGATTCTGACCACATAATCATCAAGGAGGTGAGGTAGGGTTAATTGGGCACTCCTAGCCTGGAATTAGGCACTTTGTGCTCAGGACCCACCACTAAACTGAGTCCAACAATCACCCAAAAACTTTGGTTAAGGAGAGCAAACACTACCCGAGGTGATAAAAGTAGAACTTCCCCACTTTTTTCGTGGCCACTTGCCACCATCACCACTACTAGGCTCAGAAGGCCTAAATTTCTTTTCTTTCCTCTCATGAAGCTTAACTTGATTCTTTTTCTCTTGTTCTACTTGTAGCAAATGCATAATCAACCTAGAAATATCCATGTTCTCAACCAACAAGGCCGCCTTGCTCTCAAGGACTAACTTACGAGACAATCCCAAGATAAACTTCCGTATTCTAGCCCTCATGCTAGAAACCATCTCGGGAGCTTACCTTGACAATTGATGGAATTTCAAGGAATACTATTGAATGAACATCCTTCCTTACTTTAAGTTCACAAACTCTTCCGCCTTAGCGTCCCTTAATTTTTGAGGAAAGAAACGGTCTAAGAAAACCTCAAAAAAGTCCTCTCATATGAAGGGATTAGCATCAACACCTATAGACAACTCCCACCCCTCATACCATTGGGACGCTGAACTTTTCAATTGCTTAGAAGCAAACTCAAAGGCCTCAATCTTTGAAGCATGCATGATTTGGAAGATCTTCTCTATTTCATTAATGAATCCTTGAGGATCTTCTTCAACCTTCGTATCAGAGAACATAGGAGGGCTCAACCTCATAAATTTGCCAATTCTTGTGGCCTCAAAATAAATAGTAGCGGAAGCATCATGCTTTGCTTGAGAAGTTACCAATTGAATTAAGAGGTTGATAGAGAGATAAAACTCGACATTAGTAGAATCCCTTTGAGGTGATGGAATAAGAGGGTCACGCTCATAGTTGGGATTAGTGGGGACTGGAGGAACACCTAGAAAATAGTCAGATAACGCAGCCCTAGCCCATGTTCGAACACCAAAAGTTGGATGAGCTTAGTCCATAGGGACCTCAGAAGGGTTTGCCTGAGTCTCAAATCTCCTTGAAGGCATGATCTGAAAGATAGAAAACAGAAATCAGAAGAATCCAAGACCTTAGACTCTATAGCTTGAGATTGAAACAAAAGAATGGGAAACATTTCCTAAAATGTCTCGTAGCTTCTTTTTTAGAAGTATGATGTACTTTACACCTATAAAAAAGACTCTACTCGACATGGTATACTAGACACCCAACTGACTATTAACCGGTCTCTGATATCAACTTGACACGCCCTAATATTGAGCCATGTCGTATGGTCACCTCAAGCCCACATAAATTGGTGGTCTCCCCAATAAGTGATCACATTCATCACATCAATCACAAGGGTCGAATGTATCCCAACCAAAAATGAGACAACAGAAAACATACCACAAGTCATAACTTAAACAATATCTAACCATTTCATAAATATTAGCATACTAGAAAATATACCCAAGTCCACAGTCTTCCACAATACCTTGATACAACTAAAGTTTAGAAATTTATATGCTGAGACAAGGCCCCGATAATAGCCAAACCAAGTCCAAATGACTAATTCTAAAGATAAGAGACCAAGAATGAAAGTCTTCCGAAGAAAGAAAGCTAACCACTCTAAAGTCAATGCATGAACTACTTTGATTATCTAATCACTGCACAGGAAGAGAAGAAGATGCTCTGGACCTTATATCGCATGGGGACATAACATCTGGAGACGGTTAGCGGTTGGAATGCAACATGTAACTTAAGAATAAGGATAGAATAGCATTATCATTCAACAAAAAGTCAATATATATCATATTCACTCACATTTATAACCTTGTCCATACATATAGGTGTATCACATGCTAACCAAGAGGACAAGTCTCATCAACACTTAGGAAGCACTCATTCATTATGCATGAAATGGAGGACTCCAACCTTCCACACTCATAGATTCAAGCATTTCTTATTAGGCATAGGACTTTAAACATAATCATATATCATGAAGCAAGGGATTCCAAATACATATACATCCATTTAGGTGAGGGACTATAACCACTCACACACATTCATTCAAGCAATGGACTCTAACCACATGCCCACACATTAGGCAAGGGACTTTAACCTCATGCCATATTAAATAGGGAACCCTATCCCCAAGCCAATTCATTTAGCAAGGAACTTCGACCCTATGAGATCTAATTATTCAAGGGATTTTAACCAAAAGCAATTCCATTAGGCAAGGGACTTTAACCTCAAGCCATTATGACTCTCATTAGTCGACATTGGGACTCTAACTCTTTGTCCATGTATCCACATATATTCACTTCTCCACATAAGGACTTTAACTCATTTAGCCAATTCAACACCATACATGTCCACATGATCTTTATGGAAGCCTCTATTTCTTAACCATTTCAATATGCCAATGCCTTAGTTCAACTCATCATACAATTAAAACTATGATCCTGAAGACCCTTATGCGCCATTCACACTTTATTAACAATTATATACCACAATTGAGTTCAACACACAATTTAAGTTTATTTCCATGTTAGGGAATTTAACCTCCTTCTTATTCATCAAATCATCAAGGTCATCAATTACACAATACATGGATCTCTTTACCTTCACAACATTATTTATCAAGCATTCATGCATATTGAGAAATTTCCCTAGTTCAAAGCATCATCATCATGTAATTACCCATCTTACTTAGGCATTTTCACAAACACCTTGTGTACAATCCTTTATCAGGGCCAATTTTATGGTAGAAACCATCAAGATTAGGGTTACTCTTGAACCAAATGTTAGACCACTGTTTTGTGGAGAAATTTTGACTTTTTAGATAAGTCACTACTTAATTTTGAAAAGGAATTATGAAACATTTATAAGATATTTTAAACGATTCAAAATAGGAAAATCATTTAAGTTAGAGATTCTGAATAAACGATTCCTATTAACATTTTAGGAAGGTGTTAGGCACCTAAAAATCCGCTAACTTGCGGTTATCCGAACTTTTTGTAAACATCTTTTGATTAACTTCAAAAAAAGATTAATTTGTTGAAAAGTGATTGATTTTTTAGAAAAAAACTTGTGTAAAATAGATTTAGATGACTTAGTAGGTATTTTAACTGAGTCTAAACAAAATGACTAAGCAAATAAACACATAAAAGTGGAAGGGGAGGAGAAAGTAAAAGATTTGGGCCGTTGTCCCAAATCAACGAGACCTGTCCTAGTCTAATAGGGCTTTCGACCCATTTTACCTATCCTAATCTAGTTTTCAAGCCTTCGACTCAAGTATCGCTCCACCTGTATTAAATTTACAACTTTTCTTTGATGCCCAAAATGAATAATAAAATGATGCAATAGATAAACAAACGGACAAATTAAATAAAATTAAAAGACAACAATAATAATATGAGACTTTTGAGTTTCTTAGCTACTTTGCCAATGGGTTTCAACCCATTTTCTTTTCCTTCCATATTTTTGTATCCATATGCCAGGCAATTGAATCTCGGAGTTAATTTGATAAAAATGGTGGGTGCCAATGGCCCATTAAGAAATGTAGGAGGACAAAGTCCATTTGGACTCCAACCAGAGGGTTCATGCAACAAGAAAAAAATAGAGATTAGCAAAGTATTTCTAAACTCGAGTAAGGCAACACATGGTTGAATCTAAAAAAATATTCAAAAAGGGAATCAGAACATACAGGAAGGATTTCACAAAAAAAAGACAATTCCAGTTTTAGATTTGACCGAATGAGTTTCTTCAAGAAAGGTACTCGTAATGGCAAAGTATATCTTATCAAGCAACAAAATCAAGACCGACTACTCTCGACTTTTGTGAATTAACGTACCCCACTATATACACATGAAACATAATTCAATCATGGTAACACTACTGCCATCTCACAATACTACAATCTACTAAGGGAATAACGATTTACCTCACATAAGAAAGAGAATAAATACTTGTTTTACCAAACCTGGACTTGGCATCTCATTCCTTACACAATGTAATCTAAATATCAAGAAGGTCTTTCAACACTATGACTATCTATGACAAATTGATGAATTGGTTCATCAACAACATTTCTTTCAATCTCTATTCGAACCTCTTTCAAGCCTTTTTAGAAGCTAAATAAGGTGAATCAATGAAAATCTTCAAGAATCAGAATACTAACACTTGAACTAATTTATGAAAGGGAACAAGAAGGTTCAAATTGAATAACATAAAAGGTGAACATGAATTACTGGCAGAACTGAATCTAAACCTCGATTCTAACCCTTTTCAAGCCTTCTTTGAAGCTAAAAAGGTGAATCAGTGAAAATTCTCAAGAATAAAAATACTAACACTTGAACTATTTCACGAAAGGGAACAAAACATTTAAATCGACCAACATCAAAGGTTCATAAAACCAAACATATTTTCCCTTTCTTTTTCCTTTTTTATATTAGTTACCAAATTCGAAGTACAACGACAAACATCCTGCCTTCACTCTTACAGAATCGTGAAGCTAAAATCTCTAACAAAAGAGAAGAGATTCAAGTAGCCAATTAATAAAGAAAATGATACCACAATGCGGCAACTTTATTTGAGCATAATCTATACTATGGCCTTTAAGGCCACTACAGCTACTCCCAGCATTGAAACATGGTTACATAATAGCGAGACATAGAAAAAATACACAGAATGTATGTTAAAATCAACTAACCATTCTTACTACAAGACAAGGATTTCAAAACAGCAAAATAAAAAATATACGAAATCGACAAATGAGGGAACCATTGTAGTACGACCATTGACTCAGCAAAACAACATAACACCAGCCAACATAAGCAAATCCTATAGCCATCAAAGGATACTACAACAGACAAACCCAACCACTACGATTACGACATTAGAATAAAAGGGATGAAGAAAAGAAACAATAATGAAACTAAAAAAGAAGGCGCGTTTACCTTGTTCAGGGCAACAAAATAGGGAAATGAGATGACGTCGGACTCTATCACCACCGAAAAACTCGATGCCGCTATATAAATTTTTGACTAAACTGACTACTGCTTCCTAAAACCTTTATCGAACAAAAGTGCTCTTTCCCGAAACCCTTTTTTTTCTTGACCCCAAAGAATTTTTTTCTAACCTAGCTTTTTTAGAAAATGTTTTGACCCCCCTACTTGCTCCTAAAATGCCCCTTTTATAGAGAATGAATTAGGGTTCCTCTTATGTCTTGAATGACGTCGGATAGATGAAAAAAAGGCATTTTAGGATTTTTGGATGGGATCTTTTGAAATTCAAACTCTGGAGATAATTTCCAGCTCATAACTTGTACCAATTTTGGATTTCTTGAAAGATTTCAAAATTGGGGAATATTGGAAAATGGATTTTCTTCTCAATCAATTTGAATCAAGCACATATGTACCTTTTCAGTACGGATCTAAAAAATTCTCCACAAACTTGGGAGAACATTCATTGAAATCGTGACTTGGCTGCCACCTAGCAAGATTCTAGAAGCTTTGAGACTAATTTCGAACTAAAAACGTGTTAATCATGTGAGGGTGAAAAGAGATATATGTTTGGATGGCTGTTGAGGATTTTAGGGGTGATTTTGGGTCAGAATTTGGGCCGCGATTGTTCTGGGTTTGCAAGACACGCGTTGGGTTACCGGGTTGATATCGTGGCTGATGGAATCTGGTTTTTGGACTTATTTTTTTGGCAATGCTAAGGCTGTTGTTGTTCACGATATTATTATCGTGTTTATATTGTTATTGATTGACTTGTAGATGGGTTTGTGCGTATTGTTTGTTGAAAGCTGATGAAGAAGTAACCTAAAGTGGGCCGGGTTGGGTTATTTTTGGTGTTGGGCTGCTTGGCTGCTTTTTGTTGGGTTAAAATTGTTGTTGGGCCGCTGATTGCCAATGAGGAATAGAAAAAATGGTTGGTCAAGAAAATAGCATTAGGCTGTTTAGTTTTTTGGGTATTGAGGATTTGGCCAATTCTATTTAAGTTTTGGTCAAATTGAAATCAATTGGCCAATTTCATTGCATTTGTGGCCTCTTTTATTTCAATTATGGCCAAATCTAATAGATTGGCTAAATTAAATCAAAATTCAAAATGAATTAATATCTCATTTAATCTCAAGCTTCTTGATTTGATAAAATCAAACACATATTTATCCAAATAAATTATTTTTGAGAGTAAATTATATTTAAATGAAGACTTTATTCATTTGAATTAATTATCAAGCTTATCTCCGTAAAAGCTCAAATTTTAATAAAAATATTCATTCAAGTAACCAAATTTATACATTCTCGTATATGTGAATAAAAAAATGTATAATCGTCAGTTAAATGATAAAAGTAACCTAAATAAATATTTTAAAGCGTATTTATCTGGATGAAATAAATATTTTAATTTTATAAAAATTTGAAGAAACTTGGGGTTAAATTTAGTCGTGGAGGGCAAAAATTAGATGTCAACAACCACAGGCAACAAGCATCCACATATGTAAATCATCATCAATAACATGAATAAACACAAGTTTAATTTGGAATCATCATTGTTCATGATTTAGCAACAAACCCTTTTCATTTAATTTCAAAACCACCATGTACACTTACTAATTCAAGTGTGAAATACATTAGTTTTAAAGTTAGTTAAGAAGGGGAAGAGATACATGACTTAAACAAGATTAGTCACCAAGAATATTGACTTTCCTTTTGCCTCTTGAAGACCTCTCTTGAACCCCCAGCCTCCTTTTCTTCAAAGATGAGCTTGAGAGAGTAATTAGGGTGTTTGATTCATTAAAATGGATGTTTAGGAGGCTACACACACTTATATAATAAGAGGGCTTACGTTTTAGACATGGGAAATGATCACAAGGCCCTTACTTAAAAGCAGGAAAATGACCTCGTCCAGGGGTACGACTCCCCCATACGATTCACTAGGGAATCGTAACCTAGGGTACAAGTGGTACCCTGACTCTTACCCTAGGATTTTCCTAGACCTTCTATACTAATTAGGGTACGAGTGGACCATTTTTAGTCATATACATAGGGTACGACTCATTTCCTAACCATATGCATAACTAGTGTAAAAAATAGTCCACTGGAGTTGAGACTTCACTCCATACGATTGAGTTAGGTATGACTCATATTCATTGGTTGCGATTGAGGGGTTGTTATGTCGTATAGGAAACATTGTACTACCCTATCATGCTGGTCAAGGTATGAGTGAGGAAGGGGAGGAGGATATGACTCGTATCCAAGGGTACGACTCAATCACCTAATCATACCCTCCTTAGTGACATTAAATGATGAAGTTTGGTAAAGGGTCCAAAGTCTAGGTGTTTCAAATAATATGTTGAAAACATGGGGAAAACCATTCAAGTAATAATCATTCAAAAGACTTCAACCCAAGTTCAAACCCAACAATTAAATCACATGATATTTGGATCAATTTATGCTATAGTAAAAAAATACAAGTTTAGATAAGAGAGACATGCCTGAAATACCAAAGAATTAGAAAAAAATCTAAAGTTTGAAGATTGAAGGTTGGATTCCTTATAAACCCTAATTTTCTCTCGACTTAGAATTTAGAGAGGAGAGAGTATGTTTTTGATTTGATAACTGATGGAAAAATGGGTCCTTAGCATGTTTTTAATTCATAGGTAAAGTGTTAAGGGAGGAAAAGTCCAAAATAACCTTAATTAAATATGAAGGAACATTGATTCCAGTTGTCATGAATCGTGGCAATGGACCATGAGTCGTTGCCTGGACTCTTGACTTGGAGAGCAAAATCCTTGACCTCCATTGTTATGACAATGAGTGACTCATCATGACTCATTGTCTAGCATCACGACTCGTGATCAAAGTAGAAAATCTTTGGCAAATCCCTGGTGAGACAACTAGTCCTACACTATGACTCGTGATGAGTGATAACGACTCATTACCTGAGTCTTAGTCATGGAAGTATTATCAACACTTCATAATTTTCATTGTCCAAAAACTTAGGGTATTATATTATCCCCCCCTCAGGATCATTCATCCTCAAATTATAAGTTAGGGCACACTTGGCATGATAAAGAAAAGAATAATACCAAAAACCAAAAATAATTCAAAATGAAATAAGAGGGAAACAAAATTCATAGCTCAAACATTTGCATCCAAATTTGGAAATAAGAATAGATCCTTGGCCCTCATATTTTCTTCAACTTCCTATGTAGCTTATTCCATTTTTTGATTCCTCCAAAGAACCTTTACTGAAGCTACATCCTTAGTCCTCAATCTACAAACCCGCCTATCTAATATCTCAATTGGAACTTTCTCACAAGACAAGGAATCCGTCACACCAAAATCCTTAACAGGCATTATCAAAGAAGGATCACCCATACACTTTTTCAGCATAGACACATGGAAAATAGGATGAATAGAACCCAAACTCGCAAGAAAATCCAACTCATAAGCAACATTCCTAACTATCCTCACAATTTGATACAGGCCAACATAACAGGGATTGAGATTCCCTTTCTTTCCAAATCTCATGACTCTTTTCATAGGAGACACTCTCAAGAACACCGAATCACTAACTTCAAACACCAACTCCCTTCGCCTCACATCCATATAAGACTTTTGCCAACTCTGAGAAGTCTTAAGTATTTACCTAATGACTTTTACCTTCTCCATGACTTGGTGAACCATGTCAGGACTAAACAACCTAGTCTCACCAATCTCAAACCATCCAATAGGATAACTACACCTCCTACTATAGAGGGTCTCAGAAGGAGCCATCTGGATGCTAGAATGGTAACTATTGTTATATGTAAACTCAATAAGAGGCAAACGATCAACTCAACTCCCCTAAAAATAAAGCACACAGGACTTTAGCATATCCTCTAAAGTCTAAATAGTCTGCTCCATTTTTCCATATAATTAAGGGTGGAAAATGGTACTAAGGTTCACTAGAGTACCCAAACCTTTCTGAAATGAATGCTAAAAGTGTGAAAAAAACTGTGTACCTCAGTATTAAATGATGGACACTGGCTCTCCATGCAACTTAACTATTTCCTGAATGAAAAACTTAGCGTAATCTGCTCCTGAGTAGTTAGCCCTCACAGGCAAGAACTTTGCAGAGTTAGTCATTCTATCCACAATGGCCCAAATAGAATCAAACAAATTCTGAGACCACTGAAGACCCATAATAAAATCTATATTAATCATATCACACTTCTACATGGGAAACTCTATCTATTGAGACATACCACCCGACCTCAAGTGCTCCACCTTGACTTACTGATGAAGCATACACTTAGCAACAAAATTTTCTATATCTCTCTTTATATTATTCCACCAGAAGATTTCCTATAAGTCATGATACATCTTAGTCAAAATTGGATCAACTGTACATCTAAACTCATAAACCCTAGTCAAATTCCTTTCCCGTAATTCATCAACATCAGGAACACATAATCTTCCTTGATAACTCAATATGCCATCTCCCCTAACCTGAAAAGCCATAAAATTTTGTTGACCCAGATCATCCTTAATCTTCATAAGTATGGGATTAAAAGCATGCTTCTCCTTCACCTCAGCACCAAAAGATGATTTAACCAATTCTTGAACAATAACTTTCCTATCATCGGAGTCTAAGAGATGAACTTCCAAGTTAGCCAACCTATGAATATCCTTCACCAAATCTCTTTTTTCCTTATACATATGAGACAATCTCCCTATAGACAACCTTCTAAGAGAATCAACAACAACATTAGCTTTAGCGGATAGTAGTAAAGGCTCATGTCATAATCCATAAGTAGTTAACCCATCTCTACTGCCTAAGATTCAACTTTTTATGAGTAAACACATACTTTATGATCTTGATTAATATCAACATGCTCACCATACAAATAATGGTGCTAGATCTTTAAGTCAAAGACCACAACTGCCAACTCTAGATCGTGAGTTTGGTAATTTGTCTCATGAACTTAAGCTGCCTGGAAGTATAGTCTACTACCTTACCAGGCTACATAAAAATATAATCCAATCCTATAAAAGATACATCACAATACACAACAAAGTCCTCAGTACCCTCAGCAAGGGTTAGAATTGGCGCAGAAGTAAACTTATCCTTCAGCTTCTCAAAACTTCCCTCACAAGCATCGGACCATAAAAACATAACCTTTTTCTAAGTCAACTTTGTAAACAAAGTAACAATATGAGAGAAACTCTGCACAAACCTTTTATACTACCTAGCCAAGACAAAGAAGCTCCTAATGTTAGTTGGAGTCGTGGGTCTTGGCCCCTTCCTAACTGTCTCAACCTCTTATGGATCCACCTTGATCCCTTTACTATAAATAACATACCCAAGAAAAGTCACAATATTCAGCCAAAACTCACACTTAGAAAATTTAGCATACAACTTTTGACCCTTAAGAGTTTGCAATACAATTCAAAGGTGATTGACATAATCCTCCTCACTCTTTGAGTACACCAAGATGTCATCAATGAAGACTATAAAAAATAAATCTAGAAACTGTCTAAAAATCTGATTCATAAGTGATGTGGCATGGATACACAACATTTTTGATGATTAAAACCTTGAATTTATGGTTAAACTTAGGGTATTTTGTTAGATATGATGCACTTTGGAGTGAATTGCTGGTAAAATAGGTCCACAATAGTACTTGAACCAAAAGAGAAGAAAAAGACCTATAAAAGACCAACTTTGATCAGTATATGAGTTAAACCTGAGTCATAAGCATTTGATGTGACTCGTATACTGAATCATATGGGTAAAAAAATCAAAAGCCAAATCAAAGATCCAAGTATAAAGAAGATACGACTCAAGTATCTAAGCCATAAGAAAGGATATGAGCCATATATGGAAGTCGTGATCAAAATAGAATCTAAGGTACTATCCAGGAGTTGAAGTGTCAAAAGTATATGAGTCTGAAGACTAAGTACGATATTTAATGTCGTATACAAACCAATATTTAAGACTTGAAAATACTAAAGTCCCAAGTGGATACCAATTGATGGCATGAGTCATACACTCAGGTACAACCATACAAAGATGTCGTATGCTGAATAGAGAGTTAAACCCTTGGAAAGATCAGAAACTGGAACGGATATGACAAGGCAGGGCATAACTTGTAAGCTGAGGATACAAGTGAAGATCGAGTCGTACTAAATACTGAATTAAATTTACCTTTCCTATTTTTAATAGGATTCTTATGTTATTTTAAGATACTATAAATACCTTAGGGTTTATCTTTTATTAGGTTACACTCTTGAATATTTTTTTACAATTGTTCTTGAGATTTTAGGGTTTATTCAATTAACGACTTTAGAGTTTATTCATCGTATTCTTGTGCAATTAATTTTATGTGTTGTTTCATAATCTTGGTTTTTTGCATAAACCTGAGCAGCTAATCTCCTTATCTAGGGCTGTGGGAACCTTGGAATATTAGCTATGTAAAGAAAGTGTGAGACTTAATTTTTCTACGGTTTCTGCATGTATCTTAATTCTTCTTCATAATAATTTAACTCATAGAAGCTGCTGATGCTTGAGAATACCTATATTTGCATCTATCGATAACCAAGAAGCTTGTGATTAGGAAAAGAAGATTAAGACAATTATTTGGGATTTGATAACCAAGCATTCCATCTTATTACTTGATCCTACCCCAACACGTGTAGCTAATGCCGTAGCAAGAGCCAACAAGGAAACACCCTCAAACGATAACCAAGTAAAGAGTGAAATTTATCTTCTAGCTTACCCAGTAGTTGATAAGACTTATCTTGTAGGCTTTGCATACAAAATAATAGAATAGTTGGGTTGATCACAAGAAAATTATAGAGTTGTGAAGCCAGGGGGAACACAGACCTAGCGTTCATCTCATTTTGATTACAACTCAAAATCACTTAAGAATTGGTTACTATTTATGATTGATAATAAAATCCCCCCATTTACTTTCCTGAATTGCTCGTGGATTACATCAAGGAAAGCAACTATTAACATTTTCCCTGTGAGATCGACCCCAATCTTTTAGGATTATTATATTTGCAATCGACCGTATTGTACTTCTAGTTGAGGTGTAGTTTTGGTCGACATCAAATTTTAGTGCTATTGTCGGGGAAGACAGTTGAGTAGTAAATTGAATTGTTGAAGTTTGTGGGTTTTTAATTTTTCATTTTTGCTTTGGTATACGTTGGTGTATGCCAAGTACAAGGAGTAAAATCAATCCCTTACTCCCATTTGATCCAGAACTAGAGAGAATCCTTCATACACCAAGAAGGATGTCAGGGTAAGATCATGAAGAGGTTTAAGATCCCCCACCTATGGACCCAAATGTGTCACTTATGCATGCTCTATTTGATCTGTAGAATATTGTAAACTTACAGACACAATAACTGTTAAAGGAAGAACATAGAGAAGCAGAAGAAGCTAGACTTGATGCAGATGCAGTAGTAGCTCAATAAAAAGGACTGGTATGGCTAAGATAAGTTGTTGATCATCGAGTTCAGAGAGGAAGGTCTCCATTTATTCCAGCATATCAACACTTAGACCCATATGAGGAAGATGAAAAAGTCTGGGGTATGTTGAGCCTATGAAGTCCAGAGCCATTATTCCTTCTCCATTAGTCCCTAATGTGATGTTTGATATTACTAGTGCTATGATCTAATTACTGAATCTGAAGGGTGTGTTTTTGGGAGCTACAAAGGATGACATAAATGTGCACCTTATAATTTTTCCCAGGATCTGTACAAACTATAATATTCCAAGGGTTAATCAAGAAGCATTAAGATTAAGGTTATTTCCTTTTTCTTTGACTGGAGAAGTATGTATATGGTTATGACTTCCTAGAGGATCTATCACTACTTGGCATGATTTGAAGACACAGTTTCTGAGCAGACTCTTCCCTCCTACACGGATGTTACAGTTGAAGAGTGAAATTTATAATTTCAGATAGCTACCTGCAGAGTCGATGTATAAGGCATGTTTTCAATTTAAGAAGAAGCTTAGCATGGTACCAAATCAAAAAATTAAAGGATCTAACTTGTTTGAGATCTTCTAGCGATCATCGAATGATAGTTCAAGATCTATAATAGGCATTATTTTAGGAGAAACATTTATGTGTCTTTGTTGGGAAGCTGCATAGGAAATACTATATGATATTATGGTTACCAACAGAGGATGGAATACTCGAGATTTAAAATTTGGTGGTGGTACATAGGCTATTGGAGCAACAAATACGTATGGAGCAATGAATAACATGGTAGCACAAACGATTGCATATCTTCATACAAATATTTGGTTGCTTATGAAATAATTTGCATCAATGAGTGCTGAGAAGGTGAATGCAGTAGTTGTAAAAGGGTATACCTGCAAACTATTCGAGATCGAATCTGAAGAAGAGGCAAAGTATCATAATCATATATTGGCAGATTTCTAAGCCCAAGGGCAAGGGAATCAAGGTTGGAACTATTATAATAATAGATACTAAGATAGGAGTAGAGACAGAGATGGTGATTGGCGGCGTAAGGATGCCTATTAGGAGAATAGTGATAAATATATTCCACTAGGCAATAGAGATACAAAGTCCAGAATAGAGGCACTTTTGTCCGAGCTGGTCAAAGAGCAAGGAAGTCAAGAGAATTGCTTGAAGGATATCAGAGCTAATCTATTAAGATTAAACCAGAAAGTTGTCACATATTATAGTAATCAAGCAGTTGGAACAACAGTTTGGTCAAATGTCGACCATAGTAAATCAGAGACAACCTGGCACTCTTCCAAGCAATATAGTGGTAAATTCCAAAAATGATAGTAAATGCCATGCCATTATCACTCGGAGTGGTAAGGTTACTATAGATCCACCTGTACCCACAACTGATGAGCAGAAGAATATGGATGAGCCCATTGATATTAGGAGTAACAAGAAGCAGAATAAAGGAAAATAGAAGGCTACAGAATCTGTGCTGAATTCGATTCCAAGACCACTTCCTCCCTACCCACAAAGACTGAGAAAGAAACAATAAAAAGGTAAGTATAAATTTTTTTGTCTATGTTAAAAGAGTTAATTGTCAATATACCACTTGTAGAGGCATTGGAGCAGATGCCAAGATATGCAAAATTCATGAAGGATTTGACATGAATGCAATTTGGGCTATGCAATGCTCCAGCCACATTTCAGAGATATATGATGTCTATTTTCTCTGATATGGTCGAAGAGACTATTGAAGTTTTTATGGATGATTTTTTAGTTGCTGGTGATTCTTTTGATGACTTTCTTATTCACTTGAAAAAGGCTCTACAAATGTGTGAGGAGTGCAACTTGGTACTTAATTGGGAGAAGTGCCATTTCATGGTCAAATGAGGAATTGTGCTTGGGCATAAAATTTTGAAGAGAGTCATAGAGGTTGATCGAGTGAAGATTAAGGTGATTGAAAAATTACCTTATCCAATTTCTGTGAAGGGAATTCAGAGTTTACTAGGTCATGCAGGTTTTTACAAGCGATTTATCAAGGACTTCTCAAGGATTGCTAGTCTACTTTGCAAGCTTCTTAACAAGGAGGTAAAATTATATTTTAATGATACATGTAAGAAGGGTTTTGAATGCCTAAAAGAGAAGTTGGTGTCTGCTCTAATCATTGTGTTTTCCTGATTGGTCTTCACCTTTTGAAATTATGTGAGATTCTGGCGGTTTGACCTTAGGGGCTGTTTTAGGCCAATGAAAAGAAAATATCCTTCATCCCATCTACTATGCTAGTAAGTCACTAAATACTACTCAAAAGAACTATACCCTGACGTAGAAAGAGTTATTGGAAGGGTTTTCGCTTTTGAAAAGTTTAGATCATACTTGATACAAAGACCATGCGACATTGCGGTACTTAATGGCTAAGAAGGATGCAAAGCCGAGGCTTATCCATTGGGTGTTGCTTTTGCATGAATTTGATTTTGAGGTGAGAGACAGAAAAGACATAGATAATTAAGTTACAGATCACTTATCTAGTTTAGAGGAGGAAGATATGCGGAAGGTTTCTAAGGGATTAGAGATTGATGATAGTTTTCCAGATAAACAGATATTAGTAGCGTCCTAAGATTTAATTCCATCATTTACAAATTATGCAAATTACTTAGCAAGTGATCTAGTCCTAGAAGATCTTTCATATAAGCAAAGGAAGAAGTTCATACATAAGGTAAGAAATTTTTTTTGTGATGAACCTTATCTTTTTAAAATTTGTGTAGTTGGAATCATTCATAGATGCATACCAGAAGCAGAGATGATGAGCATACTTGAATCCTGTAATTCATCGCAATTTAGGGGTCATCATGAAGGGCCCCACACAACTTATAAGATCCTGCAATGTGGATACTATTTCCCAAACATATACAAAGACGCTCATGAGTGCGCTACTTTCTATGATTAATGCCACCGACAAGGTACTATTTCTAGAAGACATAAATTGCCTATGATCCCTATTTTAGAATTGGAAGTGTTTATGTATGGGCATAGATTTCATGGGACCTTTCGTGAGTTTTTTTGTCATGAAGTAATTTCTTATGGCTATTGGCTATGTTTCGAAGTGGGTGGAAGCAATTACGCTTCCTAACAAAGAAGTAAGGAGTGTCACTGCATTTTTGAGAAAAATATTTTTTCTCAATTTGGTATGCCACGTTCCATTATTAGTGTCAGAGGTTTACATTTTTTCAATCATCTATTCAAGAGTCTTCTTGAAAAATATGGAGTGAATCACAAGGTGGCAGCACCTTATCATCCGCAGGCTAGAAGACAAGTTGAAGTGTCAAATAGAGAAATCAAGTCCATATTGGCGAAGACTATGAATGCCAATAGGACTGATTGGGAAATAAAGTTAAATGACACATTATGGGCCTATCACATAGCTTACAAAACCCCCATAGGTGCTTCACCTTATCATCTAGTGTATGGAAAGGCTTACCATTTACCTATTGAGTTTGAGCATAAGGCACTATGCACGATGAAGATGCTGAAATTAAAGTGGAAAGATGCAACAAAAGAAAGGTTGAATAATATCCCTAAGGTCGATGAATTGCGGCTTCAGGGATATGAAAGTTCAGAAATTTATAAAGAGAAGATTAAGTTGCATCACGACTGCAAAATTGAGAAGAGGGTTTTGAAAAAGGTGACCAAGTGCTACTATACCATTCCAAGCTTCATTTGTTTCCTGGTAAGTTAAAATCAAGATGGAATGGTCCATTGATAGTGAAAAAGGTTTATCCCTATGGTTCTTTAGAAATAAAGAAGGATGGTTCAAGCCCATTTAAGGTAAACAAACAACGAGTAAAACATTATATGGGAAATATAGAAGAAGTAAAGGAAGTGGCTGATAGTGACCTTGATAAAGTCTATGTAATCAAGGAAATTGCGTCATGCCGCGATTCTAAATCAAGCACTTCATGGGAGGCAAACCATAAGGCTAGTTAGTGAAATCTAAATAGCCAACTTAGCCGCGTCATGCTGTGACGTTAAATCAAGCGCTGCATAAGAGGAAACCCATATTTTTGTACTTATTTCATTCATAGGGTAATGTGTTTGTTCAGTGTACAGGACTAAATGAATACAGAAAAAACACAGAGAAGTAAAGAAGTTATCATACAGACTCTTTATGAGTCGTATCTATATGGTATGACTTATGAGTAGGAGTCATATCGACCTAGAAGAAAAATCAAAATCAGGCATAAGTTTTTGGAATGAATATAATTCTCATTATGAGTTGTATCCTTTGGGTACTATTCGTAACTGAGAATTGTATCCACTCCAGAACCTAGGTAAGATCCTAGGGCTATAAGAGTCAAGGAAATGACCCGTAATCCTGGGTACAAGTCGTAGACACCACTCATACCCATGCTTACTAGGTCAATTCTCGGGTTAAACCGGCCCAAAACCTAAATTAAAAGAGGGAAAATAAACCCGATCGGGTACCCAACACTTTTAACTCAGACCTGACGCGTTTCCCACTCAAATTTCTATCACCAAATAAAAAATAAAAGTGTTTTTGACAAAATCCAACTACCAACAACATCAAATTTGTAAATTTATGTGGTTAACTCGAATTTGAGGCCAACAAGATCCAAAATTAAAATTTAATCCTCTCCACTGACCAAGTTTCTTAACTTTTTATTCCAATTTTTATGATGAAATGAGTATTATGAGATATTACCAACATGGTTTAATTAGAATTTCTACATTTCTTGATTTGTTGGCACCCTATTTTGTGGTGTTTTTATTTTATATCGAAAATTGGAGTAGAACTAGGGTTTGGAGATGATTTTGATATGTCTATGTGTGTTGAAATGCTGGATATAGTTGAATATAATAGTGGTTATATTGTGAATTTACATCAGAGTCAAACTTTGAAGTTGTACTTCTACTTTGCAGTGGATGCGAGACTCCTTACGACTTGTACCCACCGGTGTGGCAGTTGTAATGAGACTTGTACCCACTGACAACATGGAAGTCTAACAAATTCAAAGTTCTGGAATGGATATGACTCAACCATACTAGTCGTATCTATACCATATGATTCGTATAAATTAATCATACCCACCTCAAAAAAATTTAAAAAGAATTAATATTTCTGACTGGCTTACGACTATTGGTCACAAGTCATACTCTTACGGTACGTCTATTAAGGAGGATTCATAAGTAGACCAGTGAATAAAGGCAATGCACTATCCTGGATATGACTCGGGTATATGAGTAGTACCTAGTGGATACGACCAGTACCCTCCGTTCGTACCTAACTGAGACCAAGCACATTAAACTTTAGTTTTAAAATTTTCTTTTCTTCTCTTTTCTTAGGCACTAACATTAGTGTATTTGCAGGAATCATGCCTCCAAAGAATACTTTTTTGTCTAAAATAGTTGCTAAGAAGGGGAATAAACTAGCACCAATTGAGAGCGAGGAAACCAGTTTCTCCAAGTCGAAAATGATATAATGGAACCTCATCCAAGAAAGATATAAACAAAAGGAAAACACCTTCTAAAGATAAGGGGAAGAAAGTAGTTCCCCACGATTTTGAATCACTACCACCAAAGGGGCCGAGATAAAAGAATGCAACTATTTTCCTTCCCCACACACCGTAACCTGTGGATGATAATGATGATGCAGAAGCTAAATCTAGTTTATCAGAGGCTACATCTGAAGAAGCTCAGGGTCCTGAGAAAGATGCTACACCAATAGATATATAGGACCCCCACTTGTATTGAACCCTGATTTGGTACCTGTCATAAAATGATGAGGTCACATCGGTATATAAGAGATATTTAATATGTGGCTATCTCATATTCGAGGTGGTAAGATAAAGAGAGTGCTATATGTGGAGAAGAGAATGACTACCTTGGGGATGTCTGAGCTACCCGAATTTGAAGAATATTTTAGGAATTACAAATTTGGGTGGATAACGATAGAGCTCGACAGATATAGCAAGGTCCTTATTCATGAGTTCTATGCAGCTTACAAGGGCGAGCTACAATGATAGTATCCTCAGGGTATGTTGTGGAAGAAAGGCGAGCCTATTACTTCTTTGATGATTTGAGGAGTTAGAGTTGACATCTCTCTCTAGACTATTGGGAGATTTCTACATAGGCCAGAATATCGAGCACTGGCTGACATAGAAGAGATGGATTACCAAATAGCCGCGATGAGAAAGATCACTAATTAGACATTGGGTATTGATGATAAAATGTTATTGTTTAGGTGGACAGCTGAGCGGATAGCCGCACATGGTGAGCATTCTACTTAGGTTGCAGGAGGTATTGGTGATTCACAATAGATCAAGAAGGATACTCTTAACTTTGAGGGTAAATATTGGTGGACACTATCCCGACACAGGCCGTGTCCCACTACAGGAGATGGCATTTTGAGCTCGATTTGGGTTGTGATAATAGCTGGGTTCACAGTTGGGTATGCATTCAATATTGGTGAGTTTCTGGCCTAAGAGCTGAGATATAAGGAAGTAGGGGGTCAAAAGGAACTGCTGGCCTACCCCTATGGAAAAGGTAAAGGTTATTCGAGATAGGCTTAAGGCTTCCCAAAGTCATAAAAAGTCCTATGCAGATGTAAGACGTAGAGACTTAGAGTTTGAGGTTGGGGATAAGGTATTCCTAATGGTATCTCGCATA
Organism: Capsicum baccatum var. pendulum; assembly: GCA_030864225.1. Taxonomy (NCBI): domain Eukaryota; kingdom Viridiplantae; phylum Streptophyta; class Magnoliopsida; order Solanales; family Solanaceae; genus Capsicum; species Capsicum baccatum. The sequence continues at coordinate 235,594,372 of CM061552.1, forward strand.
AAGGGAGTAAAGCGGTTTGATAAGAAGGATTTTATTTTGTTAGGGGTACAGATCATGGGTACTAGTCATATACTTGTATACTACATGGTTTGGGGTGAGTCATACATTGGACACTGTTGGGTCCAAGGGATATGGACTTGGGTACGAGTTGTGGATACCACTCATATTGGAGGGTACAACTGGCATGGATAGTCGTACCCACCTGACAGGATTTTTGAGAGTTTAAGTGGGGGCAATCTGGACATTTTTTCACTTAACCTAATAAGGCCCCATGACTTATATTTCTATTTGGAGGTTATTTTTCCTTTTACTCTATTCATTAACACTTAGAAACTTCTCTTAACCACTTTATAATTCTCTCTAAGGCTTTTGGGTGAAGGAAGGCTAGAGTTTCATCTTAAGGATTAATTTAAGGCTTGTGTTGGTGGTTTTTCTCTATCATCTTCCTGGTTAAGGCATGTTCTCTTCCCTCATTGTTAGTTCCACTAAAGGCATGGTTTTATACAATGTTTCATGGTTTGATTATTGTATGGTTTTGAATTTTCAAATATAATATGGGGGTTTTGGTTATAAATGCTTGGTTATGATTTTCCCATGTTTTAATTATCCTTTTATATGCTTTAATAGTGGTTTTGGATAATTGGTTGCATGGGAATGGTTATTTGGTAATTGTCTTTGGTTTGGGAAATACTATGCCCCCAATATGTTTGATAAAATGCCTATGAGAATGTTTTCACAACATTATTGGCTTTTTAATGTAACTATTGCATAGTTTGAACTTGATAATGGAACCCTAAATGGTTAAATGGTTTGGGATGGTCAAAATAAAATGGTTTTGGGTTTAACAATCATTCTTGTGGAGTACAATGGAATCCCCCAAGTAATCATAATATTACAATATTTGTGGGGTACATGTGATCTATGGTTACATGCGACTCTCTTGATCTCAAGAAAGTTTGGCTAAGGACAATACTTGCAAGTTATAGTTGGTATGAAGATACCACTATGTATTGCCTCGATTAATAATAATTGGTTGGTTAGTTGGAAATGTTTTTAATTGGGTAATAATGGTAGGGTGTGCTATCTAACCGTGAAGGTGAGAGTTCAATAAATGGACACTGGAAACTCATGTTTGCCGACATGAGGGGTAGGCCATAGAGACCTTGTATGATACTATGAGGTACATAGGAATCCTCTAAGTACACTGTATATATGTATCATTGAGGGTAAGGGTGCTTGGGAATCCCCTACTCTAATGGTATCTCTGCTCCATGTGGCTACAGGTATCAGAGCCCATTTAGGTGGATACATGATAACGCTCAATCTACAGATCTCGTATGAGTGTAAAGCGGTCGCTGTCAAATATATAACCCAACTGGGTTGGGTATCGATCCCACAGGGAATATCTTGGTCAACAAGTAAGCAAAGATTACTAAACTTTTAGTGCAAGTCTCGTAAAAAGGGGGGAGTTTTGTCGTGCAAGTAATGTAACCAAAGTAATAAGGTAAAAACGGAAAATAGCAAAGTAAAAAGTAAGAATGTTTGGTAAGATGTTAAACAATGAGAATTGAGAAGTTGGGTTATGTCCACCTTATGAGTTGTACGTCTCTATTGGCTATGAGTTGTGCAGAATTCAGACATGCATGTGCTTATAGATAATTGTATTCGATGGTAAATCCAAGCATCTTTCGACCTCAACAAGGAATATTTCACTTTAACTCTTTAGAGCTTAAAGCGTATCTAACGGTAAAAATTCTCCAAGAGGTTAATCCAGTTACGGTACTAACTTTTTAATAGAGGATGGGACCCTATTACCTTGACATTATCTCTTTTCCAGACATATAACTTTTCTTTCGAACAAGTTAATGCTATACTGGCGTATTCTATGCGTTTGCAACCACAAAGAATTTAGATTAAGATGAAGAGAATAATGATATAAGCAGCATACGTGTCACGAATTCACAAACTCATAGCAATAGATAGTATCTCATATGACTTCCATAACCCCAACAGAGAAGTTTAGTTACCCATGAGTGCGAAGGAAATCACAATCGACATTGTTATTATACCACAATAAAGATCTCATTAGGTATAGAGTGGTAGGCGTTAGGTGTGACTCCTTTGCTAAGTAACGTTTCTATTGTTGCGGAAATTAAGAATTGAATAGATGAATAGAAGAAGAATAAAAAGTAGAATTAATGGAAGGATTAGAATCCGAGTTGTAAGTTGTGGAATAAGAAATAGAATGAGAATAGAATGAATAAAAATCTCTAGCAAAATAGGGTATTTATAATACCCATATCCTATTCCTACTAAGCTAATGAATTATTTAACCCAATCCTACTTGGTTAATGTATCATTATCCTAATCTTAATAAGTTACTGCTAGTCCCCAAAGTCTTCAGAATTGCTGTTTTTGCTCGGGATAGATTTCCCATGCGCCACTTTTGGTCCTTGGCGTCCAAGCTTTGCTTTCCTCCTTTTGTGAAGCTTTCTTTGGCGTCAAGTTATCCATAAAATGCTGAATTCTGCATCATTTATACCTGAAAACTTGCTAATCATGTTCGTTAGCTCACTTACAGGAAAAAGGACTAAAAGTGCATGAAATATATAATTTGTCCTCAAAACATGGCTAAAATATGGGTAAAATATAGCACTATAGGCGTGTAAATTCGCCTATTATCAACACCCCACACTTAAAGCTTTGTTCTTCCTCGAACAACTATCATGTCCATCTAAACATCAACTTAGGGTTTCACAGTAACAACACAAAATATTCGTCAAGACAAGCATAACAATTATCAACAAAGAGTAGTTTTCCGATCATTAGTAGAAACGATTCAACCTCTAACATAGACTCGTGATGGTAGTTAATTCGTATCCAAAAGTTAAGGTACAAATAATCATACACCACTACCCAAAACTCATCAACCATGTGTGTCTCACAATATATTACCCATAATTACTCACAAGCATAGTATATTTATCAAACATGGGTATAGAAATATCCTTGCTCTCACTCTCACAAAGAATTCATATGCAGCAACTGATGACCATAGGCTTGACGTTAGTGTAATGCTCCACTAAATGTCAGAATGCTAAGCTTAGGATCAAATAGGTCTTTTGATGGTTGTAATGTAGGCTAAGGGACCGGTAGGACTATTTTGGTCAGAAATAGTGACTATGTTCCTAAGCGCTTTAATACATCACATTGTATCATTAACACTTTTTCTTTCAAACAACCTTCTACATTCTTTTATTCTACCACCCTTTTTCTCCTCTTTTGTTTTTCCATTTTGAACATAACTAACTTTTTAGTTTCCCTTTCCTTTTTCTTTTCATAACATACCTTTTATGATAGCACTTTCTTTTTCATAACACATTCAAGCACCAATACATTCTAAAGCATCATACTCACCTAATTTCCTCTTATTTTGTCACATGACTTTACACTTTAAAGGACTTAGGAATTTGGATCAAATTACGGTCTTGAAAAAAATGGATTAGGCTTACATATGAGGCTGTCAAAGAAAATAGGCTTAAAGGCTCAAAAGGGGATAACTAGGATAAATGTTCATGGGTAGGTAAAAAGAAGGTAAACAATCGTAGGTTGCCAAAGAAATGCCTAAATCATCTCCTAAACTTGCACTCTTTATTTTCGCTTTACATACATACCGGGCAAGTTCTAGCATCAGCCACAAGCATAGAATATACTATATCCTCACACACACAAGGCACATGGTCGACTTTATTGGGAGTAGTATAGACTCTTGACCCAACAGATGAAGGAATTAAACCACACAATATCACATAGTGAGTCACAATTAGAGCCTAAACGTCTCAATAGTCATGATTTTAGCACAAACTCTTGTTATAATCTCATGCTTCCTATTAGAATAATTTCATGCGAAGTTAAGTAAAAAAATTTAACTAATAAAAAAAAATTAACTACTAAAAAGAAAAACAAAACAAACATAAATGGATGCAAATGCGGATAGAGAAGTATAGCATGCAATTACCAGCACCCCACACTTAGACGGGACACACTGTCCTCTGTGGAAAATAAATAAGAAGAACCTGGTTAGTCGGACTCCTCCTCTATGTCTGGGGTCATACCCCATTCGTCGGAATCATCATTGGAGTTGTCGTCATTAGAATTCTCCTCCACGTCGGAGTCTGGCATTCGATGATCATCATCGGTTGGCACATCATCATCAAGAGGTTCCTCAAAATATGTACCTACTCCACACATCTCCCTTGCATGCACATTCATTGGATAGTCATGATCCAGCTGTTGGAGCTCTGTAGCAGTTGGGACACGACCTCCGCTCATCATTGTAAACCGAGTCATACCATAAAGATAGCGAAAGAAACTCTCATCCCGAGCATGCCTTTCTGCCGTAGTAAGGTTGACGCCATATGTTGATTCAGCATCTTTGACCTTTGTGAGGTCAACCTTCTTCGGGTTGTGTGGGAGTTTATGATCAGCCGGTTCCTCTTCGATGTCTTCCTTCCTCAAGATTGCAGTCAACAGATTGTCGAAGTTGAAATGAGACCGCTTGTGTAGCCTAGCTTTGCGAATTATGGATCGAATAATTTCCCCAATGTTGATAGGGACATTCGTCATCAATGCGTATACCAAGCACACTCTATCTCTTGTTATTTCTGTGTATTGCGTCCCTGGGATGAGGCAAGAGTTGACTATACGCAACCATATCCTTGCTTCCCTATTCAAAGGAGCATATGGAAAGGTGTTGTGTCGACCGGTGTCTTTGTGTCTACTCCACCATGCCATGGATCTTGTTCCACAGAGTGTGTGTCGAATGGCTCTATATGGAGGTCTACTATACATCTCTTTGAATGGTGATGGATCGACTGAAGGCAAGCCAAGAAAGAAGTTGAAGAAATCCGCATTGAGTTGTAAAACTTGGCCCCAAATCTTGACCTCGCTTCCTGTGGTTTTCGATGACCAGTTGGCATAGAATTCTCTTGTTAAATCGAGATTGCATTCTCCCATGTCTCGGAAGATGAAATCAAGATGTAACGCCATGATCTTGGTCAACATGTGCGGTTCTTTCTTTGATAGGCTTTCCTTGTTTATCAAGTCCACATGAACATATTTCTTCTCTTTGTTGTTCCTATACCATTCCTTTGCTTTCTCCTCTAAAACCCATTTAATTCCGAACATGCGGCATGGTAATTGCATCGAGGATGATTCTCCTTGCTCTTTTCGGCCTCTTTTCTTGCCTTTTTGTGAAGTGGTTGCCTTATCTTTGCCTTGTCTTACTTTGGGTGCCATTGTACCTAGAGTAAAACAATATTCATGTTAGCGTCATCTCGATGGATACAATCTATAAACAAGCAGTAGTGGCACCACCCCACACTTAATTTGTTGGTACAAACTAGTGAAGTGAACGATGTCGATTACTTAGACTTCATCGATATACGTTTATGTGATATGTTCCAACCATAAAATCAGTGCAGTCATACTTCTTGTAATCTTGGCAATACTTTCATGTTTGATGTATCAAGACTACTACATAAGGATTAAATTAAGGTATCGTATCTAGAATAATCACAACCTCATATGTTGGTAGTCAACCATAACTCTCATCTCGATGAACAAGTCATTCCAACATGTAAGCTTTCAAGTGACAAGATTATGCAATTTTTGTGACCATATCAATTCCACAGAAGTATGATAGTGCATCAAAATCAAATTCAAATTGGAAATAAGTTAAGATCATCCTTACGTATTCATTCACCCACTTGGTTGTATCACAATAATTCAATCACATTCAAATCATCAATACTACTTTCAAGATTCAACAATTCATAATGGGCGTAGTAGTGTAGTACTTACGGAATATAAATGAAGAACAAAGTAGTACTTACTTGATTGATGCCTTTGGATGATGTTCTTGTGAAGTAAGAGAGCAAAAGAAAATTTTTTGAGAGGATTTGGGGACTATAGGCGGCGCTTAAGCTAGGTTTCCAATGTGTTTTTGGTTCAAGACTAAGTCTCATATTTATAGGAGAAGGTTGGGTCGGGTTTTGACCCATTTAAAATCGGATTTGGAGACCAAAAGTGACCATAGGCGGCGCCTTTTACTTTGCCTATGCTTGGCATAGGCGGCGCCTTTTGCAAAGAATTGTCTAGCATAGGCGGCACCTATGCCATGGAATTCCTAGGCATAGGCGGCGCCTTTAGCATGGACTATGAGATTCAGAGACAAAAGGCATTAGCATAGGCGGCGCCTATGCTATGGCATACTTAGGCATGGGCGGCGCTTATGCTATGGCACACTAGATTCCGAGACCTTAGGCCATAGTATAGGCCTTGCCTTGTTCATGGCCTAGTTTCACCTAGGCCTAGCCTTGTTCGATGCCTATATTTTCATGAGCAATGCTCAATCCATAGCCTTTTGCTTCTCCATTCCTAACTTACCACCTCTAACATGCAATACGTCCAAATCGAAATTTGAAATCGATCTTCTCATTTTATACCTCTTGCACCTACATTTGCTCAAAACCAATAAAAATGATTAGAACGATGGGTTTCCTCCCATCAAGCGCCTTAGTTTTGGTCATGGTACGACTCTTATTTTTGGATTTTTATTTGTCAAAAGCAAACACGTAATAGACGAAAGAAAAATTGAAAAACGATAAACGATGGGTTGCCTCCCATCTAGCACTTGATTTATTGTCGCGGCACGACATGGTTACCTCGTGTACTTAGACTTCATCGAGATAAGTGATGGCCATATAATTTATCGAATCAAGAGGACCGATATACGGTTTAACTCGTTGGCCATTCACCTTGAAGATAACACCATTATTGTCTTCCAACTCAACTACTCCAGACGAGTAGACTTGGTTAACTTTGTACGGACCAGACCACTTGGATTTTAACTTACCTGGGAATAACTTCAGTCGGGAATTGAAGAGAAGTACCATATCATCCTTTTGAATGTTTCGTTGAACAATCCACTGATCATGATACTTTTTTATCCGCTCCTTGTAGAGATCCGATCTTTCATAAGCATGTAGACGAATTCATCCATCTCGTTCAGTTGCTCCAATCTCAGATTCATTGCATTATCCCAATTCAAATTTAATCGCTTCAAAGCCCATAATGCCTTATGCTCAAGCTCAATGGGTAAGTGACAAGCCTTCCCATAAACTAGTTGGTACGGGGACATGCCAATTGGCGTTTTGAATGCAGTCCTATACGCCCATAGTGCATCGTCCAGCTTTTGAGACCAATCTTTCCTATTAGCATTTACTGTTTTAGCAAGGATTTGCTTGATCTCTCTATTGGAAACCTCTACCTGTCCGCTAGTTTGTGGGTGATAAGGCGTGGCTACCTTATGTTGCTTGACACCATATTTTGCCAACACGGATTTGAATAGCTTGTTGCAAAAGTGAGATTCTCCATCGCTTATGATAGTATGTGGTACTCCAAAGCGAGAGAAGATATTTCTCTTTAAGAATTCTACAACACGCTTTCCCTCATTGTCGGCCAACGCTACTGCTTCAACCCATTTTGAGACATAATCTACAGCAACTAGGATGTACTTCATTCCAAATGAATTTACGAATGACCCATGAAATCAATACCCCATACGTCAAAGAGATCTACTTCAAGGATTTTCGACATGGGCATCTCATGATGTTTCGAAATAGCACCTTGTCGCTGACATTGGTCACATCTTCTCACAAAGTCGTAGGCATCTCTAAATATTGACAGCCAATAATATCCACTTTGCAATACCTTTCTTGCTGTCCGATTATCTGCGTGATGTCCCCCAACTTGGGAAGTGTGACATGCTTTCAATATATTAGGCACCTCTACATGGGATATACATCGTCGGATAACACCATCCGCGCATCGTTGAAACAAATATGGCTCATCCCAAAAGTAGTGTTTTACATCATGCATAAACATCCTCTTTTGATGGTAAGATAAGTTTGTAGGTATCACATTACTCACCAGAAAATTTGCAAAGTCGGCATACCATGGTAGTCCTTCCATTATTGTTGCTAAGATCTCCTCGTCAGGGAATGCATCATCAATCTCGATTTCAGGCTGTGCCACATGCTCGTTCTCGAGTCTAGATAGATGATCAGCCACTTGGTTCTCGCAACCTCTTCTATCTTTAACTCGAAATCTAATTCTTGCAGCAGCAAAACCCAGCGAATTAGTCTTGGTTTTGCATCCTTCTTTGTCATTAGATACCTCAGAGCAGCATGGTCTGTATGAACGATCACTTTGGTCCCCAACAAATAAGCGCGGAACTTCTCAAACGCATACAAAACCGTTAGGAGCTCTTGTTCTGTGATAGTATAGTTCTTTTGGGCTTCGTTCAGGACCTTGATAGCATAGTAGATAGGATGAAATAATTTCTCCTTTCTATGGCCAAGTACAGCGCCAACGGCTACCCCACTAGCATCACATATGACTTCGAAAGGTAAAGACCAATCTGGTGCTACCATGATAGGAGCTTCAATGAGTTTTGTTTTGAGGCATTCGAATGACTTCAAACAGTCTTCATTGAAGTCATACTTTGCATCTTTCTCCAGGAGTTTGCACAATGGACTCACAATTTTGGAGAAGTCTTTGATGAACCGCCGATAGAAACCTGCATGACCGAGGAAACTACGAACTCCCTTCACTGAAATTGGGGGCAGTAGCTTCTCGATGACTTTAATTTTTGCTCGATCAACCTCAATTACTCTTTTGGAGATTTTATGCCCAAGAACGATTCCTTCTTTTACCATGAAGTGACACTTTTCCCAATTCAGCACTAGGTTGAATTCTACATATCTTTGCAACGCCATACTTAGGTTTGCCAAGCACGCTTCAAACGATTCGCCAACAACTGAAAAGTCGTCCATGAATACCTCCAAAGTATCTTCAACCATATCAGAAAAAATGGACATCATACAATGCTGAAAGGTGGCTGGTGCGTTACATAGCCCGAATGGCATACGTTTGAAGGCAAACGTGCCATATGGACATGTGAACATTGTCTTTTCTTGGTCTTCGGGGGCAATACAAATCTGATTATATCCTGAATAACCATCTAAGAAACAAAACCATCCTTTCCCCGCTAATCGATCTAGCATTTGGTCCATAAATGGCATTGGAAAGTGATCTTTGAGCGTCCTTGAATTCAGCTTTCGGTAGTCCATGCATACTCTCCATCCGGTGACGGGTCTAAGTGGAATAAGCTCATTCTTTTCATTCGCGACCACCGTCATACCTCCTTTCTTGGGTACACATTGTACCGGGCTTACCCATGTACTATCAGAGATTGGATACACAACTCCTGCGTCTAACCACTTGATAATTTCTTTCTTCACCACTTCTTGCATAGGTGGATTGAGACGTCTTTGATGCTCAATGGTGGGTGTGTATTTTTCTTCAAGCTGAATTTTGTGGGTACAAATCCCAGGTGGAATACCAATAATATCCGCGATGGTCCAACCAATGGCTCTTATATACTTTCGTAGAATAGTAATGAGAGCTGCAACTTGTTGCTCACCCAAATCTACTGCCACAATGACTGGAAGTGTGTTTCCATTTCCTAAGAATGCATACTTTAAATGACTAGGCAACTCCTTCAATTCTAACGTGGGTGGCTCTTCAATAGATGGCTTTACTGGTGGTATGGGTCAATTTTTGAGATCAAGGTCCAGCTTCTTGGGAGCATGGCGATATGTCCCTAACCCTGATAGAGCACAAATAGCTTCTTCGCAATTTTCAGCATTCTTACTTTCTCCATTCATGAGCACAATTGCCAATGGGTCATCAATAATTTGCTCTTCTTCAAGTAACTCTTTCTCATCATCAAAGTAAACATTAGCCACCGAGAATACGTTCAGCTCTTTGGGTTGCTTCATTGATTTACAGACGTCAAAGCGAACTATTTCGTCATTTATTCAAAACGAAAGCTCATTAGCTCTCAAATCAATGAGCACACTTCCTGTGGCAAGGAAAGGGCGCCCCAAGATTATGGGAACTTCTGAATCTACCTCACAATCCAAAATAACGAAGTCTGCTGGAAAGATGAATGAAGAAACCTTCACCAAGACATCACATAGACTATCAATAGGTCATTTTACCGACCTATCTGCCATTATGAGCCTCATATTGGTTGGAGTAGGATCACCCAACCCCAACTTTTTATAGATAGATAATGGCATCAAATTGATGCTGGCTCCTAAATCGCATAACGCCTTGGCAAAATTTAAAGATCCAATGGTGTAAGGAATAGTGAAAGCACTGGGGTCAGCCTTCTTCTGGACTAGTGATCGGGTAGCGATTGCGCTGCAGTGATGAATATTATCTTTCAACTCATAGCTTGCTGCGCGCTTCTTTGTCAACAGATCCTTCATAAATTTTGCATACCCAGGCATTTGTTCAAGTGCTTCCACCAATGGAACATTAATGGTCAGCTGCTTTAACATAGTCATGAATTTGCTGAACTTTGTATCATCTGCCACCTTCTTCAATCTTTGAGGAAAAGGTGGTGGTGGATAGGGAATTGTTTTCTCCATGGCTTTCTTCTCCTCTTGCTTCCGTTTTTCAGCCTTTACAGGCTGTAACACACTCGATGTGACGTCATGGACGTTGTGGGTGGCTTCCACGAATTCCTCTCCTTTTGCGTTATCATCAATGTCTACTACTTCGTCAACCACTTGCTTCCCTTTTGATGAAGTTTTCAGCACCTTACCACTTCGGGTAGTAACAGCCATGCATGACCTATCATTCCTTGGGTTTTGCACAGTGTCGCTAGGTAAAGTGCCAGCCTTTCTTTGATTGAGTGCTGCTGAATGTTGGCTCCATTGCTGTTCTATTTGCTTGATTGAAGTGGAATGAGAATCAACTAATTGATTCATAGAGGACAAATCATTTATTACCTCCGTTACTCCAGCGCTCGTTGCTTCCACTCCTTTCAATAGTTTAGCCATCATCTCTTCCATGTTTCCAGAACCGGATGTAGTGGTGTCGCATCTTCCTGGGGGAACGTATAAACCACTCTTTTCATTCTTGTTCTTCCAACTACCTTGGTCCTTGTTTCCAGATTTATCATAATAGTTCTGACCTTGGTTTCCTTGGGTATTACCTCGGAAACCCCCCTGATTGTTCAAGTAGTTGGCCTCTTCTTCCGAATCAGATTCGTCTCTTCTTTTTGACGCAATAGCTTTGACTTTTTCGGTCTTCCCTGATAATAGATGCTTTGTAAGAAGATCCACTTATGTTTTCATGTACGCCATATCTTGATCACGTTCTTCTTCTCTTCTCCTTTGGTCTGCAGTCATGCCAATAGATAAAGTGGGGCTTGCTACCATAGAATCCCTAGTATGCCAAGTTCTACTTTGTTTCGTCATACGATCTAGCATATTGCTTGCTTGACCAAAGGTGAGGTCCATAAAAGATCCTCCAGCCGCATTATCCACCACTGGTTTAGTTATTGAATTCAAGGCTCTATATAGTATCTCCATTAGGTGAACATTAGTCATATGATAGTTTGGGCACCTAATTAGCTTTTTCTTGAACCTTTCCCATGTTTCATGAAGGGCTTCCATTGGAAGCTGCCGAAAGTTGCTGATTCATCTCTCAATTGTGCTCTTTTGGATGGCGGAAAGAATCTTTCTAGGAAAGCGTCTTTCAATTGCCTCCAATTAGTAATAGAATCAGGAGTCAGCCCATTAAACCATAGAGTTGCCTCCCCAGACAGAGACAATGGAAATAAGCGCAGTCGAATTGCATTCTGTCCAACGCCAGGATTGTCGAATGACTTGCATGTAGAAATAAAGTTGATCAGATGCATATTCAGATCATGGCCTGTTAGTCCACCAAATAATCCCTTGAGTTGCAAAAGCTGAATCATGGTGCTAGTGATATTGAACTTTGCTCCAGGTGCCAAGGGTGGCAGAATAATGGCTCCTGTGGAACCAGCTTCATCCAAATCATCATCATCATCAAAAGGAATCTGCACAGCTCGGCGATCAAGCCTCAATCGTGCTTGATGATCTCTCCTCTGTATGGGTGCCGCCACCTCAGTAGTATGCCGTGGGTTTAGTATCTCCTTATTGCCCAGGTCCTCATCATCAGGATTTATTGCACGACCTAGGTTATCAATATTCTGTTGATGCACTTGAGCAGCTGCCAATGCAGCTAACCTAGCCTGCTCCTGTTGAGCAGCCATTCTTTCTATGTCACATTGTGTATCCATTCTGTCAACAGAACCTGAATAGAACAAAAACAACAACTAAAAGTAAAAGTACGAGAATCTTTGACCAAAGGGTCTAATAACTATCACAAACTTAGTTGACAATCGTATTCCCCGGCAACGGCGCCAATTTTTGATAACGCTCAATCTACAGCTCTCATAGGAGTGTAAAGCGGTCGCTGTCAAATATATAACCCAACTGGGTTGGGTATCGATCCCACAGGGAATAGCTTGGTCAACAAGTAAGCAAAGATTACTAAACTTTTAGTGCAAGTCTCATAAAAAGGGGGGAGTTTTGTCGTGCAAGTAATGTAACCAAAGTAATAAGGTAAAACGGAAAATAGCAAAGTAAAAAGTAAGAATGTTTGGTAAGATGTTAAACAATGAGAATTGAGAAGTTGGGTTATGTCCACCTTATGAGTTGTACGTCTCTATTGGCTATGAGTTGTGCAGAATTCAGACATGCATGTGCTTATAGAGAATTGTATTCGATGGTAAATCCAAGCGTCTTTCGACCTCAACAAGGACTATTTCACTTTAACTCTTTCGAGCTTAAAGCGTATATAACGGTACAAATTCTCCAAGAGGTTAATCCAATTACGGCACTAACTTTTTAATAGGGGATGGGACCCTATTACCTTGACATTATCTCTTTTCCAGACATATAACTTTTCTTTCGAACAAGTTAATGCTATACTGGCGTATTCTATGCGTTTGCAACCACAAAGAATTTAGATTAAGATGAAGAGAATAATGATATAAGCAGCATACGTGTCACGAATTCACAAAATCATAGCAATAGATAGTATCTCATATGGCTTCCATAACCCCAACAGAGAAGTTTAGTTACCTATGAGTGCGAAGGAAATCACAATCGACATTGTTATTATACCACAATAAAGATCTCATTAGGTATAGAGTGGTAGGCGTTAGGTGTGACTCCTTTGCTAAGTAACGTTTCTCTTGTTGTGGAAATTAAGAATTGAATAGATGAATAGAACAAGAATAAAAAGTAGAATTAATGGAAGGATTAGAATCCGAGTTGTACGTTGTGGAATAAGAAATAGAATGAGAATAGAATGAATAAAAATCTCTAGCAAAATAGGGTATTTATAATACTCCTATCCTATTCCTACTAAGCTAATGAATTACTTAACCCAATCCTACTTGGTTAATGTATCATTATCCTAATCGTAATAAGTTACTGCTAGTCCCCAAAGTCTTCAGAATTGCTATTTTTGCCCGAGACAGATTTCCCATGCGCCACTTTTGGTCCTTGGCGTCCAAGCTTTGCTTTCCTCCTTTTGTGAAGCTTTCTTTGGCATCAAGTTATCCATAAAATGCTGAATTCTGCATCATTTATACCTGAAAACTTGCTAATCATGTTCGTTAGCTCACTTACAGGAAAAAGGACTAAAAGTGCATGAAATATATAATTTGTCCTCAAAACATGGCTAAAATATGGGTAAAATATAGAACTATAGGCGTGTAAATTCACCTATCATCAATACACTAGACCCATATAGCCCATTGTTGGTTAAGGATGGTTAAGCTTTACATACCCAGGTAAATGGTTTCAAATGTATGCTAAACTCAGTTCCTTTTCCCAACATAGTTATACATATATATGTATGGTCTGTATGCATATGGTTGGTTTACTTTATTTTAATGGTTGGCATTACTTTATCCGTATCATGAGTTCATGCTAGCATTCACCCGCTAACTTGTCTACGGGAGGCTGTATCCCCACGTGATGTAGGAACTGACTGTTCTACTCTTCCTTCTTAGTTATTAGACATTCGGGATCAACTTTTGAATTGAAGTGGTGAGCTTCCATATAACTGGAAGGCTCTATTTCATGGATGTTATTTCATACTTTAGTTTATTTATGGATATTAGTTTTGGCTATGGTTGGGGCATGTCCCAACTGGATCTTGGTATTCTTTTGGTTAGAGGTTACTGTGGAATTGCTATGGGTTAGTATGGGTGGGATCAGTATTAGTGTAAGCCTTAGTATTGGTACTGGTATTGGGAATGACACCAGTTAACTGTATTGTTGGTTGTTCCATACTCTTTTATTTTAAGATTATAAATAATTATTATGGAACTCATATGGTTACAGTTTGGTCGATTTTGGTTATCGAATGGATTTAGGTAGTTGGACTCGAATGGGTTGGTCTCGGTAATAGGCCTATCCTAGAGTATGTAATTTGTATAGTTATGCTATGTTATATATTTGAAATTCAGCCAACTCAGGGCATGTGGCTGGAGGTTAGGCTAGGCAAAAAGGGTGGTCTTCGATCTCGATCAAACGTGGGATGCCCATAACGACAAGGCACCGGGTAGTGTCATTTCATATTATAGATCTTTAGTGGATCATTTTTAACCCTTTGAGGATAATGTGATGGGGTTTGAAAGGCAAAATAAGGTCGAATTTGGATATTGGAGTTGGTCGAATGATTTATTCCTTGGGTTGTGTTTAGCTTAGTTGAGTTCCCACTTAGTTGTGGTTGTATTGGTGTGATATCAGTGTGTAGTGGTCTAGAATTACGTGCATCAACCATCCTTGATTCTGTTGGAGGCTAGTTGGTTTTTGAGGTTGGCAATTGGCTATTTGGAAAGTGAAGTTGGGAAGTTGGTTGAAAAAAAGGCATCGATAGCAAAATCCCTTGTAAGTATTAATCTTCTTAAAGGTTATTTGTGAGTTATTATCGAGTCATACGATCCCAGAACCTTTACCCTTCGAGCTTTCATGCTCTTTTTATCTATTGACTTTCATGGGTGAAATTCCTTCTAGTAATGGATATTGTAATGGACCTATTGGTAATTTCCTCAATTTACACATGTTTTTGACGTTTCAAGACTTCCACAACGGCTACAGTTTAGTTATGACATACCATAACTGTCGGTTAGGTTATCGAATAGTTTATTTAGGTTTTAGGCTTATTTATCTATTTTGGAGCTATCACTATAAAGAAATTTGTTACGAACCCAAACTCCTAGTAAATGACCTTGAATAAGAATTTTATAGTGCCATCAGCTATGGAACATTGATTTAGGCTTGACTTGGTTCAGGTCCCATGGATTCAGGACACCTTTTGGGCTATTGGGTGGATTCTATGAAAAATGGAACTATAGGTATAGGCCCAACATTTAGTTGAAATGATTCCATAAGGAAGTTTTGATGGTTCCATTGAGTTTAGGTTGTCGAATTTGGTATAGTACCATAGTTCGTTTGCATACACGAGGATTCGAATAAAGCACCCGATAGGATTCCATTTGAACTTAGTGAAATTTAGCTCCTGGCACCATCTTGTGTAACTGCTTAAGCGATACTTTGGTCTCTTAAGCGATAGTTGCTTTAGCAACATAGAGTCTCTTTAGAGTCCTTGGTTGTATGGCTGAGGTTCACTTAAGCGATCCTTGTCTACTTTAGCGGCCAAGGTGCCTCTTTAGCGATGCCCGCATCCTTGTGCCCAACCGCTTTAGCAGCACCTGGGGATTGTTAAGTCCTCCTTCTTCAACCAATTTTCCCCTTATTTTCTCAACCATTTCCCACTATTTTGAGATCTTAAGGGGGGGGGAAGATTGTTCATTGAAGCTAAGGTAAGTTATCCTAACATACCTTGGTCATTTTCCATTAAATTCCATCCCATTTCATTGTAAATTCCTAGAAATTAGGTCCTTAAATCCCTAGATTTTAGAGCCTGATTTGGGCCTTGATTTTTGTCCCATTTGTGCTCAACTTTTAAGCACACATTCCTTGTCCTTCGAGAAACCTCGTGATTGATTCAATTTTAGATTCCATTTGAAGGCCCCGTGGGCTCATTTTTGACCTAAATTTTCACCCAACCTTTTATATAGAAATATGGGTCTCATTTTACACCTATTGATGTATATGTTATTATTTTATAGTGTGGATGCATTTTAGGATTATGGATCAAAGATAAGCAATTTATGGATGATTCAAGGATTACAGTTTGGCATCATGGTAGGCTTGGGTCTACTTTTCTTCTTAAAATGATGTATAGGGTTGATTTCATGCTAGGTGGGTACGATAGTACATGTTTATGACTAGAATATCATGACTTAACCTAATTTAGGAGTTTGGGGATAGAAGGGTGAGCTGACTAATTTTGGAGTTTGGGGATATAAGGCTGAATCGATCCTTAAGATAAAATACTTGTTATATCTATAGAATCCTATCACCTTGGAATATAAGCATGTTAATCGTAGTTGATGCTAGGACCCCTTTAGTCCGAGGGTTATTACTCGACTTAGTGGATTGGATCACAGTTTCCATAACTATAGTATTGTTGTTATACTAATTATAAACTGTTGAACCTGAGGCCATGATTGTGATACCTGTTGGACTCTAGGTGAGAATCCTCCACTTAGAAAGTGCGTGATCCTGATTTATGGACATTTAGGAACTATTGTTGTATTATTTTAACTACTAGTGATGGCATGCATACTATTATGTGCAATCACGCTCACTTAGTGGTACAATTCCAAGCAAAGAATGGAATTTATTCCCAGTTTTCACTTTAAGACTAGTTCTTTTATAACTAGAACTATACCCCATTACTTAATGATTTACGAGCTTTTGGAACTAAAGATGATGTTTTAGAAATTAGACTGAGATATATTCTGGTCTATGGTTTATCTACTGTTTACCACTACTATTTACTTTGGTCGAGATAGAGATTTTTACCTTTTCTACAGTTTTATGCTATTTTAGTCCCAGAGTTAATCTTGTATAATGGATTTACTGACTTACCCTTAGTTAGCCATGATTTAAGTTTGTGTACTTATTATATATACATTTTTCTGGTACTGGATAAAGTAGATTTATGATGATTGGAAATCCTAGATCGGAACTAGGTAAATGTATATGGATATTCTCGAAACCCATAAGGGACTCTTTATTCGTGAGACATAATGTCGAAGGATAGAAGTCTTCGTAGGTCTTACCATTACTAGTTGTTGAGGTGAAAGAGTTGTATATACTTGGTGCGTTATGAAACTCGGATCATTTATGGTATGATGGATTTACCTTGCATTCATTCTTTTATATGAATTTCTTATCACCATTATATTGTTTGGGTGTTTATATCTATCAGCCTTATGAGGGTTGCATAGGTATAGCCTATGATTGTTGTTTGATGAATGTTAGATTGAACCTTCTAGGCTCATAGTGGCCTGGTTAGGTATTGTTTGTCTAGACTAGCTAGTTAATTCATTATTATTATTATGGTTAGTTCATGGCAGGCTGATTATTGAATGGAACTGAGATTAGAGTTATGTTTTGATCCTTTTCATTTTTAAGATAAATTACATTATTAATAGTTATCTCATGGTTAGACATTATGATTAGGGACCCTGATCATGCCAGCACTAGTTTACTACTTGGTTTGGATGCCTTGAGATATTAGGTTGGTTACTTTACGCCATTACCTTAAGTAGTCCTATATGTATATCTTTCTATCTATCTATATATTATGATATCACTGTATATCTTTCTCTTCCTTGTTTGTTCATCTCGTATATATCCTTGGCCTTGTATACATTATATAACTTTCATTCATTCAGTCTTTGTATGTTGACTAGGGATATACAGTATTGCCCTTTAGACAATGGTTACTATCAGGATAGAGAAGATATCCTTATTGGTCCCTTAGATTACCATGTTTATTTTCTTAGATAGTTGCATATGGTTTATATTCATGCTTTACATGCTATTTTTGCTTGCATTATCCTTGGAGCTTAATCAATTGACGCCTAATAAGCACCACGTGTTTGGTACTCATACTACACTTTGGTAGCCTGCAAATCATAGTAGAGTTATTGCTTTTATTGTGTGCATCATGCAAAGCAACTATGGATAGGAGATTTGGGGGGAGCTCCTGGAGTCCAGAGTATTACTACTCTCCTTCTTATTGATTGGACTGATCTCTAAGTTGTATTCTGAGATGGGTTGTACTTGTATTCAGTATTGAACTTTGTACTCTTATTGTATTAGATGCTCTTGTACTAACTTTGTACTCTTATTATATTAGAAGCTCTTGTACTAATTTCACCAGGTCTTGGGGTTGCTTTACATATATTAGCCCCTTTTATTATATCAATCTTGTTGTTTTCTTCTATTTCTCTTGATAGTCCGTTACTAGCAGTTCTGGACTATGGGTTGGCTTACCTACTAGTGGGTTATAGTAGGTGCCTTCATGACCTGAGGAATTGGGTCGTGACATGTAATGTATCATACCTAATAAAGTTATTTACATTTTTGAAGCTCACTTAGAAAAGGAAACCAGCAGAAAACCAAATGACTAACTATTTGAAAATGGGCAAAAACTTTTGCATAATAAGAATGAATCAATAGACTAAGTTTAGTACAACACGCTAAGTTTGGATAAAAAAGGAGAAGAGATTGTTAAAGCAGAAGGCTAGGGACATGCAACTCTGAACTTTGAGAGTGAAAACTAAAGGCCAGTAGTTATGTAATGCAAGAGATGTCCTTATATGAAGCCAAAATTAGAATGATCTTGGCATTTTTAATAATATATTTTCAATTCTTCTAAAATAGGACAATACTTCTATCTTCATCAACTGGATTTGTATAGATTACAATTTCAGTAATGTTCTATAGATGTTTCATTGCTCATAAGGAATACCTCTTTTAACTTAAGCCAAAAACCCTCATTGCACCTAAAATAAGACTGGGAAGGCATTAAGAGTTGAAGTAATACTAAAATATGGGCCTATCACACCTAAAATAACTTCTTTTTTAGTCCAATAATGATAGATCCAAAAAGAGAGAGAGATACCTTTTTCTTTCCTTAACTATTTTAAGCATAAAGATGTAGACAAGTTACAATGAGAAAACCTTCTTACATCTTATATCTTTCAAGTGACTCTTTAGTATTATGAACTAACAAGGGAAGTTTGAAGTCCTTCTCAAGATACAACAATTTCACACAAGTAAAACAAGAAAAATAAGAAAACATAGTTCTAGTCAAATTAATGATGATCAAATTTGTTGATATCTTGAACATGGAGATTTTTATGGAGTAAACATAAGCTATTAGGGAACTTTATTCACCTACTAAATTGAAGACTATAGTACATTCTTACCTATATAGATCTTACGTCAAGGTAGCATAGGTGGATAGAGTTGTTGAAGGTCTATGATATTTTTATTTTATACCATCCGAACAAGGTAAATATCGTACCAAATAATGTGAAATAGAATGAGGTAAGTATGGGGCGTTTGGCCTTACTTTTAATTTTAGAGCAATGTTTTCCTAGGACATCTAGTCCTTAGACAACAAGTTTGTTCTACCTGATATTTCTTACCCAAGAAGGATTCTTGCTAATGTTGAGGCCAAGACTACATTTATAAAGCATATTCGAGTGCTACAATATGAGAATCATTTTTTGTATGGCATTTGAGATCATGTGTTAAGAGGCGGGGCAAGAAATTTCACCCTAGATTTAGAGGGTGTCTATATATTCAAGGCTTGTATTTGTATTTTTATTATGATTTACTTCAAAGGCTACCCATTCGTGAGGGGAGGTGGGTACAAATTACCATGGACTTTGTTAAAGGTTTGTTACAAACTTCTCAAGTTTCTAATAGTATTTGGGTCATTGTTGTTCGATTGACCAAATCTTTATATTTTTTTTCTTGTTCAGATGTCCTACTCAACATAGAGGTTGGCTCATTTTATGTTTCTAAGATAGTTCATTTGCACAAAGTTCCAGTGTCTATATCTCTAATAAAGGTTCCCAATTCACCTAGAAGAAGTTAAATCTCAAGTAGAGAAGATGACTTTAGTTGCTCAAGGACTATGACATGAGTCTTCATTATCATCTAGGTAAAGCTAATGTGGTAGCTGATGCTCTTAGCAGATTGTCCATTGGGACCTTATCTCATGTGGATGAGGAGAAGCATGGATTGGCGAGGGATATTTACCATTTAGCTAACCTTGGAGTTCATATTTTGGATTTAAAAGATGGAGGTATATTTTTTCAAGAGGTGTGATATCATCTATTGGTGCTAAGGTAAAACAAAAATAGGTTTTGGATTTGATCTTGATGCGAATTAAGGATGACGTGGACCAGGAGAAAGTGATGGTTTTTGTGATTGGTGGTGATGGTATCTTGAGATACCAAGGTAGATTATGTTTTCCCGATGTTGATGGGCTGCAAGAGAGGATCTTGGCTGAGGCTCATGAGATGAGATACACTGTTCATCCTGATTCAAAAAAGATGTATCATGATTTGAAGGAGATCTATAAGTGGAATAACATTAATATAGATATGGCTAATTTTATAGAAAAGTGTATGGTTTGTTAACAAGTGAAGGTGGAGCACTTGGGGACTGGTGGTTTGCCTTAAGAGATTGAGTTGCCCATGTGGAAATAGAAAGTGATTAATATGGATTTTATTACCAGTCTTCTGCAGTCTCGAAATCAATTAGATTCAATTTGGGTCATCATGTATAGGATGACTAAGTCCACTCATTTCTTGCTAGTGAGGACTAATTATTCATTTGAGGACTATGCGAGGTTGTTTATTGAAGAGATCATGAAGTTACATCGTACGCGTATTTCTATTATTTTTTTTATTATGGTACTAAGTTCTTATCTCACTTTTGGCATTCTTTCCAGAGAGGTTTAGGGATAAAGGTGAAATGTAGTACCGCTTGCCTCCCACAGGCTGATTGACACACAGAAAAGATTATTTAGACGTTGGAAGATGTGCTTTGAGCATATGTTATTACCTTTAGTGATATTGAATTGATCATTTTCCTCTTATCAAGTTCGAGTATAATAATAATTGTCACTATAGCATTGAAATGGCCCCTTTTGAGGCTTTGTATGGTAAGATATGTCATTCTCCTATGGGGTGGTTCAAAGTTGGTATGACGAGATTGTTTGGTCCTGACTTAGTTTATCAAGCCATGGATAAGGTGATAGTTTGAGAAAGGATTAAGACTACCTAAAGTTGCAAAAAGTCCTATGCAGACATGAGGCAAAAGGAGTTGGAATTCGATGTTGGTAATTGGGTTTTCTTGAAGGTGTCTCCCAAGAAGGGAGTGATGCGGTTTGGGAAGAAGGGGATGCCCAGTCCTCATTATATGGGTCTATATTTGGTTTTTAATAGTGTGGGTAATATTGCCTAAGAATTGGATTTTCCTTCTAGTTTGGGTTCCATTCACTCGGTCTTCCATGTTTCAATGTTCAAAAAGTTTGTAGGTTATCCGTCCTTGAGAGTGTGGGTATTTCCTATTCCTTGTATTACAAGGAAGTCCTGGTAGAGATTTTAGATCATCAAGTCCATCGGTTTTGGACTAAAGATGTGGTTGGCTTCGATGAAGGTTCTATGGAGGAACAAAAAGGTTGAAGTAGGTACTTGGGAAGCCGAAGGACATGAAGTCCAAATATTTATTCTTGTTTCCTGCTTTGGATAATCATGTTTGAGGGATGTGTAATCACTGATGTCTTTGTTTTTTGTCTTTGTTAAAGGTAAATGTGGGTGTGTCTCTATGTTAAATCGTGACAAAGGATGCCTTGACACATCATTCGAGGATGAATGATCCTAAGAAGGGGGAGAGAATATAATACCCTAGATTTTTGGTCCTAGAAAATTCCTTGACCTTTGTGCTCACTGCCTAGACTACGACTCATCCTACAACTCATTAGGTCTCTATACGGGTCTTGAGACCCCAATCGTATCCTGTCCAGTATGTTTTCATAGTATTCTTCTTCTAGTATGATTTGTACCTCAAGAGTCGTTATGACTCGTTATGAGGAATATAGTCCAAATCATAGGCCAACCGGTGTACTATGCTAATGTTTCTGATGTCACTATGACCAGACTCAACTAGTTATTTAGGCTCATTACGAGTTGTAATGTGACTTTGATAAGGTAACCAATGTGGGTGACCTTAGACACTGTATAACCTATGACTAAGGGCCACAAGTCATAGGGTTACCCTACGAGTCGTAAGGTCACCCATAGAGATTGGACAACAATTTCTAATTTTTATTTAAGTAGCACTTTGGTCATTTCCCTCCTTACCCCCTTAGAACTCACTTCCATAAAACACTAAGGAGGGGTTATTTTCAACACTTTAACATATTAAATACTCTCTTCACTCTCTCAAATTCCCCAATTTAAGTTGAGACTAGGGTTTCAAAGGAAGTGGTCATCTAGGGTTCTAGGGGTAGTTTCTTCTTCAAGTTCTTTTGTTATTAAAACATGTATCTCTCTCCTTACACTTGGATTTTCTTAATGGCATTAAATTGGTTTGTTATTCACATGGTTTCAATGTTAGGTTTTGAACTATGAGTTGAGGGTTTTGGATATAAATTATTTGAATGTTTTTCCCATGATTACTATTAATTTATTATGCATTGAATTGTTGGTTTGTACACTGATTAAGGTGTATGGGATTAGTGAATGAATTTAGGGGTACAAGGATTCTCTAGACTTGTGAACAATGTAATTAGGGGTACAAGGATTCCCAAAAAAATTGGATTTTGGTATTGAAATTGGTAAGAACCCCAACCCACTTGCATAATTGATTTTGGAATAAGATTTATCAATTGTCTTTAATTATTCTTTAAAACTAATGCATTTAATAAATGGAAAAATGGTTAAGGATGGTTTTAAAAACCTTGTGGGGTACAAGTATCCCCCAAGTGGATAATAATGGTCTTGAAAACCTTGTCGGGTACAAGGAATCCCCCAAGTTGATTTTAATAATAGAGTATAGGTACAAGGATTCCCCAAAGAGTTGGATTAATGACATTGATTGCAAGCTAGAGTCGATATGAAGATATCCCTTAATGAGTCCTTAATGATTGACTCCTTACTGTAATGGTCGGGTTATGTGATAAATGCTTTAATTGGGCTTAATGGGGGTCGTGCTAGTTGGCCGTGAAGGTGTGAGTCCTGCAGGACTGATATTGGAAACTTATGTTTGCCTACATAAGGGTTGGTCTTGATGACCATTTTCTTACGTCACACTATATATATTGGTATCGTGGATGGAAAAGGGTATGATGATTCCCCGGCCTTCTATGATATCCCCGATTCGTGCAGCTAACTCGTACTAGGGCTCGACTAGGGGAGACACTGGACCCATATAGCTCATGGAAATTTTTATGATGGTCAAGCTACACAATCTAGGCTAAGATTTTGAAATTGCATACTAATCCTAGTTTCTTACCCTGGCACATTATAATATGTATATGCATATGCTTGTGTGCATTTGAATTTTTGGACTGATTTTGGATTATTGATCTTGGAAATACTTTATCTCTTATCCCTGTATATGCTAGCACTTAACTTGCTAACCATCTTTAGAAGTTGTATCCCCATGTGATGAAGGCACCAAAAATACTTTTACTTTTCCTACACAGTGACTAGGTGATCGTGGGATAGCTTGTGAGTAAGATTGAATTGGTGAGCTTCCATACTTTGGAAGACCTCATTTAAGGTTTTGGTTTCATATCACCATAGACTATTTTTAAACTCTTTTTGGATATCATTGGGGGCATGTCCCGACTGAGATTATCTTTGGTTTTGATAGAGGCTTTGTGGATATTATTGTGGACTTGGGCATTGGTTATTGGTTCTTTTGGCATATCACATATGTCTTTGTATTTATCTTTTCTATCTTGTTATATATTTAGAATTAAGTCTCTATTAGTGTGTATGCTCTATTGATTAAGCTAAGAAGTGGTCTTTGGTCTATGAAGGATTTGAGATACTCATCACGGCCTGGACCTGGTTTGAGTCGTGACAAGAGGATTATGCCAATCACCTCCAAATCGTGTTGCAGACTCTTAGGGATCAGAAGTTGTACATAGAATTTTCTAAGTGTGAGTTTTGGCTTAATATTCTGACCTTTCTAGGGCATGTTATTGCTAGTGAGGGGATCAAGGTAGATCTACAGAAAGTTAAGGCAGTTAAAAGGTAGATTAGACCCACAACTCCAACCGACATTAGGATCTTCTTAGGCTTGACTGGGTATTATAAGAGGTTTATGGAGAGTTTCTCATCTATTGCTGCTTCGAGGACAAAATTAACTCAGGAAAAGGTTAAGTTTTTATGGTCCAATGCTTGTGAGGGTAGTTTTGAGAAGTTGAATGATAAGTTGACTTCTGCATCGGTTTTGACCCTGTCTGAGGGTACTATTAGTTTTGTTGTATTTTTTGATGTGTCCCATGTAGGATCGGGTTGTGTTTTGATGCCACGTGGTAAGGTTATGGCCTATGTTTCTAGAAAGCTTAAGGTTCATAAGAGAAATTATCCAATTGAATCTATAGATTTTGCTTTGAATATTTGGTGCCATTACCTCTATGGGGTGCAGATGGATATCTATTAAGATCATAAGAGCTTACAATATGTGTTTACTCAGAAGGAATTAAATCTTAGACAGACATGGTGGCTTGAGATACTCAATAATTAAAACATGACCTTGCACTACCATCTAGGTAAATCTAATATTGTTACTAATGCTCTTAGCAGGTTGTCTTTAGGGATATTATCCTATGTTAATGAGGATTAAAGATGATTCGTGAAGTATATTCATAGGTTGGCTAACTTGGGAGTCGTATTTTGTAGGATGGAAGAGTGATTATTGGGGAACTAGTCAAATCATCTCTTGGTGCTGAGGTGAAGGAGAAACAAGCTTTGGATCCCATACTTATGTAGATTAAGAATGATGTGGGTTAGCAAATGGTTTTGGCTTTCAAGATTAGGGAGATGGTATTCTGAGGTACCAAGGTAGGTTCTGTGTTTTTAATGTTGATAGGCTACAGGAAAGGATCAAGACTGAGGTTCATGAGTCCAGATTTTTATTTCATCTGGGTTCAACTAGGATGTATCATGACTTGAAGGAAATCTATTGGTGGAACAATATGGAGAGGGATGTGGCAAGTTTTGTTGCCAAATGCATGGTTTGTAAGCAAGTCAAGGTTGAACACATGAGGCTTAGTGACATGTCTCAAGAGATAGAGTTGCCTATATAAAAGTGTGAGATGATCAACATGGATTTCATTAGAGGTCTTCCACAGTATCAGAATCAATATAATTCTATTTGGTTTATTGTGGATAGAATGACTAAGTCTGCTCACTTCTTGCCTGTGAGGACTAACTACTCGGGAGAGGACGATGCTAAGTTGTTTATTCAGGATATTGTTAAGTTACATGGTGAGCCAGTGTCTATCATTTCAGATCGAGGTATGCATTTTACTTCTCGTGTTTGGGATTCGTTTCAGCAAGGTTTGGAGACTATGGTAAACCTTAGAACCACTTTCCACCCTTAAATGGATGGGCAAGTGAAATTGACTATTCAAACTTTGTAGGATATGCTAAGGGACTGTATGATTGATTATAAGGTAGTTAGGTTGATTATTTACCTCTTATTAAGTTTACGTATAATAACAGTTATCATTCGAGCATTCAGATGGCTTATTTTGAGCCTCTTTATGGTAGGAGGTGTATATCTCCTATTGGGTGGTTTGAGGTTAGTGAGACTAGGTCATTTGGCCTTGACTTGGTTCACCAAGACATGGAGAAGGTTGATGTGATATAGAAATATAACACTTACTATGCTTAAAACTACGAGAATAAATATGTACTTAAGGCTATTTTGTTAGACGATGTGTTTTTGGAGTATTTTACAGGAATTTAGGTTTCAGATGCTAAATTCAAGAAAAATATGAAAAGTGATGTTTTTGGCTACTTATTTGGTCTATTTTGGGTATTCGTGATTCTTTTTGGATGTTTGTGACCAAAGCATGCTATGAAAGTTGAAGATTTGAAGCTTGGTTGCAAGTATTAGATGGCCTTGCACTTACCTATGTCTACATGTGGACCACATGTAGCACATGTTGTCTGTATAAGACTAAGGTAAGTACTATAATTGAAAATCCCAAGAGTAAAAGAGCTGAAAAATAACCTTCGGCACATACTTATGTCAACATGTGGACCACATGTAGCACATGTGGACCATATATGGGTATGGTAAGTGCCAAAAGTCCCAAATCCTAAGAGCAGAACCTGCAAAAAATTTTCTTGCATATGTGGTAGCTACATGCACCCATCCTTAGGATGCCTGTGGCAGATGTGCCCAAGGTTAGTCCACATATGGCCATGGACCTCAACTTTTTTGGATCGTTCTAAATTATTTCCTAGGGCTTCCATGTATCCCAATTACACTCCTATGATGTTTTTAAGTCCTATTATGTATGTTTAGTAACATTTTCCTATTTTAATTAGGATTTTATTTCTAGGGTTTCTTGTAATCTGTAAATACCCTTTAGTCTTTGTTTAGTTCATTCATTGAGACATTCACATATATTCTGGGGTTGGCCTTAAGGGGCTATCCTATAATCTTAGTATCCGTGGATTGTTTTTGGTTCGATATTCAATTTAAGACTTTGGTATTTCTTCATCATTATTGTGAGATTGATTTGTAATTTGGTCTATGGATTCCATGATTGATGTCGTAACTATGAGTGGATAATTCTCTAGAGTTGTGGAAACTCTGGCGAATTAATGAAGTAGAGGAAGTTCCAAGTCATTCTAGATAAAGATTCTTGCATGTATGGGGTTTTCTCGTCTTTGGTTGCTTTCTTAATAGGTGCACATATTTGGATCCCTCCTAGATTATTGTTACTTACTCCAAAAGTGGAGTAGTTACTAGGAAAGAGAATCACAATAGTAATTTGAAGTTTAATTGTTGATCCATGCTACTAGGATTATCTTAGTAAGATGGTTAGATGTCATCTAATAACAAAGGTAATAGTTGACTGGGATCAAGATAAGGTTTAGTAAGGAGACATCCTGAGACTCAAAAGGTAAAGGGTGAAATCTGTCAGCTCGTCTAAAAAACTATTGATGGTACATAACTTATCGATTCTAAATGCATGATATCTGAATAGTTTAACAGTTCACGATAATTCTACTGAGTTGAGAATCCAAGGGGAACTCAATTATAGTTTTCGTCTTAGACTGTTTACAACCAAAAGCAACCAAGCCTAGTTACTTTTTGCTAGTTACTACAAATCCCCCTATTTACTTTTTCATATTGCCTGGTGATTTTAATAAGTTCAAGATAGATTTTTGGCCTATTTCTTGTGGGATTCACCCCAACCTAGTTGGGTTACTGTATTTAACAGCGATCGCTTTATCCTTCTAAGGAGGGATGTTAGGGCATTATCAAATTTTTGTACCATTGCCGGGGATATGCTATTAGAGTCTTAATTGAAGTGGTTGAAGTTATCAGATTTTATTTTCTTTTGTTTTTTTGTTTTGTTGACCTACTATTATTGAGATGACAACATGGCTAGAAGAAGTATGGAGTGATGATGACTCCTTATTTATTGATCCTTATCCTTTTGATATGGTGCATTATTGCAGGAGTGTGATATGTATATTATTGGAACTTAATGAGAGCATGCTTGACACGTTGGCACTCTTGTAAAAAAAGAAGACAAGTATGTCTAAAGTAAATGAAATAATCTTTAGTGTAATAGTATCATATCTCAAATAACCATTTCAATATCAAATTAAGTAAAAGAATTGCCCCATGTACAATTTCAATGCATTCAGTAGCTCTTGTTTCATCAAAATCAAGTATAAAATATGCAAATTATGAAAACATAAATCATGGTTAGATTAATACTCACAGTACATTTGTCGAAATACCAAATTTGTCATCTTGAACAATTGTTATGTCTTTCTTTGATCAAATCTATAATTACATCAAATTAATCTCTTGTTAATCTTGTTATTTAGGTTAAAACATAACTACTAACGAGCCAACTCTAGAAATTTTATTATTGACTCTATTTTTCAATTTATACTAAATTTGCTTCAACCCATCAAAACACACTTATAGTTGATTTTTCTCAATATCTTAAACCACAATAACCGTAATGTCTATATAATATTCTTTAGTTAAGCTTAAAGTATAAAAGTTACAATCCAATTATTTATTATTCTTGATCCATTCATGAGAATTTAAGGGTTTCTCTATAACTTTAACCCTTGATTCTTAAACTCTCAAGCACAAATTTATTGTCATGAATTATATGAGTGAAATTTATGAACCAAGTTAAGAAATTTACCTCCTTTTCATACTTCTCTATAGTTATCTTATTGATGGTTGGGTCCTCTTTGTGCTCCTCTCAAAGAAAGCAAAAAAATCAAACCCTCGATGCTTCCTTATTTAAAAAAAATTGCAGGTTGAGAACTTTTTTTCTCTCTGATGCCCGCTGGAAGTTGGAACTTCCAATTCCCCTAACAATATTTTTTCTTATAACTTTCATAGAAGTTTAGAAGGGCATAAAGACCATTCTATTTTCTTCCCTTTAAGTAGGCAAGATAGATGGACTTTGGCCCACTAGTTTTTTTTATCTTTTTTTCCTTTTGCTACTAGTATGGACTATTACATTCTCCCAACCTTAAGATATTCATTCCTTGAATTTAAAACAATTGCATACATGTAGACTAAAACATTCAAGGATACTGGACTTACATGTCATTTTCAGACTCCTAAGTAGCTTCTTCAAGGGTATGATTCTTCGATATGACTTTCATGGACACAAACTCTTTTGACTGAATCTTTATTACTTGTATAGTAATAATCAACAATAGTTCCTCTTCATATGTTAAATTCTGATCAAGCTGCAAGGTCAGTGCTTCAAGCACGTGAGAAGAATCTTATATACACTTCCTTAGTATAGAGACATGGAACACTGGATCAATGAAAGACGTCTGTGGAGGGAGTGCCAAATAATATGCCACTTTTCATATACACTCAAGTATCTCATAAGGTACTATATATCTCAGGCTTAATTTACCTTTTTCCAAATTGCATTAAACCTTTCATAGGATAGACTCATAGAAAAAACTTATCCCTAACTGTGAATACTAAATCTATTCTCTTATTGTTTGTATAGGACTTTTGTATGCTTTGAGCTATTAGCAACCTCTGTCTAATCAATTGGACCTTGCCCATAGCTTTCTATACCTAGTTTAGTCCTAAAACTTTAGCTTCTCCAACTTCAAACCAACCGATCAGAGAACAACATCGCCTATCATACAAGTCTTCATATGGAACCATATGAATGCTTCACTTAAAACTATTATTGTAAGCGAATTTAGCTAAGGGTAAGTGAGTATCCCAACTACCTCTAAAATCATATACTTACAGATTTGTGTAGTATACTAAAATTGTCTATCCGTATGTGGATAAAATATAGTACTTAGATTTACTTGGGTACCTATTGCTTCTTGAAAAGATCTCCAAAAGTGAAGTGAAGTGAATTATGACCCTCTATCAGAAATGACATGCAATGGAACTCCATGAAGTAGGAAAATTTTATTCATAAATAACTGTGCATATTTCACTCCACTATATATAGTCCTTTCTGGCAAGAAACGTGCTGATGTAGTAATTCGGTCTATAATTATCTAAAAAGAATCATTACTCTAATCGTTTGGAGTAGACCAATTACAAAATCCATGGTAACTCTTTCCCATTTCTAATCTGGAATCGTAATTTCTAGTAGTAATCCTACTGGTCATTAATGCTTTTCTTTAACTTGCTGATAAGTCAAATAACTAGAAACAAGGTTAGCAATATCTTTCTTCATACTTTCCCACCAATACAATTTCTTCAGGTCATGATACATCTTACTGGGGCTGAGATGTATGGGATATCTAGAGTTGAGAGTTTCCTCAAGAATAGTATGTCTTAACCCATCAACATCTAGTACACATAATCGGTTACCAAATCAAAGAATACCATCACATTCAACACTCATCGTCTTATTTTGACCAGCTAGGACCTCATCTTTATATTTGCAGAACTGCAATCCTCATATTGAGGGGCCTTTATGCCCTCTATCAAAGAAGATTTAGTTTGAACACAGGCCAATAATACCCCTGACTTTTTAATATCAAAATTGACATATTTACCTTCAAGTTTCTACATTTTCATCACTAATTATCTCTTTCCAAGAGCAACGTGCGCCAAATTAGCCATAGATTTCCTATTCAAAGCATTTTCCACAACATTAGCTTTTCCAGGATGATGGTCATAATCCTTGAGTAGATGCATCCACTAATGCTGTCAAAGATTTAGATCTCTCTGCGTCCAAATCATGCATAGTATAGTTTAGCTTGATCTTCTTCAATTTTCTTGAAGAATAAGAGATAACATGATCATTTTGCATGAGAGAACATCCTAATCTAACCCTTGAAGTATCACAGAATACCTTGAATCCTCCAGAACCTGATGGTAAGGCTAATACTGGTGCGGTGGTCAAACATGTTTTGAGTTTCTGAAAGCTCTACTCACATTCTTCCGTCGACTGGAACTTCACATTTGTTTGTGTCAACTTGGTCAATAGAGTTGCTATTTTAGAGAAATCCTAAAAAAAATTCCTAAAGTAATTTGTCAAACCCATAAAGTTGTGAATATCTGTATACAAAGCAGATCCAGGCCATTTCTGCATTGCTTTTGTCATTTTAAAATCCACCATGATTCTTTTCTAGAGACAACATACCCAAAAAATGATATTGAGTCAAGTCTAAATTCACGCCTTGAAAACTTAGATAGGTCTTAGGTTCCCACAATTTATGTAATATAGTCATCAGATGATTCTGATGTTCTTTCTAGATTAAAGAATATATTAGAATATCATTAATAAATACTATCACAAATTTGTCGAAAAATGGTCCGAACAACTTATTCATCAAGTCCATTAATGCAGCTGGAGCATTGGTTAACCTGAAAGGCATCACCATGAACTCATAATACCCATATTGAGTTCTGAATGCGGTATTAGAAATATCTTTCTTCTTCATTATAAGTTGATGATAACCCAATCAAAGATTAATCTCAAAAATATGGACAACTCCCTATAACTGATCAAATAGGTCCTCTATATGAGACGACAAATACTTATTGTGTATTGTTACCTTGTTCAGCTTCCAGTAGTCAATACACATTCATAGAGACCCACCCTTCTTCTTTATGAACAATACTGGTGCAGCTCAAGATAAAACACTCAGTTTGATGAAACTCTTATCTAGAAAGTCCTGTAACTATTGTTTGATCTCCTTTAACTCTGTTGGTGCCATATGATATGGGGGTATAAATATTAGCATATTTTTAGGTGCCAAATAAATATCGAAGTCTGTCTCTTGTACTGGAGGTAATCTTGGAAACTCCACAGGAAATACATCAAAATATTCTTTCACTATAGGTAGTTTCTCCAAACTAAGTATTCCCTCTCTAACATCACTTATCATAGCTAAGATACCCATGTAATATTTCTTTAATAGTCGTTAATTCTTCACAAAAGATGCAAATTTACCAACCTCTAGAACTTGAACCCTATTTAATACAAAATTAGGTTTGTTGGCTATCTCAAATCAAACTATCTTTGTGTGACAATCTATAGTAGCATAGCAAGGAGATAACCAATCTAAGCCCATAATACATCAAACTCAATCATATAAAGTATGATAAAGTCCACAAAAGTACCCCTACCTTCCACTATAATATGTCAATTATGATACACATACTCAACTAACAAAGAATCTCTCATAGGACTAGCAACAAGAAAAGGACAATTTGACATCAATAATTGTCTATCAAATCACACAACAGAGTATAAAGACCAATAAGGGTGGGTAGAACCCAAATCAATCAAATCATATGCATTAAATTAAATAGAAAAAAAAAACCCGTAACCACTCAATTGAGGCCTGAACCCTAATCTATTAAGTGAAATGACTCTTGATTAGCCTCTACCACCATTTTCTTGTGCATAATTTCAGCAATATGATCTCCACTACCTTAGCCGCTATTTCTAGTATTAGTAGTGTTACGAGTAGCCTGAAAGATGTAGATAACAGACTAGAACCCTTACTAATATTTATCTGAGGCTGAGAATAATCCCTGATGGGATAACCTAATTCACCATATCGAAAACACTCTCTAGTCAAAACATAATATTGGCCCATATGTGGTTTACCACAAGTCTAATGGGGTGGAGTAGTGGCATACATCTGCCTAGAACTATGATATCCATGAGATGCTAAAGACCCTTGAGTACCTATCTATAAGGTGACTTTTATGCAGACTGTAAAACTGAATCTATCCTTATGAGATGGCCCTATTATTTTCTTTGATTCCTGCTCTATGATTTGTACTAAAGTAACCATTGAAAGATCCCCTAATTAGACTTTTTATGAACATCATAAGTTGTCCTCTCCACACTATATTTGTCCTTAGTTTTTCTAATAAGACCCACTGCCTCGTAATAGGTCAAGACTTTCATTTGTGGGGCTACGTAGAGATGAGCAACCAACCCATTAAAAAGCCATTGGACTCGAGATGCTTCAGTAGAAACCAAGTATGGAGCATATGTAGCTATCTTAGAGAATTTGGTATTATAAGTCGACACGCCCATTTTTGGAGTATGGACTAAATTCTCAAACAGGTCTGCATATTTTTTGCTTCTGATTGTTATGAAGAAAGCTATCCATGAAGAACTTAGTGAACTCATCCCATGTCAGTGGTGCTGCTCCAGCAGTCCTTCTTAACAATAATTTATCAAACCAGGTGTTACCATGTCCTCCAATTTGTATGATGAAAGATCTAAAATCCTCTTACTAGAACAACTTAGGGCACGTAATGCCTTGAGTGTACCATCTAGAATGCTCTGAGGATTAGCTGAACTATTTGAACCTGTGAATTTTGGTGATTTCAACTTTAGTAACTCCTGCAAATATACCTTTTTGTTTCCAAACTTGTAAGTCTATGCCTGTTCCTATATTTATGGTTGTGGCTGCATAAAATTATGCTGACCAACCTTCTTTTGTTTATTCAGTCGGTCAGCCAAGCCTTTGATTACCTTTTGTATGGAAGAAAGTACCTAAGCAGTACTACCCTCATGTGATGGTAGAGATGGACTAGCATTTATTTCAAGAGTGGGCTCTCTTGGAATTCTCAAAGTGGTGGTGTGATTCCCTATGGTATCACTACTACCCCTACTACGACCCCTTTTATGAGCTCCGCCTCATCACCCACCATTAGTTTCTTGAGAGAAAATAATCTAATTAGTAAAATAAATATGATTAGATTCATCTAACTGGTTTTAAACATCACACACATAAGAAAGAATGAAAAAGAAAATCAAGACACATCCTATCACACTCTCGTAGAATCATAATTATAAAAATGGCCGGCAACATAACCATAATTGAGATTCTACTACTACCATGTGCACCATTAGTCACAAGAATAACTTGTCTCTAGTAACAACTATTTCATGATCCAAAATAGGATCATAACCAACACTAAGGAGGTTAGAACTTCAAAGTAAGCCTCGTCAGTATTCTATAGAAAATATGGTAGAGTTTCCCCTATTTTTGGACCTATCAAAAATTTTCCCTATCTCAATTCAATAGCACAACACACCAAAACCACCAATAATGAACCAATACCATCAATAATCCACCAATACTATGAACAATGCACCAACACCACCAAATAACAATCCAAAATCCGCGTCCAAAATATGGGAGGAAGTCAAATACTCTAGATGTCCAAAATAATGAAAAAAACTCCAACTTTAAAGACATGACTATGGTGAGATTCTAGGAGTTTTCAATGAAAAGAATAAAAAAATAAATAAACTTCTACCCATGCGAATAAGTGTGAGGCTCACCAGGAATATACCAACTCGAATACTTTAGCTAACGAAATCATTACCAATATCACCTGCGTTTTATATAAAAATAATAGTGAAGAGTGAGACACTGGCTCAGTGAGTAATAATACTTAACTACTATCAATTTAATGAGGACAAGTAATAAAACATCATGAAATAAATGGTCTTTTAGAAAATAGTAATGATAAACAGTATCATTTGTTTCATGTAAGTAAGATGAACTAATAGTTCAGTAATAAGCTCTATAAGCATTGTATCATATCAAATAATACATATTTGGGAGGTTTCCAAGAATGAATCATGTAATCAGTGTGACTTTTCGCTTCAAGAAAAGTCAATAATTGTGAATTACTAATAAAACAGTCAAATCATTGTATCATTAGGTCCCTACTCGAGGGAGATCAGTAATATTATGCTAGTTCTACCTTCCCATTAGTGAGGGTTGTAACAGTAATCCATAACTACAAGGTGCACAAAGTTTAACAAACTTGTCGTTAGCTATAGAATTCAAATCAAAGTCTACTCCCATATATACTTTTCTTTGTAAATGGTAGGTACCCATATGATAACATTTTCAAAATAGTGCATAGCATTTAAGTTTATATCGAATCATATTATATGTAAAATTGAATAAAACATATGTCAAGATACTTATCTCTCAAGTAAATGAAATAATCATCATCATAATAGTATCATATCTCAAATAAACATTTCAATATCATACCAAGTAAATTACTTGTCCCGCGTGCAATTTCAAAGAATTAGTAACACATGTTTCATCAAAATCAAGTATAAATATGAAATTTATGAAAACACAAATCATGGTAAGGTTACTATTCACATTACACTTGTTGGAATACCAAATTTGTCACCTCAAACATTTGGTATAACTTTCTTCAATCAAATCTATTGTAACATCATATCAATCTCTTGTTAATCTTTTTATTTAGGCGAAAACATAACTACTTTAAACTAGCCAACTCTAGAAATTTTATTATTGGCTCTCAATTTGTCAATTTATACTATATTTGTTTCAACACATAGGAACATACTTATAGTTGATTTTTCTTAGTATCTTCAACCACAATAACTATGTTGTTTATATTCTTTGGTTAAGCTGAAAGTATAAAATTTATAGTCCAATTGTTTAATATTCTTACTTCATTCATGAGAATTTAAGGATTTCTCTATCACTTTTTCCCTTGATTCTTAAACTCTTAACCCTAAATTTATAGTCATGAATTATACGAGTCAAATTTATGGACCAATTTAAGAATTTACCTTATTTTCCTACTTCTCTTTAGATATCTTGTTGATGGTTTGGTCTTCTTTGTGCTCTTCTTAAAGAATGCCAAAAAAATCAAACCTTCAATGCTTCTTTGTTTAAAAATAAAAATTTTGCAGGTTGAGAACCTTTTTTTTTCTCTGATACCCACTAAAATCTGGAACTCCCAATTCCTCTAACCCTTTTTTTTCCGTATAACTTCCCTAGAAGTGAAGACGGGCAAACCCATTATTGTTTTCTTCCCTTTTTGTGGGTTAGGCATATGGGATTTGGCCCACTTGCTCTTTCCATTCTTTTTTTTCTTTTGCTACTAGTATGAGATGTTACATCATACCACTTTTATAATTGAATTATGATATTTTAAATTAAACTTTCAACTTCAATATTTGATCGAGGCTGATTTTGATCCACTATTGATGCATTTATTTTACTACTAATTATTTTTCTATGGCCGAGGGAGATTTTGACCCACTCTACATGACCATACTATTTTAGTCCCAAATTTGATCTTAAGTAATAGATTTAGAGATATACACTTATTTAATTCTGATATTTCTTATGATGCATATATATAAATATATACGATACTGGATAGAGTAGATTGGTCATAATGGTTATATTTTTTATAACTCTAATATATATGTATATATATTCAATACTAGATGGAGTAAATTAGTCATAATGGTTACCAGAAGTCCTAGTTGAAGAAACAAATAGTGTATATAGATATCCCAAATCCCCTATGGGATCCTTCATTCGTTGAGCCACAATAATAAAGAAGGATAGTTGTTGTGGGTCCTGTCCTTGTAAGCTGTTGATATACAGAAGGTATACGCACTTGGTACTATATGGCACTTTATTAATTGATGTACTAGATTTTTCTTGCATTTATTTATTATTATGCATCGTCTATCACCAGTATAATTGGTTGTCGCTTGTATTTATAAATCTGATAGGGGGCTCTATAGATACCAATTAAGATTTTTGTTTGTTGATTCCTTGTTTGTGCCTCTCTCAGCTTATGGAGTCCTAGTTTTTATTATTTATTATTTGGACTAGCCGGTTATATTATTGTTAGTTATTATTATATGGTTTGTGGTAGGCTAATTATGGATTTTTACCCAAGGTTGTTTGTATAGTTTTAATCCCTTTTCTCATTGTTATGGTAAGATTTACATTGTTAGGTCACCTTCTAATTATCTATATTTTGAGTATAGACCTTGATTATACTAGTTTTAGCTCCCTTATCATTTATGATCCCGGTGATGTTAAGACTAGCTTAATAAGAGAAGTACTTTCACATTTGGTTATTCGTATAATGCAATTATATTTATATTATCATTTGGCTACTATTTATATATCAATTTCTTCCTTCATATTACTATTGTATTTGTATATCTCTTTCTTTACTATACAATCATTTATTGACTAACTACTTACGGAACCACATCTTACTCTCGATTACTGGTAGTATTTGATAGTTATCATTATCTTTTCATTTCTACCATTATGTTTTGTTGCTTGAGTAGTTTCCTATAGTGTATATTCCTACTTTACATGTTATTTATACTTGCATTATCTTTAGAGCTCATTCCGCTAATGCCTTCTAAGTACCCCGTGCTTGGTACTCGTACTAACCTTTTGCAGCCTACAGATCGTAGATCCAGGGTTAGATTTTAATGTTTGGAGTTGTTCCTACTTAGTCTTTTATTGCTAGACTGGTCTCCTTTTTTGGTATTTCAGAGATGGCTCATATATATATTTACTCTATTTTCCACTTTGTACTCTTGTCGTATTAGAAGATCTTATACTAACTTTAAAAGTTTTTTTTGGATATATTTTCCTTCTTCTTTTCTTCTTTATCTTTTATTTAGTTTTTCTTCTACTTTTATTATTTATCTATTCCTAGCTTCCCAGATAATGCCTTGCTTACTATGGGTTAGCTTACCTACTGGTGCATTATAGCAGGTTTCATCATAACTTGAGAAATTGGATTATAAAAAATTGGTATTAGATCCTAGGTTCGCCAGTGTTATTTATACAAGAGCAGTGTTCCTAGTAGAGTCTTGTTGATCATTACGGAGACATCTCTATCTTATCTTCGGGAGGATACAAGTTATTCTTAGAAATTTTTTTCCCTTGATTCCTTGTCATGTGTCCATAATTCTATGAACCTCTAAGTACTTATTTTGCCCCACTCTATCATAGATGGATAGCATAAGGTTATTGATAAATACAAATGAAACTTCTATGTGTGTTACAAAAGTTTTAGCTTAGCATCAGGGTTGAGAGTTAGAGATAAATATAGGGGATCTTCAAATTTAATTAAATGGTCTAGGCCATCCTAGGCTCTGTTAGAGTTTGTGACTACCTTAGCTTTTCAGGATACTATGATAGGGATTTGAGTCTTTTTGAGGATACTTCTTAGTTAGTGGTAGTGCCTAATACATCAAGTGGTTATCAGGCCAGAGTTGGGTTTGTTGGCGTTCAAAAGGGTTCTTTATTAATTTAGGGTGTGAGATTAGTTTTTTTGAATAGGCTAGGGATACTCCCATGTTGTATTCACTAGAGCATGAGTTAGTGCAAGGATTTATTAGAGGATTGACTTTACCACTTCCGTCATCATTGGAGTACTCAATAGCAGCTGGGTCTTCTTTTTCTTAGGTTATTGATCAGGCGAGGTCTACAAAAATAGCATATAATAATATTTATGGAGGTAGTGTTGATATGCTATGTCACAAGTTTAGTGTTAATAGTATTTCATATGGACGTTGGGATATTCCCAAAAAAGGGTAGCATTGTTTCCATCCTACTAGCTCCATATAGTTAGAACCTCAGATTATAGGTGACTCTCAGATATGTTGTGGTAATTATAGTGGAAAAGTTCTAGTCAAGCACTATGGGGTATTTGGTCTAGTTTTATAGGCCACGATATCCATCCTGGGTCAATAAGTATAGTATATCAGAGAGTTCTAGGTGAATGTTTTGATTGTAGTGAGATTGGTCATTGGTCTGGAGAGTACCATGTGAGTTGGTCAGCCAATTAGGGTCAGCTTGTATTTTTTGCTGGGTTAGAGATTCAGGGTTTTGCTACAATTGTAGGATATCGGTCATTGGTCCAGAGAATGTCTTTGACAAGGTATGATTAGTTAGTCAACATAGCCAGTTCAT
Source organism: Capsicum baccatum var. pendulum (assembly GCA_030864225.1). NCBI lineage: Eukaryota > Viridiplantae > Streptophyta > Magnoliopsida > Solanales > Solanaceae > Capsicum > Capsicum baccatum. The sequence goes on from CM061552.1 coordinate 235,632,842, forward strand.
CCTCATAGGGTTGCAACACCTTAGGTTAGAGGCAGTGTTTCTGGTATTTTAGTTGATCACTCACACACCCAACCCGAGCATAGTATTTAGATTTGTACTTCTTTAGGCATATCAGGGGATATGGATTTGGTTTCCATCATTACAGGTGTGATTTTGATTTAATATATTTTAGTTTCTGTTTTAGTTGATTCAGAGTTTTCATACCCATTAGTGACTTTATGCCTTGAAATTACCATATTTATTATTGTAAGTCTTGTGTAGATTTATGCTTTTGTGACAACCTACTTAGATGATTTATTTTAGTAGTGGATTGAGTGGATCAGTATTGTGATTTTTATAGGGAGTGGAACTTGTGTTAAAGTCCCTATCCTTTGGCATTTTGGCCTTGCATGACCTTAGAATGGTACTAACTATATTTTTTATTTTGTTCCACCTGTATCTTTACTATTGCATTATTATCATAATTTTGATATTGATTGATTCTTACTTGATAGATGGTTAGAATAATGGTATCTATTTAGTGTTTCCTTTCTTGTGATTTTATTTTGTTGGCTTAGATGGATACCTTAGTTAGATGGTTTTTCTTTTCTATTGGTAAGGTTAGATTGGTTATTGAATGGGTTTTGTAACTAATGGTAGGCTTGATCTTCCATGGTTTTATTATGATTTAGCATTGGAGATCCTTTTATATAGCCTATTTTGAAGGTTGGAAAGTTGAGCTTCTATATTCTAGTTTGCCTGGTTTGTTTCTTCGTAGTAATATTGATCTTAGTATTGCTATTGATATGGGTGTTTTGTTCTTCCTATGATGTGGTTTAAGGATCGGTTAAGTTAAGGTTTCTTTACATTGCTGAATTTAAACATTTCTCATCTTTGGTATTTATTCAACCTAGTATGACTTCGTAGGCTTCTGGTTGGTGGTATATACTCGTGTATAATTTGTTAGTAACCAAAGCAAGTTTTATTTGGGAGTGAGTATTCATTGACATAGATTCAATATTGCTATGGTCAAATTTAGTGTAAGATCATATTTTTGAGTTTCTTGAGATTTGACTTCCATTGGTACTCTTTGCAGCCTTGGTAAGTTATTGCTTATGCCTTGATGTGTTATGCCCTCACTGGATGTGGATTTGATTGTTCGTGTCTTTAGCATATGGTTTTCCTCAGTTGTGAGTATGTTCTTTGGCATTATTTTAGTTTTAATCTTTTCAAACATAGTTGGATATATGTTTAGTTTCTGAATGTGAGATTGGTGTGGGGCATGTGCATGATTTCTCATAGTGAGATTGATTTAGATATTTGACCTTAGTGAAGAATTGTTGTCTCTAACTATTGTTTTTGACTAATTTGAATGATATCATGAATATTGAGATAGATTTTGGTATGTTGATGCTTATTTGTCAACAAGATCAATTTGTATAGTTTAGATCGAGTAATTTAGCTTCAGTGTTGAGATTATAGCTATGGATTTCTTAACTTAGTTGCAACCCCATTTTGAGGTTCTGATTCAATTCGGTATTTTTTGATAGGATACCTAGGCCTACTCATTACCTATCGGCTAAATTTTCTTTAGTTTGGGAAGATTGTGTTAGATAAATGCTAAAAGGATAGTTCGTTGGCTTACAATTCTATTGTTTTTTTGTCTGTGGTTACTCAAATTTTGTTAGGAATTTTTAATATCTACTCAGTAGGAAATATGCATTCTACTTAGACCTAGTATGGTTTCATCCACTGTTGGTGGTGAATTTTGGAGCAGATCATTCAATTTTAAGAGTTTGTAACTGGGATTTGTGACTATTGGTTTTGAGGGTCCTCGTTGCCGGTTATCGACATTGCTAGAGGAGGCAGACTAAAATACCCTGGATTTTGTCCCTTGAAAATTTCCTAAGGTTTGAGCTCACTGTCTTGGTAACAACTTGACCCTATGAGTCGTATGGTGTCATGATAGGTCAGGTGATCCTAGTTGTAAGGTGACTAGTGTGTGGTGTTAAGTTTCAAACCCTGGGTACAACAGAAGGGCATGGGTCATTAAGGCTTATGGTGAGTTGTTAGGAGGAGCCGTAACCAAATCATATAAGTTTGTGTGTTGATTTTGCTCTGAGTACGAGTGGCTTACTAGGATCCATAAGGATATGTTACGAGTCGTGAGGTGAAATAATAGGATGTCCAGTGTTTAACCCAATCAAGATTTTTGTTAACTACAATTGGACCTGACGAATCGTAGGGTCTTGCTAATAGTAAGCTTATTGTAATACCCTGTAATATTCTAAGCCCGATTTAGCGCTTAGTTGCATTCTTAAGGGGTCCAAGGCTTAAAAAATTTACTAAGTGTTGAGAACTTAGTCATTTTCAAGAACCCTAAACTTTATGGTTTTTTATTTTGGTATTCCCAACCCCAAAATATTGGCTTTTGAGTTGGTTCATGTTTAGGGAGGTTAAGAGTACGTCTCGGGAGAGTTTTATGATTTTTGGATGAGGATCGGGACATGTTTGGATGACTGAAAAATAAAGCAATGCGATAAGGCCGCAATGCGTTGCTCTCTCCCAAGGTGGAGTGGTTCACAACGCGTGACTTTCACCCCTGGAGTAAGCTGCGCGGCGCGTTTCTTTCTCCCATGAAGAGAAAGGTGCGACGTGTGGCTCTGTCCTGCACAGTTATATGATTTAAGTGTCCATGGGGTATTTGACTCATTTCTCTTAACCCAATTCATACTTAACACGATTTGGGACTTCCAAAAGAGCATTATTTTCCCCTTTCGCTCCAAATTGCTCTTAAGAAACCCTCCTCATTCCCAAGAACAAAACCCAAGATCTTTCTTTAAGAAATCAAGAGTTCAAGCTTTCAAGTTCAAGAAATCCTCAAGAAACTAGCAATTAAGGTATGTGGGGTGTTCATCCATGCGTCTCTTTCACCCATAGAGCCCATAAACCTTTCATTGATTAAAAATGTGTTTTTCTTTAATGAAGATTTTTATGTTCAAGATGAGTTTAGTTCATGTTTTCCCCTAGTATTTTGACCCAATTCATGTCCAAGTATTATTCTATGGAAATTTATGTTATCTCATCCATCAAGATTCAAGTTTTCATGTCATGTCTAATTGAAGTTCGTGTCATAATAGCGAATTGTGAATTTAGCCATGTAATCATGTTGTTTTCTCATGTTTTTAATACTTTCCCATGTTCTAGTTCATGCTTCTCACTCATTGAGTGAAATGTTTTGTTTTGGGCTTTTGAACCATGACTTCCTACTACAGTTTTTAAGCTTATTTATTGTGTTTTATGATTATTAAGTTTTAGTGGGTTATGAGCACCCGATACCTACACGTTTACTTACATTTCATATCTTTTATTTAATGATTTTGGCTAAGTCATGAATATTCCCATTTATTCAATTACTAAGATCATGATGAGCAATGTCAATTTTTATGCTTAGTTGAGCCTAATTAAGTTCAGTACCAGTATCAATTTAGTTGGGAGTAGGATTTTGCACTAAGCGAACCTAGGGATAGGAGCTTACCGACCAGTTAGGACTAGTTCCTTAGTAGCAGTCCCTAAGTTCCAAACTATGTAGCCAGTGTAGGATTATGAGATGTCACCTACTAGATTAGAGCTTACACTCTTCTAGCGGTCACCTTCTAATTTAAGACTGGCTCCCTAGTCCCTTGGTATATCAGCATTATGGATCTATATCGTCTGCCATATGTTGGTACCTGTGGCATAGTACTGACACCCTTCCAACTTGGTTTACAAGTTGGATCCCGATTAGCTCAGATTAGGGAATGTTAGTTACATGATACCTCCCACAGTTTCAGTCAGTATCTTAGTGCATCTTAGCTCAGGTTTGCTTGACCAAGTGTACAGTTTGTCAGTTATATAGATTTTAGCCTTTCAGATTGTAGATTATCTGAGTAGCATATTTATAGTTGGTCTTGCATTCTCAGATGCTACATGTTCATGCATTCATCCTCAGTTATCTCAAATATTTCAGCTAGTCCTCATCTTATATACCAGTATATTCAAAGTACTGACCGCATACTTTTCTTTGTACTATGTTGTCTTATAATATAGGTTCAGATGCTCAGTTTTCCGACCGTTCTGAGATAGATCAGCATTACTCAGCAGCAATAGTGGTGAGTCCTCTTCCATTAAGGACATGATTTACTTATCCCAATCATTTCAATATTTCCTTATGTTCAGTCAGTCAAAGTTAGTTGGGGGCTTGTCCCATCAATTCCACATGATGTTTAGAGGCTTTCAGACAATCAGTTAGATAGTCAGTCATTTCTTTCAGTATTGTCAATTGCTTTAGACAAATAATTTGGTTCTCAATATTTCATCAGATCTTTAAGACATGTCATTGCTACGTATTTCAATATTTAGATTTACAGTATTTTACTGGTTTATCTTCTACATGCATTTTATATTACTATTTTACTCAGTGCTCGCAGCAGGTACCAGATCATGGGTTAGCTAGCTTGTGGTCACTTGTGGCCATAATCACTGTTGTCGAATCTAAGGGTAGCCTCGAGTTGTAACAAAACTTGGTATCAGAGCCTAAGGTTTTAAAGTATCCTAGGGTGTGAAGTACGCCACACTTATGGACGAGAGGCTACGAAATGTTCTTAGGAAAGCTTCCCTTTGTTCAGTTTTCATGTCGTGTGAAAGATCATGAGCTAAATGTACTTCCTCTTTATAACTCATACTTTATTTCGTTTATAGACAATGTCTCCCATAAGAAACAACGGATTAAGGAATGGGGATTACCCCACATCACCACCTATTCAAGAAGATTCTCTGAATGAGTATGTCTCTTATTCCAAATTCAAGGATTCATTCACTATCCTAGCCCATTCCTTAGCTGCTCAGAACAACCAACAAGCTATTTCTCCAGCCAATCTAGTAGTAGATACAACTGCTTTTAGGATTTGATATTTTACTCAAATGAATCCCCCTCTATTTTCAGGATCTAAGTTTGAGAAGGATCCACAGGAATTTTTGGACATGGTGCAGAAAGTAAATGATATCATGGGAGTCACTTCTTGTGAGAGTACAGATTTGGCTGCATATTAGTTGTAGGATACTCAGACCTAGTTTAAGCAGTGAAAGAAGGACTGAGGTATTGATGCAGGGCCTATAGAGTGAGGGGAGTTTGCCATAGCTTTCTTAGACAGGTTCTTTCCCTTAGAGCTGAGGGAAGCTAAGGTTCAGGAGTTCATTAACTTAAAGAAGGGTAATATGAGCGTGAAGGAGTACTCTCTTAAGTTCATTCAGTTGCCAAGCTATGCTCCTACTATGGTGGAGGATAATAGGTCTAGAATGAATAAGTTTGTATTTTGATACAGCTTATAGTATGGTTAAGGAGTGTAGGACTGCCATGTTGGTTAAGGAGATGGACCTATCTAGACTCATGGGTCATTATCAGCAGATCGAAGAGGAGAAGCATAAGGAGAAGGAGATATAATAAGAGGGCCAGAATAGGTAGTTTTAACTTTTCTTAGACAAATTCAAAAGGTGGTAATCATTCTTTATTCCGTAACAAATTTTTGCCCCCAACACCGTCTTCATCTATGTAACACCCCATATTTTTGGGCTAGAATTCAAATCGGTTTTCCTACGCATACCGACTTGAACCTAATTATTTTATGTATATATATGTGTGATTATCAAATATAAGGTATGTGAATATCTTTTTATATTAATCAAGGTTATAAAACCCTCCTAACTCAAAGACGAGTTGAGGATTTTTCTATCGATAGAGTTTTGACGGATTCTCCAGCTAGGGTACACATTAGATGAGTTTATCTCCTAGAATATATTGATTTATGTGTCCTATTTGAGTTGTCTTTCCAATGCATTTGGTTTCACCTTAATCCAATATCATAGTGGAAAGTTATGCCCATTTTACCTCAGCATGTTTTTCTGTCATCAAGGTGACGACTAGGATTATAAGATGTCAACTAGTTGACAAGCCATCAGCCAAAGTCATCAATCTTAGGCAATATCACTGAAGGAGTTGACGACTAGACTGATAAGTTGTCAATTAGTTGACAAGCCATCAGCCAAAAGTCATCAAACATAAGCAGAACATCAAGGAGAGTTGACGACAAGGTTGATAAGTTGTCAACTAGTTGATAATCCATTAACCATGTCATCAACTAATGAAATTCCAAAAAATTTTATTCAGTTTCTTAGGGGTATTTTGGTCTTTTCCTCAACTCGAACCCTACCCCCATGACATAAAGCATCAAATAGGCTTATTTTGCCATTTTAATCAGTTTTAGAGGCCATTAATCCTCTCTACTATCAGGAACATCAGAATTAGGGGTTTCTGTAAACTCATCTTTTAATCCTCAACGTTCAAGTTTTCCTTGAAAGTCAAGCAATTCCAGGCATGTGGGATGTTCATCCTTGGGTCCCTTTAACCCATGGAGCCTAAAAACCCTCTTTTGGTTTAATTTATGAGTTTATATATGTTAAAGTTGAAGTATCGCCTTGAATCTCTTGTTAATTCAATTCCAAGCTAAGGTTACAAGTGTTTTCAAGTGTAATGAGTCATATCATATTTATTTTAAATGTTGAAATTTCCATGTCTTGTAAAAATGATTTTAGGATGAATCCCCAAATTATGAATTTAGCCATGTAATCCTATTGTTTCCTCGTGTTTGAGACATTCCCATGTTCAAGTTATGATTTTTACATGTTTGATGAAATACCAATGTTAGGACTTCGAACCTTAATCATGTATTACAGTATTTCAAGTTTGACATTGAATATTTATAATCATTTAGTTTTTGTGTGTTATGAACACCCGATACCTAGTTGTGTTACATAATTTCAGTATCTCCAAAATGATTTTAGCTAAACCATAAGTATTATAATTTAGCCAATTGTTATAACCAGAACATGATGAGCATTATCAGTTGTATGCTCAGTTAAATTTAATTTAGTCCAATCTAGTATTAGTGTCATTCCGTTGGGAGTAACACTTAGCACCGAGTGTATGTAGGGATGGCATCTCCCTCGTCTATTAGGTATGAGGCACTAGTAGCAGTCCTTAAATTCCATACCTATGGTGCCACTGTAGACTTTGAGGGGTCCCTCATCATTTAGGCATGACACTATCATTATTTGGGATATCAGCCTTATGGATCCACATCGTCAATCAACGTTAGTACCCTTGTCAAGGTACTAGTACCCTTCTAACTGGGGTTAAAGGATAGACCCTGATAGCTCAGATTGGGGCATATCAGTTATAGTTATCTCCCACAGTCTCAGTGCAATATTTAGTGTGTGTTAGCTCGGGTTTGCTTCACTAAGTATATAGACTTTCAGATATTCAATTTTACAGCTTTTTGCCTTTCAGATTACTGATTATCTCAGTATATAACATATATACACATAATCTTGCATTATCAGATTTTACGTGTTCATGCCTTCATGCATAGCTACCCCATGTATTTTAGCCATGTCCTCATCTTAGATACTAGTGCATTCAAAGTACTATCCGCATACTATTCTTTGCACTATGTTTCCTTATATCACGGGTTTGGAGGTTTAGTTTCTCGACAACTGTTAGACATCTCAGCGTTCACTCAGTAGTAGTAGTGGTAAGTCCTGATCCATCGAGGGTATATTATCTCTTTTTCAGTTACTTTAGTATTTCATTATGTTCAGTTAGTTGGATTTAGTTGGGGGCCTATCCCATTAACTCCTCAGTCATTTTAGAGGATTTCAGATAGTCAATTAGATAGCCAGTCAATTTTTATAAGTCTTATCAGTTATTTCAGCTAGATATTTTTGTTTCTTTCAGTATTTTGCCAGATGTTTAAGACTTGTGATTGATTTGATATTTCAGTATTCAAATTTATATTACCTTATAAATTCATCTCCCGCTTATGTGTTATGTTAATATTTTTATCTAGTGCTCACAATAGGTACCAACTCATGGGTTAGCTTGTGGTTACTTGTGACCGTAAGCGTCGTTGTCACGTCTAAGCGGTAGCCTTGGGTCATGAAAAAAGCTTTGTATCAGAGCCTAAGGTTACAAATTTTCGTAGAGAGTCTGAAATCCACGTTAAGTAGAGTCTTATGCATGGGTGTGGAGTGTGCCACTCATATGCTTAAGAGGCTATGAGACATTTTTAGGTAAATTTTCCTTATTTTAGTATTCATGTCGTGTGTAAGATCATGAGCTCTATTTAAACACTCTTTTTAATTCATCCTTCATTCCATTTACAGATAATGCCTCCCAGAATAAATGGGAATCATCCCGCACTACTACCTACTCAGGAAGATTCTCTAAATGAGCATGTCTCTCACATCGAATTCAGGGCCATTCTTATGACTTTTCATCATTTAGTAGCTTCGTAGAACAATTATCAAGCTATTTCTCTAGCCAATCTAGTGTCAAATACAGATGTAATGAGGATTTGAGATTTTACACAGATGAATCCCCTTTTGTTTTTTGGATCTAAGTCGGAGGAGGATCTGCAGGAGTATTTTTATATGATTTAGAAAGTGACAGATATTATGGGGGTTATATCATGTAAGAGTGCAGAAATGGCTACTTATCAGTTGCAGGATGTAGCTCACACTTGGTTTAAGTAATGGAAGGAAGACCATGGTGTTGAAGCAAGGCCTATAGAGTGGGAGGAGTTTTCCATGGCTTTCATAGATAGATTCCTTCTATTCGAATTGAGGGAATCTATGGTGTAGGAGTTCATCAATTGAAGTAGGATAGTATGAGTGTAAAGGAGTACTCTCTTAAGTTTACTTAGTTGGTGAGGTATTCTACTTTGATGGTGGCTGGTAATAGGTCTAGAATGAGTAAGTTTGTATCTTATAGTGTGGTCAAGGAGTGTAGGACTACATGTTAATTAAGGAGATTGACTTATCTAGACTTATGGTTCATTCTTAGCATATTGAGGAAGAGAAGCTTAAGGAAAGAGAGAGAGAGAATAAGACAGCTAGAACAGGTAGTTTCAACTTTTCTGAGCCAAGGTCAGAAGGTGGTAACTATTATCAATTTCTTCAAAACTTTTCAACCCCAGCTACGTCTTCAACTAGTACGCCAGTGCCAATGTTTAGGAATGATAGTCGGGATAGAGTACCAGGCTCTAAGTTCCAAGGTTGATCGTACTAATATGCTTTATCATAAATGTGGTAAGAATTATCCAGGTGAATGCAAGAATGATAGTGATGTGTGTTTTGGATATGTCAACCCAAACCATAGGATTAGGGCGTGCCTTGTAGGTATGTGGAAGGGTAGGAATGATCGCCAACATGGTCAGACTAACTCTTCAGTAGAACTAGTAGGTCGTCCGACCCAACAGGGTGCTATTTCTTATGCCACCAGGTGGCAGTGCTAGAATAGTTTATATCCTCTTCATACTTGACAGGATTAGAAGAGTTCTCCTGATGTGGTTAAGGGTACGTTACAGGCTTTCCATCTACATATTTCTGTCTTATTAGACCCCGAAGCTTCACTTTCTTTTGTGACTCCTCATACAACCATCAAATTTGGCGTTAGTCATGAAATATTAGCAGAGCCTTTCTCAGTATCTACCCTAGTAGGTAAAACTTATATAGCTAGACGGGTATACAGAAATCACCCGGTTGTTGTATCTCAGAAAATCACCTCAGTTGATCTTCTAGAGTTAGAGATAATTCATTTAGATGTCATTATCGGCATAGATTGGTTCCACACATGCTATTCCTAAGTTTACTTTAAAAATAGAGTCGTGCAGTTTCAATTTCCTAATGAGCCAGTTATTGAATGGAGGGGTAGTACTCTATGCTTAAGGGTCAGATTATTTCATATCTTAGAGCAATAAAGATGATATCTAAAGGGTGTATTTACCATCTTGTATGAGTCAAGGACTCTAGTTTTGAGACTATAAGTCCTGAGTTAGTTCCAGTAGTGAGTAAATTTTTAGATGTGTTCCCTGAAATCTTCCCAGAGTTCCTCCCAAAAGGGAAATTAACTTTAGAATAGATCTCTTTCCAGAAACCCAACCCATCTCTATTCCACCTTATAGAATGGATCCATCTGAGCATAAGGAGTTGAAAGAGCATTTAAAAGATCTCGTAGATAAGGGATTAAATAGGCTCAGTGTTTCTCCATAAGGACCTCCAGTCTTATTCGTGCATAAGAATGATGATTCTCTTAAAATGTTCATCTATTACTGTTTGTTAACAATGTCACAATCAAGAATAGGTATCCACTCCCTAGAATTAATGACTGGTTTGACCAAATTCAGGGTGCTAGTTATTTCTCTAAGATAGACCTTAGATCCGGCTATCATCAACTTATAGTTGAAGAATGCAAATATCTGAAGATAGCCTTCAAACTCGGTATGGTCACTTTGAATTTCTAGTTATGTCTTTTAGACTAATGAATTCCCCTGCAGCTTTCATGGTCTTGATGAACAGATTGTTCAAACAGTACTGTGACATTTTCGGCATAGTCTTTATTGATGATATTCTTATTTATTCCGATAGTGAGAATGATCATGCAGACCATCTGACAATTGTGTTGCAGACCCGTAGAACTCATCAGTTATTTGCCAAGTTAAGTATGTGCAAATTTTAGCTAAGATTAGTAGCTTTCCTTGGCCATATTATTTTCGATGATGGCATTAAGTTGACCCTCAAAAGACCAAAGTAGTGAGAAACTGGCCCAGACCCATCTCTCAATCAGATATTTAGAGTTTCTTTAGGTTTGACTGGATAATATAGACTGTTTTTAAAAGGTTTTTCTTCTATTTCATCCCCCATGTCTTGATTGACTTAGAAGAAGGTTAAATTTCAGTTGTCAGATTCATATGAGAAGAGTTTTCAAGTGTTGAAGACTTGGCTCACTTCCGCCCTAATTTTGACTTTTTCAGATGGCTCAAATGGGTTTGTAGTTTACTATGATGCTTATAGAGTTGGTCTTGGTTGTGTATTGATGCAGAGAGGTAAGGTCATAGCCCACACCTCTAAGAAGCTTAAACCCCTTGAGTAGAATTATCCTACACATGATCTTGGGTTGGCAGTTGTTGTTTTTGCCCTAAAAATCTAGAGCATTACCTTTATGGGGTTTATGTTGATGTGTTCATAGATCACAATATTTTACTCTATGTGTTTATATAGAAAGATTTGAATCTTTGTCAAAGAAGGTGGCTTGAGTTGCTTAAAAATTATGATATGAGTGTGTTGTATCTCCCTGGCAAGACCAACGTAGTGGTAGATGCCCTTAGTAGATTGTCTATGGGTAATATTGCTTATCTTGAATATGATAAGAAAAAGTTATTTTGGGAGGTTCATCATGTTCCTAGATTAGGTGTCCAGTTGGTTGATTCAGCTGAACTTAGTGTATGGGTTCAGAATGGTTCAGAATCTTCATTAGTTGCCGAGGTGAAATAAAAACAAAATAGGGATCCCAATTTGGTTAAGTTGAAGAAAGCAGTTAAAGATCAGCAAGTTGAGGTTTTTTTCTAAGGGGGAGATGGTGTGCTTCATTATTAGGGTAGGTTATGTGTTCCATGTATTGATGATTTGAGATAGAGAATATTTGCAGAAGCACATGGTGTGTGGTACTTTATTTATTTGGGAGCCACTAAGATGTACCGTGATTTATGGGAAATCTTTTGGTGAAATGGTATGAAGAAGAATATTACAGATTTTATAGCTATGTCCTCAAATTGTCAGCAGTTTAAAGTTGAGCACCAGAGGCCTAGTGGTACATTACATGGGTTTGACATCCCTACTTAGAAGTGGGAAGTAGTCAACATGGACTTTGTGACAGGATTGCCTCGTACATGTTTTGTCATGATTCAATTTGGGTTATTGTTGATAGAATAACCAAGTCAGATTATTTCCTACCAGTTCATACTTTGTATTCAGCTGAGGATTATGGAAGGATTTATCTTAGGAAGTTGGTTAAGTTTCATGGGATTCCATTGTCTATCATTTCAGATAGAGGAACTCAGTTTATCTCTCACTTCTGGAAGACTTTTCAGAAGGGTATTGGTACCTAAGTTCATCTCAGTATAAATTTTCACCCTCATATAGATGGTTAGGAAGAAAGGACCATTCAGACCTTCGAGGATACTTTTAGGGCCTGTGTGATTGATTTTAAGGATAGTTGGGATGACCACTTGTCTTTGATTGAGTTTGCCCATAACAACAGTTACACTACAGTAGTTAGATGACTCTGTGTGATGATTTTTTAGGAGGAGATCCATATCTCCAATTAGTTAGTTTGAGGAATGTGAGGCTACTTTGATCGGTCCAGATTCAGTGTTTGAGGCGATGGAGAAAATTTAATTGATTAGGGAGAGGGCTAAAGACGGCCAAAGACATTAAAAAACTTATGCATACGTAAGAAGAAGAGATCTTGAGTTTGATGTTGGTGATTTAGTCTATTTTAAAATCTCACCCATTAATGGAGTGAATCGATTTGGAAAGAAGGGGAAGATCAGTCACCGATATGTTATCCCTTATAGTATCGTGAACCATTTTGGAAAGGTAGCTTATGATCTAGAGTTGCCTAAAGATTTAGCATCAGTGCATCTGGCTTCTCATGTTTCTTTTTTAAAGAAATTCATTGGTGATTCAATTTTTATTATTCCTTTACAAAGTATGGATGTTCAAGATAGCCTTTCCTTCAAATAAGTTCCAGTTAATATCCTAGATCGTCAGATTCGTAGACCATGGAGCACAGAATTTCCCTTGGTTAAAAGTCTATGGCGGAATCAGTCCATTGAGGGAGATACTTGGGAAACAGAAGCATATATGTGTACCAAGTACCCTCATATTTTCTCCAAAAACTCATACGTAGCTTGAGCTAATAGTTTTTCCTTAGATTGGCTTATTTATGTTCTCATTTTCGGCTATGTATCCATTCTTATGTCATTCAATGCCTTCACGAATAGGTTCAGTTCATATATCATCGTTCAGACCCAGTTTGTAATCATTTCCCTAGTTATGCATGTACAGTATATGATCTCAGTTACCTTAGGATTCTCAGTCTAACTAGTCTCATTTGAGGATGAATGTTCCCTAGGGAGAGATAATGTAACACCCCATATTTTTGGGCTAGAATTCAAATCTTATTCCTATGAGTACAGACTTGAGCCCAATTATTCTTTGTATATATATGTGTGATTATCAAATATATGGTGTGGGAATATCTTTGTATATTAAGCAAGGTCATAATACCCTCCTAACTCAAAGACGAGTTGAGGACTTTTATTTAGATAGAATTTTGATGGATGCTCCAACTAGGGTCCTCTTTAGATGATTTTATCTCCTATAATATATTGATTCAAGTACCCTATTTATATTAAATTAAAGGTCTTTTAGTTGTCTTTCCAATGCATCTGGTTTCACCTTAATTTAATATCAGAGTGGAAAGTTATTCCCATTTTACCTAAGGATATCCATTTGTCATCAAGGTAATGACTAGGTGGATAAGTTGTCAACAAGTTGACAAGAAATCAACCAAAGTCATCAACCTTAGGTAGTATAGCTAAAGGAGTTGATGACTAGGCTGATAAGCTATCAACTAGTTGACAAGCCATCAGCCAAAGTCATCAACCATAACCAGAACACGAAGGAGAGTTGATGACTAGGCTGATAAACTATCAACTAGCTGATAAGCCATCAACCAAGTCATTAACAAAAGAAATTCCATAAAATTTTATTCAGTTTCTTAGGGGTATTTTGTTGTTTTACTCACCTCAAACCCTACCCACCATGAATTAAAGCATCAAATAGGAATATTTTTCCATTTCTAATCAATTTTAAAGGCCATTAACCCTTTCTATTCTCAAGAACAAAGATTAGGGTTTTCTCTCAAGTCATATCTTAAGCCTCAAAGTTTAAGTTTAACTTGAAATTCAAGAAATTCCAAGGATGTGGGATGTTTATCCATGGGCCCCTTTCACCCATAGAGCCCAACAAATCCTCTTTTGGTTTAATTTAAGAGTTTATACATGTTAAAGATGAAATAACTCCCTGAATCTCTTGTTAATGAAATTCCAAGTTATTGTTACTAGTGTTTTCAAGTTTAATGAGTTATATCATATTTTAAATGTCAAAATTCCTATTTCTTGTACAATTGATTTCAGGATGAATCCCTAAATTATAAATTTAGCCATGTAATCCTATTATTTCCTCGCATTTAAGACATTCCCACGTTGAAGTTATGATTTTTACATGTTTGATGAAATGACCATATTGGGTCTTTGAACCATGAACATATATAATAGTATTACAAGTTTGATATTGAATATTTATATCATTCAATGCTGGTGGGTTATGAACACCCAATACCTAGTTCTTTTACACAATTTCAGTATCTCGAGAATGATTTTAGTTAAATCATGAGTATTATCATTTTGTCAGTTGTTATGATCAGACCATGGTGAGCATTTTCAGGTGTATTCTCAGTTAAATTTAATTCAGTCCATTCTAGTATCAGTGTTATTTAGTTGGGAGTAACTCTTAGCATTGAGTTAACATAGGGATGGCGTCTTCCCCATCAGTTAGGCATGGGGCGCTAGTAGTAGTCCCTAAGTTCCATACCTATGGTACCACTATATACTTTGAGGGGTACCCCATCAGTTAGGAATGACACCCTCATCCTTGGGGACATCAGCCTTTTGGATCCATATCGTTAGTTAATGTTAGTATCCTTGGAAAGGTACCAACACCCTTCCAACTGGGGTTACAGGTTGGAACCCTATAGCTCAAATTGGGGCATGTCAATTATAGATAGCTCTCATAGTCTCAGTATAGTATTTAGTATATGTTAGCTTAGGTTTGCTTGACTAAGTGTAAAGACTTTCAGATATTCAGTTTTACAGCTTTTGATCTTTCTGATTGAAGATTATCTCATTAACATAACAAATATACACTTTGTCTTGCATTCTCTGATTTTACATATTCATTCCTTCATGCATAGTTACCCCATGTATTTCATCCATGTCCTCATCTTACATTCTAGTACATTAAAAGTACTAACCGCATACTATTCTTTGTGCTATGATGTATTATATCATAGGTTCAGAGATTCAATTTCCCAACCGTTCTTAGACATCTTGGCATTCACTCAGCAACAGTAGTGGTGAGTCCTCATCCATCGAGGGCATATTATCTCTTATTCAGTTACTTTAGTATTTCATTATGTTCGGTCAGTTGTAGTTATTTGGGGGCCTGTCCCATCAACTCCTAAGTTAGTTTAGAGACTTTTAGATAATAAGACAGTCAGTTAGATAGTTAGTTGGTTTTTATCATTCTTATCAGTTGTTTCAGCGAGACAGTTGGGTTTTTCCAGTATTTTACCAGATGTTTTAGACTTGTGAATGATTCATATTTTAGTATTCATATTTACATTACCTTCTCAATTATCTTTCGCTCATGTGTTGTGTTATTATTTTTATTTAGTGCACATAATAGGTACAAGCTCATAGGTTAGCTTGTGGTCACTTGTGACCGTAAGAACCATTGTCGCAACTAGGAGTAGCCTTGGGTTGTAGCAAGTTAGTGCACCGGTGCCTAAGCTTAGGCAAGACAGTCTAGATAAAGTGCCAGGCTCTAAGTCCTAGGACAGTGTGAATTATGGTCGCACTAATACACTTTGTTGGAGATGTCATTGTAATCATCAGGGTGAGTGTAGGGCTGGTAGTGATGCGTGTTTTGGATGTGGTAAGCCAAGACACAGGATTTGGGACTTTTCATTAGTTTCTTAGAGGGGAAAGGATTTTCACCAAAGGGTAAGTCTAACCTTTTATCGGCTCATGCAGGTCGGTCGAGTCAGAAGGGTGATACCTCTAGTGCAACTAGTAGGCCATATTAGGATAGGTTGTATTCTCTACAGACTCAGTAGGATAAGAAAATTCTCCTGATGTGGTTACGTGTGCGGTATAGGTTTTCTATCTTCAGGTTTATGTTTTATTAAACCCTAGAGCTTCACTTTCTTTTGTGACCCCTTACATAGTAGTAAATTTTGGTGTCAGTCTCGAAATGTTAGCAGAGCCTTAGTCAGTGTCAACCCAAATGGGAAATTTTTTTATAGCCAAATGGGTATACAAAAATTACCCGGTCACAGTATCTCAAAAAATGACCTTAGTTGATCTGGTGGAGTTAAAGATGCTGATTTCGATGTAATTCTCAGCATGGGTTGGCTCCACTTATGTTATGCCTCAGTTGATTGTAGAAATAGAGCCATTCAGTTTTAAATTCCTAATGAACTAGTCATTGAACGAAGGGGTAGTACTTTAGTACCTAAATGTCAGTTTATTTCCTATTTTAGAGAAAGAAAAATGAAATCTAAGGGGTCTATTTACCATCTTTTTTTAGTTAAAGACCCAAATACTGAGGCCTCGAGTCTTGAGTTAGTTCTGGTAGTAAATGAATTTTTTATGTATTCCCTGAAGATCTTCTCGAAATTGCTCTCGAGAGGTAAATCAACTTTGGAATAGATATACTTCCACACACCCAGCCTACCTCTATTCCACCATACCAAATGGCTCGAGTTGAGCTTAAGTAATTGTAGGAACAGTTAAAAGATCTCTTAGATAAGGGTTTCATTAGGCCTAGTGTTTCTCCATGGGGTGCTCTAGTCCTTTTTATGTGTGATAAAGATGATTTTCTTAGAATATGCATCAATTGCCTTTAGTTGAATAAAGTCACAATCAAGAATAAGTATCCACTCCCCTTAATTATTGACTTGTTCGACTAATTTTAGGGCGATAGTTATTTCTCTAAGATAGACCTCAGATCCGGCTATCATCAGCTCAGAGTTCAAGAATGTGACATCTCAAAGACAACTTTTAAAACTCAACATGATTAATTCGAATTCCTAGTTATGTCCTTTGGACTAATGAATGCCCCTACAACTTTTATGGACCCGCTGAATAGGGTGTTCAAGAAGTACTTGGACTTGTTCGTCATAGTCTTCATTAATGATATCCTTGTTCATTCTCGCAGTGTGGATGATTATCAAAACCATCTAAAAATTATATTACAAACCCTTAGAGATCATCAGTTGTTTTCCAAATATAGTAAGTGCAAATTTTGGCTAAGATCAGTAGATTTCATTGGCCATATTATTTCTGGTGATGGCATTTGAGTTGACCCTTAAAAGTTTAAAGTAGTGAGAAATTGGTCCAGACTCTCCATAAGATATTAGAAGTTTCTTAGGTTTGGCTAGCTGTTACAGATTGTTTGTTGAAAGGTTTTCTTCTATTGCATTCCCTATGTATCAATTGACTCAAAAAAATGTCAAATTTCAGTGGTTAGATTCCCGTGAGAAGAGTTTTCAGGAGTTGAAGACTCGACTCACTTTCACTCCAATATTGACTTTGCCAGATGGTTCAAATGGATTTGTATGTTATTGTGATACTTCCAGAGTTGGTCTTAGTTGTGCTTTGATGCAGAGAGGCAAGGTCATGGCCTATGCCTCTATACAACTTAATCCCTATGAGAAAAACTATTTTACCCATGATTTTGAGCTAGCCACTGTTGTTTTTCCTTGAAAATCAGGAGGCATTATCTTTATGGGGTTTATATTGATGCACTGATCACAGGAGTTTACAATGTGTATTCAGGCACAAAGACCTAAATCTTTATCAGAAAAGGTGGCTTGAGATGTTGAAAGATTATGATATGAGTGTGTTGTATCATTTGGGCAAGGACAATGCAGTGACAGATGCCCTTAGTAAGATATCTATAGATAGTGTTACTTATTTTAAGGGAGATAAGAAGAAGTTAGTATATGAGGTTCATCAGCCTGCTAGATTAGGTATTCAGTTGGTTGATTCTGCTTAAGGTAGTATATTGGTTCAAAATGGTTTGGAATCTTCATTAGTTGCTGAAGTACAAGAAAAACAAAATAGGGATCGTAGTTTAGTTAAGTTAAAAGAGACGGTTAGAGATCAGAAAGTAAAGGTTTTCTCCCAAGGGGGACATGGTGTGCTTCATTGTCAGGGCAATTTATGTGTTTCATGTGTTAATGGTTTGAGACAGTGAATACTTGCGGAAGCGCATGGTGCACAATACTCTATCCACCCCAGGAGCCACTAAGTTGTACTGTGATTTATGGGAAATCTATTTGTGGAATGGTATAAAGAAAGATATTGTAGAGTTTAAGGCTAAGTGTTTAAATTATCAACAGGTTAAAGTTGAGCACCAAAGGCCTAGTGGTACATTACAGGAGTTCAGCATCCTCATTTGGAGTAGGAGGTGGTGAACATAGATTTTGTGATAGGGTTGCCTCGTACGTGTCATCAGCATGATTTTATATGTGTCATTGTGGATAGAATGACCAAATCAGCTCATTTTTTGCTAGTTCATACTTCGTACTCAGCTGAGGATTATTCTAGGATCTATCTTAGAGAGTTAGTGAGGTTGCATGGGGTTTTTTTTTCTATCATTTTAGATAGGGGTACTCAGTTTACCTCTCACTTTTGGAAGACTTTTTAAAAGGGTCTTGGAACCCAAGTTCATCTCAAAACAGCTTTCATCCTTAGATAGATGATCAGGCAGAACATACCATTCAAACTTTAGAAGACATGTTGAGGGCCTGCGTTATTAACTTTAAAGGTAGTTGGGATGACCACTTGCCTTTGATTGAGTTTGCCTATAACAATAGTTATCACTCCAGTATTCAGATGACTTCATTTGAGTCTTTCTATGAAAGGATATGTATGTCTCCTATTGGTTGGTTTGAATCAAGTGAAGCTGCCTTAGTAGGGCCAGATTTGGTGTTTGAGGTGATAGAGAAAGTCCAATTGGGGTTTCCAGGGGTGATTTTTCTCCATACTTGTTGGTGTTTAAGGCATGTTACTTTTCCCTCATTGTCAACTTTTTTGAAAAACATATGATTTTAAATATTGTTCATGAGATATTGATGTTGGGTTTTGAACTGTGGACTGAGGATTTTTATTATAAATTGTTTAAATATTTTTTCCATGGTATTTATGAAACTATTATGCTTAAATTGATTTTTTGTAAATGCGTTGGGGTGCATGGGACTAGTGGATGGAAATAGGGGTACAACAGAATCCCCAAATTGATTGTTTTGGTATTGAAATTGGTAATAAACTCAACCCACTTGGATAATTGATTTTGGTTTATAAATTATTATATGGCTTGTCTTGTCTCTTGAAATTAATGCAAGGTATAAATGGTTAAATGGTATAGGATGGTTTTAAATATCTTATGGGATTCAATGGAATCCTCTAAGTGAATGATTTCAGAAAACCTTATGGGGCACAAGGGAATTCCCTAAGTTATTTTTAATAATGGACTTTGCGGGGTACATGGGAATCCCCTAAGTGTTGTCTAAAGAAATTGTTTGCAAGCTATAGTCGGTATGATGATTCCACTTAATAATACATTAACAATTGACTCCTAGGATTATGGTTTGGTTATGTGTTAAATGATTATTTGGGCAGTAATAGGGATTGTGATAGCTAGTTGCAAAGGTGTGAGTTCGAAGCACGAACACTGGAAACTTATGTTTATCGACAAAAGGGTTGGTCTTAATCACCATATTTTTCTAAGGTATAAGGGAATCCCTTAAGTCGATACATGTATATATGTATAATAGAGGGGGAAGGGTATAAGGGAATCAACAACCATTTATGATATCTCCAGTTCATGCGGCTAACACACATTGGGCCCATTCAGGGGGTAACACTAGACCCATATAGCGCGTGGGTGGACTTATAATGGTAAAGCTACCCAACCCAGGTTAAGGTTTTAAAGTGCATGCTAAATATTGATCCCTATCCCAGCATGGTATATATGTAAATATGTATTTGCATATGGTTATGCGCATTGGTTTGATTTGGTTTTGGTTTTGGTTTTGGTTTGATGACATTACTTTATCTTTAAACCTGAGTTACATGCTAGTGTTTACCCCACTAACCATCTTTGGATGTTTTATCCCTATGCGATGCAGGAACTGCCTATACTTCCACTCCTCCTACTTAGTGACTAGGTGATTTGGGGATAAATTTTGAGTCAGACTGAAGTAGTGAGCTTTCATACTTTGGAAGACCTCATATCATGCTATGGATTTCTTGATGTCTTTACTATTTCTTTGGTCTTAGTTTTTGACTATGCTCGGGGGCATGTCCCGACTGTATATTCTTTAGTTTTGATTAGAGGCTTTATTGGACTACTATGGGCATAATTGATGTCTGTATTAGTATTAGTATCAGTATTAGTATTGGTATTGGTATTGGATTGGTGTTGGTTGGTTTTTTGGTTTTGGTTATAGACTTATTATAATATCTTTACGTTGATATTATCTTATCTTGTTATATGTTTGGAATTCATCCGACATGGGGTGAAGGGTGGTCAATGGTATGGGTATTGGGGCTGGTCTCTGGTCCTTATTGGACTTGAGATACCTAACATGGCTAGACTCTTGTTTGGGTCATGTCAAACTTCAGTCACCACTATTTGAATATCCAGGCAAATTCTACAGGGTGGTAGTCCGTCCAGCCATGTTGTATGGAGCGGAGTGTTGGCCAGTTAAGAACTCCCACATTCAAAAAATGAAGGTGACAAAAATGCGGATGTTGCGTTGGATGTGTGGGCTGACTAGAGGGGCTAGAGTTCGAATGAGACTATCAGGGAGAAGGTTGGTGTGACTCCAGTAGAGTATAAGATGCGGGAAGTCTGATTGAGATGGTTCGGACACGTGATGAGGAGGGGCATGGATGCCCCGGTTCATAGGTGTGAGAGGCTAGCTTTGGATGGTTTTAGGCGGGGTAGGGGTAGGCCAATGAAGTACTGGGGTGAGGTGATTAGGCGGGACATGGAGCAGTTACAGCTCACCGAGGACATGACCCTAGATAGAAAGATCTGGAGAACGCGAATTAGGGTAGAAGGCTAGGGCCAGTTTGGGTCGCTAGTGTAGGGAATTACTTGGTGGGGGTATTATTCTTGTTATGATACCTTGTTCCATGTTTTATTACGAATCGGTTTGCTTTTCTCTATTTTTATTACTTATGGGTGTCATATTTATGTTATGACATCTTGTTCTATGCTTTACTATGTATTTGTGTAGTATCTCGTGTCTCGAGCCGGGGGCCTATCGGAAATAACCTTTCTACTTCTTTAGAGGTAGAGGTATGGACTGCGTACATCTTCCCCCCCCAGACCCCATTATGTGGGAATACACCGGGTTTGTTATTGTTGTTGTTGTTGTCTTAAGGGCTTTATTCTAATGCTAGTTTGTGCAAATTTTCTATTGGTTAGCTTTAATTTCTCGATATTAGTATGAAGTGAATGAACACGACTTGGATGATATTGAACAGATTTTATATGGTTGAGGGTGGATATCAGGTTTCGAAAGACAAGAGAATGCTAAATTTGGAGTTGGAGTTGGTTGAATGATTCATGCTTTGGATTATCTTTATCTTGGTTGTATTTTTTGTTGTTGTGCTTGTATCAATGTTATGTCAACATGGTATGGTTTGGGTTTGCATACTTCAGCCTTGATTGGTTGTTGGAGTCCAGCTGGTTGTTGAGAATGTCTTTTTGGTTATTTGGAAAGTGAAATAAGGATGTGAAGGTAAAAGAGATACCATTAGAAAAATCCTTTAGAAACATTATTTTGCCTTAGAGGTTATCTAGGAAGTCTTGCTCTGGGCATCGGGCCTAGTACCTCATCCTTTGGAGCTTTTGGGCTCTTTGTACCTATCAATTTCCATAGACGAAAGTCCTTTTAGTCGTGTATAATGTAATGACTCTCTAGGTCATTTTCATTATTTATGTGCCTTTTCATTATTTTGTTTATTCCCACAGTAGCTACAGTTTATTTATTACTTGCTGGAATCGTCGGATCAGTTTTTGGGAAATTCATTTAAATTTTATGCCCATTTTCTTTTTTTTGGAACTTTTGAAGTTGAGAAATTGGTTTTGTACCAAAACTTCTAGTAAATAGCTTCATATGAGAATTCCAATAATGTTGTTAGCTCCAAAATGTGGATTTTGGCTAGGGAGACCCTTGGTCCGAGGCCTGTGGCATCTGAACTTATTCAAAATTGGTAAATATCGCTCATTGGGTATGGAACCCACTTTTATTGGAATGACCTTGTAAGTTTGATGGTCTTATTGAGTCCGAAATGCCGATTTTTGGTTAGTAGCACAATATGTTTGGATTCTAGAGCCTTTATATTTTATTGTGAGTGTTTAGATGAAAATTAGTTAAAATAGCCTAATAGAGATCCCGAGAATAAATTTTCTATAAATAACTTAATTTTTGTAAATTTGATGATTTCATTGGTTTTGAAACGTGTTTTATAATTAATTTTTATTATTGGTTTATGTTCTTAGGGTTTCAGATGAGTTCCGAAGGGAAAATACAAGTTTTGAAAGTTGTTGGTGCTGGCGTGGTTGCTTTAGCGACCATTGACTATTTGACTGCGCTGTTAAAATGACCATTTGACCTTTTTAGTGGTATTTGACCCATTTTCCAGGCTACTTTAACGGATAAACTACCGCTCTAGCGGCCATCCTGTGTATAAAACCAAATCGAATTCATTTCATATTTTTGATATTTTGGTAGCTAGGAAGCTTCAATTTTGATAATTCTCAATGTGTTTTCTCGTATAGTTAATGTCTATGTGATTATAACTTCATATTGTTCATTTTTTAAGAATATCCATTCCGTTTTTCATGATTTCTATGCAAAGTAAAGATTCAGAAACTACACTCCACTATTCTCTAACCCTTTTCCTCCATATTTGGTCTTGGAAGCTCAAGACCGTGTTTTAATTGAAAAATTGGAGTTGGGAATGTGTAGAGGACATTGAGCTAATCATTTCTCATTAGTTTCTTTGTATGCTTTTTCCCTAATTTCTCCTTTTAATTATTGTTTTCCTCTTATTTTAATTATATTTTGAGGCCAAGTTGAGCCTTGATTTATAATTTGATTATGCTCAATTTTCGTGCATGCATTTCTTTTCCTTCAAGGACCTCATGACAGATTTAGTTCTTGAGACTTTGTTAGCAGGCCCCACGGGCCTATTCTTGACCCAATATTAGGCATGGAGTTTTATATTGCAATATGAGTGTCATTTTAATCCTATTAATGTATGGATTAAGATTTTGATAGTGCAACATCATTTTTGAGATCGTGGGACAATGACAAGCAATTTATTGATGGTTTGATATTGTGGTTTGGCTATGAGGTAGGCTTCGATGTATTTTTTTTCTATGAAATTGTGTACTGTATAGATTGCATGCTAGGTACAGATTATCGGATAGGTTTATACCTAGTAATATCATAACTTAACCTATTTAGGGGGATTTAGAAAGGAAAATTGATCCGAACCCTAGCCTAGATTACTCATTATGGTTGTAGGATCCTATTACACCAGATTATGAACTTGTTTGACCATAGATTGACATGAAACACCCTTTAGTATTAAAATACCATGTTATTTAGTGAACTAGATAGTATTTCCCAATTAGATCCTTCTAGTATATATATATTATGGATCCAACCTCGTGGTTACGATACCAATAAGACACCAACTTAATATTCTATTCTTATAAAGGATGTGATAATAGTTATGGATGTGTAGACATATACTATTATATTATTTGAATACTAGTGATGGCATGGATACATTTAGACACATTTATGCTATTTTGTGGTATGATTCCAGTTAAAATCTCGATTTTACTACAGTTTGCTAAAAAAAGAATTTATTCCCAGATTTCTTAACTTAAAATAGATTGTTTGAAAATGAAGTCATACCGGCTGTGTTATTGAATTTTGACATTTTAAATTAAAAATACTACTTGGAAATTCGTCCGAGGCTAATTTTGGTCCATTATTGATTAAATCATTTTAATACTAATTGTTTAACTACAATCGAAGAAGATTTCAATCCTTTTTTCATTGCCACATTGTTTTAGTCTTGGATTCGATCTAGGAAAATGAATTTATAGATATCCACTGATTCAATTCTAGTTCAAGTCTAAAATTCTATGTATATTTACAGTATTGGGTATAGTAGATTAGTAGTAATGGTTACTAAAAGTCCTAGTTCGGGATCAGGTAGTGTATATAGATATCCCAAATCCCCTATGGTCCCGAGATCAGGCTATATAGATACAAGTTATGGTTGTTGTTTGTTGATTGTTTTTTTATGCCTCCCTGGGCTTATAGAGGCCTATTTTGGTTATTAGAATTTCGGATAAACCAGTTATATTATTGTTGGTTATTATAGTATAGTTCGTGCCAGGCTAGTATGAATTGGTACCGAAGTTGTTGGTACATTTTTCATTCTTGTTCTCATTATTATCATAATTTTTATTGTTGTTATTTCACCTTCTGATTATCTATATTTTGAGTAGAAACCTTAATTATGCTAGTGTCAGATTCTTTATCATTTATGATATCGGTGATGTTAAGACTAGCTTCATCAGAGTAGTACTTTTGCATTTGGTTATGCGTATAACGCGATTATATTTATATTCTTATTTTTCTACTATTTGTATATCATTTTCTTCCTTCCTACTACTATTGAATTTGTATATCTCTTTCTTCACTATACCATCATTTATGGACTAACTACTTATGGAACCGTGACTCATCCCTAATTACTGGTAGTATGTGATAGTTTATCTTTACATTTCCATTAATACTATTATATTTCTTTGGTTTAAAAGTTGCCTATAGTTTATATTCCTGCTTTACATGTTATTTATACTTGCATTATCTTTAGAGCTCACTTAGCTGATGACCATTGAATACCTCGTGTTTAGTGATCATTCTAAACTTTTGCATCCTATCGATCATATAAGACCTTAGTCTAATGCACCCATATGTCACAACTCGAGGCCACCCCGTAGCCGTGACATGGCGCTTAAGGCCACATGCAACCCCAAGCTAAACCATGATCTGGTACCTACCATGAGCACTAGATAAAATGTTAATAATATAACATGTGTGGAAGATAAAATTATAAGGTACTGCAAATTTGAAATATTGAAATACATAAAATGACATGTAGAAAATATCTGATAAACACTAAAAAATAGACTATCTGTCTGAAAAGACTGATAATAACTAAAAACTAAAAAACTGTCTAACTATCAGAAAGCCTCTAAGAATCGTAAGAATTAATAGGAAAGAGCCCCAACTAACCGTAACTGATGAAACATAAATAGATGCTGAAATAATGGTAAAAGATATCATGTCCTCGATGGAAGATGACTCACTACTACTGTCTAAGAATGGTTGAGAAACTGAGCATCCGAACCTATGTTATAAGATGACATAGCGCAAGAGAAGAGTATGTGGTCAGTATTTTGAATTTACTTGTATGTGAGGTAGTTGAGGAAGAAGAGATAATGGGCCCAGAGAATATCGAACCAACACCAAATGGTATCTTGGTGCTTTATCCGCAGAAGTGATTCAACAAGTATTAGGATTCTTGGATAACTTGGTTAGCACTAGCTACACTCTAGTGATTTTGACTGCTCTATCCAAAGCCTTGTAAAATACTGCTGATGTAGCACTAAGGATAGATATCGGCTTTGAAATAGTGGTAAACCTCTAAGAGGTACTTGAATCGATGATTACTGATAACAAATATAGGTAATATTGTAATTTTATAAAAATGAAGCCCTTAATATTCCAACGTACAGAGTTTGAGTATGCCTTTGAGGTCCTAATAGATTGTTATGAATGCCTTCATAAAACAGGTAAAGTTGAGAAGTATGAGGAGGAGTTTATTTCCTTTCAGCTAAAAAACAAAGATAAGCAATGTTGTAGGTCATTTGTGGAGTAAAGGGTTGCCTTACCTCCATTTACTTGAGCTTAGTTGTAGAACGTATTTCCTAAGAAATATGTTCCCCGCACTTATTATGACTAATAGAAGGATGGGCTTCTAAGGTTAGAGCAGGGTAATTGTCTGTTGTGGCCTATGAGGTTAAGTTTTATGAATTGTCCTTCTATGCTATATATTTGATTACCTCATAGGAGATGCAAATGAGGTTCTTCATGAAGAAACTAGATTTGGGGATTCAGTATGCTACCTTATCTATGGCAATGACTGGTAGGTCTTCTTAGAATGTTGTTGAATTTACCAAGAAGGCTAAAATACTTAAGAAATAGGGAGGATAAAAAGGCTTGACCTCGAACTAATTAAGTCCTATCATTAAACTATACCAGTCTCTGTAGAGGGAATTTTTGGGGTTAGTTATTAGCCTTATTGAGCCAACAACTACTCGTCTTTATGCTCTTAAGTTTAGAGTCCTACTTTAGGACCCAAATAATTTGAGTATGGGGGGTTTGGGATATGTATGGAGGTATGTAATGACCCTCTAGGTCCTTTTCTTGATTTTCATGTATTTCTAGTGTTTTGATCCTTCCCACAGCCACTACAGGACATTTATGACTTGTCAGAAATATCGGTTTGATTACTAGACAAATTATTTAGGGTTTGGCTCATTTCTCTATTTTAGAGCTATCATTGTTAAGGAATTAGTTTTGACCAAAAATCCTAGTAAATAACCTCAGACGAGAATTTTGATAGCACCATCAGCTCTGAAATGGTAATTTTTTACTGAGGGACCCTTGGTTCAGGTCCCAAGGCTTTTGGACTCGTTTGGACTATTGGGTGGATTCTATAAAAAACAGAACTATAGTTGTAAGTGACATATTTAATCAGAACAATCTCAAATTAAAGTTTTGATGGTTTCATTGAGTCCAGAATGCCAAATTTATTATGGTAGCATAGTTAATTTGTGTGCACGAGATTCCAAATAAATATTGAGCACCCAGTTAGAGTCCATTTCTACATAGAGAAATATGATGCCTTAAGTTACTGATGCAGCCACTTGTGCGGCTAAATGACCACTTAAGAGGTAGTTCATTTAGCGATATTGAGTCGTTTTAGTATCCTTGGCTATTTGGCAAAGGGCCCCTTAATTTCTCCTTGTCCTCTTTAGTGACCTCCACCTTTCCTTGCCCAACCGATTTAGTGAACTTACGCCGCTTAAGAGTTAGTTACTTAAGAGACTAAGTGACCGTTTTAGCAGCACCTGGTGTGTTAAATCCCCCTTTATTCACCTAATTATCCCCTCATTTTCTTAACCTTTCCCATAATTTGTAAGATATAGAGCGTGTAAGGTGTAGGGAATCATCCATTGAAGCTAAAGTAAGTTAGACCAACACTCCTTGGTCATTTCCAATTATTTTTTCCATCAAATTCTATCATTTTCATGGTATATTCTTAGAAATTATATCTTAACTCCTTAGTTTAGAGGTTGATTTGGTCCTGATTTATTCTCTATTTGTGCTCAACTTTTGAGCATACATTCTTTGTCCTTCAAGGGACCTTGTGATGAATTCAATTTTAGATTCTATTTGTAGGCCTCGTGGGTCAATAGTTCACCCAAATTTGAACGAATCTTTTATATAGAAATATGGGTCCCATTTTAATCCTATTGACCTATAGGTTATTATTTTAATAGTATGGAAGTATTTTTCGAGTCATATGTTAAATACTAATTATAAATATGAACCTATGTTTCATAGTAAGCTAAGTTCCCAAAACTCATGGTACATCCTTAATGACTAAATGAAATCACATTATGTCATGGATGTCCTCAATTTAGACCTGTTTTATGAATCCATGTCCATGATATTTTATTCTTCAGAAGCAATATAGTGACAAAGGTATGTATGGTATTCTTTAATGCTTTAGGTCCTCATGTTCTATCGCTTTAGTGAACCTCCCTATGTTAAGATAGTGGTGATGAAAAAACGAATGAACAATGTTTTAGATAGAAAATAGTAGATGTTACTTATTAGGGAAAAGAATTATATGCTTATTTTATCTAAGGCTATAAGTGTGAAGAATAATTGAGGCAAAGCTTTGGTATGTGTCACAGTTATTTGAGACTTTTTCTTGTGCCTTTTTGGAGATAATTCATGAATTTATTATTGATAGAGGTATTATAAAATATGGAAAAATTGTCCTAGATAGGTTGGTTTCCTAGAAGTTTATATGTGGTTATAATTATGGGATTGAATGTCATGTTGGTATATAAGTAGATAAATGCATTGTACGCTAGTGAATTCCTAATAAAAGCATGGAGTTAGTTATTGAAGTGATAAAGAGTATTATTCCTGAGATAAGACCTCTAAAAAAGATATAGGATGTTGAATGTCGTGGTTTAGAATAATACCATTGTGTCGTGTGTAGTACCTTGTGACTTTGAGTTAGGCTTGAACATGGTGAAAGTATGTAGTTCAACTAAGATTTTGGTAGGAGTAGTCACCTATGACCATGTGGAGATTATACGTTGCATCAAATGAAGTGTAGTATTTAAGACGAAAAGTATAGTTGGGGAGAGTGTTTGAGAGGTGTTGTTAAGCTTGAAAGTTAACAGTTGCATCGACTAAGGCAAAGTAATCCTATTCGAGCTTCTGTTCTATCTTTTTATTGTCGATGTTATATAGTTTTAGCTATGTTGTGATTCTTTATTTGAATTCAATACTCCGATTATGCCCAAAATTCTTCCCCTCGATTATTATTAGAAATTATGATAAGTAGAGTCTGAAGAAACCCATATTTCTTTCTTAGTAACCCTTGAAAATCTTATTGCATTAGCTATCACTTTGTAATTCTACATATCCGATCATGTCATGAATGCTTCAATTGAGTTCTAAACTCCCAAAATGAATCATTCCTTTTAGCCAATCAAATCATCTTAGAAATCAGTTTCAAGTTAAAGATTTTATATTTTTAGCTCAGCTATATCCTTTATTGTAGACATGATGGCCAAGTACCCTTATTTGATTACTCCTAACAGTGATCCAACATGAGTAATAGATTCCATTCCTAGCGTTGTACTCTTCTAATTTCATGTCAACATTGTTCCATATGTATCAACTAAGTCAGTAATCTATCAAAAAGGTCATTCCAACTGTGAAACATGATAAATTTTATTCTGTTTAATGTTAGTAATTTTATTCTTTTTATCCAAATATTAGTCTTCATTCAACGACGAATGATCCCAAGGGGGAAATATTGTAATACCCCATAAACTCCTAGCTAAGCTTCTAATCATTCGTCATATGTGTATAGGCCCAAAAATGATTATTTTAATCACAGATAAGTGTCATGATCATTTACCTAGTGTGTAAAGTGCTTTCGATGTTAAGAATGTTCATAGGAAACACTTAAAGAAACATTTTGAGAGCTTTTGTTATCGATTGAATTTTAGTATTTGATCCTAAAAGGGTCAATTATATATGTGTATAACTTCTATAATGTAAAGAATTTTGTAGCGTAAGACCCACCAAATGAAAGGTATCTGAGTCCTCTTTCCAACTCATTTAATTTCACCTTAATTCGATACCGAAGAAAAAAGTTATGTTCATTTCCATGAGCAAAATAATAAGGGTATACAATAAGAGTATGGCACGCTAGCCATGCTCCATGATAAGAGTGCAGCATGCTAGTTGTGCTCCGCAATAAGGGAGTGCCACGCCTATGGTCAAACCAATGCTAAAATTAACATTATTTTAGTTTTCAAGGGCAAACAAGTTATCTACGTCTTTAATGGTCTTATAACTTATACTAACACGGTTTTCCCTCATTCCATAACATAAATTCATTGATTACTCTTCTCTCAAACCCTCATGAACTCTCAAACAAGAATTTCTCCCAAAATTTAACTTCAAGGGATCCCAATTCAAACATTCCTCCATGAAATCAATAATTTCAGGTATGTGGGGTTTGAACAAGGATATTCTTCCGTCCTTGTGCCAAAATTTTGATTTTTCTTGAATTTTAAGAAATTGATAACTAGGGTTCATACCCACTTTTCTTATGCTATGATATTATGTTGTTTTCTCATGATTTGAACAATATTTAGTATAAAATTTCATGTTTACTTATGTTTTTATCCACAAAATTAATCGTATGCATTAAGTTTTATATTTGGATATGAAATTTCTATGAGATGGTTAATGATTACAATTTGAGCATAATGCCTCAGTTTACAAGAAGTTCAAGTTAACTAGTACGAGTTACAAAGTATTACATCATGATTAAAGTTTCTATTTTAATATTCTGATCTGTGATAAGACATGAAATTCACAAGTTTCTGTATGAGTATGTGTAATGCCCCGGGGGTACACCGTGGATGCCACACGGGACTAAGAACCACAAGTGATCCAAGCTAACCCATAAACTTACATACTGTTAAGCAACTGAATTATATTACATTAAATAACAAGTTCCGCTGTGTGAAAATATAATCATACTGAAACTCTGAAAAAGTATGTAACTAATAAAGTTATACAATCTTATAAATATGATGAAAGAAACTGAAATTACACGACTGACTCTGCCTGACATCTATGAAGCTTCTACTATACTGGCATAGATATCTAGGACATGACCCCATCTACCATTAACCAATACATATGAGTAATAAAGTAAAGTACATAAACAACATCTAACTGAAGTCCTCGAAATAGTAGAACTCATAACTTGCTGGTTGGAACTACAACTGTCTGATTATGATATGTAGGCTATAATTGGTACCTACATTATGACAGAATGTAGCACAAACACATATATGTGGATCAGTATTTCTGGAATATACTATGTAAGCGGGGAAGAATGCAATAAGTAAAACTAATTTCATACTTAATCTTAAAACATACATGACTAGGTCTAAGTAGACTCACCAAGAGACTGAAAGAAAATGAAAAGTTGAAAACATCTTAAAACATGAGTAACAAACATAATCTGACAAGCTGGTGAATCACTATACTTAGTTTCTTAGAACTTTCCTTTTATAATATAAGTAGAACTGAAGTTGGGAAAAACCGTAAAACATGGGTATTGTATGAATACTAGGTCTGAAACTACGTGATGGAGACTGACATAACTCGAGGGACTAAATATACAATTATAATGAGCATGAATGCATAAAAATACAAAACCAAACATAAAATATACTAAGCTTATTTGATGAACTGAATGACTGATAGCTGAATATTGGTCTTGTAAGATTGAACTATACTTAGTCTGACCAACTGGACTGAAACTGTGGAGTACTATGCATATGAGGTAAGGACTATATGAACAGCATGACATAACTAAGCATGAATGTGTGAAAACTGTAATATGTGAGAATTCTAGACCAAGCATAAATCTATAATCTAAAACAAGCCTAAAATCTAAAAGGATATAAACTGTATAACTAATTAACTGAAAGTCTGTACACTTGGTCAAGCAAACCTGAACTAGGAATACACTGAATACTGACTGAGATTGTTGGAGGTATCATCTAACTGACATTGTCCAAACTGAGCTAATCAGGGTCCAATTTGTAATTCCAATTGGAAGGGTGTTAGTACCATGCCATGGGTACTAACACTGGCTGTGTGGATCCAGTATACTAATGTCCCAAAAGACCAAAAAATTAATCCTAAACTGACAGGTGACCCCAGAGAGGTAATTAAGCGTAAACTAATGGATGAATCTTCATATCCTATGTTGGCTGCATTGTTTTAGAATACAGGGACTACTACTAATGACTGCCCAACTAACGGGGAAGCCTCCGTACCTGCAATCTCTTGGTTCTATATCCTACTCCCAATTGAAAGACACTAATTACTAATTGGTGCATGCACTGATAAGTAATAATTGATAAGCTCAGGTCATGGTATTCTGAAAATAACAATGCATATGGATTTTAAGGTAATTATTTATGTATAAATTGATACTGGAACTGAAACTGGATTGAGCTAAGCTTAATTGGACTCACAACTAACTATATTACTGGCTGAATGATATTACTCATGGTATAACTTAAATCAATTTGTAGATACTAAAAAAGTAGGTAAGCAGCTAAATTTCGGGTATTCATAAGCCCCAAGACTCGATACAATAGCAATAGGACATGCTAAAGCAATAGCACATAATAAGTAGTCAATATTCAAAACTCAATCATTAGGGCATTTCATCTAACACTTGGTAATCATGAACTTGAACATCGGAATGTCTTAAACATGGTATCATATCATGGTTACATGACTAAGATAATGAATTGAGGTATTTACATGAAATTTATTTGGAATAGGACATGGGATTTTCATCAAAACATTTAAAGATCATATCCTGGACATAAGAATGTCTTAAACATGAGGTAACAATAGAGTTACATGACAAAATTCATAACTTAGGGATTTATCTTTAAATTGATTGAACATGACATGGGAATTTCATAAAATATGTTAACACCCTAAACTTGTGCATGGGAATTAGCAAGCATGCAAAAATATCATGGCTGCAAAAATAATTCACAACTTAGGGATTTGATATGAAGATCGTAACATTCAAAATATGTATTGGCTCATTGCACTTGAAAACACATATACTCTTAACTTGAAATAAAACACATATAGATCATGAGTTAAAACATGGGAGTAGTTAAACCATGAAAATTACATAAACATCAATATTAAAAGCATGGGTTAAGGATTTAACATGTAAAAATCACCATTTGAACATATCAAGGCAATTTCAACGAAAAATATTTGTACACATGATACATAATCAAAATTCATAGAGGTTTCATGGATATAATTAATATGTAAAGATCATAAATTTGAAATTAAAATATGTTTTGGGCTTTACGAGTGAAAGGGTACCCATGGATGAACTCCCACATACCTTAATTAGATGGATTTTGAAATTGAAAGCATGACTTGGAAGTCTGGGGAATATTCTTGAGTGTTTTTCTTGAACTTCTTGGATTAGTAACCTTAATTTCTTGATTTTCTAAAAGAAATTTTATGAATTTATTGGTATTCTTAAGGGCGATAGGGTTTTTTTGGAGTGAAATAGATGAATAAGAATGTTTCTAATGCTTTTTGGGGGCTGAAATTAATTGTTATGGATGGACTTGGGTGAGGGTAAATAACCAAAGTAACCTTAGACCCTTTAGGAACTGAAGAAGCATGTGAAATAGCTCCACATTGAATAGGATATTGCATTGGGGACAGCAACGCATCGCATCACTCATAGCATCGGGGAGACCAGCGCGTCATTCCCCAATCACGTTAGCTTATTTCCTCACACGAAAAATGCCATAATTTTTCACTTAGGTATTGGATTAAGGAAATATTGGTATAGTTGGAAAGATAATTCAATTATATAAAATTTGGTGGGTCTTGAGATGAAAAATTCTACGTATATAAAAAGTTTTATACATTCAAAGTAGACCCTTGTAGAATCAAATACCAAACTTTGGACGAATCAAAGGGTCTTAGCTCAACTTTGTTCTAAGTGAATATTATGAACATTTTTCACCTCAAAGGCACATCAAACATGATGATAAGGATCATGAAACTTATATTAACATGGGAATCATTTGGATTATAGATCATACATATAGGAACGATGGTTCAAAGACTAGCCTAAGAATGCAGGTTGTCACATTATCTCCCCCTTGGGAATATTCCTCCTCAAATGAGGTTGGTTAGACTGAGAGTGTTGTATAAAGTTAACTAAGATCCTATTCTGAACATACACAACTTAGAACATGAATGCATAACTTAGTCTGACTGTGATATATGAACTGAACTGATTTCATGAATACATGCAATGATATGGGAATGGTTACAAGGATGAGATTTGAAACGAGAGAGTCAGCTTATGAGTAACCATTACTTCAAACTGGATATTTTTTTGTGAAGAAAATATGGAAGGTTTAGGACAGGAATACTCAGGGTATTACATCTCCCCCTTAGGATACTTCATCCTCCGAATGATACTGACTTGGCTAAAATACTAAGAAAAGACTTAGATGATGCACGGGACACTTATGGACTGAATCATGACTGAATATCTAGAATCTGAAACTGATGCATATGCATAAAATGAGCTGAATTCAAAATTTGCATGGATGTGAATTACCTTATGAATAGGAAAGATAGAAAACCATAGGAACTTGTCTGTTTGATTGCTAGACTGGATAGCTGGCTATTTAGACTGAATTATACTGAAGGCATGAACTCAACTATGTATTTCACTTTAAAACTACACTTTACTTGAGGCTACTTAAAATATTCACATGGGTACTGATAACTCTATCTACTGAAGTCTGAGCTGAACTGAATTCTCTCACTATGTTTAAGCCTACTCGAATATACAAAGTACACACATAACACTATAATACTAGTTTGAATCATGAATTCAATGCACCCTGCATTTTCAGAACTTATCATCTCAAGAATAATACTCATTCCCACTATTCTTACATAAGGAGAGGTCACTGAAAGGTTAGAATAAAAGGACCTGAAACATGAAAGGATACTATGTATAACCTTGACACTTAACTGAGGACTAAGGAATGGAGTATCAACATAATGAATTCATCAAAGAGGTCTAAACTGAGGACATGCATGACATAAAATGAATTTTGCTGATCATCGGGAATGTAGCATGAGTACTGGAACAGAACATACAGTAAAACATGAGTAGCTGATTCATGAGCTGCATGACTTGAGTTTGGAGTTCATAATTTCATAGAACATGATTCATACTGTTGAGTGAGTTGTAACTTCTCATACTAGGAACTGGAAATGTACATGATTCTATGAAAGGTGCATGAATATAAGTTATGGTTATGGATCTGACTTGTAAGGCATGAGTAGATGTTGTGATGACTGAAACACTTTACACTGAGATAAGAATAGGTTGGGAATCATCCTCCCTTACTACTTTTCTACACATACTGGTACTACTACTAGAATCTGAGAGCTTGATTTGGTTACTTGTTCTATCATCTCCCCCTTAGACTAAAGCTATCATCTTAAATATGTGGACCTTTTTAGTAACTATAAACTTTATATAGCTCATAACTTAACTGGTAAGAATGTTACAAATTACATTGCTAGCTTTATTCACACTTATCAACTCAGGATACTATCTAAGAACCCACACTTTAAAAACATAGAAATACTACAATCCCATATCACCTTGGGTAAGACTCTAGATAACATACATCATCATACCTAATTTCAAATCAATAAACTTAAATTCTTGCATACAATACTCAAGCATACTAATTCACCTTTCATACAACTGGCCCCATGAATATATAATCTGCTCAATCCAGATAACACTATCCCAACTCTAACATTGCTAAACTTTTGGGCTCATGATTCTAACTCTAGATCATATTCTATCATAGGATTATAAGAAGGGATTGTAAAGCACATCAAACTTCATGTCAGTGTAGGATTTTCATGAATAAGAATGAAGCTGGGTGTAAGTAGACTTACCAAGAGACTGAAATAAATTGAAAGATGAAAATATCTTAAAACATAATTAACAAACATAATCTGATAAGCTAGTGAATCACTACACTTAGTTTCTTAAAACTTTCCTTTTATAATATAAGTAGAACTTAAGCTGGAAAAAATATAAAACATGGGTACTAATGAATACTGGGTCTGAAACTATGTGATGGAGACAGACATAACTCGACGGTTTGAATATATAATTATACTGAGAATGAATTCATAAACATACCAAACCTAACAAAAAATATACTAAGCTTATTTGATGAACTAAATAACTTATAGTTGAATACTTATCATGTAAGACTGAACTGTACTAAGACTGAACAACTGACAGAAATTATGGAGTACTATGCATATGAGGTAAGAAAAATTTGAACAACATGAGATAACTAAGCATGAACACATGAAAAATATAGTATCTAAGAAAGAAAAACCAAGAATAAATCTATAATCTAAAATAAGTTTGAAATCTGAAAGACCATAAATTGTATAACTGAATAACTGAAAGTCTATACACTTGGTCAAGAAAACCTGAACTGAGAATACATTGAATACTGACGGATACTATGGGAGGTATCATCTAACCAACATTCTCCAATCTAACCTAATTGGGGTCCAACCTATAATCCTAGTTTGAAGGGTGCCAGTACCGTGCCTTGGGGTACTAACACTGATTATCTGGATCCACTATGCTGATGTCCCAAAGGACCAGGGTGTCAAGCCTAAATTAATGGGTGATCCCTGAGAGGTTGTCAAGCCTAAACTAATGGGTGACTCACCTTATCCTAGGCTGGGTACGTAGTTCTGGAATATAAGGACTGCTACTAATTACTTTGCCTAACTGACGGGGAAGCCGCCATCCCTGCGTTCTCTCGGTCCTAAATCCTACTACCAACTAAAAAACACTGATTACTAACTGGTGCATACATTGATAACTAATAACTTATAAGCTCAAGTCATGGTATTCTAAAAATAACAGTGCAGACAGATTCTAAGGTAATTATTAATGTATAAATGGATACTAGAACTGAACTGGATTGAGCTAAGCTTAATTAGAATCACAACTAACCATATTACATACTAAATAATATTTCTTATGGTATAACTAAAATCATATTATAGATACTAAAAACTAGGTAAGCAGCTAAATTTCGGGTATTCATAACCCTAAGACTCGATAACAATAGCAATAGGACATACTAAATCTTTAGGACATAATAAGTAATTAATATTGAAAATACAATCATTAGAGTATTTAATCAAACACTTGGGAATCAGGAACTTGAACATGGGAATGTCTTTAACATGGAAGCATATCATGGTTACAAAACTCAGATCATGAATTTTGGGATTTACATGAAATTTGTTTGGAATAAGACATGGGAGTTTCATAAAAATATGTAAATATCATATCTTGAACATAAGAATGTCTTAAAGATGAGGGAACAATAGAGTTACATGGCAAAATTCATAACTTGGGGATTCATCTTGAAATTAATTGAACATGATATGACAATTTGATCAAACATATGGAGACCTAAACTTATGCTTGGGAGTGAGCAAGTATACAAAAATATCATGGCTACACGAATCAATTCACAACTTAGGGATTTGATATGAAGATCATAACATTCAAAATTGTATTGGCTTATTCAACATGAAAACATATATAC
The DNA here is from genome assembly GCA_030864225.1 of Capsicum baccatum var. pendulum. Taxonomy (NCBI): domain Eukaryota; kingdom Viridiplantae; phylum Streptophyta; class Magnoliopsida; order Solanales; family Solanaceae; genus Capsicum; species Capsicum baccatum. The sequence continues at coordinate 235,669,874 of CM061552.1, forward strand.
TCTTAACTTGAAATCAAACACATGGGGATCATAAGTTAAAACATGGGAATAGTTAAACTATGAAAACCACATAAATTTTAATATTAAAAACTTGGGTGTAGGATTTAGCATTTTAAAATCAATATTCGATCATACCAAGACAATTTCAATGAAAACCATTTGTAAACATGATACATAATCAAAATTCATGGAGATTTCATGGAAATAATTAATATTAGCAAGTAAAGATCATAACTTTGAACTTAAAAATGGGTTTTTGGGCTCCATGGGTGAAATGGAACCCATGGATGAACTCCCACATACCATAATTAGATAGATTTTGAAATTAAAAGTTTGACTTGGAAGTCTTGGGAGTGTTCTTGAATGTTTTTCTTGAACTTCTTGGATTAGGAACCTTAACTTCTTGATTGTCTTAGAGAAAATTTTATGAATTTCTTTGTTTTCTTGAGAGGGCTAGGTTTTTTATGGATAGAAAAAGATAAATAAGAATGTATCTAATGCTTTGGGGGTTGAAATTAATTGTTATGGGTGGATTTGGGTAAGGGTAAATGACCAAAGTGACCCTAGACCCTTTAGGAACTGAAGTAGCATGTGAAATGGCTCCACATAGCATAGCATATCGCATTGGGGACAATAACACATCGCATCGCTCATAGCGTCGGGGAGACCAATGTGTCGCACCCCAATCGTGTTGGCTTACTGCCTCACACCGTAAATGCCATTAATCTTCATTCAGGTATCATATTAAAGAGAAAGTGGTCTCTTTGGAAAGCTAATTCAATTATCTAAAATTTTGTAGGTTTATTACATTCTTATTTCAAAAAACTACATGACACCATAGGTTTAACTGGCCTTACCATAGAATGTCTCTCTTGCCCAAATGGGCTATGTTTAGTGATCACTCAAGTTAAGATTTTATGATGATTAAAAAGATAGAAAAACTCTCATCAACATGGGTAAGATGTTGGACTAGGTGTAGTAGCTCACAAGCTTGACTAAGATAGTGTTTTATATCTTATGCTTATGATAATTCAGTTTTCAGTTTCTTTCATAATAATGATGAGTCTATTTACTCTTAGCATATATGTTTTTAGTTTATGAAATATATCATTTTTAACTTATCTCATGCACCCCCACATACTCAGTACATTCCAAAAGTAGTGGGCATATTTATGTCTATGTGGCTATATTATTTCATAATGTAGGTAACAATTGTAGCTCTCAACATCATGATAATACAATTCACTGCTTCGAGCCAGTAGGTGATGAGCTCTCTTTATTCGAAGTCTCTAGTCAGTTATAGATCTAATATTTTATTTTTATTTTTATTTGTTTGTTTTGATTAGGGATAGTGTAAGACCTCGCAAAATTTTGATGAATTTATTTTTGATCCTCCTATGTGCGTAACATCTATTTTGCTAAAATTATGATTAGTCATGTTAAAAGGATATTTTAGAAAAGTTTTGGAAGTTCGAGAGGGGTTCGAGGCCATTTTGGGACTCTGAGGCAGTGGGAGTCGATAATAGTGGCATGCCATGCCACTTACGCTTCACAATAGGAGTGTGGCATGGAGGCTGGCCTCACGATAGCAATGTTCGATAGTGCTATATATTTTTCATCTTGTGTTTTTTATTCACTTGGGATGAGAGGCTTTTTTGTTCTGTACCCCTTATATGACTTTAAAATACTAGAGTGACCCCTTTTCCTTCAGTTTTGAAGATCAAACACTACACTTTTCATCTTTAACTCCCAAACTACAAAAGTTCAAGGGTTTTACAAAAAAATTACCATTCAAGCTCGAAACTTTGAATTATCTTCAATTTCTACTATATTTTAGACATGCTTCTCTTTCTCTAACTTCAATTTATTATTATGGCATAATTTATTAAATATTTATATGATTTGAATTGATAAGTTATAAAATGGGATGAGGGTTTTGGTTATTATTTCTTGAATTACTTTTCCAATGTTTAAAATGGATTATTCATGCTTTAATTGTTGATTTTGGGAATAAATTGGTGTATTGTGATTATGGTTGAAATAGGTCACATGGGTTTCACCAAAATTGATGAATTTTTTTCTTGGTAATGACATTAACCTAAATCCACTTTAAAAGCTTGGTTTTAAATATGAATATTCATATAGTTTACCATGACCTTTTAAAAATTCCATTTTATTAAAGGATAAATGGATAACAATAGTTTCAGAATGCCCCTGGTGGCCATAGTTTTTGATTTACATTAAACTTAGGAGTCTAATGGTTAAATAGATTGGTTTAGCATAATTGAATTAGCTTAAAAGTATATTGGTATGATAATACCAATTTGGTAAATGCCTTAATGAAAGACTCCTTTGATAATGGTTGGTTTAAGTGCAAACTATTTTAACTTGCATTTAAAAGGAATTGTGTAGCTCATTATGAAGGTGTAGTCCTAGAGGATCCAACACTAGAAACAATGTTTGCCAATATTTGGAATCTATATGACCATGTGTCTGGATACACATTATATATTTTATGTCTATCACCTTGGTGTCCTTATTCTTTACTCGGTACAGGTGGCTAACATGGACTAGGTCCCTTTCGAAAGGAGGAGTCAAACCCATAAGCTCATGGGTGCTTTTAAGACAGAGCGAGCTACATAGTTTAGTCTAATGATTTAAACTATCATATTAATGGACCTTTGTCCCTATCTTGGCATCCTATATATGTATATATAAATGTTGTGCATATGGTTTTGACTAATTTTTGATAAATTTCTTATTTTATCCCTTTACCTTGAGTTATATGCCAGTGCTTGCCTCACTTCCCATCCTTGGATGCTGCATCATTTTATGATATAGGTTTGGAGGACTTTTTTGTTGCTTATGTGCAGTGTTAGGTGGTTTGGTATATTTATTGATCAGCTATGAAGTAGTAAGCCTCCTTTTTTTAAAAGACTCGATCATTCATCGGTTTTATTATGGTCTTAGTATTTCTCTTTGAATTCTCTTTTTCAGAGTTAGGGGAATGTACCGACTTAGTTGGTATTTATAATTTAGAGAATTTTGTGGACAGTTTTGGGGATGACATGGATGCCTTATTTTGACTCTTAGCTTTCTTTTGGATGCATATATCTTTTATAGACTTGTTTGGCTTCAACTATTTATATTTATGTGCTCTTGATGTAAGGCTAAGAGGGTATTCTCTTATCCATGGTGGGATTGAGATTACCCATCACAGTCAGGCTCGAGTTTGGGTGGTGCAAGCTTGGTATCAGAGCACGGTATAGGGTCGCTGGATATCTACAAAGTTGAGTCGAGTAGAGTCTCTTTTATTGGTGTATAGAATACCACACTTCTTGGGGGGGGGGGGTACAAAGCATTTAGGAATTTTTCCTGTTTTTGGATTTTTTGGGATATAAAGTCTAGTTGCTATGAAAATTCTTAACTATTGGCTTACTTGTATTTCAGATCATACCTCCTCAAAGATCTGACAATCATAGAAACTCTACTGGAACCTCTATCTAACCTAAGGAAAATTGGAAGAGATTAGCCCTACTTATATAGTGTAGACCCGATCTAGGGTCCCTTCTCTTGACCGTGCTGCTCTACTTGGTGTTTTACCAATCCCTACTAGTCTTTCTTGAGCTTTCTAGGCTAGTTATCTTATGTTAAGTCACCTCAGGATGATATCTCTAATGCATAGTTCCATTAGTATCTTCATATATTTTCTCAATTGATGGTATCACAGTCCCATGATCTAATCATATTGGTCCCATTTCTAGTTCGTCTGAGTTCACTAGGGTTAGACAGTTTATAGGTTGAATACCCTAACCTTTACAGACTTTAAGGTTGAGGAGGATCCGCAAGAGTTTATTGATGAGATGGAAATTTGTTTTAGGGTAATGCATGCTACTGATTTAGAAGGTGTGGATTTTGCTGCTTATCAGTTGAAGGATGAGGCTTACTAGTAGTATGAGGAGTAGAACGAGATGAGGGGTAATAGTGTTGAGCCAACGATGTGGGATGACTTTTTAGGTTCTTTTATTGATTACTTCTTTCCTTATGAGTTGAGAGAAGCTAAGAAAGAAGAGTTTGTTAATTTGAAGAAGGGTAAGATAAGTGTTAAGAAGTACACACTGAAATTCCAGTAATTGTCCCATTATGCTCCAGAGTTGGTATCTAATATGAGGTCCCAAATAAAGAAGTTCGCTTTTGGTTTGTCCCGTGATTTGGTGTTAGAGTGTAAGGATGCTATGATGAATAATGTTATGTACATATCCATGCTAGTGGTTTATATGCAGCAGGTGAAGGATGAGAAAATAGTAGGGTGGTATGGGAGAAAGGCAGAGCAAGTAATTTAGGTATGCAGAGCAGGGTACAAATCAATAGAACAGTAGGAGAGATGGTAGGTAGTTGACTAAGAAGAAGAATTAGGAAAATTCTTATTCGTCATCCAGTACTCATTATCCTAAGCCTTCAGGTGATTGTCATTTTCAGGCTACCAGTGGTCCTAAGGCCCAGGGTACCCACTATTAGGCCAGTGAAGCTCAGTCACCCCGCCTTATCCATTTTGCTGCTTTTGTGGAAAGCTTCACTGTGGATATTATAAGGAGGGTAGGAACTACTATTTTAATTGTGGTCATCCTGGTCATCTGTGCCATCAGCTAAGAAACATTAATTTTAGGCTAGAGGGATCCCTAGTTTAGGTCCTAAGGCTTTCAGACTCGTTTTTATGTTTTAGGTGGATTCTCTAAAAAATGAAACTATAGGTGTTGGCCCCATATAAAGTTGGAAAAACTATGATCCATTGAGTACAGAATGTCGAATTTGGTATAGTATCACAGTTTGTTTACGCGCATGAAATTTCAAATGAATCTCATGCACTCAGTCAGAGTTAACTTGGATTTAGAGAAATATGATGCCTTAAGTTGATGGTGCAACTGCTTAAGCAGTCAAATGATATCTTAACTGTTAGTCACTTTAGCGATATTGATACACTTTAGAACCCTTGCCTATTTTGCTAAGGACCGGTTAAGAGCACTTTGTCTTCTTTATCGAACGTCACTTTAGTGACCACGATGTCACTTTAACGGCCTCCGCCTTTTCTTGACCGACTGTTTTAGTGAACTTGTGACTTAAGCAGTAGTCACTTAAGTGACCAAGTGATTGATTTAGTGACATTAGGGTGTTAAATCCCTCCTTCTTTACCCAATTTCCCACTTATTTTCTTAATCTTTTCTATTATTTTTGAGTGATTAAAGCGTGGGAAGTGTGGGGAATTATCCATTGAAACTTAGGTAAGTTTTCTACCACCCCTTTGTCATTTTTCTTTATATTTCCCATCAAATTCATCTTTGTTCATTGTAAATTCTTAGAAATTAGGTATTAAAATCTTGGGCCTCGATTTATGCTTTGTTTGTGCACAATGTTTGAGCGCACAATCCTTGTCCTTCGAGCGACCTCATGAGGGATACAATGTTTTTTTCCATTTGAGAGCCTCATGGGCCCCTTTTTGACTAAAAGTTTGACCTAACCTTTTATATTGCAATGTGGTTCTTGTTTTACTCCTATTGATATGAAGGTTATTATTTTGATAGCATGGTGGTGTTTTGGGAGCATAGATAAAAGTCGGGTGAATTATGAATGATTCAAGACTTGCAGTTTTGGCATCATGGTTGGCTTCAGTCTACCTTTCGTTATGAGATAGTGTATAGTATATATTGTATACTAGGTATGGATATTAGGGCTTGTTTATGACTAGTATAGCATGACTTAGCCTATTTAGGGAATTTAGGGTAGAAATTCAACCCAAACCTTAGGATGAACTACTCGTTATGGCTATTGAATCCTATCACCCTAAATTATAAGCATGTTAACTATAGCTCAATATTAAGGAACCTTTAGTATAAGGTTTACTATTTTACTTAGTTAATTGGATCATAATTTCATATATTATAGTATTACTATCATGCTAGTTATATACCGTTGGGCCTAAAGTCATGGTTACGATACCAGTGGGACTCCAAGTGAGTATTCTGGCGTTATAAAGAATGTGGATTTAGTCTATATATGCTTAGAAGCCTATGGTTGTATTATTTGGGTACTGGTGATGGCATGCATACTTTTAGGTGCATTCATGCCCACTTAGTGGTACTATTCAAACAAAAACCATGACTTTACTACTATCTCCTAAAAAGCGATTTATTTCTCCTAAAAGGGAGTTTATTTCCAACTTTTCACTTTTAAAATAGGGCTTTTTATAATGTAAATCATTCCATTTAGGAGCTTTTGGAACTAAATATGATGTTTTGAAAATTAGACTTAGATAGATTCCGATCCATGGTTTATCCACTCTTTTACTACTACTATTTACTTTGGTCAAGATATATTCTGACCCTTTCAACTCTACTGTGTTGATTTAGTCTTGGATTTGATCTTGAGAAATGGATTTATAGACTTACACTATTTTAGTCATAGTTCAAGTCCGCTCACTTATTATATATACGTATCTCTGCTACTAGATGGAGTAGATTTATGATGATGATTATTGAAAGTCCTAGATCAGTGCTAGGAAGTGTACACAAATATTCCTAAATCCCTTAAGGGCCCCTTTGTCCGCGAGCCACAGTGCCGAAGAAGATAGATCATCGTAAGTCCTATATTTGTGAGCTTTTGAGATGGAGGAGGTGTATACACTTGGTATATTATGCCACTCAGATAAAATATGGTACTATGGATTTACTTTGCATTCATTTATTCATATGCATTGTATATCACCAGTATATTATTTGGTGCTTATATCTACAGGCCTTATGGGGGTTGTATAGGTATAGGGTATGATTTTTGTCTGCTGATTATTGATTGAACCTTTTAGTCTTATGGAGACCCAATTAGGTATTAGTTGTCTAGACTAACCAGTTATTTCATTGCGGTGATTATGTTTAGATCGTGGAAGGTTGATTATGGACTAGTACCTGAGGTTGACGGTATGTTTATGATTTCTTTCCTTTTTATGGTAAATTATATTATTTATAATTATCTCATGGTTAGACCTTATGGTAAGGGACCCGATTATGCCAACACTAGTTTTCCTACTTGGTTAGGATGCCTTGAGATGTTAGGTTGGTTACTTTAGGTTATTACCTTGAGTAGCTCTCTCTCTCTCTCTCTATATATATATATATATGTATGTATTCTTGTCCTTGTATACTATTACATAACTTTTCCTTACTCTTCCTTGCATATTGACTAGTAATACATGACATTGCTCTTTAGAATCTAGTTTCTATTAAGATAGGATAAGGTTATCCTTATTACTTCATTAGCATTATCATGTTTAGTTTCTTGTATAGTTTTCTACAAGTTACATATATATATATATAGATATGTATGTATTCTTGGCCTTGTATACTATTACATAACTTTCCCTTTCTCTTCCTTGCATATTGACTAGTAATACACGACATTGCTCTTTAAAATCTAGTTTCTATTAAGATAGGATAAGGTTATCCTTATTGCTTCCTTAGCATTATCATGTTTAGTTTCTTGGATAGTTTTCTACAAGTTATATTCTTGTTTTACATGTTATTTATGATGGTAGTATCTTTAGAGCTCAGACGAATGATGCCTATTAAGTACCACATGTGTGGTACTCATACTATGCTTCTGCATCCTGCAAATCATAGTATGAGTTCCCATCATTGTTGTGTGAAAAGTGCAGAGCAACTATAGATCAGGGATTTGGGGTGAGATTTTGGCATTTGGAGTATTGCTACTCTCCCTCTTATTGATTAGAATAATCTTTACATTGTATTTAGAGATGACATGTACTTATATTTATTATGTATTTTAGTTTTACTCTTATCGTATTAGAAGATCTTGTACTAACTTTACCATGTCTTGGGGTGTCTTTATATATTAGTCTCTTTATCATATTTATTTTGCTACTTTTATAGTCCATTACTGTTGTTATGGACTATGGGTTGGGTTACCTACCTATGGGAATAGTAGGTGCCATAATGAATTGTGAAACTAGATTGTGTCAAGGTATTACCCTAACATTTTGTTTGTTGGCCACTTGGCTTAACAACCAGCTTCTACAGCTCTAGTCTCGGCAGGTCAAGATAATGGAGAAAGTGGTAGGGGTCATCCATAAGGTGGGCATAATGGCCAACTAGGGGTGGAAACCAAGCAAATAGCGGTGGAGGAAAAGTAGTTAGAAATAAAGCTCAGGATAGTAGAGGTGGCGGTTAGGGTTGTAATAAGGCACATATTTTTGCAATTTCGACTAGTCCTGAGGCAAAATATTTTGATACAGTGATCATACGTGCAATTCTTGTCTGTGATCATATATATATGTCTTCTGTATTATTTGATCCTAGTTTTACCTTCTCTTATGTGTCTGTGGAATTTGTTATTGGCTGGGCCTCAGACTGTGAATATCTTGATTCTTCCATGTATGTTTTTACATGGTTGGGGTGTATGTATGTGTAGATCGAGTATATAATGCATGTCTTATGATATTCATAAGGTTTAGGGTTTAGGAACCTTATAGACTTGGTTATTTTAGACATGGAGGAATTTGATGTTGTTTTGAGAATGAGTTGGTTGTCCACCTTATTATGCTATTCTTGATTGTTATGCCAACACCGTCACCATAGCAATGACTGGGGGAAAAGAAGTTAGAGTGGGAGGGTATCTTTAAGCCTAATTCAGTGAGGGTTTTTTTTGCAATTCACGCCCAAGAAATAGTGAAGAAGGAGTGTAGGGCATTTTTAGCCCATTTAGTGGTATGTGAATAGATCATCTTTCAGGTATGCCTCGATATTGGAAAGTTCATTTTTGTATAGACCTAAAGCCGGGGACTAGAACCATTTCTACTCTTCCATATCATATGACACCTGAATAGTTCAAAGAGTTAACATCCTAGTTGCAGGAATTGTTAGAAAAGACTTTTATTTGCCCTAGTTTCTCTCCATGGGATGCACCAGTGTTGTTTTTAAAGAAGAAAGATGACATTATGAGAATGTGCATAGATTACCATTAATTGAATAAGGTGACCATTTGTAACAAATATTTCTGTCCCAGGATAGATAAGTTGTTTAACCATATGTAGGGAGTTGCAGTTTTCTCTAAGATCTATTTGAGTTTGGGTTATCATCGACTAAAAATTATGGTAAAGAACATCCCAAAGATTCTTTTTTGAAATCATTATAGGTGCTACGAGTTTTTGGTTATGTCTTTTGGTTTGATTGAATCCCCAGTTGCTTTCATGGGCTTGGTGAATGAAGTGTGTAAGTCCTTTTTGTATTCGTTCATTGTTGTATTTTTTTTTATGATATACTTGTTTATTCAAAGATTGAAGAAGATCATGAATCTCATTTTCATACCGTTTTGAAGGAGAAACAATTTATGATAACTACAACAAGTGCAAATTCTAGATTTGTTTAGTTTCCTTCTTGGGATGCATGATTTCTGAAGAAGGTGCTATGATGGACTCATAAAAAGATGAGGCAATAAAAAATTAGGCCAGACCGATGAACGCGAAAGAAATTCATTGTTTTATAGGATTGCTCAATTACTATTGTCAATTTATTAAGGGGTTTATTGTCATTATCAGCATACGACCTGCCTGACTCAGAAGGAAATCCCATTTGAATTGGATGGCAAGTGTGAGAAGAGCTTTCAAAAGATTAAAACTTGGTTGAATTCGACAAAATATTTCCTATCGAAGGTACAAATTTTAGTGTATTTTGTGTGCCTTATGTTTGAGTTTAGATGTCGTGTTGATGCGGGATCAAAATGTAATTGCTTATGCTTTAATGAAACTAAATCCATATGAGAAAACCTGCCCTAGACATGACTTGTAATTGGAAATTATGGTGTTAACTTTAAAATTTAGAGTTACTATCTATATGGGGTGAAGTATGAGATGTTCATAGATCACTACGGCTCACAGTACATATTCATACCAAAGGAATTGAACTTGAGATAGATAAGATGATGGAGTAAATTAAAGACTACAAAATCTTAATCTTGTATTACCCAGGTAAAGCCAATGTGGTGGAGTATGCACTAAGCTGGAAACCAGTGAGTATGGGAAGGTTACTTTGCTGGAGGTGTTCTGGCACCCATTGGCGAGTGAGGTACAATCTTTGGCTAACAATTTTTTGAAATTATAGAAAACTAGAAAAGGAAAGGTTCTGGATCATGTAGAGGCTAGTTCTATATTGTATGATCATATTAAGAGTATACAGTTTAAAGATAAGAAATTGAACAACCTAGAGAAAAAGTGTCACAAGGAAAGGCAAATGAGGCAATACTAGATGGCAAAGGGGACTTGAGAATTCGAGGTTGGTTGTGTGTCCCTTGAGTAGATAACTTGATTTGAGCTATTCTGGTAGAGGCTTATAATTTCAATTACTTGACACATTCGGGTGCCAAAAACATGTATAGATACTTGAGACAACACTATTGGTAGAGAAGGATGAAACATGAAATTGTAGATTTGTGGTTAAGTGTCAAAATTTCTAGAAAATTACCTACCAACATCGAAAGCATAGTAGTAATTATCAGTGGATGCCCATTCAAAAATAGAAGAGAGAATGAATAAAAATGGATTTTGTGGTTGATCTTTTGAAAACCTTGAAGAAAAGAGACACCATTTGGATTATTGTTGACCGATTAACTATGTCAATTCACTTTATTCCAGTAAGAGTTGATTATAATGTGGCCAATTTGGCCAGTATATATGTGAAGGAAATTGTGAGACTACATGGGGTTTCGATTTCCATTGTGTCAAATCGAGGAACTCAGTTCACTTTTAAATTTTGGAAAAGGTTTCAGTTCAAGTTGGGTTCTATAGCAGACTTCATCACGAATTTTAATCCACAGACCAACGATCATTCAAAATAGACTATCCAGGTGCTGAAATATATGCTTTACGCTTTTTCATGGATTTCAGAGATCATTGGGGCCAATATATATCATTATGGGAATTTTCCTAAAATAATAGTTACCACACTCATATTGACATGGCTCCTTTTCAGGACTTATATGGTAGAAGATGTAGGCCCCTAATTGGGTTGTTTGGCGTGTTTAAGGTGAGAACTTGGGCATAAGTATGATTAAGGACTCTATGGAGAAGGTATGATTCATACAAGAGAAGATCATTGAGGCACAAAGCTGATAGAAGGAATATGCCAAGAAAAAAGTGAGAGACATGAAGTTTGAAAAATGGGAGAAGGTACTCTTGAAGGTATCACCTAGAACGGTGAGATACGATTCAGGATGAAAAGTAAGTTGATCCTAAGATATATAAGACCTTTTGAGATGTTGAATGAAGTGAGGCTGGTAGCATATAGGCTAGACTTACCCCTAATATGTCCTGGGTTCAACTCATATTCCATGTGTCAATGATATAAAAGTACCATAGAGATGATGACTATATTATTCGTTGGGATCCAAAACTGTTTGATAAGAAACTATCCTATAAAGATAAACCAATTTCTATTCTAGATTTTCAAGTGAGGAAGTTTAGGACAAGAGCTATTCTTGTGTGAAGGATTTTTCGAGGAACCGTACTATAGAAGAGTCTACATGGGAGACAGAAGCGAACATGCATAAGTTGTACCAAACTTGTTTATTGACTCAGGTACTTTCTCTTTTAGTGGTTACATTTTCTTTTTGATTAGTTGTCATTCAAAGACAAACAATTTGGTAAATTGATATATGATGTAATGATCCAAAACATCATTACCCGGATAAAAAGCCGTCTTATAGATATCCACCTCCCTAATCTTTAGCTTATGATACCCAGACCAAAGATTTATCTGAGAAAAGAACTTGGCTCCTTGTAATAGGTCAAACAAATCATCAATTTTTGGAAGAGGATACTTGTTCTTTACTGTCACCTTATTCAACTGCTGGTAGTCAATGTACATCCGAAGGGAACCATCCTTCTTGCGCATGAACAACACTAGTGAACCCTACGGAGACATGCTAGGATGAATAAACACCTTATCCAGAATATCTTTGAGTTGTTTCTCGAGTTCCCTCAACTCAACCGGAGCCATTCTATATGGAGTAATAGATATTCAACGAGTGTTCAAAATCAAGTCAATACCAAACTCTATTTCCCATTCCGGAGGAACACCAGGAGGATCCTTCAAAAAGACCTAAGAAAACTCACTCACCACCGAAATTAAATGAAAAGAAGGACCTTTTGAGTCAAAATATTTAACCCAGACCAAGTGATAAAGACAATCTTTAGAAATAAACCTACGATCTCTAAGATAAGAAATAAAACTTTCCCTAGGAGCACGAGAACCACCCTTCCACTTAATAATCGGTTCACCAGAAATCCTTAAGATGACCTTACGGGTCTGAAAATCCACATTCGCATTACACGAATGCAATAAATCCATACCCAGAATGATATCAAAATCCACGATGACCAATTCAAATATATCCACCAACGTCTGCTTACTACCAACAGCTATACAAACAACTACAAGACACCCCCTATAGACTCTCTTAGCAATAACCAAGTCACTACTGGAGTAGAAATAAAAAAAAGATCTGAAACAACCTTAGGATCAAAAGAAATACACAGCCAAATATGGGGTCACATATGGAAGAGTAGACTCCGGATTAAGTAAACAATACTCGTCACGATAGAAGATCTATAATGTACCAGTACTAATATCAGGTTTGGCCTCAGATTCCTATTAGGATGCCAAAGCATACAACCTATTTCAACCAACACTAGAAGTAGGAGCAGTAATAGAATCAAATATGGAACCACTGGGTGCAGAAGCAGAAGATAAAGCCACTAAAATCTTATTTTCTCTCGTAGAAACCTTGTAAATCAGAAAATCTCAGAGCCAATGAAAAGTTTGGCTGTACTTGAAATACTTGTCCGTTTCTTCCTAGTAGTAACCCCGACGAGGACGACCGTAGAACTGATAAGGAGGGCATAAAGAAATAGACTGACCTCTACTTGCCTAAGATTGGGCACCCAGTGCTCAAAAATCATCAACACCCTAACGTCTAACTCCCGACTGCTTCAGGTTAGGAGCACTAGTAGTAGATAAGGAACCAGAACTCCTCCACTTCTTCTTTTTCCATTTACCTCCATCCCAAACACCATGCGATTAAGCAACTCCCTAGTCTAAAAACCTACTTTTCTTATCGTACCTATCTCCGAACTCTGTCTGCCTTCTCTTTTTAGCCTCCACTTTCTGCATATAAACAATCAACCTAGAAATGTCCATATCTTTAATAAACAAGCCAATTTTTCTCTCCAATACCAAATATCGATTCAACTCAAAAGGAACCTTTCTCATTCTCGTCCTCATATCAGCCACCAAATAAGGAGCATACCTTGACAAATTATGAAACTTCAAGGCATATTTCTTGATAAAAATTCTCTTCGGCTTAAGATTCACAAACTCCTCCATATTTTCCTCCATCAAATCTTGAGGAAAGAAACAATCCAAGAAGTAATTAGAAAAGGCCTCCCATAAAGACATCTCCTCAACACCTCCATTTACCTCATCCCATTTCTCATACCACTGGTATGCAACATCATTGAGTTGGTAAGCGTCAAATTTCACACCTTCTACATTAGCATCCTGAATCATCCAAAATATCTTTTCTATCCCATCCAAAAGAGTATAAGGATCCTTCTTGTAACACCTCGAATCTGGTACGCAAAATGCTACACGGTGCTCATGACTCCAAAGGACCACAAGCAAACCCATGAATGATATTTGTACCTGTACACTACATGATATACTATATAAATATGGAAACATAAATTGAAAGGCCATAAGGTTCAAATCTGTAACATAACTGATAAATCATACCATATGGATGGAGTATGAAATACCCAAAACACTAAAATAAATGGTTGAATACACTAATCTGAAAAGCCACTAACTGACTAAACTATCTAACTAAGGAGTTGATGGGACATGTCCCCAACTAACTCCAACTAATAAATTAATTAATAAGACAACAAAGAAATAATCATGTCCTCGAAGGATGAGGACTGACTGCTAACTGACTGCTGATATCTGGAATCTACTGATGCTTTGGAGCTCGTGCTTTGAAACCTATGGTATAAAACACCATAGAAAAAATACGTCAGTACTTTGAATGTACTGGTATGCATGTGAGGTAGGCTAAATGCATGGGGTTCATATGCATGAACAATACTGGCTAACTAACTAACATGAACGTGAAAATACATGCATGAACACATAGTAACTATATTTGTGATAGTAATAACATGTGTTTACTAATAACTAACATGACTGATAACTGAATTCTGATGACTAATATAACTGATAACATGAGTGACTGTATCTGACAGTCCTAGATCTGATGAAACTAGCTGAGTTCCGTATGTTCTAAGTTGGCTGTATCTGATAGTCCTAAATTCTGTAACTAAAACTGTGGGAAGTAGTTATCTAACTGACAAGCTCCTAATATGCCATTATGGCTGAGTTGGGGTCCAATCTGTTACCCCAATTAGAAGAGTGTCAATACCACGCCACTGGTAAGGACAATTTGTGAGTAACACTCATATTATAAGTAACTCTATTGAGAACGGTGGGAACCCTCATATAACATGTTAAGCCACCTTATCTACCCTCAAATAGAAGGCTATGATATCATAACCTATGTTGGCTACATAGTTCTAGAATGCAAGGATTGCTTCTAAGACTCATACACTCCCATAACAGGTGAGTTCCGATCCTTGGGTTCACTTGGTGCTAACTCCTCTCCCATTTGAATAGACACTAAACCTGAATTACTGAATTACTGAGATTTCCTGAGTCACATGACTGACTGAGTTCTATAGATCATGGCTTGACAAGGATATCATGAAAACATGACACTAAATCTAGGCACACATCTATATTTTTTGGGTTCACGTACCCCCAGAACTCGATGGAAGGAAATTGACAAGGCATGACATTCTTGAATACATGACCAATCATTGACAATCCATAATACAATAATTGGAGATATTTCATGGGCATTTTATTATCATATCTTGGTACGTGAATAAGATAGAATGTATACATAGCATAATTTCATAAGGCTAACTCATGAGAAATCCAGCAAACAAATTTCAATACATAAGAATAACATGGAAGTCATTTTGGATCACAATTTAGGTATAGTGTATAATTTCTATCTTTCTAGGCATTTTATCAAACACCTTGCATGCACCCATAGGGAATAGGCTTAATCATCAAATTGACACATTATAAATAACTCAATTTATGGATTTCACTCACTTGCTAATGTAGTTTCATGAAAAACATATAAATATTCCAACTTGAGAATCATATAATAAGATAAACATGGTTACAATCAACTCACAACATAAATATCATGATTTGCAATTTGAAATAGGGTTCTTGAGCTTTATGGATGAAAGAAATCCATAAGTCAACACAACGTATATCTTATTTCTTGGTTTAGCGAAGATTGATGGAGAGACTTTCTTGAAATTGAATTCCCAATTGAAACCCTAGCTTTTTCTTGAGAGAAAATTGAGAGAAACTAGTTTATTTTGGGTGATAAATGGCTAAATAACATGATAAAGAACTTATATAGGGGTGGGAAATTGACCCTTTTAACCCTGGACATATCTTTTAATTTGGTAAAAAAATTTCGACATGGACCCCTGATGCGACGCGGCGCTATCGCATCGTATCTCTAGAATTTGACAATTGGGAAATAGGGGAATGCCGTGATGTGGAGCCATCGTGTTGCCACTTCTTTTGTGACCTAGAAGTTTTGCGTGATGTTCCACTATTGCAGACCCATACTGTAATTTGACAAATGCCATTTTCTCTTGTGGCGCGGCGCGCCACTGACTAAAATGGCGCTATTTTACGATGGGAACTTGAAATAGGCATAACTTCTTACCCAATTATTTGATTTAGGCGAATCTTATATCGATGGAAAGCTTATTGGATTTCCCACATAATTAAAATTGAAAATCTTGAAAATTCCCCATAGAATAAACATAATTTAATTTAGAAGATAATACTTGATATTCTTGAGAAAATATTAGTTTGGAAACTTTGGGGTATTACAATATCTACCCCTTGGGAATATTCATCCTCAAATGAGACTGACTCAGGGAGGAGAAATGATAATCCAAGGTACACAATCAACATGAACAAGGAAACATGACTGCCATAACTGATATCTCAGAGATTCATATCGAGCATGCATAGCTGATGCATGATTTTATGACTAAGCTGATACTTGAATGCATGACTGAGAGTACTGATAAGTTGATCACACATATCTGATGTGTGAATACATAACAAAATTGATTACGTGACTGATATTTTTAATAAATGAGTCTTCTCACAAGGAGAATACATGTCTGATGCATGAATACATGACTAATCTAATGTATGGACATATAATTAAATATGCAATGGTACTTAGTACCCAGTTTAAAAATGGAATCATGAACATGAGGAACATGAAAACTGAAAAGATTAAAGAGAACTGTTACCTTGAGCATGATCTGAGTCAGTGGAGAAGAGGTGAGGGTACTTGGTACGCATGTCTGCTTCTGCTTCCCAAGTAGCTCCGTAAATAGACTAATTCTGGGAAAGAACTTTGACTATCTATTAGTTTTGACTAGAAACTCTTCATAAGAGAGGTTGTTCTGAATATCTATTCTCTAAATAAGGACTACAACTGTTGGGTCACTTATGCACTTCTTGAACAAAGAGACATGGAAGACTAGATGAACTGAGGCTAGATCTGAAGGCAATTTGAGATCATAAGCTACCTTGCCAAAGCGATTGAGAATTTTGAAAGGACCAAAATATCGGGGACTGAGCTTTTCCTTCTTGCCGAACCTCTTCACTCCCTTCATGGGAGAGATATTTATATATACAAAGTCACCAATCTCAAACTCGAGATCTTTTCTATGCATATCTGCATAAGACTTCTATCAGCTCTGAGCAGCTCAGAATCTTTCTCTGATCAACTGGACTTTCTCTAAGGCATCAAATGCTAAGTCAAGCCATATAACTGAGGCCTCACTAATTTTGAACCAACTGATTAGAGATCTGCACCTTCTACCATGGAGAGCTTCGAATGGAGCCATCTAAATACTGGAATGATAGCTATTGTTGTATGCAAAATCAATCAAAGGCAAGTAATCATCCCAACTACCCTCGAAATCAATTGCACACCCTGTTAGCATATATTCTAGGGTTTGAATGTTCCTATCTTCATGACCATCTATCTGAGGATGAAAGGTTGTACTAAGATGAATTTGGGTACCAAGACCCTTATGGAACGCTTTCTAGAAATGTGAGGTAAACTGGGTACCTCTATCTAAGATAATAGATAACGAAACACTATGCAATCTGACCAGCTTTCTGATGTAGAGTTTGGCATAATCCTTGACTGAATAAGAGGTGTGAACTGGAAAAATATGAGTTGATTTGGTCATCCTGTGTACAATGACCCAAACTGAATCATGCTAATGACGAGTACGAGGCAAACCCATCATGAAGTCCATGTTCACTTCTTCCAACTTCCAAGTATGAATACTGAACTCCTGCATAGATCCATTAGGCTTCTGATGCTCTATCTCAACCTACTGACATGTAGAGCACTTAGCCATAAACTCTGCAATATCTCTCTTTATCCCAATCCACTAATATATTTCCTGCAAGTCGTGGTATATCTTTGCGACCCCTGGATGAATAGAGTAGCTCACACCATGTACTTTTTGCAAGAATTCGCTGTCTCAAGTCATCTACACATGGAAAAAACAGACGACCTTGACAACATAGGACACCATCTCCCCCTTGGGAGAAAACCTCTACTTTCTGATCCTTGACTAATTCTTTCAACTTCACTAGATTAGGATCTCTATCTTGATTTTCTTTCCCCTCGGTAACTAGAGATAATTTTGAACTACTCTAAATCCATATGTCACCCTCCTCTCAATCGACTAAGCCAATGCTTAGTCTAGCAAGATGATGGACTTCCTGAGAAAACTTCTTCCTAATGTTCTTGACATGAGCAACACTACCCATCGACAGTCTACTGAGAGCGTCGACCACTATGTTGGCCTTTCCCGAATGATAAAGGACACTCATGTCATAATCTTTTAAGAGATCTAACCACCTTATTTGACGAAGATTGATATCTTTCTGAGAAAAGACATACTGAAGGCTCTTATAATTTGTGAACACATCTACATGAACACCATATAGATAAAGCCTCCAAATTTTCAAGGAAAAGACTATGGCTAGTAAGTCAAGATCATAAGTAGGATAATTCTTCTCATGGGGTTTAAGTTGTCTAGAGGCGTAGGCTATGACCTTTCCATGCTGCTTGAAGACACAACCTAACCCTACTATGGATACATCACAATACACTACGAAACCACCTAAACCATCTGGAAGATCCAAAACTAGAGCTGAGGAGAGTCGAGTTATCAATTTCTGAAAACTCTTCTCGCAAGTATCTGACTACTGAAACTTGACTTTCTTCTAAGTCAATCTAGACATAGGGGATGCAATAGAATAAAATCCTTCAACAAACCATTTGTAATAGCAAGCCAAGCCCAAGAAACTCTTGATATTTGATAGAGATATAGGTCGAGGCCAGTTTCTTACTACTTTGGTCTTTTGAGGACCAACCCTAATGCCATCACTGGAAATGATATGGCCATGGAATGCTACTGACCTTAGCCAAAATTCACACTTGTTGAATCTGGTGAAGAATTGATAATTTCTGAGAGTCTAAAATAAAATTCTGAGATGGTTTGAATGATCATGCTCACTGTGGAAATAGACCAAAATATCATCTATAAATACTATGATGAATGTGTTCAAGTACTGCTTAAACACATGGTTTATCAAGTCCATGAAAGCTGCTGGGGCATTGGTAAGACCAAAGGACATGACTAAGAATTTGAAGTTACCATACCAAGCACGGAAGGCTGTCTTTGGGATGTCACATTCTCTGACTTTGAGCTGATGATAGCCGAATCTAAGGTCTATCTTAGAGAAATAACTGGCACCCTAAAGTTGGTCAAACAAGTCATCGATTCTGAGAAATGGATACTTGTTCTTTAGTGTGACTTTATTAAGCTGACGGTAATCAATGCGCATTCTAAGAGAACCGTCTTTCTTGCACACGAATAAGACTGGTTCACCCTACGGGGACACAGTAGCCTGATAAATTCCTTATCTAAGAGACCTTTCAACTGTTTTTTCAGTTCTTTGAGTTTTGCTGGTGCCATTTTATATGGCGGGATAGATATAGGACGAATATCTAGAATAAGATCAATGACAAAGTCTATTTCCCTTTCAGGAGGAATCCCTGAAAGATCTTCGAGAAAGATATCAAAATATTTATTCACGACTAGGACTGAATCAAGGCTGGGAATTTCAGAACTAGTGTTCTTAACTTGAACAAAATGATAGACATATCCCTTAGATATCATTTTTCGTGCCCGAAGGTAGGAAACAAGATGACCTCTATAAACGGATACACTACCCTTCGACTCTAGGACGAGTTCATTCAGAAACTGAAACTGGACTATTCTATTTCTACACTCGACTGTGGCATAGTAAAAATAAAGCCCATCCATGCCGAGAATGATATCAAAATTGGTCATCTTTAATTCGACTAAGTCTACTGAAGTGACTTTCTAAAATATCATAACTGGGCAGTTCCTGTATACCCGTCGGGCTATGATGGTTTTACCCACTACGGTAGAGACTGAGAAGGACTCTGCTAGAATTTTTGGACTAACTCCAAAATCAACTGCTATATAAGGAGTAACAAAAGACAAAGAACCTCCTAGATCTATCAAAGTGTAAACATGCACATGAAATATCTGTAACGTACCAGTAACCACATTAGGAGAATTTTCCTAATCTTACCGATACTGGAGAGCATAGATTCTATTTGGGTATTGCTTACTAGTATGACTGGAAGTGGCACCCTACTGATTAGGGCGACCGTACTGAGCTGAGGAACGATTCTACTGACCCTAAGGACCTGGCTGAGGATATGTCTCTAACTCTGATGGTGCTTGCCACAAGTCTGGCAAAGAGGATAGGTGCGGGCACTGCTAACACTGCCCTGAGACTTAGAGTCTGGCGCTCTATCTTTAATACCATCCCTGAACTTAGGAGCTAGAGCACTAGCTGAAGAAAGAGCTGGAACTGATGACTTAGGACAAAACTGAGAACTATTTCCTCCTTCTAATTTGGCATAAGCAAAGTTGAAACTACCTGTTCTTGCTCTCTTATTCTGCTTCTCCCTCATCTTAATCTTCTACTTTTCTATCTGTTTAGCATGAGTCATAAGCCTGGCTATGTTTGTTCCACTATTCAACATCACATACCTACACTCATTAACTACACTGTCATTCCCCCCAAAAACAAACTTACTCATCTTGGCCCTTTTATCTGTTACCACATGAGGAGCATATCTAGCTAATTGAGTAAACTTAAGAGAGTTCTCTTTCACCATCATGTTGCCCTGCCTGAGGTTGGTGAATTCTAACACCTTATCCTCTCTCAGCTCTTAGGGAAAGAATCTATCTAAGAATATGGTGACAAACTTCTCCCACTCTATAGGCCCTACATCATCTATCTTTTCTGACTTCCACTGCTTGTACCAAGTATGAGCAATATCCTGCAACTGGTGTGCAGCTAGCTTAGAACTCTCACTGGGAGTAATCCCCATAATGTAAGTAACTTTTTGAACCTGATCAATGAATTCCTGAGGGTTCTCATCTGACTTAAACCTCAGAAAGAATGGAGGATTCATTCGGGTGATGTCCCATATCCTAGCTGCAGCTGAATTGGCCACTGGGCTGGCCAGAATGACGTTTGGTCTTTCATTCTGAGCAACAACTGACTAAGAAAGAGTAGTGAATGCAGCTCTGAGCTCTGAGAAACATGTTCGCCCAAAGGTTCTTCGGGCTGAGGGGCTGACTGATTCCTATTTCTTCTTCTAGGAGGCATGTTCTAAAGAAAAAAAGAGAGAAACGGATTATACTGAGAGATTGAGTTGAGATTATGCTCACTAGAATAACATGAATATTGAAAGAAGGGAAACTGTTCCTAAAATATCTTATAGCCTCCTGTACATAAATAAGGCGTGCAACACACCCATTTACAACACTCTACTAGATGTGACTTTCAGATATCCTAGGACTCTATTGAACTTTAGGCTCTGATACCAAGTTTGTAATGCCCCAAATCTGGTACACAGAATGCTACAAGATTCTCATGACACTGAAGGAGCATAAGTTATCCCATGACTGATATTTGTACCTGTATATTGCATGATATACTATATTAATGTGGAAACATGAAATGAAAGGCCTTAAGGTTCAAATCTGTAACATAACTGATAAATCATAACATATGGATGGGGTATGAAATACCCAAAACACTAAAATAAATGTCTAAACACACTATTCTGAAAAGCCTCTAACTGACTAAACTTTCTGAATAAGGAGTTGATGGGACATGTCCCCAACTAACTCCAACTAATAAATTAATTAATGAGATAATAAAGAAATAATCATGTCCTCAAAGGATGAGGACTCACTACTAATTGACTGCTGATATCTGGAATCTACTGATGCTCTAGAGCTCGTGCTTCGGAACCTATGGTATAGAACACCATAGGACAAATACATCAGTACTTTGAATGTACTAGTATGCATGTGAGGTAGGCTAAATGCAAGGGGTTCATATGCATGAAAAATACTGACTAACTGAATAATATGAACATAAGAATACATGCAAGAAAACATAGTAACTATATCTGAGATCATGATATCATGAGTTTACTGATAATTAAGATGATTGAGAACTGAGTTCTGATGACTAATATAACTGATAACATAGTGACTATATCTGACAGTCCTAAATCTGATGGAACTAGCTGAGTTCCGTACTGTTCTGAGTTTGCTGTATCTGACAGTCCTAAATTCTGCAACTAAAATTATAGGAAATAGTTGTCTAACCGACATTCCCCTAATATGCCATTATGGCTGAGTTGGGGTCCAATCTGTAACCCCAATTGGAAGGGTGTCAATATTGCACCACTGGTAAGGAAAATCTGTGAGTAACCCTCATATAATAGGTAACTCTAGTGAGAACGGTGGGAAGCCTTACATAACAGGTTAATCCACCTCATCTACCCTCATATAGTAGGCTATGATGACTTAACCTAAGCTGGCTACGTAGTTCTGGAATTGAAGGATTGCTTCAAAGAATCACACCCTCATATAACAGGTGAGTTCCCATCCTTGGGTTCAATCGATGCTAAATCCTACTCCCATCTGAATAGACACTAAACATGAATTACTTAACTGAACTGGACTGAATTAACTGAATTTCCATTGACTGATGGAATAGTATTGAAATTACTGAATTATTGAGATTTCCTGAGTCACATGACTGACTGAATTCTATATATCGTCGCTTGACTTAGGATATTGTGAAAACATGAAACTAAATCTAGTCACACAGCTATATTTTTTGGGTACAAGTACCCCCAGGACTCGATGTAAGGAAACTGACAAGGCTGACATTCTTGAATGCATGACCAATTATCAACAATTCATAATACAATAATTGGGGATATTTCATGGGCATTTGATTATCATAGCTTGGTACGTGAATAACATAGCATGTATACATAGAATAATTTCATAAGTCAAACTCATGAGAAATCCAACAAACAAATTTCAATACATAAGAATAACATGGAAGTCATTTTGGATAACAATTTAGCTATAGTGCATAATTTTTATCTTCCTAGGCATTTTATCTAACACCTTTCATGCACCCATATGACATAGGCTTAATCATCAAATTGACACATTATAAATAACTCAATTTATGGATTTCACTCCCTTGGTAATGTAGTTTCATGAAAAACACATAAATATTCCAAATTGGGAATCATATTACAAGATAAATATGGTTACAATCAACCCACAACATAAATATCATGATTTACAATTTGAAATAGGGTTCTTGAGCTTTATGGATGAAAGGAATCCACAAATCAACACAACGCATACCTTAGTTCTCGGTTTAGCGAAGATTGACAGAGAGACTTTCTTGAAATTGAATCCCCAATTGAAACCTTAGCTTGTTCGTGAGACAAAATTGAGAGAAACTAGTTTATTTTGGGTGAAGAATGGCTAAATCACGTGTTAAAGGACTTAAATAAGGGTGGAAAATTGACCTTTTTCAACCTGGATGCGTCTTTTTATTTGGTGAAAATTTCCCGACCTGGACCCCCGGTGCGATGCGGCGCTATTGTGCCGAATCACTGGAATTTGACAATTGGGAAATAGGGGAATGGTGCGACGCAAAGCCATCGCGTTGCCACTTCTATTGCGACCTTGAAGTTTGGTGTGAAGTGCCACTATTATGGACCCCTACTAGAATTTGACAAATGCCATTTTCTCTTATGACGCGGTGCGCTACTGACTAATATGACACTGTTTTACGATAGGAACTAGAAATAGTCATAACTTCTTACCTGGTTATCGAATTTAGGTAAATCTTATATCGACGGAAAGCTTATTGAATTTCCCACATAACTAGAAGTGAAAATCTTAAAAATTTGCTATGGAATAAACATCATTCAATGTAGAAGCTAATACTTGACATTCTTGAGACAAAATTAGTTAGGAAACTTTGGGGTATTACACTCTTCCACGTTCACACCAGTAAAAGTAGCAGGATTCAGTTTCATAACTTGACCAACCTTTATGGCCTCAGCAGATAACCCACCAGAAGTATCCTTCTCGTCCTGAGCAGCAACCAATGTAGCAGTAGCATGAATAGACCGACAAAATTCAGCATTAGTCACGGAACCTTGAGGAGAAGTAGTATCAATCGGAGGAACTCCAGAACTATTCAAGAGAGGAACATGAGATCAAAGACAAACTCCAGATGTAGGACGTACCCCATCAACGTTGTCCTCAGATGGGACTGAAGAGTTTCCTTGTGTTCCAGATCAATGAGGCATGATCTGAAAAGTGAACAACCAAAGATAAAAGAAGGACCTTAGACTCTGCATCTTGAAAATAGAATACCAAGAAAGTTAAACAATTCAAAATGTCTTGTAGCCTCTCTTTTATAAGTGTGGTGCGCTACACTCCCATAAAAGAGACTCTGCCAGAAATGACTTTGTAGACTCACAATTGACCATGAACCTAGACTCTGATACCAACATGACATGACCCGACCCCCCGATCTATGTCGTGATGGGCATCTCAAGTCCGACCAGGACCAGAGACAACAACCGTTACCCAACCTAACCACCAGCCGCCTTCCCTGAGTTGGCTAAATTCTGAACATATAACAACATAGCGTTATTGTTCATAACCAAACTCTGGGATAGGATCACATTCGTGACTGACCCAACCAAGTACAACCGTCCCATAAAAACTGTCCAAAAAAACCAAGCCAATTACAAAAACAAAGACCATAAACTATCTCGTTACCAAATGATTTTCAAACATAATGTAATTTAATCCTAAAATGAGAGAGGATAGAATAACCAACGATATCATCCAAGGGTGTAATCCCAACACCAATACCAATTTCAATGCAAACACCAATATCGATCCCTCTCATTCCAACCGAAAAAAGTACCACAAAGATTCTAACCAAAAGAATAACAAAATTGGGTTGGGACATGCCACCAACCATAGGAAAAACCAATATCCGAAAAAAATCAAAGTGTCTAAAAATATCCATGACATAAAATGGATCCTTCTGGATAGATGGAAGCTTACCACTTCAATCCAAATTGCTATCCCGAGTCAATCACTATGTAGAAGAAGAAGAAAGGTCGGTTCCTGCGTAGCTTGGGTATATAGCCGCCAGTAGACGGGTTAGCGAGTGACCTCTAACATTATCTCAGTATAAGGATGAAATAATGCCATTTATAAAACCAAGTAAATCATCCATAATGCATACAACCATACATATATATATATATAACCATGCCGAGAAAGGAAACCCTGTTTAGCATGCATTTAAAACAATTACTTAGGCTATGTAGCTTTTCCGTCTTAAACTACCCACAGGCTATATGGGTTCATCTCCCCCCCTCCCGCTAAAAGGGCCCTAGTGCGTATAGCTACACGACCAGAGATGTATCTCATTAGGATAGCTGAAAGGGCCCCAGCGTGTGTAGCTGCACGACCAGAGATGTATCCCATTGGGATAACTAGTATATCCCCAATTGTAAAGTGTGACACACACACACGGTCATCAAGATCAAACTTCATATCGGCAAATATGAGTTTCCAGTTTTGGTCCACCCGGGACCTCTACCTTCCACGGCTTAGCTACACCTCCCTCTTTAATGCCTAGTTAAAACCGTTTTCTAAATAACCAAACCATTATCCTATTATTAACCAAGGCCGTTGTTATTAGTATCATCATACCAACTTTTACTTACAAGTATTATCCATATCCAACTATTTATTGGTTTAAAGGGACTTTCAAAGGCCCTTTCCATTATCATATTAAACCTCTTGAGGGATTCCATTTATCTCGCAAGCATAACCATTTATCTATTTACCATTCCAAACCATTTAAACCATACATAATTCCTTTACCAAGTTTCAAAACAAGCAAGAGTTCCATTAGGAGTTGGAATGCAATGAACATATCTTTATAAGTATTTTGGCAAACACATTGGGGGTATAATATAACCAAAACCAGTTCCAATTACTATAAAACCATGCCCATGAAATTCAATTATCCAAAACCACCATTGATGCATATAAAAACATAATTAAAACATAGAAAACCATAACCAATTATTTATAACTAAAACCCTCAATTCATAATTGAAAACCAAAATCATATAGTCATAAAACCATGAAAACATCATGTAAAATCATGCCTTTAGTTATAATTAACAATGAGGGAAGAGATACATCCTTAATTGAGAAGTGGATGGAAAGAAACCACCAACACAAGCGACAAACTAAGCCTTTAGGATAATCACTAGCTTTCTTACCCAAAAGCTTTTAAGAGAATTATAGAGTGTTCAGGAAGAGTTTCTAAGTGTTAATGAATAAGATAATAGGGTGAAATAATCTACCAAGTGCCCTATATTTTGTGGTACCGGATTAGGATAAGTGGTGAAATATCCAAATTGCCCTTACTTAAACCCCTTGAAATTCTCATCACAGGGGTACGATTGACCTTCATGAGTCATATCCTCCGATACGAGTGGTAACCACTACTCGTATCCCAAACCTTAACCCTTGTACCAAACACTATACAGTATACGACTCATTCTTCACAAGTCGTATTGACAGCATACGATCCGTAACCTCCACCTGTATCCCTGGCAAAATAGAATCATATAAGGTTTGAACACTATTTCCTATACGAGTCGATGGTAAGACTCGTACCTTGACTTACGGCTCTAGGTGAGCCATTCGTACTCAGATCCAACCAAATTAACCCAGTTTTAGATTAAGTTAAGGATCCAAATGATCTGTACCCACTGATACAACACGTACCCTCAAGTCGTATCCATTCTAATAACCAAGGTCCATCCCACCAACCAACACTGGTTAACATACAACTGTCCTATACGAATCATACCCGAATGTACAACTTATTTCCCCTATATGTATCCCGTCCAGAGACCACAAATCGAGGTAATTTTCTGAGGTCCAGAAAATAGGGTGTTTCAGTCTCCTCCACTAGAAACATTCATCACCGAATGATGGAGCAGGTAGCACAAACACTACTTACAACCCTTAGATGTCTCTACTCTTACCTAAAATAAAGATGTAAGGAAATCAAGTAGAGTCATTTGCATTATCAAATTATGCAACAAGGAAACATACCTTCAGCATGAATATCCAAAGTAGAAAACAAATGTGAATACTTGGAATTCATGTCCTCCTCCACTTCCCACGTAGCTTTTTCCACCTTATGGTTCCGCCATAGAACATTAACCAAAGCCATATCCCTGGTCTGTAACTGATGAACCTGCCAATCCAATATCTTCATCAGAACCTCTTCATAAGACAGAGAGTCTGTGATACCTAAACCACCCAAAGAAGTGAACAAATAAGGATCACCAAGACATTTTCTCAACATAGAAACTTGAAATACTATATAAATAGAGTTCAAAATAGAAGGAGACTCTAATTCATAAGCCACATTACCAACCCTCCATAAAATATCATACGGTACAACATATAGGGGACTGAGCTTCCCCTTTTTTCCCAAACCACATTACTTCTTTCATGAGAGATACTTGATAAACACCTTGGCCCAACCTCAAACTCCAAGTCTCAATGCCTAAAACCTGCATTGGAGTTTTGGCAACTTTGGGCAACCTTAAGCCTATCCCAAATCACCTTTAAATTTTCCATATCCTGATAGACAAATTCGGACTGAACATATCTGCCTCACCCACCTCAAACCAACTAATAGATAATCTACACCTCCTACCATACAAACCCTTGAAAGGGACCATACCAATTCTAGAATAATAGCTATTATTGTACGCAAACTCTACAAGAGGTAGATGCTCAACCCATTCTGACCGGGACTAGAGATAACCTCAGTTACCCAACCCAACCTACATCTGCTGCCCTAAGTTGGCTGAATTTTAAGCATATAACAAGATATCACTATTTTTCATATCAAGATTCTAGGATAGGATCACCACCATAACCAACTCAACCGAGTCCAACCATACCATACCAACCGTCCAAACAAACAAGGCCAATTACAAAAACAAGGGCCATAAACTAGGACATTACCAAATAATTTTCAAACATAATGTAATTTAATCCCAAATGAAATAGGATGGAACAACTAACAATACAGTCCAAGGGTGTAAGTCCAAACACCAATACCAATTCCAAAGCAACCACCAATACCGATCCCGCCCATTCTAACCTATAAAAGTACCACAAAGTCTCTAACATAAAGAGTAACAAAATCTGGTTGGAACATGCCCCCAACCTAGCCAAAACCAATATCTAAAATAAAATCAATGTATCTAAAAATATCCATGACATAAAATTGAGCCTTTTGGAAAGATGGAAGCCTACCATTTCAATCCAAACGGCTGTCCCAAGTCAATCACTTTATAGGATGAGAAGAACGACCAGTTCTTGCATAATGTGGGTATACAGGCGCCACTAGATGGGTTAGTGAGTGACTGCTAGCATGATCTCAAAATAAGGATAAAATAATACCATTTATAAAACCAAGTAAATCATCCATACTTCACACAACTATACATATAGATATATATAACCATTTTGGGAAAGGGAACCGTGTTTAGCATGCATTAAATCCCATTACCTGGGTTTTGTAGCTTTGTCGTCCTAAACTACCCACTGGCTATATGGATTCAGCTCCCCCAACTAAAAGGGCCCCAGTGAGTGTATCCACATGACTAGAGAAGTATCCAATTGGGATCACTAGTACATCCCCCCAAAAAAAGTGTGACACACGCACAGGTTCACCAAGACCAAACCTCATATCGGCCAATATGAGTTTCCAGTTTAGGTCTCCCCGGCACCTCCACCTTACACGGCTTAGCTATATTTTCCTATTTAATGCCCATTAAAACCATTTTCAAAATAACCAAACCATTTTTGATTATTAACCAAGGCCATTGGTATCATCATACCAACCCTTACTTACAAGTATCATCCATAGCCAACTATTTATAGGCTTAAGGGGACTTTCAAGTTCCCTTTTCACTATCATATTAAACCTCTTGGGGGATTCCATGTATCCCACAAGCATAACCATTTAGCCATTTACCATTTCAAACCATTTAAACTATGCATAATTCCTTTACCAAGTTTCAAAATAAGAAAAAGTTCCATTAAAAGTAAATAATGTGATGAACATATCTTTATAAGCATTTTGTCAAACACAATCGGGGTATTATATAACCAAAATCAATTTATATTACAATAAAACCATTCCAAGACAATCCAATTTTCCAAAACAACCATTGATACTTTTGAAAGCATAATTAAACCATGGAAAACTATAACCAATCGTTTATAACAACAACCCCAATTAATAATTGAAAACCAAAATCATACAATTATAAAACCATGAAAATATCATGTAAAACCATGAATTTAGTTATAATTAACAATGAGTTAAGTAGATGAAATGAAACCACCAACACAAGCCACAAACTATGCCTTTAGGATGAAACCTTAACTTTCTTTCCCAAAAGCTTTTGATAGAATTATTAGAGTGTTTAGGAAGAGTTTCTAAGTGTTAATGAATTATTTAATAAGGTAAAATAACCTTACAAGTTCCATATATGTTGTGGGACTTGATTAGGATAAGTGGAGAAATGTCTAAATTGCCTTCACTTATACCCCTTGAAATTCCCGTTATAGGGGTACGACTGACCCTCACGAGTTGTATCCTCTGATATGAGTGGTACCCACTACTCGTATCCCAACCCTAAACTTATAGACCCAACACTGTCTAGTATATGACTCATCTTTTCCAAGTCATATTAACAGCACACGATCCGTAACCTCAATCCATATCCCTAGCAAAATAGAATCACATAAGGTTTGAATATTGTTTCCTATATGAGTCCATGGTACGACTCTTACCCTTCTTATGGCTCCAGGTGAGCCGATCGTACTCAAATCCAATCCAAGTAACTAAGTTTTATATTAAGTTAAGGAACCAAATGATTCTTGCCCATAGATACGACTCATACCCCTAAGTAGTATCCTGTCCAGTAACCATGGTCTATCCCACCAACCAACATTGGTCAGCATATGACTGACCCATATGGACCATACTCGAATGTACGTCTTATTTCCCCCATTCTTATCCAATCCAGAGACCAAAAATCAAGGAAATTGTTTAAGGTTTAGAAACTAGGGTGTTTCAGTCTCCCCCACTAGGAACATTGGTCCCCAGATGAAAGAGTAGGTAGCACAAACACTACTTGCACCTCTTGGATGTCTCTACTCCTACCTTAAACAAAGATAAAAGGAAATCAAGTAGAGTAATTCGCATTACAAATTATGCATCAAAGAAACATACCTTCCGCTAAAATATCCAAAGCCAAAAACAAATGTAGATACTTGGACTTCATGTCCTCCTCCGTTTCCCATGTAGCTTTTTCCACCTTATGGTTACACCATAGAACCTTAACCAAAGCCACAACCTTGGTCCATAACCGACGAACCTGCTGATCCAATATCTCACCGAAATAGCTTCATAATACAGACAGTCTGTCATACCCAAACAACCCAAAGAAGCAACTGAAGAAGAATCACCAAGACACTTTCTAAATATGGAATCATGAAATATCGAATGAATAGAGTTCAAACTATAAGGCAACTGCAATTCGTAAGCAACATTACCAACCCTCTATAAAAACTTATACGGTCCAACATACCGGGGACTGAGTTTAACTTTTTTGCCAAACCACATTACTGATTTCATGGGAGATAGTTGAGGAACACCTTATCCCAACCTCAAACTCTAATTCGCGATGCCTAACATCCACATAGGACTTTTGGCAACTTTGGGTAGCCTTCATCCTATCCCAAATCACCTTTACCTTTTCCATAGCCTGATAGACCAAATTTGGGCCGAACATATCCGCCTCACCCAACTCAAACTAACTAATAGGAGATCTATACTTCCTATCATACAATGCCTTAAAAGGGACCATACCAATACTAGAATGATAGCTATTAATGTAAGAAAACTCTACATGAGGTAGATGTTCAACCCAGTTTCCACCATAATTATTCACACAAGCACGAAATATGTTTTCCAAAGTCTGAATAGTCCTTTCCACTTGCCTATCTATCTACGGGAGGAAAGTAGTACTCAAAATCACCTTAGTACCCAACCCTTCTAAAAGACTGCCAGAAGTGACACAAAAAATGTGTACCACAATTAGAGATAATCAAAACAGGTACCCCATGTATCTTCACAATCTGATGATGATACAACTTCGCATAATCCTCCGCCAAAAAGTTAGTATGTACCGATAAGAAATAAGCGGACTTTGTCATCCTATCCACAATGACCCAATCGAATCTTATTGATTCTGAGATCGAGGAATATTGGTAATAAAATCAATATTAACCACCTCTCATTTCTATTCGAGCAACACAATCTCTTCATACAATCCACATGGTCTTATGTGCTAAACCTTAACTTGTTAACATGCCATGCATTTGGCCACAAAATCAACCACATCCCTTTTCATACCATTCCACCAATATCCTTCCTTAAGTTTATGGTACATCTTTGTAGAGCCAGGATGAACAACATAGATCAATTTATATTACTCAACCAAAATCCTTTGCTGCAATCCATCAACATTGGGAACACACAACCTCCCTTGGTACCGTAAAGTATCATCGTCACTGATCTCAAACACCATTACACTTTTCTCCCCTATTGCGCTCTTGATTCTCATGAAAATAGGATCTATCACTTTCTTCTCTTTAACTTCTACCCCAAGAGATGACTGAACCACTTCCTGAACTATTACACCACCATTCTTAGATTCTAAGAGACGAACTCCAAGATTTGCCAAATAATGAATATCCTTCACCAATTCACATTTTTTCTTTTCTACATGGGCCAAAATCCCCATGGACAACCTTATAAGAACATCAACAACCATATTAGCTTTACCTGGGTTATAGTGAAGGCTCATACCATAATCATTGAGAAATGCCAACCATCTTCTCTGCCTGAGATTTAGCTCCTTCTGAGTGAACATATATTGTAGACTCTTACAATCAGAAAATATATCCATGTGTACACCATACAAATAATGCCACCATATTTTCAATCATCTTCCGATTTTGCCTCAAGACCTACCCGAGATGCATCATGGTAAAAAACAAATCCATCATTGCCTTTCGACAAAACCAAAATAGGAGTGGAAGTAAGCTTATCCTTAAGCTACTTAAAACTACCCTCACAAGCATCCGACGAAGAAAACTTTACCTTCTTCTGAGTAAACTTAGTCAACAGAGCAGCTATTGAAGAAAATCCTTCCACGAGCCTGATAACGCTCAAACTACAGCTCTCGTAAGAGTGTAAGCGGTCGTTGTCAAATATAGAACCCAACTGGGTTGGGTGTCAAATCCCATAGGGAATACTTGGTCACTAAGTAAGCAACGATTATTAGACTTTTGATGAAAGTTCTGCGAATAAAAGGGGGGATTTTGTGTGTGCAAATGATGTAAACAAAATAGTAGAGTAAAAACGGAAAATAGAAGAGTAAAACGGAGTACTTGGTAGGTTTTAATCAATGATAATTGAGAGTTAGGGTTATGTCCACCTTATGAGTTATACGTATCTATTGACTATGAGTTATGCAGAATTCAGACATGCATGCGCTTATAGAGAATCGTATTCTATGGTAAATCCAGGCGTCTTTCCACCATCAAGGATTATTTCACTTTAACTCTTTTGATCTTAAAGCGTATCTACTGGTATAGATTCTCCAAGAGGTTAATCCAGTTATGGCACTAACTTTTTAACAGGGGTTGGTGCCCTATTACCTTGACATTATCTCTTTTCCAGACATGTAACCTTTTTTTTGAACAAGTTAATGCTATACTGGCGTATTCTATATGTTTGCAACCACAAGAATTTAGATTAAGATGAAGAGAATAATGATATAAGAAGCATACGTGTCAAGAATTCACAAACTCATAGCAATAGATAGTGTCTCATAAGGCTTCCATAACCCCAACAGAGAAATTTAGCTACTCATGAGTGCAGCGGAAATCACAATAGACATTATTATCATACCAAAATAAGAGTCTAACGTGAAGTATGCACTGGAAGCGCTTGTGGAGTGAATTCCTTGCAAGTAGCGTTTCTCTTGTTGTGACAATTTGGAAGTCGATGAAGAGAAAGAAATAAGAATTAATTGAAAGAGAATGAATTGAAAGTGTTGAATGAATAATAAAAAGTAATTGATTGAAGAAGTATGAAGTATGAAAAACTTCAGCAAAATAGGGTATTTATAATACCCATATCCTATTCCTACTAGGCTCCTGCGTACTTATCCTAATCCTAATAAGTTACTCCATCATTATCCTAATCCTACTAAGTTACTGCTGATCCCCAAAGTCTTTGGAAATGCTGTTTTTCCCCGGGATAGGTTTTCCATGCGTCACTTTTAGTCCCTAGGCGTCCAAGCTCTGCTTTTCTTCTTTCGTGAAGCTTCCTTTGGCGTCAAGTTATCCATAAAATGCTGAAATCTTCATCATTTATACCTGAAAAACTTGCTAATCACGTTTGTTAGCTCACTTACAGGAAAGAGGACTAAAAGTGCAGGAATTATGTATTTTGTCCTCAAAACTTAGCTAAAATATGGGTAGATTATAGCACTTTAGGCGTGTAAATACGCCTATCATCAGAGCCGCCTATAATACCCAGTCAAAACCAAGAATCTCCGAATGTCGGATGGAGTTTTGGGTCTAGGCCACCTCTTCACTACTGCCAACTTTTGAGGATCCATTATAATCCCCTCGCTAGAAATAATATGACCGTTATAAGTCACAGCATTCAACCAAAAGTCACACTTAGAGAACTTGGCATACAACTATTGTTCCTTCAAGGTCAAAAACACCACACAAAGGTGATTAGCATGATCCACCTCACTATTAGAATAAACTAGGATGTCATCAATAAACACAATAATGAAGAGACTCAAATACTACATAAAAACCCTGTTCATCAGACCCACAAATATCATTGGAGCATTAGTCAACCCAAATTATATCACCAAAACTCATAGTTCCCATACCGAGTACGAAAAGCCATCTTAGGGATATTCCTCTCCCTAATCTTTAGCTGATGATGCCCGAACCGAAGATCTATCTTAGAAAAGAACATGGGTCCTTGCATTTGGTCAAACAAATCATCAATCCTTGGAAGAGGACACTTGTTCTTGACCATCACCTTATTCAACTGCCGATGGTCAATGCACATCAGAAAGGAACCATCCTTCTTGTGGAGGAATAACACCGGTGCACCCTACGAAGACACGCTAGGACGAATAAACCCTTTATCCAGAAGATCTTTGAGTTGCTCCTTAAGCTCCCTCAACTCAGCCAAAACCATTCTATATGGAGGAATAGGTATTGGACGAGTGTCTAAAATTAAGTCAATACCAAATGATATTTCCCTATTTGGAGGAACACTGGGAAGATCATATAGAAAGACCTCAAGAAACTCAATCACTACCAAAACATAATGAAAAAGGACCTTCCGAGTAAGAATATTTAACATGAATCAAGTGATAAAGACATCCTTTAAAGATTAACGTCCTATCTCTCAGATAATAAATAAACCTTCCCCTAGGAGCAAGAGAACCACCTTCCTACTCAATAACTGATTCACTAGGAAACCTAAAGATGACCTTATGGGTTCGATAAGCAACATTCGCATAATAAGATTGCAACCAATCCATACCCAGAATAACATTGAAATTGTCCATGTCCAATTCAAATAGATCCATGAAGGTCTGCTTACTACCAACAGCTAGCACACACCTCCTATAGACAATCTTAGCAATAATCGAGTCGCCTGTCGGGGTAGAAACAAAAATAGATCCAAAATAACCTCGAGATCAAAAGCAATACATAAAGCCATATATGGGCTCACATAGTAAAGAGCAAAATCCAGATCAAGTAGGTAATATATGTCACGAAAGAAGAGTTGTAACATACCAGTAATGACATTAGGTGATGCCTCAGATTCCTATCGGGATGCTAAAGCATAAAACCTATTCCAACCAACACTATAACCAGGAAATGTAACTGAAGTATATGTGGTACCACAAGGTGCAGGAGCAGAAGATAAAGCCATCAGAATCTTAATTTCTCCCATACTAACCTTATTAATTTGACAATCTATGAGCCAATGGCCTTCTTGGTCACACCTGAAATACTTGTCCCTTCCTTCCTCACATTAATCTCGATGAGGACGACCGTAGACCTGAAAAGGAGGGCATGAAGAAATGGACTAACCTCCACTTATTGGAGATTGGGCACCTTGTGCTCGAAAATTATCACCACCCTAACGTCTATCATCTGACCGGTTTCTCTAAGGAGCACTAATAGTATAGAAGAAACTAGAACTCCCCTACTTCTTCTTTAGCCATTTACCTCCATCCCAACCATCTCACGATTGAGCATCTCCCTGGTCAGGAAACCTGTTACCTTGCCTATCTTCGAACTCTACCTACCTCCTCTTTTCATCCTCTACTTAGTGCATATGAATAATCAACCTAGAAATATCCATCTCTTTAATCAATAACGCAGTCTTGATCACCAAGACCAAATCTTGATTCAACCTAGAAGAAAACTTCCTCATTCTTATCCTCATATCAGCTACCAAATCAGGAGCATACCTTGGAACCTGATGAGACTTCAAGGTAATATCCTTAACAGAAATTCTCCCCTACTTAAGATTCATAAACTCCTCTATCTTTGCTTTTCTCAACTTTTGAGGAAAGAAATTATCTAATAAGGAAATTTAAAAGGCCTCCCATAAAGACATCTCCTCAACATCTCCTTTTACCTTATCCTATTCCTCATACCATTGGTATGAACCATCTTTGAGTTGATAAATTTAAAAATTCACACCTTCCATATTAGAAGCCTGTATCACTTAAAATATCTTTTCCATTTCGTCCAACAAAATCGGAGGATACTCCTCTACCTCTACATCAGTAAAAGAAGAAGGATTCTATTTCATAAACTAATCAAACCTTGTGGACTCAGCAGAAAACCTACTAAAAGTATCCTTCTCGGCCTGAGCAGTAACCAATGTAACACTAGCATGAATATACCAATGAAATTCTGCATTAGTCACCTCACCTTGAGGAGAAATAGTAGCAACCAAAGGAACTCTAGAACTATCGGAGACAGGACCATGAGATCAAAGATGAAGCCTAGACATAAAATGTACCCCATAAATGTTGTCCTTAGATGGGACTAAAGAGTTTTCTTGTGTTCCAGATCTACGAGGCAAGATTTTAAAAGTAAGAAACCAAGGATTAGAGAAGGACCTTAGACTTTAAATCTCGAAAATAGAATACAGAGAAAGTGAAACATTCCTAAATGTTTTATAGCCTCTCTCTTATGAGTGTGGCATGCTACACACCTCTAAAAGAGACTCTACCAGAAATGGCTTTATGGACTCCCAATTAACCATTAACCTAGACTCTAATAACAACTTGACATGACTCGGCCCCCGAACCATATCGTGATGGGCATCTCAAGTCTCACCATGACCGGAGATAACCCCCATTACCCAACCCAACCAATAGCCGCATGCCCTGAATTGGCTAAATTTCTAACATATAACAAGATAGTATTATTGTTCATATCAAGACTCTAGGATAGGATCATATTCGTGACTGACCCAACTGAGTACAACCGTCCCATACCAACCATCCGGAAAAACAAAGCCAATTACCAAAACAAAGGCCATAAACTAGGACATTACCAAATAATTTTCAAACATAATGTAATTTAATCCCAAAATAAAATAGGATAGAACAACCAACAATACCGTCCAAGGGTGTAAGCCCTAATACTATTACCAATGACAACGCAAACACCAATATCGATCCCACCCATTCCAACCAAAAAAAGTACAACAAAGCCTCAATCCAAAAGAGTAACAAAATTGGGCTGGGACATGCCCCCAACCATAGGCAAAACCAATATCCAAAAAAAATCAAAGTGTTTAAAAATATCCATGACATAAAATGGAGCCATCCGAATAGATGGAAGCTCACCAATCCTAAGTCAATCACTATGTAGAAGTAGAAGAATGGTCGGTTCCGACATAGCATGGGTATACAGCCACCAGTAGGCGGGTTAGCGAGTGACCTCTAGAAGGATCTTGGGATAAGGATAAAATAATGCCATTTGAAAAACCAAGTAAATTATCCATAATGCATACAAACATACATATATATATATATAACCATACCGAAAAAAGGAACTGTGTTTAGCATGCATTTAAAACCATTACCTAGGCTACATAGTTTGCCATCTTAAACCACTCATGGGCTATATAGGTTCAGCTCTCCTAGCTAAAAGGGCCCCATATATGTAGCTGCATGGCCAGAGATGTATCCCATTGGGATAACTAATACATCCCCAAAAATAAAGTGTGACATATGTACACGGTCACCAAGACCAAACCTCATATTGACAAATATGAGTTTCCAGTTCCGGTCCCCCAATACCTCTACCTTCCATGATTTAGCTACACCTTTCCCTTTAATACCTAATTAAAACCTTTTTCTAAATAACCAAACCATTATCCTATTATTAACAAGGTCATTTATAGTTTTAAGGGGACTTTCAAGTGCCCTTTCCATTATTATATTAAACCTCTTGGGGGATTTCATGTATCCCGCAAGTATAACTATTTAGCCATTTACCATTCCAAACCATTTAAACTATGCATAATTCCTTTACCAGGTTTCAAAATAAGCAAGAGCTCTATTAAGAGGAAATAATGCAATGAACATATCTTTATAAGCATTTTGGCAAACACATTGGGGGTATAATATAACCAAGACTAATTCCAATTACTATAAAATTATTCCCATGCAATCCAGTTATCCAAAACCACCATTGATTCATATGAAAGCATAACTAAACCATGTAAAATAATAACCACTTGATTATAACCAAAACCCCTAATTCATAATTGAAAACCAAAATAATACAATCATAAAACCATGAAACATCATGTAAAAACTAGTCTTTAGTTAGAATTAACAATGAGGGAAGTGATACATGCCTTAATTGAGAAGTAAATGGAAAGAAACCACCAACACAAGCCACAAACTAAGCCTTTAGGATGATACCCCAGCTTTCTTACCCAAAAGCTTTTGAGAGAATTATAGAGTGTTCAGGAAGAGTTTTGATGTGTTAATGAATAAGATATTAGGGTAAAATAACCTCTCAAGTTCCCTATATTTTGTGGGACCTGATTAGGATAAGTGGGTAAATGTCCATATTGCCCTCACTTAAACTCCTTGAAATTCCCATCACAGAGATACGACTGACCCTCCCAAGTCATATCCTCTGATACAAGTGGTATCCACTACTCGTATCCCAAACCTAAACCCTTGGACCCAACACTGTAAAGTATATGACTCATTCTTCCCAAGTTGTATTGACAGCATACGATCCGTAACCTTGACCCGTATTCCTAGCAAAATAGAATCACATAAGGTTTGAATACTATTTGCTATACAAGTCGATGGTATGACTCGTACCCTGACTTAAGGCTCTAGGTGAGCCATTCATACTCAGGTCTGACCAAAGTAACCCAGTTTTAGATTAAATTAAGGAACCAAACGATTTATACCCACAAATAAAACTAGTATCCCAAAGTCATATCCATTGCAGTAACCAAGGTCCATCACACCAACCAACACAGGTCAACATACGAATGACCTATACGAAGCGTACCTGAGTGTATGCCTCATTTCCCCCATTCGTATCCCATCCATAGATACAAAATTAAGGAAATTTTCTAAGGTCCAGAAACTAGGGTATTTCAGTTTCCCCACTAGGAACATTCATCCTCGAATGACGGAGTAGGTAGCACAAACACTACTTAGACCCCTTAGATTTCTCTACTCTTACCTTAAAAAAAGATGTAAGGAAATCAAGTACAGTCATTTGCATTATCAAATTATGCATCAAGGAAACATACCTTCAGGACGAATATCAAAAGTCGAAAACAAATGTGAATACTTGGACTTTATGTCCTTCTCTGCTTCCCATGTAGCTTCTTCCACCATATGGTTCCACAATAGAACCTTAACCAAAGCCACATCCTTGGTTCATAACCAATGAACCTTCCAATCCAATATCTCCATCAGAACCTCTTTATAAGATAGAGAGTCTGTGATACCTAAACCACCCAAAAAAGGATTACCAAGACACTGTATCAACATAGAAACATGAAATACCAGATGAATGGAGTTAAAACTAAAAGGTGACTCTGATTTGTAAGCCACATTACTACTCTCTGCAGTATCTCATACGTGCAATATAACGGGGACTGAGCTTTCCCTTTTTGCAAGATCACATTACTCCTTTTATGAGATATACTTGATAAACACCGTGTTCTAACCTCAAACTCCAAGTCTCGATGCTTAATATCTACATAGGAGTTTTGGCGACTTTGGGCAGCCTTAAGCTTATCCCAAATCACCTTTAAATTTTCTAAATCCTGATAGACCAAATCTGGACTGAACATATCCTCCTCACCCAACTCAAACCGACCAATAGAAGATCTACACCTCCTACTATACAATGCCTTAAAAGGGACCATAGCATTACTAGAATAATAGATATTATTGTAAGCAAACTCTACAAAAGGTAGATGGTCAACCCAGTTGTCACCAAAATTATTCACACAAGCACAAAGTATGTCTTCCAAAGTCTGAATAATCCTTTCCGCTTGCCCATTCGTCTGTGGGTGGAAAGCAGTACTCAAACTCACCTAAGTACCCAAACCCTTCTAAAAAGACCGCTATAAATGAGATAAAAATTGTGTACCACGATCAGAGCTAATCAAAATAGGTACCCCATGAAGCTTCACAATCTCATCAAGATACAACTTCACATAAACCTCCACCAAAGGGTTAGTCCATACGGTCAAGAAATGAGCGGCTTTTTTCATCCAATCCA
The DNA here is from genome assembly GCA_030864225.1 of Capsicum baccatum var. pendulum. Lineage (NCBI taxonomy): Eukaryota > Viridiplantae > Streptophyta > Magnoliopsida > Solanales > Solanaceae > Capsicum > Capsicum baccatum. The sequence continues at coordinate 235,709,688 of CM061552.1, forward strand.
CGATGACCCATATCGAATCGTATTGATTCTAAGACCGAGGAAGGCCGGTAGCAAAATCCATTTTTACCACCTCCCATTTCTATTTTGGCAACTCAATCTCTTGATACAATCCTTCAGGTCTGATGTGCTCAACCTTAACTTGTTGACATACTATGAATTTAGCCACTAAATCGGCCACATCCCTTTTCATATCATTCCATCAATATACTTTCTTAAGATCATGGTACATCTTTGTAGAACCAGGATGAACAATATAGTGCAATTCATGCATCTCAGCCACAATCCCTTACCGCAATCCATCGACATTAGGAACACACAACCTCTCTTAGTACCGTAAATTACCATCACCACTGATCTCAAGCACATTACCCTTTGTTCTCTGACTACGATCTTGATTCTTATTAAAATAAGATCTATCACTTGTTTCTCTTTAACTTCTACCCTAAGAGACGATCGAACAACTTCTTAAACCATTGTACCTCCAAACATAGAGTCTAAGAGACGAACTCTAAGATTATCCTAACAATGATATCCTTCAGCAATTCCCATTTTTCCTTTTCCATATAGGCCAAACTCCCCTTGAAAAAACTGTAAGAGCATTAGTAACTATATTAGCTTTACCTGGGTGATAGTAAATTCTCATATCATAATCTTTGAGAAGTATCAACCATCTGCTCTACTTGAGATTTGGCTCCTTCTAAGTGAATGCATATTGTAGAATCTTATAATCAAGAAAGATTCCATGTTCACACCATACAAATAATGCCACCATATTTTCAATGAAAAAACCACCGCCAACAACTCCAAATCATGAGTAGGAAATTTTTTCCCATAAACCTTCAACTATCTGGAAGTATAAGCAATCACCTTCCCATGCCGCATCAAACAACACCCAAGACCTACTCGAGATACATCACAGTAAACCAAAAATCCACCATTGTCTTATGGCAAAGACAAAATAGGAGTGGAAGTAAGCTTATCCTTAAGCTTCTCAAAACTACCTTCACAAGCATCCAACCTAGAAAACTTCACCTTCTTCTGAGTTACCTTAGTAAATAGAGCAGTTATACAAGAAAATCCCTCCATGAAACACTTATAATACCCAGCTAAACCCAAGAAGCTTCGAATATCTAATAGAGTTATGGGTCTAACCCACCTCTTCACCACCACAAACTTTTGAAGATCCACCATAATCCCCTCACTGGAAATAATATGACCGACATAAGTCATAGCGTTAAAAAAAAATCATACTTATAAAATTTGGCATATAACTATTGTTCCTTCAAGGTCTGTAACATCACACAGAGGTGATTAGCAAGATCCACCTTATTCTTAAAATAAACTAGGATATCATCAATAAACACAATAAAGAAGAGATCCAAATACTACCTGAACACCTTGTTCATTAGATCTATAAATATCGTCGGAGCATTAGTCAACCCAAATGTCATCACCAAAAAATCATAGTGCCTATACCAATTATGAAAAGCTATCTTAGGGATATTCTCCTCCCTAATCTTTCACTGATAATACCCGGACCAAAGATCTATCTTAGAAAAAAAACTTGGATCCTTGCAATTGGATAAAAAATCATCAACCCTTGGAAGAGGATATTGTTCTTGACCATCACCTTATTCAACTGTTGATAGTCAATGCACATCCGAAGGGAACCATCTTTCTTACACACGAACAACACTATGTACCATACGGAGACACGGTAGATGAATAAACCCCTTATGGAAAAGATCTTTGAGTTTCTCTTTGAGTTTCCTCAACTCAAATGGAGCTGCTCTATCTGAAGAAATAGATATTGGATGAGAGTCCAAAATCAAGTCAATGCCAAAATCTACTTCCCTATCTGGAGGAACACCGGGAAGATCATCCAGAAAGACCTCAGGAAACTCACTTACTATTGAAACCAAATGAAAAAAGGACCTTCTGAGTTAGAATATTTAACCCCGAATAAGTGATAAAGACAACCATTAGAGATTAACCTCTGATCTCTAAACTAAGAAATAAACCTTACCCTAGGATAACGAGAAACACCCTCCCACTTAATTGCTGGTTCACCAATAAATCTAAAGATGACCTTACGAGTCCAATAATCCACATTCGCATAACAAGAATGCAACCAATCCATACCCAGAATAACATTGAAATCTGTCATAACTAATACAAACTGATCCACCAAGGTATGCTTACTACTAATAGCTTCCATATACACCCTATAGACTCTCTTATTAATAACCGAGTCACCTGCCCATGTAGAAATAAAAAAGGACCTGAAACAACCTCAAGATCAAAAGCAATACATATAGCCATATAAGGGGTCACATAGGAAAGAGTTGACTTTGGATCAAGAAGACAATACACATCATGGTAAAAGAGTTGTAATGTACCATTAACGACATCAGGTGATATGATATTGGGTGTATTTATGCATTCTAGCATCACTATTCTAGCCTTTTTAGTCTTATTTTGAGGATGATTCTAAGATATAATGGTTAATAATGAGATAAATATGTTAAAATATGTGTTAAGATTGATTTTAAAATATGTTTGTACCTAAAATATTCATTTAGAGTTCAACCCAGAAAACTAGAGTTACTAGCTTGAGCTAGGTATTTGTCTCGTCGTCGTGTTGGGTTCTAATGTGTGTAATGAGTTACTAAGGTTGTTATTATGTATTTATATGTGAAACAAATTTTTTAAAATGATCAAGGGTCAATTGTATCAAGCCAAGGGTCAAAACAATGAGTTAAAGATCAAAGTGAAATTAGCCTATGCTTAGCTCATGTTTCTAGTTCTATGTGTTGGATTTTGTGTTGTTTTGAGCTTGAAATTGTTTTTAATGTTATATAATACTTTTTAAATTGATTATGATGATATATTAAGGATATAAAAGCTTCAAATCAAGTTGGAACAACTCAAAAAGGCTCGAAATGGCTCAACGAAGTCACAATACGCAGATTGACGTACTTTTAGACCCCTGGAATATCTAGGGAGCGTGTGGCTTATAGGAGTTGCCAATTGACTTTTTAAAAAAATGAATGGAATTATAGCAGGCCCAAATTTTCAACCATGTGGTATGTGTATTTCCTGAAGTCGATTAGTCTATGACGCGAGGTGATTTCGGTGCCCCCTTTGCCTTAGAAAAATTTCTAAGAACAAATTCCAGCGTGGTAGCAAGATATTGAGGTGCCACCCTACCTTGTACAAGGCTCAATAACTGAAGGTTTTCTTGTCCAACATGGAAAGGGATTTCTCCTATACTATAAATACATGTTTGATACTTTTGGACAACTTTAGGACATCTTAGAGAATTGGAGGATACCATAACTTATTTTTAGGTTTTATCATTCTTCAATTTACTTTCTTTATGGTTTGTATCATCTATCTAAGGGATTGGATGATGAATATTTCCATTAAAGGATAAAAATACTTTTCCGTGGTTAAGACCAAGATCATGACTACTTTTGTTTTGAATTAATTTCATTTAATTGCTTATCATTATGGTTGTTTGTTTATTCTTGATTTAACAATTTTGAGGATTGATCACCCTTAGAATACATTAATTATCTACATTTTGATCTCGGTAGAGAGAATAGGGAGATAGAATATGGGAATAAACAAAGTATGGTTCTTACTTCTTTATAAAATAAGGAATTCGAATTAGCATCTAGGATAGGGATGTACTTAGAAGCCTTACTTGATTCACGCGTAGGATGATAGCTTTAAAACACTTCATTGGATTATTGCATCCCTGCTCAACGATGTAGTTGTAATATCCAAATTGGGTAAAAGGTTAGAGGTCGGGAGACCATAATCATGCAATTAACCCTACAAATCAACAACCAAGATAAGTGATTTAACGAATGATGTTCAATAACGTAGTAGGATTGTTCGTAAGCCTTAACCCTGGGCTTCTATCCATAGATTGTCCTAAGTCATTATTTTTCCGCATTAGATTAGTTTATTTTTAGTTTAGATTCTAAAACTCTATTTTCTACTTTCCTCAATCGGTTAAACTAGAATAAGATAGGTGGTGAACGCACGTCCCTGAGAGATCGATACTTGGGATTTCTTGAAGCCACTTTACTACTTGATAAGACCACATACACTTGCGTGTGCACTTGGGCGTTGTCATGATGCCTCAAATTTTTTTAGTACACCAAATTATACCACATGTTCCAACCAATGCTGGAACTAAGAGCAGTAACAGAAGCTTATACGGTACCACCGGGTGCCAAGTAGAAAATAAAGCCACTGGAATCTTATTTTCTCCCATAGCAATCTTGCTAATCAGATAATCTCTAAGTCGATGTCCTACCTGGCTACACCTGAAACACTTGTCCTTTCCTTCCTCACAATAACCCCAATGAGGATGATCGTAGAACTGACACAGAGGGCATGAAGAAATAGACTGACCTCCAATTGCTTAGGGTTGGGCACCCTATGGCCATAAATTATCACCACCCTGACATCTATCACCCAACTACTTCTGGTAAGAAGCACTAGTACTAGAGAAGTAACCAAAACTAACCCACTTCTTCTTTTGCCATTTACCTCTATCCTGACCACTTCATGACTGAGCACCTCCATGGTAAGAAAACCTTCTCCTCTTACCTTTCCTATCTCCGAACTCTACCTGCCTCCTCTTTTAATCCTCCATTTGCTGCATATGAACAATCAACCTTTAAGTGTCCATATCTTTAATCAAAAAAGCAGTCCTGATCTCCAAGACCAAATATTGATTCAACCTAGAAGAAAAGTTTCTCATTCTCATCCTTATATAAGGTACCAAATCAGGTGCATACTTTGACAACTGATGAAACTTTAAGTCATATTCCTTGACAAACATTCTCCCTTGCTTCAGATTCATAAACTCCTCCAACTTTGTTTCCTCAACTCTAGAAGAAAGAAATGATCCAAGAAGGTATTAGAAAAGGTCTCCAATAATGACATCTTCTCAACACATCCCTTTACCTCATCTCATTTCTCATAACACTGGTATGCAATATCTTTAAGATGATAAGCTAAAAAGTTCACACCTTCCATATTAGTAGCCTACATCACCCGAAATATCTTTTCCATCTCGTCCATGAAAGCCCAAGGATCCTCCTCCACCTTTACACCAATAAAAGAATGAGTATTCAATTTCATAAACTGACCAAACATTGTGGCCTCAGTAGACAACCTATCAAAAGTATCTTTCTCGGCCTGAGCAGTAACTAATGTAGTAATAGCATGAATAAACCAACAAAATTATGCATTAGTTACCCGCCTCACCTTAAGGAGAACTAGTAGCAATTGGAGGAACTCCAGAACTATTGGGGACAGGACCATGAGATCGAAAATAAACTCTAGACATAGGACGTACCCCGTCAACGTTGCCCATAAATGGGACTGAAGAGTTTTCTATGTTCTAGATCTATGAAACATGATCTAAAAAGTGAAAAATCAAGGATTAGAGAAGGACCTTACACCTTGCAACTTGAAAATAGAATAACAAGAAAGTGAAACATTGCTAAATGCCTTGTAGTTTCTCTCTTATGAGTGTGGCAAACTACATATTCCTAAAAGAGACTCTACCAGACATGGCTTTGAGGACAACCAATTGACCATGAACCTAGGGTCTGATACAACTTGACATGACACGGTCCCCCGAGCCATGTCATAATGGAAATCTCAAGTACGACCAGGATTGGAGATAACCCTCGTTACCTAAACCAACCTATAGCTGCCTACCCAGAGTTGGCTGAATTCTGAACATATAATAAGATAGCAATATTGCTTATATCAAGACTCTAGGATAGGATCACAACTGTGACTAACCCAACAGAGTCAAACCGTCCCATACCAAACATCCCAACAAACCAAGAAGATCACAAAAACAAGGGTCATATACCAGGCCATTACCAAATGATTTTCAAACATAATGTAATTTAATCCTAAAATAAAATATGATGGAACAACCAACAACACCATCCAAGGGTATAAGCCCCAAAACCAATACCAATGCCAAGGCAAACACCAATATCAATTTTGCCTAATCCAACCTATAGAAGTACCACAAAGCCTCTGAACAAAAGTGTACCAAAATTTGATAGGGACATACCCCCAACCATAGCCAAAACTAATATCCAAAATAAAGTTAGAGTGTCTAAAAATATCCATGACATGAAATGGAGCCTTTCAGAAAAATGGAGGAATATCCTTCAATCAAAACAGTTGTCCCAAGTCTATCAGTATGTAAGAGGAGAAGAACGGTCAGTTCCTATATAGTGTGGGTATACAGCCACCAGTAGACAGATTAGCAATTTACCGCTAACATATTCTCAAGATATGGATAAAATAATACGATTTATAAAACTAAGTAAATCAACTATAATGCACAAAGCCATACATATATATATACATTACCATGCCAATAAATGGAGTAGGTTTGCCGTCCTAAACCACCTATGGACTATATGGGTTCAGCTTCCCCTGCTGAAAGGGCCCAAGTTTGTGTAGCCACACGACCAGTGAAGTATCCTATTGCGATGACTAGTACATCCCCAAATTAAAGTGTGAAAGCGCACACGGTCACCAAGACTAAAACTCATATCAGCAAATATTAGTTTCTAGTTACCCCCCCCCCCCCCAGGATCTACACCTTCTAAGGCTTAGCTACACTTTTCCTTTAATGACCAATTAAAACTATTCTCCAAATAACCAAACCATTAGCCATTTATTAACCAAGGCCATTGATATTTGTATCATCATACCAACCCTAACTTGCATGTATCCTCCATAGCCAACTATATATTGGTTTAAGGGGACTTTTAAGTGCCCTTTCCATTATCATATTAAACCTCTTGGGGGATTCCATGTCTCCATCATACATAACCATTTATCCATTTACCATTCCAAACTATTTAAACCATGCATAATTCCTTTACCAAGTTTAAAAATAAAGCAAGAGTTCCATTAAAAGTAAACAATGCAATGAACATATCATTATAAGCATTTTTCAAACACATTGGGGGTATAATATAACCAAAAGCAATTCCAATTACTATTAAACCATTCCCATGAAATTCAATTGTTAAAAACCACCATTAATGCATATTGAAGCATAATCAAACCATGGAAAACCATAACCAATCATTTATAACAAAACCACCAATTCACAATTCAAAACCAAAATCATACAATCAAAAAACCATGAAAACATCAAACCATGCCTTTATTTAGAATTAATAATAATGAAAGAGATACATTCCTTAATTTAGAATTAGATGAAAATAAACCACCAACACAATCCACGAACTAAGCCTTTAGAATGAAACCCCAGCTTTCTTGCCCAAAAGCTTTTGAGAGAATTATAGAGTATTTAGGATGTGTTTCTATGTGTTAATGAATAAGATAATAGGGTAAAATAACCTTCCAAGTGCCTTATATATCATGCGATCTGATTAAGATAAGTAGGAAAATATCCAAATTTCCATCACTTATACCCCTTGAAATTCCTTTCACAAGGGTATGATTGACCCTCATGAGTTCTATCCTCCAATATGAGTTGTACCCATTACTCGTATGCCAAACCTAAACCCTTGGAACCAACACTATCTAGTATATAACTCATTTTTTCCAAGTTGTATTGACAGCATACGATCTGTAACCTCAACTCATATCCCTAGCAAAATATAATCACAAAAAGTTTGAACACTATTTCCTATACGAGTCCATGGTATGACTCGTACCATGGCTTATGGCTCCTGGTGTGCCACTAATACTCAGATCTAACCCAAGTAACCTAGTTTTAGATTAATTTAAGGAACTAAATGATCTGTAACCATCTATTTGACTCATACTCCTAGGTAGTATACATTCCACTAAATAAGGTCCATCCCACCAATCAACACTTGCTAGTATATGACTGGCCCATAAAAACTGTACCTGAGTGTACGACTCATTTCACCTAGTCGTATCCTATCAGAGACCAGAAATTAAGGAAACTTTGTAAGATCTAAAAACTAATGTTTTTCAATGATAGTGTATTCTTTTTGTAGCATAGATAAAAAAGAATTGAATTAGAATGAAAGGTCAAAACTATGGCTTACATATTATTTGAGCAAAGGAGTTGGGGTAGGTTATGGTTTTGTTGTAGCACTTAGACATTTTTATCTTTGTGCTTGTTTGTGAATTTGGTATCAAGATTACCTTTTCGTATGACATGTGATTGAATGACTGCATTGCATTTCATTTGAATTGATATGATGGATCTGATATCAGGTCGATATGAATATGATAATGGATTAGGTACTACTCTGGTATGAATTTGATTTGGATCGGGTACCATATTAGTTTGATGTTATATTGAATATAAGGTTGAGAAGGGTAAGAAATAATGCACACGTCTTTCATAAATGCACTCATACTTATACATTGGGTGCCTGTTGATGATTTTACTTGATGATGAGTGTTGATGAAATAATTGAGTGTGAAAGCACGTGAAATAAACTTCTGAGTTGTAACTATATGATGAAATATAATGTATTGAGTTGAGCGATATCATTGGTTATGAGTTTTGTTATGATTGTTGCTTTTCCTTTTCGGCTTGCTTACTTGTTCATTGTTGAGTTTGTCGACCTGTGATGCTTACCAATACTTATTGATGTACTGATACAACCCGTATTCTTCTTTTATAGAGTGTATAATATCTTTCACCGGTTGACATGCGACCTCGACTCAAGATAGTGGTTCAGACTTAATTTTAAGGCTGAGCACTATGTTTGGGCAACCTTCAGATCTTCTTCTAATGTTGACATCCTTTACTTTTGTGACTAAGATGATTTTTTTTTTATATTTAGGTATATTCTCTCTAGTTTCAAATTTAGTTGTTTTAGAGGTTCTTTTACGCTAACTTCATGTCCCGACAATTGTAATAAATAGATGTTCCACGCTCTATTCATTTATGGGTGATAATTTTATTAGACAATTATTAGTTGCTAATGAGATTATCTTATTACTTGCTAAAAAACATGAGTTAATATTACCATGAACATGATGATAAACCTGATAATGTGCAAACTACACCTCTCAGTGAGAATGTAAGCGATCGTTGTCAATAAAAAATCCAACTAGGTTGGGGTTGAATCCCACAAGGAATATGGTGTGAACATAAGTCCTTTGCGATTTGATCAACTGATAGTTGGATGTTTCCAAAAAGGGGGTTTTATTTAACAAGTAATTGTTGGTCACTTTAGTTTAAATATTTGTAATCAAGAGTTTATGAAAAACCAAAATTATGTTCACTAGGGGTTTTGGTACTTGGCAGATGCTACTAGTAGTTCAAGATTCTCATAGTAGGTAGGACAAATAGTTATCTTTAGCGAAGTTATACTTAAATGTCTCTTGACCTACTTAAGAAGTTAATTACCTAATCCTCTCGGAGTTAAGGAATTTATATTCACTGCCCAGATTTTACCTCAGGTTAACCAACCTTGTTACAACACTAATTATTAAACAGAAGTTTAGTGTTTCCAAGTCCCTGTCGATAATTCACTTTCCACTATATTTGATTTCTTTATCAAGAAAATCAAAGAAGGTGTTATCTATCATTTGCAATGAACATACAATAATTAAAACATCAGAATTATCAAGGAGTCCTACCACATTTCAAATCTTGAATACTTAACACCTTATCAAGACCTACCCCTAGATCCCATAATTCAGGTTAAAAGAATTTAGTTGTTAATGACATAATAATCGAAGCAACTTGATGAATTCATGATTTGAAAGATGAAATTACCAAAATATGAACAGAAACTAGAGATTCTCAGATTAATTCACCAAAGAAAATCCCACAATAATGATGATAGTCTCTTTAAAGTAATTGTTTTCTCAAGCCAAAAGAAGAGGGAGAAAAATATCAAAGTATCATATCTCAAAACTCAAGTTCGGAACCCTTTAGAAAACCCTAAACAAGGCTTTAAATAGTTCACCCTAATTATGGAAACAAAATAATAAAATTTAGAAATTCCTCAGATTCAGTGATGCCATTTGTGATAGCCTATCAGGAGGCTGGCGACTTATCACAAATATTGTCATCTTCCTTTATTCTTTTGGTACTCACTGCCTAACGCTAATGATAAACAGTGATGCCCTATCATCTCCTTGATTACCTATCACAAATGTCGCCAAGGCTTTTCCTCAGCTCTCATGTCCTGCCTTAGGCTGATGGCAATCTTGACAACTTATCAGCTCCTTGACGTCCTATCACAAAATTTCATCACAGCTTTCAACTTAGGCCAATTCTCTATCTACTACTGATGATGAAGATGATATCTTATCATAGGGCTAACGACTTATCACAAATGTCGTCAGTCACACTTCGTCTTTATTTACTTCAGATTTTAGCTCATTTGATTCCATTGTTGTTGGTTCTCTAGCATCTTAGCTTCTACTGCAAAATCAAACATAAAGCAATCAAAACTGATAAAAGTTGCTTAATACTTTGCAATTATTCTTAGTTTAAACCCTCAAATGTGTTAGCATTACCTCATACATCAACACCCTCAACTTAAAACAATTTTTTGTCCTCAAGCAACTCAACATAACTAAGGGAAAACAAAGCACATTTGGTAGTCGATCATCCATATCATCTCAAAACACTTTCACCATCTCCAAAGTTAGTCATTTTAAGTACAATGAAGAACACCAATCCAACACACAGGAATAAAGATATGTCATCAATTCAGCTATAACAACCATGCATAGACCAGTATTACACTACCCGAACAAATTAGTGACTAGCAATGTAACCAGTGTCCCCTCATAGCAAATAAATCCCCTCATCTCATATCAGGAATTATATACGTAACCATGGAGACAATCGAAACACACACTCTCAGAACGAAGTTCCACTCAGTGTATGCCAAGTACCATAGGCTTTCCCTTATTTTCATTACCCAGATCTTCAGATAGGTCAGCTAGGATCACTATAGGACTTCTCTTAGGCTTATAATGTAGTCTAGGGGATGGTATGATACTCAATGGTACTTAAAGTGACTAATCCTCCTTGACACTACGCTAGCTTTTTGGGATTTCACTCATTAGCCTTTTTCGCTCTTGTCTTTTCTTGATCACAATTATTTAGGATGGGTGCAGTCTTTTCTCAATTACTTATTCTTTTTCACAATTTCTTTTTCTTTCTCTTTTTCTCTGCACCCAACTTTTTATTATTTTCTTTTATGCTACCTTTCTTCATAATCATTCTATATCACACACCCCTATGATAGCCACCCTCAACTTAGGCCATTTTCCTAAGTTAAGGTGCATAGTGTCCAAGGATAACCAGGGCCAAAACAGGTTCATTATGATCTAAATGAGAAGGTGACAGGTGTCATACAAAGAAATAGGCTAATTAGGCTCAAAATAGGGATCAAGGGATATGATACACATAGGGAAGGTCATTTAGGCTAAAGTGAGCTAATATTAAAATGGCCTATGATCCTTTCCTAACCCATATCCTTCACCCTAGGTAAGACTAACTGGGCAAGTTCAGGCTTCAGCATACAAAGGAAACTGAGTAATATCTCACACACATACTTGACGCACAGGTATATCGTACTCGACTACTCATTCAGTTTGTGCAGTTGTTTAGCAATGATTATTATGTTACTAGAACTAATGTCATACAAAGATGCATAGTGGTCACACTAAAATACAAATCACTCAGTTTAAAGTAGTAAACCACTTGAAGAGGTGTACAAAAGTCACAAAAATAATTTAACTACCTCCAGTACATGTATTTCTCCTAGTTGACTACAAAATTTTACAACAATAAATTTACCCTACACCCTCAACTTAAAATCAAAAAAATCTAAACTAAGGGTTAGAGCATACTTGGAATAGATCAATCCCGGGGGTCATGGGTTCCTGACCCTGCTATCGCATCTCCATCAGGAGCCTCTCTCTGTTCTGGTGTAGCTGGTCTATCAGTCTCTGAAGGTCTACTAGTAGAGGCACCTGTGGCTCTCGCTCGGATGGATGCCTCCCATCTCTCATTTTCCACTAAGTACTCACTTTTTTCCTTTTTCATCTCCTTTTTTTTAGACTTCTTTCTTGCCCTCTTTTCTTCTTTTCTTTCTTTATCATCGTGGGGCCTCTTCTCTATTCTTTTCCTTTCTTCTCACCTTTCTTCTTCTTTTTCTTCACTGGATCCTCCGTGAGATCAAGCATCAGGATTTATCCCTCAAACTCCTCATCTACTAGATCTACTAACACCATAAAGTGGTGTTGTTGTAGCTTTACAACCCCCGTCTTTACTTTGACTAGGTCTGATCTTGGTAATGCAATCTCTGGAGATAACCTCTCTCTCAACTGGGCATTGAAGCGGTTCTCCAATTCATCAATCTGGCTCGACAAAGCCTTGTAAGGCTCAAGTACAACCTTAACTCTTTTGTCAACTGCAGCTGTAAATTGCTTGGGAAAGAGTTTAAGCTGAGCCTTGCATCACTTGTACTGCTTTGCTACTCTCCTGAAATTCATAGGGTTGAAGGCAAATTTTGTTGTAGGCACTACAGCTTGAGAAATTGTCTCAGTTTTGGGAACTGATGATTCTACAATTGTTGTGGATGTTGTAATTATAGCTTTAAAATCAAGCACCTGTGCATTAGGTGGTAAACTAGTATCTGTAACTAGTGGACCAGTTGGAATCTCTTCGCCCCTGTCAAGCATTAGCCTTGGCTGATTTTCCTTATTTTGGATCGGATTGTGGGTCTTCATGGAAAAGAGTTCTTCTTCTAACCCTACAATTTTTGGCACATTTGCTGCCCTACACAACCTTGTAATTAAACAATGGAAGGGATATGTTGTATCACACCTCGAGACCTAAATTTTTATCTCTTCAGCAATAATTTCTCCAAAATTCAATTTGAGGTTAGCCACAAAACTTGTGACTAATATTGCTCTATCATCCTCGAGTATATTATCACCATCTGTGGGCATCAACCACATACGTATAATACCCTACCAAAATCTTGCCTCTAAAGTTAGGAAAGCCTTAAAGATCCTTTCACTCAGATTTGTTAGCCATTCTGGTTCTCCATCGGCTATGAGTATGGCTAACCAATTCTACTAATTTTCCTGATGCTTCAACCAGGCATAGAAAGTAGGTGAAGTGGCCTGAGGAGTGAAGTTCGTGCCATAAACGAACCTATTGATTGTTGCTTCAGAAACATCCACCATTACTCCTCATATTGAAACTTTATCTAACAAAGGTTAGTCAGTTTCTTTCTCTCCTTCTCTACACATGTTTTCCAAGCAATCTTGGTAGTTTTCATAAAACTCCTAACTAGTGTAGGGCAAAATGAATTTCCTCCTCGTGTAGTCTATCCCAAATCATAGCCATGAAATTTATGATCCACCTTCGGGTACCTGCCCAACCCCTTAGTGATGATTCTCTTCTCCTCAAAGATTGGCCTTTTAACAGCTCTTCTGTTGGTTCTGTGAATTCCATCAAAGAATATTTTCTGAGCTTTGGGAATCTGCCATCTAGTGCCATCTCGGACTTCAGGATTCTTGCATTTGACCATAGTTCCCCAAATTGGAGAGTCTTCATAATCTGGTGGCTCAGTAGATGGGGATTTAGTTAATGGTCCCTCAAACTCATACCCTTCAAAATCAGGATGATCTGAATCATGCTCTTCAGATTCAGCATGTTCAGACTCTTGTTTCTCATAGACCGTCTGCTCAGAAGTTATATTCTCGGATGTTGTTGGCTCAGTGTCACTTTTTTCACTCTCTTCTACCTCAACTGGTGGGGGTGGTGGAGTCTTTTTAGGGCTTTGCTTCTTCTTTTGCTTCCTGAGCAGAGGCTCTTCCTCTTTATAATCAGACTCTTCATTGAAGAGTCTCTGAGGTACACTTCCCTTGGTCACTTTCATCGTGGATTTTGAGTTCCTTCCTTTGGGTTCCATTTCAAGGCTGGTAGCAAGAGAAAAACGATTAGTTGAGCCTCAAGAGTATAAACACAAACATATCGATCATTGCAATTCCACACCACATGAAAGGGTTTAGTAATACTTTAGGTCCCAGGTGTGACAACATTTCTGATAAGCCCTCATAGTTATGATAGCTTATGATGAATGTCGTCAGCCCTAGAAAGAACCCACAAAATTCTTATCAACTTCTGACGATATTTCTGACAAGCCGTCACATTTGTGAAAGCTTATCAGGAATGTTGTCAGCTATAAATAGAACTTGATTTTAACTCAATTTTTGGTCCCATTTTTTTCTTAAAATCCACTTGATTTTTATTTTTGAGCTAAAATTTTAAACCTTAAGCTTGCACAGCAAACCTTAGTTCCAATTTTTAGCCATTTTTACAAGATGAAATTGGTTCAAGCTTCTTAAGAACTTGGATTTTTATCAATTTATCACTTACCACTTGAAAAGAAAGTCTAGGTTTCGAGCATACCTGATGGGAGCCTTCAATGTGGTTACACGAGTAAGAGAAAATAAAAAAAGGTTCTTGATTTCGATTGCAATGTTGTTGATCCCTCTTTACCATCTTCATAGAATACGTCCACGATTGAGAAAACACTCATTTAGTTCCATATCTACTATCACTCTCCCAGTGGCAAGGAATGGTCTACCCAAAATGATGGGAACTTCGAAGTCCACCTCACAGTCCAGGACTACAAAATCAGCAGGCATAATGAAGTCAGCCACCTTTACCAATACATCGTGTAATATACCACTAGCTATTTTATAGACCTATCTGCCATCACCAATCACATATTCGTTGGTGTAGGATCCCCCAAACCCAATTTCTTGTACTCAGTGGTGGCATTAGGTTTATACTAGCTCCCAAATTGCATAGTGCTTTTGTGAAATTCAGGGACCCAATAGTAGATGGGATGGTAAACGCTCCTGAATCTGCCTTTTTCTGCACTAAAGACCTTGTAGAGATAGCACCACAATGAAAGAGATTGAACTTAGGATCATGGCTAACCTTTCATTTATTATTCACAAGGTCTTTCATGAACTTCTCATATCCTAGCATTAGCTCAAGTGCCTCAACCAAAGGCACATTTATTGTTAATTACTTGAGCATTGCCATGAATTTGCTGAATTTTGCATCATCAACTATTTTCTTCAACCACTGAGGAAATGGAGTTGGTGGTTTTGGGATAGTTTTCAGCACTGCCTCCTTCTTCTTCTCTTTGTCTTTGTACGAAGCATCATCAGAATTATCCAGTTTCTCAGATTCCACTAGACCATTTTCTTTTGATTCCACATCAACTACCTCATCAACTACAGGTATCCCACAGAAGGGTCAGGTAATATCTTACCACTTCTAGTGGTAATAGCCATGCATGAGCCATCATTCCATGGATTTTGGACCGTATCACTTGGTAACATTTCTCTCTTCCTCTAGTTGAATGTTGCAGAGATTTTGCTTATTTTTTGCTCCAACTGTTTGATTGTGGTGAAGTGTGAGTGCACCAACTGACTGATGGATGTCAGATCGGTCTTTATGGTGGTCACACCAGAGTTGGTAGCTTCCACTCCCTTCAAAAATTTAGATATCATGTCCTCTATGGACACCTTTTAAGAACTTGTTGAAGCAGCCTCACAATTTCCAGGAGGAATATATAGCCCACTCTTTTCATTGTTATTCCTCTAAATTCCTTGCTCCCTATCTTTATAACCAGGATTATCATAGTAAGTCCGACCTTGATTCCCTTGGTTATTGCCTTGAAAACACCCCTGATTAATAACATGGTTAGCCTCTTCATCTGCATCAGCCTTACTTCTATCCTGAGATCCCATAGCTTTCACCTTTTCAATCTTGCCTGGTAGTAAGTGCTTGGTTAGTAGGTCAATCTGTGTTTTAAGGTAAGCTATGTCATGGTCACGCTCCTATTCTCTTTTGCATTATTCCACAGTAATACCTACAGAAGCAGGGGGGCTGGCAACCACAGCGTCTCTGGTATGCCATGCCAGACTCTATTTGGTCATTCAGTCAAGCATCTCTAAAGTCTCTGGGAATGTAAGATCAACAAACGAACCACCAGCAGCATTGTCTAAAATTGTCTTTGTACACGAGTTAAGAGCCTTGCACAAAGTCTCCATCAAATGTATGTCCGTCTTGTTGTGCTTCGAACACTGTGTCGGCTTCTTCTTGAATCTTCCCTAGGTTTCATGCAAGGCTTTAATCAGGATCTACATAAAATTATTGATCTCGTCCCTCAACTAGACCCTCCTGGAAGGCAAAAAGATCCTTTTTAGGAAAGCTCCTTTCAACTACCTCCATTTAGTTATAGAATCGGGTGTTAGCTAATTTAGCCACAATGTTGCCTCCCCAGACAGAGACACGAAAACAATCTCAATCGGATAGCATTCTGGCCCTCTATTGGTTTATTAAAATATTTGCAGATGGTGACAAAATTCACCAAATGCAAGTTTGGGTCATCCCCAAGAAGGCCACCAAACAACCCCTTCAGATTTAGGAGTTGAATCATAGTACTCGTAATGTTGAATTTTGCCTCAGGTGCCAACGGTGGAGGAATAATTGCACCCGTTGCACCTGCTCCATCCATTCCATCATCATAATTATTGAGAACATACTGGACCGGCTGGTACTTTTGCCTTTCTCAGAAAGAACAGCTCCTATTAACATTACATCGTACTGGTGCAGCTATTTGCTCTGTATGCCTTAGGTTTCATGGATTCAGCAACTCCTCATCTTCCAAATCTTCATCCTCAGTATTTGGATGCCGTGCTTGTTGCCCGACATTTTGCACATTCACCTGAGCTCTAGTTAAGACTGCTAATCTGTCAGCCTCTTTGATAACACTCAAAGTACACCTCTCTAATGAGAATATAATCGATCGTTATTAATATAAAACCCAACTAGATTGGGTTCAAATCCCATAGGGAATATGGTGTCAACTTAAGTCGTTTGCGATTTAATCAATTGGTAGTTGGAGGTTTCCTGAAATAGGGGTTTTAAGTTTAGCAAGTAATTGTTGGTCACTTTAACTTAAGTGTTAATAATCAAGAGTTTATAGAAAAACCAGAATTATGTTCACTAGGGATTTTGGTACTTGACAGATGCTAATAGTAGTTCAAGATTCCCACGGAAGATAGGACAAGAAGTTATCTTTAACGAAATTATGCCTAAATATCTCTCAACCTACTTAAGCATTTAATTACCTAATCCTCTCGGACTTAGGGAATTTATGTTCATGACCAGATTTTACCTCAGGTTAATCAACCTTGTTACAGCGTCAATTATTAAATGGAAGTTTTTGTTGCTTCCAAGTCCCTGTAATAATTCACTTCCCACTATATTTGATTTCTTTCTCAAGCAAATCAAAGAAGGTGTTATCTATTGTTTTCAACCAACAAAAAATAATTAAAACCTCAGAATTATCAAGAAGTCCTACTACCTTTTGAATCTTGAACACTTAGCATCTTATCAAGACTTAACCCTAGATCCCATAATTCAGGTTAAGGGAATTTAGCCACGCATGATGTAATAATCAAAATGACTAGATGAATTAATGCTTTGAAAGATAAACTTACCACAAGATGAATAATTACTAGTGAAATACAGATTAGATCACAATAGAAATCCCAAAATAATGACTAAAATCTCCTTAAAGTAATTGTTTTTTCAAGACAAGAAATTATAGAGAAAATATCAAAATACGTGTCTCTAAACTCAATGTTCGGAACCCTTAAGAAAACCCTAAATAAGGGTTTAAATAGTTCACCCTAATTATGGAAATAAAATAATAAAATTAGAAATTCCTCGGATTAGGTGACGCCATTTGTCATAGCCTATCAGGAGGCTGACGACTTATCACAAATGTCATCAGCTTCCTTTATGTTTTTGGTACTCGCTGCCTAACGCTGACGACAACGGTGATTCCCTATTAGCTCCTTCATGACCTATCACAAATGTCGTCATTGCTTTTCCTCAGCTCTCATGTTCTGCTTTAGCCTGATGGAAATCTTGACGACTTATCAGCTCCTTGACGTCCTAGCACAAAATGTCATCACAGCTTTCAACATAGGCCAATTCTCTATCTACTGCTGACGATGAAGCTGATAGCTTATCACAGGGATGACGACTTATCAAAAATGTCGTCATCCACACTTCCCTTTTATTTACTTCAAATTTCAGCTCATTTGCTTCAATTCGTGTTGGTTCTCTAATATCTTAGCTTGTACTGCAAAATCAAACATAAAGCAATCAAAAATGACAAAAGTTGCTTCAGACTTCACAATATTCTTAGTTAAAAGCCTCAAATGTGTTAGCATTATCTCACACATCAACACCCTTAACTTAAAACAATTGTTTTTCCTCAAGCAACTCAGCACAACTAAGAGAATACAAAGTACATTTGGCAGTCAATCATCCATATCATCTCAAAACACTTTCACCATCTCCAAAGTCAGTCAATTTAAGTACAATGAAGAACACCAATGAAACACATAGGAATCAAGATATTGCATCAATTTAGCTATAACAACCATACATAGACCAGTATTACACAACCCAAACAAGTTAGTAACTAGTAATGTAAATAGTGTGCCCTCAGAGCAAAGCAATATCCCTCATCTTATTTCAAGAATTATATATGTAACCATGGGGACAATCAAAACACTCACTCTTAGAATGAAGTTCCAATCAGTGTATGCCAAATACCATAGGCTTACCCTTATTTTTGGTACCTAGATCTTCAGATAGGTCAGCTAGGAGCACTATAGGACTTCTCTTAGGCTTGTAATATAGGCTAGGGGTTGGTAAGATACTCGATCGTATTTAAAGTGACTAAGCCTCCTTGAAACTACACTAGCTTTTGGGGGTTTCACTCATTAGCCTTTTCCACTATTCTCTTTTCTTGATCACAATTATTTAGGATGGGTGTCATCTTTTCTCAATTATTTATTCTTTTTCACAATTTTTCTTTTTCTTGCTTTTTTCCTCTGCACCCAAAGTTTTATTATTTTTTATGATATCTTTCTTCGTACTCATTCTATATCACGCACCCCTATAATAGCCACCCTCAACTTAATCCATTTGCCTAAGTCAAGGTGCACAGTGTCCAAGGAGGACTAGGTCTAAAATAGGTTCATTATGATCTAAATGAGAAGGTAACAGGTGTCATACAAAGAAATAGGCTAATTAGGCTCAAAACAGGGATCAAGGGATATGATGATACACATAGGGAAGGTCAATTAGGCTAAAGTGAGCTAATATTAAAATGGCCTATGACCCTTTCCTAACCCCTATCCTTCCACCTAGGTAAGACTAACCGGGAAAGTTCTAGCTTCAGCATATAGAGGGAACTGAGTAATATCTCACATATATACTTTGCGCACAGGTATATCGCACTCGACTACTTATTCAGTTTGTACAACTGTTTAGCAATGATTATTATGTTACTAGAACTAATTCCATACAAAGATGCACGGTGGTCACACTTAAATACAAATCACTCAATTTAAAGTAGTATACCACTTGAAGAGGTGTACAAAAATCACTAAAATAATTCAACTTCCTCAAGTACAAGTATTTCTCCTAGTTGACTACAAAATTTTACAACAACAAATTTACCCTACACCCTCAACTTAAAATCAAAGAAAATCTAAACTAAGGGTTAGAGTATACCCAGAATAGATCAATTTTGGGGGGCATGGGTTACCTCCCATGCATCTCCTGATTTAACATTGTGGTACGACTCAGGTATCTTGATCACTTCAGACTTCATTGAGATAGATAGTAGTGACACTTTTTATTGATTCTTTTGGACCTATATAAAGTTAGACTCGTTGCCTATTTACCTTGAAGGTACTTCCATCTTTATTATCAAGTTCCACCACTCCAGATGAGTAGACTTGACTAAGTCTAAAAGGGCCTGACCACTTAGATTTAAGCTTACTTGGGAATAGTTTGAGTCTGGAATTAAACAGGAACACCAAGCTACCCTTTTAAAGTCTCATTTCTCTATTCTCCAATCATGGTATTTTTTCATCTTTTCCTTATATAGGTCTGCTTATTCATATGCCCTGAAATGGAATTCATCCATCTCATTCAGTTGTCCCAGTCTCAGCTCTGCTACCTCTTTCCAACTCAAATTTAGCCTTTTGAGTGCCCATAAGGCTTTATGCTCTAGCTCTATTGGTAAGAGACAAGATTTTCCATAGACCAGATGAAATGGTGACACACCGATGGGTATCTTGAAAGTAGTCTGATATGCCAACAAGGCATCATCAAGTTTTTGAGACCAGTCTTTCTGACTAGCATTCACCGTTTGGCTAGGATGGCTTTAATCTCTCGATTTGACACCTCAACTTGCCCGCTAGTTTGTGGGTGATATGGAGTGGCTCCTCGATGCTGTTTCACCCTATATTTTGCTATCGCTGCTCGAAACACTCTATTTAAAAAATAATATCCTCCATCACTTATAATAGTACATGGTACTCGAAAGCGAGAGAAGGTGTTCTTTTTGAGAAAAGCAACAACCCTTTTTCCTTCATTATCGGACAAGGCAACAGCTTTAACCCATTTTGAAACATAGTCAATAGCAACTAAAATATACTTCATCCCGTACGAGGTTACAAAAGGTCCCTTGAAATCGATGCCTTAGACATCAAACAATTCCGCTTCAAGCATCTTAGTCAAAGGCATCTCATGTCTTTTAGAGATTGACCCTTGCCTCTAACATTGGTTGCATTTCAGCACAAACTTGTGGGAATCCTTGAACAATGTTGGCCAATAGTAGCTACCCTGCAACACTTTCCTAGCTGTTCGGTCACTTGCATAGTAGCCTCCAAATGGGGAAGCATGACATGCCTCCAATATGCACAATACATCTACCTCTGGCACACATCTCCTTATAATATTGTCAGCACATCACTGAAAAAGATATGGCTCATCCCAGAAGTAATGTGTCATATGATGCAGGAATTTCTTCCTTTGATGGAAAGAGAGATTTTCTGGAATGACTTCACTCACAAAATAATTTGCAAAATTGGCGTACCAAGGAAATTTTTCCACTACAACAGCTAATATCTCCTCATCAAGAAATGCATCATTTATCTCTATTTCATCACAACTTTTTTGCTCACCTTCCATTCTAGATAGATAATCTGCAACCTAGTTTTTACAACTCTTTCTATCCTTGACCTCAATGTCAAATTTTGTAGCAGCAACACTCATCTAATCAACCTTGGTTTTTCATCCTTCTTAGCCATCAAATACCTAAAGGCTTCATGGTCAGTGTGGACCACCACCTTGGTCCTAAGCAGATAAGCCCTAAATTTCTGAAAAGTATACACTACAGCCAGAAGCTCCTGCTCAGTCACGGTGTAGTTCTTTTGCGCTCTATTTAGTGCTTTGCTGGCATAATACATTAGATGAAACAGTTTGTCCTTTTGTCCCAATATACTTCAAAGGGCAACACTGCTTGCATCACACATGATCTCAAACGGTTTTGACCAGTCTGGTGTAACAATAATAGGGACCTCAACCAGCTTCTTTTTAAGGCATTCAAATGTCTTCAAGCAATCATCATTAAAGAAAAATTTCACTTCTTTCTCCAAAATTTTACCAAGTGGATTTGTAACCTTCGAGAAGTCTTTTATAAACCTCTAATAAAAGCCAGCCTGTCCAAGAAAACTATGCACTGCCTTCACTGAATGGGAGGTGGTAGTTTCTTAATAACTTCCACCTTCGTTTTATCAACTTCTATCCCTTTTGCTGAAATTTCGTGGCCGAGAATGATGCCCTCCTTTACCATAAAATGGTATTTTTCCCAGCTAAGCACCAAATTGAATTCAACACATCGTTGCAAGGCTATGCTCAGGTTTGCCGAGAACACCTCAAATGAATCTCCTACCAAAGAGAAATCATCCATGAATACCTCTATGGTGTCCTCTACCATATCTAAGAATATAGATATTATGTACTATTGAAAAGTGGCGGGTGCATTGCATAGTCCAAACAGCATCCTCTTAAATGCAAAGGTGCCATATAGACATGTGAATATTGTCTTCTCCTGATCTTCATGAGCAATACAGATTTGGTTGTATCTAGAATATCCATCCAAGAAGCAATACCATGCCTTTCCATCCAATCAATCAAGCATTTGGTCCATAAAGGGCATCAGGAAGTGGTCTTTCAAAGTCCATGAATTTAGCTTGTGGTAGTCCATGCAAACTCTCCACCCAGTCATAGGCTTGAGTGGAATCAACTCATTCCTTTATTTGCAACCACATTCATGCCCCTCTTTTTGGGAACGCATTGAACTTGGCTCACCCATTTGCTGTCAGAAATTGGGTAAACCACTCCTGCATCTAACCACTTAATAATCTCCTTCTTAACCACCTCTTGCATTGGTGGGTTAAGATGGAACTAATGCTTTATGTTTGGGATACAATCATCTTCAAGTTGTATTTTATGCATATAGATGCCAAGGAGAATGCCAATAATATCAGCGATGGTCTATCCTATAGCTCTCTTGTGCCTCTGAAGTACTAAAATAAGTGTGATTACCTATTTCTCACCTATATCAGCAGCAATAATAATAGGTAGAGTATTTCTATTTCCCAAAAACATATACCGTAAGTACCCAGGCAATTCTTTCAATTCCAACACTGATGGCTCCTTAATGGATGGCTTGGCTGGTGGTGTTGGTCGATTAGCCAGGTAAAGGTATAGATTTTTAGAAGCATAAGGATATGAACCCATGATAGACAGGGAACAAATAGTTTTTTCATACTCCTCAATTCCTGCACGATCGAAGTTCATCAGAACTGCAGCTAAAGGCTCGATAACAAGTTGATTCTCTCTTGACACCTTCTGTTCGTCCTCATAATACACATCAACTACTAAGAACACACTCATTTATTCTTTCTGCTTTATTGATTCACACATCAAATTGTACCACTTCATCATTCATCCTTAATAAGAGCTTATTCGCTCTCAAATCAATTAATACACTTCTGATTGTAAGGAAAGGTCGAACCAAGATTATGGGCACCTCAAAGTCCACCTCACAATCTACAATGATGAAATCTGTAGGGAATATGAAGTTGGATAATTTCACCAACACATCATATAAAATGCCAACAGGTCATTTTACTGACCTATCCGCATCACGAGTCGCATGTTAGTAGGTGTGGGATTTCCCAGGCCCAACTTTCTATATACATCCAGTAGCATAAAATTAATGCTTGCTCCCAGATCACATAATGTCTTGGTGAATTTCATAATCCCAATTGTACAGGGAATAATAAATGCGCCTGGGTTTGGCTTCTTCTACACCAAGGTCCTTGTAGAAATAACACTACAATGATGGACATTATCCTCCAATTTGTAGCTCACTGCTCCTTTATTAGTCACAAGGTCCTTTATGAATTTCGCGTATCATGGCATTTGCTCAAGTGACTCAACCAAAGGCAGATTTATTGTTAATTGCTTGAGCATTGCCATGAATTTGCTGAATTTTGCATCATTAACCTTTTTCTTCAACCGTTGAGGAAATAGAGGTGGCGGTCTTGGGATAGTTTTTAGAACTACCTCCTTCTCCTTCTCTTTGTCTTTATCTGGAGCATCATCAGAATTATCCAGCTTCTCAGACTTTACTAGACCACTTTCTTCCGGTTCAACATCAACTAACTTATCAACTACAGGTTTTCCACAGAAGGGCCATGAGCCATCATTCATTAAATTTTGGAATGTATCACTTGGTAACGTTCTGCTCTTCCTCTTGTTGAATGCTGTGAAGAGTTGGCTCATCTGTTGCTCCAACTATTTACGGTAGAGTGTGAGTGTACCAAGTGACTGATGGATGTTAGATCGGTCTTCATAGTGGTCATACTAGATTTGGTAGCTTCCACTCCCTTCAACAACTTATCCATCATGTCCTACATGTATATCATTTCAAAACTTATTAAAGCAGCCTCATAATTTCTAGAATGAACATACAACCTGCTCCTGTCATTGTTATTACTCCAATTTCCTTTCTCCCTATCTTTATAACCAGGATTATCATAGTAAGTCTGACCTTGATTCCCTTGGAAATTTCCTTAGAAACCCTCTACATAGTTAGCCTTTTCATCTGCATCAGCCTTACTTCTATCCTAAGATCCCACAACTTTCACCTTTTAAATCTTGCCTGATAGAAAGTGCTTGGTTAGTAAGTCCATCTGTGTTTTAAGGTGAGTCATATCTTGGTCACGCTCCTCTTCTCTTTTGTGTTGTTCCACAGTAATACCTATAGAAGAAATGAGGTTGGACACCACAGAGTATCTGGTATGCCATGCCCAACTCAGTTTAGTCATTCTTTCCAGCATCTCTAAAGCCTCTGGGAATGTAAGACAACAAATTAACCATCACCAACATTGTCTACAATTGGATTTGTAACGGAGTTAAGAGGCCTATACAAAGTCTCCATCAAATGTATATTGGTCATGTTGTGGTTCGAACACTGTGTCAACTTCTTCTTGAATTTTACCCAGGTTTTATAAAAGGCTTCAGTCGGGAGCTGCCTGAAGTTGTTGATTTTGTCCCTTAATTGTACCCTCCTAGAAGGAGGAAAGAACCTTTCTAGGAAAGCTCCTTTCAACTGCCTCCATTTAGTTATAGAATCGAGTGTCACGTCATTTAGACACAATGTTACCTCTCCAGACAGAGATAACGGAAACAATCTCAACCGAATAGCATTTTGGCCCACTCTTGGGTTATTAAAAGATTTGGAGATGGTGATAAAATTCACCAGATATAAGTTTGGGTCATCCTCAGGAAGGCCGCAAACAACCCCTTTAGATTTAGGATTTGAATCATAGTCATCGTAATGTTAAAATTTGCTCCAAGTGCTAACGGTGGAGGAATAATTTCACCTGTTGCACCTACTCCATCCATTCCATCATCATCATAATTGAGATCATACTGGACCGGCTGGTACTCTTTTCTTTCTCGAAATGGACGGTTCCTGTTAATCAACCTTGTTACAGCGTCAATTATTAAATGAAAGTTTTTATTGCTTCCAAGTCCCTGTTAATAATTCATTTCCCACTATATTTGATTTTTTTCTCAAGAAAATTAAAGCAGGTGTTATCTATTGTTTTCAACCAACAGAAAATAATTAAAACCTCAGAATTATCAAGAAGTCCTACTACCTTTTGAATCTTGAACACTTAGCATCTTATCAAGACTTAACCCTAGATCCCATAATTTAGGTTAAAGGAATTTAGCCACGCATGATGTAATAATTGGAACAACTAGATGAATTCAAGCTTTGAAAGATAAACTTACTATCAGATGAATAATGACTAGTGAATCACAGATTAGATCATAATAGAAATCCCAAAATAATGACTAAAATCTCTTTAAAATAATTGTTTGTTCAAGCCAAGAAATTATAGAGAGAAAATATCAAAATACGTGTCTCTAAATTCAATGTTCGGAACCCTTGAGAATACCCTAAATAAGGCTTTAAATAGTTCACCCTAATTAGGTAAAAAAATAATAGAATTCAAAAATTCCTCGGATTAGGTGACACCATTTGTGATAGCCTATCAGGAGGCTAACGACTTATCACAAATGTCGTCAGCTTCTTTTATGCTTTTGGTACTCACTGCCTAACGCTGACTACAACGGTGATGCCCTATCAGCTCCTTGATGACCTATCACAAATGTTGTCAAGGCTTTTTCTTTGGCTCTCATGTTCTGCCTTAGGCTGATGGCAATCTTGATGACTTATCAGCTCTTTGATGTCCTATCACAAAATACTATCATAGCTTTCAACTTAGGTAAATTCTCTATTTACTGTGACGATGAAGCTGATAGCATATCACAGGGCTGACGACTAATCACAAATGTCGTCAGCCACACTTTGCCTTTATTTACTTTAGATTTTAGCTCATTTACTTCCATTCCAATAGGTTCTCTAGCATCTTAGCTTCTACTGCAAAATCAAACAAAGAGCAATCAAAAATGACAAAAGTTTCTTAAGACTTCACAATTTTTCTTAGTTAAAAGCCTCAAATGTGTTAGCATTACCTCACACATCACTCTTGTTGTTCTGCCATTTTTTCGACTTGTTGCGGTTTTGGATTAGGTGGTAATAACGGTTCTTTGGAAATTCTGGTTCTTGGCATACACTATAATGATCTTGCAAATATACAAAAACAACAAATAAATGTAAAACTAAGAAACTTGACTTACAGTCAATTTGCACATACAACTTCAGTTTTCAATCGTATTCCCCGGCAACGTTGTCATTTTTTATAAAGCTCAAAATACACCTCTCAACGAGAATATAAGCGATCATTGTCAATATAAAACCCAACTAGGTTGGGGTCTAATACCACAGGGAATATGGTGTGATCGTAAGTCGTTTGCGATTTAATCAATTGATAGTTGGATGTTTCCAGGAAAAGGGGGGTTTTAGTTAACAAGTAATTGTTGGTCACTTTAGTTTTAATGTATGTAATCAAGAGTTTATGCAAAAATAGAATTATGTTTACCAGGGGTTTTGGTACTTGACCGATCTTACTAGTGGTTTAAGATTATCACGGTAGGTAGGAAAACAAGTTATCTTTAGCGAAGTTATGCTTAAATGTCTCTCGACCTACTTAAGCATTTAATTACCTAATCCTCTTGGACTTAGGAAATTTGTATTCATTGCCCAGATGTTACCTTAGGTTAACCAATCTTGTTACAGCGCTGATTACTAAATGGAAGTTTAGTGTTTCCAAGTCCCTGTTGATAATTCATTTTCCACTAAATTTGATTTCTTTCTCAAATTATCAAGGAGTACTACCACTTTTCATATCTTGAACACTTAACACCTTATCAAGACCTACCCCTAGATCCCATAATTTAGGTTAAAGGAATTTAGCTACTCATGACATAATAATTGAAGCAACTAGATGAATTCATGCTTTGAAAGATGAACTTACAAAAAGATGAATAGAAACTAGAGATTCTCAGATTAAATCACCAAAGAAAATCCCACAATAATGATGATAGTCTCTTTAAAGTAATTGCTCTCTCAAGCCAAAAGAAGAGGGAGAAAAATATCAAAGTATCATTTCTAAAAACTCAAGGTTCAAAACCCTTTAGAAAACCCTAAACAAGGCTTTAAACAGTTCACCCTAATTATGGAAACAAAATAATAAAATTCAGAAATTCCTCAGATTAAGTGACTCCATTTGTTATAGCCTATCAGGAGGCTGATGACTTATCACAAATATCGTCTGCTTCCTTTATGATTTTGGTACTCGCTGCCTAACGCTGACGGAAAATGGTGACGCCCTATCATCTCCTTAATGACCTATCATAAATGTCGTCAAGGCTTTTCCTCAACTCTCACATTCTACCTTAGACTGACAGCAATCTTGATGACTTATCAGCTCCTTGACGTCCTATCACAAAATGTCGTCACAGCTTTCAACTTAGGCCAATTCTATGTCTACTGCTGACGATGAAGCTAATAGCTTATCACAGGGCTGACGACTTATCACAAATGTTGTCAGCCACACCGCCTTTATTTACTTTAGATTTTAGCTCATTTGCTTCCATTCTTGTTGGTTCTCTAGCATCTTAGCTTCTACTGCAAAATCAAACATAAAGCAATCAAAAATGACAAAAGTTTCTTAAGACTTCACAATTATTCTTAGTTAAAAGCCTCAAATGTGTTAGCATTAGCTCACACATCAAAACCTAAGTGAGTAAAAGTGAACATAGTAATGTTCTTGTGCCATAGGTTAGAGTGAACACCTATAATGACCGTCTAGGTCATGACAAATCATGAATGTTATCAAATTAATCCTATCAAATACCTATATTTATTTATCTTTCATATGCAAACACTGATTTAGTTGGACAAAACATAGATGGACCAGTGGTGAAGGAAAATGGCAGTGATCTCTAATGTGATGTAATATTGTTTAAAGTAGTCTCAGATGTCACTAAAAGGAAGAAAAAAGTAGCAATTTGGTCCCTAGACAAAATTTGTGTTATTTTCTTAATGTAAAAAAAAATATGGCTATATTTGTTGTAAATTAGTTACTCCCTTCATTTCAAATAGAATGATCTACTTTCATTTTTAATTTTTTTCAAAAAGAATCTACTAACTACACAAAAACACAACATAATACAAAACAAAATACAATATGACACAAAATTAACCTAGACATACCAGTTCTAAAACCATACTGCGGCTGACAAAAAAAGAAGCACGACAATAGAAACTCGCTACGACAATGGTAAACCCGCCCCCAACTAAAATACTGGAACTATCCCCAATGTGTGTAAACAATGTAAAGCAAGGGAATAAGGATATATGGGACATACTAGGAGTCAGTGTTTGACATTGGTGAAAAACTAACCAAATACCTTAGGTTGTCTCCCAAGTAGCGCCTTATTTACTGATGATAGGCGAATTTACACGCCTATATCAATATATTTTGCCCATATTTTAGCCTAGTTTTGAGAACAAATTATATATTTCATGCACTTTTAGTCCTTTTTCCTATAAATGAGCTAACGAACATGATTAGTAAAGTTTCAGGTACAAATGATGCAAAATTCAGCATTTTATGGCTTACTTGACGCAAAAGAAAGCTCAAGAAGGAAGGAAAGGGAGTTTACACGCCTAAGGACCAAAACTGCTGCATGGAAAATCTGTCCCGGGCTAAAACAGCATTTCTGAAGACTTTGGGGACCTGGACCAAAACTGCTGCATGGAAAATCTGTCCCGGGCTAAAAAAGCAATTCTGAAGACTTTGGGGACTTACAGACACAAAGATGGATTTTGACAATGATACATTAACCTAGTACAATTGGGTTATGTATTTCATTAGTTTATTTGGATTAGGAGAATGTTACATTAACCTAGTACAAATGGGTTAAGTATTTCCTTAGTTTAGTAGGATTTGGTTATTTATTTCATTAGCATAGTAGGAGTAGGATAGGAGTATTATAAATACCCTATCATGCTAGAGATTTTTAATTAAGTCCTCCCTTAGTGGAGAGGCAAGTCCTCCCTTAGTGGAGAGGCAAGTCCTCCCTTAGTGGAGAGACACATTCTACTTCTCAATTACAACTCTTCTAATCTTTCCATTAATTCTATTTTTCTTCTTCTACTCTTCTATTCTTAAATTCCACAACAAGAGAATCGTTACCAAGCCAAGGAAACGCGCCTAACGCCTATCACTTGATCTACACGCCATTACTCAATATTGTGATATAATAACAATGTCAATCGTGATCTCTTTCGCATTCATGGGTAACTAAACCTCTCTGTTGGGGTTATGGAAGCCGAATGAGATACTATCTATTGCTGTGAGTTTGTGAGTTCGAGACACGTATATTTCTTATATCATTATTCTCTTCATCTTAATGCAAATTCTTGTGGCTGCAGACGCATAGAATAACGCCAGTCTAACATTTAACTTGTTCGAGAGAAAGGTTATTTGTCTGGAAAAGAGATAATGTCAAGGTAGTAGGACACCCTTTCCTATTAAAAAGCTAGTGCCGTAACTGGACTAACCTCTTGGAGAATTCGTACCGTTAGACACGCTTTAAGCTCGAGAGAGTTAAAGTGAAATAGTCCTTGTTCAGGTCGAGAGACGCTTGGATTTACCATCGACTACAATTCTCTATAAGCAATTGCATGTCAAGACTCTACACACTCATAGCCAATAGAGACGTATACCTCAGAAGGTGGACATAACCCCAACGCTTCAATTCTCATTGTTTACAACTTACGTAACAATCTTTCTCTCTTTACTTTGCTATTTTCAGCTTTTACTTTATTGTTTTCGTTACACATTACAATCCCCCCTTTTACGAGACTTGCACCAAAAGTTTAGTAATTTTGCTTACTTGTTGGCCAAGCTATTCCCTGTGGGATCGACACCCAACCCAGGTTGGGTTCTATATTTTCTAACGACCGCTTTACACTCCCACGAGAGCTGTAGATTGAGCGTTATCATTTACCATCGCGACAGAACTTAGTTACTTTGGCTACTCAGACTCTGTCAAGGTTGACCTCATCAATTACCTTTAACCCTTCTAGATTACCCAAATAGTGCTTCACACTGCCATTCACTTTGAATGGGGCTTCACAGTATCTTTTTAGGTCTAAAGCAGCATAACAGGGAATACCCTAACCATTTTGAATGTTCCAGACCACATAGACTTCAACTTGTTAGGAAACAAGCAGAGTCTTGAATTATAAAACAAGACCAAATCATCGGGTTACACTTTTTTCTCGATCTTCCTATCATGATACAACCTTATTCTTTCTTTGTATATAGCGAAGCTCTCATAAGCATGAAGACATAATTCATCCAACTCATTCACCTTGCTCAACCTTATATCAGCTACATCATGCAACTCAAATATAACTTTTTCAATTCCCATAGTGCCTTATGCTCAAATTCGACCGGTAAATGATATGCCTTACCGTATATAAATTGATATGGAGGAGAATCTATGGGGGTCTTAAAAGATGTCCAGTAGGCCCATAAATCTTCATCTATAGTCCCACAAAGTATCATCGACTTTTCTTGACCACTCACTCCTATTGGCATTCACATTTTTGCCAATATAGACTTGATCTCTCTATTAGAGACCTCAACTTGCCCGTTTATCTAAGGATGATAAAGTGTTGCCACCCTATGCTTTACACCATATGTGTCTAGCAAGGCCTTAAATAAATGGTTGCAGAAGAGGGACCTACCATTACTAATAATCGCACGTAGATCACCAAATTGAGAAAATATGTTTTCCTTTAAAAAGGTGGTGACACTTCTACTTTCACTTTTAGGGTGTGCAATTGTCTCCATCCATTTAGATAGTAGTAAACCACCACTAAAATATACTACACCCATAGAATCTCACAAATGGGACCATAAAATCAATCCCCCATACATCAAATAGCTCAAACTCAAAATTAGGTATCATGGGGAGTTTATGGCATCCTGAAATATTTTCATGATGCTAACACTTGTCATAGGCTTGTGCAAAATTGTGAGCATCCTTATATATTATAGGCCAATAAAATCCACACTAAAAAATTTAATGGGTTGTGAGGATACCACCATGATGCCCCCAACTAGTGATGAATGACAAGCCTTAAGAATGCTTATCATCTCTACCTTAGGGTATATCTACGAATCCAACCATCTGCATAAATTTGGAATAGGTAAGTTTCATCCCAGGAAAACTTCCTCACCTCATGCATAAACTTCTTGCACTGCTAGAAGGATAGGTCTTTTTGGACAAGATCACTTGCCAAATAGTTAGCAAAATCTAAAAACTAGGGGATTAAGTCTTAAGATGCTACCAAGACCCACTAATTTCAAAAAGTATCATCTAGTTCAAGATCATCCCTTACTTTTTGCATTGCCTCCTCCTCAATCCTAGAAAAGTAATATGCAACTTGATTTTCAGTGTTATTTTTGTCCTTCACCGCAAAGTCAAACTCTTGTAATAAGAGAACCTAACAAATCAATCTCAGCTTGGCATCTTTTTTCGGCATCAGATACCTCAAGGCTACATGATCTCTGTAAACTATGACTTTGGTACTAATCAAATAGGATCAAAATTTTTTAGACGGCAAAAACCTCCACAAGTAACTCTTACTCTATAACTGTATAGTTCTTCTGTACGAGGCTTAATGCCTTGTGGGCATAATATATCATATAAAGGATATTCTCTCTCCGTTGGACAAGAACAGAACCAAAAGCCACTCCCTTAGCATTACACATGACCTCACATGGTGACGACCAATCAGGCAATACAATGATAGGGGCAAACACCAATTGCTCCTTTAGTTATTTAAAGGCCTTGAGGCATACATCATCAATTATAAATTTAACCTCTTTCTCTAAAAGATTGCATAATGGATTTGTAATATTTGAGAAATCCTTTAGGAATCTCCTGTAAAAACCAGCATGGCCCAAAAAACTTTGAATACCTTTCATTGAGACTGGTGGTGGAAGATTTTTAATTACCTCAGTACCTAATTTTGAGATCTTGTGCCCGAGGACGATACCTTCTTTTACCATAAAATAGAATTTCTCCCAATTCATTACCAAGTTTCACTCTTCACATAACTACAATGCATTGGCCAAATGGGATAAATAAGAATCAAAAGAGTCCCCAACTATTAAAAAATCAACCATGAATACCTCAATTATGTCCTCCACCATGTCAAAAAATATAGATATCATGCCACTAAAAGGTGGCAGGAGCATTGCATATTCCAAATGGCTTTCTTTTGAACGCAAAAGTCCCATAAGGGCAAGTAAATGTCATCTTTTCTTGGTCCTTGGGAGCAATAGTAATTTGATTGTAACCCGAGTACCTGTCAAGAAAAAAAATACCAACCCTAACTTGCTAGTCTATCCAGCATCTAATCCATAAAAGGGATAGAAAATGGTCCTTTTGTACCAAGTACTCAACTTCCTATATGATGAATGGCTAATTTGCCACTCATTTACATCTAAATTCATGCACACTGTGATGAAATAATTATGTATATGAGGTTAAATCTTTTTTGAAATATATTGAATCCCATGGTTTGTTTGTTTATAAGTAATTAGTTTAAAATGAGTTGAAGTGATGCTCAAAAGGAAAAAAAAAGACCAAAATCTAGAAAAGCTAAAAATTAGGACCAAGGAAAGGCCCTCAAGTACCATGATCACGACATGAGGGTTGCGATCACGATCTAGAGCCATGTTATACCATTGCTATCGCGATGCGACTACTGCAATTGTGGCCAATATACAGCGATGGCAATATGGCGGAAAATATTTAGGGGTAAGATTGTAAGTTCACATAGCTGAGTCCCAAATCTTGAGGGGTTAAACCTTTTCATAAGAGAACATCATCAATTTTATTCGTCATTAATTTTTTATCTTGGGGTTAAACCTTATTGTACTACTCTTAAGCTAAGAAGACATTAGAGTAATTCCTAAGAAAAGGATTAGCATTTTCCGTTGAAGGTTTATTGGAACTTAAAGTTTGAATTTACATTCTCTTTATCTTTCATGGATCAATTTGGTGGAATATTTGGTATATCTTTTATCTCTAACTTTATGAAAATCTAGTTCTTCCTCTTGGGGTTATACTTGGATAGCTTGTGATTAGTGGATGGGTGTTGTTTATTTATCTACCTAATTAGCTATTTGTTGTGGATTTTTCAATTACTCTAGGTTTTAAATGAGAATTGTCTATTAAAACCTCAATAGACTTGGATCCCATATCATCCTTGAAAGAGAAATATGGGTGATGAGTAATAGTGAACTACATTTTAAATTATTTTCTCTCATGGCATTATCATAGAAATAAGAATGTTGTGTGGATTTGTGTAACGACCTAAAAATTTAATGAAATATGTAAAATTTGTGATTTTGTGTGATTTGACTATTTTACCCTACCCCATAATTGCATCATGGTATTTCTGGGGTGTAGGAGTGATTGTCATAATTTTTTATGCATTTTGATATCAATAATGCGATATTGTGCTTTTTGATGGCTTCGAGAGCCTTATTTTTAGACGTAGAGGGATATCTTTTGATCCGTGCAATGGATGGTCTAACGGACTGAGCCAGTAGCTCCATAATATCAAATTTAAGCTAGGTAGACCTTTGGTTTGACTTTTGGTGCACCCGAGCTCATTTTGACCTAATGGTCGAAAAGTTGAAAAGCTGGAAATATGGGTGTCCAACCCACACTTGGTCGAAATGACCTCGGATCAAATGTCCAACTTCTCCAGTAGATCCAGAATGTCAATTTTATAGTTTTAGCATGTTTGGTATGATTTTACGGCTTTTAAATCTCATTTCGATCCTCAGTTTAAAAAATTATGATTTCGAGTTTCGGACGTCAACTTTTTGAATACAATATTTATTCAAAAAAATTGATTTCGCCAATGCGACCGGAACATTGAATTTAGTATGGTTGCATTATTTTGTTGTATATGTCATACTTCGAACGAATTCCGAGCACCCTGTCGAAGTCCATTTTGACTTGAGGAGGAAAATCTGCACTAAATGTTGCAGAAAATCTGCAATAAATACAACTTTTTCACTCTTTTAGGCCTATTTTTCTCATTTTTCATCTTGACTCATGAGATTTAAACCCTAAAATAGTGTGGGAGCTTAAAATTATTTGTGCAAGCTTGGGAATCTAGATTAACACCTATTTCTTGATTTTACTACGAATTTAAGGTAGGAATTCACCCTTTCTTAGTAATTTCTTGATTAATTTCTCAAAATCCCAAAAATCTTAGGGCATGATTTTAAACTCAAATTTCACTCCTTTTCACTTGAATAATATTTTTTCTTATAATTACTAGTTTTTCATCAATTTAACCTTCAAAACAACTCTGATTCTTGATTTTAACCTGGATTTTAAAGATTTTACCCAGTAAAGCTCAAAAATGGTCATTTTTTGATTGGAACCTCATTTTTTACTCGATTTAAGTTGATTTTTTATCTGTAGGTTCCTAAGAATATAGGGAATATGTTTTAGAAGTAAAGTTCTGAATTTTGCCCTTCTTTTTTGAAAATCCATTTCGAAGGTCTATTTTGACCCCAAACCAAAAGTAGTCAATATGGGTGTCGTTGATTTTGGCTTAATGCATAGATTTAATATTTGATATTTTTAGTGGAGTTTGAGATTGTTCATGAAAATTAAGGTGTGGGATCAAGTGTAGCGGATCGATTTTGGCTTTTGAGGTAGGTTATGACTTATTTCTTTCAGACTGGGCTAGGTAGTAAATAATGATACAAAATACATGTTAAGAGTGGGAACTGATCATTAAAATGGATATTTATATGGTGTGCCCGTGTGGGAACTATATGTGAATAATTATTGAAATTAAGTTATTATGTGATATGTATGACCGTGTGGGGTCTGATGTAATATTATTAGCTTTGAATACATGTGAATAATTGTATTATGTTTTTAAGATGTTTAATATGGTACCATTGTTATATTGTGATTATATTCATATTTTATTGACATATAAGACATGTAAAAATTCATGGATAAAACTAAAATAATATGTGGATATCGGCTCACGTGGTTGTGAAAATATATCATTGTGGTTGGTTGTGAAAATATATCATATGGTTGATTGTGGAAATATATCATATAGTTGGTTGTGAAAATACTCATTGTGATTGGTTGTGAGCATTACATCCTTATATCATACTCATTCATGAAACATTGGTACCACAGTGGCAAAATCTGGGAAACACTAGTAACACCTTTTTAAAACCCTCCCTGAGGGATGTGCCGGGGAGGAGATATTGTAACACCTTATAAAACCCTTTTTGAGGGATGTGCCGGAAAGGAGATATAAGATATATGAATTGTATACGGGTTAACGAACCAGGCCAGACATCAGAAAGCTTTAGCTCCGTTGGTGTATACAGGGATTGTGCGACGATCCCATAGGTTGTGCGATGACCTCATGTATCATCATCTTCATTGTCATCATCATAAACATTGCACTTACTTTATTATTTTATGTTGTGTTGTATTGGCATATTAACTTGTCATCTATGTATTTATCGTATCTTCTTTTACTTATATTTGATGATCTTGTATATGCATGCTTTCCTTTATTTTTCTTATATGTGATATAATACGTACTTTTTTCTATCTTGGCATGATGTAGCAATATATATGAGATATATTAGAACTTTTAGTGCAAGCGGTATGGGCTACCATTGAGGAATATCTTCTGATTGCAGGTGTCGTTCCCTTAGTGTATATCTTTATATGCTTTATTTACTACTTTGCTTAGTCATCCTATGATACCTACTGAGTATAAGTGGACTGTATACATGACTACTGCGCCCTTTCAGTGCAGGTCTTAGCTCGAGTGTGCCTCAACTTGCTTGACTCGGGCGATTGTTAGAGCTTCCAAGGCAGTGGTTGGACATTCATGCATCCAAAGTTCACCTCTATCTTTCTTTAGTATTTATGTCTTTATTAGAATTCAAAGACAGATATTATTCCTTTATGGTTATTTTTCTAATGCATTTGACTCTTAGATTGTATTAGTAGTTCTTACACTATTAACACCTAGTTTTGGGCATGATTGGTATTTTGGATAAGTTCTTTCTATATTATTATATTTACTTATATGGTTCATCTTCGTTCTAGAAGCCTTACCTTGGGATATTTCTATCTTTTCCTCTTTTTGTATTGGTTTGGGAGATTGGCTTACTTGTCAAGGAGCGTCACGACAAGTGTCATCATGACCCTCATTTTAGGGTCATGACAAATTTGTATCAGAGCAGGCAGGTTTCATTGATCTCAATGGTGCAAGAATGGGATGTCTAATAGAGTCTCATAGATTGGTATATAGACATCCATATCTATCTTCGAGAGGCTATAGGACGTCTTTAGAAAACTTTACTTATTTTATTCTTTATTGTGCAAAGTTCTTTCATACCCTGTATTCTGAGTTGTGTTTCACTTTTTCTACATGAATAATATGGTATATTCTATATCTTATCAGTTAAGAGATGCAAATAGAGATTGGTGAAGGTTGCTTGTCAGTTGTAAACCCCGTGATTCTCCTAAGATAACTTGGAATTAGTTCGTCAAGGCTTTTCTAGAGAGATTTGTGCCTTTTAGTTTGAGAAATTGTATGTGGGATGAGTTTGATCATTTGGAGTAGGGCTCTATGATAGTTGTTGAGTATAAGGCATGCTTTTATGCCTGTCCAAATATTTCTATGGTAGCATTTCCATCGATTCTGAGAAGGTTAGAAGTTCATAAAGGGTTTAGATATTTCTCTTTAGTTTGCTACATCTCAGATGGTTGTGTTTGGGGTTTCTCTCCAGGGTATAGTGGATCATGCTAAGATGACAAAGGATATTCTTAGTGTATCTCAGGGTGGTGCCAAGAAGGTGAGACATTTTGGTGAATTCAAGAGTCAGATCTCTTGAGGAAAATATTTTAAAGGTTCTCGTGGATACCCTGGTAGGCCAGTGTATGTGACTTTATAGAGTTTAGCTGGTGGATCTTCTAGTTCAGCAGTTTAGGGTGGTTGTTCTGGAACAGTTGTACTTTCTTCTATTGAGGTTGTTCATAGAGGTTTCTATATGTGTGATGAAATTGGCTATGTTGCCAGGGACTATCCTCGTTGGGTGATTCAGGCTACTCTTATTTTAGCTGTGAGAGGTAGAGGTTCTACCAAAGGTACAAGAGGTAAAGATAGTGGAGTGGGGCCACCCAGGTAGTTGGTGGATATGGTTAGTGTTATACTATACTAGCCAGACCTGAGGCAGAGGCTTCTGATGTTGTGATTACTATCTTCCTCATTTATTTCAGACTTGCATCTATATTATTTGATGTAGGATCGACTTTGTCCTATGCGTCTATGTATTTTTCTTTGGGTTTTAATTATATTAGTGATCCTCTTGCCATGCCTATTCATGTATCTACCTTGGTAGGTGATTCTTTAGTGGTGGATTGAGTGTACCGATATTGTGTTGTGACTTTCGTTGGGCATGAGACTTTGGTAGACTTTCTTGTGTTAGATATGGTTGATTTTGATGATTATTTTGGATATGGATTGGTTGGCTCCTTATCATATTGTCTTAGATTATTTTGCTAAGACTGTGACTTTAGCTTCGCCAGGTGTGCCAAGGATAGCTTGGATGGGTGCACTTTATTTGGGTCCTAAGAGGATTATATCTTATGTTCAGGCTCGTAAAATGTTTGAGTGGGGATGTTTATCTTACTTGGCTCATATTTGTGACACCAGTGTTGTTTTGCCTCCTTCCATAGATTCTGCCCGTGTTGTCCATGAGTTTATAGATCTGTTCCCTACGGACTTGCCTAATATGTCTTTGGATCTAGATATTGATTTTTCCATTAATGTTGAGATGGGCACCAAGCTCATTTCTATTCCTCCTTATAGGATGGCCCCAGTATAGTTAGAAGAACTGAAGGATCAGTTACAGGAGTTGTTGGATAAGGGATTTATCCGACCTAGTGTTTCCCCTTGGGTGTGCCTGTCTTGTTTGTGAAGAAAAGGCATGGGTCGATGCAGATGTGTATTGATTATCAGCAATTAAATAAGGTAATGGTTAAGAATAGGTATCCTTTTCCTCGCATTAATAATTTATTTGATCAGCTTCAAGGTGTAAGGTTATTTTTGAAGATTGCTTTGAGATTTGGTTGTCACCAGTTGAGGATTAGATCTTCAGATATCAAAAATAATTTTTCAGATTCGATATGGTCATTATGTGTTCTTAGTCATGTCCTTCGGGCTGACCAGTGCCCCTACTGCATTCATGGAGTTGATGAGCCAAGTGTTTTGACCGTATCTTGACTTCTTTGTTATTGTATTTACAAATGATTTCTTGGTATATTTTAAGAGTGAGGTTAAGCATGAGGAGTATTTACAGATTATGCTTTAGAGATTGAGGGATGAGAAGTTGTATGCCAAGTTTTCTAAGTTTGAGTTTTTATTAAAGTCTGTTTCTTTCTTGGTTTATATGGTGACTAAGGAGGGTGTTATGGTTAATCCATCCAAGATTGTCTCAGTTCGTGATAGGGATAAATCTACTTCACCCACAAAGATTTAGAGTTTTATTGGCTTGGCAGGTTATTATCGGTGTTTTGTTGAGGTTTTTTTTATCCAGTGTAGCTCCATTAATTATATTGACCTAGAAGAAGATTTCTTTTTAGTCCAAGCCAGCTCCTTTTAGTCCAGTTTGGGTCTCATTCAGTGTTAAGAGGATGGCCTGTATCTACATTCGTGAGATTGTGCATCTTCATGGTATGTCGGTGTCTATTAATTTAGATCAAAGTCCTATGTTCACATCTCACTTTTGGAAGACTTTTCAGGATGAGTTGGACACTCGAATGGATCTTAGTACAGTGTTTCACCCCAGACTGATGACCATATAGAGCAGACTATCTAGGTTTTGGAGGATGCTCTGCACATGTATGATGGATTTTGGTTACCAGTAAGAGCAGCATTTGGCTTTAGAAGAATTTGCATAAAATAATAGCTACAATTTTAGTATTGATATAGCTCCTTTTGAGGCATCTTATGGTAGGCACTGTCGCTCTCCAGTGGATTGGTTTGATGTTTCAGATATGAGACCTCATGGTGAGGACTTTGTCTGTAGTCTTTGAATAAAGTCTGATTCATTCAGGATAGACTTAGAGCGGCTCAGAGTAGACAGAAGTGCTATGTTGATCGTAGAATTCATTCTTTGAGATTTGGTGTTG
Organism: Capsicum baccatum var. pendulum; assembly: GCA_030864225.1. Taxonomy (NCBI): domain Eukaryota; kingdom Viridiplantae; phylum Streptophyta; class Magnoliopsida; order Solanales; family Solanaceae; genus Capsicum; species Capsicum baccatum. Next base: position 235,748,989 of record CM061552.1, read on the forward strand.
GTAATCATGTTTTCCTTTGATTTTTACCCATGAAGGGTGTGATGAGGTTTGGTAAGAGGGGCAATCTTAGCGTCATACTTATTGGACCATTTGAGATTATTTGGACCATTGGTGATGTGGCTTGTGAGTTGGTTTTGCCCTCTGATTATCAGTTGTTCATCCAATTTTTCATGTTGTTATGCCTCGTTGCTATATTCCTGATGAGTATCATTTTATTTGTTGGGAGTCAATTCAGTTAGATGAGAGGTTGCCTTTTATTGAGGAGCCAGTCTTCATTTTTTTGGCCAGGGATGTTAAGCAGTTGCACTTTAGATTTATCCCTGTGGTTAAGGTTCAGTGGCGACATTGACCTGTAGATGAGGCTACTTGGGAGGTTGATTCTGATATGTGTAGTTCCTATCCCCAGCTTTTCATTGATTCAGGTATTTCTTTGACTTAGTTCGAGGACGAACTAGATTTTTAGTGGTGGATGATGTAACGACCTAAAATATTGGTGAAATATGTGAAATTTCTGATTTTGTGTGATTTGAATATTTTACCCATCCCCGTAGTTACATTATGGTATTTCTAGGGTGTGGGAGTGATGGCGTGATTTCCGATTCATTTTGGTATCATTTATTCAATATTGTGTTTTTTTATGGCTTCGAGAGTCTTATTTTGGACTTATATGGATATATTTTGATCCGTGCAACGGATGGCCAAACGGACTGCCCCAACAGCTTCAAAATATTAATTTTAGGCTAGGTAGACCTTTGGTTCGGGTTTTGATGCACCCGAGCTCATTTCGACCTATTGGTTGGAAAGTTGAAAAATTTTAAATATGGGTGTGGGACCCACATTTGATCGAAACGACCTCGGATGGAAAATCTGACTGCGCCAGCTGATCCAGAATGTCAATTTTATGGTGTTAGCATATTTGATATGATTTTATGGCCTTTAAATCTCATTTCAACCCTCGGTTTGGAAAATTGTAATTTTGGATTTCGGAGGTCAACATTGTGAAAACAATATTTTTTTTGAAAATTTTATATCTTCAACGCGTTCGGAACGTCGAATTTAGTATGGTTGCATTATTTTTTTATGTATATCAGATTCTGAACTAATCTCGGATACCCCGTCGAAGTCCATTTCAACTTAAGGGGAAAATTTTGCACTAAGGGTGTTTTGGTATGATGGAAAATATTTTCTAGAAAACATTTTTCTATTTTTTCTTGTTTTGTTGTAATATAACTTTGGGAAAATATTTTCCAAAGGAACTCATTTTCCTTCATTTGAAAGAAAATGACTTCCCTGGGCCAAGGGAAGTCATTTTCTAGAAAATATTAAGATGTGATTTATGGGAACTTGGAACCAAAATAAACCAAAGTATGAAAAAAATTGACCAAAATAGGTAACTTATTTAATAAGTTACCAAAATAAGCTAAACGTAATAATTTATTACGTTTTATACCTTTTTATAACGGTTTGATAGCAGATGTGTACAGTAAAAAAGTTTTAGTAAAACATAGTAATAACTTATTACGTTTTACAAAGCTTTTTATAAAACGTAATAATTTATTATGTTTTACAAATTTTTTGTAAAATGTAATAACTTATTATGTTTACATGATTTGACACAAAGAAGTGATGTAATAGTACACTGAGTTTTTTTAAAAAAAAATTATAAATTAAAACTTTATAACTTTTTAAAATTTTATAAATTAAAACTTTTTATTACAATATATAAATTATAACTTTTTATTACGTTTCTTACCCAAAAAAAAAAAGTTATTACTTCGTTTTGTCAAATCAAGTACCAACTAGTTCACTCTTTTTGACTTTTTCTATCATAAATCGTATTCAGAAGTTACTTTTTAATAAATAAAAAACTAAAAAATACGTAATTTTAAATTTATTTTATTAATGCGTGATAAAAAATTACATTGTTTTCTAAATTTGGTCAGATGAATGTATAATTCTTGATGTCACATCTCATACAAACTGATCGAATGATTAAAAATGTGTAGTTAAATATTATGTTTTAAAAAAATATATTATATTTTAAATTAGAGGGCCACAAGCTCATGTAAAGTTAAAATTTAGGTAAAAATATATATTTTCTATTCACAAATCAAACACCATAAAATATATTTTCCACTCAGCAACCAAACATAAAAAAAAATATATGTAAAACACCAACTAATTTTTTTATGAAAAAATTTTCTAGGAAAACATTTTTCATGAAAATATTTTCCATTATACGAAACACACCCTTGATGTAGTAGAAAATCTGCAATAAATACAGTTTTTTCACTCTTTTAGGCCTATTTTGCTCATTTTTCATCTTGCCTCTTGAGAGTTAAACCCTAAAATGGTGTGGGAGCTTTAAATCAAAGGTTGTGGGAGCTTGAAAATCTAGATTAACACCTATTTCTTGATTTTATTACGGATTTAAGGTAAGAATTCACCCTTTTCTTAGTAATTTCTTGATTAATTTCTCAAAATCTCAAAAATCTTAGGGCATTATTTTAAACCCAAATTTCACTCCTTTTCACTTGAGTAATATTTTTATCTTATAATTACTAGTTTTTCATCAATTTAACCTTCAAAGAAACTTCAATTCTTGATTTTAACCCGAATTTCAAAGATTTTACACGGTAAAGGCTCAAATATTATTTTTCTTCGATCTGAACCTCATTTTTTACTTGATTTAACTTGGGTTTTCAGCTGTAGGTTTCTAAAAAAATGGAGAACATATTTTTGAAGTAAAGTTCCAATTTTTGCCTTCTTTTTCGAAAACCCATTTCGAGGGTCCGTTTTGACCCCGAACCACAAGTTGTCAATATGGGTGTTGTTGATTTTGTTTTGATACGCAAATTTTATATTTTATTTTTTTTAGTGGATTTTGATATTGTGCATGAAAATTAAGGTGTGGGTTCAAGTGTAGCGGACCGGATTCAGATTTTGAGGTAGGTTATGGCTTAACTCCTTCAGACTGGGCTAGGTAGTAAATTATGATACAAAATGCATGTTTAGGGTGGGAAATAATCGTTAAAAATGGATATTTATGTTTTGTGCCCATGTGGGGGCCTATATGTGATGTAATTGTTGAAATTGAGTTATTATGTGATATATGTGACTGTGTGGGCTCCTATGTAATATTAATGGCCTTGAATAGATGTGAATAATTATATTGTGTTGTTAAGATGTTTAATATGGTACCATTGGGCTATTGTGATTATATTCATACTTTATTAGCATATGAGATATGTGGAAATTCGTGGATGAAACTGAATAATGAGTGAATATTGGCTCACGTGGTTGTGGAAATATATCATTGAGGTTGGTCGTGAAAATATATCATATGGTTGGTTGTGGAAATATATCATATGGTTGGTTATGAAAATACTCATTGTGATTGGTTGTGAGTATTACAACCTCATATCATACTCATTCATGAAACATTGGTACCACCGTGGCAACATCAGAGAAACACTGGTAATATCTTATTAAAACCTTCCGCGAGGGATGTGCTGGGAGGAGATATTGTAACACCTTATAAAACCCTTTCCGAGGGATGTGTCGGAAAGGAGATATGAGATATGTGGATTGTATACAGTTTGACGAACACCCTACGGGTCCTACATTGGGAAGCTTTAGCTTCATAGGTGTATGCAGGGATTGTGCGATGATCCCAGAGATTGTGCGACGACCTTGTGCATCATCATCATCATCATCATCATCGTCATTATCATATACATTTCACTTACTTTATTGCGTTATGTTGTGTTGTTTTGGCATATTGAATTGTCATCTATATATTTATCGTATCTTTTTTTACATGTATTTGATGATCTTGTATATGCATGTTCTCCCTTTTTCTTCTTATATGTGATATAATACATACTTTTGTTCTATCTTGGTGTTATGCACAATATATTTGAGATATATTAGAACTGTTAGTGCAAGCGGTGTGGGCTTCCATTGTAGGACATTTTCTGATTGCAGGTGACATTCCCTTAGTGTATATTTTTGTATGCTTTATTTACTACTTTTCTTGGTAGGCCTATGATACCTACTGAGTACAGGTGGACTGTACTCACGTCTACTATGCCCTTTCAGTGCAGGTCTTTAGCTCGAGTGCACCTCAACTTACTTGACTCGGGCGATTGTCGGAGCTACCAAGGTAGCGTTTGGACATTCATGTGTCTGAAGTTCACCTCTATCTTTCTATAGTAGTTATGTATTTATTATAATATATAGACGGATATTATTCCTTTGTGTTTATTTTTCTGATGTATTTTACATTTGGATTGTATTAGTAGTTCCTACATGATTGACACCTAGTTTTGGGCATGATTGGTATTTTGGATAAGTTATTTCCGTATTATTATAATTACTTATATGGTTCGGCTTTGTTCTAGAAGCCTTACCTTGGGATTTTTTTTTCCACCTTTAGTATCAGTTTGGTTGATAGGCTTACTTGTCAAGGTACGTCGCGACAAGTGTCATCATGACCCTCATTTTTGGGTTGTGAAAATTTGCTATGTTCATACGCATTATCTTAGAAATAAGGATCCTAGTATTAGGTATTGGATTAAATATTTTGTCATGCTCATGAGGTATTTGAAAGAATTCATGAGTGAAATTTAGTGTCATTGAAAGACTAACACCAATACCTTAAATCTACCCTACCCATGACTCCTAGCTAAATTTGGATAAATTCTCAATTACCCATGTATTGATACAAACCTAGAATGCCATAACCCCAAGATCCATTCCTAATTGATTATACTCTAATTATTCTTAGCCTCGAGTTAGTCTTCTAGAAGCCCTAAAATTGTGATATTTCGAAAAAATGTTCAAAATCCCCAAATACTTGTATCCTATATTTGAATTTAGCAAGTAACGTTTATTTCAAGCTTACTCGATCACCATTCACATTGTTCCCAATGGATTCAACCATGACTCAATGTTGGCTATTATATTGACAACGATTGTCTTGCACTTTATTTGACGTGTAAGTTGATTGTTGTAAAAAATGGATAAGTGGTAAATTTGCCACTCATTTACATCAAAATTCACTCGCACTATGAATAAATGATTGTGTATATGATGATAAATATTTATGGAAATATATTTAATCCCATTATTTGTGTGTTCACGGGTAATTGGTTGAAAAGGAGTTGAAGCGATACTGAAAAAGAAAGAAAAAGACCAAACTGTGCAAAAGCTAAAAATTAAGACCAGGGATAGGCCCTCAAATATCGCAATCGAAGTCTGGGGGTCGCAATCACAATATGGCACAAATTTACACCATTGTGATCGCAATGCAACTACTGCGATCGTGGATGTCATGATTGCAGCCAACATACGGGGCCGGCGATGGGGCCCAAAAATTTCAGGGGCAAGATTGTAATTTCACTGAGCTAAGTACCGAATCTTAAGTGGTTAGACCTTTTCATAAGACAACATCATCAATCTTTAGTTATCATTAATTTTTCATCTTGGGGTTGAACACTATTTTACTACCTTAGAGCTAAGAAAACATTAGAGTAGTTTCTAAGTGAAGGATTAGCAGTTTCCATTGAAGGTTCATTGAAATTTAAAGTTTGAATTTACATTCTCTTTATCTTTCATAGATCAGTTTGGTTTAAATTTTGGTATATCTTTACTCTCTATCTTCAGGAGCAGCTAGTTCTTTCTCTCAGGGTTATGCTTGGATAGGTTGTGATTAGTTCATGGGTGTTGTTTATTTATCTACCTAATTATCTATTTGTTGTGGGTTTTTCTATTACTCTAGGTTTGAATTGAGAAATGTGGGTGAAAACCCAATAGACTTAGATCCTATATCATCCTTGAAAGGGGGATTTGGATGATGAGTAATAGTGAACTACACTTTGAAGTAGTTTCTCTCATGGCGTTATCTTAGAAATAAGGATGTTGTGTGGATTTTCTATTTTGATAAGCATCATCTTAGGAATAAGAATGCTAGTATAAGGCATTGTATTGATGGTTTTGTCACGCTCATGAAGTATTTGAAAGAATCCATGAGTGAAATTTAGTGTTGTTGAAAGACTAACATAATACCCTAAATATAGCCTACCCATGACTCCTAGCTAAATTTGGATAAATTCTCAATTACCCATGTATGAATTCACACCTAAAATGGCATAATCCCAAGATTAACTCCTAATTAATTATACTTTAAGGGGTCGCTTGGTTTGAAAATGAGTTATGTTGGGATTAATTAAACTGGGATTAGTTATCCTGGTATTACTTTTTAGTGATTGTTTGGTTTATGGTCTAAGAATAATATGCATTGCATTCTTTTTAAGAATAAATAGTTTATTTACAAAAATACCCTTCACCTTATTAAACTTAATTATTTTCTTTCATATTAAACTATACAAAAATACATCATGCTTTTTACGGATGATGTAGTGTTGATTGATGAGATACGAGGAGGTGTGAATGATAAATTGGAGGTTTGGAGACAAACACTTGAGTCTAAAGGGTTTAGGTTGAGTTGGAGAAAGACAGAGTATATGGAATGCAAGTTTAATGACATGAGGCAGGAGGACGAGTTGGTAGTTAAGTTGGACTCTCAGGTGGTGTGTAGGAGGGATAGTTTTAAGTATCTCAGGTCCTTCATTCAGGGAAATAGTGAGATTGATGAGGATATCTCCCACCGGATTTGAGCAGGTTGGATAAAGTGGAGGGTAGCCTCGGGAGTGTTGTGTGATAAGAAGGTGCCGCTCAAACTTAAAGAAAAATTTTACAGAGTGGCAGTTTGTCCGACCATATTATATGGAGCGGAGTGTTGGCCAGTAAAGAACGCCCATATCCAAAAATTGAAGGTGGCAGAAATGTGGATGTTACATTGGATGTGTGGGATTACTAGGAATGATAGGGTTAGAAATGAGATTATTTGGGAGAAGGTTGGAGTGGCTTCGGTGGAGGACAGGATGCGGGAAGTTCGGTTGAGATGGTTTGGGCATGTGAGTAGGAGGGGTGCGGATGCCCCAGTTCATAGGTGTGAGAGACTGGCTTTTGATTGTTTCAGGTGGGGTAGGGGTAGGCCAAAGAAATATTGGAGGAAAGTAATTAGATGGTACATGGAGCAGTTACAGCTTACGGAGGACATGACCCTAGATAGAAAGGTGTGGAGGACGCGGATAAGAATAGAAGGTAAGTGCCTGTGGGTGGGCCGTAGTCGGAAGCTAGGAGATCTTTGGGGTTGGGGTATTGTGGGTGAGGGTGCCTTTGGTTTGTTAGTATAGGGTTCTACTGTGTGGGTGCCTTACTTTTATTGTTCCAACGTGTTTCATGCTTTATTATGAATTTACTTATTATTATTTGTCCTGAGCCGGCGGTCTATCGGAAACAGCCTTGCTGCCTCTCTGGAGGTAGTGGTATGGACTGTGTACATTTTACCCTCCCCAGATCCTACTCCCCTAATTATACTAACAAAAATACTAGTTCTGCTTATGAGTTAGATAGGTATCATGATGTGATAAAGGAAGAACAAAGTTTCAAATACAATGGTGTTGAAGCAATGCTTCTAACTATCTTGGATCGGGTGAATACAACGAAAGAGAACATGCATCTCTTGCATCAATCTATGGTGGCATCTGGTAAGGAAAGTGAAAAGGAAGAAGAAGTGGGTGAGAAGGACGATCTTTCAAGTACCATGAATTTGCCCAATCTTCAAAATAAGATTGATAAAGAAGAGATTTCAAGCCATGTGGTTGATGATGAGCTTGATGTTGAAGAATTCTTGGTGATTGGCCAACCAACCAAACCAAAAATAATGAAAGATGCCAAAATTGAAGAAATGGTACTAGAGTTGAACGAAAAAAGCAAGCAAATCCTTTGTAAAGGCTCAAGTTTATTTAGAGTAAGAATTTCAAGAAGAATGTGACTCCAAAATTGGGAAGACAACTTTCTTCCAACCACTTTTGACAGTATACTTGGTGGATGTGATGAAAGTCGAACCATCCAGTCAAGTAACAAACTTTGGAGATGAGGTACAAAATCCTTATATTTTTTAGTTTGTTATTCCAAAAGGGCGAAATAACATCCCTCGCTTTTAGGCCAAGAAGTTCAAAATCCTATGTTTAACTAGTGGTATATTGATGTTCTCACCAATACCCAATGAGCCTATTTGGAAGTTTGATGTGAAGCTAGGTAAAAGGCTGAGCCTGTTCGGATGTTTGATGTGAAAGTGGGTAAAGGTTCAAGTCTTCAAAGTGGTGAGATAGAATATATATCATTGTGCCCTTACCTTTTCCCAAAGTACCTCAAAGATATATGTATTGAAAGTTAGGCCAATGATTCAAATCCTCTAAGTGTAGACATAAATAATAGTCAAAGATATTGTGCCACAACTTTAACTAAGGCACTTGATGGGAGGAAACCCATTGGTTACATATTTTTTATATTTATCTTTAAAAAATCCACTTAGTTTTGATGCTTTTCAAGTGTTGGACAGATCAGAAGCCCCAAAAAATAAGGGAAAATTGAGTTTAGTAGGATGGTAGCAATGCAGGAAACAGGGCAAAATAAGGGAGAAATCGGTATTAGATACTGTGATCATGGTTCGAGAGTTGCGATCGTGGTACTCTGCTTGTTTTCAATCCATATGCAATCTCAGGGAGTCTCTTTTACCCTTCTTATGTGTTATTGTTATGGAGTGGGGGCACTGCAAGCCTTTAAGTTATGGATGTTTATGCGCGCCCGTGTTTTGTAATCTACACTTGGTTTGCAATAATTCAATCTAATTCACACACCAAGCATAGAGATTTTGTGAATTAGTTGTTGAATTTTTTTAGTTTTTATTATTATTCTTATTTTTCTTCTTGTGATGTTTTCTTAGCGAGCCTTTCTCTATTATATATTGAGTGAAGACATTCTTAAGGAAAATCATCATGTATTTCGGTTTTTGAGCTGTAGATATAGGGGAAATCTGAGTAGCCATGGCATTATAGATTTAGGATTTCCCGTATTACTATGGTGAAGACTGAGTATCCATATGGTTTGACCTTATGAGAGACAAAATATGAGATAACAACTTTATTTAGTGCTAACAATAACCATTCTTGTGTGGTGAAATGCAAAGCAAGTATCCCCCTCCGTCCTAATTTTTTTGTGAAAATCAAGGGCATGGACGTGAATATTTTGTAACAACACTTTCCTCTTTTTGTGACTCGAAAGTCTTTAGTTGGTATTGTATGGAAAACATCTCCTTTTGTCTCTAGTAGAAAATGCAATTAAGTCCCCTTGAATAGTTCGGATGACATGTGTGGTGAGCTTAGTCATTTAATTCTCATGCTTACTTGTGTCATCTAGAACTTGTCCCGCTAGTCTCTCAAAGCTAATCTTGATTATGCATGGTTGATGAAATGATCTTAGGCCTTCTTTGTGAACATGGAAATCCGTTTTAGCCTAAAAATCCTACCCATACTTAGATTATATCTCTAGTCACCCACTTTAAGCCTTTAAACCTTTCTTTGGCAACCACATTACAATCCATAAGCCATTTGACTTTTATCCCTCTTTTGAACCCTACCCTCCTTGAACTTGAAAGTGCAACTTGAGGCTAAAATCCTAAGTTGGGGATGATGAATCTTAGAAGAGGTAACTTTAAGCTACAAGATTATAAGTGAGTGCCTAAGAGCTAAACAATGAGAACTAATAAATGGAAAAAAAAGATCCAACGAAGGAAAGAAATGCATGAATTGTACAAAGAAAAGAGATGAGAAGAATATGCTTTCAAAAGATGGGTGAATCAAGGTAGTAAAACTAGGCACGTGTGTGAGTTTGAAAGAAACAAAGTGGCCCATGAACCAAAGTTTTAATTGAATAGTGTGTTATATAGAGTTCAAGGAGGGCGTAGTCACTTTGATTCCAAATGTTTATCCTACCATTTCCCGATACTATATTACAAGCTTGAAAAAATCCTTTGAGATCTTCAACCAAGTGTCTTCAAGTTAGTGATGATTGAAAATAAGGGCAACCATATGATTGATACTTGTTTGCATTGAGATATTCCTTGTGAGAGTGAGTTCTTGCGCTTTAGTCCCTTGTTGCATAAAAGATACTATGAAGTGTCAGAACTTTCTTTCGTGAGGAGGCATGTAAGATAGCTGAGGTTGGTGAAGTTTTCATCTTCCAAAAATGAGGCAAAGTAGTATAATTGAGTCGCTATTAATAGAGAGTCACTTTTAGAGAGTTAGTGGTTATTTCTTGGTTGTTCTTAAAAGTATTTTGCGTCCTTAAAAGTGTGCATGATTTTGAGGGGAGTTGTGTGAATAGATTTTCCCATGCTCCAGGGATAATTGGTAAAGCTGATAAAGTTCGGATTCATTGTGATCATTTGGTCAAATGAATGGGCTTATAATTGAGTAGTCTCATTGAATATGAAGTAGTGCTGCTTAAGTAAAAGAAAAGTTTTAAGTTGAGGAACAAGAAAAGTTTTAAGTTGAGGTGTTTATGAGAGGCAAATTACCACTTATTTACATCCAAATTCACTCACACTACGGTGAAATAATTGTGTATATGAGGCTAAATCTTGATTGAAATGTATTGAATCCCATGGTTTGTGCAGGTAATTGGTTGAAAAGGAAAGAAAAAGACCAAAATCTACAAAATCTAAAAATCAGGACCAGGGATAGGCCCTCAGGTACCGTGATCGAGTCTTGAGGGTTGCGATCATGATCCAGAGCCAAGTTATACCACTGTGATCGCGATGCGACTACTACGATCACTGGAATCACGATCATGGACAACATATGGCGACCGCGATAGGGAAAAAATTTTAGGGGAAAGATTGTAATCTTATAGATCTGAGTCCAAAATCTTAAGGGGTTAAACCTTTTCACAAGAGAACATCATCAATCTTTAATCATCATTAATTTTTCATATTGGGGTTGAGCACTACTGTACTACTCTTGAGCTAAGAAGATATTAGAGTAATTCCTAAGCAAAGGATTAACAATTTCCATTGAAGGTTTATTGGAATTTAAAATTTGAATTTACATTCTCTTTATCTTTCATGGATCAATTTAGTGGAAATTTTGGTATATCTTTTCTTTCTAACTTTATGATAAGCTAGTTCTTTCTTTTGCGGTTATGCTTGGATAGGTTGTGATAGTGCAAGGGTGTTGTTTATTTATCTACCTAATTTTCTATTTGTTGTGGGTTTTGCTAATACTCTTGGTTTGAATTGAGAATTGTGGGTGAAAACCCTTATTGACTTGGATCTCATATCATCTATGAAAGAGGCATATGGTTTATGAGTAATAGTGAACTACACTTTGAATTAGTTTCTCTCATGGCATTATCTTAGAAATAGGATGTTGTGTGGATTTGCTATGTTCATAAACATCATCTTAGAAATAAGAATGCTATTATGAGGTATTGGATTGATGATTTTGTCACTCTCATGAGGTATTTGAAAGAATTCATGAATGAAATTTAGTGTTATTGAAAGACTAGCACTAATATCTTAAATCTAACCTACCCATGACTCCTAGCTAAATTTGGATAAATTCTCAATTACCCATGTATATATTCACACCTAAAATTCCATAACCCCAAGATCCGTTCCTAATTGATTATACTCTAATTATTCTTAGCCTCTATTTAGTCTTCTAGAAGCCCTAAAATTGTGATTTTTTCAAGAAATGTTCAAAACCCCGAAACATTTGTATCCCATATTTGAATTTAGCAAGTAACTTTTATTTTGAACTTACTGGATCACCATTCATATTATTCCTCATGGATTCGACCCCGACTCAAAATTGGGTATTATATTGAAAATGACCACCTTGCACTTTATTTGACATGTAAGTTGAGCATTATTACTATAATCCATGCTAACTCTCCAACCAATCGCGAGTCTTATGGACACAAGTTCATTCTTCTTATTGAGAACTACTGTGATTCCACCCTTCTTCAACAAACCCTGAACCGAAATAACCCGCTTGATGCCTGTAATGGGGTAAACCACCTAACATCTATCCACTTGATAATTTTTTTTTCACATCTTCTTGTATAAGAGGGTTGAATCTAAGTTGATGCTTAATGTTGGGAAGATATTTTGAATCAAGCTATATTTTTTTAGTACAAATTCCTAGTGGAATTCCCACAATATCTGCTATGTTCCATCTAATGGCTCTTTTGAACCTCCGCAATACGTATACTAATGCTCTAACCAGTGATTGCCAAATCTGCAGCGATGATAACCAGTAAGGTATTGTTATCCCCAAGAATGCATAATACAAGTGAGATGGGAGGTCCTTCAATTCTAAAATTGGTGTCTTCACAATGGATGGTTTTCCATAAGGTGTGGTTTTATTCATTAGATCAAGATCCGGCTTTTTGGAGCATAATGGTAAGAACCTCTACCAAGAAATGCATTAACCATCTTATCATAATCGTTGATGTTGTCACTATCAAAATTCATGATTATCATTTCTAATGCCTCGACCCCAAGTCTCTCTTTCAATGGGCACATTGTTTATAGCAACATCATTATAAATAGTGTCTATCACAGACACTACCTACATATCATCTAGCTATTTCACTGACTGATAAACATCAAAAATCACTCGCTCATCATTCAGTCTGAGCATCATATACCCAAACTCTATATTATAGGGGCTACCCAATATAATAGGGGCTTGAAAGTTCACCTCATAGTCAAGAATCATGAAGTCAACTGGGAACATAAAGGATGCCACCCTTAATACTATATCACACAAAATACCCACCGATTTCTTCACAGATATGTTATCTATCAGTAGCTTCATGGATTTAGGTTTTAGTTCCCCCATCACCAATGACTTGTATTAACTAGCGACATTAAATTGATGCCAGCCCCCAGGTCATACTAAGCCTGTTTGACATTGAAGGGCCCAATAGAAGAAAAATAGTTAACGCTCTAGGGTCCTCTTGATACTCTACTAAAGATATAGAAGTAATCACACTACAATAGCGCATATTATCATTGGGATATTCTACCCTTACCTTACCATTATAATTCTCAAAATCTTATCAGACTCTACCTTATATATCTCATCAATCACAACACTAGTATTCCTTGACTCTTAAACAGTAGGCATAGGGGAATCAACAGTAGTAGAACCACTCCTAGTTGTAATGGCTAGATAATGACCGATGTTTTTGGGATTCTGAATTGTGTTGCTCAAAAAGGTACCCGACTGCCTCTGATTCAAAGTAGCAGACATCTTCCCAAACTGCTGCTCTAACTGCTTGATCACAGTCACATGAGACTCAGCCTTCTAGGTAATACCTGAGCTATCAGCCTTAATCTCCTTCAGGCATGTTTCTTGATCTTCTTGACCCTTCACCTATTTGGACTACAATGCCTTCATTCTTGATACAGTATCACGACTACCTGATTGAACATACCTGTCTCCCTTCTCTTTATAGTCATCTTTTTTTCTCTGGTCACCATCACTCTCCCTACTACAATATTTGTATCTATCTTCATAATAGTTTCTACCTTGGTTTCCTTTACCCTTGGCTAGAAAATCCGCCAATTCTCGATCAAAATACTTAGCCTTCTCTTCCAATTCAGACTCATATGATCTAGAAGATGCACCCAATGAACCTATAGCATTTACCTTCTTAGAATTCACTATTGCAAATTGCTTTGTTAGCACCCAATATCTGTTCTAAGTATCACAATCTCTTACGCCACAAAATCATCACTCAATCTATGATCGTTGAAATCCCCAATAGCATAAGTTCTAGCACCCCTCTATTCCTCCTGAGTATGTCACGCTCAGTTGGTGAGAGAGATCTAGTCTGGAATATTAGATCCAACTTCCCAGCATAAACGCATGAAATCTTCTCCGGTGATTATATCTTCCATGGCTCTAGAATTATGTTCAGGGATCTATAAAATATCTCCAACAAGTTTGTCCTTAAAATGCAATGATTGGGTACCATGATCAACTTCTTCTTAAACTAGAACCATGCTTCATACATCAACATAGAATGTAGCCGCCTTAAGTTATATATCTTATGTTTTAACTAAAACATTCTAGACGGAGGAAAAAAATGGTCTAAGAACTGCATGTGCAACTTATGCAAAGTGGTAATTGATCTTTTAGTAAGTTTCCCCAACTACAAAGAATCTTCTACAGTCAACAAAAGGGGGAACAACTTGAGCCTGAGTGCCTTCTGTTCTAACCTAGGCATGGTGTAAGAAGTGCAGGACATATGAATGTCCAACTGCTACCTTGAGAAATCTGAAGGCGCCCGAAATCAATCAATTTGAGGTACACCCAAACCTAAAGTTGCATAGAAAGGGTGAACTAGGAGTGAGTATGGTCCATTTATACTCATTAGGTGTCATAGGCTGACCGAGTAAGGTAGAAAATAAAGCATACAACATACACAGTAAGGGAGCATCACCTTCAATAAGAAAATATCCTATAACGGTAGCCCACACCGCTTGCACTAACACTTCTAATATATCACATATATTATAACAACACACCAAGATAAAGTTACAAGATCATCAAATACAAGGAAGGTAAGACAAATACATAGATGACAAGTCAATATGGAAATACAATACAACATAAACACAATAAAGTAAGTGCAATGTATATGATGACGATGATGATGATGATGCACGAGGTCATCGCACAACCTCCGAGATCGTCGTACAATCCTTGTATACACCTACGGAGGTAAGCCTCCCAACGCATGACCCATGGGAGGTTCATCAACCTGTATACAATCCATATATCTTATATATCCACTCGATAATCCCCAAGGAGGGTTTTATAAGGTGTTACAATATCTCCTCCCCAACACCTTCCTTGGAGAAGATTTTATAAAATGTATTGCCAGTGTTTCTCAGATGTTACCACGATGGTACTTATGTTTTATGAATGAGCATGATATGAGAATGTAATGCTCACAACCAATCACAATGATATATTTCCACAACCAACCATAATTATATATTTTCACAACCACGTGACCCAATATTCACTCATTATTACCGTTTTATCCATGAATTTCCACATGTCTCATATAAAAGGTATAAAACATATCTCGAAATTCGAAATCGTAATTTTCAAATTGAGCATCGAAATGAGATTTAAAAGCTGCAAAATTACACCAAATATGTTATCACCCTAAAATCGACGTTCTGGATTCAGAGGCAAAGTTGAATTTTCCATCCAAGGTTGTTTCAATCAAATGTGGGTCCCTCACTCATATTTTTAATTTTTGAACTTTTCGAACAATACGTCAAAATGAGCTCGGGTGCACTGGGACCCAAACCAAATATCTACCTAGCCTAAAATTGATATTCTAAAGCTGATAGTGCAGTCCATTTAGCTATTCATCACACGGATCAAAAGATATCTACATAAGTCCAAAATAAGGCTATCAAAGCTATCAAAAACCACAATATCGCATAAATGGTAACAAAATGCATCGGGAATAATGTCAATCACCCCCACACCCCAAAAATACTATAATGCAACTACGAGGAGGTTTATAACAGTCAATTCATACAGAAACACACAATTCACATATTTTATCAAAAAAGCTGGTCGTTACAAATTATGGAAGAGATCTTTTTCGGCAAGGAAATCTTTTCCACCAAGAAAATTCTTTTGATGTTAAACATAATTATGGTAAAATTAAGGTAAACTAGGAAGTTCATGACAAATCATAACACCACATATACACGACCCTCTCAAACCCTACTTATAAAATTACACTGAATATGTTCTTATTTTTATTGTTTAGTTTTCTAAATTGGAAAAATAGCTTTGTGGACCCTTGTACTTAGTCTTCTTTGTAAAGTGGAGACTCCTACTTATACATTTGTCATCTGAACCCCTCTACTAATCAAAATAAAATATTTTGAATTCCTCTGACCGTTGACCAAGCCTATGTGGCATCAAAATGGCTGATTAGGACAAAGTGCATGATTACACGTGCGTAGGTGTCAGTGGGAGTCATTTTTTACATTAATATAATTTTAAAAAATTAAAAAATGAAAAAAGTCGCCCTGCCCTCTCTCCCTTCAAAATGTGTTTCCTTCTTCCTTTGCTTCACACCAGCGGCCCAACCCACCAACCCACCCAAAATAAAGCACCTTTACCACAGCCCCGTCCCCTGCGAAACCATCACCATTACAGCGCCGCCGCTCCCCCGCCAAACAAATTTCTCTTTTTTTCCCTCTTCTTTCCTTGGTTCGCCACCCCTTTACTATTTTCTCTTCATAGATTCCAATTTTCAAAAAAAAAATTAGCAAAAATCCCATGTTTACATCATAAGTATCCATGAGGCATGAACCCCATTTGGTATATTCATTTATCTTTCTGAGATGCGTTCTGATTTTTTTATCAATTTACACTTTACCATCCTTTGGAATTTCACCAATTTGTGAATTTTCAATCATCACAGTAGAGTGGCCAAAATTTTGAGCTTCTCCGGCGACGACGATCAAATTTTCTTGACCCAAAATTGGACTGGTAGCAGCGCGTGTACGTTCAATTTCACCCCAGCCATTATTCCATCATGAATTTGCCCAGAACTTGGTTGATTTTCATTACCCTTCAACGACGAATTAATCGGACCAATTTCTATTTCGATATAATCGAGTTTCTGTAATTGCATGGTAGAAACATTTGTAATTTTAGCTGGAGCATTTTCAATTAATTTAGATTACATTCCCTCTTTTCCATGGTTGATTTCTCAATTAATTCTTTTTTTTAGAGTAGATCGAAGGAAAGAAGCAAAAACCTGAAGCTTTTGTCAATGGTGAATAATAAAAGACGTGTGTTAGAGAGAACAAATAAAATTAAATTAGAAAGAGAGTGATTTGAGAGGTGGAAGAAAGAGGTGGAAACATATATATATATAAAAGTTTATATTTAATATTTCTATCTCTATTTTTTAATAATTAATTTATTATGTGGCATTAAAAAATGATGTGGAATTTAATGTAATATTTAAAAATGACGTGAAAGCTGACGTAAAGACGGTTGTGTTACACACGCTGAAATAGGGTTTAAAATATTGAGTTTCGTTGAGTTGAGGGGTTCAGATGACAAAAGTCTAAGTAGAGACGTTCACTTTACAAACTCAGAGAAGTATAAGGGTCCACCGAGCTATTTTGCCTTCTAAATTTGGTCAAACTATCTATAATTCATATTCCAAGGTCCTCGTTAAAAGATTGAATATACTCATTTTACCTATAGAATCAAGGATGAGACAAGTATTTATTTCTTCCTTTTTATTAACTAAAGGGTTTCGAAAAGTTTCACCTTAGAAATAAAGTATTTTTTATTAGAAGCAATTATATATTTAAGATCAAATTTAAGAACTCTATTTATAAATGAAGAAATACTTACATCTCATTACAATCATAGATGATAAGGGTCCAAAAATTTGCACCTAATCTAATAGTACTAAAAATTACGTTTTTTTGTCTCCACGTTGAGATTAATATAACCACTTTCCTTTTTCTCCGTTTTGAATTGTAACCACTTTCCTTTTCAACTCAAACAGATAAAAAGTCCTAAACTTTCTTGACTTGTTTTGCTACTCTTTTTCTAGTTGGCTGAAAGAGACTATTTCATTTACATATTTTTAAAAATTTAATGTTTATATTCCCATTTTGTCATGTCTAACTTGGTACACAACTGCATAATTTAGTACAAAGGAATATTTTGATATTGTTTATGCATAAAAAGATATCTATTGCTTTCTTAAGCTCAATCCAATAAAAAATGGAATTGGACAAATTCAGGTGCAGAGTATGTAGGATCGAAGGATTCATTCAAACCTTTTTAGCATAAAATTATGTTATTTATACATGATTAAAATTATTTATGTATGCCAAGTCAATATTGGATTCCTTTGATTTTTTCTTGTGCATATTTCTGTATATTTTAAACCTCCTTAGTAAATATATTCAATCCGCCACCAGACAAATCATAGACTAGGTATTATTATATATAGTATCTCCTTTTTTCTCACAATTTACGAGGAATCTAGAAAAATATGAAGCAAAATTTAAGTCCTAAATTAAAGAGTTTGGAATCTAAATGATGTAATTAAAAAAAATCAGTCGAACATAAATAATAGGCAAAACAGAATTATCATTTTATACCATGCGTTATGTAGCTTAATTGAATGGCATAGGCCTAATGGCCGTCAGCCATTTATTTGGCTCATAAAGAGTTGGAATTTCCTATTCTATATGGACCGATATATTTTTTCGAAATGACGCGCTGTACAGTCAATTCATCAACTCTTATTTGTTTTGACCTAAAACTACATAGTGTGAAAATCTCATGGCTTCTATTTCCATCCTTCACTTTTACTTATCACATTTTGATTTATACACATATTAAGAAAAAAATTATTTATACGATTATTTCATCATACAACCCTTATTAATTGATGTTTAGAGTATTATTTCTTTAAAATAATTCGGTAAATAACACTTAATACTAAGGATAAAACAGAACAACCTATTTTGTCTTTTCTTAATATGTTAAAAGTGATGAGTAAAAATAAAAATTTATTTTAGAAATAAGTGAGGTTGGGTATATGGTTTGTTCTATTTGTTTTTTTAATATCGGTTTGATTTTTTTATTTTCAAATTGACGAAAATGACGACCGTAACCAAACCAAAATAAATTCGGTTTGATTCGATTTCTACAAATTCGATTTGGTTATTTTGTTTTTTTATTTCAGTTTTAAAGATTAAAGTAGTGAACCTTTCTTTTCCATGACTGAGCATTTAAAATTGGTGATTTTTTTAAAAAAACTTATTTTTTTCAAATCTATTTTTCATTTCCAAATATAAATAACTCAATATGGATGAAATGAAATGTAACAATGGTAAAACACTATTTATACTGAATATATATATAATTTGTATATATAATAAAAAATATACATTATTTATATAATTTCGGTTTTTTGGTTTGATTGAATTTTGTTTTTTGAAAAAATAAAAAACCGAACCGTTTAACTGAATTTATAAAATTTAAAATTGAAAACGATCCGAAAAAAACAAAATCGAAACCAAAATTAAATTTTAGTTTAATTTTTTTATTTTTTTGGTTTGAACCAAAATATGCTCAGCATAAATTAATGCAAGAACTAATATACCATTTTTATATAAGGTAAGATACGGAGAAGAATATACTGTATGCATTAAATAATAATGGTACCACACAATAAAATAGAAAAAAATAAAATATAAGAAGAAAAGACTTAAATATGCTATCGAACTATTAGAAATGGTTCATTTATGTCATCTTTTATAAGTTTGGCTCATTTCTGGCACTATCTATAAAATATGACTCATCTATGTTATTGTCGTTACAGAAAAATTCATTCATGTCATTAGTTTGCAATGATAGTTTTGCAAAATTATGTTTGCCACATGACCTCTTATTAGAAGTCCAAATCACCGAAGTAAATCAGTCAATATTACTTAAAATCAAAATTAAAAATCAGACCCATTAAAATAAAACTCATATTTAATCCGATTTTTATTCTAGTAAGTCCGATTTTTATTTTTAATTAGT
Organism: Capsicum baccatum var. pendulum; assembly: GCA_030864225.1. Lineage (NCBI taxonomy): Eukaryota > Viridiplantae > Streptophyta > Magnoliopsida > Solanales > Solanaceae > Capsicum > Capsicum baccatum. Next base: position 235,768,578 of record CM061552.1, read on the forward strand.
CCAATTTTTATTTTAATGACGTGGATAAATTTTATAGGAAAAATTACATAACACCACAACTTATCTTTACAAAATTACATAAAATTTCTACCTTTTTATTAATTACTTAAATCCCTTTTCCAAGAAAATAGCCGGGCACATCCACAAATTCATAAATTTTTGGATACATAATTTTAATTATGTATCTCCCTTTGGTCTAGTTAATTTATTATATATCTCGATCAAATAGTTTCAGAAATGAATGTATCTCAGTAATCAAAATTATGTATCTCAACTTCAAAATTATGTATCCGGATGCTAATTAACTGTTATATTCTTAAGGTCAAAATTATGTTTTTCAAAATTTAAAAAATAAGAAATTATTTATAATTTAGCAAAGAGTAGGTATAAGGAGTAATTGGGAGTAAAATTGTTGGGACTTATGTAAGTTTTATATATATATTTTTTTAATGGGCCTAATTTTTAGTTTTGATTTTGAGTAATATTGGTTAATTTGGATTTGGAGACGTGAACCTCTAATAAGAGGCCATATGAAAAAAAAATGATTTTGCAAAATTACCATTATAAAATAACAACATGAATGGACTTTTCTTTAATAGTAATGACATAGATGAACCAAACTTTTAAAGACAGTGATATAAGAGGGAGTGAGCAGCTTCCGGTCGTCCTATGTAATAACCTAATTTTTGATGATTTATGTGAAATATTTATTTCTAGGTGATTTGATCATTTTAACCCTTTTCATAGTTGCGTTGTGGTAATTTTGAAGTGTGGAAATGCTTTTCACAGTTCCCAATGCATTTCGGTATGATTTATGTGAAATAATATTTTTTGTGGCTTGAAAAGCCTTATAATTAATGTCGGTCAATATTTTTTGATTTGTACGTCAGATGGAAAAATGGACTGCGCCAGAAGATTTGGAACGTCGATTTTAGATTGGTAACATGATTGTTGCGGCTTTGTGGCCTTTATATCTCATTTTGACTCTCTGTTCAAAATGTTGTGAAATTAGGTTTCGAGTGTCAACTTTGTAAAAATAACTTTTTTTTTAAAATCTGATATCGCCATTGTGTTCGGAGCATCGAATTTGATAGAGTAGCATAGTTTGTTTGCATTCACGAAATTCCAAATGAATTTTCAGAAAATCACGGAGACTTGGAATACTCCAAGTCCTCAACTGGTGCACCACTCGGCTGGTGCACCCGCATTTGCAAGAGATCAGTCGCTTTCGCGACTTAGTGGGTAGACGCGCATGTTGCGTACGCGACATCTTGGTCGCAATCGTGAGTCCCACGTACACAAGAACCAGGTCGCGAACGTGTACCTGCCATTAGGCCAGGTACTTCGTATGCGACACCTAGTCGTGTATGCGATGCCTGGACCTTATATATACCCATGTTTCACTATTTTCACCATTTTTGAGGCTTGGAGCTTAGGGTTTTGTGATTTTGAACAATTTCTTTCACTTTTAAGCTTGGGTAAGCTTCATACCACCGATTTCAACTACTTTGTCCAAACTTTATCATGTAATTCTTGTTTAGGCATGAATTAAAAGGTAGAAATTGAGGATTTTGGCCCGTAAGGTCTAAAAATTATAATTCTCCAATTTAAACTCCAATTTCAACCCATTTTCACTTAGGTGAGTTTCTAATCTCATAATTATCACCTTTCTTTCGATTTCATCTTCAAAACAAATTCAATTCTCGATTTTAAAATGAATTTTGATGATTTTTGCCAGTAAAGCTTGAACATAGTTTTTCTTCAATTTGGACCTCATTTTCACTTGAATTTTCAGCTTAGACTCCTAAAAATATAGGAAACATATTTAAAAAATAAAGTTACAATTTTGTCATTCTTTTTTTAAAATTCATTTCGAGGGTCCGTTTTGATCCCAACTCTAAAATAGGCGATATGGATATCGTTGGCTTTCTTTTGATGCATAGATTCTATATTTTCATGTTTTAGTTGTTTCCGAGTTCGTTCATGAGAAGTAAGGCTTCAAATTGAAGGCTTCCAGATCAATTTTTGGGCATTTGAGGTGGGTTATGGCTTAACTTTCTTAAGATCGGGTTGGATAGTTATTGTAGATATATAAGCATGTTAAGGGTGTGAGAACTAATCATTATAATGACTACAAGTATTGTGTCGTGCCCATGTGGGGGCCTATATATTGTTGTATTTGGTGGTTGTGAAATATTATTTGCTATGTGGGACCATGTGGGTCCCTATATGTTATTGTTTGTTGTGAACACGTGAAATTAATTGTGTCTTGTTTAATGGAATAGCCTAATGTGGTATAAATGATGTAATTTAATTGTATTTTACTCTCTTGACATATGGTTTATGCTAAAATTCTTGGATTCTAGGAAACTTTGAGTGAATTATTGGCTCACTTAGTTGGTATATTGGTTAGACATAAAAAATACTCATTCTGGTTGGTTGTGAGCATTACATCCTCATATTATATACATTTATGAAACATTGGTACCACAGTGAAAATACTGGAATTACTGGAAACACTTGTTTTTTCTGACAGAAAATATAACATCTTTAAAACCCTCTATCGATAGATGTGCCAGAGAGAAGTTATGGATATTGACTGTATACGGGTTAACAAATACCCCATGGGTCCTACGTCGAGAAGTTTTAGCTTCATAGGTGTATACAAAGGTTGTACGACAACCTTGAGCATCATCCTTATCATCATCATCATTAAAATTATCATCATTACCTCCACTGTATTGGTATTTACTTTGTACATTTTTGTGATGTATTATTTTCCTTGATGTGATACCTATCTATGTGTATTTCTTCCTTCGTATTTGTATGTGTGTTACTTGTATACTTGTACTTCTTTTTTGTATTGTTATGGTGCATGTGAATATTATAGAATTGTTAGTGGAGATGGTGTGGGATACCATATGGGATATTTTTTTATTGCAAGTGACGTTCCCTTAGTGTGTACTTTGTATGCTTTATTTTCTAATTTGCTCAGTCAACCTATGATACCTACTGAGTACAAGTGGATCGTACTTACCTCTACTGTGTCCTTTCAGTGCGAGTGCGCCTCACGGTGGTTGATTTGAACGATATTTGAAGCTTTTCAAGGTAGCGGTTGATTTGATGCATCCTGTGTTGATTACTACATTTCTTTATCTAGACTATATTTTAATTTATATTCAGAGATAGAGTTGTTCCTGTTTTGGATGCCTTATGTATTTTTGATATCGAGTTGTACTAGTTCGTTCTCGCACTGTGACACTAGATTTTGAAATTATGGTATGATATCTCTAGTTATGTTCTTCTGCATTTATTTTATTGTGTGGTTCGGCTTCGTTCTAGAAGCCTTACTTTGGGTTATTGTTTTTATTTTCCCTTTTGTATCAGTTTGTGTGATAGACTTACTTGTCAAGGCTTACTACGACAAGTGTCATCATAACCCTCAATTTTGTGGTCGTGACATCCTGTTTGTCGACCATTCAGCTGTTTGCTTCGTGATTTTTACTATATCATCGCTAATTAATTATTATATGTCATTTACGTATTAAAAAATTAATAATATTTAATAGAAAAAGTAAAATAGACATTTATGACATGTCTGCTTCAACCATAATTTTATTATATCACCCCTACTTAATTATTATAAGTCATCTAAGTGTTAAAAGTTTAATATTAAAAAATTATTATAAAGTCATTCAAGTATTAAAAAAATATTTAATGTGAAATTAACTTGACGTCTTAGATGAGGCCCACTTAATTTTTTCTTTCATAAGTATATTTTTATAATAATTTTTCCATATCACTTTTAATTAGTTATTATAAGTTATTTAAGATATGCATGTTTCGCTGCTTTAATCGTGATTTTACTATATCACCTCTAATTAATTATTATGGTCATCTAAGCATTGTGTCACTTAAATTGAAATAGAAGAAAAAGTATTATAAATCATAATAATACAAAAAATAAATTATTTACAAAAATATAATTGACTATCAATGTCACAAAATTTTAGACAAGGAAAGTAACATATATTATTTGAAAATTACATAAAAAGTATTATAAATTACAATAGTTAATAACTTAAAATATCTAAGAAAAATTTAATCTGTTATATATTTTAAAAAAATACGTAAAAAATATTATAAATTACAATAATTAACAATTTAAGAAATTTAAATATCAGTCTTCCTATTTTGGCATAACTTCATTGGTCCTTTCCCTTGCCCTCATTTTTTTTCATCCATTTTAAAATATTTTTATTATTTTTTTTAATTTGTTATATATTTCAAAATGGGAGTGTGAAGCTTCTGGTTGTTCTGTTTGTCGACCGTTCAGCTGTTTGCTCCATGATATTTTCTATATCACATTTAATTAATTATCGTATGTCATTTATGTATTACAAAATTAATAATATTTGATAAAAAAAATTAAAATAGACATTTATGACATGTCTGCATCAGCTGTTTCAAATCACTCCTAATTAATTATTATAAATCATCTAAGTATTAAAAAAATTATTATAAAGTCTTCCAAGTATTAAAAAATTAATAATGTTTAATGTTAAATTAACTTGACGTCTTATATGAGACTCACTTAATCTTTTTTCCAAAGTATTTTTTTATAATAATTTTTTCCCCAGGTATTTTTTTTATAATAATTTTGCTATATCACTTCTAATTAGTTATTATAAATTATTTAAGATATGTATGTTTCACTGCTTTAATCATGATTTTACTATATCACGTCTAATTAATTATTATGGTCATCTAAGAATTGTGTCATTTAAATTGAAATAGAAGAAAAGTATTATAAATCACAATAAGTAGAAATTAAATTATTTTTATAAAATATAATTGACTATTACTTCCACAAAATTTTAAACAGGGAGAGTAATATCTATTATTTGAAAATTACATAAAAAGTATTATAAATTACAATGGTTAACCACTTAAAATATCTAAAAAAAATTAATATGTTATAGATTTAAAAAAAAAATACGTAAAAAGGTATTATAAATCATAATAATTAACAACTTAAAAAACTTAAAGGTCAATCTGCCTGCTTTAACACAACTCCATTGGTCTTTTCCCTTGCCTTCATTTTTTTTCATCCATTTTAATTTATATGTATTACTTTTAAATTTTCTATATATTTTAAAAACTATAAAAAAATTTCTGTAAATCAAAATAATTAATAATATAAAAAATTTGGCTGACACTCAAACTTATATCAGTGTCAGTTCAATCGGAATAGAAGAAAAAGTATTATAAATTAACGTAACTAAAAACTTAAATTATTTTAAAAATATAATTAACTATCAATGCCACAAAAATTTGGACAAGGAGAGTAAGGACTTTGGGCTGTAGATGACAAAAGAGTTATAAAATGAGGTGTAGGTGACAAATGTCTTAATTATTAGGTGGAGGTGACAATTACTTTATTATGGATTAAGCAAGTTGGAGAAGTTTGAAAATAATCCACAAGTTTTTAAATTTACACTTTGATTCAAATGTTAGTTAATATAACAGAAAATGAAGGGAAAAAAGGTGCATTTCTCTCTCTTCTTATCCGTTGTTGTTTTCTCTCTCTTTGCAATTATTGTTGTTCATTGTTGTTGCTGTTGCTTTATTCATCATCTTCTGCTTCATTATCATCATCTTCTACTTCATTATCATCTTCATCTTCTTTTTGTCGACCATTATTGTTGTTGTTACCACTACTGTTGCTATTTTATCAAATTTTTAGGTCAAATTTTGTTTTGAACATCACCACTTTTCACTATGACATTACTTTATAGGAGACCTTGGTAAGTCAAACTATGATTTTTATTCAAATTTGTCATCTGGGTTACAAAGTTACTGCTATTCTTTCCAATAATGGATAGAAGTCGATCATGAATCCAACATAAGTGCCCACAATTTAAACAGATCACTCATCTGGAGCATCAGATGAGTAATCTATTGCAACAGAAGATATATCTATTGCATCAGACCGATTATCTGTTGCATTAGACTGATTAACCTATTTGGAACAACACAAATCAGCCCCTGCCACAAACCTAACAGATAACCAATATGTTTTGCTATTACTACTGGATTCAAAATTATTTCTTATGTCCAATCGTCGACATGTTTGTTTAGAATATAATAGACAAAATGAAAATTAAATACTCCATCCATCTCAAATTACCCGTTCTAAATTTTTTAATTTAATTTCTCATTTTACTTATCTTTTTTTATTAATCAAGAAGAGATTTAAAAAAATTCCATGTTTTACCCTTTGCATTAATCACTTTTTCTTCAAATTAAAATGTAAACATCATTTAATAGAGGTATTATGGTAAACTAGGAATGTTATTAATTATTTTTCTTAATCAAGGTGCCATCTCAATTTGGGACAAATAGGGTAATTTGAGACGGAGGGAGTTATCTATTGAAACAGACTAGTTATCTGCTACAACATATGAGTAATCTATTTGTAACAACATAAATCAGCCCCTGCCACAAATCCAACAGATAGATCTTAAATCTTGCTACTGCTACTGGATTCAAAATTACTCCTTACTCCAATTGTCGGCATGTTTGTTGAGAAGATAATAGACAGAATGAAAATTAAATATGAATTAAAATGGTCAAAGTTGATCAAACATAATTTTTTTATTAAACTAAAACAAATAAAAATACATATACAGACTTAAAAAGAAAGTAGAAACAAAATAATCTAATTATTATTAATAGATTCTTCATCATTATTATTATTATCGCCAGCCGCATTTTCAACAGGTAGTAGCAGCGACCTTCTTATCCTGCGGATCTCCTACAATATCCTTACTCTGACAGCGGCCAACTGCCACTGTATATCATGTACCTACCTCTATAGTTTCCGTATGTCGTCTCGTAAAATAGCGACATCCCACACTAGATCGCTCATATCTAGAACACGTATAAATTGATAAAAATGCAAAAACAAAAGTAAAGAAAAGAATCTAAATATAATACAACGTATATTTATACAAAAAGCAAGAAAAAACTTACCAGAGACAGGAAAAAGCAATCAAGTTCTTGAAGAGAAAGTAGTTGAAGGTGTAATATGAAAGACAAGAGCAAGAAATAAATAGATATGTGTAGTAGAATGAACAAGTAAAGAGGGACCCATTTATAGAGGATTAAATTTGAATGAGTTAGGCAAAAAGGCGCGACTATTCACCCCCATTTATTAATACTGGTGACTTGTTTATTACTGTGGAAAGTTGTGACTTGATAAAATTCTTTTCAATAACCATTTTTTTTAGTTGTGGCAACAGATGATATATCTGTTGCATTAGATAATCCATTTGTGATAACAAATATAAAATTTATTGCAACAAATCTATGATCTGTTGCAACAGATAATAGATCTGTTGCAACATATATCTTTTTAATAATCATCATATCTTTATCTTTAATCCAAATTTGGTGACTTTTTTTATTATATAAATTAAAAAAACATATTCAAAATAAAAAGGCGTGACTGTTCACCTCCATTTATTAATACTGGTGACTTTTTTATTACTAAGGAAAGTTGTGACTTCATAAGTTCTTTTCAGTGACCGTTTTTGAGTTGTGAAAACAGATTATATATCTGTTGCATCAGATAACCCATCTATGATAATAAATATACCATTTGTTGCAACAAATCTACGATCTGTTACAACAGATAATATATCTTTTGCAACATATATCTTTTTAATAATCATCATATCTTTATTTTAATCCAAATTTGGTGACTTTTTTTATTATATAAATTAAAAAATAGATTCAAAAAAAAGGCGTGACTGTTCACCTCCATTTATTAATACTGTTGGATTTTTGATTACTGTGGAAAGTTGTGACTTGATAAGTTCTTTTCAGTAACCATTTTTTTGAGATGCAACAGATATACCATTTGTTGCAATAAATCTACATTCTGTTGCATCAGATAATATATCTATTACACATATAAGCTATCTTTTTTAATAATCAACATATTTTAAATCCAAATTTGGTGACTTTTATTATATAAATTAAAAAAACAGATTTAAAAACCACCTATTGCAATATATGATAAATCTGTCGCATCAGCTTAATCTCTATCGACATATTGAGATTAAAGAATAAGCAAGAATGATAATTAAATACTAAATAAGAATTAAAAATTCAAAGTCGACAATCAAACATAGATTTTTGAATCCCTTGGGTAGATCCGATATACAAAAGGAGGAAAATACATACTGTAATACCCTGTATATTTCTAAGCTAGAAAATGAACCATTGTTCCTACGTATGAAACCTTCTATCCTGTGATTCATATTTGAGTACATGACTTAAAATGAGTATCCTAGTGAGAAGAGAGCTTATGATAAGTTAAGCATGTTCATAAAAGTCACTTAGAGTAAGGTAAGCTAAGAGCTTTTGAATCCATCAAGTTTTAGTGTTTGATTTTGCAAAAGTCTTCTTTAAACAAGTATAACTTGATGTATATGTGTTATTTTGGCAGATTTAGATCCACCAAATTATTGAGGATCGAATTATCTTTTTAAAGATACCAATTTTACCAAAATTTGACATTCGAGCAAGAAGTTATGGCTTTGCAAAGTGGAGTGCATCACCTAACAAATCGCCTAAGGCTACTGGAATGGTTATGCCATAAGTTGTGCAACGCACAACCTAGCTTACGCGATAAGTTGTGCACCGCATATCTTATGGCCCAAGTGATGTGCACACCCCATTTTTGAGTTATTTTAAGGGCAGAATGGGTATTTCCCACCCCTATATAAGCCTATAACACGGGATTTATTCCCAATTCAACCAAAATATAGTTACTTCTCTCAAAATTATCTCAAGAACAAGTTAGGGTTCTCAATTGGGGATTCAAATTCAAAAAAATTTCATCATAAATCTTCGTAGAATCCGTACTAAGGTATGCATAGTGTTCATTCGTGGATTCCTTTCATCCATGAAGCCCAAGAATCAAGTTTTAAACTATGGATTATGTTATTCATTCTATAGTTTGATTATGTTCATGTTGTTGTTGTGGTATGATTCCCAAGTTGGAATCTTTATGTGTTTTATGAAAATATATTAGCATGTGAGTTGAAAACCATGAATTTTAGTTGGTTATGATATGTTAATTTGATGATTATACCATGCCTTAAGTCATGCAGCCTAAGTGTTTGACAAAATGCCTAAGAGACTAGAAATTATGTAATATAGTTCAATTGTGACTTATGTGATGGATTCATATTTTACCCTTATGTTCAAATGACTCCCATGCTATTGATGTGCAATATAGATATTTGTCGGAATGCTCGTGAGGTTAGAGTATGAAATTATGACATTGAGTATATGCATTCCTACCATGTACAAGATTATGATAACCATGTACTTCATGAAATCCCCAAATTATTGTATTATAGATTGTTGACGTTGGTCATGTATTCAAGAATGTCATGCCTTGTTAGTTTTCTTCTATCGAGTCCTGGGGCTACTTGTACCCAAAAATTTAGTTGTGTGCCTAGAGACAGTGTCATGTTTTTACGATATCCTCAGTCAAGACATGTTCAGTAAAATTCAGTCAGTCATGTGACTTAGAAAAACTCAGTAAACTCAGTAATCGCAGTAATCTTAGAAAGCTCAAAAATGTATTAATGTCAGTAGTATTTCATCAATCAACGAAACTTAATGAACTCTATACAGTTCAGTTCAGTTAATCATGTTTAGTGTCTATTCAGATGGGAGTAGGATTTAGTACCGAGTGAACCCAAGGATGAGGACACACACTAACAGTTAAGGATGTGATCCTTAGAAGCAATCCATGCGTTCCAGAACAATGTAGCCAGCATAGGTTAAGACATCAACACTGACAGATGAGGGTTGATGAGGTGGATAAACACTGTTAGATGAGGGTCCCATCATTCTCTTTTAGGGACACTGCCAGATGAGGGTCACCCATAGCTTGTCTTTACCAATTGCGCGGTATTGACACCCTTCTAATTGGGGTTACGTATTGGACCCCAACTCAGCTATAATGTGTTATTTGGGGCATGTCGATTAGATGACTACTTCCCATAATCTCAGTCTCAGTAAAGAACTCAAATAGTTCTTCAGATTTTAAGACTGTCAGATACAGTCAACTTAGCACAGTACAAAACTTAGCTAGTTCCATCAGAACCTAGATTGTTAGATACAGTCACTCAGTATCAGTTATATTAGTTATCAGTAATTCATGTTATCAGTAATCAAACTCAGTAGTCAGTACCATCATGAATTCAATTACAGTCACTTATTCATGCATGTATTCTCACGTTCATATTATACAGTCAGTTAGCATTATTCATGTATTTGAACCCTTTGCATTCAACCTACCCCATATGCATACTAGTACATTCAATTGTACTAACATATTTTCACTATGGTGTTTTATTCTATACTATAAGTTCAGAAGCACGAGCTCCAGAGCAATAGTAGCATTCCAATTTTAGCAGTCAGAGTTAGCAGTGAGTCCTCATCTTTTGAGGACATGATCATTACTTTATTTCTTTATTACTTAGTTTATTTTAGTATTTGAAGTTATTTGGAGACATGTCCCATCAACTCTTTATTCAGATATTTCAGTTTTAGAGGCTTTTCAGACTACAGTATGTTGAGATAACTTTGTTTTAGCTTGTTTTGGTATTGATATACCGTACTTTCAGATGTTATATTTTATCATTTTTGAACCTTATGGCCTTTCAGCCTTTATTACCATATTTATATAATATATTATACAATGTTTAGCTATAGATATCAGTCATAGGTTAGCTTGTGGTCCTTCGAGGTCATGAGCATCGTGTAGTGCTTTGGGTACCAAATTTGGGGCATTACAAACTTAGTATCAGAGACAGGTTCAACAATGTCCTAGGAAGTCTGAAAAGCCGCATCTAGTATAGTCTTATGCATAGGTGTGTTGTGCACCACACTTATGTACAGGAGGATATGAGATGTTTTAGGAATAGTTTCCCTTCTTTCAGTATTCATGGCGTGCTAGTGAGTATGAGCTCAAATTTAACTCAGTTTAATCCATTTCTCCCTTTCATTACAGAACATGCCTCCCAAAAAGACGAATAAAAGGAGAACTGAGAATCAGTCAGCACCTCCGCCCGCTCAGGCAGATTCCCTGGACGAGCATATCTTTCATAGTAAATTCAAAACCGAGTACCTTAACTTATCTTAATCAATAGTAGCTCATATAAATTAGAAGACTGTTGTCCCACCCAGGCATATGATTCATGCCCAAAAGATTTAGGTTAGAAAGCATAGAAAGAGTGAAAATAAGAAAGCGAGAATAAGTAATTTTAATTTTGCTTAGCCTAAGTCAGAGGGTGGTAATCGTTATCCGTTTTACCCAAAGAAATCTATTCTAGTTCCTTCCTCAGCTAGTGCTCTAATTCCTAAATTTAGAGATAGGGAACCAGGTCCTAAACCTCAGGGCAGTTGTAGCAGTACCCGGACCAATCCCTTTTGTCAGACTTATGGCAAGCATCACAAGGGTGTTTGCAGAGCTGGCAGTGATGTTTACTTTAGATGTGGTGAGTTAGGTCATAGAGCCCAATAATGTCCTAAGGCTGGTCCATGAAGTCAGCATGACTGTCCTTCAGTTCAGTTCGATCGCCCGAATCAGCAGTGTGCCACATCCAGTGCCACCAATGGGCAATGCCCAAATAGACTCTATGCTCTTCAATCCCGATAGGATCAGGAAAATTCTCTTGATGTAGTCACTGGTATGTTACAGTTCTTTCACTTGTATGTTTACGCTTTACTAGAACCAGGAGATTCATTGTCTTTTGTTACTCATTATATAGCAGTTGATTTTAGAGTCAGTCCTGAAATTCTAGTAGAGCCCTTTTCAGTCTCTACCCTAGTGGGTAAAACCATCATAGCCTGTCAGTTATACTGGAACTTCTCGGTTATGGTATCTCAGAAAGTCACTTCAACAGACTTAGTCGAATTAGAGATGATTTATTTCAAATATTATTCTCGATACCGATTTGGCTTCATTCCTGCTATGCCATAGTTGACTACAGAAATAGAATAGTCCAGTTCCAGTTTCCAAATAAACCTGTCCTAGAATGGAGGGATAGTACTTCAGCTTTCAGAGGTCAGCTTATTTCTTACCTTTGGGCAAGGAAAATGATATCTAAAGGATGTGTTTATCATCTTGTTCATCTTAAGGACTCTAGCTTCGAGACTCCCAGTCTTGAACCAGTCCCAGTCGTCAATGAATATTCAGATATCTTTCCCGAAGATCTTCCAGGAATTTCTCCCGAAAGGGAAATAGACTTCGACATTGATCTTCTTCCAGATACTCAGCCCATATCTATTCTGCCATACATAATGGCACCAGCAGAACTCAGGGAACTGAAAGAACAGTTGAAGGATCTCCTATATGAGGGATTCATCAGACCCAGTACTTCCCCATGGGGTACACCAGTCTTATTAGTGCAAAAGAAAGACGGTTCCCTCAGAATGTGCATAGATTACCGTCAGCTCAATAAAGTCATGGTCAAGAACAAGTATCTACTTCCCAGAATCAATGATTTATTTGATCAACTTTAGAGCGTCAGTTAATTTCTCTAAGATAGACCTTAGATTAGGCTATCATCAGCTCTGGGTCAGAGAAGGTGACATTCCAAAAATGGATTTTCAAACTCGGTATGATCACTTTGAATTCTTAGTCATGTCATTTGGTCTTACCAATGCCCCAATAGCTTTCATAGACTTGATAAACCTAGTGTTCAACCATTACTTGGACATGTTCATCATAGTCTTCATAGATGAACCTTGTCTATTCCCAAAATAAGCGTGATCCTGCAGACCATCACAGAATAGTATTACAGACCCTTAAAACCCATCAGTTATCATGATATCTATTCATGCCCTACAGGTCATCTCTATGATCATCACTCATATTCGTGTACGTTAGTTAAAATCATGTATGCTTACAGTTCCTATTATAAGGAGTTCCAGTCACTCAGTGTTATGAATCATGTTCCATGAGTATAGAAATTTTAGACTCAAGTTATGCAGCTTATGAATCATACACTTATGTTATGCTTTACATTATGCTCATCTCATATAACTGATGCTCCACTCCTAATGATCAGCCAAACTCAGACTATGTCACATATACCCTTAGTTTAGATCCTTTGGTGAATTCATTGAGATGATGTTCTATCCCTCGAGTCTCAGTTATGAAGTTAGTTTAGTAATCAATATTCAGTAAAAAACTTAGATAATCCTACAAAACCATAGCTTTTAGCTATTAGTTACTTAACTATTGCATCCCCCATGTCCAGGTTGACTTACAAGAAAGTCCAATTTCAGTGGTCAGATTCCTACGAGAAAAGTTTTCAAGAGTTGAAGACTCGACTTACCTCAGCCACAATTTTGACTTTAGATGGGTTTGTTGTGTACTGTGATGCATCCAGAGTAGGTTTGGGTTGTATCCTCATGAAGAGAGGTAAGGTCATAGCCTATACCTCTAGACAGCTTAAGCCCTATGAGAAAAAGTACCCAACACATGATCTCGAGTTAGTAGTTGTAGTGTTTACCTTAAATATTTGGAGGCATTACTTGTATGGGGTGCATGTTGATATGTTCATAGATTACAAAAGCCTTAAGTATATGTTCTCTCAGAAAGATTTGAATTTTTGTCAGAGAAGGTGGTTAGAGCTATTGAAAGATTATGGTATGAGTGTGTTGTATCATTCATGCAAGGCCAATGTAGTGGCTGATGCTCTTAGTAGATTGTCTATGAGTAGTGTTGCTCATGTTGAGAATGATAAGAAGAAGTTAGTTCAGGAAGTTCATTAGCTTGCTCGACTAGTTATTTACTTAGTCGATTCAGCAGAGGGTAATGTATGGGTGCAGAATAGTTCAAAATTATCTCTAGTTTTTTAAGTGAAGGAAAAGCAGGATAGAGATCCCAGTCTTATTAAGTTGAAAGAGTCAGTCAGAGATTGGAAAATAGCGATTTTCTCCCAAGGGGGAGATGGTGTGTTGCATTGCCAGGGTCGTTCATGTATGTCGAGTGTAGATGAATTGAGGCAACAAATTCTTGCAGAAGTGCATGGTGCGTGATACTCTATTCATCTAGGGACTACTAAGATGTACCGCAATTTGCGGGAGATCTATTGGTAGAGTGGGATAAAGAGAGATATTGCAGAGTTTAAAGCTAAGTGATCTATGTGACAGCATGTTAAGATTGAGCACCAAAAGCCTAGTGGGTCCATGTAGGAGTTTAGTATTCCTACATGGAAATGGGAAGAAGTGAACATGGACTTTCTGATGGGTTTGCCTCGTACTCGTCATCAGCATAATTCTATTTGGGTTATCATAGATAGGATGACCAAATCAGCTTATTTCTTGCTAGTTCATACTTTCTATTCATCCTAGGACTATGACAAACTCTATATAAGAGAGTTGATCAAGTTACACAGAGTCCCAGTATCCATCATGTCAGATAGAGGTACCTAGTTTACCTCTCATTTTTGGAAAGCATTCTAAAAGGGTCTTGGTACCCGAGTTTACCTCAGTACAGCCTTCCACCCTCAGATAGATGGTCAAGTATAAAGGACCATTTAGACTCTAAAAGATATGCTAAGAGCCTGCGTTGTAGATTTTAAGGGTAGTTGGGATGACCACTTGCCTTTGATCAAATTCGCATATAATAACAACTATCACTTCAGTATTTAGATAACTCCGCTTAAGGATCTCTATGGTAGGATATGTAAATCTCTAATTGGTTGGTTTGAGGTAGGTGAGGCCACAGTAGTAGGGCTAGACTTAGTGTTTGATTCCTTACAGAAGGTTCAGCTGATTTGAGAAAGACTTAGGGCTGTCCAGAGCCGATTGAAATCATATACAGATGTGAGGAGAAAGGATCTCGAGTTTGACATCGGTGATTTTTTATTTTTGAAAATATCTCCCATGAAGGGAGTAAAGAGGTTTGGAAAGAAGGGAAAATTCAATCCCCGATATGTTGGTCCTTATAGAAATCTCAGTTGTTTCGGAAAGGTAGCTTATGAGCTTGAGTTGCCTTGACATCTAGCTTTAGCACACCTAGTATTCCACATCTCCTTTCTAAAGAAATGCATTGGTGAACTAGCAGTCAGAGTTCCCTTAGAGGGCGTAGACATTTAGAATGATCTATCTTTCGAAGAGGTTCCAGTCCAAAGCCTCGATCATCAGATTCACAGACTGAGGAACAAAGAAGTTCCATTGGTTAAAGTTCTTTGGCGGAATCAGTCCGTTGAGAGAGCTACTTGGGAAGCAGAAGTAGATATACGGACCAAGTATCCTCACCTTTTCTCCGCAAACTCAGATCCAGCTTAAGGTAACAGTCAACCTTAGTTTTACTCAGTTCCATATTTAGTTACAGTTATAATCTTGGTATCAGTTACCATTGCATATTCAGTCATGCATTCATGAATTAGTTCAGTCATGTACTTATGCATCAGATATGCATGTTCAGTATGAAAATTCAGCTTATCAGTAACTTCAGTCATGTATTCCATGCATCAGATATGCATGCTCAGTATGAGAAATCAGTTTGTCAGTAGCTCAGTCATGTCGTCATGTTTCAGCGTGTATGTTCAGTGTGTAAACTCAGTCTATCAGTGTTTCTCAGTTTAATCAGTCTCATTTTAGGATGAATGTTCCCAAGGGAGAGACATTATAATACCCCGTATTTCCTTAACTTAAATTAACCCTCAGTACATGGGTTACCTGATATAAAATTTTTGAAATACTCAATATTTTTCAGTTTAGAGCTTATCAATGCGTAGAAAATTCAGCCAGCTTTCCAACAATATAAAATTCACCCAAATTCAATACCTAGGCAAAGAGTTAGGTCCGTTTTCGTAAAGCAGTGTGCTAATTCGTCCATCAGCGCATCGTGGAGGCCAGCCAAGTGGCAACGTTCACTTTCCAGTGTTCCATCATGATATTGGCGTATCTTGCCAAGCCCTCAATTCATAATTGTCCATTTTCCAATAAATCTAAGCGATGTCACCGCGTCATGGTAAAGTTTTAGGTCGCATACAGTGTGGCAGCGCGATACCACTGCATCACGCCATTAGATATTTTTCCAGTTGTCAATTTCTAGAGACACGACACGATAGCACCATATCGTGCCAACATACCAAATCGGGAGTTTTTAGTTAATTCCGAGTTTTAAATCCAAGGGCTTTTAAGTACTTTTCCCTCACCCCAGTCAGCCTAAACACGTAATTAAGCCCTAAAAGAGCACAAATTGCTCATTATTTCACTATTTTCTCAAGAATCAAAACATTCTCTCTCAAGATACAAAACCCTAGCTTCATGAAATCAAGAATAAAACTCAAGAATTTATCCAAGAACCCTCAACAATTGACATTCCAAGGTATGTTAGGTGTTCATCTATGGGTTCCTTTCACCCATAGAGTCCACGAATCCATTTTTAAAACTACAAGATTTTTGATTATGAATTTCATGCTTGAAATTAAATTGAATTCATATTTATGTTATTGTTGGGTCTCAATCTATGATAAAATTATAAGATTTCATGAAATTAATCATTATATGCGTTGAATCATATGATTTTTATGATAAAACCTTTAATTTGCAAGTTTATTGATGTTGCCATGATAATTATATATGTTGATTATTGTATAACCTAAGCATGCTCCCTTTGTGTATGATAAAATACCTATGTGAATGAAATAGTGTCATTATAACATGATAGCATGTATTCTTCATTCATGTACAAGTTAATTCATTAAAAATGTTTGATGAAATGCCTCTATAAATGAATTATGATCAAGTGAACATTCTTAAGTTACTCAAGATTATGCTATGCCTTTCTTTTATGCTATCGAATATTGGGGGTATTTAACACCCGATAATTTAGCTGTGTACCTAGAGCCAACATCAGTTCCAAAATAGTATCAGTCATGTCCCAATCAGTAGAATCTAGTCAGTTACAGAACTTACAAAAACTCAGTAAACTAGTATTAGTCCAGTCCAGTTCAGTATACTCAGTTCAGTGTCTTTCAACTAGGATTAGGATTTAGTACCGAGTGAACCACGGATAGGGGCATACCTGGCAGTAGAGGGTGTGATCCTTCAAAGCAATCATTCCATTCCAGAACTATGTAGAAAGCATAGTTTGAGACATCAAACCTGCTAGTTGAAGGTTGATAAGGTGGTTTACCTGCCAGTAGAGAGTACCACCATTCTCGTTTAGGGCACCTGCCAGTAGAGGGTGACTCTTCAGTGTCTTTACCCATGACACGGTACTGGCACCCTTCCAACTGGGGTCACAGGTTGGACCCCAATTCAATTATCTTATTTGGGGCATGTCGGTTAGATGATTACCTTCCGCAATTTTAGTTTCAGTCTTTAGAAAAGAACTCAGTTCAGTTCTACATAATTAGGACTGTTAGATGCAATCAACCAGTATTAGTAACTCAATTATTAGTAACTTCAGATATTAGTTACTCAGTATCAGAACTCAGGACTTAGCTTCAAACAAGCTCAGTCATAGTATTTATTTATATACACAGTATAGCAAACTCAGTAGTTACAGTAGTATCAGCTATTCATGTACTCTTATGTTCAGTTACTCTATATCATTCAGTTAGTTATTGTTCATGTATATGAACCCTTGCATTCATCCTTACCTCATCTAGCATCCCATTACATTCCAAGTACTGATGCATACTCTTTTTTTGCACTATGATGTCTCATTTCACAGGTTCGGACGCTCAGGTTCCCGATCGTGCATAGACAGATTCCGATTCAGCCAGTAGTGTCAGAGTTAGTAATGAGTCCTCATCTATCAAGGATATTTTATTATTTCAGTTTCTCAATAGATGCAGTATTTTCAATAGATGGAGTTAGTTGGGCGATTGTCCCATCAACTCCATATTTCGACAGTTCAGTTTATAGGCTTTTCAGACTAAACTTTCAAACAGTAATTAGTTTTGCAGATATTATTTCAGTAATATTTTTTTTAAGTATTTCAGGTGTTTAGAACCTTATGGCATTTCAGCCTATTTTTCACATTTACTACAGTATTATTATTCAGTGCTCACAGCAAATATCAGTCATGGATTAGCTTGTGGTCCTTCGAGGTCGTAAGCACCGTGTAGAATCTAGGGTATAGACTCGGGGTGTTACACAATCTCAGCTGAAAATTTTAACTATGCCATTTAATTTGGAACATCGAATTTGATAGGATAGCATAGTTTTTTTGCATATATGGGATTTCGAATGAATTCTAAGGGGTAGGCAAAGACTTAAAGTATTCCAATCCTTCATCAGATTTAAGAAATCTGGTGCAACCACAAAAACAACCTTTTGGATGCTTTAGCAGCCCTATCTAACTCGATAAGTGTCTCTTTAGAGACTAACTGATCGTTAAAACATAAGTCTCTTTGGCACCAACTGACCACTTTAGTGACCTACCATGTCTGTGGAGAACCACTTTAACAATCAACTAGGTGCTTTAGCATCGATTGCTAAAGCAACCTAGTGTCCGTTTTAGTAGTATCCGCATACCTGGGAAGGGTATAAATACCCCATGTAGTCCAATTTTCTTTATTCTTCTTCCATTCTCTAGAATATTGAACCCTAAAAAGTTTGAACTCATGGGAAAAATAATTGTTTGTGATTTTGGAGCTTTGGCATAGTTTATTTACGTGTTTCTCCTTTGAATTCGTGGTAAGCTTTCATCTATTTTAGGATAAATCCTTTATGTTTTTCAAAAATCTCTAGAATCTTGGTGGCTTGATTATAGCACCATTAAAGCTCAAAATTCACCCATTTTTTAGGGTAAATATTCCTTGAGCATAGAGGGACACTGTGTAGGTATCAAAAGTGTGATTTTGTAAACAGGCCCGCCAAGAGATTTTTGGATAATTTTAAACCAGAAGCACAATAGTACAATATGGGTATCATTGTTCTCATATTGATAAGTATATTGTGAGTTTGATAGCATGAGACCTTGCGGAAGCTTCTCGAAAAGGAAAATCAATGGTTCAACAGATTCTTTAGGCTTTTCTTTGGCATCCATGTAGGCTAGATTTACCATCTTCATAGATTGAGCTATTTCGAAGTAAGATTATGATATTACGCTAGATATGGGATGAGATTTAGGTGTTAAAGGCAAGATTGATAGTATTTGGGTTGGTTGGGCTGCTTAAGCTATCTTTAAATCATAACTTAGGTGAAATTAGCTTAGTTATTCATATCTTAGGTAAAATTGGCTTCGTGGCTCATGTTTAGGATGAAATTTGCGTTAGTTGTCGGTTAGGTGAAATTTCCTTAGTTTCAAGTGTTTTAGGGGGGATTGACTTAATTGTTTATTTTTGAGAAGAATTACTATTCTAGAGCTAGCTGGGGCTTATAAAACATCTATAAATGAAATTTGATACCTTAGCCTAGTCCGGAGTAGAATTTGCCTACAAAATGGATTTGGGGGATTAGAAGTAGGCCCCTCCATACCACCTTAGGCCTAGACTTATGATAACTTTGTAAACTTATTTACAGGTGTTATACCCTTATTAATGTTTGGTTTGGAACTTGAGGAGATTGAATATATTTAATAAGTATGATAGTATTGAAAGATTGATGTTAATTTTGGGTATGACTAATATATGGCTTATTATATGATTATTGACATGGCTTTTAGATATGAGTAATGGTATGACTTATAGATATGACTAATGATATTGATTATATATATATATATACCTAAGACATAGTTATTAGCATGACTTAATAGATATGGTATCAGTATGGTTTATAAACATAGGTTTTTGTATGACCTATGGATATGATTCCTAGTTCAGTGTATAGATACGAGTAAAGGGATGATTTATTGATATAGTTATTTGAGGTAGATTATTGATACGGTCCATTGATACTGTTTATAAATATGAGTTCCGATCTAAGTCTGACAAATAATAATGATATTAATGTCACACCCCGGGAATACACCTTGGACGCTACATGGTGCTTTCAGTCACAAGTGACCACAAGCTAACCCATGAGCTGGTACCTACTGTGAGAACTGAACAAACTGATAATAAAAAGTACACATGTATGGAAAACAAAGATGGATACACCATAAGGTTTAAACATTTAAAAATATCTCTGAATTAATATGCCTGTCAGAAAACAATAGTGTAAAGATTGCCAATAACAACTGATAACTGACTAACTGTCTGAAATTCTCTAACTGACTGATGTAACACCCCGGGAATACACCTTGGACGCTACATGGTGCTTTCAGTCACAAGTGACCACAAGCTAACCCATGAGCTGGTACCTCTTGTGAGAACTAAACAAACTGATAATAAAAAGTACACATATGTGGAAAACAAAGCTGGATACACCATAAGGTTAAAACATTTAAAAATATCTCTGAATTAATATGCCTGAAAAAAAATGTCAGAAAACAATAGTGTAAAGACTGCCAATAACAATTGATAACTGACTAACTGTGTGAAATTCTCTAACTGACTAACTGTTAGTTGGGTACTTGATGGGACAAGTACCCAACTAACTCCAGCTGAATACTGAAGAGAAATACTGAAATAAACATAAATGGTCCTTGGAATATGAGGACTCACCACAGCTACTATTAGTGCGCTGGGATGTCTAGGTGCGGTGAGGAACCTAAGCCTCCAAACCTATGATATGAGACATCATAGTGCAAAAATGAGTATGCGGTCAGTACTTTGAATGTACTGGTATGCTAAATGAGGTTAGGCTGATATGCATGACTAATAACTGACTGAATAAGTAGCATGAGATGACTGATGTATAGTATACGAGGAAACTGTAAAATCTGAAAATGCATGACCAAGTATATGACATGATACTGGGATATTCTGTAAACTAAAATACTGATACTAAACAACTAATAATTGTATGCCATGGTCAAGCATGCTTGAACTGAAATATGAACTGAATACTGGACTGAGACTGTGGGAGATATCATTTAACCGATATGCCCCAATAAGAGCTAATTAGAGTCCAACCTATGACCCCAGTTGAAAGGCTGTCAGTACCATGCTATGGGTACTAACACTGGCTGTGTGGATCCACTAAAATGAAGTCCCGGAGGACTAAAGAGTCACCCTCTACTGGCAGGTGCTCTAGTGAGATATATGTCAACCCTCAATTGGTAGGTTAACATATCAAACCTACGCTGGCTACGTAGTTCTGGAATGTAGAGACTGCTACTAAAGGTTACACCTTCAACTAGAAAGTGATCCCCTATCCCTGGGTTCGCTCGGTGCTAAATCTTACTCCCAACTGAACTGATTCAGAATACTGAACTAATCTAAACTTGACTGATAGGATAAATGACTGAACTAATAATACTCAAATATGCCTGAAAACCATTCTGAAAGTACTAATACTAAGTAAACAACTAAATTTCAGGTATTTATAATCCCCAAGACTCGATAACATTGACAGTAAAAGCAAACCAAAGCTTTAAAAGCATTATAAGTAGGCATTGCTCAAAATTCATCTCTTAGGCATTTCATCAAACACTTGAAATTCATGAACTTAGGCATGAGAATGATTGAAACATGTGGGAATAACATAATCATAACATTAAAACCATACATTGGGGTAGTTAACATGGAATTTCATGCTTCAAGCATGTAAAGGTTACTTTTCAACTAAAAATATCTATAAACATCATGCAGAATCGAAATTCCCAAAAGCTTCATGAAATTAACTCATTGTAAACATGTGAATTCATGATTTAGTAAAAAAAAAATAGGTACTTGGACTCCATGGGTGAAAAGGGCTCATAGATGAACATCTAACATACCTTAAGGCTTTAATTTTGTAAGAGAATTGATGTTCTTGATCGTTCTTAGGTGGAGAATCTTGAATTCTTGAGTTTTCTTGAAGAAATAATGGTTGAAATTAATGAATTTGGGTGATTGCTAGGGTTTATTTTGAAGAGGAACTGTGGAAATAGGGTATATAATGCCTTAACTAATGATAAATCTCGTGTTTTTATGGATTGGGACCATGGGAAAAGACCAAATTGCCCCTGGGAAATTTGAATTCGTAACTGGGATGTCGATTGAACCCTCACTATGACGTACCAATGCCTCCATCGCTATTCCACTGTGACACGCCCCAATCGTAGTGACTTACTATTTTGGAAATCCAAACATGGTCTAAACCTCGTCTGAAAAATTCAAAACTTACCCGAGACATGCTACTTACACCCTTGAATATGAATCAACTTAAAAACTTATGTCTCAAGGTCAAAAAGGTAGCTTTACATGTCATCAAAGTTAAGAGGCCAAAAATAAAACTAAGTTTCCAACAATCAGCAAAATTTTCAAGTTCTAAGACCCTTGTACATGCACTATGAGTTGAATTGAGCTAAGATAAATATGGGGCATTATAATCTCTTCCCCTTGGGAATACTCGTCTTTGAATGAGACTGATTAAGCTGAGAAAATATAGAAGTACTGAGATTACATGTTGAATATACATAACTGAAAACATGATTACATGACTAAGTCTGAAACATGGTGAATGACTGAACTGATTCATGAATGCATGCAATAACATAAAAATGACCACATGACTGGGACTGAGAATAGAAAAGAGATAATATAATTAAAACTGTTACCTTAATCTGAATCTGAGTTTGCGGAGAAAAGGTGAGGGTATTTAGTTTGCATATCTGCTTCTGCTTCCCAAGTGGCTCTCACTATGGACTGATTCCGCCAAAGAACTTTGACCAAAGGAACTTCTTTGTTCCTCAGTCTATGAATCTAACGATCAAGGATTTCAACTAAAAGTTATTTGAAATAAAGGTTGTTCTGAACATCTAAGTTTTCTAAAGGGATAGTGACAGCTGGGTCACCAATACACTTCTTTAACAAGGACACAAGGAACACTGGATTGAATGAAGGAAAATTTACGAGCAAATCAAGCTCATTCGCTACCTTCCCATAACGACTGAAGATCCTATAAGGGCCTACATATCGGGGACTGAGTTTCTCATTTTTTCCAAATCTCTTAACTCTCTTCATGGGAGAGATCTTCAAATATACCAAATCTTCAACCTTAAATCAAGATCTTTTCTCCTTATATCTGTATAGGATTTCTGATGGCTCTGGGCTATTTTAAGCCTCTCTCTAATCAACTGAACTTTCTCTAAAGAATCAAACACTGAATTTGGTCCTATCAACACAGTCTCACCTATATCAAACAAACTAATAGGATATCTATATCTCCTCCTATATAGAGCCTCAAATAAAGCCATCTGAATTCTGGAATGATAACTGTTATTGTAAGCAAACTCAATCAATGGCAAGTGATTATCCCAACTACCCTTAAAGTTGATACACAAGCTATTAATATGTCCTCTAAGGTATGAATGGTACTCTTTACCTAACCATCTGTCTTAGGGTGAAAGGCTATACTGAGATGAACTTGGGTACCAAGACCTTTCTGAAAAGCCTTCCAAAAATGAGAGGTAAACTGAGTGCATCTATCTAAAATAATGGACAACGGGACGCCATGCAATCTATCCAAATCTCTAATATATAGCTCGGCATAATCCTCAGCTGAATAAGAAGTATGGACTGGCAAGAAATGGGCTGATTTGGTCATTCTGTCCACAATAACCCAAACGGAATCATCCTGGCAACGTGAACGAGGCAACCCTTTCACAAAATACATATTCAACTCTTCCCACTTCCACATGGGGATGTTGAACTCCTGCATAGAGCCACTACGTCTTTGGAGATTAACCTTAAACTGGTGAAAATTAGCATACTTGGCTACAAACTCTGTAATATCTCTTTTTATACCGCTCCACCAATAGATTTCTCGCAAATCACGGTACATCTTAGTAGCTCCTAGGTGAATAGAGTAACGCACACCATGCGCTTCTACAAGAATTTGCTATCTCAAACCATCTACACACGGCACACACAGTCTACCCTCGCAACGCAACACAATATCTCCCCCTTGGGAGAAAACTTCTACTTTCTGATCTTTAAATGACTCTTTCAACTTATCTAGACCGGGGTCTCTATCTTGATTTTCTTTGACTTTAGCAACCAAAGAAGATTTTAAACTATTGTGAACTAATAAACTACCCTCAGCAGTGTTAACTAAACGAATGCCTATTCTATCCAACTGATGAACCTCTTGAACCAACTTATTCTTATCATTTTCAACAATAGCCATACTACCAATAGACAATCTTATAAGGGCATTTTCCACTACACTGGCCTTTCCTAGATGATACAAAATACTCATATCATAATCTTTCAACAACTATAACTACCTCTTATGGCAAAGATTTAACTCTCTCTGCAAAAATAAATACTACAAACTTTTGTGATCCATGAACACACCAACCTGAACCCCATACAGATAATGCATCTAAATTTTCAAGGGAAACACAACAGCTTCTAACTCAAGATCATGGGAAAGATAATTCTTTTCATGGGGCTTAAGCTGTCTAAAGGCATAGTCTATGACCATACCTCTCTGCATCAAAACACAACCCAAACCAACTCTGGAAGCATCATAGTAAACAACAAACCCATCTGAACTATCTAGAAAGGTCAAAACTGGGGCTGAGGTGAGTCGAGTCTTCAACTCCTAAAACCTCTTCTCATAGGAATCTGACCACTGAAACTTAACTTTCTTCTGAGTCAATCTAGACATAGGGGACGCAATAGATGAAAACCCCTCAAAAACCATCTATAATAGCCAGCCAAACCCAAGAAACTCCTGATATCTAATGGATAAATAAGCCTTGGCAATTTTCTCACTACTTTGGTCTTTTGAGAGGCAACTCTAATGCCATCACCAAAAATAATATGGCCAAGGAAAGCTACTGAACTTATCCAAAACTCATACTTACTAAATTTAACAAATAACTGAAGGGCTTTAAGAGTCTGCAATACTATTCTAAGGTGGTCTACATGGTCATTTTCATTACGAAAACAGACAAGGATGTCATTTATGAAGACTATAACGAACATGTCCAAGTGTTTCTTGAATAATCTATTCATCAAGTCCATGAAAGCTTCTGGCGTATTTGTAAGGCCAAAATACATGACTCAAAATTTGAAGTGATCATACCGAGTTCTAAAAGCTATTTTCAAAATGTCACATTCTTTGACTCTGAGCTGATGATAGCCGGATCTGAGGTCTATCTTAGAGAAGTAACTGGCACCCTGAAGTTGATCAAATAAGTCCGATTCTGAGGAGTGGGTACTTATCCCTGATTATGACTTTGTTCAACTGATGGTTATCAATACATATATAAAGAGAACCGTCTTTCTTTCGCATGAAAAGGACTGAAGCACCCCATGGGGAAACACTGGGCCTGATGAATCCCTTATCTAAGAGATTTTTCAACTGTTCTTTTAACTCCATAAGCTCTATTGGATCCATTCTATAGGGCGGAGTATAGATAGGCTAGGTATACGGAAGGAGATTTATTCTAAAGTCAATTTTCTTATTAGGTAGAACTCTAGGAAGATCTTTGGGAAACTGATACGCCCAAATTACACCTCTCTTAAGAGAGAGTAAGCGGTCGTTGTCAAATATATAACCGAACTAGGTTGGGGTCGAATCCCACAGGGAATATGGTGCTAATTAAGTTGTATGCAGATTAGTTGACTTTTAATCATTCGTTTTCGTAAAATAAATAGGGGGATTTGATTAAGTTCACCAATTAATGGTTTCAGTTTAATAAGATGAAATACGTGTAGTAGTATTCAAATTCAGAGAAATAGCAAGCTAGGGTTATGTCCACCTTGTAGTTTTCAATACTTTCTAACTATGGGCTTTATGAATTCATACATGCATCATGCTTACAGAGAAATGTATGGCATTTAATAACATAATCCTAGTGTTTCTTAACTATCAAGGAATAATTCACTTTAGTTCTCTTGAATCAAAAGTGTTCACCAAAAAAACAATACGAAATCTCCAAGTAGTTAATCCTTCTAAGGCTTTAACTTATGAAATAGGGGTTGGTAATCCTATTTTCTTGTCACTACTCTCTTTTCCAAACGTCAACCTTTCTTTCGAACAAGTTGTGTTTTAACGCATATCCTCTTTGTTTGCAACCACGAGAATTCAAGATAAACGAAGTGAGTATGATGTAAATAAATCAATGCATAATGAATTCAAAACTCAAAGTAATAGATTGTGTGCTACAAGGCTTCCATAACCCTAACTAATAAACTTAGCTACTCATGAATAAAACAAAAATCATCATAAATATATTCATCATACCAAAAACTAGAAGATGATCTTGGTGTGCGAATAGTGAAAACAAGAGAAAAAATGTTTTTCTCTCACTCCCAGGCTAAGCCGCCCTTCTCTACCCTCTCCAAAAAATACTGAATAATGAATCATTAATAAAAATTCAGCATTACGCCTTTTAATAATCTTTTCTCTCATAATTGCCTTCTAAGTCCCTGAACTAATTAAAAATGACAAACTAGTCTTGAACATAGTTTCTAGGCGTCACATTTGATCCATATTGCTACTCTCTCTTGTGTCATACTCCATCCGCATTCTATAGTCCCATAATGTCTTCATCTAACTCATTAATACCTAAAATCATGCTAATCACATCGGTTATCTCAATTACATAGAAGTAGAGTAAAAACATAAAAAATTATGCACTTTGTTCTCTAAACATAGCTAAAATATGGATAAGTTATGGTGCTTAGCGATGATAGGCGAATTTACACGCCTATAGTGCTATATTTTACCCATATTTTAGCTAAGTTTTGAGGACAAATTATATATTTCATGCACTTTTAGTCCTTTTTCTTGTAATTGAGCTAACAAACGTGATTAGCAAGTTTTCAGGTATAAATGATGCAGAATTCAACATTTTATGGATAACTTGACGCCAAAGAAAGCTTCACGAAAGAAGGAAGGGAAAGCTTACACGCCAAGGACCAAAAGTGGCGCATGGAAAATCTGTCCCGGGCAAAAACAGCAATTCTGAAGACTTTGAGGACTAGCAGTAACTTATTAGGATTAGGATAATGATACTTTAACCTAGTAGGATTGGGTTAAGTATTTTATTAGTTTAGTAGGAATAGGATATGGGTATTATAAATACCCTATTTTGCTAGAGATTTTTATTCCATTCCATTCATTCCCCCATTCCATCAATTCCCATTCATCCACCATCCATCCATCCATCAAAACAATTGTTTTTAATTCATTGTTGACATTATTTTTCATCTATTCGACTTTAAATTTTACAACAAGAGAATCGCTATTTTGCAAGGAATTCACGCCTAACGCCATACCACACCATGCTACACGTGAGATCTTTTATTGTGGTATAATGATAATGTCTATTGTGATTTCCATCGCACTCATGAATAGCTAAACTTCTTTGTTGGGGTTATGGAAGCCTTATGAGATACTATCTATTGCTATGAGTTTGTGAATTCGTGACAAGTATGCTGCTTATATCATTACTCTCTTCATCTTAATGCAAATTCTTGTGGCTGCAGACGCATAGAATAACGCCAGTATAGCATTAACTTGTTCGAAAGAAAAGTTATATGTCTGGAAAAGAGATAATGTCAAGGTAATAGGGTCCCATCCCCTATTAAAAAGTTAGTGCCGTAACTGGATTAACCTCTTGGAGAATTTGTACCGTTAGATACACTTTAAGCTCGAAAGAGTTAAAGTGAAATAGTCCTTGTTGAGGTCGAAAGACGCTTGGATTTACCATAGAATACAATTCTCTATAAGCACATGCATGTCTGAATTCCGCACAACTCATAGCCAATAGAGACGTACAACTCATAAGGTGGATATAACCCCAACTTCTCAATTCTCATTGTTCAATAACCTACCAAGCAAACCGTTTTTATTCTTCTATTTTCTGCTTTTACTTTACTATTTTGTTTACATTACTTGCACGACAAAACTCCCCCCTTTTACGAGACTTACACTAAAAGTCTAGTAATCTTTGCTTACTTGTTGACCAAGCTATTCCCTGTGGGATCGATACCCAACCCAGTTGGGTTATATATTTGACAACGACCACTTTACACTCCTACGAGAGCTGTAGATTGAGCGTTATCAAAAATTGGCGCCGTTGCCGGGGAATACAAGTGTCAATTAAGTTTGTGATAATTACTAGACCCTTTGGTCAAAGATTCTCGTACTTTTACTTTTAGTTGTTGTTTTTGTTTTATTCAAGTTCTGTTGGAAGAATGGATGCACAACGTGACATTGAAAGAAGGGCTGCTCAACAGGAGCAGGCTAGATTAGCTGCACTAGCAGCTGCCCAAGTGCATCAGCAGAATATTGATAACCCAGGGCGAGCAACAAATCCTGACGATGAGGACCTGGGTGATGAGGAGCTACTAAACCCATGGCATACTACTGAGGTGGCGGCACCCATGCAGAGGAGAGATCGTCAAGAGCGATTGAGGCCTGATCGCCGAGCTATGCAGATTACTTTTGATGACGATGATGGCGATTTGGATGAAGCTGGTGCCACAGGAGCCATTATTCTGCCACCCTTGGCACCTGGAGAAAAGTTCAATATCACTAGCACCATGATTCAACTTTTGCAACTCAAGGGATTATTTGGTGGACTAACAGGCGATGATCCGAATATGTATCTGATCAACTTTATTTCTACATGCAAGTCATTCGACAATCCTGGCGTTGGACAGAATGCAATTCGACTGCGCTTATTTCCATTGTCTCTGTCTGGGGAGGAAACTCTATGGTTGAATGGGCTGACTCCTGATTCTATTACTAATTGGAGGCAATTGAAAGACGCTTTCCTAGAAAGATTCTTTCCGCCATCCAAAAGAGCACAGTTGAGAGATGAGATCACCAATTTTCGATAGCTTCCAACTGAAGCTCTCCACGAAACATGGGAGAGGTTCAAGACGAAGCTTATGTGGTGCCCAAATCACCATATGACCAATGTCCACTTGATGGAGATATTATACAGATCTTTGAATTCGGTGACTAAGCCAGTGGTAGATAATGCAGCAGGTGGATCATTTATGGACCTCACCTTTGGGCAGGCAAGCAATATGCTAGATCGAATGACGAAGCAAAGTAGAGCTTGGCATACCAGGGATTCTGAGGTAGTGATGATAGGTGATATTACGCGCCTATATCACTATATTTTTCCCATATTTGTGCCATGTTTTGAGAACAAATTATATATTTCATGCACTTTTAGTCCTTTTTCCTGTAAGTGAGCTAACGAACATGATTAGCAAAGTTTCAGGTAAAAATAATGCAGAATTCAGCATTTTATGGCTTACTTGACGCCAAAGAAAGCTCACGAAGGAAGGAAAGGGAGCTTGGATGCCTAAAGGACCAAAAGTGATACATGGAAAACCTGTCCCGGGCTAAAACAGCATTTCTGAAGACTTTGGAGACTAGCAGTAACTTAGTTGGATTTGGATAATGATACATTAACCTAGTACAATTGGGTTAAGTATTTCATTAGCTTAATAGGATTTGGTTAGATATTTCATTAGCTTAGTAGGATTAGGATATGGGTATTATAAATACCCTATCATGCTAGAGATTTTTATTCATTCTTCACTTCAAAATATGCATCTTCTTACAATCCTCCCTTAGTGGAGAGATACATTCTACTTCTCAATTACAACTCTTCTAATCTTCCCATTAATTCTATTTTTCTTCTTCTATTCATCTATTCAATTCTTAATTTCCGCAACAAGAGAAACGTTACTTTGCCTAGGAAATTCACGCCTAACGCCTACCACTTGTGCTACACGAAATTAATCAATCTTGTGGTATAACAACAATGTCAATCGTGATCTCCTTCGCATTCATGGGTAACTAAACCTCTCTGTTGGGGTTATGGAAGCCAACTGAAATACTATCTATTGCTGTGAGTTTGTGAGTTCGTGACACGTATGATGCTTATATCATTATTCTCTTCATCTTAATCTACATTCTTTGTGTTTGCAAACACAAGAATACGCCAGTATAACATTTAACTTGTTCGAAAGAAAGGTTATTTGTCTGGAAAAGAGATAGTGTCAAGGTAGTAGGGTCACCCCCTAAAATTCCCTACTAAACAGTTAGTGTCGTAACTGGATTAACCTCTTGGAGAATTTGTACCGTTAGTCATGCTTTAAGCTCGAAAGAGTTAAAGTGAAATAGTCCTTGAATAGGTCGAAAGACGCCTGGATTTACCATCGAATACAATTCTCTATAAGCACATGCATGTCGGAATTCTACATACTCATAGTCAATAGAGACGTATAACTCAGGAGCTGGACATAACCCCAATGCTTCAATTCTCATTGTTTACAACTTACGTAACAATCCTTTTCTCTTTACTTTGCTATTTTCAGCTTTTACTTTATTGTTTTGGTTACACATTACAATCCCCCCTACTTACGAGACTTGCACTAAAAGTCTACTAATCGTTGCTTACTTGTTGACCAAGCTATTCCCTGAGGGATCGATACCCAACCCAGTTGGGTTCTATATTTGCTAACGACCGCTTTACACTCCTACGATAGCTGTAGATTGAGCGTTATCAAAAATTGGCGCCGTTGCCGGGGAATACGAGTGTCAATCAAGTTTGTGATAATTACTAGACCCTTTGGTAAAAGATTCTCGTACTTTTACTTTCAGTTTTTGTTTTTGTTTACTGCAGGTTTTTATTTAGTGCATGCCCCATACTCGAAGTTCTGGTCAACCGTTATTACCTATCAATCCTGAACCACAACGTATTGGCAGAATGGAAGCACAAGCAGATATCGAAAGGATGGCTGCCCAATAGGAACAGGCGAGATTAGCTGCTCTTGCCGCCGCCCAAGTATACCAACAAAACATTGATAACCCTGGGCGAGCAACAAATCCTGACGATAAGGATTTAGGTGATGACGAGTTACTAAACCCTAGGCGTGATGCTGAAATAACACCTGCCAACCGAAGAGGTCGACAAGCTCGGTTTAGGTATGATCGCCAACCTATGCAGCCAGCTCTCGACGATGATGATGATGATCTTGATGGAGTCGGAGCCACAGAAGCCATTATTCCTCCACCATTAGCGCCCGGAGCCAAGTTCAACATCACAAGCACCATGATTCAGTTATTGCAACTCAAGGGATTATTTGGTGGACTAGCAGGCGATGATCCGAATATGCATCTCATCAACTTTATTTCTACATGCAAGTCTTTTGACAATCCTGGTGTTGGTCAGAATGCAATTCGATTACGTCTATTTCCATTGTCTCTGTCTGGGGAGGCAACACTATGGTTGAATGGGCTGACTCCTGATTCAATTACAAATTGGAGGCAATTGAGAGACGCTTTCCTAGAAAGATTCTTTCCGTCATCCAAAAGAGCACAATTGAGAGATAAAATCAGCAACTTTCGTCGGTTTCCCACTGAAGCTCTTCATGAAACATGGGAGAGGTTCAAGACAAAGCTAGCGAGATGCCCAAACCATCACATGACCAATGTTCACCTAATGGAGATATTGTATAGAGCCTTGAATTCAATAACTAAGCCAGTGGTGGATAATGCAGCTGGAGGATCTTTTATGGACCTCACCTTTGGTCAAGCAAGCAATATGCTGGATCGTATGACGAAATAAAGTAGAGCTTGGCATACCAAGGATTCTGAGGTAGCAAGCCCCACTTTGTCTATTGGCATGACTGCAGACCAAAGAAGAAGAGAAGAAGAACGTGATCAAGATATGGCGCATCTGAAAACACAAATGGATCTTCTTATAAAGCATTTATTAATAGGGAAGACCGAAAAAGTCAAAGCTATTGCGTCAAAAGGAAGAGACGAATCTGATTTGGAAGAGGAGGCCAACTACTTGAACAATCAGGGGGGTTTCCGCGGGAATGCCCAAGGAAACCAAGGTCGGAACTATTATGATAAAAACAAAGACCAAGGTTGTTGGAAAAACAAGAATGAAAAGAGTGGTTTGTACGTTCCCCCTGGTAGACGTGACACCACCACATCTAATTCTGGAAGTTTGGAAGACATGATGGCTAAATTATTGAGAGGAGTGGAAGCAATGAGCGCGGGAGTTACGGAGGTAATTAATGATTTGTCCTCCATGAAAAAATTAGTTGATTCTCATTCCACTTCAATCAAGCAAATAGAGCAGCAATTGAGCCAACTTTCAGCAACACTCAATCAAAGAAAGGCTGGCACCTTACCTAGCGATACTGTGCAAAACCCAAGGAATGATGGGTCATGCATGGCCATCACTACCAGAAGTGGTAAGGTGCTGGAAACTTCTGCAAAAGGCAAGCAAGTGGCTGACGAAGTTGCGGGCATGGATGACAACGCAAAAGGAGAAGATGCCGCAGCACCTACTCCTGATAACAAGGACGCCTCACCCAGTGCTGTGCAACCTGAAAAAACTGAAAAATGGAAGCAAGAGGAGAAGAAAGCCGTGGAAAGAACCCTTCCATACCCACCACCACCTTTTCCCCACAGATTGAAGAAGGTGGCGGATGACACAAAGTTCAGCAAATTCATGACTATGTTGAAACAGCTGACCATTAATGTTCCATTGGTGGAGGCACTTGAACAAATGCCAGGGGTATGCGAAGTTTATGAAGGATCTTTTGATAAAGAAGCGGGCAGCAAGCTATGAGTTGAAAGAAGATGTGCATCATTATAGTGCAATTGCTACCCGATCGATAGTTCAGAAGAAGGCCGACCCCGGAGCTTTCACTATTCCTTGCACCGTAGGATCTTTGAATTTTGCCAAAGCATTATGTGACTTAGGAGCCAGCATCAATTTGATGCCATTATCGATTTACAAGAAGTTGGGGTTGGGTAATCCTACTCCAACTAATATGAGGCTCGTCATGGCGGATAAGTCGGTAAAACGACCTGTTGGTATTCTATGTGACGTATTGGTAAAGGTTTCTTCATTCATCTTTCTGGCAGACTTTGTTATTTTTGATTGTGAGGCAGACTCAGAAGTTCCCATAATATTGGGGCGCCCTTTCCTTGCTACAGGAAGTGTGCTCATTGATTTGAGAGCCAATGAGCTTTCATTCCGAATAAATGACGAAGTGGTTCGCTTTGATGTGTGCAAATCAATGAAGCAACCCAAAGATCTCAGTGTATTTTCGGTGGCTGATGTTTTCTTTGATGATGAGAAAGAATTACTTGAAGAGGAGCAAAGTATCGATGATCCTTTGGTGGTTGTGCTCATGAATGGAGAGAATGAGGATGCTGAAAATTCTGAAGAAGCTACTTGTGCTCTATCGGGATTAGGGACATATCGCTATGCTCCCAAGAAGCTGGATCTTGATCTCAAGAATCATCCCACACCACCAGCTAAGCCATCTATTGAAGAGTCACCCACGTTAGAATTGAAGGAGCTGCCAAGTCATTTAAAGTACGCATTCTTAGGAAGCGGAAACACACTTCCAGTTATTGTGGCAGCTGATTTGGGTAAGCAACAAGTTGCAACTCTTATTGCTATTTTACGCAAGTATATTAGATCCATTGGATGGACCATTGCGGATATTATTGGTATTCCACCTGGGATTTGCACACATAAAATTCAGCTTCAAGAAAAAATTGCACACCCACCATTGAGCATCAAAGACGTCTAAACCCACCTATGTAAGAAGTGGTGAAGAAAGAAATTATCAAGTGGTTAGACGCAGGGGTTGTGTATCCTATCTCGGATAGTACATGGGTAAGCCCGGTACAATGTATTCCCAAGAAAGTAGGCATGACGGTGGTCGCGAATACGAAGAACGAGCTTATTCCACTCAGATCCGTCACTGGATGGAGAGTATGCATGGACTACCAAAAGCTGAATTCTTGGACACTCAAAGATCACTTCCCAATGCCATTCATGGACCAAATGCTAGATTGATTAGCGGGGAAAGAATGGTTTTGCTTCTTGGACGGTTATTCAGGCTACAATCAGATTTGTATTGCCCCCAAAGACCAAGAGAAGACAACATTTACATGCCCATATGGTACGTTTGCCTTCAAATGTATGCCATTCGGGTTATGTAATGCACCAGCCACCTTTCAACGTTGTATGATGTCCATTTTCTCTAATATGGTAGAGGACACTTTGGAGGTATTTATGGATGATTTTTCAGTTGTTGGTGAATCTTTTGAGTCGTGCTTGGAAAACTTGAGCATGGCATTGCAAAGATGTGTAGAATTCAACCTTGTGCTGAATTGGGAAAAGTGCCACTTCATGGTAAAAGAAGGAATCGTTCTTGGGCACAAAATCTCCAAAAGAGGAATCGAGGTTGATCGAGCAAAAATAGAGGTTATTGAGAAGCTACCGCCTCCAATTTCGGTGAAAGGAGTTCGTAGTTTTCTCGGCCATGCAGGTTTCTATCGTCGGTTCATTAAAGACTTCTCCAAAATTGCTAGTCCATTGTGAAAACTATTGGAGAAAGATGCAAAGTTTGACTTTAATGAAGATTGCTTAAAGGTATTCGAATGCCTTAAAGGAAAACTCATTGAAGCCCCTATCATGGTAGCACCAGACTGGTCTCTCCCGTTCGAAGTCATGTGTGATGCTAGTGGTGTAGCCATTGGAGCTGTACTTGGACAAAGAAAGGAGAAATTATTTCATCCTATCTACTATGCGAGTAAGGTCCTAAATAAAGCCTAAAGGAACTACACTGTTACTGAACAAGAGCTCCTAGCAGTTGTGTACGCATTTGAGAAGTTTCGTGCCTATCTATTAGGTAATAAGGTGATCATTCATACAGACCATGTAGCTCTTAGGTATCTCATGACAAACAAGGATGCAAAACCAAGGTTAATTCGATGGGTGTTGCTGCTACAAGAGTTCAATTTTGAGGTCAAAGATAGAAGAGGTTGCGAGAACCAAGTGGCCGATCACCTATCTCGACTTGAGAATGAACATGTGGTGCAACCTGAAAATCAGATTGATGATGCATTCCCGGACGAAGAGATATTAGCGACAACAATGGAGGAACAACCATGGTATGCCGACTTTGCAAATTTCGTAGTGAGTAATGTGATACCTGCCAATTTATCTTACCACCAAAGGAGGAAGTTTATGCATGACGTACAGTACTACTATTGGGATGAACCTTATTTGTTTCGAAGATGCGCGGATGGTATCATTCGACGATGTATATCTCATGAAGAAGTACCTACTATATTGGAAGCATGCCACACTTCCCAAGTTGGAGGACATCACGCAGGCAATCGGACGGCAAGAAAAGTTTTGCAAAGTGGTTATTATTGGCCTTCGATATTTAGAGATGCCTACGACTATGTTAGAAGGTGCGACCAATGCCAACGTCAAGGTGCTATTTCAAAACACCATGAAATGCCCATGTCCAAAATTCTTAAGGTAGAACTCTTTGATGTGTGGGGAATTGATTTCATGGGTCCATTCATGAATTCGTTTGGAATGAGTACATCTTGGTTGCTGTAGATTATGTTTCAAAATGGGTGGAAGCTGTAACTTTGGCCGACAATGAAGGGAAGCATGTTGTAGCGTTCTTACAGAAGAATATCTTTTCTCGCTTTGGAGTACCACGTACTATCATAAGTGATGGAGGATCTCACTTTTGCAACAATCTATTCAAATCCATTTTGGCCAAGTATGGTGTCAAGCAACATAAGGTAGCTACGCCTTATCATCCCCAAACTAGTGGACAAGTAGAAGTTTCCAATCAGGAGATCAAGCAAATCCTTGCGAAGACGGTTAATGCAAATAGGAAGGATTGG
Organism: Capsicum baccatum var. pendulum; assembly: GCA_030864225.1. Taxonomy (NCBI): domain Eukaryota; kingdom Viridiplantae; phylum Streptophyta; class Magnoliopsida; order Solanales; family Solanaceae; genus Capsicum; species Capsicum baccatum. The sequence continues at coordinate 235,804,407 of CM061552.1, forward strand.
TCTAGGAAACTTGATGATGCACTATGGGCGTATAGGACTGCGTTCAAAACGCCCATTGGCATGTCTCCTTATCAACTAGTTTATGGGAAGGCTTGTCACTTACCCATCGAGCTCGAGCATAAGGCATTGTGGGCATTGAAGCAATTGAATTTGAATTGGTATGATGCTAAGAATCTGAGGTTGGAGCAGCTGAACGAATTAGATGAGTTCCGTCTCCATGCATATGAAAGATCAGACCTATACAAGGAGTGGATGAAAAAGTATCATGATCAGCGGATTGTTCGACGAAACTTCCAAAGGGGTGATATGGTACTTCTCTTCAACTCCAGATTGAAGATCTTCCCAGGTAAGTTAAAGTCTAAGTGGTCTGGTCCATACAAAGTTATCCAAGTCTACTCGTCTGGAGTAGTCGAATTGGAAGACAATAATGGTGTTGTCTTCAAAGTGAATGGCCAACGTGTTAAACCTTATATCGGTCCTCTTGACTCGATGAATTATATGGCTATCACTTATCTCTATGAATTCTAAGTACTCGAGGTAACTATGTCGAGACACGACAATAAATAAGGCGCCTCCCATCGTTCCATCGTTGCATTGTTTTCTCGTTTATCATTTATCGTTTTGTCTTTCTTTCATTCTAGTACTAGTTTTGCTTTTGATAAATGAAAATCCAAAAATACGAGTCGTGCCACGACCAAAACTAAGGCGCTTGGTGGGAGGAAACCCATCGCACTAATCGTTTTCTTTGGTTTTGAGCAGATATAGGTGCAAGAGGTATTCAACGAGGAGATTGGTTTCAAATGACGATTTGGATGTATTGGAAAAGGTGGTAAGTTAGGTTTAAGGATGCATAAGGCTATGGATTAAGCATTTCTCATGCCAAAATAGGCATCGAGGAAGGCTAGTCCTAGGTAAAACTAGGCCACGAATATTGCACAACCTATCTTATAGCCCAAGGTCTCGGAATCTAGTGTGCTATACACTATGCGCCGCCCATTCTTAAGTGTGCTATACACTATGCGCCGCCTATGCTATAGCATTAGGTCTCAGTATCTCAAATGCTATACACTATGCGGCGCACATGTCCCTAAATGCCATGACCTATGCGCCGCATATGTCCCTAAATGCCATACACTATACGCCGCCTATACTATGACTATGCCAAGCATTATGCGCCGCATATAGGGCATTTTTGTCTCCAAAACCATTTGTAAATGGGTCAAAACCCGACCCATTCTCTTCCTATATAAAGGGGACTTAGTCTTGAAACATAACCACATTAGAAATTGACCTAAGAGCGCCGCATACTCTCTCCAAATCATCTCAAACTTTTTCTTTTTGCTCTTCCAATTCACAACAACATCTCCAAAGGCTTCAAACACGTAAGTACTCTTCTATTCTTCATCTATTTCTCGTAAGTACTACGTTGCTATGCCTATTATGAATTGCTACATCTTGAAAGATTATTGGTGATGTTAATGTGTTTGGATTGTTGACACAAAACCATGTGCGTGAACATATACGTTAGGATAATCTTGACTTGTTTCCGACTTGAATTTGGTTTTAATAGCATTGTTATACTATTTGCGGAATTGCTAGGGTTATGAAAATTGCTTAAGTTTGATACTTGGATACTTACATGTTAGACTATACCGTTCATCGGGATACGACCTATAGTTGACTACCGACTTAGGAGGTTGTGATTGTTGAAAGTAACTATACCATAATGTAACCCCTACGTAGTAGTGTTGTTATGCCTAACATGAAAGTAGTGCAATGGCTGCAAGTAGTGATACATCGCTGATTTTCTTGTCGGAACATAATTCCTAAAACGTATGAATCCACTTCACTGTTTTGTATTAACGAACCTAAGTGTGGGGTGGTACCCCGATGGCTTGTGTATAGATTGTTTCCTTTGAGTTGATGCTAACATGAATATTGTTTAAATCTCAGGAACAATGGCACCTAAAGCGCGACAAGATAAGGCTACCACTTCCCAAAAGGGCAAGAAGAGAGGTCGCAAGGAACAAGGAGAATCATCCTCAATGCAACTACCCCGACGAATGTTTGGAATAAAATGGGTTCTTGAGGAGGAAGCCAAAGAATGGTACAAGAACAACAAGGAACGGAAATATGTTCACGTCGACTTGATCAACAAGGACACCATAGCGAAGAAGGAGCCGCGTATGTTGGCGAAAATAATGGCGTTGAAACTGGATTTCATCTTTCGCGACATGGGAGAATGTAATCTTGATTTGACAAGGGAGTTCTACACCAACTGGTCGCCAAAAACCACAGGAAACGAAGTCAAGATTCGGGGCCAAGTGTTACAGCTCAACGCGGATTTGCTCAACTCCTTTCTTGGTTTACCTTCGGTCGACCCAGCACCATTCAAAGAGCTGTACAGCAGGCCTCCTTATAGAGAAATGCGACACACACTTTGTGGAAGTAGATCCATGGCAAGGTGGAGCAGACATAAAGACACTGGACGACACAACACCTTCCCCTATGCTCCATTGAATAGGGACGCAAGAATCTGGTTGCGTATTGTCAACTCATGCCTTATTCCTGGGACTCAATACACCAAGATATCAAGAGATAGAGTGTGTTTGGTTTATGCTTTGATGATGAATGTCCCTATCAATTTTGGGGCAATCATTCGCTCTACAATGCGGAAGGCCAGACTCCACAAAAGGTCCCACTTCATTTTTGGTAATGTGTTGACAGCACTCTTGCGGAAGGAGGATATCGAAGAGGAACCAGTTGATCACAAACTCCCACATAACCCGAAGAAGGTTGACCTCACCAAGGTCAAAGATGCTGAAACAACACATGGTGTCAACCTTACTACTGCGGAGAGACATGCTCGAGATGAGAGTTTCTTCCGTCATCTTTATGGCATGACACGGTTCACAATGATGAGTGGAGGTCGTGTTCCAACTGCTGCAGAGCTCCAACAGCTGGACCATGACTATCCAATGAATATGCATGCACGGGAGATGTGTGGAGTAGGCACATACTTTGAGGAACCTCTAGACGATGATGTGCCGACCGATGATGATCGACGCTTGCCAGATTCTAATAGGCAGCATGAGATTATAACAAGAGTTTGTGCTAACATCATGACTATTGAGACGTTTAGGCTCTAATTGTGACTCATTATGTGATATTGTGTGGTTCAATTCCTTCACTTGTTGGGTCGAGGGTCTATACTACTTCCAATAAAGTCGACGATGTGCCTTGTGTGAGTGAGATAATAGTATATTCTATGTTTGTAGCTGATGCTAGAACTTGCCTGGTATGTATGCAAAGCGAAAATAAGGAGTGTAAGTTTAGGAGATGATTTAGGCATTTCTTTGGCAACCTATACATGTTTACCTTCATTTTAGCTACCCATGGACATCATCCTAGTTAAACCCTTTTGAGCTTTTAGCCTATTTCTTTGACAACCTCATATGTAAGCCTAATCCATTTTTTCAAGACCATAATTTGATCCAAATTCCTAAGTGCTTTAAAGTGTAAAGTCATGTGACAAAATAAGAGGAAATTGGGTGAGTGTGATGCTTTAGAATGTAATGGTTCTTGAAATCGTTATGAAAAAGAATTGCTATCATAAGAGGTGTGTTATGAAAAGAAAAAGGAAAGGAAAACTGAAAAGTTAGTTATGTTTAAAATTGAAAAACAAAAGAGGAGAAAAGGGGTGGTAGAATAAAAGAAAGTATAAAGGTTGTTTGAAAGAAAAGTGTCAATGATACAATGTGATGTATTAAAGCGCTTAGGAACATAGTCACTATTTCTGGACAAAATAGTCCTACCCGTCCCTTAGCCTACATTACAGCCATCAAAAGACCTACTTGATCCTAAGCTTAGCATTCTGACATTTAGTGGAGCATTACACTAAGGGCAAGCCTATGGTCATCAGTTGCTGCATATGAATTCTGTGTGAGAGCGAGAGCAAGGACATTTTGATACCCATGTTTGAAAAAAATATGCTATACTTGTGAGTGATTGTGGGTAATATATTGTGAGACACACATGGTTGATGAATTTTAGGTAGTTGTATATGATTCTGTGTGCCTTAACTTTTGAATATGAGTTGACCACCATCACGAGTCTATGCTAGAGGTTAAATGGTTTCTATTAATGATTGGAAAACTACTCTTTGTTGATAATTGTTGTGCTTGTCTTGACGAATATTTTGTGTTGTTGCTGTAAAACCCTAAGTTGATGCTTAGATGGACATGATATTTTGTTCGAGGATGAACAACGCTTCAAGTGTGGGGTGTTGATGATAGGCGATATTACGCGCCTATATCACTATATTTTGCCTATATTTGTGCCATGTTTTGAGAACAAATTATATATTTCATGCACTTTTAGTCCTTTTTCCTGTAAGTGAGCTAACGAACATGATTAGCAAAGTTTTAGGTATAAATGATGCAGAATTCAGCATTTTATGGCTTACTTGACGCCAAAGAAAGCTCACGAAGGAAGGAAAGGGAGCTTGGATGCCTAAAGGACCAAAAGTGATACATGGAAAACCTGTCCCGGGCTAAAACAGCATTTCTGAAGACTTTGGGGACTAGCAGTAACTTAGTTGGATTTGGATAATGATACATTAACCTAGTACAATTGGGTTAAGTATTTCATTAGCTTAATAGGATTTGGTTAGATATTTCATTAGCTTAGTAGGATTAGGATATGGGTATTATAAATACCCTATCATGCTAGAGATTTTTATTCATTCTTCACTTCAAAATATGCATCTTCTTACAATCCTCCCTTAGTGGAGAGATACATTCTACTTCTCAATTACAACTCTTCTAATCTTCCCATTAATTCTATTTTTCTTCTTCTATTCATCTATTCAATTCTTAATTTCCGCAACAAGAGAAACGTTACTTTACCTAGGAAATTCACGCCTAACGCCTACCACTTGTGCTACACGAAATTAATCAATCTTGTGGTATAACAACAATGTCAATCGTGATCTCCTTCGCATTCATGGGTAACTAAACCTCTCTGTTGGGGTTATGGAAGCCAACTGAAATACTATCTATTGCTGTGAGTTTGTGAGTTCGTGACACGTATGATGCTTATATCATTATTCTCTTCATCTTAATCTACATTCTTTGTGGTTGCAAACATAAGAATACGCCAGTATAACATTTAACTTGTTCGAAAGAAAGGTTATTTGTCTGGAAAAGAGATAGTGTCAAGGTAGTAGGGTTACCCCCTAAAATTCCCTACTAAACAGTTAGTGCCGTAACTGGATTAACCTCTTGGAGAATTTGTACCGTTAGACACGCTTTAAGCTCGAAAGAGTTAAAGTGAAATAGTCTTCGAATAGGTCGAAAGACGCCTGAATTTACCATCGAATACAATTCTCTATAAGCACATGCATGTCGGAATTCTACATACTCATAGTCAATAGAGACGTATAACTCAGGAGGTAGACATAACCCCAACGCTTCAATTCTCATTGTTTACAACTTACGTAACAATTCTTTTCTCTTTACTTTGCTATTTTTAGCTTTTACTTTATTGTTTTGGTTACACATTACAATCCCCCCTACTTACGAGACTTGCACTAAAAGTCTAGTAATCGTTGCTTACTTGTTGACCAAGCTATTCCCTGAGGGATCGATACCCAACCCAGTTGGGTTCTATATTTGCTAACGACCGCTTTACACTCCTACGAGAGCTATAGATTGAGCGTTATCAGGTAGCAAGCCTCACTTTATCTATTGGCATGACTGCAGAACAAAGGAGAAGAGAAGAAGAACGTGATCAAGATATGGCGCATATGAAAACACAAGTGGATCTTCTTACAAAGCATCTCTTATCAGGGAAGACCGAAAAAGTCAAAGCTGTTGCATCAAAAGGAAGAGACGAATCTGATTCGGAAGAAGAGGCCAACTACTTAAACAATCAGGGGGGTTTCCGAGGCAATGCCCAAGGAAACCAAGGTCGAAACTATTATGATAAATCTGGAAACAAGGACCAAGGTAGTTGGAAGAACAACAATGACAAGAGCGGTTTGTACGTTCCTCCTGGAAGACGTGACGCCACCACATCTAGTTCTGGAAGTATAGAAGACATGATGGCTAAACTGTTGAAAGGAGTGGAAGCAACGAGCGTGGGAGTAACGGAGGTAATAAATGATTTGTCCTCTATGAAGCAATTAGTTGATTCACAATCCACTTCAATCAAGCAAATAGAGCAGCAATTGAGCCAACTTTCAGCAGCACTCAATCAAAGAAAGGCTGGCACCTTACCTAGCGACACTGTGCAAAACCCAAGGAATGATGGGTCATGCATGGCTATTACTACCCGAAGTGGTAAGGTGCTGGAAACTCCATCAAAAAGTAAGCAAGTGGTTGACGAAGAAGCAGACATTGATGACAACATAAAAGGAGAAGAATCCGCAGAAGCCACCCACGACGTCCATGACGTCACACCAAGTATGTTGCAGCCTGAAAAGGCTGACAAACGGAAGCAAGAGGAGAAGAAAGCCGCGGAGAGAACAATTTCATACCCACCACCACCTTTTCCTCAAAGACTGAAGAAGCAGGCGAATGATACAAGGTTCAGCAAATTCATGACGATGTTAAATCAGCTGACCATTAATGTTCCGTTGGTGGAGGCACTTGAACAAATGCCTGGGTATGCAAAATTTATGAAAGACCTTTTTACAAAGAAGCGGGCAACAAGCTATGAGTTGAAAGATACTGTTCATCATTGTAGCGCTATTGCTACCCGATCACTAGTTTAGAAAAAGGCCGACCCTGGTGCCTTCACTATTCCTTGCACGGTTGGATCTATGAATTTTGCTAAGGCATTGTGCGATCTGGGTGCTAGCATCAATTTAATGCCACTATCCATCTACAAGAATTTGGGGTTAGGCGATCCGACACCAACCAATATGAGGCTCGTGATGGCTGATAGGTCGGTAAAACGACCTGTGGGTATCTTGAATGATGTGTTGGTGAAGGTTTCTTCATTCATCTTTCCTACAGACTTCGTTATTCTGGATTGTAAGGCTGACTCTGAAGTTCCCATAATCTTGGGACGTCCTTTCCTCACAACTGGAAGTGTGCTTATTGACATGAGAGCTAATGAGCTTTTGTTTCGGTTGAATGACGAAGTGGTCCGCTTTGATATATGCAAAGTAATGAAGCAGCCCAGCGATATGAATGTGTTCTCTGTAGCTGATGTTCATTATGAGTATAAGAAAGCATTATCTGTAGCAAAACAGCTTACCGTTGAGCCATTGTCTGCTGCGCTACTGAATGTTGAGCATAAGGATGATGAAGATTATAAAGAAACTATAAGTGCTCTAACAGAAATAGGGTCCAATTCTCATACTCCTAAATAGCCGGACCTTGATCTTAAGAATTAACCGTCACCAACAGCGAAGACTTCCATTGAAGAGCCACCAATGCTAGAATCGAAAGAGCTCCCCGATTATCTAAGGTATGTGTTCTTGGAAAGTGAAAATATACTTCCGGTAAGTATGGTGGATGATTTAAGTGAACAGCACGTAGAGGCTCTCATCTCTGCTCTGAAGAGATACAAGAGAGCTATGGGTTGGACTATTGATGATATAATTGGTATCCCTCCTGGGATAAGCATGCACAAGGGTCATCTCGAAGAAGATTGCATGCCTACAAGTAAGCCTCATTGTCGTCTGAATCCATTCAGAAAACGATCACACCATCTATCTCGATGAAGTCTAAGTAATCGAGATAGCTATGTCGTGCCGCGATAATAAATCAAGCGCTTGGTGGGAGGCAACCCATCATTTTTAATTGTTTTTGTTTTATTAGAATTTAGTCGAGCCACGACCAAAACTAAGGCGCTTGATGGGAGGCAACCCATCGTTCTAATCGTTTTTGTTGTTTTTGAGTAAGTGTAGGTGCAAGATGTATAAAGAAGGAGGTTGGTCTTAAATTTTTATTTAGAAGCGGTGCATGTTAAAGGTGGTAAGTTAGGAATGAAGAAGCAAAAGGCTATGGATTAGGCATTGCTCATGAAAATATAGGCATCGAAAAAGGCTAGGCATAGGTAAAACTAGGCCACGAACAAGGCAAGACCTATAGTATGGCCTAAGGTCTCGGAATCTAGTGTGCCATAGCATAGGCGCCACCCATGCCCAAGTATGCCATAGCATAGGCGCCGCCTACGCTAATATCTTTTGTCTCTGAATCTCATATGCCATGCTAAAGGCGCCGCCTATGGTCACCAAATGCTTTGCAAAAGGCACCGCCTATGCTCACACAATGCCATAGCATAGGCGCCGCCTATGCAAAAGCCTTCTGCTCAACTAGGCATGGCCTATGCTATGTCATTCTGCTCAACTAGGGAAAGCCTTAGGCGCCGCCTATGGTCACTTTTGGTCTCCAAATCCGATTTTAAATGGGTCAAAACCCGACTCAAGCTTGTTCTATAAGTAAGAGACTTAGTCTTAGACCAAAAACACATTGCAAACCTAGCATAAGCGCCGCCTACCTCTCCAAATCCTCTCAAAAAATTTTCCTTTTGCTCTTTTACTTTGCAAGAACATCATCCGAGGTCATCAACCAAGTAAGTACTACTTTGTTCTTCATTTATATTCCGTAAGTACTACACTACTACGCATATTATGAATTGCTAAATCTTGAAGTAGTATTGGTGATTTGAATGTGGTTGATGTGTTATGATACAACTAAGTGAGTGAAAGAATACCTAAGAATAATCTTAACATGTTTCCAACTTGAATTTGATTATGATGCACTGTCATACTTTTGCGGAATTGACATGGTCACGAAAATTGCATACTCTTGTCAATAGAAAGCTTACATGTTGGAATGACTTGTTCATCGAGATGAGAATTAAGGTTGACTACCAACATATGAGGTTGCGATTATTTCTAGATGCTATACCTTGATTCAATCTCTATGTAGTAGTCTTGATATATCAAACATGAAAGTATTGCCAAGATTACAAGAAGTATGACTGCACTGATTATATTGTTGGAACATATCACCTAAATGTATGTCGATGAAGTCTGAGTAATCGATATCATTTACTTAATTAGTTTGTGTCAACAAATCAAGTGTGGGGTGGTGCCACTATTGTCTGTTTGTTGATTGAATCTTCCGAGATAAAGCTAACATGACTCTATTGAGATCTCAGGTACAATGGCACCAAAACACAAGAAAAGCAACCACTTCACAAAAAGGCCAGAAAAGGGGAAGAAAAGAGCAAGGTGAATCCTCCGTGCTGTAAATACCTCGACGCACTTTTGGATCAAGTGGGGTACAATTTGAGGAAACTCTAAGGATGCCGACTCTGATGATGATTCCAATGCAGGGGGTATGACCCCAGACATAGAGGAGGAGTCCGACTAATCCAGGTTCTTCTTGTTTATTTTCCACTGAGGACAGTGTGTCCCGTCTAAGTATGGGGTGCTGGTATTTGTATGCTATACTTCTCTATCTGCGTTTGCATTTATGTTTGTTTTATTTTTCTTTTTAGTAGTTAATTTTTTTTTAATTTTTTTAACTTAACTTCGCATGAAATTATTCTAATAGGCAGCATGAGACTATGACAAGAGTTTGTGCTAAAATCATGACTATTAAGACGTTTAGGCTCTAATTGTGACTCACTATGCGATATTGTGTGGTTCAATTCCTTTATCTGTTGGGTTAAGAGTCTATGCTACTCCCAATAAAGTCGACCATGTGCCTTGTGTGTGTGAGATAATAGTATATTCTATGTTTGTGGCTGATGCTAGAACTTGCCTAGTGTGTGTGTGAAGCAAAAATAAAGAATGTGAGTTTAGGAGATGATTTAGGCATTTCTTTGACAACCTATACTTGTGTACCTTCATTTTACCTACCCATGGACATTATCCTAGTTAACCCCTTTTGAGCCTTTAAGCCTATTTTCTTTGACAACCTCATATGTAAGCCTAATCGATTTTTTCAAGACCATAATTTGATCCAAATTCCTAAGTGCTTTAAAGTGTAAAGTTATGTGATGAAATAAGAGGAAATTGGGTGAGTATGATGTTTTAGAATGTATGGGTGCTTGAATTTGTTATAAAAAAGGAAAGTTCTATCATAAGAGGTATGTTATGAAAAGAAAAAGGAAAGGAAAACTGAAAAAGATAGTCATGTTTAAAATTGAACAAAAGAGGAGAAAAAGGGGTGGTAGAATAAAAGAAAGTAGAAAGGTTGTTTGAAAGAAAAGTGTTAATGACATAATGTGAAGTATTAAAGCGCTTAGGAACATAGTCACTATTTCTGGCTAAAATAGTCCTACCCGTCCCTTACCCTACATTACAACCTGTAGAAGACCAATTTGATCCTAAGCTTAGCATTCTGACATTTAGTGGAGCATTACACTAAGGGAAAGCCTATGGTCATCAGTTGCAGCATATGAATTCTTTGTGAGAGCGAGAGCAAGGATACTTTTATACCCATTTTTGAAAAAGATGCTATACTTGTGAGTGATTATGGGTAATATATTGTGAGACACACATGGTTGATGAGTTTTGGGTAGTCGTGTATGATTCTTTGCACCTTAACCGTTAAATGTGAATTAACCACCATCACGAGTCTATGTTGGAGGTTGAATTGTTTCTACTAATGAGCAGAAAACTACTCTTTGTTAATGATTGCTATGCTTGTCTTGACGAATATTTTGTGTTGTTACTGTGAAATCCTAAGTAGATGTTTAGATGGACATGATATTTTTTTCGAGGACGAACAAAGCTTTAAGTGTGGGGTGTTGATGATAGGCGAATTTACACGCCTATAGTGCTATATTTTACCCATATTTTAGCTAAGTTTTGAGGACAAATTATATATTTCATGCACTTTTAGTCCTTTTTCCTGTAATTGAGCTAACAAACATAATTAGCAAGTTTTCAGGTATAAATGATGCAGAATTCAGCATTTTATGGATAACTTGACGCCAAAGAAAGCTTCACAAAAGAAGGAAGGGAAAGCTTACACGCCAAGGACCAAAAGTGGCCCATGGAAAATCTGTCCCGGGCAAAAACAGCAATTCTGAAGACTTTGGGGACTAGCAGTAACTTATTAGGATTAGGATAATGATACTTTAACCTAGTAGGATTGGGTTAAGTATTTTATTAGTTTAGTAGGAATAGGATATGGGTATTATAAATACCCTATTTTGCTAGAGATTTTTATTCCATTCCATTCATTCCCCCATTCCATTAATTCTCATTCATCCACCATCCATCCATCCATCAAAACAATTCTTTTTAATTCATTGTTGACATTATTTTTCATATATTAGACTTTTAATTTTACAACAAGAGAATCACTATTTTGCAAGGAATTCACGCCTAACGCCATACCACACCATACTACACGTGAATCTTTTATTGTGGTATAATGATAATGTCTATTGTGATTTCCATCGCACTCATGAATAGCTAAACTTCTTTGTTGGGGTTATGGAAGCCTTATGAGATACTATCTATTGCTATGAGTTTGTGAATTCGTGACAAGTATGTTGCTTATATCATTACTCTCTTCATCTTAATGCAAATTCTTGTGGCTGCAGACGCATAGAATAACGCCTGTATAGGATTAACTTGTTCGAAAGAAAAGTTATATGTATGGAAAAGGGATAATCAAGGTAATAGGGTCCCATCTCCTATTAAAAAGTTAGTGCCGTAACTGGATTAATCTCTTGGAGAATTTGTACCGTTAGATACACTTTAAGCTCGAAAGAGTTAAAGTGAAATAGTCCTTGTTGAGGTCGAAAGACGCTTGGATTTACCATAGAATACAATTCTCTATAAGCACATGCATGTCTGAATTCCGCACAACTCATAGCCAATAGAGACGTATAACTCATAAGGTGGACATAACCCCAACTTCTCAATTCTCATTGTTCAACAACCTACCAAGCAAACCGTTTTTATTCTTCTATTTTCTGCTTTTACTTTACTATTTTGTTTACATTACTTGCACGACAAAACTCCCCCCTTTTACGAGACTTGCACTAAAAGTCTAGTAATCTTTGCTTACTTGTTGACCAAGCTATTCCCTGTGGGATCGATACCCAACCCAGTTAGGTTATATATTTGACAACGACCACTTTACACTCCTACGAGAGCTGTAGATTGAGCGTTATCAAAAATTGGCGCCGTTGCCGGGGAATACAAGTGTCAATTAAGTTTGTGATAATTACTAGACCCTTTGGTCAAAGATTCTCGTACTTTTACTTTTAGTTGTTATTTTTGTTTTATTCAGGTTCTGTTGGAAGAATGGATGCACAACGTGACATTGAAAGAAGGGCTGCTCAATAGGAGCAGGCTAGATTAGCTGCACTAGTAGCTGCCCAAGTGCATCAGTAGAATATTGATAACCCAGGGTGAGCAACAAATCCTAACGATGAGGACCTGGGTAATGAGGAGCTACTAAACCCACGGCATACTACTGAGGTGGCGGCACCCATGCAGAGGAGAGATCGTCAAGCGCGATTGAGGCCTGATCGCCGAGCTATGCAGATTCCTTTTGATAACGATGATGACGATTTGGATAAAGCTGGTGCCACAGGAGCCATTATTCTGCCACCCTTGGCACCTAGAGCAAAGTTCAATATCACTAGCACCATGATTCAGCTTTTGCAACTCAAGGAATTATTTGGTGGACTAACAGGCGATGATCCGAATATGCATCTGATCAACTTTATTTCTACATGCAAGTCATTCGACAATCCTGGCATTGGACAGAATGCAATTCGACTGCGCTTATTTCCATTGTCTCTGTCTGGGGAGGCAACTCTATGGTTGAATGAGATGACTCCTGATTCTATTACTAATTGGAGGCAATTGAAAGACGCTTTCCTAGAAAGATTCTTTCCGCCATCCAAAAGAGCACAGTTGAGAGATGAGATCACCAATTTTTGACAGCTTCCAACTGAAGCTCTCCACGAAACATGGGAGATGTTCAAGACGAAGCTTATGCGGTGCCCAAATCACCATATGACCAATGTCCACTTGATGGAGATATTATACAGATCTTTGAATTCGGTGACTAAGCCAGTGGTAGATAATGCAGCAGGTGGATCATTTATGGACCTCACCTTTGGGCAGGCAAGCAATATGCTAGATCGGATGATGAAGCAAAGTAGAGCTTGGCATACCAGGGATTCTGAGGTAGCAAGCCCCACTTTATCTATCGGCATGACTGCAGAACAAAGGAGAAGAGAAGAAGAACGTGATCAAGATATGGCGCATATGAAAACACAAGTGGATCTTCTTACAAAGCATCTCTTATCAGGGAAGACCAAAAAAGTCAAAGTTGTTGCATCAAAAGGAAGAGACGAATCTGATTCGGAAGAAGAGGCCAACTACTTAAACAATCAGGGGGGTTTCCGAGGCAATGCCCAAGGAAACCAAGGTCGGAACTATTATGATAAATCTGGAAACAAGGACCAAGGTAGTTTGAAGAACAACAATGACAAGAGTGGTTTGTACGTTCCTCCTGGAAGACGTGACGCCACCACATCTAGTTCTGGAAGTATAGAAGACATGATGGCTAAACTGTTGAAAGGAGTGGAAGTAACGAGCGTGGGAGTAACGGAGGTAATAAATGATTTGTCCTCTATGAAGCAATTAGTTGATTCACATTCCACTTCAATCTAGCAAATAGAGCAGCAATTGAGCGAACTTCCAGCAGCACTCAATTAAAGAAACGCTGGCACCTTACCTAGCGACACTATGCAAAACCCAAGGAATGATGGGTCATGCATGGCTATTACAACCCGAAGTGGTAAGGTACTGGAAACTCCATCAAAAAGTAAGCAAGTGGTAGACAAAGAAGCGGACATTGATGACAATGCAAGAGGAGAAGAATCCGCAGAAGCCACCCACGACGTCCATGACGTCACACCAAGTATGTTGCAGCCTAAAAAGGCTGACAAACGGAAGCAAGAGGAGAAGAAAGCCGCGGAGAGAACAATTTCATACCCACCACCACCTTTTCCTCAAAGACTGAAGAAGCAGGTGAATGATACAAGGTTCAGCAAATTCATGACGATGTTAAATCAGCTGACCATTAATGTTCTGTTGGTGGAGGCACTTGAACAAATGCCTGGGTATGCAAAATTTATGAAAGACCTTTTGACAAAGAAGCGGGCAGCAAGATATGAGTTGAAAGATACTGTTCATCATTGCAGCGCTATTGCTACCCGATCACTAGTTCAGAAAAAGGCCGACCCTGGTGCCTTCACTATTCCTTGCACGGTTGGATCTATGAATTTTGCTAAGTCATTGTGCGATCTGGGTGCTAGCATCAATTTAATGCCACTATCCATCTACAAGAATTTGGGGTTAGGCGATCCGACACCAACCAATATGAGGCTCATGATGGCTGATAGGTCGGTAAAACGACCTGTGGGTATCTTGAATGATGTGTTGGTGAAGGTTTCTTCATTCATCTTTCCTGCAGACTTCATTATTCTGGATTGTAAGGTGGACTCTGAAGTTCCCATAATCTTGGGACGTCCTTTCCTCGCAACTGGAAGTGTGCTTATTGACATGAGAGCTAATGAGCTTTTGTTTCGGTTGAATGAAGAAGTGGTCCGCTTTGATATATGCAAAGTAATGAAGTAGCCCAGCGATATGAATGTGTTGTCTGTAGCTGATGTTCATTATGAGGATAAGAAAGCATTATCTGTAGCAAAACAACTTACTGTTGAGCCATTGTTTGCTGCGCTACAGAATGTTGAGCATAAGGATGATGAAGATTATAAAGAAACTATAAGTGCTCTAACAGAAATAGGGTCCAATTCTCATACTCCTAAACAGCCGGACCCTGATCTTAAGAATCAACCGTCACCAACAGCGAAGACTTCCATTAAAGAGCCACCAATGCTAGAATCGAAAGAGCTCCCCGATTATCTAAGGTATGTGTTCTTGGAAAGTGAAAATATACTTCCGGTAAGTATGGTGGATGATTTAAGTGAACAGCACGTAGAGGCTCTCATCTCTGCTCTGAAGAGATACAAGAGAGCTATGGGTTGGACTATTGATGATATAATTGGTATCCCTCCTAGGATAAGCATGCACAATGGTCATCTCGAAGAAGATTGCATGCCTACAAGTAAGCCTCATTGTCGACCATGTGCCTTGTGTGTGTGAGATAATAGTATATTCTATGTTTGTGGCTGATGCTAGAACTTGCCTAGTGTGTGTGTGAAGCAAAAATAAAGAATGTGAGTTTAGGAGATGATTTAGGCATTTCTTTGACAACCTATACTTATGTACCTTCATTTTACCTACCCGTGGACATTATCCTAGTTAACCCCTTTTGAGCCTTTAAGCCTATTTTCTTTGACAACCTCATATGTAAGCCTAATCGATTTTTTCAAGACCATAATTTGATCCAAATTCCTAAGTGCTTTAAAGTGTAAAGTTATGTGACGAAATAAGAGGAAATTGGGTGAGTATGATGCTTTAGAATGTATGGGTGATTGAATTTGTTATGAAAAAGGAAAGTTCTATCATAAGAGGTATGTTATGAAAAGAAAAAGGAAAGGAAAACTGAAAAGATAGTCATGTTTAAAATTGAACAAAAGAGGAGAAAAAGGGGTGGTAGAATAAAAGATATTAGAAAGGTTGTTTGAAAGAAAAGTGTTAATGACATAATGTGAAGTATTAAAGCGCTTAGGAACATAGTCACTATTTTTGGCCAAAATAGTCCTACCCGTCCCTTACCCTACATTACAACCTGTAGAAGACCTATTTGATCCTAAGCTTAGCATTCTGACATTTAGTGGAGCATTACACTAAGGGAAAGCCTATGGTCATCAGTTGCAGCATGTGAATTCTTTGTGAGAGCGAGAGCAAGGATACTTTTATACCCATTTTTGAAAAAGATGCTATACTTGTGAGTGATTATGGGTAATATATTGTGAGACACACATGGTTGATGAGTTTTGGGTAGTCGTGTATGATTCTTTGTACCTTAACCATTGAATGTGAATTAACCACCATCACGAGTCTATATTGGAGGTTGAATTGTTTCTACTAATGAGCAGAAAACTACTCTTTGTTAATGATTGCTATGCTTGTCTTGACGAATATTTTGTGTTGTTACTGTGAAACCCTAAGTAGATGTTTAGATGGACATGATATTTTGTTCGAGGACGAACAAAGCTTTAAGTGTGGGGTGTTGATGATAGGCGAATTTACACGCCTATAGTGCTATATTTTACCCATATTTTAGCTAAGTTTTGAGGACAAATTATATATTTCATGCACTTTTAGTCCTTTTTCCTGTAATTGAGCTAACAAACATGATTAGCAAGTTTTCAGGTATAAATGATGCATAATTCAGCATTTTATGGATAACTTGACGCCAAAGAAAGCTTCACGAAAGAAGGAAGGGAAAGCTTACACGCCAAGGACCAAAAGTGGCGCATGGAAAATCTGTCCCGGGCAAAAACAGCAATTCTGAAGACTTTGGGGACTAGCAGTAACTTATTAGGATTTGGATAATAATACTTTAACCTAGTAGGATTGGGTTAAGTATTTTATTAGTTTAGTAGGAATAGGATATGGGTATTATAAATACCCTATTTTGCTAGAGATTTGTATTCCATTCCATTCATTCCCCCATTCCATCAATTCCCATTCATCCACCATCGATCCATCCATCAAAACAATTCTTTTTAATTCATTGTTGACATTATTTTTCATCTATTTGACTTTTAATTTTACAACAAGAGAATCGCTATTTTGCAAGGGATTCACGCCTAACGCCACACCACACCATACTACACGTGAGATCTTTTATTGTGGTATAATGATAATGTCTATTGTGATTTTCATCGCACTCATGAATAGCTAAACTTCTTTGTTGGGGTTATGGAAGCCTTATGAGATACTATCTATTGCTATGAGTTTGTGAATTCGTGACAAGTATGCTGCTTATATCATTACTCTCTTCATCTTAATGCAAATTCTTGTGGCTGCAGACGCATAGAATAACGTCAGTATAGCATTAACTTGTTCAAAAGAAAAGTTATATGTATGGAAAAGAGATAATGTCAAGATAATAGGGTCCCATCCCCTATTAAAAAGTTAGTGTCATAACTGGATTAAACTCTTGGAGAATTTGTACCGTTAGATACACTTTAAGCTCGAAAGAGTTAAAGTGAAATAGTCCTTGTTGAGGTCGAAAGACGCTTGGATTTACCATAGAATACAATTCTCTATAAGCACATGCATGTCTGAATTCCGCACAACTCATAGCCAATAGAGACGTACAACTCATAAGGTGGACATAACCCCAACTTCTCAATTCTCATTGTTCAACAACCTACCAAGCAAACCGTTTTTATTCTTCTATTTTCTGCTTTTACTTTACTATTTTGTTTACATTACTTGCACGACAAAACTCCCCCCTTTTACGAGACTTGCACTAAAAGTCTAGTAATCTTTGCTTACTTGTTGACCAAGCTATTCCCTGTGGGATCGATACCCAACCCAGTTGGGTTATATATTTGACAACGACCGCTTTACACTCCTACGAGAGCTGTAGATTGAGCGTTATCACTTAGGCGTATAAATACGCTACCACCATAGACCTCATTGAAAGTCACAAAATAAAGTCACACCGCAAAACTTTTTGGGTCGGATTAACATAATTCGAGGCATGACTCTAATCCGAATCATACTTGAGCCTTACACATTTGACCACTCTAACTTACCTGTAATGTTCTCATCACTCCTAAACTTACCACCATTGAAATAGCTCAATTCCAAATCAAATTTGGTACTAATCTCCTCCTTAGTACTTAATGCACCTAAACTTACTCAAAAACAATAAAAATGATTAGAAGGATGGGTTGCCTCCAACCAAGCGTCGTAGTTTCGGTCGTGGCTCAACTTTTCTTTTTGTATTTTTGTTTAACATGATAAAATGAAAATATAATCATGGGTTGCCTCCCATGTAACGCCTGATTTAACGTCGCGGCACGACTCGATTATCTTGACTACTCAGACTTCATCAAGACACATTGTTAATACCATTTGTACTTCATTTGTTGGATCAAGACAATGATTTATTCCTAGTTCAACCATTTTGAAGTCACTCACATCCTTGCTTGCAAATTCAACCAAACCAGCTATGGTCTCCACAAAATACATATCCTTAACTGGTACATCTCTCATCTTTGTAGAATACATCAAAAATTGAGAAGAAACTAATCTTCTTTTGTTGCTTCATAGACCAACATACTTCAAAACTAACTTCTTTCTCATTGAGCCTAAATTTTAGCTCATTCAGCTCCATGTCAACACTCTTCTAGTCGCTAAGAATGGCCTACCCAAAATTATGGGTACTTCAAAGTCCACTTCATAATCAAAAATTACAAAGTCTGCAGGAAATATAAAATTAGCAACTTTTATAAATACATCATGTAGAATATCAATCGGCCTTTTTACCGATCTATCCGCGATTAGAAGCCACATTTGGTGGGCGTAGGATCTCCCAAACCCAGTTTCTTAAAAACCATTAATGGAAAAAGACTTATACTTTCCCCAAGATCACAAAGGGCCTTTTCAAATTTTAGCAATCCAATCGTACATGGAACAGTAAATGCTACCAGATCAGCCTTCTTTTGGACAATAGATCTTTAGCAATAGCACTACAATGATGAATATTATCTACTATTTCATAGCTCACAGTCCTTTTCTTCATTAACAGGTCTTTCATAAACTTACCATATCCGGGCATCTATTCCAGTGCTTCAACTAAGGGCACATTCACTGTCAACTGCTTTAACATAGCCATAAATTTGCTAAACTTGCCATCATCTTCTATCTTCTTTAATTATTATGGAAATGGGGGTAGTGGCCTTGGAATTTCAGTTGTAGTAACTTTTACCTCCTTTATTATGCCTTGCTCCACATGACTAACATACTTCGGCTAAGGTGGTTGTTCTATTTCTGCACTCTCCTTTTTTGAACTTCCCAACTCCACAGGCACCACTGAAGATTCATCAACTATCTCCCAATCCATTTCGACCTCATCAGTATGAGAAGATGGTCCCAATCTTGGACTAGATAACATCTTACCTCTCCTAGTGGTAATGGCCATACACGATCCATCTATCCTCGGATTCTGAACTGTATCACTTGGTAGGGTCCCATTCTGTCTTTGGTTGAATACTGTGGATAATTGGCTCATCTTCTGCTCTAATTGTTTAATAGCGACTGAGTGCAAATTTACTAGTTGAATCATTGAAGATATTTCACTCTTTACAGTAGTCACCCCAGAATTTTTCACCTCAACTCCCTTTAATAGTTTCTCCATTATGTCGTCCATGGATATTTTACCTGAACTGGTGGCAGCATTATCATGGCTTCCAGGAGGTACATACAATCCACTCCTATCACTTTTATTCTTCCAATCTCCTTAATGGTTCCAACCTTCTTCCTTGTCCACCACCTCGGAAACCCATCTAATTGTTCAAGTAATTGGCTTCTTTCTTAGGATTGGAGTCATCCCTTTCCTGTGATGCTACAGCTTTAACCTTCTCTGTCTTTCTTGATAATAAATTCTTAGTGATAAGATCCATCTACGTCTTCATGTGAGCCATGTCCTGGTCACGTTCTTCTTCTCTTCGACTCTATTCTGCAGTCATGCCAATAGATACAATAGAGTTTGCTACCTCAGAATCCCTGGTATGCCAAGCTCGACTTTGTTTCATCATACGATCAATCATGTCAGCTGCTTCAGGAAAGGTAAGATCCATAAATGACCCACCTGTAACATTGTCTTAGTCACAGAGTTCAAGGCTCGATATAATATCTCCATCAAGTGGACATTGGTTATCTGATAATTTGGGCAATGCATAAGCTTATTCTTGAACCTCTCCTAAGTCTCGTGGAGAGCTTTAGATGGAAACTTTATGAAATTACTTATCTCATCTCTTAACTGTGCTCTCTTGGATGGCAGAAAGAATCTTTCTAGGAAAGCATCTTTCAGTTGCCTCTAATTAGTAATAGAGTTGGGAGTTAGCCAATTTAACCATAGAGTTGCCTCTCCAGATAGTGATAATGGAAATAGGAGCAGTCGAATCACATTTTGTCCAACCCCTGAGTTGTCAAATAACTTTCATGTTGAGATAAAATTAACCAAATACATATTCGGGTCGTCGCCTGCAAGTCCACCAAATAACCCTTTGAGTTGCAATAGCTGGATCATAGTGCTTGTAATATTAAACTTAGCTCCAGGTTCTAAGGGTGGAGGAATAATAGCTCCTGTTGCACTGGCTCCATCCAAGTCATCATCATTATCCTCCATATTAAATTGCATAGCTTGGCATTTAGGTCTTTCTCTGAAAGGACGATTTTTGTTCACATTTTTATTCACTAGTGCATCTATATCCTCTACACGTCTTTGATTAAATGGCCCTAACAACTCATCGTCTCCCAGGTCCTCTTCGTCTGGATTAGGTTCCTGACCTAGGTTATTAATATTTTTAAGGTTTAATTGAGCATTAGCCAAAGCGGCTAATCTTTCAGCTTTCTGTTGGTTAGCCATTTATTCAATGAGATGAGGCTCAGAATTGAAGGGTGATAACGGTTCTCCTGAACTTCTAGTTTGTGGCATAAACAACAGTGATCCTGTAATGACCAAAAACAACAAATAAACGTAAAATAAGGAAACTTGACTAACAATCAATTAACACACAAAAACTCAATCGACAACCATATTCCTTGGCAACGGCGTCAAAATTTGATATACCCAAATTACACCTCTCTTACGAGAGAGTAAGCAATCATTGTCAAATATATAACCCAACTAGGTTGGGGTCGAATCCCACAAGAAATATGGTGCTAATTAAGTTGTATGCAGATTAGTTGACTTTTAATCATTCATTTTTGTAAAATAAATAGGGGGGATTTGATTCAGCTCACCAATTAATGGTTTCAGTTTAACAAGATAAAATACATGTAGTAGTATTCAAATTCAGAGAAATGGCAAGGTAGGTTTATGTCCACCTTGTAGTTTTCAATACTTCCTAACTATGGTCTTTATGAATTCATACATGCATCATGCTTACAGAGAAATGTATTGTATTTAATAACATAATCCTAGTATTTCTCAACCACCAAGGACTAATTCACTTTAGTTCTCTCGAATCAAAAGTGTTCACCAAAAAAACAATACGAAATCTCCAAGTAGTTAATCCTTCTAAGGCTTTAACTTATGAAATAGGGGTTGGTAATCCTATTTTCTTGTCACTACTCTCTTTTCCAAACGTCAACCTTTCTTTCGAACAAGTTGCGTTTTAACGCATATCCTCTTTGTTTGCAACCACGAGAATTCAAGATAAACGAAGTGAGTATGATGTAAATAAATCAATGCATAATGAATTCAAAACTCAAAGTAATAGATTGTATGCTACAAGGCTTCCCTAACCCTAACTAATAAACTTAGCTACTCATGAATAAAACAAAAATCATCATAAATATATTCATCATACCAAAAACTAGAAGATGATCTTGGTGTGCGAATAGTGAAAACAAGAGAAAAAATATTTTTCTCTCACTCCCAGGCTAAGCCGCCCTTCTCTACTCTCTCCAAAATATACTGAATAATGAATCATTAATAAAAATTCAGCATTAAGCCTTTTAATAATCTTTTCTCTCATAATTGCCTTCTAAGTCCCTGAACTAATTAAAAATGACAAACTAGTCTTGAACATAGTTTCTAGGTGCCACATTTGATCCAGATTGCTACTCTCTCTTGTGTCATACTCCATCCGCAATCTATAGTCCCATAATGTCTTCATCTACTCATTAATACCTAAAATCATACTAATCACATCGGTTATCTCAATTACATAGAAGTAGAGTAAAAACATAAAAAATTATGCACTTTGTTCTCTAAACATAGCTAAAATATGGATAAGTTATGGTGCTTAGGTGTATAAATACACCCAAGATCATAAACACATCTGCAAATTCCCTCACTACTAAAATTGAATCGAGATTGAGAGTCTCTGAACTAGAGTATTTAACTCAAACAAGATGGTATACAAACCTCTTGGATATCATTTTTCTCGCTTTAAGGTACGAAATAATCTGATCCCTAAGTGTTGAAGTACTACCTTTCTATTCTAGGACTGTTTCATTCGAAAACTAAAACTGAACAACCTTTTTTCTATAATCAACAGAACCATAGCATGAGTGTAGCCAATCCATGCCGAGAATGATATCAAAATCCGTTATCTCTAACTTTATACATTCAAATAAAGTAACTTTAGGGATATTGTGATCGAACAGTTCCTGTATAGCTGCCTAGATACAATAGAGGCACCTAATAGGGTAGACATTGAAAAGGGTTCTGCTAAAGTCTCAGGACTGACACCGAAATCAATAGCTATGTAAGGGGTTACAAAAGAAAGAGAAGCTCCGGGTTCTAACAAAGCATAAACATGAAAATGAAAGACCTATAACATACCAGTAACCACATCAAGAGAATTTTACTGATCCTGCCGAGTCTAAAGTGCATATAATCTATTTGGGTACTGACCACTGGTGGCACTGGAAGCGGCACCCTTCTGAGTCGGGTGACTGGATTGAACTGGGAGACGATTGGACTGACCCTGATGACCACTCTGTGGGAAATCTCTGACCCTGTGATCTAGATTGCAACACCCAAAGCATACATCACTACCAGCTCTACACACACCCTGATTGTTTCTATTGCATTTCTGGAAAAGAGTATTTGTGCGACTACTGTTCACACTTTCTTAAGGCTTAGGGCCTGGCGCCTTATCCCAAATATCATACCTAAACTTTGGTGCTATCTCACTAGCTAAAAGTAGAGCTGGGGATAAAGATATCTAACAGAATTGAAGATGGTTACCACCCTCTAACCACGGCTGAGTAAAATTAAAGCTATTTATCCTAGCCCTCTTATTCTCCCTTTCTTTCTCCTTAAACTTCTACTCCTCCATCTGTTGAGCATGGACCATCAACCTTGACAAGTCCATCTCCTTAACCATCATCACGGTCCTTCACTCCTTGACCCCACTATCAGCTACACAAGAAATAAACTTACTCATCCTAGACCTGTCATCAGATTCCACATTAGGAGCATACTTGTTGAAATTATATGTTGAATATGCATAACTAAAAATATGATTACATGATTGAGTCTGAAACATGGTGACTAACTTAACTAATTCATAAATATATGCAATGACATAAAGATGACCACATGGTTGGGACAAAGAAGGGAAAAGATATTATCTAAGAAAAACTATTACCTAGAGCTGAGTTTGATTTTGTAGAGAAAAGGTAAAGGTATTTGGTTGGCATATCTACTTCTACTTCCCAAGTGGCTCCCTCTATGGACTGATTCTACCAAAGAACTTTGACCATAGGAACTTCTTTGTTCCTCAGTCTTTGAATCTGATGATCAAGGATTTCAATTGGTAGTTCTTCGTAAGAAAGGTTGTTCTGAACATGTAAGTTTTCTAAAGGGACAATGACAGCTGGGTCACCAATACACTTCATTAATAAGGACACATGGAACACTGTATGCACTTAAGCCAAATCTGCAGGTAACTCAAGCTTATACGCTACCTACCTATAACTGCTCAAGATCTTGTAAGGGCCTACATATCGGGGAATGAGTTTCCCCTTTTTGCTAATCCTCTTCACTCCCTTCATGGGAGAGATCTTCAAATATACCAAATCTCTAACCTCAAACTCAAGATCTTTTCTCCTCACGTTTGCATAGGATTTATGATGGCTCTAGGTTGTCTTAAGCCTCTCTCTGAACAACTGAACCTTCACCAAAGCATCGAATACTGAATATCGCCCTATCAATGCAGTCTCACATACCTTAAATCATCTAATAGAAGATCTATATCTCCTTCCATAGAGAGCCTTAAATAGAGTTATCTGAATACTGGAATAATAGTTGTTATTGTAAGCAAAATTCCATCAATGACAAGTGATTATCCCAACTGCCATTAAAGTTTATAACACAAGCTATCAATATATCCTCTAAGGTATGAATAGTCCCCTATACCTGACCATCTATCTGAGGGTGAAAGGTTGTACTGAGATAAACTTGGGTACCAAGACCCTTCTGAAAAGCCTTTAAAAAATGAGAGGTAAACTAAGTACGTCTATCTGAAATGATGGATAACGGGACTTCATGCAATCTAACAAACTCTCTAATATAGAGCTTGGAATAATCCTTGACTGAATAAAAACTATGGACTGGTAAGAAATAGGATGATTTGGTTATTTTGTCCACAATAACCCAAACTGAATTATCCTAGTGATGTGAACAAGGCAACCCTATTACAAAATCCATATTCACCTCTTCCCACTTTCACTTGGGGATGCTGAACTCCTACATAAATTCACTAGGTCTTTGATGCTCAACCTTAACCTTCTAACAAATAGCACACTTGGCTACAAACTCTGCAATATCCCTTTTTATGCTGCTACACTAATAGATTTCTCGCAAATTATGGTATATCTTAGTAGCTCCTGGATGAATAGAGTAACGCGCACCACGTTCTTCTGCAAGAATTTTCTATCTCAAACTATCTATATATGACACATATAGTCTACCCTGGCAATGTAACACACCATCTCCTCCTTGGAAGAAAACCTCTACTTTCTGATATCTGACTGACTCCTTCAACTTAACTAGACTGAGGTCCCTATCTTGATTTTCTTTCACTTTGGCATCCAAAGAATATTTTGAACGATTCTAAACTAATACACTACCCTCAGCTGAGTTAACCAAACGAACGCCTATTCTAGCCAACTAATGAACCTCCTGAACTAACTTTTCGTATTATTCTCAATACGAGTCACACTACCTATACACAATTTACTAAGGTCATCTTCCACTACATTGGCCTTTCCAGGATGATACAAAACACTCATATCATAATATTTCAACAATTCTAACCACCTCCGCTGATAAAGATTTAACTCTCTCTGCCAAAACACATACTGCAAACTTTTGTGATCCGTGAACATATCAACATGAACCCTATACAAATAATGGGTCTAAATTTTCAAGGCAAACATAACAACTGCTAACTCAAGATCATGGGTAGGATAATTCTTTTTATGAAGATTAAGCTATCTAGAGGCATAGTCTATGACCTTACCTCTCTACATTAGACACAACCCAAACAAACTCTGGAAGAATCACAATAAATAATAAACCCATTTGAACTATCTGGCAAAATCAAAACTAGGGCTGAGGTGAGTCGAGTCTTCAACTCCTAAAACTCTTCTCACTGGAATCTGACCACTAAAACTTTACTTTATTCTGAGTCAATCTAAATATGGGGAACGCATTAGATGAAAACCCCTCAACAAACCATCTTCAATAGCCAGCCAAACCCAAGAAACTCCTGATATCTAATGGAGAAATGGGTCTGGGCCAGTTTCTCACTACTTTCTGTCTTTTAAGGGTCAACTCTAATGCCATAACCGGAAATAATATGGCCAATAAAATCTACTGATCTTAGGCAAAACTCGCACTTACTGAATTTAATGAATAACTGATAGGCTCTAAGAGTTTACAATACTATTTCGAGATGGTCTGCATGGTCGTTTTCATTATGGGAATAGACAAGGATGTAATCTATGAAGACTGATAAACATGTCCAAGTACTGCTTGAACACTCTGTTCATCAAGTCCATAAAATCTGTTGAGTCATTTGTAAGTCCAAAAGACATGACTAGAAATTCGAATTGACCATATCGAGTTCTGAAAGTGGTTTTTAAAATGTCACATTCTCTAACTCTGAGCTGATGATAGCCGGATCCGAGGTCTATCTTAGAGAAGTAACTAGTACCCTGAAGTTGGTCAAATATTTCATCGATTCTGGGGAGTGGGTGCTTATTACTGATTGTGACTTTGTTCAACTTATGGTAATTGATGCACATGGGAAGAAAATTGTCTTTCTTTCACACAAAAAGGACTGGAGTATCCCATGGGGAAACACTAGGCCTGATAAATCCCTTATCTAAGAGCTCTTTTAATCATTCATTTAACTCTCTAAGCTCTAGTGGAGACATTCTTTAGGGCGGAATAGAGATAGGCTGGGTATCTGGAAGGAGATCTATTCTAAAGTCAATTTTCCTTTCGGGAGGAACTCCAGGAAGATCTTCAGGAAACACATCTGGAAATTCCCTCATTACTAAAACTGACTCGAGATTGAGCGTCTCTGAACTAGAGTCTTTAAATCGAACAAGATGATAGACACACCCCTTGGATATTACTTTTCTCACTCCAAGGTATGAAACAAGTTGACCCCTAAGTGCTGAAGTACTACCCCTCATTTCTAGGAATGGTTTATTCGTAAGCTAAAAATGAACAACTCTATTTCTATATTCAACTGAAGAATAGCATGAGTTGAGCCAATCCATGCCAAGAATGATATCAAAATTTGCCATCTCTTTCTCCACAAGATCAACTGAAGTGACTTTTTAGGATATTGTGATCGAACAGTTCCTGTATACCTGCCTGGCTATAATAGAGACACCTACTGAGGTAGACATTGAAAATGGTTCTGGTAAAGTCTCAGGACTGACACCGAATTCAACAGCTATGTATGGGGTTACAAAAGAAAGAGAAGCTTTGGGGTCTAATAAAGCATAAACAAGTAAATAAAAAACCTTTAACATATCAGTAACCATATCAGGATAATTTACTAAACCTGCTGAGACTAAAGTGCATACAATCTATTTGGGCGCTGACCACTGGTGGCACTAGAAGCGACACCCTGCTGAGTCGGGCGATCGAATGGAACTAGGGATGACTGGAGTGACCCTGCTGACCACTTTATGGGCAATCCCTGACCCTGTACCCTGGCTTGCCACAACCCAAGCATATATCACTGCCAGATCTACACACACCCTGATGGTTTTTACCGCATTTCTGGCAAAGAGGATTTGTGCGACTACTGTTCACACTTCTCTGGGGCTTAGGGTCTAGCACCCTATCTCGACTATTATTTCTGAACTTTGTCACTGGTGCACTCTACTAGAGATGGAGTTAGGGCTAAAGATTTCTGATAAAATTAAGGATGGTTAGCACCCTCTAACCTCGATTGAGTAAAATTAAAGCTACTTATCCTAGCCCTCTTATTCTCCTTTTCCTTCTCCTTAAACTTCTGATCCTCAATCTATAAAGCATAGACCATCAACCCAGACAAGGATATCTTCTTAATCAATATCACAGTCCTTCACTCCTTGACCACGCTATCAGCTACACCAGAGACAAACTTACTCATCCTAAACCTATCATCAGACACCACATTAGGAGCATACCTGGCTAAACTTAAGAGAATACTCCTTCATACTCATGTTTTCCTTCCTTAAATTAACAAACACCTGCACCTTAGATTCCCTTAACTCCAAGGGAAAGAACCTAACTAAAAAGGCCATCGTAAACTCTTCCCGTTCAACAGGCCCTTCATCTGCCTCTCTATATCTCTTCCACTTCTTATACTAGGTGTGCACAATATCCTATAACTGCTAAGCACCCAACTTTGCACTCTCGTTAAAAGTCATACCCATAATATCAGTTACCTTCTGAACTATGTTGAGGAACTTCTACAAATCCTCATCAGACTTAGATCCTAAAAATAGAGAAGGATTCATTTTGGTGAAGTCTCAAATCCTAACTGTGGTAGTATTAGCCACTGGAACAGCTGGGACAGAAGCCGGTTGATTATTCTGGGCTACTAATGAGTGAGCTAAAGTAGTGAATGCAGCTTTGAATTCTTCATGAGAGACATGCTCATTCAGGGGATCTTTCTGAACAGGCAGATGTGCGGGCTGATTCCCACTTCTCCTTCTATTAATTTTTTCTGGGAGGCTTGTTCTTTAAATAGAAAGAAAATTGAATTATAAAGAGGGTTCAAATTGAGCACATACTCACTCGCATGACATGAATACTTAAAGAAGGAAAACTTTTCCTAAAACATCTTATAGCCTCTTGTCCATAAATGTGGGGCGCTTTACACCCATGCACAAGACTCTACTCAATAAGACTTTTAGACTCCCTAGGATACTTTAAAACCTTAGGCTCTAATACCAAGTTTTTAAGGCCCTAATAGTACACACTGGATGCCACACGGTGCTTATAATCATAAGTGACCACAAGCTAACCCAAGAGCTTATGTCTGTTGTGAGCACTGAACAAACTGATAATAATGGGTACACATATGTGGAAAATAAAGTTGTATACACCATAAGGTTTAAACATTTAAAAATATATCTAAATTAACATGCCTAAAAAATAAATGTCTGAAAACAATATTGTAAAGACTATTTAAAAACAACTGATAACTGACTAACTGTCTGAAAGCCTCTAACTGACTGATTGTGGAGTTGATGGGACAAGTCCCCAACTAACTCCTTCTAACTACTGAACTAAAATACTAAAATAAACATAAATGGTCCTCAAAATATGAGGACTCACCGCTGCTGCTGCTTCTAGTGCGCTGGGATGTCTAGTGCGATTGGGAACCTAAAATTCTGAACCTATGATATGAGACATCATAGTACAAGAAATGAGTATGTGTTTAGTACTTTGAATGTACTGATATGATAAATGAGGTTAGGCTAACATGCATGGCTCATATGCATGAATAATAACTGTCTGAATAAATAGAAAGAGATGACTAATGTATAGTATGTAAGAAAACTATAAAATCTGAGAATGTATGACCAAGCATATGACATGATATTGGGATAGTCTGTAAACAAAAATACTAAAATACTGATACTGAACAACTAATAACTGTATGCCATGGTCAAGAAAGCTTGAAACTGAACTCTGAACTGAATACTGGACTGAGACTATGGGAGATATCATCTAACCGACATGCCCTAATAAGAGCTATTTGGGGCCTATGGCCCCAGTTGGAAGGGTGTCAGTACCGTGCCATGGGTACTAATATTGGCTGTGTGGATCTACTGAAATAAATCCCCAAAGGACTAAAGAATCACCCTCTACTGGCAGGTGCTCTAGTAAGATATATGTCAACCCTCAACTGGCAAGTTAACATCTCTAACCTACGCCGGCTACATAGTTCTGGAACTAATCTAAACTTGACTGATAGGATAACTGAATAAACTAATAATACTCATATATGCTTGAAAATCATTCTGAAGGTACTAAGACTAAGTAAACAACTAAATTTTAGGTATTCATGACCCCCAGGAATCGATAACATTAATAATAAAAGCATACCAAAGCTTCAAAAGCATAATATATAGTCATTTCTCAAAATTCATCTCTTAGGCATTTCATCAAACACTTAAAATTCATGAACTTAGGCATGAAAATGATTGAAACATGTGGGAATAACATAATCATAACACTAAACCCATACGGGGACTTGACATGGAATTTCATGCTTCAAACATGTAAAGTCTACTTTCCAACTAAAAACACTTGTAAACATCATGCACAATCAAAAATCCCAAAAACTTCATGAAATTAACTTATTATAAACATGTAAATTTATGATTTAGAACAAAAAATGTACTTGGACTCCATAGGTGAAAAGGGCCCATGGATGAACATTTAACATACCTTAAGGCTTTAATGTTGCAAGAGAATTGACGTTCTTGATCGTTCTTGGGTGGAGAAGCTTGAATTCTTGAGTTTTCTTAAAGAAATAATGGTTGAACTTGATGAATTTGGGTGATGGCTAGGGTTTATTTTAAAGAAGAATTGTAGAAATAGGGCATATAATGCCTTAATTGATGATAAATCTCATATTTTTACGGATTGGGGACATGGGAAAAGACCTGACTGCCCCTAAGAAATTTAAATTTGTAACTGGGATGCCGATTGAGCCCTCATCACGATGTGACAAGGTGTCCATCGCTATTCCACCGCGACGTGACCCAATCGTGGTGACTTGCTATTTTAGAAATCCAAACATGGTCCAAACGTGGTGACTTGCTATTTTAGAAATCCAAACATGGTCCATACCTCGTCCGAAAAATTTAAAACTTACCCGAGACATGCTACTTATACCCCTGAACATGAATCAACTCAAAAACTTATGTCTCAGGATCAGGAAGGTTGCTTTAAATATCATCAAAGTTAAGAGGCCAAAAATAAAACTAAGTCTCCAACACTTAGCTAAATTTTCAGGTTCTAAGCCCCTTGTACATGAACTATGGGCTGAATTAAGCTAAGATAAATATGGGGTATTACAATTGATAATATGAGTTTCATTTCAAGTTCGGAAAATGATGATAATACTATTAAATTTTGGTTCAAGTTCTAGCAAATGATGATGATACTATTAAGTTCCAATTCAAGTCCAGCGTTGGGATTTTGTATGAGATGATACGATTCGAATAGATTCTTGGTTATGGTTGGATAACCTGGTAATTTATGGCTATTCAGTTGCTTAGTTTTCTTGATTATTTCCTCCAAGATTATGGAGGCCTGTGTTGGTTTTTTTAACCTTTTCACACTTATTGGTTTATGGGATCAAATCTTGTAGTTATAGTGTTGTGATCTTTAAGTTACTATTTTGTATGTATTTATTTATTTATGTACAGAGGTATTGGAGCTTATTTTTAGTTTTATCCCTTTTACCTTGACTTAGGATACTCTATCTTGTATCTTATCATGTTTATCTCATGATTTAGCTCAGTCGGTCGATGATGCCTACTGAGTACCTATGATTTTGGTACTCATACTACACTTCTGTACCTTTTTGTATAGATCCGAGTATAAGTTATCGCTGCTGATTCGACGCTCATACAAGGTTGATTTTGAAGATTGGGTGAGCTCTTAGAGTTGGAGTTACCCCTTTTTTCTTCTTTCATCTTCGAGATAAATTTTATTTGACTATTTAGTATTCATAGTTCATTTGTAGTAGCTCTTATGTCAACATTACTGAGTCTTGGGATGTTTGTTGCCCTTCTATCTATCTAGTAGACTATTGTGACTGTTCTATTATTATTTTAAGTCTTAAAATGTTGATCTTCAACCATAGGCCATTTTTCACCAAGTTAGCCCATTGCTAATAGCTATAGGCTATAGTTTGGCTTACCTACTAACGGGATCGTAAGTACCATCATGACTGAAAATTGGATCGTGACATTATTACATCCTTATTCCTTACATACATTCATGAGATACTAGTACCATTGAGAAATACTATTTTTGAAATAAAATGAGATACTTTTATGAAAATTCTCTCCATGAACACGAGCCAAAAAAGTGGATTGAGATTGAGATATGAGATATGAGATACATTTTATGGAT
Organism: Capsicum baccatum var. pendulum; assembly: GCA_030864225.1. Classification (NCBI taxonomy): domain Eukaryota; kingdom Viridiplantae; phylum Streptophyta; class Magnoliopsida; order Solanales; family Solanaceae; genus Capsicum; species Capsicum baccatum. The sequence continues at coordinate 235,835,747 of CM061552.1, forward strand.
TGGAATCCCTATGGGTCCTATATGGTAACTACAAGCTCGGAGGGTGTTTACAGAAAGTCACGTGATGGCTTTCATCATTCATCTTATCTACATTGCATTGCATTGCATTGCATTTGCACACAAATCTTTCTTGATTTTCCTAGTTTCCTTGACTTGTACTTAGTTTTTGTGTACTTTCATATATATATATATATATATATATATATATATATATATATGTATATATATATATATATATGTATATATATATATATGTATTATTTTCATTTTTGTATATTTATATATTAAAATTGTCAATGAAAATGGTGTGAGCTATCGTTGGGGACTTTTTTGCTTGCTGATGTGCTCATAGTATTTTACTTAGCTTACTTTCTGCTTTGCTCAATCGGCCTGTGATACCTACTGAGTACAAGTAAATCTTAGTCACCCCTACTGTGGCTTTTCAGTGCAGATCCTAGTATGATTACAACACATAAAGGTTGAGATTGTGGTGATGATTGATGTTGTTATGAGGTATTGGACCTTTTTACTGTCCAGGGTGAATTCTAGATCTCATTATATTATACTTATATCTTTATTTGGATCAATGATAGTATTCATTTTTTGGATTTGTACTTAGATGCTTCTACACCATGACACGTAGTTTGGGAATTTATTATATTTCTTTTGGGTTTTTGCTTTTACTTATGTTTTAGGGCCTAACTTCATTCTAGAAGTCTCGTCTTGGTGTATGTTATTGTGTATTTTGCTTTTCCCTTATCAGTTTGGGTGATTGACTTGCTTATCAAGGTTTAGCTATGATAAGTGCCATCATGATACATTTTTGAATCGTGATGATCAAAAAACCTTGTACTCTATTCTTTAATATATAATTATTTACTCAAATTTACTAATATTGATAATATTTTATGAAATTGTGAAGAATTTAATTTGATATACACATGTGACGTATAAATCATTTCAACCCCAATAAAACAACAAATATTCCTTTTTAGGATTATAAAAATGAGAATGCAAAATATATTTTTGTGTTACTTTATTTTGAGGATTTGATACCTAATATATTTTTCTTTTAAAAAAAATCTTTTTAATGACTAAAAATATCACTACTTTGATAAGAGTATGAGTGAACCTAAAAATATTCTGATTAGAATTTTGGGACTAAGTTTACTAACATCTATTTTTAGTTTCTTTGTATTGAAAAATATAATCTTTTGATACTTACTTCATACTTTTTCATCTTTTAAGTATATAGTGTGTTTTGCAGAGAAATGTCTTTCGAGTTTTTCACAAGTTCAAATACTTTAGAAAAAAAAATTTAAGCTTGAAAATAGAGTCGCCACTTAATTTATTAGGAAAATCAAGAAAAACCTTTGAAATTACTTAAACAATCCAAAAAACAAAAATCATTTAAGTTTGAAGATTCTGACTATGCGATTTCTATTAATACTCTTAGAAGGTTGTTAAGGCACCAAGAGTATCCGCTAACTTCCTGTTATCCGGACTATTTGAAAATGATTCTTTGACTAACTTGGAGAAAAGAAGTTGGTTTTTGAAACGGAACTTCAAGCTTTCTTCAAAGTCTTGATCACCATTAGAAGCAATCTTTCAAAAACCCTCATTAGCCTACTGCTTGAAAAAAAATTGCTAAAAAAAAATTTAACTCTTTGCTCAAAAGTTTTTTTTACACTTTGAGACTTGATTCTTCTATCAAAATAGTGATAGTATTTATATGAATGGATGAGAATTCAACTCTTTTCATCCACCAATATGGGAGAAAATGTTTAAGGGTATTTTGAAAATTTGAAATTGAGGAAAAGGTTTGTTGGAGGATAAGATGAGGTGGAATTGTACAATCTAGTACAAATTTTAAAAATGAAAAAAGAAAAAGGTTGAGGGGAAATTGTACAATCTAGTATAAATTTAAAATTTAAAATTTGAATTTCGAAAATGGAAAAAGAATAAGGTTGGGATGAAACTGTATAATCTAGTACAAATTTGAATTTCAAAAATGAAAAAAGAATAAGGTTGAAGTAGAATTGTAAAATCTAGTTCAAATTTTGAAATTCAAATGGAAAAGAGGATAATGATGAGGTGGAATTGTACAATCTAGTACAAATTTAAAATTCAAAAATGAAAAGGGATAAGGTTGGGTAGATTTAGGTCATTTTTTGGGATTTTGGGGTTATTTAAAATATAATCCCAATTGAAATTTAAAATTAGCCAAATTTATTTAATTTTGACTAAATTGAAAATCAATTGGCGGATTGCATTGCAATTTTGGCCAATTTAATTTCAATTATGGTCAAATCTAATAGATTGACTAAATCAAATTAAAATTCGATACTAATTAATACTTTCTTTAATCCTGAGCTTCTTGATTAGATAAAATCATATAAATATTTCTCCAAATAAATTATTTTTGGGAATAAATTATATTTGAATCAAGATTTTACCCATTTGAATTAATTTTTAAGATAAGCTTTGATCAAAATTTGATATTTCGTAAAATAAATATTTAACTAAAAATATTATATAATTTCGTATAATTAAATACGATGATATATAATCTCTACTTAAAATGGCAAAATTACTCAAATAAATACTTTGAAAAAAATTTTATTTGAATAAAATAAATATTATAATTTTATTTGAAGATTGAAGAAAATCGGAACTAAACTTAGTTGTGCAGCGCAAAAATTAGAACTCAACATAATGAATAAAAATACTTTTGCACCGAGAAGGCATGCTTTATGTGTTTTGTTTTGTCAAGAATATTATTGGTGAATATGGATGTTCATGATTCCATTTAATTTGGTTTTTGGATAAAATCAAAATCAAATCAGTTAAGTTGATTTTTAAATGTCTAAAATCAAACAAAACCAAATAAAATAAAATTATCAGATCCGATCCTATTGATTTAGTTCAATTTGTAACCAGCTAATGATAAATTGATAATAGTAAATCAACATAGACATGAGATAACTATTTTAAATGATCATTATGAATCAATAAATTTCTTTCTACTATCACAAAAAGAAAGTATCTATCTATTATTTTTCAATACTATTGTGAAGATTTAACATGTTTAAGTTGCATAATTATAGAGGTTCCTCCACTCAACACGTTTATCATCCACAAAAGTAATATACAACTTTAAATGGAATGGTCAATCCTTTACAAATCAAAGAGGTATGCCATTGAAGAGTATATAGAATTTTAGCAAAGAAAATTTAAAACCAAAAGTATATCACGCTACATTTATACAACTACACTTAGATTGTCATGTTTGGACATAGTTTTTACTTAACAAAATTCATAGTTGAATATGTACAAATATATTTTCATTTCGTAGTATCTACTCAAAATGTTGTCTTCATAACATTTGATCTTATTTTTATAAAATTATATTGCTACACACGTGTAACGTACGTGTCGAAATACTAGTATATATATATATAACATTCGATTTCACAGACAATTCATTCACTTGCACTCTTTTTCTTTTCTCTTAAGCAAGTAATTGAAGATATTTTGCATGATTCAATTAAAATTGGATAACAAGTAAAACGCATATGTTTCAAATTAACTAGTATCTTAAAATTTATACTATATATATATATATATATATATATATATATATATATATATAAAAGCCAGAGCATTCGGCTTCGCAGATTACTCATTCACGTTTACTCTTTTACTTTTTGCTTTTCCTCTCTCTTTCTCTCTCTCTAAAGTAAAAAGTAACTTCATAGCAGAAATAACTGAACATTCTTTTTTTCCTTTGTGGTGTTTATAAATAAAAAATAATTACTATTGATTTTTTTAGTGAATTGAAGATATTTATAGCTAGCTTAAAGCATAATGTTAAATAATATTTTCTCTATCAGAGGTAGCAAACACAAAAATAAAAGTCATAGTCATATCCCGGCTTGGTAAGCAAATGCTTGAATGATTCCTTATTCTAGTAAAAAGAGTTCCTGATGTGTCTGCTTCTGTTGCATTTTCCACTAACACAAGAGGAACTACAAAAAGGGCGGTATTTCCAAAATCCTGACCTCTTTCTCCCTCCTTGGCTAGCATGTCAGCTGCCTTTTTTTCTCTCTCTAAGCACTTTCCTTGTTACTGCTACTTCCAATTACCTCAGTAAGGACTTGTATTCAAGTAGAGTGTTGCAATATAGGGGTGGTTAGTCATAAGCATATATATAATGGCCTTATAGTCCATGTTCATTTGCAGAGGTTTCAAACAGTGAGTCTTTGTGAGCAATGGACCTCTTCTGAGCGCAAGGTGCTCGGCCATAAGAGGATTAATATGAGGTAGATGTTTATGAAATCCAAGCTTCCAAGTACCATGGAGTCCCTAAAGACCCCTCCTAGTCCACCAGGCCCTGGATTTGGACTAGCTAATCTATCTATGTTGAGTTGGTAGGTTTCCCAAGGAAGGGTTTCCCATTTAACCTGAATAGTGGTGTTTTGGGTAGGTCTTTCATTCTTCTTATTGATGAGAAGGTGGAATTCTAGAGTAAGATTGGCTTTCAGTACGGATTCTATTTTTTTGTTGTTAAAGAAGTTGCTATTTTTTTTGGTTTAAACATCAGCTTTTCATTTAATAACCAAAACTTTACAAAATTGAGCAGTATAGGACGAACTGCTCTTTACTATTCTACCTATCATCTACTCATACAGACATATATACAAGATAATACTCTGTTGAAAGTTGCTTTAAGAATGCTAACTATTTTTTTCTGTTTTCTCCAGTTTTTTTTAAGTACAATTCTAGTTAAATTAGATTCCTATCTTTGGTAGGAAACTAATTAGTTATTCTAATTTTGGTAGAAGTAGGTTGTTTATTTATCCTATTTTTAGTTGGAATAGCAACTATTTAAGTTGCTAAGTTGATGATCAATTATAGACTTTCTTTTGACCAGAAATTAATCTCTCTCTATCACTCTGTGTTTTCTCTTCTTCAAACTCCATCTCTGTTTCTGCGGCCAACTTTTAAATTGAATTCCTGCGTTGTTTCCCTTTAACGGTTTTAAACCAACAATTTATATCACAGATTTAATCTTAAGGGACCTGTGAGTATGTGCATCAATCCGATCCAGTGGATACCATAAACGGAGAAACAAATTTTTCTTCAATAGCACCACCAACTTTCGATGGAGAAAGTTATCAAATCTGGGCAGTTAGAATGCGGATATATCTGCAAGCTTTGGATCTCTGGAAAGCTGTTGAAGCTGGATATGAGATAGCTCCCTTGCCGGACAATCTCACGGTGGCGCAGATTAAAACTCACAAGGAGAACAATACTAGGAAATCAAAGGCAATGGCATGCTTATTTACTGCAGTTTTATCTAATATCTTCACTCGTATCATGTCTCTTGAATCAGCGAAAGAGGTATGGGATTATCTCAAAACTGAGTATGAAAGAGATGAAAGGATTCGAAGAATGCAAGTGTTGAATCTGGTACGTGAGTTTGAGCTACAAAGGATGAAAGAAAGTGAAACCATAAAGGAGTACTCTGACAGACTCCTTAATTTATCAAATCGCATCAGATTGTTGGGTTCCACTTTCAATCATTCAAGGATCATTGAGAAAATCCTAGTAACGGCACCTGAAAGATTTGAGGCTACCATAACAACCTTATAAAATACTAAGGACTTGTCTAAGATAACACTTACAGAGCTCTTAAGTGATTTTCAAGCGCAAGAGCAACGACGTGTTATGAGACAAGGAGGAGTTATCGAAGGTGCCTTACCAGCCAAGAATCATGATGATGGACATTCTAAGAAGAAGAAGAAGAAGATGCACCAACCAACTGATGAAGAAGGTGCAATGCACAACAACAAAAACAAAACAGGTGGTTTCAAAGGAAACTACCCTCCTTATAAGCATTGCGGCATGCTTGGGCATGCACCTTTCAAGTATTGGGAGAGGCCTGATGCTAAGTGCACTAAGTGCAATCAGCTTAGGCATGAAGCGATCATCTATAAAAATAAAACTCAGCAACAATATACAGAGGCTCGAGTTGTTGATGAACAGGAAGAGGATCAACTCTTTGCAGTGTCTCAAATGATTCGTGGATGATCGATAGCGTATGCACAAATCATATGACTTGCGATAAAGATCTTTTTAAATATTTGAGCCCTACTAAAGTTACAAAAGTTAGAATCAGCCATGGTAGTTATATTCCAGCAAAAGGAATGGGAACCATCACAATTGAAACACAATCGGGCACTAAAACAATTTCTGATATTCTTTATGTACCCAATTTAGACCAGAACTTGTTAAGTGTTGACTAGTTATTAGCAAAAGGTTTCAAATTGTATTTCAAAAATAAACATTGCTTGATCAAGGAGGCATCTGTACAAGACCTATTTAAAGTCAAAATAAGAGGCAGGAGTTTCTCATTAAATCTATTGGAAGAAGAGCGTGGATTCACCAATCGCGTGTGGAGCTACCTCTTCTAAAAGAAGACATTCCACCTGATGATGAAGGTTGTCTTTGTCCTGGTTGTGATTGCAAAGTTGACTGCATTAACTTACTTAATAATCTTCAAGGAAAAGACCTTTCCGTCGCTAAAAGCTGGGAGAAAGTATATCCCAAGGACGCTGCTGCTACGTCTGGGGAGAAGCTAGATGATATCTCTGAACTTTCATCGAATGACTCAGAGAATGGCCTGCCTGACATACCTTGTCCGAATAAAGTTCTGCTAAGCATTTAGGTGAAGAAATTTATTCTCCTGAGAATGATTTGGTGTTGTCGGGAAATAATTCTGGTCTTGCTAGGGGAGGGGGATTATGCTCTCTTAATGGATTCCAAATTATGACTCATTTGGAATATAATTTTGAGTGTAAGATTTACTTAGAAAGCAATATTTCAGTTCAAATGAAAGAGATGCCTGAAGCTGATAAGGCTGATAAATTATCAGAACTGGAACTTGAGAATGCTTGTGATGAGCAGTGTGAGAATGCTACTCAGTCAGATGAGCTGCCTTTGCCGAGCAATTCCCAGTTAGCCCAGGTTGAATCCTGCCAGATTCTTGGCAACAATTCAGTGGGGGATTCAGCTCTCACACAATTTGGAGATCCTTGTTGTAAAACATCAGCTGCATTGTAAAAAATCCAAAAGACAACAGGTAGTTCATCAATCAAGGAGAAACTCAAATTTGGAGGTATGAGCACCTCTAAATCTTGTTCAAGTGGTAAAAGAAAGGCATATGGAGATGTCACCACTAAGAGACTCTACGAATCCTTCAAGGAAAATAATTATCCTAACTGTGACTCAAAGGAGAAGTTCGAGCAAAGTGGTGGTTGGATAAAAGAATTACCTGAAGAAGTTGAGAATGAGAGGATGCATCTAATGACTATGGTGGAGCTAGTACAGCCTAAATGGTATGAGAGGTTGTTAGTTATTATCGTGCAGAGATCGTTTTTCAAATTTTACTTTGTGTTTTACTTGTTGTTCCCCAAGCTTGTACACAGAGTTGTTGGTCATCTGGAAGAGAAGGCTATACACCCATATACTTTGTATCTTAATGATATTGATCGTGGTGAAATTGAAAATGTCCTTGCTCCTGCGATAGCAATTGACTACTGGAGGCTGCCTAAGGATGCGACTCTAAAGGATGTTGATGAAGCTTATCATAGAGACGTTAACCATTTTGCATCTCCATGGGAGACATATCAGGCTGACTTGTTGATTGATCTAAGCAAGCACCATGTGCCCAAGAAATTCCTTGATAAGGTTGCTTATTGGTCAGTGAAACTTCTCAGGATTCCAATCGATTTATTTTTCAAGGAAAGATAGGTTGTTGTGCAATGATGTTGGAAATAGTGGCAGGTGTACCAGGAATGGTGGGAGGTATGCTATTACATCTAAGGTCGTTACGCAAGTTTGATTTTCTAAGGCAAATAATTAGTGTTTTCATTTCATAAAGCAAGGAGGAGTGTTAAAAGTTGCTTTAAGAATGCTAACTATTTTTTTCTGTTTTCTCCAGTTTTTTTTAAGTACAATCCTAGTTAAATTAGAATTCCTATCTTTGGTAGGAAACTAATTAGTTATTCTAATTTCGGTAGAAGTAGGTTGTTTATTTGTCCTATTTTTAGTTGGAGTAGCAACTATTTAAGTTGCAAAGTTGATGATCAATTATAGACTTTCTTTTGACAAGAAATTAATCTCTCTCTATTGCTCTGCATTTTCTCTTCTTCAAACTCCATCTCTGTTTCTGCGGTCAACTTTTAAATTGAATTCCTGCGTTATTTCCCTTTAAAGGTTTTAAACCGACATACTCTAATCTAATTCAGGGATAATCACTCTTACAAACTAAGGATAAGTCTATAGTTGCTGGAGCAATAGCCTCTATTTAGCCTTCTGCTCTCCTTTGATATACATGTTCATGACAAATTTCTTCAAAATCATGCAAAAAGGCTCCCTCTATTAAACCTCAATCTATTCATTTCTCTCCATAAATCAGCATAAAGAATACAATCGTGATTATCTAGGCTATTGGAACTTTTTTGTTGCCATAACATTCAACCATGTAACCTCAGTTCTCCAGTCTTGAATGGTTTTGTGAAATCTCAGCCATTTTCACAATCTTCTCCACAACTCAGTAAGTCACCTAAAAAATAAAGAATAGATGTTCAAGAGTTTCTTTAGCTCCACCACAAAAGATACAGACAAGGGGTATGTGAATGGTGAATTTTTCCAATCTCTCTATTGTATCCAGCTAAAAGATAAATTTGAATCTAGGATGGACTCCATGCTGCAAACCCATATTCTTCCGGTCAACCTTGTCTAAGAGGCATAAGTTGAGCATGCATTTTCTATGTAAAATATTTCCCTCCCTTCTAAACTTTGCCAAATGTAGTAAGCAATGCACCATGTCCATTTGTCCCTGAAGCACAAGCTCTCTTGATGCTAACACCTTCCTTACTACCCTAGATGTAGACTTTGGTATGATCATAATTTCAGGGTCTCTCATTTTTATGAAGTAGTTATGTACCCATTTAATTCATAGATAATCTTTTGTCCTTGCCACATTTCATAGTTGCTTTAGTATTGCAGCTTTATTCCATATATTTAAATTTATTACATTTAGTCCACATCCATTAAGAGCTTTACATATGGTTTCCTACGATACCAAAGCTTTTTTGATACAGTCAGAACCCCTATCCACAAAAAGATTCTACAAATTTGTTCAATAGATTTGATTACTTTTTAGGCAGAAGAAAATAGTTGTGCCTAGTAATCTTTCACCCCAAATAGCACAAACTTAATAAGCTAAACTCTACCTATATAGGATAACAACTTAGCAGACCAGTAAGTAACTTTTCTAATTATCTTTTCAATCACTGGCAAGTATTAATTCACAATGAGCTTATTGGATGCCAAAGGCACTCCCAAGTATCTGAATGATAAGGTCTCTCCAATAAAGCCAAGTTTTACAATTAGATCCTATTTTAAATAATCTGCAACACCTGCAATATATACAGAGATTTTATTTGTATTATCTTAGAGCCCAGAAGCCTTAGAAAATCTCAAGAATGCATTATCTAATAGCTTTAAAGAAGTTGTTGTTCCTAATGAGCCAAATGCTCCAAAGGCAATGAGGAATAAGGGTACCCCAAGTGAGCTAGTGATCATAAGGCTTGTTACTCATGTGCTTCGAGTGGCTCAATGAATTGGAAGAGTTCACAGTGCTCATGTGTAGACTATGAGGTGTACAACTGCTAATATTAATGTTATTCCAAAATTAGGTAGCATTAGTACATTGAAAAAAGATATGGTTGATGTCTTCTAGAGAGAAGTTATAGAATAAACACTCACTAAGAATGTTTAGAACTATTCTACGGAGGTAAATACTAGTGAGGAGTCTCCCATGATACAAAATCCAAAGAAAGATTTTGATTTTGTTGGGGAAAGGGGTAGACCAGATGTACGGTTAATTGGTTTCTCTTTCCTGGTTCTAAATGGTCTGAGCTTTTCTAAGACTATCATAGGCGCTATTAGTATAGAAAGGGCTATTGCTACTGAACCTCCAAATAGAGGTGTTTTTAATGTCCTCTCTAAGGGAGAAAGAGTAGTTTCTAATGGCTTGGATTATATTTTGGGGAGGCTCATAAGAGAGTCTACTGAAATCCCAGCTCCTATCAATGAAGTATATCTTTGATGGTTAAGGAGTTATTGAGGTTATAAGGGGTCCCTAGATATTAATCCCTATACTATCCATATGGGGCACCCAGTTACCATCTATGAACCTTATTTTATCTCTTTTTATGACATTCTAGGCCTAGCTCTTGAAGCAGTCTTTCCAACTATTTACAATGTTTTGTCATGTTCTACAAATAATTTTCTTTCCTTTAATGGTTCTGCAAGTCTTGTGGTACTTAGTGGGGAGTATTATATCCCAAAGACTTTTAGGGTTTTGGATAATCCTCCACGCTAAGCTCGCATGCAGAGCTCTATTCTTAAGCTTAGCTTTTTAGAGACCCATCCCTCCATATTTTTTTTTATTAGTAATGGTATTCCAGCTTAGAAGGTGGACTTTTTCTTGTTAGCACTACTTAAGTCTCTTTGAATTTTATTAATGATTTCAGTGACTTTGAAGTGTAGCTTAATTTATTGCATGACATGAGTGGGATACTACTGAGGGTGGATTTGGCAAGGATAGTTCTACCAGCCATATTGAGAATTTTGATTTTCTATTTAGCCAACCTATTTTACATGTTGTCCACAATGAATTGAAAGTCCATGCTGGTAGGCTTGTGATCAAGGATAGGGTACCAAAGTATTTACCAAACACATTGCTGGAAGTACTATCTAGGAGGGAAGAATAGGAATCAAAATCATTGGCACTATAATTCCTAGATAAAATTACTTTTGACTTGGAATTGGTGATTTTTTGGCCCGATTGATGACAGAATCCACTCAAAATTGTAGTGAAAGTATTAAAGTTGTCTTGATTGGCCTTTTTAAATAGATTTAGATCATCCGCAAAGAACAAGTGGGATATTTTGGGGCCACTGGTGATAATACTAATGGCAGACCAGTTCTTATCCCTAACTTTTTTATCAATGCTCGTAGAGAGCCTTTCCATGAACATGATAAAGAGGTAGGGGTATATGGGGTCTCCTTATCTAATTCCCCTAGAAGGTTAAAAAATAGAGTTTTATTTTTATTAACTAGGATAGAAATAGAACTAAATGAGACAGAAGACATAATGGGTTTGACTAATTGGTGTGGGGAATTGAAAAGAGAAGAGTATCCCTAATGAAGGACCACTCAAGTTTATTAAAGGCTTTTTTAAAGTCAATCTTAAAGATCATGTTGGGATTCATTCCTTTTAATTTCATAAAATGGGATATGTACTTATAACACCTCGATTTTTTGGAATCAAAATGTCTCACGGTGCTTATGATCCCGAAGGACGACAAGCTTATCCTCTACTGATATTTGTACCTGAGCACTGCATAATATAATATAATATAATATAATATAATATAATATAATATAATATAATATAATATAATATAATATAATATAATATAATATAATATAATATAATATAATATAATATAATATAATATAATATAATAAATGCGGAAAATTGGTGGAAACTTTCAATAAGGTTCAAAACATCTAAAATACTCAAAACTAAAAATGAAATACTGATACATCTGTCTGAAAAGCCCCTAACTGTCTGAGATGTGAAGTTGATGGGACATGTCCCCAACTAACTCCGTCTACTGAAAATAGACAAAGTCTAATGTGATAATAAAATAAGGATCATCCTCGAATGAAGAGGACTCACTGCTACGTCTATTACTGCTGACTGAGTCTAGACTGCTAAGGGTGCTCTGGGTCTCTTGCTTTTGAACCTATGGTATAAGACACCATAGCACAAGAGAAAAGTATACGTCAGTACTTTAAATGTACTGGTATGGTAGATAATGTAAGGCTAAATGCAAGGTCTTATGCTTAAACATAGCTCAACTGAATAATCATGAGAGTAATAAATGAGGACATACACATGAATGCACAACCATAACTAAAATTATCGTGACTCTAAATACTAAGACTCGGATACTGCTTTACTGACATTTGAACTCACTACTAATACTGAGAAACTGAATAACTGAATCTTCTGATATTGATAACTGAGTACTAAAATTGAGATCAGTCCTATTTAGCGAGTGATCTCTGAATTTGATGATACTGAAGCTGATTAACTGAATATACTTGTATCAATTACTGAGTTTTGAGTTTGCTACTATCGACTGACTAAATCTGTGATCAAACCTTTCTAACGGATGATCTCTGAATCTACTAATAATGATAAAGAATGATTGTATCTGAGATCAGACCTATCTAGCGGAAGATCTCTGAATCTTTTAATAATAGAAATGATGGATTGGGTTTGAGATCAGGCCTACCTGACGGGTGATCTCTGGATCTATTAGTACTGATTCTAATTATATTTATATGAGACTAGGCCTATCTAGCGGGTGGTCTATGAATCTATGGAACTATCTAAGTTCCTTACTGAGATGGGTGACTGTATCTGATAGTCTAGATTTCTGAAATCTACTCTGAAGACTGATACTGAAACTACAACTGTGGGAGTTCTCACTTAATCGACATGCCTTAAATTAAGACCTCTACTATGGTCAAGCCTCTCTAATGGGTGACCCTGAACAAGAAGTCAAGCCTAAGGTAATATGATAGTCGAACCTTAATCTAATGGGTGACTCCTGGTCCTACGCTGGCTACGCAATTGTGGAGTTCAGGGACTATTACTAATGACTTTGCCTCTCTAATGGGAAATCCATCATCCTTGCACTCACTCAGTGCTAGTTCCTACTCCCAACTGAAGGACTGTGAACTGATTCTTAATTGAACTTAGACTGAGCTTAATCTATTACTGATCATACTAATTAACTGAGTTAAGATGAGTTCACTTGGTTCTGTTATCTGATAGAATACTACTGAGTTCTAAATTGATTACTTAAATGCTACTGAGGTCTGAACTGAACATTCAAATACTTCTAGATCTGAGCTGAGAACTGAACTGAGGCTAGAATGCTAATGATACTAAGATTACTGAGATTTCTTAAGTTCTATAACTGTCTGAGAGTACTGAATTTTGTAACTGACTAAGCTCTAAGGATCATGGCTTGACTGAGATTATCGTGAAAACTGGCATTGGCTCTAGACAATAGCTAATTTGTTGGATATAAATACCCCCAGGACTCGATAACATAAAAGAAAAAAAACAACCATTCTTGAATAATCATGACCATGGACATTCATTCACAACACAATTAATATGATATCTCGTCAATCACTTGAATGTCACACACATGTAAATGTATAGGGAATGCATACTAATATCTCATAGTTGTTCAATAAGGAATACACATGGAAAAGAATGCATGCAACTTATCATAATATATTCACTAAGGCATTTCAACAAACACTTAGTATGCACTAGTTATCACAAAATTGGGGATTTCATACTTAACATACTAAATAGGCACTATTATCTTTACTTAAGCATTCTATCAAACATATGGGGAGCAGGCTTTGGTTATACCATAGATTCTATACTTAATCATCATGAATACATCAATATCATGCAACTTGAAGAGGGTTTATCATGAACATCATTTTGGTTATACCACAGATTCTATACTTAATCATCATGAATACATCAATACCATGCAACTTGAAGAGGATTTGTCATGAACATCATACAATTCATCACAGACTAGAATCAACTCTTGAAATTGGTAGTCTAAATCATTAATTAAAACCCAACAATACAAAATCATGAACTCTAATACACATAAATCATGAAATCCTATAAATACGTAAACCTCAAAATTTTGAAAAGGATTCTTGAGCTTCTTGGGTGAAAGGAACCCAAGAATCAACATCTCACATTCCTTTCTATGTAATTCTTGAAAGATTCACGGTAAAACCTTGATGATTTGGGTCTTGGATTAGAAACCCTAGATAGCAAAATGACTGTTTTTTCCTTGGAATAAAAATACAGAACTGTAAAAAAAATCCCAATTTTATATGTTGGCGCAACGCGTCATAATCGCTCCAGCTTACTAGAAATTGGACAATTGGAAAACTGCTTGATGGTGCGACGTGGTGGAAATCACGTTGCCACCTTGATTGTGAACTAAAAATTCACTGTGATGTGGTGGAATCACAGAGGCTTACTGGATTTTGACAATTGCTATTTTGGCTAGCTCCGCGACGCGCTAGAGTACCAGGTGGTACACTGTTTCACTAAAATGGCTCTAACTCTTCGCCCGAGTGTTGGATTTGGGCAAATTTAGTGTCGATGGAAATCTTATTCAATTCTCCAGATGACAAAAAGTTGATATTAGGTAAATTCTACACGGTTTAAAATACTTCTCCCTTTAGAAGTCAGTCTTTACTCTTCTTAAGGATGAAACTTGACTTAAAGAAAAATCTGGGGTATTACATCACTCTTGTACATCAGTAGACTTTCTAGTGGTTAGGAAGCTTTCTTGACTAGGAAAAATTATTTAGGGGAAGAAGGTTTTAATCCTATTCACTATGATTTTTGTGACAGGTTTGTAGCTAGTATTGTAGGTCTGAAATTTTTCATGGTACATGCATATTGTATTTGGGGATGAGACAAAGAAGGGTGGCATTATTTATAGTAGACATAGTGAGATTGGTAAAGACATATCTATATAAATCAATGGTCTTGTTCCCTACTAGGTCCAATACTTTCGGTAGAACATAAAATGGAGTCTATCAGGGCTAGGGGTTTTAAGAGGATTGAAAGATTTGAGAGCTATAAGGATTTTAGTATCTCTCAAGGGTGCTTTCAGGTTCTCCTTATTTTTTGGAGTGAGGACATGAGGTTATTCATGAATAATGGTGGGAATGTTATGAGTATAGGTATGCTCAGTAGTGTAGAGACAGGTGAAAAAGAAGGGGATATGACTGGTAATGTCTTCTTCTTTTTGGATAATATTGCCAGTCTCATCCTTGATGGAAGAAATTTTGTTTTTCCTTATTTTATTAAGTGTGGAAGAATGAAAAAAACAATATGTTGGTATCCCTATCAGCAAGACAGGTGATTCTGGATTTAGTTTTCCATAATTCATCTTCACTCTTAAGTAGACCATTATATTCACATATAAGATCATTCCTAAGGTTTTGAAGGAACTGGCTATGGTAATAGCGACTAAATTCTTGGATACCATCATGTCTAGAAAGGATTTTATTCAATTTAATAAAAATGTTGCCAAAAATAATGGCATTCAAAATGGATGCCTCTTACTGAAAACTTTTAATTGCTTGGAGAAAAGTGTTTGAAGGGATAAAACATTTATTAATAACTCATCTGAAGGTGGGATAGCTACACCACATGGGTTCCATCCTGAAAGGCTTGTTACTGATGCTAGTGGGAGGTTCAACAAAGGAAAGAATAAAAGGGTAATAATAAGATTTGGTTCCTGGTTGGTATGAGATCATTGACTCTGGTTACTATTTTGTCTAAGAGTCATTGGCAGCACATCTATCTAGTCTTTCTAGGAAAAGTTAATATCTATTATGAAAAGTATTGAGGCATTGCTTGAATAAGGCCATTGTATTAAAGTTAGGGCAATTACCATTAATTTTTTCACTAGCTTTAAGGGCCTCATTAAAATCCCCACCAATAAGCTAATGTTCCTTATAGGTCGCAGAGAGTTGACAAAGCTCTTCTCATAAGGTAAGTCTAATATTAAAGTTCGTACTAACACAAAAAAAACATAACCAAGGTTTAGGGTTGAAATTTAGCTTAACCATTACTTGAGCCCCATGGGGCGTGATAGAAATGATGTCAAGCTTCAGAATTTCCTCCTTTCACATGATAACAATCCCTTATTTGCATCCTATGCCACCAGATTCCAGTTGGGAATCAAACTTCAAGGTCTTAGTTGAGGTTTTTTTCTCAACCATTTTAGGTTCTAACAGGACGAGCATTGAAGGCCTATGAATTTTTACCATGGCCTTGCATTGTCGCCAGAATTTTATACTATTGGCCCCTCTTTTATTCCAAAAGATGTTATTTATTTTTTCGAGTTTGATAACCCTTTCTTTTGTCCACTTGTGGGGTCTGAGTTTATCCCCTATAGAGGGCCACATTTTCTGCTAGCAACATATGATCGCTCATGTTCCTCAGGATCAGAGAGTACATCATCATCTCCTTGGGACAACACACTATAGTAGTTGTGCTGAAGGGCTCAATGAATTCTTTGAGAAAAAACTTTTCCAGTATAAAGAAGTTGTTATTTGGATCTCCAAAAGTTGCTAGTGCTTGTTCCAGTTCCTGGTTGATCTTTTCCAAAGCTTTTAGAGTTGGCATCTCGAAAGTGAGTTTACCTTTTTTGGATTTCTTCCTATGGTACTACAGGTTTACATGGAATAAAGATTAGGGTCTATGATCTTGGGAGGTATGAGGTGGTGGGATAAAGTTGCAAGCTTCTGAAAGTGTGCTCCATAAGAGAATTGAGTTCCCCTGCAATCATGATGTTATAGGTACTCATCATTTGGGCATAGTGTACTATGTCCAGTGTTGTATACCAAGTCCCCCGATGATCCCATCGACTCCCTCCTTGATTATTTGTGTTAGCTATACCGGGTCTTGCACTATCAGGGAAATGGGCTGGTTTCTACTATCACGCAGTGTGTGATTGATTTTCCTAAAAATGTCAGCTCTGCCCAAGATGTTGAAGTATTATTTGGCGGTGGAGGTACTGTTACAAACACTAGTGCTTCTTTCAGTGAAGGGTTGGCAGTTGAGGAGTTTGCCATTTGAGGTGATTTTAGAGATAGTGATGATGAGGTTGTGGGTTTTTTGCTCCGGCCATTACCCATAATGGGGGGCGTAGGGGAGTTAATTAACATGATGACTTTGGTCATGTTAGCTTTTGTAGGGGAATGATTGTTTTTTTGAGGAGTAGAATTTCTCCTAGGAGGAGTTGTAGAGTCAAAGATCTTCATTGTAGTCTCCGAGGGAGAGATAGGGGTGGTTGTGGATTGGGCCTCATGGGGGACCTTGAAATTAATGAGCATTGAAAGAGAGAAGGTTTTAAAGCTAAAAAAAAATCTTTTAGCTTCACTTGGGCCTGCGTACAACTTTGTACTATTGGGTAGTTTGTCAGCACTAGCGTTGACATTGGGGCTTGGTCTAAGTTCCATTTTTTTCTTTTTTCTTTTTGTTTTTATTGAATGTATTTGTTTTCCTCTGGGGTTTTGAACATGTTTAGAAATGTTGTTGTAAGAAATTTCCTTATCAGTGTAAGAAAAGGGATTAGGAAAAATATTATTACTCTTAAGTTGAGCAGGTTCATGAAATTTACCTATTAAAGAATCAAACGTTTTTACCTATGGGAGAAGGGGGATCTCCCTATTGGGTCTGTGATCTCCTGCTCCTTGTTTTTCAAATTTGATTTTTTTCTTTTTGGGAATGATACTATTTGCCAATCATCCATTGTTACTTCCTTGGTAGTGTTTGAAATGAAAGGTTGGTCAGGTGGTGTAGTAATGTTAGTCAGGAAGGTGCAACTCTTTTAAGTATGACCAATCCTACCACAACTAGTGTATCTCTTCATAAACCACTTTTTGGTATGGCTTCCGATAGAGATATGTATCTTGGCTGGTACTTTGAGGGGAACTTATATGCAAATTCGTGCATATCTCGGCCTAGTGTCGTTGATGTACATGTGTCTATCTTAAGGAGGATTCCTAGTTTCATGCCAATATTTTCTAACACTGTTTTATCATAGAATTCTATTAGTAATTGCGGTAAACGAATCCACTTAGCCATGTGGGTTAGTGTGGCTTCCTATGGTACAAAATTTTGTTCACAACCTTTTACGAAGAAGAAGCTACTTGTCACAAGCCATAGTCCTTTGTGTAGTGCTTTTTGCACGTTATCCACCTGAGTGAATTTCTCAATAAAGTGGTACTATCCCAACTCTATCAAGATCAATAGTTTTATGGGTTTCAGAGTTCATTTAGCTTACTCTTTAGGTAGCTATAGGATATTATTTTCCTCGTGGAGCTTGATGATAACAGAGCATTGCCAAGGTTGGTTTATTTTTTCTTTATATCCTGATGTTAGTGAGGTTGAATCCGACTCCATTGTTTCCTCTATGACTTTTTTACCATTATGTGGGTTGTAAGTTATGCTGATATCTTGATTTTTGTTTAATAGTGCTGCCTTGAAAGTATGTTCACTCAACTGGTTATGTGTTATGTTGTCCTCCTCCATAAAGATTATGTCATTCGGGAGTTTCAATGGGTCTGGTGGGGTTAAGGGTGGTGTTCCTATGGCCTAATATATCGACATAGTTAGCTCTAAAAGGGGGGGGGGGGGGGGGGTCTTAGAAGGAAAAAAGTCAAACCTTTTAGCTTGTCCAGTTCATATCCATCCTAGTGAGTAGAAAACAAAATAAGAAGTTAAGCAAGTAATTTAAGGTATTTTTATGATGTAATTAAAATTGGATAACACGCATATGTCTCAAAACTAGTATCTTAAAATTTATGCGTTGTTAACATTAAAGTTAAATTATTTGTTAAATTATTCTTTCTTTATACCAATTCATCACCCAAACTCCACTTCATAGTATATATATATATGTGTGTGTGTGTGTGTATGTATGTATATATAAACCAACAATATTGAATTTTACATAAAACTCATTCATTGTACTCTCTCTTTTTGCTTTGCATGTCTCTCTCTAAAAGAGAAAGTAACTTTTAAGTTTATTACATAAAAATATTTTTTTTCTGTTTTTAATAACATAAAATCATTTAATTTTGCCAAATTAATTAAAACATAATTTCATCAGATTGGAAAATTCTAAATTCACTTTTTTACATCTCTTTCTCTTTTTCCTTGCATCTCTCTCTCTCTCTAAAAAAGAAAATAACGTTAAGTTTATCACACAAAAATTATTTTTTTCTATTTTTAGTGACATAAAACTATTTAATTCTGCCCAAATTAATTAAAAAATAATTTGATTTGATTTATTTTTGTATTTTATACTGAAAATATGATAGACACTTTGAACTTATAACTTTAAGAATGTTATTAATTCATGCTAAGAACTTAAAAATTAAAACCGAGAGATGTAAATTCTAAATTCACTTTCGTCATACTGTGTAGAAATTAAAACCCTTTTATGTATGTCATGGTTGAATGGTGATACGATAAGAACTTGAAAACACAAGAAATGGCACAAAACAGCCCACTAGACAAGCCAAACCCGAGAGCCCAACAACACACAAGTCTCGCCTAAACAACAAGACAAGAACAACGAGAATATGACAAGAATAGCAAAGAGTTTGGGCACCAAATCAGCCAACAACCAAACTATAATAAAAATAATAAGATGAACAACAACCACAAGATGCCCCACACGGCTTACACTAAAACAATACAAACTACAAACGGTTACAACAAGATAAGATAGATAGATAAACAAAGGGTTGGGATAATCTTAAGAACCCAAGAATATGGTAACTCTTGGACCCTTAATACTACACACAACAATTCACATATCTCTTACAAAGACACAATAGAAGAGTCCACCACTCAAGCACCAATGTTTCCAAGTAATATACAATCACTAGTGATTCCACCTAGCTCTTGACCTAGTTTCGGTTTTGGTGCCTCCAAAGGGAGAGGACTTATGTTCTTATGACACAACATTATCAAAATCTAACTAAAAAAAACCCTAACATATTCCTTATATAGCCATTACAAAATAGAAGACAGAATGTCCATAATACCCCTCAAGGGTGAGGCGCCCATCAAGTGTAAAAAGTAGACAGATTTTGGTGGGTTTTGGCCATCTTTTACACTTCAATTGCACACACCAAGTCTCGGGTCCAACATGAACTGCCCTAAGTCCATATCCCTGATTATTCTTGTATCATCCTCTCCATCTTGAGAGGAATTTGACCATAAATTCACGGCTTCACCTCGTTCAAAGGGCCACTTCAAAAGAAATCACTCAAAATAGTTCGGAAAACATGAAGAACTCGAGAGTTGAATAACAACAAGTCTCGGCCAACATCTCTATTTTGAACCTCGATTTTCTCTTCATCTTAAGTCTTGTCTTCAATCTCATCCGAAACACATCCTACCTCTTTTCTTAATGGTGGGTTCCTTGTGGATTCCTACGTCTTCCCCTCAACTTTTCTTCCATCATAAAAGCATCATTGCAGACTCCATGTCCTTTATGTTCTTTTTTACCATACTCCTCTATATGGACATATCAATTTTGGTGAAGTGGAGTTTCGATTGAGAGGATTGATTTGGTAATGTGGAGCTTCGGTTATGGATCTTGGATGGGAGGAAATTATCTTCCAAATCCTTATTGTTGGACTTGCTCGAATAGAGGGGGACTTAACCTATTTATGTCTCGAGTTTGAGGACATTTGGTGGCTTGGCTTATGTCTATGTCCTTTGGTGGTGGTCTTGGAGGATTGATCGTTAGATGTAAAGCTTCGGTGGCAATGGTGGTGGAAGTGTCTTGGTCATGCTCACTTGAGGAAACATGGAGTTGAGGAGTAGAAACACGAGAGATCCTTCGACTCTCCAAATGATCCAACTTCTCACCAAACGTTGTCACCTGCGCTTGCATTTTTACCATGCTTTGGTTGAGGGTTTCAATCCCGGCCAAGATAGCACTAATAACATTGCTATCCATTGTAGCCAAGAAGTTACCTACAAAACACCAAACAAGTTAGATGTATAAGAAAGGTCCTCACATTCTATCTTTATTTTTTTATTTTTGTCTCTCGAATTTCTCTCTCTTGATCTCACAAGTGTGGTAAGTTTGCTTGTACTCCATGAGGTGTTGAGATATGGAGCAAGTATTACAACGACTCAAAAATAATAAGACACACAAAGAAACATATACACGAAGAACAGTTTCAAAACTAACTTACAATCTAGTACTAGCTTGTAAGTTAGTATTGGAATCAACAAACGAAACTAAAGAAACAACAAAATGAAACTAAAAGATCAAAATTTGAGCCAAAATTGTTGCTTGAACAGTAAAAATGATGACATAGAAACCCACTATTGGTCACGGCTTTGGAAAATTTTATTTACCAATTTGAAGTCTTGATCACTTTACAATTTGAAATGGTGAAATTTGGTTAATGAAGGGAAACTACAAGTCTTGAACTCTCTTTCAAATTCAAATTCAAAAAGGTGAGACTTGACTTGTACTTATTCCTCAAAACAAGGTCATTGAGATATGGAAAAGTAGGTGAGATGTGATTGACAAGTCTTTGGTGGTTGTAAGTCTTTAAAGATTTAACAAGTACTACACCTTGTCTTTCACCTTTTTTTGGATCTAAAGTTCACTTTAATGTTAACAAGGTAAGGAATATAGTGAAGAACTTCAAGAACACAACAACCACAACAAGAACAACCAACAACAATCTCCAAGAACAACAACAATTTCACAACAATAAGGCCAACAACAAAATCACCAACAAACAGTCAAGGCTCTTTAGTGTTGTATTTCAGTTCTAATAAGGTGTGAAAGTTATGATGAACAACAAGAACACAACTACAACCTTTCAAGATCTACAACAACACCAACCAACGTTCAACCAAGTCAAAACAAAGGTCACCATATGGCCATTTTTGATTCACAACAACAACATTAGCAACATAAGCTCAAGTTTAGATCTAGACTCAAACGTGTTAGTGAAGAACAATACTAACACTAGAAACAACAAGACAAGTAAAGACACCTACATCTAGACACACAACATTTGGCCAAGACAACAACAATCAAGAATAACAAGTTCTCGGTCAAGAACAACAAAAACACTTCTTCTTTTTTGTCAACTTTCAAGCCCAAGATTGATCTTGTTTGAACAAAATCAAAGATGGCTCTGATACCAAATGATACGATAAAAACTTGAAACACACAAAAAATGGCACAAAACAGCCCACTAGACAAGCCAAACCCAAGAGCCCAACAACATACAAGTCTCGGCTAAACAACAAGACAAGAACAACGAGAATATGGCAAGAATAGCAAGGATTTTGGACACCAAATCAGCCAACAATCAAACTATAATAACAACAATAGGACAAACAACAACCACAAGATGCCCCACACGGCTTACACTAAAACAATATAAACTATAAACAGTTACAACAAAATAAGATAGACAGATAGACAGACAAAGGGTTGGTATAATCTTAAGAACCCAAGAATATGGTAACTCTTGGACCCTTAACACTACACACAACAATTCACCTATCTCTTACAAAGACACAAGAGAGGAGTCCATCACTCAAGCACCAATGTTTCCAAGCAATACACAATCACTAGTGATTCCGAGCATACACAATCACTAGTGATTCCACACTTGCTCTTGACCTAGTTTCGGTTTTGATGCATCCAAAGGGAGAGGACTTGTGTTCTTATGACTTACAGCATAATCAAAATCTAACTAAAGAAACCCTAACATGTTCCTTATATAGCTATTACAAAATGGAAGACAAAATATCCATAATACCCCTCAAGGGTGAGGCTCCCATCAAGTGTAAAAAGTGGACTGATTTTGGTGTGTTTTGGCTATCTTTTACACTTCAATTGCCCACACCAAATCTCGAATCCAACACGCACTCCATCAAGGGTATTTTTGGAGGTCAGCGTTTGCAACAGACAGGAAACTTAGCATGACCCGTAAAACTGTTGTCATATAATCACAATATCCCGTATTCGAGTAGCCTCTTATATAAATGCATAGTAATACTAGACTGCATATAATAAATCCTTATAGTCAGTTCCTTCTCTGAACCACACACACAACACGAGCCTAATCCGCCGGTGTCCTTTAACCAGATCTTGTTTGTTAGATATCTAAGTTGACAAACAGTTCAAATAACGTGTACATATGCTACTACTTTGGCAACCTTTTGTTGCCTAAATTATAAGATTATTATCCCACGTTTAAGAAGTGTGTAGCTGTCTTAAGGGATATACCAAATCGATCTTTGATATGGATCTGCAACTTCATTTATCGTAGTAAATTGAATCTCGAGTTTTATTGAACTGATTCAGAGATGGATGTTCCACTCCTGCTAATGACATGAACATCTGCTCAATGCATTATTCAGAAATGTTATTAATGAATAATGATGATATTATTTCAATGTGCATGCACATTGTATATTCTCACATTTTGTCATGGATATTATTAGTCTTACATGTATATTTTTACAAGAACAACCATTTTTCAAATTACTGAAAGTGCAGCCATTGTTTACTGAAAGAGAACCTATATCTACAAACACAAGCAAAAATGAAAACTATTACATGAAATACCAGCATGTACAACTGAAATTGTATAACAGTAACCTATTTGAGGAAAATGTACAACATATTCATTATTCCATCTCAAGGGTTTGAAACTTTTGGACTTGCTGAATTCATAGCTTTATCATGAACTTTTTCCTCATCAGTAGTTTTCATGCTTCCCTTATCATCTACCACTTCACTAGTCTTCACTGTGTTGCCATTGGAATTCTCAACGCCAGTGCTGGCTATGAGATGGCCGCTAACTGAACGGCCAACAGGTGAGCCGATTAATAGAGCACACTCTTCATCAGAAGAATCAGATTCCACAGAGAGATCTCGCTCTGACGCTGTTGACTCTAACTCACCTTTAGATTTTCGTGATGACTTCCGGGATACTGCATGTTTCAGAATATTCTTCGCCTTGTCTCTGACTCTACCCTTTTTGGCGCTACTACCTTGACCATTTACCTCAGGAGTCTCTTTACCATCTTCCCGAGGAGTTGTTTCTACTGAATCATCCATTATAAGCTTCACTCCGATCCCCTTTGCATTCACTGCCTTTAGATTAGTATGCAGAGATGGAACCTCTCCAAGGTTTCCAGACTTGTCCTCACTTTTCTCTCTTTTGTGGAAAATGGAGCCGATCTTATGCATACCCCTGTTGATTAGATTCGACTTCTTAGATCCATTGCTTTCGTCAGAGTCATCACCCCGAAAAGATCCTCCCGCTCTCGACTTAAAACTTCCCGTGGAATCAGCTTCAGAGCCAAGAACTTCTCCATCAATAACCCGACTCTTTCCTTTTCTCGGTTCCCACACTTGTGGTACTTCACTGCCTGGGTGGTGTACCCACATACCAGTCTCCTGCTGCCCTTCTATGTTAATTGGTTCATATTTTTCTGCAACTTTTGATGATTGCTTATCCAACTCAGTGGATAAGGAGCCTCCTTCGGCTGTATCCATCTCATCAGAATTGCTGTCTTGTTTGTTGTCCATATTTGCTTTCTTGTATGACTGCTCTGGAGCCTGAAAATACTTGTAAATCTTCAATCATCTAATACTTTGGTTAGTAAAATATATGGCCTAACTTTGTCTCTAGGAATAATTAATTCAATGGCATCAACTGGAAACAGAAGTAAAAGCATTTCCAGGTGCAAATAACAGTGATCTAATGAAAAGTGTTGGCTCCACAACAGTCTAAGTACTTGTTTACCGCAACTTGCAGGAAAGAAGTATGTACCTTTTCGCTACCTTCAACTACAGTTATGGCAAGACGTAATCTCCCCATTTTAACATTATGAAGAGACAACCATATATCATGCCTCTGGCCATCCCTATAATCACAGATGTTCATGGAATGATCTCTGCGTAAAAGAAACATGTTGACTTAATAAAGCCCCACATAAAAGCATTTGCATTTATTAAGGCACATTTAGCATAACATTCAAGATAGATAAGATGCCAATGGGATTTTTCAAAAGGAAAAAAAGAAAGAAAAAAAACATAGTAGCAAAATAGCTCATGCACCAAAAGAATTTTTTATCCTTCCAGCAACCAGCGAAAATCCTACTTCATCCTCAAAGTTCAAATACAAGAAAACAAAAGATATGAACAGGGCGGTAAAAACATGTCTCTATTGGTCCAAGTCATCATAATTACTAGATAGGAATATGATGTTACGACTAGCTTAGCTGGAGATCGCGGAAGCATACAGATAAGCATGTAGAAGCTGGGCACAAGATTATTGTGAAAGAAGGAACTAACAGCAAGAGATAATTCACAGAGAATATTAGAAACCACTTAGTAACAGAAATTCCTCCGCATAACCCAAGCTCTACATGGTCGGGGGTTAACAGCTCACTCCTAGTATATCCTTTTTTTTTCTCTTTTTTGGGATGACGGTGGAGTCGGGGCCATAGTATATCCTACTTAATAGCTATGTTCCTGCAGTAAATATCGAAAGAGAACAGGACAGACCCCAATGAATCATCCTGAGAAAAATGGTCTTTGTCACGAACGTCTACATTGAGCATATTGTTGGGAGACTCCCATGAACAGATTGGAATCTTGAACTCCTCTTGCCACTGTGGAGCTAATGTCTTCTTCTGAGTCCTAGTCTTGAATCTGAAGGGCCCTAGATGCCCCTTAACGTATGGATCAGACAATCCTGCAAATGATCTCCAGGTATTTAGCATGTCCTAATTAGATTGATTACAGTAAGATGCTTTTCAACTAACCATTTAAATCTGTTGGTTTCAGGTCTTCTGCTTCAAGGACTTCCAAAATAACATGGCCAATGGGCTCCTTGGCATCGACAGAGAACCAGCTTTCGTCTTGAAAAGAAAACAAATAATACAGAATTAAGTAGCAGAAATTGAAATTTATCCCAAACTGATACCAACCAACTCTCATTCCATTACATTTCCATCCAAACAAGTTATGAACAAATCACTAATTAATCACTGTTAGTATAGACAATGTGAATGATGAGGTTCTAGAAATTCTCACCATGAAAATTTGATGTCCCGATTCTGTAAATAACTCCACATACAAAAGGGGACGACCCGGTTCATACCTACTCCGTAGGTGTCGGGGAGAGGGGGGACCACTCCGGGCCTGACCTACGCGCCCTCACCCCAGCTTTGCTGGAGGGGTGTTTCGAACCCCCGACCCTGGCACACCACGGTAAGCAAGCTTACCGCCACATACAAAATGATTTAAATTTCCCTTATGTGCTGTGGTTTAGTACATCATTCACACTAATCCATTATTGATTTAATCCTGATTATACTTGAGCAGCGAGCAAACAGAAGCTAGAGAGACAGATTAGAGTGACTATTACCTGGTTGGGGTGAGACAAATTTCTCCATATCAACTACCAGCATGTTAGGCTGCAAAATGTTATGAAGACTTTAGTCTAAAAGCTCTTTATGAGGCATTATTTAGGACTTATGGTAACCACAGTACCAGTTTGTAAACTATGCACACCATTTAAGCAAGTGAAAGAGAAGGTCAATATTGATACCCAAAAATGTTTGAATGTAAAACACTTCACTTGATATAGATAATATTAAGGTTAAAATAATGCTTATATTTCAAGCATGACAGAGGAATAAAGTTAAGACGACAAAGGGCAGTATGAAAGATGGACACCCAAATGGAATGGAACCTCACCTCAACAAGTGTCTGCTCAAATGCAACAGAAAGAAGATTATCCTGAAAAGAATAGCAAAACAAATTTAGAGAAAGTGCACAAGTCACAACTGCCAAGTCATTTACCCAGATACAAAGCAAGACTAATTTAACTAACCAGCCATCCAGCAACTCCAGGAAGTTCCGTCACGTCAATCCCATGTGTAAAAATTGGCTTTACAGTCATCTGAAAGTAAGGAGGCTCAGCAAAGCACACCCGCAAACGACCGAGAAATGGCCACTTTCTTAGGAACTTGACACCAACCAAGACCTACATGGAAAAACCTTTAGCCTCAAAGAAATCTATTTTGCAATAGCTACGACCATCCATCAGATCAATGAAAAATCATCACATTGAGAATTAAAAAAGAAAAATTAGCACAGCTCTAAATATTTCAACCTCACATTGGCTAAACCATCAGTGGCAGGCAATTTTATGAAATTGCCATACGAGGATTATTATACAACTTCATGAATAGAACAAGAATGTTATGAATCTGTGATTCTTTTACTAGCCATAACACCAAACAACATTAAAAAAGGATGAACTGGAAAATGCTCATGTCATGCTAAGCATCTGGGAAAACCTGCTTACCAATAATATAAAGAATCATGGTACATATAGTGAGATTCTGTCGGCACCGTTTCCTGAAACTAGCCGTTAATATTTAATAAATGCCTTGTCACTGCTTGATAATGCTATCATGCAATCTATATTTACTAAATCAACTCATCTGAGATACTGATGTCTAGAGTCTAGAATTTTTCATCATCAAAATGTTTCTTTAGGCCCCTGCAAAGAATCCTCATACAAAGCCTTTCTAACAAGAGGCAACATCACCATCTGACCTCTCTGTCCTTAACTGGAGAGAAAGAACATAGAGGGACGTTATACAAGTTGCACAAGTCCTAAAACTTTAATAGCCTTTGAATTAACTTTTTAGCTAAGTGTTGCCTAAAGGAAGTAAGATTTGCAAAACACTTGTATCGCAAGTAAAAGACAGTCATGCAAAATCTAGGTAACATCTAGTTGAGGTTTTAAATGACCTGACAAATATTTTAGAACTAATGAATCCAATAATATACACTGATACTCCTAATCTGCCCCTCTCACATCTATCAGTTGGCAATAGTTATTTACCTTTCCCTCAACATGCATTCCCAACAGATGCAGCTTTGTCACCATCCCAAAGCCCAACCTCTTCCTAAGCTTTGCAGCAAGAATAGCACTCATGTCATCTGCAGAACGAAAATTCATCCCAAGCTCCAATACCTACACTCAATATACCAATACTAAATCTTAGCAAATAAGCGTAAACTGTGCAGAAACTTACTGAAGGAATAGAACAACTTTCTTAAGTCAGGATTACATACAAGGTGATCATCTCCTGTAGATTCACGAAGAACCCTCATTTCCGTGAACATAGGAGGGCTTCTCCCTAAGTAGAGATGCTGCACTGCAATATCTTTCTGTAGGTAAACAGAAAAGCGTCCTAGTAACTCATCTTGCAGAACAAATTAATCCACATACTGAAGTTACAAAATTGCTGATTATTCTACAACGATTAACTACTAATGTACTTCACAAAGAAGCCAGCAATTAAACCTAAAACGCAAACAAACACAAATTCCTTAGTTGAATCGGTCAAGAATCAAGATCTAATATGTTCATCAAAGTGCTTCTCTGATTGCTCAAGACATCTCTTTTCAATTGAGGAACAAAGCAAGATCATTCCATTTCATTTTTAGTAAAATATTGAAGGATATTCCATTAGTAATGAAAAAAGGGGTGGAGGGAATCCGTACATGTTTTACAAGTCAATGAGACGGTGCAGAATTAGCTAGAACTGAATGCAGAAAGCATGGAAAAACATCTCATAATGTATTTAACCAGAAAATAGATTATGCTCCTGCAGAAGTACATAAAAACTGAGGAAAAAAAGCAAAACCAAAGCCGTTTAACATCTAAATAATAATTTGTACAAAGAATCCTCACCACAGTCCAAGGTTTGTATTTCTGCATAAACCATGGAATGATAGGAAGGAGAATTTTCTGAGAAACGATATCCTCCATACAAACAGGCCAGATCTTTTCAAGTGCATGATTTAACCACCTCACTGTTTCAGAATCAGAAAGCACCTGAAAAAAGTCCCAAAAAATTAAACACACGCCCCCCCAAAAAAAGGTTTGGCTCAAATACGATATCTACAGTAAAGAATCTATCACAATTTTTGCATAAAGAATCATACTACTAAAGAAAATCAACACTCTGGGACCCTTCAACAACGTGTAAAGAATCAAAAGATTTTCACTAGTAAAGACAAAAAGTTAATCATTTATCTGCAACTTTTTGAATCTCTTGGAATATAATCTTGTATGGCTCTACTCAAAACCAATAACTATGAAAAATCCGTACTCCCATTGTTCCAATTTATGTGGCACAGTTTGCATTTCGAAAGTCAAACAGTTTAGTTTTGACCGTAAATTCGGGCATAAAATCAATTACATATTTAGAAACTATTTAAAGAGTAGCATAAATCACAATAATTAATAATTCAATAAGATTTAAAAGATAGATGAAAAATTACAATCAAAGAAAGAATTGTTTGATTCTCGAAATTAAAAGGTGTAGTAACTTTCTGATTAAAAACGAAAATCATGTCATTAATTAGTTCTACCAATTACTTACTCGTCGTTGATTTGACTGTCTTTTTTCATCAAACTGCAGTTTCTTCTTCAATCTTGTCACATACTGCTCATGAACCTTCAAAAAAATTCAAAAACAAAAGCCTAAATTAAATTAAACTGTAAAATTAACATCATAAGACCACAAAAAAAAAGAAATCATGTAATACGTACCAGATAAAGATAGATTAGGGAGACGAAATAAGCCAAAGGGTGACCATAATTGAATGAATTAAGAAACCATAGAAACATTAACACAATGGCCACATGATGTATCATTGTAACCTCCGTTATACTTGCCATTTCTTCAATCAAAGAAAAAAAAAAATACTCCCTTTTTTCCCCAATTTACAGTCACTGATCAAAAATAACAACACCTATAATAAAATCTTGAAAAAAGAACTATATTTTTTCCTATTTCTAGTCACTGAACCAAAATAACAACGCCCATCATGAAATATTGAAAAAAAACATAATTTTTTTTTTCTTTTTACAGTTATCGATCCAAAATAACGAAACCCATCATGAAATCTTGAAAAAGAAATACTCTTTTTTGTTTCCCATTTTCAGTTACTGATCCAAAAGGACCAAAATAATAACACCCAGAAAAAACACATGATCCAATTTTGCTAACTGCATTAATTTAATTAATAAGAAGTATAGTTTAAACATTTATTTTATTTTTGCCATGTTGAACACACGTAAGTAAACTGGTGTAATAAGTAACTGACATAGAAAGAAGTTGAACGTGTCAAAATCGGGTCGGGTCGGGTCAAGTAAAGAAAATGATGGTGGAGAGACTTGGATTGCGGGTTTGCTGTGGGAGTGCTGGAGAATGGAGATCCGTGTTTTTGACATGTAGAGATATTTGACATTTGTGGGTGAGGTGTAATTTACACGTGTCTGAGAGAAAGTTAAGAGTAGTGTATAGGGTAATAATGATGAATGATTCAATCCAGTCACTGCATTCGAGCTATGTGACCTCATTCAATATTATTAGGAAAAATTTTAAAAATAATAACTATAGAGTTATAATTATAATTTTTATAATAATAATTTTAAAATTATGAAAAATAGTAATATGTATTTTATATTTTAGTAAAAGATTACTATAAAAATATATATACAAATATGTTAAAACGTTTCTTATCAAACTCTAATTAGTTAGAGCAAATTATGAGATTAAAATGTTCCTTATTTTAAACAACATTCATTTAACAGATACCTTTACCATTAATGATTTTTTTTTTTTACTTTAACCGTTAATAAATAATTTGAAATTCAAAACTTGGTTTCCATATACATCTGATAAAAGCATTTAAAAAAAAATTGAGAAATTGAAATATCATTGATGAACTCCGTATTTTACGAAGAATATTTGAATAATCAACTCAACGATTACAGGTATGGTTAAATAAACTTTTTAGATCTTGTTAATAGAATTGCGAAAATAATTTGAAAGTTAATTAACAATATGTGTTAATTATCATGAAGCTGAAAATTTTCTATATTGTATTCTGAATTTTATAAGTTGTGGATGAAATTTTTTTTTTTTACTTTTTTTCTCAAACATCAAAGATTTTGTTTTAGTCATTTATGTATGAAACTAAACTAAACTAAATAATTTTTCGTAGAAATTTTTTTTTGTTTGTGTATATACAAATTATTAATTGTATGCAGTACATATTATATAATTTAATTTGTATTTAATATTTTGTAGTGTTCTGGATCTTGACGATGGGAAGCATACCTGTTCTCATTAAACATACTGGTAGTATGAATAACATTGAACAACAATATGAAGATTACATCAGTGATGCAATATTGTTGAGTATAAACGCTTCATACAACCAACTGCGCGAAGTACTAGCTTCGCACATGGATGTCGATTTGGCATGCAAAAGCATTCAAATTGAATATCAGTTAACAAATATTGAAGGTAAAATATGTATACGTAATGACATGGGTTTGAAGGTTTACATTATGCAGAAAAGGAATGTAAAGGCAATGAGTGTTTTGCCCTTGTACATAAGTGTTTCAGAAAAGAATAGATTCAATGAATTCGTTAGTTCATCAATATGTAACGCTGCGAGTATGAATCTATCTATCATTGTGCGTAACATTATGAATATAAGTACTGAAAGAGCATTGATAGTTACTAATTCAGATGAATGTTTAGATGTATTGGATATTGACGCAACTAAAGTAATTATCTCGAACCCACATCACAAACATATTAAGGTTGAACAAGTTTATATCTCGAAAAGGATGTTAAAATCTGTGATGAAGGATTACACGATTCGAGGGAAATTTCAATCACGATCTGTTAGATCAAGTAAAACCTGGTAAGTTTGTCATGTATGTAAAATCTGTTGTTTTTTCCTTGTTAAATTTTATTACAGCATATGAATTTAAAAAATACATATAGATTTTTTTTTTTGTACATGTTGTAAATTACATTACATCATTTTTTTTTGCAGTTACACATTAATATGCAAATCACGTAATTGTGATTTTTTTATTCCATGTATCTGATATCAATAAATCAGGAATGTTTTGTGTTAGAGAATTCTTACCTGAACACACATGTCCGATAAAAGATAAGATTTATCCTAAGTTTCATGCTACTAGTAAGTTGATTGGAGGTATGGTGAAACAAAAGTTTAAAAACCACAAAAGAAAGTACAGTGCGACTGAAATCAGAAGTGACATGAAGGAAGACCTTGGTATGGATTTGACGTATATTATGTGTTGTCGAGCTAAGGAACAAGCACTTGAAGATTTGAGCGGAAAACCTTCTGCATCATACGGAAAACTACCTGCATACATTTCATATTTTGAACACTACTTATCCAGGTTCACATATACAAATGAAAAAGCATGAAGATAATGAGTTTTTATATATTTTTGTCGCATTAACTACATTCATACAAGGGTTCGATCACTGTAGACCTGTGATAGTTGTTGATGCAAGTTATCTTAGAGGATTGTACAGTAGTACATTTGTAGCTGCATGTACCATGGATGAAGCCGGTAAGCTATTCCCGAAATGTATTTGACTCTATGAATAGATGTATATGTTTATAATATATATATATATATATATATATATATATATATATATATATATATATATATATATGCAGCATATTTATATTTGTGCTATCTATTTGTTATGTTTTAGATATATGAATTTATATTAAAATTGTGAATTATGTTTATGAAATAAATTTCATTCACATAATCGGTAAGTTATATATTTTATAAAGTACTTATTTAATTTTTTTGTGGATGTTAATTGGGAGCAAGATATAGTTCCAGATATATTTATATGTATTATAGGTTTTAGTTATGTTTATGTTTTAAATTCCAGTTAAACTTGTTCCCGGCTGTATGTATTTGAAAAATACATATGATTTTTTTAATGTCTGTATATATCGTACTTTTAATGTATTTGTTCCATGTTTAGGCCATATATTTTCATTGGCATCTGGAATAGTAGATTCTGAAAATGATGCATCCTGGACATGGTTCTTATAAAATCTAAAGGAAGCATACGGTGAAAGAGAACATATGTGTGTAGTTTTTGATCGTAATCCAAGCATTATAAAAGCTGTTGCTGGAGTGTACAATAATGTACCACATTACGCTTGTATGTGGCATCTATGGGATAGGGTGAAATTTTTTTTTAGGAAGTCACATGATGCATTGTCTGAAATCTTCTATACCATGGCGAAATCATACTCAAAGTCTGAATTTCATAATTTAATGGAGAAAGTGGAGGTAGTTGATGTTAGGGTGAAGAATTACTTGGAGTTGGCGGGATACAGTTCATAGGGGATAGACCTTAATATCAAATATTGCAGAGTCAATTAATGTTGCATTGGTAGCAGCTAGAGATCTTCCAATATATGATTTTTTAGAGGAAGTTAGATTGATGTTTGGTAGATGGAATTGTGAAAACAGATAGGAGGCATTGTACACACGCACGGATCTTATTGAAAAATTTCAAGTAATTCTCCAACAGAATAAAGCAGAGTGTACACATATGAAGGTATGATAAAATAGATATAATCATTTAATGTTATATCTTCTTGAATTTTTATATGTTGTATGAAACATATCTTAATATACAAATTATTAAAATTATAACAAATCTATGTGTTGTAATGAAAAAAAATATGTATATATTCTTTAGACATATTAATATGCATTTGCTGCTTTGGAAAAAAATACATTTGCTAATCTGTAGCAGATTTTACTGTAATTTTTTTTCTATAATATTTTTTATGTATTAATATTTTCAGGTTATACCAGCGTCAGAATACGTCTATACTGTCCATGATAAGGAGAAACATTTTATAGTTTGTCTAAAGGAAAAAAAATTGTTCTTGTCATGCATTCCAATTGGATGAGATACCATGTGTGCATGCTTGTACTGTACTTGATAGCAAGAATTTTGAAAAAGGACCATATTGCTCTAATCTATACAAGTCAAAAACTGTTTTGAAAACGTATGATCTTCCTGTATATCCTCTACCACATAAAGATGACTGGGTGATACCTCAGGAAATTTTAGACGAAGTAGTTTTTCCCCCAATATACAAGCGGCCCCCTGGAAGACCTGCAAAGAAGGAGCGCGGTAAATCAGAAAGAGATATGTTTGGAAAGAAAAGCAAAACTTATTGTAGTTCATGCGGACAAAAAGGTCACAATAGATGTTCATGTAGGAAATACAACAAATGATACATTTTATCATGTTTTTAATGAAAATTTAGTTACTGTATTATTCTATTTTTTTTTTTTGAATTGTTTCATTTTGAATTTTGAACTTTTTATTGATATTGATAATTTGATAGTGTTCAGATGTTGCACTTTTATGAAGTTGAACTTGTTAATTTGTTATAGTTCAAATGTTTAATTTTATATTATATATGTATATACATACATATATTTTTTGCACTAAAAATATGTTTGAATATGAAATAATAGGAACCATTGTTATTTTGAAAAATAAATATTTTTACATTAGACGTAATTGTATTACGTAAATAGAAATACAATTTGAAATGAACATTAGTATTAATCATAATGTGTATCTTTCAAAAAAATGCAAATTGAAATCTGAATAATACATATGGCTGAATGTGTATTAAGTAGAAACGTGTATATGAAAATCAAATAAAAATACATATGTATTATAAACGATTATGTTCAGTTAAATAGTATATGTATTTTAAATATACATTTACTCACTGAAATTTTAAAATTTATGTTAATAAAATTCATTTGTTAACTGAAATGGCATGGTGATATATATTTTAAAAATATATATCTTCACTGTAATGGTAATACGTATTTTGAAAATACATATCTTCACTATAATGGTGATATGTTGACTTCAGAATTGATTTGATAACTGTATGTTCATGTATGTTAAAAATACAAATGTTAAGTGCAATAAGCATATGTATGTTAAAAATACATAATTTTACTGGAATAAGCATATTTATTATTACAAAAATGCACATAGACATATACTAACCATGAAAAAATGAAAATTAGACGATTAAAAATAAAAAAGTTAAGATAACAATAAAGGAACATTAACATGCCATCTTTGACCATTAAAGTAACATATGAATCCCATAATCTATTCAAAAAAAAATATCCACCTAATCTTAAATGTTGTTAACTTCAACAAAATAAAATACAAATCAAATATGAACCACTTCAGTGCCTTCTGTTAACTCAGTGATCCAAAGAGGCCTCATTGGTGCTTCATCACCACTTTGTGCCTTTGCATTTGCTTTCCTAGTACCATAATCCCACAACAGTGAAGCGTATCTTATGCGAATTAGATCTGGGTCGAAGTCAATACATGGAACAGCTTCACCACAAGTAAGACACTCGGCATACGTAATCATATATAAACCACAATCCCTGCAAAGACATACATTAATAAGTAAGAAGTTGTTACAAATTTAATGCATATGTATATATACAAGTACTATGCATACTAATTACTTACAAGCTGCCACTTGATTATTGAGGTACATTCTCCACAATTGAAACACCAAACGGATCCATCTTATCATTCAATTTGTAATTAGGATGATTGTCGGTATCAATACACTTATTCTCGAAGAATTTACATTCAATAAGACATATAGGTATAACCTTAGCTAACTTTTCAATTTCAGTAAGCACTACTGCATCATGATCAACAGCTGACACAGAATCATATACGTATATACACCTATGATTAAAAGACATAACTGCAAGAACCCAATGATGTTTTGCATTTACGTGAACAGGAATGAACATATGATCAACCGTATGCCATGGAAATGTAGCATGCATGCAGAATCCACTTACATACTCATTCAAATGATATTTCTTTCCACCAGCATTAAGAGTTGCATCATCCAATTTATACACATCAAACACAGTTATAACAATGTTCATGAAATTACAGTCTACAGTGCTGAACTTATATGAGATATTGGGATCATACTTGGACTTCTTTCGCAGATAGTACAAGCATACATCAATTTGCTGCATTATAAACAAATTTCATACTTAATATAAAATAAACAAATAAAAAAAAATCAAACCTTACATATGAAAATATCATGTACAAATCAGTGAAGGTATAACATACTTCATATGTATTTATAAATATACATTTTCAACTATAACAAAATAATCAATTACAATTATTCATATTTAACACCAAACTAATGTATATTCCAATATAAAAATCAATGTAATAATACATCACTTACCTCATCTGACCACGTTTGGCTAGGAGTACCCATAACGTAGAACCAATTCTTGTCTTCAACAGATAAAATTCCAAAGTTGATAACTGATATTTTTGCCTTTCCCTTCAAATAATGTTCTTCTTTGTTGTTCCTGTTTATTCATTATACATATTGGTCTGTAATTTACATAATCTTAATTTACAAAAGTTAGTACTATTAAGTTGTATTCTGTATACCTCTTCGAATGATATTTAAGAAGATCCAATGAAAGCCACGTCATGAACTTGTTGGTGACTTTAATGTCTTCTATCGCATTAACTGGATGAGATATGAAGGGATGTTTCTGATCGAATGTTTTCCGTTGCTCTTCCGTTCTTACTTTATTATTAAGTTATGCAATTAATTATGTATATATAATCAATTACATAAGATAATGCAGTATTATAAGAAACAATAAGTATACTGCTGAAACAAAAGTTAAATCATGTTTGAAAATTGCAACAGATGTATTTCTGAAATACATATGAACAAATGCAGAGTAAAAATGTCTAAACTATCCAACTTCAAAATGAAAAAAATATTCTTCAAAATATAGCCATATCTCATTAAAACATTTACTGTTGTTCCAAAAATACAACTGAACAGCAAAAACCAAATTCATACTTCACTATCCATTAGGAAAAAAAATATAAAGTTAGCAAATTTGTCAACTAAATAAATTATGTTAAGAGTACTAACCATTTGATGAACCAAATTTCATTGTGAATGGTGACTCATTGTATCTAGATGGTCGCCTAATCCTTGAAACATGCATTGGCTTTTGTTGTGCTTGATTTTTTGATGGATGTACAATTATACTTCGTTCAAGATTGACATACACATTTAGACTAGGAAGAAGCTCATCCAGAAGAGTATTCTGAGAGTCAGACAAATGTTGATCAACATTGCTTTCAACATTTACTCCTGCAGGAATGTGGACTGCACTCTTATATTGCTGGTCTAACTTTGAATTATCCACATCATTAACCTCTGACTCATGTTCCGCTGGTGTATTTACATTCATCTCAATCACACCTTCTTTGTTCTGTATAAATTTTATAAAGATCTAGTTAGATTGCATTTTTTAACAAATTAAAAATAGCAATCAATGCACGTATTGTAGATACCTTGAACTCATCTTCAACTTCAACATTGGCTTTTGTTATGGAGTCAAGATCAATGCTTCTAAGGACGTCATCTGAAAATGTGAGTTGAGATTCTGATATTTGTGCTTCACCAATACTTTCGTCAACTGATTTTGTGATCTACATATGTTCATACAAATTAAATAAAATAATATTTACGAAGAACTACAAAACTAACCAATATGTATTCAACATACCAGAGCGACAGAAACATCTTTTGCTTCATGAACATCTATATCAGTTTTTTCCTTTAAAAAATGAAACAATAAAAAATTAAAATAAGTATTATTGATCATTATAACTGTACCTAACCAAAAAAAAAATAAAAAAAATCTCTAACAGAACAATTTCATTATCCTCATTTTACCCATCAATCTCATTATACACATCATTCATACTATTGCTTTGATATCCTGCCATCTCTTCGACAACCTGTTTTAATATTATTTTTTATAATGATAAATTAGAATTGTATATATAAAATTAGTTGAATATAAATGTACGGAATTTACTTACCAATGTGACTTCAGGATTCTTATTAAACTCATGAATAAACTTTGTAGTCGCTTGATGGGGTGATGTACTCTTAACATTTTCATCTGTTAGTGGCTGATCAGATTCGCTGTCTTTTGCTTGTTTCTTCGTGTTTAAAACATGAAAATATAAATAAAAAAATTTAGTTGTAAAAAAATACATATGCTGTAAATGTATATATGTTGTACCTTATTTTCATTAATTGCATTCATCATCTGATCAAACCTGGAAGACACTAGGCCATGGACATCATTAAACTCTTGCCATACCTGAATTATAAAAAAATAATTAGAAATGGAAAAATAAATTAATCAAAAGCTTAAAGAAAAATTACTTTTTCACAAAACTTATCAAAGACTTTCTTCGAGACAACACCGACTTCATCTTCAGAACTGAACGAAGACGGTGCAGGTGACTGGACCGGAATAGATTTTTTACTGTCAGGCCGGTTTATGTCTTTCCTATTTCCACGTAGCGTAACTTTTGTTTGAATTGGCTTGTGAATTGGAGTCCTGACAAAAGGCATCTTTGCAGCATGGGGTGTAGGGGTCAGTTTTGATATCAGCTCATCTACACCTTTAGGATGTGGCTTCATTTTTTTTCTTTATAGGTGAAGCTGAGAAATCACCATGATATTTTTTCTTTGTGGGAAACTGATTTTGTCTTTGTGGAGGATCCTGAAAATCATCATCCGAATTAATGTCATCTTCATTATGACTAGCAGATCCAGGAACAAGCTTCTTCGGTATATGAAAAGCTGAAATCTCCTTTCTTGTTGGCTCGATATTCTTAAAAACAACCTACAATTTAAATAACATAATGAAAATAATAATTTAGATGGTAAAATTAATTACATTATAAATCAGTTAACCATGATCCAAACCCAATAATGAATATACACTGACAAATGGTGTGTTGTATATATACATATACCAGATCAGAAAATACATTTACAAAATAATCAACATCACATACAAAGAAAAATCGTAAAACTAACCTTGTCATCTGTATCATCAAACATACTTTCCATAAGAGTTTCATATCTTGGACGAAGAGAATTTGTCTTCCAATTCAAAATATGAGGGATTTGAGAATCCACCTTGGAAGCAACATTACGAGGCACGTTTGAACAACACCCGTACAACTAAATTTGAATGGCCAGTGGCATTCCAATAAGCATATAGAACTTTCCTTTCGGCTTCAACTTTTTATGCAAACTTCTAGCTAATTCTTCAAATGCAACCGATCCCCACGGATAATCACTGTAGCGACCACTCTCAACCAAATTAAAGTGGAGGTGTGGAATAGCTACGGTATCAACTGACGATAGTAAGAATGCATGAATAAAATACAAATTGGCAAACTTTAATGCATCTTCATCGTTATCATTTTCCCAAATTTTGTTAGAAACAACAACATATAGATCTTTTTTCTGTACAAAACTCTCACCATCAAAATATTGATCAATAATTCTATTTGGGCGCTCCTCGTTAAACACAAATTCATCCTTATTTGTAGCACAATTCAAATCAGTCACCAAAACAAACTCTCTAATAGTGAAATAAAGAATTGTGCCCTTTGCTCGAATGACTATGACACT
Source organism: Capsicum baccatum var. pendulum (assembly GCA_030864225.1). Taxonomy (NCBI): domain Eukaryota; kingdom Viridiplantae; phylum Streptophyta; class Magnoliopsida; order Solanales; family Solanaceae; genus Capsicum; species Capsicum baccatum. The sequence continues at coordinate 235,875,097 of CM061552.1, forward strand.
TGTAGAACTTTCCCTAGTTTTAAGTGACATAATGCATCTCCCTAACTGGGCTTGGACTACACAATCTTTCTTCTTCATGAAGAAACCAAATATACTTTTAGCACAAAATATCTTGTACTGACTCCTTGTCAACACTGTCTTAATACGGTCTTTAATGTCATTGACCGTATGACATCCTATATAAGGAGCAAATTTGGACAATACCCGGGCCATGAATATTTGATCACGAATGATCTAAACAACAAAAAAATACATTTATATGACAAAACAGTCTCTTATATGTATTTATGAAATACATCTTAAAACTAGTTTATCCAAATTGTCTTATATGTATTTATGAAATACATCTTATAGTTATTTTAGAAGATGTATAATAACAAATACAACTATGTATGTAAAAAATATATTTCAACAAATAAGAAATACATATCATATTAAAAATCTAATGACTATCAAATACAACTTAACATCGAATAAAAATCTTAGAGTTAACATAAAAACACATATCTAAATTGTATGTATTTTCATAATACACATTAGAATTATATTTCAACAAACACATTATGTATTTTGTGAATACATGATTTGTATAAATTTAATTAACAAGACAAGAATATAACAACACATATACAAATTATATAACAAATATATTTTTAATAATATATATTAATCCAAACATTCTTTTATATGTATTTATAAAATACATCTTATAGTTATTTTATAAGATGAATAATAAAAAATACAACTATGTATGTAAAAAATATATTTCAACAAAAAAGAACTACATATCACATTCAAAATCTAATGACTACCACATACAACTTAACATCAAATAAAATTGTTAGAGGTAAACATAAAAACACATATCTAACCTGTATGTATTTTCAGAATACATATTAGAATTAAATTTCAACAAACACATATGTATTTATATGACAAAACAGTCTCTTATATGTATTTATGAAATACATCTTATAACTAGTTTATACAAATTGTCTTATATGTATTTATGAATTACATCTTATAGTTATTTTATAAGATGTATAATAACAAATATAACTGTGTATGTAAAAAATACATTTCAACAAATAAGAAATACATATCACATTAAAAATCTAATGACTACCAAATACAACTTAACATCGAATAAAAATCTTAGAGGTAAACCTAAAAACACATATCTAACATGTATGTATTTTCAGAATACATATTAGAATTATATTTCAACAAACACATATGTATTTTATGAATACATGATTATTACAAATTTAATTAAAAATAAAATAGTATAACAACACATATACAAATTATATAACATATGGATTTTCAGAATACATATTACACTTCTACAGTTGCTATTTTAGCCATTTTCCCAAAAGAATATATATATATATATATATATATATATATATATATATATATATATATATATATATATATATATATACAGAAACCTAATAAATACAAATATCTTACACAAATTTAGATATGAAATACATATTTAAAATATATTGTATATAGCATATACAATTCATATCAATAACAAGATTTTCGAATAGTACCATACCTCATCTACTTTCTCTTGTTCAGATTCAGAATCTGATGCAACGGGACTTGCAATTTTACTACATTCTCCTTTTTCATCCGACTTTTTTCTTTTCACTGATTTTTGAAATTTTGTGGGAGATGAAGTTTTTGTCAATCCTTTCCTTTTCATTATTTCCACAATCTTTTCAGAATCGTTACGGTGCTTAGATGTCAACTCTTCAATGGTAAAACCTTCCTTAGATAAAACATTAGTAGAACCCAAATTGAAAACTTCATCTTGTGTTAAACCAAGACTAAACAATGGTACTTCATCGATAAGTAAATTCTTCGGTTGATTTTCTCTAAATGAACAACTTTGATTTGCATGTTGAGCCATTATAAATTTTAACAAAAAAAATTGATCCGAAACAGAGAATTTTCGCAAAACTAATATTGAAAAAAATGACGACACTAAACACATTAACAAAAATTAAATGGAAAAAAGTAACATGCATTAACTGAAAGAAATACTTACCTTAAAAAGTGGGTATGATCTTTATCAAGATTTGGGGAGAGATATGCAGAAATTGGAGGAAAAAAAAAAAGAAAAGGAAGTTGGAGGGAAGTAAATTGGTAAAATAGAGTAAAAGTAGGGATGTGAAAAGTTTGAGGTGATATCATGTGCTTTTCAAAAAAAATAAAATATTACTATTTTTGTTATAAGTTGTAATTTTACCAAACTATTGTTATTTCTTATAATTAAAGTCTTAAGGTTGCTAGTTTATATAATTTTTTCATATTATGAAATGCTTAGGTTATACTCCCTTCGTTTAAAAAAAAATCACCTACTTTGACTTGGCATAAAATTTAAGAAAGTAAAGAAAACTTTTGAATCTTATAACCTTAAATTAAAGTTGTGTCAAATGTATCAAATGTCCTTTAATCTTGCCATGTGGAAAATTGAAATTAAAGTATTGCCAAAAAAAAAAATATTCTTTTTTAAATGGACTAAAAAGAAAAGTAGGTTATTCTTTTTTAAACAGAGGGAATATTATTTTTTTTGGTAAGAGGGTTAATTATTTTAAATAACATTGATATATTCGATTATAATTTCATAAGTGAATAAGATTAGGAGTAAACATAGTATGGTATATATTGAATTAAAATTATTAATATTATGATATGTGACAATTGATGATATATGTTATACATTATAATTTTTTTTGTATCTGGCATAATATTCAATATTTTGTAAATGACACATTAAATACGAATACCATCACAATATATCATTACGTGAAAAGTTTATATATATTATTAAAATAATAAAAAAAGAATCAAATATACCTTTAAACTTTGCAAAAATATTTAAATATATTCTTCGTTAAAAATTAATCCACGAATGCCTTTGTCGTTCAAGTTTTGGTCCATATATATCTTTGTTGTCAAGTTTTGGGTCATATATACCCATGTTGCCAAATTTTGGGCTATATATACCCCTGGCGACAATAATTATTTTGCTGGAATTTTTCAACACCCTTTTCCTTTTTTGTTCTTAAGAAATTATATTTGTCACATCACTTTTTTATTGCCACGCCACATATAATTAAATCCACCCTTCTTCTACATATTAAACGTCCATCAAATGTTCTCATCTACCTCACAATCTCTTTGGATTTTCTCTAATTTACCAAAATTTTTTTATTGTATTGGCAGATTCTTGTGTAACCACTCCTCCCATACATACATACATATAAAAGATATCCTCTTAATTAACAACTTAATTTTGTTGTCTCTATATGGACTGCCTCTTTTACACCTTTACATCCGAATTTCACACTTTGACTTTCCTTATTCTTCTTATTCTTGATGTTGGAATTGATGGCGGTGCGAAAGATGAAGTCGGTTGATGATACTAAAATAATTTTCAGTTGGTAAGACTTTAATTCTTGATTTTTATCGCACTTGTGCATTGAGTTTTTATGGGGTGTTCTTGACTTTTTTTCGTTTTTTACTTGATGATTCTTGGGGTTATGCAAGAATAAAAAAAATACAACACAGAAATTTCATCAAATTAGAGAAAATCCAAAGAAATTGTGAGGTAGATGAGAGTATTTGACGATGGTTAATGTGTACAAGAATGGGTGAGTTTAATTATATGTGATGTGCCAATTAAAAAGTGAGGTGGAAAATATGATTTCTTAAAAAAAAGAGGAGGGAGGGGGATTGAAAATTTTTAGCAAAGCAATTAACGATAACTGGGGTATATATTGTCCAAAACTTGACAACAGAGGTATATATGATCCAAAACTTGGCAACAAAAGTATATATAGCCCAAGACTTGGACTGCAGGGACATTGATGAGCTAAACTTTTAACGAAGGATATATTTGAACATTTTTGCAAAGTTTAGGACCATATTTGACCTTTTTCCCAAATAATAATAAATATAAATACTACTTAGTATTAGTAGAACTAAATATTTAGATGTTGAAATTTTGATAATTCTATCTTAATTGAAATGTCTTTTTATGTAATAATTAATAAAAAGAGTTATGCTTTTTTGTATTCTATTCTGAATATATATATATTTTTATATGTGTAATGTGTCAATACGATACAATTGAAACCTGTTTTTGAAAAGTCAAAGTCATAATATTCTATTATGAGTATATACTATCATAGTAGAACAAATTATGATTACTGATTATCATATTGTAAAATATCAATAATGTACTTCAAAATACTGAACAATATCGAATTAATATGATATAATATAGTAATTTTAAAAATCGAATATCAAAATTACCATACTTAAATTTTAAATATCGTATTACATCATACCATTTTCACCGCTAAAGAAGACTAAGGAAGGTGGAATGTACATGCATTTTATTCCTACTTTAGTGAGCTAGACATATCTTTGACTTAAAAAAAGATATCTCCAAAGCATAATTACAAAGATAATATGATTTTTTTTTCTTATTTCATACACTACAAGAAAACTGCTCAATAGCGCAGGAAAAACTGATCCCTAAAAGCATATTTCTAGCCCCTAAAGCGTAATAGTGACCAGCTATTCTGGTTGCCATCCCATCCTTATAGGCTCCGACTTTAATATCATATAGGGACGAGACGAGCATCTGGTCGTCAAACCTTTTTTGGGACCAACTTAGTTGGTCCTTCATTTGTCTTTAGGGACCGCTATTCTAATTCCATTTGATGACTTTATGGACTAAACAACTGATCTTTAAATAGCCATTGCAAGGTGTATAAAGCTAGTCCTTATTGTTTTTGACGACAAGTCAATAAACTATAGTTTTAGCGACCATATTTTCTCATGGATATAAGGACTAATGGTCCCGTCCCTAAATAAACAAGTAACAAGTTTCTAATTAATCACATTCAATTTGAAACTAAAATATCTAATAATCAATAGAACAAGCATGCCACTTTCATATGTATATATGAAAAATAACTACAAAAGTGAAGATCAACATCTGTTGTTGGCACCGAACATTAATGATTTAAGCTAATTAATTGCATAAACCTTCACAAAAATATATAGTTAACATCCTTGGATTGTAGTGTAGAATTTTTCCAACACTACAAGCAGACTAATAGTCGATTTGTTTCTATACAAAAATTTGCTTCTTCTAAATCTTGGCTTCCATAACCTGTAAAATTATAAAAAAAATTCATTTAGAAAAGGCTATAAAGATCATCCAAAAAACTAGTTAAGTAACTGATACAAGTATCATCATGATCATGACACTTTTTGAGTATTTTTGTAGACTAGTCACTAAAGGACCCTTTTGTCATTTTGTCTATTATTGTAATGTAGTATAAATAGTACATTGTAGGGTTTATTTCTTTAGTTGCTTAATGATATTGAGAGAATAATTCTCTTAGAGAGAGTCCAAAACCGAAACTAGGGCATTTTATACGGGTGACACGGGCTCGAGACCATTTACTAGAAGCCAAGCTCGGGAACTACAAAGATTTCAAGGCACGTTTTTGAAAATAGACGCGGTTGAGCTTGTTGCGAACTCACCCAAGGGATTGTACGCCTTGACGTGTGAGGACTGATCTTAGGTGCTCAAAATACACCCCAAGGCTACCCCAAAACACTCCACACCCGCCACCTCTTCATTAAGGGTAAAAGGGTCCTTTTACCATTCTTTTGTAATAGGCTATTTAAAGTGTGTACTTTAGTCTTGTTCCTTAGTTAGCTTATTTTTGAATCAAGATTGTAACATTGAAAAACTATCCTCTCAAGAGAGAATAGACCACCATTGGCATCATAAGAGACAGTTTTCTTCTTGTGTTGTGTGTATCTGTTAGAAACATAAGTTCTTGAGCGAACCGAGTTCCTCTTGGGTTTGGGTAAGAACTTGGTTATTGTTAACTTGTTTTGTAGAGGTTTTAGAGTTTGATACACTCTTTAGTTGCTACCTAATGAGTTCTCTTTATGTCAAGTTACCTATCCTTTTATTGTTTTAAGTTTGTGTTTACTTCCTGTACGTATTGTTGTCTTGTTGTCTTGTTATTGTGGGCTTAGGCGTGTTGTTGTGACTGTTTGTGGATTGTTTTGGTGTAGTAGATACTGTATGGTATCACTTGGTATCAGAGCAAAGGCTGGTCGTGTTCTTACACTACCAATCTTGGGCTCTTCTAGTTGAAAATAAACAAAAAAGAGTTGTTAGGTGTCTTGTGTTTGACAGAGAAGTTGTCCAGATTTAGGTGTTATTTTGCTTATCTTAGTAGTTTCGTGTGTTGGATTGTAGACAACTAACACACTTGAGTCTAAAGTCCAAGATTTGAGTTTTTGTTTAGTTGATGCTGAGGGGTTGGATGTATTAGATATTGTTGTTGTTCAAAGTGTTCTTGTTCTTGTTCATAGTGTTCTTGAGTAATATCCAACAAAAGGCCTTGTTTGATTTGGAAAGGAGAAGGGAGAGGTAAAGTCGTGTGTTTATCTTGACATTAGTTTCAAGACAACATCAAAGAGGCAAATAAACAAAAGACCTCCTAAAAGCTTACTTACCAAAAGGGTATCAAACCTTTTTCAAAAAGAACCAAAAGAGGAAAGGGACAAAGCCAAGTCAAAAAGATGTTTTGCCATTTTGGTGCAAGTTGGTGAAAAGTTGATTGACACCTTGACCTTTGGAAAGAGAGGAAAAGTTGATTAACACCTTGAACTTTGGAAAGAGAGTCCCAAGTCTTTCCTTTTCACTCCCAAAACCAAAATTATTACCAAACAACAATATTGAACAACTCAAGATTGGAAAAAAACATCAAACTTCAACAACAATTCCAAACGGCCAAAAGAAAAGAAAATATGGACCACACCAACAACAAAACTCAAGCTCTTGGACATTCATAGTTTCTTTCCTTGTCTCTACTATTTTCTTTCTATTGACTCCTACACTAGTTGGAACTAAGTAACAACCTACTAAATTGTGAACTAGTTTTCGAGTACATCTTTCGTATTAACATTCCTTATGGTGGTTTGATTATTTATAATTCATAGTTATTCTTGGTTCAAGTGCGTACAAAAATTCCTTGAGTCATCCAAACCGAAATCCATTCTAACTCAAGAGTAGATTAATTCCCAATTACTCACAAGTTAATAGCCGTCTTACAACACTTGAAGGGCCAAGTAAGGAAGCCGAGTGAAAAGAGTGAGTGAGAGTATTTTTGAACTAACGTTTGCTCATTTTGTAGGTACATTTGCAAATGGAACCCCCACACATGGAACCCAAAACTTCCAATGCATAAACCGTGGACCATAATGTCATGAATGCTCTTGTAGCTAGTCTTGAGTCCTTATCTCGGGACGTGGCTAGAGTGAATGCTACAGTTGAGAAGATAGGAGTGGAAATAACCTCTATTAGTGGGCGTGTAGAGAGGGTAGAAAACCAATGGAGTTCTTGACCCTCAAATCCTCAAAACACATCCCCAAACATTACCCCCGAAGCCATGCACCAAAGAATGTATCCACCCAATGCCATACCTTAAGCCAACTATTACTCACAAGGCCGAGGCCTTAATGGACCTAGCCATTCCCCAGATCACTAAGTCCCACATGAAGGACTTGGAACCCAAATGCCACTCTTAAATCTTAATCCTCCAAACCAAAATCCTCCAATCCAAAGACCTCCTCCACTAAATGCCAATCCACTATACCAAATGCCAAATGTCCAAAACCCACCAATACAAGAAGAGAGATATATGAGGGAGAACCAAAAGGAAGGGTATGGAATGTATGATGATACTTATTTGATGGATGATGGAATGAGAGGTACAAGGGTAGAACCTAGAGAAAACTGAGGGATTGAACGTAGGGGCGGCCGAGGTGGTCGGGAAAGGGATATTGGTCTTAACACTATCAAAATGGGACTTTCAATCTTTAAGGGAGAAAGTGACCCCGAAGAGTTATGGAAGTCCACATGTGAGAGAGTCTTTCAAATGAATGATCTCTCGGATGAGAAGAAAAGATTCTATACTATTGCTCATTTTGAGGGATATGCTGCCATATGGTGGGAATATGTCAAACATTTTGGCAATGTATTTATTGAGGGGCAACCCCTTCCTTGGTTTCGGTTAAGGTATCTTATGAGGCAAAAGTACCTTCCTGAAAGCTATCAACATGAACTCCTTGCAAAATTGTACAACTTGAAGCATGGAAACAAAAGTGTGGCAACTTGATGATAGGTGAATTTACACGCCTAAAGTACTATAATTTACCCATATTTTAGCCATGTTTTGAGGACAAATTATATATTTCATGCACTTTTAGTCCTTTTTCCTGTAAGTGAGCTAACAAACATGATTAGCAAGTTTTCAGGTATAAATGATGCAGAATTCAGCATTTTATGGATAACTTGACGCCAAAGAAAGCTTCACGAAAGGAGGAAAACAAAGCTTGGACGCCAAGGACCAAAAGTGGCGCATGGAAAATCTGTCCCGGGCAAAAACAGCAATTCTAAAGACTTTGGGGACTAGCAGTAATTTAGTAGGATTAGGATAATGATACATTAACCTAGTAGGAGTAGGTTAAGTAATTCAGTAGCTTAGTAGGAATAGGATAGAAGTATTATAAATACTTTATTTTGCTAGAGATTTTTATTCATTCTATTCTCTTTCTATTTCTTATTCCACAACTTACAACTCGGATTCTAATCCTTCCATTAATTTTACTTTTTATTCTTCTTCTATTCATCTATTCAATTCGTAATTTCTGCAACAAGAGAAACGTTACTTAGCAAATAAGTCACGCCTAACGCCTACCACTCTATACCTAACGAGATCTTTATTGTGGTATAATAATAATGTCGATTGTGATTTCCTTCGCACTCATGGGTAACTAGACTTCTCTGTTGGGGTTATGGAAGCCATATGAGATACTATCTATTGCTATGAGTTTGTGAATTCGTGACACGTATGCTGCTTATATCATTATTCTCTTCATCTTAATCTAAATTCTTTGTGGTTGCAAACGCATAGAATACGCCAGTATAGCATTAACTTGTTCAAAAGAAAAGTTATATGTTTGGAAAAGAGATAATGTCAAGGTAATAGGGTCCCATCCCCTATTAAAAAGTTAGTGCCGTAACTGGATTAACCTCTTGGAGAATTTGTACCGTTAGATACGCTTTAAGCTCGAAAGATTTAAAGTGAAATAGTCCTTGTTGAGGTCGAAAGACGCTTGGATTTACCATCGAATACAATTCTCTATAAGCACATACATGTCTGAATTCCGCATAACTCATAGCCAATAGAGACGTAAAACTCATAAGCTGGACATAACCCCAACTTCTAAATTCTCATTGTTTTACATCTTACCAAATATTCTTTCTTTTTACTTTGCTATTTTCTGTTTTTACTTCACTATTTTGACTACATTATTTGCACATCAAAATCCCCCCTTTCACGTGACTTGAACTAAAAGTCTAGTAATCTTTGCTTACTTGTTGACCAAGCTATTCCCTGTGGGATCGATACCCAACCCAGTTGGGTTATATATTTGACAACGACCGCTTTACACTTCTACGAGAGCTGTAGATTGAGCGTTATCAAAAATGGCGCCGTTGCCGGGGAATATGAGTGTCAATTAAGTTTGTGATAATTACTAGACCCTTTGGTCAAAGATTCTCATACTTTTACTTTTAGTTTTTGTTTTTGTTCTCTGCAGGTTTTTATTCAGTGCATGCCCCATACTCGAAGTTCTGGTCAACCGTTATTACCTATCAATCCTGAACCACAACGTATTGGCAGAATGGAGGCACAACACGAAATTGAAAGGATGGCTGCTCAACAGGAATAGGCGAGACTAGCTGCTCTAGCCGCCGCTCAAGTACATCAACAAAATATTGATAACCTTGGGCGAGCAATAAATCCTGACGACGAGGACCTAGGTGATGACGAGTTGCTAAACCCTAGGCATGCCACTGAGATTGCAACACCTGCTAACAGAAGAGATCGTCAAGCTAGGTTTAGGCCTGAACGCCGAGTTATGCAACCAGCTTTCGACGATGATGATGATGATCTTGATGGAGCCGGAGCCACAGGAGCCATAATTCCTCCGCCATTAGTGCCCGGAGCCAAGTTCAACATCACAAGCACCATGATTCAGTTATTGTAACTCAAGAGATTATTTGGTGGACTAGCAGGCGATGATCCGAATATGCATCTCATCAACTTTATTTCTACATGCAAGTCGTTTGACAATCCTGGTGTTGGTCAGAATGCAATTCGATTACGTCTATTTCCATTGTCTCTGTCTGGGGAGGCAACTCTATGGTTGAATGGGCTGACTCCTGATTCTATTACAAATTGGAGGCAATTGAGAGACGCTTTCCTAGAAAGATTCTTTCCGCCATCTAAAAGAGCACAATTGAGAGATGAAATCAGCAACTTTCGGCAGCTTCCAACTGAAGCTCTTCATGAAACATGGGAGAGGTTCAAGACGAAGCTAATGCGGTGCCCAAACCATCATATGACTAATGTTCACCTAATGGAGATACTATATAGAGCCTTGAATTCAATAACTAAACCAGTGGTGGATAATGCGGATGGAGGATCTTTTATGGACCTCACCTTTGGTCAAGCAAGCAATATACTAGATCGTATGATGAAGCAAAGTAGAGCTTGGCATACCAGGAATCCTGAGGTAGCAAGCCCCACTTTATCTATTGGCATAACTGCAGACCAAAGGAAAAGAGAAGAAGAACGTGATCAAGATATGACGCACATGAAAACACAAGTGGATCTTCTTACAAAGCATCTATTATCAGGGAAGACCGAAAAAGTCAAAGCTATTATGTCAAAAGGAAGAGACGAATCTGATTCAGAAGAAGAGGCCAACTACTTGAACAATCATGGGGGTTTCCGAGGGAATACCCAAGGAAACCAAGGTCGGAACTATTATGATAAATCTGGAAACAAGGACCTAGGTACTTGGAAGAACAAGAATGAAAAGAGTGGTTTGTTTGTTCCCCCAGGAAGACGTGACACCACCACATCTAGTTCTGGAAGTATGGAAGGCATGATGGCTAAACTATTAAAAGGAGTGAAAGCAACGAGCGCGGGAGTAACAGAGGTAATAAATGATTTATCCTCTATGAAGCAATTAGTCGATTCTCATTCCACTTCAATCAAGCAAATAGAGCAACAATTGAGCCAAATTTCAGCAGCACTCAATCAAAGAAAGGCTGGCACTTTACCTAGCGACACTATGCAAAACCCAAGGAATGATGGGTCATGCATGACTGTTACTACACGAAGTGGTAAGGTGCTGGAAACTTCATCAAAAGGGAAGCAAGTGGTTGACGAAGTAGCGGACATTGATGATAACGCAAAAGAAGAGGAATCCGCGAAAGCCACCCACGACGTCCATGACGTCACACCGAGCATGTTGTAGCCTGAAAAGGCTGATAAACGGAAGCAAGAGGAGAAAAAAGCCGTGGAGAAAACAATTCCTTATCCACCACCACCTTTTCCTCAAAGATTGAAGAAAGTGGCAGATGATACAAAGTTCAGCAAATTCATGACTATGCTAAAGCAACTGACCATTAATGTTCCATTGGTGGAAGCACTTGAACAAATGCCTGGGTATGCGAAATTTATGAAGGATCTTTTGACAAAGAAGCGGGCAGTCAGCTATGAGTTGAAAGATGACGTTCATCACTGCAGCGCAATTGCTACCCGATCACTAGTCTAGAAGAAGGCTGACCCCGGTGCTTTCACTATTCCTTGCACCGTTGGATCTTTGAATTTTGCCAAGGAATTATGCGATTTAGGAGCCAGCATCAATTTGATGCCATTATCTATCTATAAAAAGTTGGGGTTGGGTGATCCTACTCCAACCAATATGAGGCTCGTAATGGCGGATAGGTCGGTAAAATGGCCTATTGGTATTCTATGTGATGTCTTGGTAAAGGTTTCTTCATTCATCTTTCCAGCAGACTTCGTTATTTTGGATTGTGAGGCAGATTTAGAAGTTCCCATAATCTTGGGGTGCCCTTTCCTTGCCACAGGAAGTGTGCTCATTGATTTGAGAGCTAATGAGCTTTCGTTCCAAATAAATGACGAAGTAGTTTGCTTTGACGTCTGCAAATCAATGGAGCAACCCAAAGAGCTGAACGTATTCTCGGTGGCTGATGTTTACTTTGATGATGAGGAAGAATCACTTGAAGATGAACAAATTATTGAAGACCCTTTGGCGATTGTGTTCATGAATGGAGAAAGTAAGGATGCTGAAAATTGCGAAGAAGCTATTTGTGCTTGATGATAGGCGAATTTACACGCCTACAGTGCTATATTTTACCCATATTTTAGCCTAGTTTTGAGAACAAATTATATATTTCATGCACTTTTAGTCCTTTTTCCTGTAAGTGAGCTAACGAACATGATTAGCAAAGTTTCAGGTGTAAATGATGCAGAATTCAGCATTTTATGGATAACTTGACGCCAAAGAAAGCTTCACGAAAGGAGAAAAGGAAGCTTGGACGCCTAAGGACCAAAAGTGATGCATGGAAAATCTGTCTCGGGCTAAAACAGCATTTCTGAAGACTTTGGGGACTTGCAGTAACTTATTTGGATTAGGATAATAATACATTAACCTAGTACAATTGGGTTAAGTATTTCATTAGTCTATTTGGATTTGGATAATGTTACATTAACCTAGTACAATTGGGTTAAGTATTTCATTAGCTTAGTAGGATTTGGTTAAGTATTTCATTAGCTTAGTAGGAATAGGATATGGGTATTATAAATACCCTATCTTGCTAGAGATTTTGAGGCATTCCTCCCTTAGTGGAGAGATACATTCTACTTCTAATTCTTCTTCTATTCATCTATTCTTAAATTCCACAACAAGAGAATCGTTACTTTGCCTAGGAATTCACGCCTAAACGCCTACCACTCTTGTGCTACACGAAATTAATCATTATTGTGGTATAATAACAATGTCAATCGTGATCTCCTTCGCACTCATGGGTAACTAAACTTCTCTGTTGGGGTTATGGAAGCCGAATGAGATACTATCTATTACTATGAGTTTGTGAGTTCATGACACGTATGCTGCTTATATCGTTATTCTCTTCATCTTAATCTAAATTCTTTGTGGTTGCAAACACAAGAATACGCCAGTATAACATTTAACTTGTTCGAAAGAAAGGTTATCTGTTTGGAAAAGAGATAGTGTCAAGGTAGTAGGGTCCCATCCCCTATTAAACAGTTAGTGCCGTAACTGGATTAACCTCTTGGAGAATTCGTACCGTTAGACATGCTTTAAGCTCGAAAGAGTTAAAGTGAAATAATCCTCGAATAGGTCGAAATACACCTGGATTTACCATCGAATACAATTCTCTATAAGCACATGCATGTCGGAATTCAACACACTCATAGCCAATAGAGACGTATTACTCAGAAGGTGGACATAACCCCAACTCTTCAATTCTCATTGTTTTACAATCTACTAAACATTCTTTCTATTTACTTTGCTATTTTCAGTTTTTACTTTAATGTTTTGGTTACACTTTACAATCCCTCCTTTTTACGAGACTTGCACTAAAAGTCTAGTAATCGTTGCTTACTTGTTGATCAAGCTATTCCCTGTGGGATCAATACCCAACCCAGTTGGGTTCTATATTTGCTAAAGACCGCTTCACACTCCTACGAGAGCTGTAGATTGAGCGTTATCAAAAATTGGCGCCGTTGCCGGGGAATACGAGTGTCAATTATATTCGTGATAATTACTAGACCCTTTGGTCAAAGATTCTCGTACTTTTACTTTTAGTTTTTGTTTTTGTTTACTGCAGGTTTTTATTCAGTGCATGCCCCATACTCTAAGTTCTGGTCAACCGGTATTACCTATCAATCCTGAACCACAACGTATTGGTAGAATGGAGGCACAAACGAAAATCGAAAGAATGGCTGCTCAACAGAAGCAGGCGAAATTAGCTGCTCTTGCCGCCGCCCAAGTACACCAACAAAACATTGATAACCCTGGGCGAGCAATAAATCCTGACGATGAGGATTTAGGTGATGACGAGCTACTAAACCCAAGGCGTGATGCTGAAATCATAACACCTGCCAACAGAAGAGGTCATCAAGCTCGGTTTAGGTATGATCGCCAACCCATGCAACCAGCTTTTGACGATGATGATGATGATCTTGATGGAGCCGAAGCTACAGGAGCCATTATTCCTTCACCATTAGCGCCCGGAGCCAAGTTCAACATCACAAGCACCATGATTCAGTTATTGCAACTCAAGGGATTATTTGGTGGACTAGCAGGCGATGATCCGAATATGCATCTCATCAACTTTATTTCTACATGCAAGTCGTTTGACAATCCTGGTGTTGGTCAGAATGCAATTCGATTACGTCTATTTCCATTGTCTCTGTCTGGGGAGGCAACTCTATGGTTAAATAGGCTGACTCCTGATTCAATTACAAATTGGAGGCAATTGAGAGATGCTTTCCTAGAAAGATTCTTTCCGCCATCTAAAAGATCACAATTGAGAGATGAAATCAGCAACTTTCGTCAGCTTCCCACTGAAGCTCTTCACGAAACATGGGAGAGGTTCAAGACAAAGCTAGCGAGATGCCCAAACCATCATATGACTAATGTTCACCTAATGGAGATATTATATAGAGCCTTGAATTCAATAACTAAACCAGTGGTGGATAATGCAGCTGGAGGATCTTTTATGGACCTCACCTTTGGTCAAGCAAGCAATATGCTAGATCGTATGACGAAACAAAGTAGAGCTTGGCATACCAGGGATTCTGAGGTAGCAAGCCCCACTTTATCTATTGGCATGACTGCAGACCAAAGAAGAAGAGAAGAAGAACGTGATAAAGATATGGTGCACATGAAAACACAAATGGATCTTCTTACAAAGCATTTATTATCAGGGAAGACCGAAAAAATCAAAGCTATTGCGTCAAAAGGAAGAGTTGAATCTGATTCGGAAGAGGAGGCCAACTACTTGAACAATTAGGGGGGTTTCCGCGGGAATAACCAAGGAAACCAAGGTCGGAACTATTATGATAAATCTGGAAACAAAGACCAAGGTAGTTGGAAGAACAAGAATGAAAAGAGTGGTTTGTACGTTCCCCCTGGTAGACGTGACACCACCACATCTAATTCTGGAAGTATGGAAGACATGATGGCTAAATTATTGAAAGGAGTGGAAGCAACGAGCGCGGGAGTTACAGAGGTAATTAATGATTTGTCCTCCATGAAACAATTAGTTGATTCACATTCCACTTCAATCAAACAAATAGAGCAGCAATTGAGCCAACTTTCAGCAGCACTCAATCAAAAAAAGGCCGGCACTGTACCTAGCGATACTGTGCAAAACCCAAGGAATGATGGGTCATGCATGGCCATCACTACCAGAAGTGGTAAGGTGCTGGAAACTTCAGCAAAAGGCAAGCAAGTGGTTGACGAAGCTGCAGACTTGGATGACAACGCAATAGGAGAGGAGTCCGCGGAAGACGTCAAGGACGTCACACCCAGTGACGTACAGCCTGAAAAAGTGGAAAAACGGAAGCAAGAGAAGAAGAAAACCGTGGAGACAACAATTCCATACCCATCACCACCTTTTTCCCAAAGATTGAAGAAGGTGGCGGATGACACAAAGTTCAGCAAATTTATGACTATGCTAAAGTAGCTGACCATTAATGTTCCATTGGTGGAGGCACTTGAACAAATGCCTGGGTATGCGAAATTTATGTAAGATCTTTTGACTAAGAAGCGGGAAGCAAGTTATGAGTTGAAAGAAGATGTGCATCATTGTAGTGCAATTGCTACCCGATCGATAGTTCAGAAGAAGGCCGACCCCAAAGCTTTCACTATTCCTTGCACCGTTGGATCTTTGAATTTTGCCAAAGCATTATGTGACTTAGGAGCCAGCATCAATTTGATGCCATTATCGGTCTACAAGAAGTTGGGGTTGGGTGATCCTACTCCAACCAATATGAGGCTCGTCATGGCGGATAGGTCGGTAAAACGACCTGTTGGTATTCTATGTGATGTATTGGTAAAGGTTTCTTCATTCATCTTTCCGGCAGACTTTGTTATTTTGGATTGTGAGGTAGACTCAGAAGTTCCCATAATCTTGGGACGCCCTTTCCTTGCTACAGGAAGTGTGCTCATTGATTTGAGAGCTAATGAGCTTTCATTCCGAATAAATAACGAAGTGGTTCATTTTGATGTGTGAAAATCAATGAAGCAACCCAAAGATCTGAGTGTATTTTCGGTGGCTGATGTTTTCTTTGATGATGAGAAAGAATTACTTGAAGAGGAGCAAATTATTGATGACCCTTTAGCGGTTGTGCTCATGAATGAAGAGAAAGAGGATGCTGAAAATTGTGAAGAAGCTATTTGTGCTCTATCAGGATTAGGGACATATCGCTATGCTCCCAAGAAGCTGGACCTTGATCTCAAGAATCGACCCACACCACCAGCTAAGCCATCTATTGAAGAGCCACCACGTTAGAATTGAAGGAGCTGCCAAGACATCTAAAGTACGCATTCTTAGGCAGCGGAAACACACTTCCAGTCATTGTGGCAGCCGATTTGGGTGAGCAACAAGTTGCAACTCTTATTGCTATTCTACGCAAGTATATTAGAGCCATTGGATGGACCATTGCGGATATTATTGGTATTCCACCTGGGATTTGCACACATAAAATTCAGCTTCAAGAAAATTGCACACCCACCATTGAGCGTCAAAGACGTCTAAACCCCCCTATGCAAGAAGTGGTAAAGAAAGAAATCATCAAGTGGTTAGACGCGGGGGTTGTGTATCCTTACATGGGTAAGCCCGGTACAATGTGTTCCCAAGAAAGGAGGCATGACGGTGGTCGCGAACGCAAAGAATGAACTCATTCCACTCAGATCCTTCACTAGATGGAGAGTATGCATGGACTACCGAATGATGAATTCTTAAACACTCAAAGATCACTTCCCAATGCCATTTATGGACCAAATGCTAGATCGATTAGCGGGGAAAGGATGGTTTTGCTTCTTGGACAGTTATTCAGGCTACAATCAGATTTGTATTGCCCCCGAAGACCAAGAGAAAACAACATTTACATGCCCATATGGAATGTTTGCCTTCAAACGTATGCCATTCGGGTTATGTAACGCACCAGCCTCCTTTCAACATTGTATGATGTCTATTTTTTCTGATATGGTTGAGGACACTTTGGAGGTATTTATGGACGACTTTTTAGTTGTTGGTGAGTCTTTTGAAGCGTGCTTGGCAAACTTGAGCATGGCATTGCAAAGATGTGTAGAATTCAACCTAGTGCTGAATTGGGAGAAGTGCCACTTCATGGTAAAAGAAGGAATCGTTCTTGGGCACAAAATCTTCGAAAGAGGAATTGAAGTTGATCGAGCAAAAATAGAGGTTATTGAGAAGCTACCGCCTCCAATTTCGGTGAAGGGAGTTCGTAGTTTTCTCGGCCATGCAGGTTTCTATCGTCGATTCATCAAAGACTTCTCCAAAATTGCTAGTCCATTGTGCAAAATCTTGGAGAAAGATGCAAAGTTCGACTTTAATGACGATTGCCTAAAGGCATTCGAATACCTCAAAGGAAAACTCATTGAAGCCCCTATCATGGTAGCACCAGATTGGTCTCTCCCGTTCGAAGTCATGTGTGATGCTAGTGGTGTAGCCGTTGGAGTTGTGCTTGGTTAGAGAAAGGAGAAGCTATTTCATCCTATCTACTATGCAGTAAGGTCCTAAATGAAGCCCAAAGGAACTACACTGTGACAGAACAAGAGCTCCTAGCGGTTGTGTATGCGTTTGAAAAGTTTCGTGCCTATCTATTGGGTACTAAGGTGATCGTTCTTACAGACCATGCAGCTCTTAGGTATCTAATAACAAAGAAAGATGCAAAACCAAGATTAATTCGATGGGTATTGCTGCTGCAAGAGTTCAATTTCGAGGTCAAAGATAGAAGAGGTTGCGAGAACCAAGTGGCCGACCACCTATCTAGACTTGAGAATGAGCATGTGGCGCAACCTAAAATTCAGATTGATGATGCATTCCCTGACGAGGAGATATTAGCGACAACAATGGAAAAATTACCATGGTATGCCGACTTTGCAAATTTCGTGGTGAGTAATGTGATACCTGCCAATTTATCTTACCACCAAAGGAGAAAGTTTATGCATGACGTACAACACTACTATTGGGATGAGCCATATTTGTTTCGACGATGTGCGGATGGTATTATTCGACGATGTATATCCCATGTAGAGGTGCCTAATATTTTGGAAGCATGCCACACTTCCCCAGTTGGAGGACATCATGCAGGCAATCGGACGGCAAGAAAAGTATTGCAAAGTGGTTACTATTGGCCTTCGATATTTAGAGATGCCTATGACTATGTTAGAAGGTGCGACCAATGCCAGCGTCAAGGGGCTATTTCAAAGCACCATGAAATACCCATGTCCAAAATTCTTGAGGTAGAACTCTTTGATGTATGGGGTATTGATTTCATGGGTCCATTCGTGAATTCGTTTGGAATGAAGTACATCTTGGTTGCTGTAGATTATGTTTCGAAATGGGTGGAAGCTGTAGCGTTGGCCGACAATGAAGGAAAGCGTGTTGTAGCGTTCTTAAAGAAGAATATCTTCTCTCGTTTTGGAGTACCTCGTACTATCATAAGTGATGTAGGATCTCACTTTTGCAACAAGCTATTCAAATCAGTTTTGGCCAAGTATGGTGTCAAGCATCATAAGGTAGCTACGCCTTATCATCCCCAAACTAGTGGACAAGTAGAAGTTTCCAATCGCGAGATCAAGCAAACCCTTGCAAAGACGGTTAATGCGAATAGGAAGGATTGGTCTCGAAAGCTAGATGATGCACTATGGGCGTATAGGACTGCATTCAAAACACCCATTAGCATGTCTCCTTATCAACTAGTTTATGGGAAGGCTTGTCACTTACCCATCGAGCTCGAGCATAAGGCATTGTAGGCATTGAAGCAATTGAATTTGAATTGGGATGATGCTAAGAATCTGAGGTTGGAGCAGCTGAACGAATTAGATGAGTTCCGTCTTCATGTATATAAAAGATCGGACCTATACAAGGAGCGGATGAAAAAGTATTATGATCAGCGGATTATTCAACGAAACTTCCAAAGGGGTGATATGGTACTTCTCTTCAACTCCAGATTGAAGCTCTTCCCAGGTAAGTTAAAATCTAAATGGTCTGGTCCATACAAAGTTATCCAAGTCTACTCGTCTGGAGTAGTCGAATTGTAAGACAATAATGGTGTTGTCTTCAAAGTGAATGGCCAACGTGTTAAACCTTATATCGGTCCTCTTGACTCGATGAATTATATGGCCATCACTTATCTCGACGAAATCTAAGTACTCGAGGTAACTACGTCGAGCCACGACAATAAATAAGGCGCTAGATGGGAGGCAACCCATCATTTTATTGTTTTTCGTTTAACGTTTATCGTTTTGTCTTTCTTTCATTCTAGTACTTGTTTTGCTTTTGATAAGAGAAAATCCAAAAATAAGAGTCGTGCCACGACCAAAACTAAGGCGCTTGGTGGGAGGCAACCCATCGTACTAATCATTTTCATTGGTTTTGAGCAAATATAGGTGCGAGAAGTATTCAGCGAGGAGATTGGTTTCAAATGATGATTTGGACATATTGTATGGTAAAGGTGGTAAGTTAGGAATAAGGATGCATAAGGCTGTGGCTTGAGCATTGCTCATGCCAAAATAGGCATCGAGGAAGGCTAGGCCCAGGTAAAACTAGGCCACGAACAATGCAAAACCTATACTATAGCCTAAGGTCTCGGAATCTAGTGTGCAAAGACATAGGCGCCGCCCATGCTTAAGTGTGCTATACACTATGCGCCGCCTATGATATAGCATTAGGTCTCAGTATCTCAAATGCTATACACTATGCGGCGCATATGTCCCTAAATGCTATACACTATGCGCCGCATATATCCCTAAATGCACTGCACTATGCGCCGCCTATACCATGATTATGCAAAGCACTATGCGCCGCATAAAGGTCATTTTTGTCCCCAAAACCGTTTGTCAATGGGTCAAAACCCGACCCATTCTTTTCCTATATAAAGGGGACTTAGTCTTGAAACATAACCACATTGGAAATAGACCTAAAGGCGCCGCACATCCACCCAAATCATCTCAAAATTTTTCTTTTCTTTGCTCTTCCAATTCACAAGACCATCTCCAAAGGCTTTAATCACGTAAGTACTCTTTTATTCTTCATCTATTTCTTGAAAGTACTACGTTGCTATGTCTATTATGAATTGCTACATCTTGAAAGATTATTGGTGATATTAATGTGTTTGGATTGTTGATACAAAACCATTGAGTAAACATATACGTTAGGATAATCTTGACTTGTTTCCGACTTGAATTTGGTTGTAATAGCATTGTTATACTATTTGCTGAATTGCTATGGTTATGAAACATTGCTTAAGATTGTTACTTGTCTACTTACATGTTAGACTATCCCGTTCATCGGGATAAGACGTATAGTTGCCTACCGACATAGAAGGTTGTGATTGTTGAAAATAACTATACCTTGATGTAACCCCTATGTAGTAGTGTTGTTATACCTAACATGAAAGTAGTACAATGACTGGAAGTAGTGATGCATCGCTGATTTTCTTGTCGGAATATAGATCCTAAAACATATGTCGACGAAGTCTAAGTAATCGACTACATTCACTTCACTGTTTTGTATCAACGAACCTAAGTGTGGGGTGGTTCCCCTATGGCTTGTTTATAGATTGTTTCCTTGGAATTGATGCTAACATGGATATTGTTTAAATCTCAGGAACAATGGCACCTAAAGCGTGACAAGATAAGGCTACCACTTCCCAAAAGGGCAAGAAGAGAGGTCGCAAGGACCAAGGAGAATCATCCTCAACACAACTACCCCGCCGAATGTTTGGAATAAAATGGGTTCTTGAGGAGGAAGCCAAAGAATGGTACAAGAACAACAAGGAAAGAAAATATGTTCACGTCGACTTAATCAACAAGGCCACTTTAGCGAAGAAAGAGCCGCGTATGTTGGCAAAAATAATGGCGTTGAATCTGGATTTCATCTTCCGCGACATGGGAGAATGTAATCTCGATTTAACAAGGGAATTTTATGCCAACTGGTCGCCGAAAACCACGGGCAGCGAAGTCAAGATTCGGGGCCAAGTGCTACAGCTCAACGCGGATTTGATCAATTCCTTTCTTGGCTTACCTTCGGTCGATCCAGCACCATTCAAAGAGCTGTACAGCAGACCTCCTTATAGAGCAATTCGACACAAACTTTGTGGAAGTAGATCCATGGCAAGGTGGAGCAGACACCGAGACACCGGACGACACAACACCTTCCCCTACGCTCCATTGTATAGGGAAGCAAGAATCTGGTTGCGTATTGTCAACTCATGCCTTATTCCTGGGACTCAATACACCAAAATATCAAGAGATAGAGTGTGTTTGGTCTATGCTTTGATGACGAATGTTCCTATCAACTTTGGGGCAATCATTCACTCTACAATGCGGAAGGCCAGACTTCACAAAAGGTCCCACTTCACTTTTGGTAATCTGTTGACAGCAATCTTGTGGAAAGAGGATATCGAAGAGGAACCAGCTGATCACAAACTCCCACATAACCTGAAGAAGGTTGACCTCACCAAGGTCAAAGATGCTGAAACAACACATGGTGTCAATCTTACTACTGCGGAGAGACATGCTCGAGATGAGAGTTTCTTCCGTCATCTTTATGGCATGACACGGTTCATAATGATGAGTGGAGGTCGTATTCCAACTGCTGCAGAGCTCCAACAGCTGGACCATGACTATCCAATGAATATGCATGCACGGGAGATGTGTGGAGTAGGCACATACTCTGAGGAACCTCTAGACGATGATGTGCCGACCGATGATGATCGACGCTTGCCAGATTCCGACGTGGAGGAGAACTCTGACGACGACTCTTATGAGGATTCCAACGAAGGGGGTATGACCCCCGACATTGAGGAAGAGTCCGACTGACCAGGTTCTTCGTATTTACTTTTCACTGAGGGCAGTGTCCCGTTTAAGTGTGGGGTAGCGGTATTGCATGCTATACTTCTCTACTGCATCTATGTTTGTTCACTTTGTTTACTTTGTTTTATTTGTTTCGTTTTTTTTGTGTGTGTTTTTTTAGTTTAAGTTAAGTTTTTTTAGTAGTAATTTTTTTACTTAGCTTCGCATGAAATTATTCTATAGGCAGCATGAGATTATAACAAGAGTTTGTGCTAACATCATGACTATTGAGATATTTAGGCTCTAATTGTGACTCATTATATGATATTGTGTGGTTCAATTCCTTCACTTGTTGGGTCGAGGGTCAATACTACTTCCAATAAAGTCGACCATGCACCTTGTGTGAGTGAGATAATAGTATATTCTATGATTGTAGCTGATGCTAGAACTTGCCTGGTATGTATGCAAAGTGAAAATAAGGAGTGTAAGTTTAGGAGATGATTTAGGCATTTCTTTGGCAACCTATACATGTTTACCTTCATTTTACCTACCCATGGACATCATCCTAGTTAAACCCTTTTGAGCCTTTAGCCTATTTCTTTGACAACCTCATATGTAAGCCTAATCTATTTTTTCAAGAGCATAATTTGATCCAAATTCCTAAGTGCTTTAAAGTGTAAAGTCATGTGACAAAATAAGAGGAAATTGGGTGAGTGTGATGCTTTAGAATGTAATGGTTCTTGAAATCGTTATGAAAAAGAATTGCTATCATAAGAGGTGTGTTATGAAAAGAAAAAGGAAAGGAAAAATGAAAAGTTAGTTATGTTTAAAATTGAAAAACAAAAGAGGAGAAAAGGGGTGGTAGAATAAAAGAAAGTAGAAAGGTTGTTTGAAAGAAAAGTGTCAAAGATATATTGTGATGTATTAAAGCGCTTAGGAACATAGTCACTATTTCTGGCCAAAATAGTCCTACCCGTCCCTTAGCCTACATTACAACTTGTAGAAGACCTATTTGATCCTAAGCTTAGCATTCTGACATTTAGTGGAGCATTACACTAAGGGCAAGCCTATGGTCATTAGTTGCTGCATATGAATTCTTTGTGAGAGCGAGAGCAAGGACATTTGGATACCCATGTTTGAAAAAATATGCTATACTTGTGAGTGATTGTGGGTAATATATTGTGAGACACACATGGTTGATGAGTTTTGGGTAGTTGTATATGATTCCTTGTGCCTTAACTTTTGAATATGAGTTGATCACCATCACGAGTCTATGTTGGAGGTTGAATTGTTTCTACTAATCCTCAGAAAACTACTCTTTGTTAATGATTGCTATGCTTGTCTTGACGAATATTTTGTGTTGTTGCTGCGAAACCTTAAGTAATGTTTAGAGGGACATAATATTTTGTTCGAGGACGAACAAAGTTTTAAGTGTGGGGTGTTGATGATAGGCAAATTTACACGCCTATAGTGCTATATTTTACCCATATTTTAGCCTAGTTTTGAGAACAAATTATATATTTCATGCACTTTTAGTCCTTTTTCCTGTAAGTGAGCTAACGAACATGATTAGCAAAGTTTCAGGTGTAAATGATACAGAATTCAGCATTTTATGGATAACTTGATGCCAAAGAAAGCTTCACGAAAGGAGAAAAGGAAGCTTGGACGCCTAAGGACCAAAAGTGATGCATGGAAAATCTGTCCCGGGCTAAAACAGCATTTCTGAAAACTTTGGGGACGTGCAGTAACTTATTTGGATTAGGATAATAATACATTAACCTAGTACAATTGGGTTAAGTATTTCATTAGTCTATTTGGATTTGGATAATGTTACATTAACCTAGTACAATTGAGTTAAGTATTTCATTAGCTTAGTAGGATTTGGTTAAGTATTTCATTAGCTTAGTAGGAATAGGATATGGGTATTATAAATACCCTATCTTGCTAGAGATTTTGAGGCATTCCTCCCTTAGTGGAGAGATACATTCTACTTCTAATTCTTCTTCTATTCATCTATTCTTAAATTCCACAACAAGAGAATCGTTACTTTGCCTAGGAATTCACGCCTAAACGCCTACCACTCTTGTGCTACACGAAATTAATCATTATTGTGGTATAATAACAATGTCAATCGTGATCTCCTTCGCACTCATAGGTAACTAAACTTCTCTGTTGGGGTTATGGAAGCCGAATGAGATACTATCTATTACTATGAGTTTGTGAGTTCATGACACGTATGCTGCTTATATCGTTATTCTCTTCATCTTAATCTAAATTCTTTGTGGTTGCAAACACAAGAATACGCCAGTATAACATTTAACTTGTTCGAAAGAAAGGTTATCTATCTGGAAAAGAGATAGTGTCAAGGTAGTAGGGTCCCATCCCCTATTAAACAGTTAGTGCCGTAACTGGATTAACCTCTTGGAGAATTCATATCGTTAGACACACTTTAAGCTCGAAAGAGTTAAAGTGAAATAATCCTCGAATAGGTCGAAAGACACCTGGATTTACTATCGAATACAATTCTCTATAAGCACATGCATGTCGGAATTCAACACACTCATAGCCAATAGAGACGTATAACTCAGAAGGTGGACATAACCCCAACTCTTCAATTCTCATTATTTTACAATCTACTAAACATTCTTTCTATTTACTTTGGTATTTTCAGTTTTTACTTTAATATTTTGGTTACACTTTACAATCCCCCCTTTTTACGAGACTTGCACTAAAAGTTTAGTAATCGTTGCTTACTTTTTGATCAAGCTATTCCCTGTGGGATCAATACCCAACCCAGTTGGGTTTCATATTTGCTAACGACCGCTTTACACTCCTACGAGAGCTGTAGATTGAGCGTTATCAGTGCTCTATCAGGATTAGGGACATATCTCCATGCTCCCAAAAAGATGGACCTTGATCTCAAAAATCGACCCACACCACCAGCTAAGCCATCTATTGAAGATCCACCCACATTAGAATTGAAAGAGCTTCCTAGTCATTTAAAGTATGCATTCTTAGGAAACGGAAACACACTTTCAGTCATTGTGGCAGCAAATTTGGGTGAGCAACAAGTTGCAGCTCTCATTACAATTCTACGGAAGTATATAAGAGCCATTGGTTGGACCATCGCGGATATTATTGGTATTCCACCTGGGATTTGTACCCACAAAATTCAGCTTGAAGAAAAATGCACACCCACCATTGAGCATCAAAGACGTCTCAATCCACCTATGCAAGAAGTGGTGAAGAAAGAAATTATCAAGTGGCTAGACGCTGGAGTTGTGTATCTAATCTCGGATAGTACATGGGTAAGCCCGGTACAATGTGTACCCATGAAAGGAGGTATGACGGTGGTCACGAATGAAAAGAATGAGCTTATTCCACTTAGACCCGTCACCGGATGGAGAGTATGCATGGACTACCGAAAGCTGAATTCATGGACGCTCAAAGATCACTTTCCAATACCATTTATGGACCAAATGCTAGATCGATTAGCGGGGAAAGGATGGTTTTGTTTCTTAGACGGTTATTCAGGCTATAATCAGATTTGCATTGCCCCCGAAGACCAAGAGAAGACAACATTCACATGTCCATATGGCATGTTTGCCTTCAAACGTATGCCATTTGGGCTATGTAACGCACCAGCCACCTTTTAGCGATGTATGATATCCATTTTTCTGATATGGTTGAAGATACTTTGGAGGTATTCATGGACGACTTTTCAGTTGTTGGCGAATCGTTTGAAGCGTGCTTGGCAAACTTAAGTATGGCGTTGCAAAGATGTGTAGAATTCAACCTAGTGCTGAATTGGGAAAAATACCACTTCATGGTAAAAGAAGGAATCGTTCTTGGACATAAAATTTCCGAAAGAGGAATTGAAGTTGATCGAGCAAAAATTGAAGTTATCGAGAAACTACCACCTCCAATTTCCGTGAAGGGAGTTCGTAGTTTCCTCGATCATGCAGGTTTCTATCGACGGTTTATCAAAGACTTCTCCAAAGTGGCTAGTCCATTATGCAAACTTTTGGAGAAAGATGCAAAGTTTGACTTCAATGAAGATTGTTTGAAGGCATTCGAATGCCTCAAAGGAAGACTAATTGAAGCCCCTATCATGATAGCACCAGATTGGTCTTTACCTTTCGAAGTCATGTGTGATGCTAGTGGGGTAGCCGTTTGCGCTGTACTTGGACAGAGAAAGGAGAAATTATTTCATCCTATCTACTATGCTAGCAAGGTCCTGAATGAAGCCCAAAAGAACTACACTGTCATAGAACAAGAGCTCCTAGAGATTTTGTATGCGTTTGAGAAGTTCCGTGCTTATTTGTTGGGGACCAAAGTGATCGTTCATACAGACCATGCTGCTCTGAGGTATCTAATGACAAAGAAGGATGCAAAACCAAGACTAATTCGATGGGTTTTGCTGCTGCAAGAATTTGATTTCGAGGTTAAAGATAGAAGAGGTTGCGAGAACCATGTGGCTGATCATCTATCTAGACTCGAGAACGAGCATGTGGCGCAGCCTGAAATTGCTATTGATGATGCATTCCCTGACGAGGAGATCTTAGCGACAATAATGAAAGGACTACCATGGTATGCCGACTTTGCAAATTTTGTGGTGAGTAATGTGATACCTGCAAACTTATCTTACCATCAAAAGAGGAAGTTTATGCATGATGTAAAACACTACTTTTGGGATGAGACATATTTGTTTCGATGATGCGCGGATGGTGTTATCCGACGATGTATATCCTATGTAGAGGTGCCTGATATATTGGAAGCATGCCACACTTCCCAAGTTGGGGGATATCACGCAGGTAATCGGACAGCGAGGAAGGTATTGCAAAGTGGATATTATTGGCCTTCGATATTCAGAGATGCCTATGACTTTGTGAGAAGATGCGACCAGTGTTAGCGACAAGGTGCTATTTCGAAACACCATGATATGCCCATGTCAAAAATCCTTGAAGTAGAGCTCTTTGACGTATGGGGTATTGATTTCATGGGTCCATTCGTAAATTCGTTTGGAATGAAGTACATCCTAGTTGCTGTAGATTATGTCTCGAAATGGGTTGAAGCTGTAGCGTTGGCCGACAATGAGGGAAAGCGTGTTGTAGCATTCTTAAAGAGAAATATCTTCTCTCTCTTTGGAGTACCACGTACTATGATAAGCGATGGAGGATCTCACTTCTGCAACAAGCTATTCAAATCCGTGTTGGCAAAATATGGTGTCAAGCAACATAAGGTAGCCATGCCTTATCACCCACAAACTAGCGGCCATATAGAGGTTTCCAACCGAGAGATCAAGCAAATCCTTGCTAAGACGGTAAATGCTAATAGGAAAGATTGGTCTCGGAAGTTGGACGATGCACTATGGGCTTATAGGACTGCATTCAAAACACCAATTAGCATGTCCCCATACCAACTAGTTTATAGGAAGGCTTGTCACTTACCCATTGAGCTCGAGCATAAGGCATTGTGGGATTTGAAACGATTAAATTTGAACTGGGATGATGCAATGAATCTGAGATTGGAGCAACTGAACGAGATGGATGAATTCCGTCTACATGCTTATGAAAGATCGGATCTCTATAAGGAGCAGATGAAAAAGTATCATGATCAGCGGATTGTTCGACGAAACTTTCAAAAGGATGATATGGTACTTTTCTTCAATTCCAGACTGAAGTTATTCCTAGGTAAGTTAAAGTCCAAGTGGTCTGGTCCATACAAAGTTAACCAAGTCTACTCGTCTGGAGTAGTTGAGTTGGAAGACACTAATGGTGTTGTCTTCAAGGTGAATGGCCAATGGGTAAAACCATATATCGATCCTCTTGATTCGATAAACTATATAGCCATCACTTATCTCGACGAAGTCTAAGTACTCGAGATAGCCATGTCGTGCCGCGATAATAAATCAAGCGCTAGATGGGAGGCAACCCATCGTTTTTCATTTTTTTTCTTATTACGTGTTTTCTTTTGATAAATAAAAATCCAAAAAGAAGAGTCGTGCCACGACCAAAACTAAGGCGCTTGATGGGAGGCAACCTATCGTTCTAATCATCTTTGTTGTTTTTGAGTAAATGTAGGTGCAAAGAGGTGTAAAACGAGGAGATTGGTTTCACATTTTGATTTGGAAGTATTGCATGATAAAGGTGGTAAGTTAGGAATGAAGAAGCAAAAGGCTATGGATTGGGCATTGCTTATGAAAATATAGGCAACGAACAAGGCTAGGCATATGTAAAACTAGGACACGAACAAGGCAAGGCCTATACTATGGCCTAAGGTCTCGGAATCTAGTGTGCCATAGCATAGGCGCCGTCCATTCCCAAGTATGCCATAGCATAGGCGCCGCCTATGCTAATGCCTTTTGTCTCTGAATCTCATAGGCCATGCTAAAGGCACCGCCTATGCCTAGGAATGCCATGGCATAGGCGCCGCCGATGCTAGACAAGGCTTTGCAAAAGGCGCCGCCTATGCCAAGAATAGGCAAAGCAAAAGGCGCAGCCTATGGTCACTTCTTGTCTCCAAATCCGATTTTAAAAGGGTCAAAACCCGACCCAACCTTCTCCTATAAATAAGAGACTTAGTCTTGAACCAAAAACACATTGGAAACCTAGATTATGCGCCGCCTATAGCCTCCAAATCCTCTCAAAATTTTTTCTTTTACTCTTTTTGTTCACAAGAACATCATCCAAAGGCATCAATCAAGTAAGTACTACTTTGTTCTTTATTTATATTCCATAAGTACTACGTTACTACGTCTATTATGAATTGTTGAATCTTGAAAGAAGTAGTGGTGATGTGAATGTGTTTGAATTGTTGTGATACAACTAAGTCAGTGAATGAATACATAAGGATGATCTTAACTTGTTCCCAACTTGAATTTGATTTTGATGCATTGTCATACTTTTGCGGAATTGATATGGTCACAAAATTTGCATAATCTTGTCACTTGAATACCTACATGTTTGAATGACTTGTTCATCGGAATAAGAATTATAGTTGCCTACCAACATAGGAGGTTGTGATTATTGTTAGATACTATACCTTGATTCAATCCGTATGTAGTAGTCTTGATTAATCAAACATGAAAGTATTGCCAAGATTACAAGAAGTATGACTGCACTGATTTTATTGTTGGAATATAGCACCTAAAACGTATGTCGATGAAGTCTGAGTAATCGACCACTTTCACTTCACTAGTTTGTACCAACAACCTAAGTGTGGGGTGGTGCCCCTACTGCTTGTTTATAGATTGTATACATCGAGATGATGCTAACATGACCATTGTTTTAGTCTTAGGTACAATGGCACCCAAAGCAAGACAAGGCAAAGATAAGGCAACCACTTCACAAAAAGGCAAGAAAAGAGGCCGAAAAGAGCAAGGAGAATCATCCTCGATGCAAGTACCACGCCGCATGTTCGGAATAAAATGGGTTCTTGAAGAGGAAACAAAGGAATGGTATAGGAACAACAAACAAAGAAAATATGTTCATGTGGACTTGATAAATAAGGAAAGCCTAGCAAAAAAGGAACCGCGCATGTTGGCCAAGATCATGGCGTTACATCTTGATTTCATCTTCCAAGACATGGGAGAATGCAATCTCGATTTAACAAGAGAATTCTATGCCAACTGGTCGCCAAAAACCACAGGAAGCGAGGTCAAGATTCGGGGCCAAGTTTTACAACTCAATGCGGATTTCTTCAACTCGTTTCTTGGCTTTCCTGCTGTTGATCCATCACCATTCAAAGAGCTGTATAGTAGAACTCCATATATAGCCATTCGACACACACTCTGTGGAACAAGATCCATGGCACAGCGGAGTAGACACAAAGACACCGGTCGACACAACACCTTCCCATATGCTCCTTTGAATAGGGAAGCAAGGATATGGTTGCACATAGTCAACTCTTGCCTCATTCCAGGGACTCAATACACAAAAATAACAAGAGATAGAGTGTGCTTGGTCTATGCATTGATGACGAATGTCCCTATCAACATTGGGGCAATCATTCGGTCTACAATGCAGAAGGCTAGGCTACACAAGCGGTCCCATTTCAGCTTCGGCAATCTGTTGACTGCAATCTTGAGGAAGGAAGACATCGAAGAGGAACCGACTGATCATAAACTCCCACACAACCCGAAGAAGGTTGACCTCACAAAGGTCAAATATGCTGAATCAACACATGGCGTCAACCTGACTACGGCAGAGAGGCATGCTCGGGATGAGAGTTTCTTTCGCCATCTTTATGGCATGACTCGATTTACAATGATGAGCGGAGGACGTGTTCCAACTGATGCAGAGCTCCAGTAGCTGGATCATGACTATCCAATGAATGTGCATGTAAGGGAGATGTGTGGAGTAGGTACATACTTTGAGGAACCTCTTGATGACGATGTGCCAACTGATGATGATCGTCAAATGCCAGACTCCAACGTGGAGAAGAATTCTGATGACGACGACTCCAATGATGATTTCGACGAAGGGGGTATGACCCCAGACATAGAGGAGGAGTCCGACTAACCAGGTTCTTCTTATTTATTTTCCACTGAGGACAGTGTGTCCCGTCTAAGTGTGGGGTGTTGGTAATTGAATGCTATACTTCTCTATCCGCATTTGCATCCATTTATGTTTGTTTTGTTTCTCTTTTTAGTAGTTAAATGTTTGTTTTGTTTTTCTGTTTAGTAGTTAAGTTAAATGTTTGTTTTGTTTTTCTTTTTAGTAGTTAGTTTTTTCTACTTAACTTCGCATGAAATTATTCTAATAGGCAGCATGAGATTATAACAAGAGTTTGTGGTAAAATCATGACTATTGAGACGTTTAGGCTCTAATTGTGACTCACTATGTGATATTGTGTGGTTTAATTCCTTCATCTGTTGGGTCAAGAGTCTATACTACTCCCAATAAAGTCGACCATGTGCCTTGTGTGTGTGAGGAGATAGTATATTCTATGCTTGTGGCTGATGTAGAACTTGCCCGGTATGTATGTAAGCCTAATCCATTTTTTTCAAGACCATAATTTGATCCAAATTCCTAAAGTTCTTTAAAGTGTAAAGTCATGTGACAAAATAAGAGGAAATTGGGTGAGTATGATACTTTAGAATGTATTGGTGCTTGAAATCGTTATGAAAAAAAGAATTGCTATCATAAGAGGTGTGTTATGAAAAGAAAAAGGAAAGAAAAAAAAATAAAACTGAAAAGTTAGTTATGTTCAAAATTGAAAAACAAAAGAGGAGAAAAAGGGTGGTAGAATAAAAGAAAGTAGAAAGGTTGTTTGAAAGAAAAGTGTTAATGATACAATGTGATGTATTAAAGCGCTTAGGAACATAGTCACTATTTCTGGCCAAAATAGTCCTACCCGTCCCTTAGCCTACATTACAACCATCAAAAGACCTATTTGATCCTAAGTTTAGCATTCTAACATTTAGTGGAGCATTACACTAAGGGCAAGCCTATGGTCATCAGTTGCAGCATATGAATTCTTTGTGAGAGTGAGAGTAAGGATAATCTTATACCCATGTTCAAAATATAGACAATACTTGTGAGTGATTATGGGTAATATATGGTGAGACACACATGGTTGATGAGTTTTTGATAGTTGTGTATGATTCTTTGTGCCTTGACTTTTGAATATGAGTTGACCACCATCACGAGTCTATATTAGAGGTTAAAATTGTTTCTAGTAATGATAAGAAAACTACTCTTTGTTAATGATTGCTATGCTTGTCTTGATGACTATTTTGTGTTGTTACTGTGAAACCCTAAGTAAATGTTTAGAAGGACATGATATTTTGTTCGAGGACGAACAAAGATTTAAGTGTGGGGTGTTGATGATAGGCGAATTTACACGCCTAAAGTACTATATTTTACCCATATTTTAGCCATGTTTTGAGGACAAATTATATATTTCATGCACTTTTAGTCCTTTTTCCTGTAAGTGAGCTAACGAACATGATTAGCAAGTTTTCAGGTATAAATGATGCAGAATTCAGCATTTTATGGATAACTTGACGCTAAAGAAAGCTTCACGAAAGGAGGAAAACAAAGCTTGGACGCCAAGGACCAAAAATGGCGCATGGAAAATCTGTTCCGGGCAAAAACAGCAATTCTAAAGACTTTGGGGACTAGAAGTAATTTAGTAGGATTAGGATAATGATACATTAACCTAGTAGGAGTAGGTTAAGTAATTCAGTAGCTTAGTAGGAATAGGATAGGAGTATTATAAATACCCTATTTTGCTAGAGATTTTTATTCATTCTATTCTCATTCTATTTCTTATTCCACAACTTACAAATCGGATTCTAATCCTTCCATTAATTTTACTTTTTATTCTTCTTCTATTCATCTATTCAATTTGTAATTTCCACAACAACAGAAACGTTACTTAGCAAAGAAGTCACGCCTAACGCCTACGACTCTATGACTAACGAGATCTTTATTGTGGTATAATAACAATGTCGATTGTGATTTCCTTCGCACTCATGGGTAACTAAACTTCTCTGTTGGGGTTATGGAAGCCATATGAGATACTATCTATTGCTATGAGTTTGTGAATTCGTGACACGTATGCTGCTTATATCATTATTCTCTTCATCTTAATCTAAATTCTTTGTGGTTGCAAACTCATAGAATACGCCAGTATAACATTAACTTGTTCGAAAGAAAAGTTATATGTCTGGAAAAGAGATAATGTCAAGGTAATAGGGTCGCATCCCCTATTAAAAAGTTAGTGCCATAACTGGATTAACCTCTTGGAGAATTTATACCGTTAGATACGCTTTAAGCTCGAAAGAGTTAAAGTGAAATAGTCCTTGTTGAGGTCGAAAAACGTTTGGATTTACCATCGAATACAATTATCTATAAGCACATACATGTATGAATTCCGCATAACTCATAGCTAATAGAGACGTAAAACTCATAAGCTGGACATAACCCCAACTTCTAAATTCTCATTGTTTTACATCTTACCAAATATTCTTTCTTTTTACTTTGCTATTTTCTGTTTTTACTTCACTATTTTGACTACATTATTTGCACATCAAAATCCCCCCTTTCACGAGACTTGCACTAAATGTCTAGTAATCTTTGCTTACTTGTTGACCAAGCTATTCCCTGTGGGATCGATACCCAACTCAGTTGGGTTATATATTTGACAACGACCGCTTTACACTCCTGCGAGAGCTGTAGATTGAGCGTTATCGCAACTTACTATGATGAGTTTCAACAACTCATCTTGAAACTTGATCATAGAGGAGAACAAGTGAGCCACGATATCTCCGGTTCAAGGTTGGCCTGAACAAGGAAATCTCTATGCATATGACACTTTATAATTTTGAAACTATTGAAGGGATATTTACAAAGGCTTTGGAGATTGACCGAGAAAACAAGGAACGATCGGCATACAAAACCAAAACATACCAAGGGTCCTTGGGTTAGTCCAAGGAAAGAGAGGTGGTTCCATTGACTTCGGGGTGGAACAAGTCCAAACAACAACTAGCCAAGGACCCTTCACCCGTGAGCAAGATTGCTAAACCACCTCCTCCACGTTTTGAGGGAAAGCCGAATGTTTTTTCCAATGTCAAGGGATTCTAATGTTTTAAATGCCATGGATGGGGACACAAGGCTAGTGAGTATCCTAACCGGAGAAATATGATATTGAGGGAAGGGAAGTTGTATTTCTTGGGGGAAGAATTGGGGCTTGAAATGGTTGAAAATAATGAAGCCTCTCAGGGGAGGCCAAGAGGCCTAGAGATAAAAAGAAGAGGAGGTTTATCCTTAAGAAGGTGAACTTGAAGTACCTAATTATATGGTACGGAGAGTTATAATTAGCAAAGCGTTGGATGATCCTAGCCAACGGGAAAACCTCTTTTATACTAAGTGCCTCACTAAGGGGAGTGCATGCTCCTTGATTATTGATAGCGGAAGTTGTGATAATATGGCTAGTTCCTTGATGGTAGATCTCTTGAAGTTTCCAACTACTTAACATGAGAGTTCGTATAGGCTCCCATGGTTGAACGATTATGGAGAGTTGAAGGTAACCTGTTAAGTGGTGATCAGTTTAAAGTTGGAAATTATGAGGATGAGGTACTTTACGACATCATTCCTATGCAATCTTGTAATATCTTGTTGGGTGGTCGGCCATGGAAATATGATAGTTGGACCAACCATGATGGCTACACCAACTAATACTCCTTTGAGTTCAAGGGTTGGAAGTACAAACTCTAGTCATTATCATCATTACAAGTGTATGAGGCACACCGACAAACAAAGAGTTTACAAGGAAAGAGAAAGAAGAAAAAGGAACCTGTTGGAAAGAGTGTAGAATCCGAGAGCGGAAAGGATGAGGGGGAAGAGGGAGTTTCAGTTTTGAGGGGTAGGGATTCAATAGTAATGTTAGCCAGAAAGGGAGATCTCTTCAAAGAGTATGATGACACTATTCCATGCTACTTTTGGATCATGTTTTGAATGCTAACCCATCCACTTGCCCTATCCCATCTTCTATTTCTTATGTTTTGCAGGAATTTGATAATGTATTTCCTAGTGAATTATCGCAAGGAATTCCTCCACTTCGAGGAATTGAGAAACAAATCGACTTTGTTCTGGGGTTGCAATTGCCGAACAAGCTAGATTATAGGAGCAACCCCACAGATATAAAAAAACTAAAATGGCAAGTTGAGGACCTCCTCAACAAAGGATACATCAATGAATGCATGGGACGTGGCAAATGTGCATGGACTTTTGAGCCATAAATAAAATTACGATAAAGTATCACCATCCCATTCCTAGGCTAGATGATATGCTTAATGAACTAAATGGCTCTTATGTGTTTTCTAAGGTTGATCTTAGGAGCTGATATCACCAAATCCGTATGCAACCGGGTGATGAATGAAAGACCACATTCAAGACCAAGTTTAGTCTATATGAGTGGATAGTCATGCTATTCGGTCTTACCAACGATCCTAGTACCTTTATGCGGCTAATTAATCATGTGATGAAGCCGTTTATTGGCAAGTTTTTGTTTGTGTACTTTGATGATGTTTTATTTTATATTAAGTCCCTTAATAAACATGTATTGCATCTAAGGAGTGTGTTTGATGTTCTTAGGAAAGAAAAGTTGTATGCTTACATTGAAAAATGCTCTTTTGGTGTTGATAAAGTTGTGTTTTTGGGATTTGTTATAAGCTCGAAGGGAGTAGAGGTATACGAATCCAAGATAACCTCCATTAAAGATTGGCCTACCCCTAAAACTGTGGGTAAAGTTTGGAGCTTCCACGGGTTGGCAAGTTTTTATAGGAGGTTCATCAAAGAATTTAGTACCATTGCAGCACCCTTGACTGAAATCATCCGAAAGGACCAAGTTTGCTAGTGGGGTGAAGAGCAATCTAAAGCCTTTAAGACCTTGAAAGATATGCTCATTTTGGCACCATTGTTGGAATTGTCTATTTTGGCAAGATGTTTGAAATAGAATGTGATGCTATCAAAGTGGGCAAAGACGCAGTTTTGATGCAAGAATTGAAGCCTATAGCTTACTTTAGCGAAAAGTTCAAAGGATCAACTCTAAACTACTCTACATATGATTTGGAGTTATATGCCTTGGTTAGAGTGTTAGGCAATTGGCAACACTATCTTTGGCCCATGGAATTCATAATCTAAACGGATTATGAATCTTTGAAGCACCTTCGGGCACAAGACAAACTTAACAAATGACATGCTAAATGGATTGAATTTCTTGAAACCTTTCCCTATATGATTCAATACAAAAGGGGTAAGGATAATGTGGTAGACGATATGTTATCGAGAAAGCATATTTTTATGTCCACTTTATCATCCGAGCTAATGGGGTTTGAGAGCCTCAAGTCTTTGTATCTTGAGGACCCTTACTTCGCTCCTATATTCAGGGAAAGTGAAGCCACAGGTAGGGACAAAATACAAATGGATTCCATCCCCCTTGCCATATTGATGGATATTTGTTTTGGGAAAGACGGTTGTGTGTACCCTCTAGCTCTTGGAGAGAGTTGTTTGTGAGGAAGGCACACGATGGTGGTTTCATGCATCACTTTGGAATTGATAAGACCCTCGGAATATTGGAGTAACAATTCTATTGGCCAAGGATGCACAAAGATGTTGTCAAAGTTTGTGGCCAATGCATGGATTGTAGGAGTGCTAAGTATAGGCTCTTTCCTCATGGGTTATACATCCCACTCCCCACTCCATCATGCCCGTGGTTTGGTATTTATACGGATTTTATGTTGGGGATGCCACAAACTCAAAGGGGTCGGGATAGCATCTCTGTTGTTATTGATTATTTCTCCAAAACAACACTCTTTATTCCTTGCAAAAATAGTGAATATATGACTAGTGTAGCTACTTTGTTTATTGAAAATGTTGTTAAGTTACACGGCATCCCATGGGCCATTGTAAGTGATAGGGACTCCAAGTTCCTTAGTCACTTTTAGAAGTTAGTATGGGGTAGGCTCGATACCAAATTATTATTTTCTATGTCTTGCCACCCACAAACCGATGGCTAAATGGAAGTAGTGAATCGAACCTTGGTTTCTATGCTACGTTCAATGGTTAAAGGTAAGTTGACATCTTAGAAAGATCACCTACCACTCATTGAATTTTCTTACAATCGGGTGATCCATTCAAGTACGTGTATCGTGCCCTTTGAATGTGTCTACGGCTTCAATACCCTAACCCCCTTGGATTTAAATTCTTTTCCAAGTGATGCTGTTGTTAGATTAGATAGAAACAAGAAGGCTGAAGCCATGAAAAGCTTGCATGAGGAGGTAAGATTGCGGCTTGAGAAGAAGAAGAAAGAGGTAGCCAAATGAGTCAACAAAGGAAGAAAACGTCTTGTACTTGAGTTGGGAGATTGGGTGAGGGTAAACCTACGGAAAGACCAATTTCCCAACCAAATAAAGGGAAAGTTTCTACCATGAGGTGACGGTCCATTCCATGTTCTTGAAAGAATCAACGATAATGCTTACAAGATCGACTTGCCACCGGAATACTAAGTACATAACACATTCAACGTGTGTGATATCTCATGGATTGATACAATTGAAGATGAATAACCCATGAGTTTGAGGTCAAACTCCTCTCAAGATGGATAGGATGATATGGGTGTCACGAGCTCGAGACTATTTACTAGAAGCCAAGCTCGGGAACTACAAAGACCTCAAGGCGCATTTATGAAAATGGACGTGGTTGAGCTTGTTACGAACTATCCCAAGGGAGTGTATGCCTTGACGTGTGAGGGATGACCTTAGGTGCTCAAAATACACCCCAAGGCTTCCCCAAAAAATCCACACCTACCACCCTTTCATTAAGGGTAAAAGGGCCCTTTTGTCAACCTTTTATAATAGACTATTTAAAGTGTGTCTTTTAGTCTTGTTCCTTAGTTAGATTACTTTTTAATCAAGATTGTAACATTGAAACACCATCCTCTCAAGAGAGAGTAGACCACCATTGGCATCATAAGAAACAGTTTTCTTCTTGTGTTATGTGTATCGGTTAGAAACGTGAGTTCTTAAGTGAACCAAGTTCTTCTTGGGTTTGCGTAAGAATTTGGTTCTTGTTAACTTATTTTGTAGAGGTTTTAGAGTTTGACATACTCTTTAGTTGCTACCTAATGAGTTTTCTTTGTGTCAAGTTACCTATTATTTTATTATTTTAAGTTTGTGTTTGCTTTCTATATCGTATTGTTGTCTTGTTGTTGTGAGTTTAGGCATGTTGTTATGACTATTTGCAGACTGTATTGGTGTAGTAGATATCATATGGTATTAGGCATTACACAAGTATGAATCATTTGTGTGTTGCATTTAGCTTGATACATTGGTGCTTGGGTGGTGGACGTTTCTCTTGTGTCAATTGTAAGAGATAGGTGATTGTAGTTTGTAGTGCTAAGGGTCCAAGAGTGGAATAAGCTCTTGAGTTCTTAAGATTATACCTCCATTTGTCTATCTTCCTATATTTATCTTATTGTAATCATTAGTAGTGTTCATATTATTCCAAGCCGTGTGTTGTTGTTGTTTTAGTATTATTGTTGTTCATCTTGTTTGTTCATCTTATTATTGGTAATATTAGTTTGTGGTTGGCTGTTTTGGTGTCACAACACAGTATAATCTCTTCTTCCTTGTTCTAACTAGTGAATCTCAGAGTGGTCATCAAAAGGATCCTTGTTTTCTAGAACTTGTGGACTGTTTTAGTGTATGTTTTGTGCCTTTCCTTGTCATTCTTGTATCATTTAGTATTAGAGCGTGGATTGATATTGCTCTAACAAGATCAATCTTGGGCTTGAAAGTTGAAAAATAAAAAAAAAGGTTAAGAAGTTTTTCTTATTCTTGGCAAAGTTGAAAGTTAGATCTTGTTGTTGTCTTGGCGAAAAACTTATTTGTGTGGCTCGATTTGGTAGTAATTTTTTTTGTTTAGTGTGTTTCAAGTGTTGGTTTCTTTCTCACCAACACTACAAGTGTCTATATCTAAAGTTTGAGCTTAAAATGATGACATTATTAATGTGAACTTGAAGTTGGCCGAATCTTGAAGTTGTTGTTCTCGGCCATATGGTGATGTTGCTGTAGTTCTTGAAGGTTATTGTTATGTTCTTGTTGTTCTTTATCACTTCTCTTATCTTGACCAACTTAAATTAGCTAATATATCTAGAAAAGGTGAAGACAAAGTTGGAAGACTTGTTGGTGAAAGGACTTGATCACATCATTCTTTGACTTGACAACAACTTTTTCAACCACTTTCCCTATTTCAAAGACCTTGTTTTGTAGGAATAGTACAAGCCAAGTCATACCTTTTGAAGATTGAATTTGAAAAGGATTCTAAGACTGTAACTTTCTCTCCAATTTTAATTGCATCCATTCCAAATAGTGAAGGACCTAAAATATCAAAATTGATAATTAAAATTTGTTGAAATCTCAGCCAATTGAAGGGTGACACATCATCGTGTTTACTATTTACACATTAATTTAAGCTCAAACTTGGATTACTAGTTTCTAATTTGTTGTTTCTTTGGTCTCTTTTGTTGACTCCATTACTAACTTACATGCTAATATTAGATTGTAAGTTAGTTTTAAAACTGTTTTTCATGTTAACGTTCCTTTGTGTGCTTTATTCTTTTGAGACGTTGTAAATTCTTGGTTCACCTCTCAAGCACAGAATATAATCAAGCTTGCCACACTTGTGTGATTGAGTGAAGAAATCCGAGAGGCAAAGAACAAAAGAGAGAGTGTGAGTACCTTTTCTTTTACAACTAACTCGTTTATTATTTTGTAGGTAACTTCCTAAGTCCAATGGAACCCGAGGCTTCAAATGCTCAAACAATGGATAATAACGCCATCAATCTTATTTTGGCTCACCTTGAAACTATGTCCCGAGATATGGCTAGGTTGAATGTGGGTCTTGAGAAATTAGATACGGATGTGGCATCAATGAGTGAGAGATTAGAGCGTGTGGAAAGCCAAAGGAGTCGACCATCTACCCCTTAAAACAATTCCCTAATTAATACTCCTGAGACCTTGCACCAAATGCTATATCCACCAATTGCCACAAATTCAACCAATCTTTACTCCTAAAGCTGAGACTAAGATAGACCAAGCCATCCTCCACTCTACCAAGTCCAACAAGAAGGGCTTGGAACCCAAATACCACCACTAAACCCGAATTCTCTCTTCCAAACTCCACTTGACCAAAGACCTTACTATCCAAATCCAATCCTACCTCTACAAGCTTCACTTAACCCAAATAGACCCATCTATGCTGAGGGCTATGGTAGGGGAGGACAACATGATGGTTATAGGCCGTATGATGATGCTTATATGAAAAAGGGAGAGATAAAAGGAATGCATGGTGATCCGAGGAAAGTTCATGGCCGAGAAGGTAGAATTACTTATTGGAACCAACAAGGGAACCAAAAATCTGATGTAGAGCTAAATACCATAAAGATAGGGATTCTAATATTCAAGGGTGAGAGTGTTCCCAGAGAGTTTCTTGCATGGTAATTCATATGTGAGAGGGTCTTCCAAGTTAATAATCTTACTGAGGAGAAAAAAAGTTTCTATGCAATTGCTCATTTTGAGGGTTATGCTACTACATGGTGGGATTATGTTAAGCGTTTTGGCAATATTTTGATTGAGGGGCAGCCCCCTCCTTGGTTTCGGTTAAGGTACCTCATGAGACAAAGGTACTTACCCAAAAGATATCAGCAAGAGATCCTTGAAAAGTTGTATAACTTGAGGCAACGAAACAAGAACGTCATGGCTTACTACGATGAGTTCCAATAACTCATCTTGAAACATGATCATAGAGGGGAGCAAGTGAGTCACGACATTATTTGATTTAAGGTAGGGTTTAATAGAGATATTTCCTCATGTTTGACACTTCATAAGTTTGATAATATTGATGGAATCTTCCAAGCCACATTGGAGGTTGAAAGGGAGCTCAAAGAGAGCTCATCCATAACTGTCCAACCCGATATCACCAAGGCTGCCCTAAAACAGTCCCCAAGGTATGAAGGTAAACAAATTTCCATTTTCAATTACAAGGGATTTCAATGCTTCAAATGTCAAGGTTGAGGGAACAAGGCTAGTGAGTGTCCAAACTGGAGTAATGTGATCCTAAGGGAGGGAAAATTGTACAATCTTGGGGAAGAATTAGTAATTTAATTGACTAAGGTCGATGGCAAGCCTCAAGATGGAGAGCAAAATAAGGTTAAAATGCAAGGTGAGGGAGATGGATAAGATGTGTGGCCGCATGAAGGAGATTGTGACGTGCCTTCGTAAAAGAGTTGATGTCATGAATTTGTGGTCAAATTCCTCTCAAGATGGAGAGGATGATACAAGTATCATCATGATCATGACACTTTTTGAGTATTTTTGAAGAATAGTCACTAAAGGTCCCTTTTGTCATTTTGTCTATTATTGTAATGTAGTATAAATAGAACATTATATGTTTTATTTATTTAGTTTCTTAGTGATATTGAGAGAACACTTCTCTTAGAGAGAGAGAGAGAGTCCAAAACCAAAACTAGGGCATTGAACAAGTGTGGAATCATTTGTGTGTTGCATGTAGCTTGATATATTGGTGCTTGGGGTGGTGGATTCCTCTCTTGTGTCAATTATAAGATATAGGTGATTGTAGTGTATAGTGTTAAGGGTCCAAGAGTGGAATAAGCTCTTGGGTTCTTAAGATTATACCTCCATTGTCTATCTTTCTATCTTTATCTTGTTGTAACCATTAGTAGTGTTCTTGATATTCCAAGATGTGTGTTGTTGTTATTTTAATATTATTGTTGTTTATCTTATTTCTTCATCTTATTGGTTGTAATATTAGTTTGTGTTTGTCTATTTTGGTGTCACAACACCTTATAATCTCTTCTTCCTTGTTCTAACTAGTGAATCCGAGAGTGGTTATCAAAAGGGTCCTTGGTTCCTAGAACTTGTGGACTATTTTGTTGTATGTTTTGTGCCTTTCCTTGTCATTCTTGTATCAGTAACATACATCAAGTACATGACAATGTAATTATTGTATGTACCAGAATCTATGACAACAAATTCACATCAAAATGGCTGAAGGTCAACCAATATAAAAAGTATATTGTTTAGATGGATTCTCTACTTATGATGAATATGATGCAAGTTAGATTTCTAAAAACCTTAATTTGCTTTTCATTATCAAATAAATTAATGATGTGGTTGGCTGAGATGAGAATACATTTTTACACTACTATGGAGAAGCAAACATGATTTATGATTTCTTAGTAAAACTAACAACTAGCATGGAAAAAATTACTATCTATAGTTTATTCGATCATCTGCCAGTAAGGACTAAGACTGTATATATTTTTGATAAAATGCAACTCAAATAACCTAATGCTTATGGTTCTCACCATCATATATCATGCATGACAAAAAATAACCTCAAATAGGAACATATATACACATCAAAATATGCTAAATAACAGGTACAATAATTGTGAAACTACAAATCAAACTAAATCAAACCCAATAAGTTAAATGTTAAACCCAAATTCACATAAGTTAAACAAAGAAAATTGAAAAGCATATTTGTTCAGATAAGTAGACTGCCATGGAGAGATTGAAAAAGAGGTTGATCACTGGCGTGATAAAATTACAATCCTCCAAAAAAATTATTGATTTTAGGATTAACTAGTCTTAACTCATTGAAAGACAGAGGTATAACATTGCTGAACTTGTATAGACTAAAATAGCACAATCCATACTAAAGTCATAGTCTTGCTTGCTGAACTAAACAGGCTGCTAACAAAAGACAAATGACATTTGTACAAGCAGCCTTCTATTAAGACAATTAGCTAAGGTGCTCTCTTTTGTGTTCATGATATTAGATACTTGTAATAAATTTCACAGTTGTTACCAAAAAGTCTCGAAGAGAGATATATGAAGAAACAAAATACATCACCAACCGATTAAGGTTGTTATCTCATAAAGAGCGTACTCTATACATGTGTAGCCATAGAAAAGTACATTGTAATAATATTTATATCAATTCATTTGCAGTTATTTTGATATTTTTTGGTAACAACTTGAGGTGTCAACTAGAAAAAGAGATTTATAAAATAAAAACTCCAATAAAATTCAAAAACTATTACCAATAATCAGCTATCAAAATATTAGAGAAGTACCATGATCAACAAGTACACAAGAAAATATACTCAATAGACATTAGTAGTTAATATATTTATTTTCTCGGGACAATAAATTGATGCTTCAAAAAGTGATCAAATAAGTAAATATATTTTCAAACAATTTAAAATTTTAGGCAAGTTTACTACCTTGGTATCAACTTTGGAATAGTCATTCTCCTGAGCGTTCTGATGGTGGAGGCTGAAAAGTGAAGTGTTGAGCTAAAAACCACTCTTTTAATTGCTTCATTTCATTCATCTCATTTTCTATGTTAGACAAGCGATCCTTCAAAGATTTCTTTTCTTCATGAGTTAAATGTATCTCGGACCACAATTCTGCCTTTGAGGTAGTTCTACCTTCAAAATATTTTGCCTTTACTCCACCTCCAAAGCTAATTACATGAATACGAGTTTGAGGTCCAAAGCATTTCTCGATAATTTCAGTGCAAGAAAGAGATGGTTTGGACTATATTAATTCTTGAATTTTAACCTAAAGATTATAAAGAGAGATTATTATGAGCATACATGCTAACTAAAAGTAAATTGCATATTAAATTAACCAAACACACATGTTTCTGTATTGTCTTTGAATCAACAAGTGTGTTATTTTGTTTTTCAAATCTCCAAGAAAATAATTGCCAGATTTGATGGGTTTTCATCTTT
The DNA here is from genome assembly GCA_030864225.1 of Capsicum baccatum var. pendulum. Classification (NCBI taxonomy): domain Eukaryota; kingdom Viridiplantae; phylum Streptophyta; class Magnoliopsida; order Solanales; family Solanaceae; genus Capsicum; species Capsicum baccatum. The sequence goes on from CM061552.1 coordinate 235,918,507, forward strand.
TCCACCCTATATATAAAAGAAAACATATCGAATGACATCCCACCAATATTAAAAAATTAAATATTTAATGGTAACACCTTTTGATAAATAATCTCTCGAAATGGCTTGCTTCCCATACGACGAAGCATATTCAACTTAGCTCTATTTACTGCGTTCCTTTTGCTTCTCTCCTATATTTGAGTAACAATATTCAATTCAAATATAATAAGCATCACCAATTAAAAGATAACAACATGACATGAAAATACATAACTCGATATTATGTCAAACGTAAAATTTTTCTATAAAAAAATATTTCTTTATCAACCACTCCCATTGTTTGGTGTCTACCCCTTTAAGCTTATTCTTAATAGCTTGTTGTATGGTCTTACCCTTCACATAATTTGTATGTAATTTTCCTCTCAATTTATTTCATAACTCTTTCATCCAATTCGAGACATGTTCACACTGAAAATTTATGTCTTCACTCTCAAATTAATCTTGCAATACATCAAACACAGGTTGATATCCAATATGTGAGCAAAAGTGATTGTTTTGAGATTATAAAAAATCTTACTTTCTAAAGGTTGAATAAAATACTAAAGTAACATTCTATATTCATAAGACTTGAATGACTATAGCTGTAATAAACCATGCAGACAATAGTTACATTAAAAAAATAAAAATATCTGAAAGAACGAATAACTTGAAAATGAAGTCCACACTAACGACTCCAGTAGAAAAAAAGAAGCAAAAGAGAAAAAGTTAGTCTTGCTAATGCAGCGACTACAAGTAGAGTCGACCCCTAGTATTTTGACTACAACAACTATGATCAAGAATGAAATTTTTTTTTAACCCTCCTAGTAATGAGCTAGAAAAAAAGAAGAAATCATACCTGGGCTAAGGCATTTAGAGTCACAATGATTCAACTTTATATTATTTAATCATCACACATGTGAAAAACATGATAAGAATGTGATAAATTTAAGTAATAAAATAATATGAATATAGAAATCCAACCTTAACAGCTGCCCACATGTGATCCAACTTTTCTTCCTTAATATCATCCTACGATGATACTGTCAATTGACATAGATTACAGTCAACAACAACAACAACAACAAACCCAGTGTATTCCCACCTAGTGGGGTCTGGGGGGGGTAAGATGTACGCAGTCCATACCTCTACCTCTGAAGAAGTAGAAAGGATAGATTACAGTCATGAACAGTTTTTTTTAGGTTCCTCAAAACTAGATTGCTATTATTTCCAACTGTTCCATTATTGTAAAAAGTTATTTTTAGATTTTATTCAATTTCAAGAGATACAACTTCTTTGCACTTGTTACCTCCTTGAATCTTTTTTACCTTCTCAAAAAATTTTGAACCTATAATTGGATTAATTAAAATTGTCAAAAACTATTATATAAGTGATAAACTTATGATCAAATAGATTTAAAAAATCATACTTCTTTCCACTGTTTGAGAAGAATGCATAACTTGATCATCAGAGAAAAAAACTGGAATATTATCTTGCATTTGTCAAACGCCAACTGTTTTTTGTTCTTTGTTTTCAATCCCACTGTTTGAGAAAATTGCATAACTTAATTATTCGCAATTCCTGAGTAGAAGACATGGTAGAATTTGATCTTGCAATGTTAGATGATCTTGACATACTCTGACTAGCATTATAAGCATTCTTATGAAAGGATTGTTTTTCAATTTTAGAGTCTTCATATGAGCGCATATCTCTAAGCCCTTGTTCCTTCTCTAGATCACCTTCTACAAGAAAAAATGCCAATGTAAGTTTTAACATTAAATTAAACTCAATATTATAAAATAAAAATTGTAAAATTCATAATTTTTCTCACTATTTTAGCAGAATTCATAACTTGATCAGCAGACAATAAGATCAAAATATCATCTTGCATGTGCTTTTTCTCATAAAGCAATGAATTTTTGTTCACTGTTTGTGATCCCTGAGAAATAGACATGGTAGAGTTTAATTTTTCACAGTTAGAGAATTTTGACATACTTTGATTTGTATAATGGGAATTTTGATGGAAGGATCACTCCTCATTTTCAGAGTATTTAAAAGAGCACATATCTCTAAGTCTTCGTTCCTTATTTAGATCACTTGGTGTAAGAAATCGGATTAACAAAACCTTCAACACTAAAATTAAATTAAATTTAAAAGATAAAGAATTTTAGAAATCATACTTTTTTCAAATTATTTGGATGTATTGAACAACTTCATCAGTAGATGAAAAAGACGGAACATTAAATTTCATATGCCCCTTCATTGTTTGTATTTCTTGTCCAGTAGACATAGATCTAAGCCCACGCCCTCATCCCTTTGCTATATCACCTGGTAGTAAAATTTAGCACTAAAATTCAGTGAACATTCAATATATTACCTCTCTGCTCACTGCTTATTCCCACTACCAGTCTAATACAGATTCAAACTAAAACGATCCATCAAAACTTTTTAACAATCACCCTTGTCCCTTTTCTGTATCACCTGGTAGTAACATTTAGCACTAAAATTCAATGAACATTCAATATATTACCTCTATGATCACTGCTCATTCCCACTTCCATTCTAATACAAATATCAAACAGAAACGATCCATAAAAAATTTTAACAATTAGAACCCATCAATGAAGTGTACACACTCATAATTTTCAGGAATCAAAATAAAGATTCAATCTTCAATAATTTTTGTCAACATCTTATTGAGGCCTTTCAATGAAATTCTCTTAATTCATTAAAAAAAATTAAATTGACAACAAAATATATTTGAGAAATCTTACATGTTTCAGTGATTTGGTTGTACCGTATAACTTGATCAGTAGGAAAAGAAACTGGAATATTAGTTCTAGACACCCTTAAAGAGCTCAATGATTTGAGGCCTCTCCCTCGTCCCTACGCTATAACGCTTGGCGGAACAAATGTATATTTGGTTGTAGATTTTATAATAGAAGTGATATGCCCAAATTATAACTCTCTTACAAGAGTGTAAGCGGTCGTTGTCAAATATATAACCCAACTAGGTTGGGGTCGAATTCCATAGGGAATATGATGTTAATTAAGTTGTATGCAGATTAGTTGAGTTTTAATCATTTGTTTCCGTAAAACAAAAAAGCGGGGTTTAATTCAATTCACAAATTTATAGTTTCAGTTTAAAAAAGTTGAGATATGTGTAGTAGTACTTGAATTCTGAGAAATAGAAAGCTAGGGTTATGTCCACCTTGTAATTTTCAATACTTTCTAACTATGGGTTTTAAGAATTCATACATGCATCATACTTATAGATAAATATATTTAATAGCTTAATCCAAATATTTCTCAACCATCAATGACTAATTCACTTTAGTTCTCTCGAATCAAAAGTATTTATACAATTATACGAAGTCTCCAAGTTGTTAATCCTATTAGGGCATTAACGTGTGAAATAGAGGTTGGAAACCCTATTTTCTTGTCACTACTCTATTTTCCAAACATCAACCTTTCTATCAAACAAGTTGAGTTTTAATGGCATATTCTCTATGTTTGCAACCATGAGAATTCAAGATAAATGAAAAGAGTATGATATAAGTAAATCAATGCATAATGAATTCAATATCCATAGTGAAAGATAGTATGCTACAAGGATTCCATAATCCTAACTAATAAACTTAGCTACTCATGAGTAAAACGGAAATCACAATAGAAATATTCATCATACCAAAAGGTAAAAATGATCTTGGTGGAGATGTACGTAAACAAGATAAAGTTGCATTTTTCTCCCTTGTGCTAAGCCACCAATCTCAATTAAAAAATAATACAGAATACGCATGGGGTATTTTTAGTAACTTTTCTCTCAAATTCCTTCTAAGACCCTAGACTAACTTTAAATGACTAAATAGTCTTGGACATAGTTTTTAGGCGCCACATTGCATCCAACATGCCACTTTTACTTGTGTTCAATGCCATCCGCAATTCATGTCCCCTTTATGTCTCCTCTACTCCATTTATACCTGAAATCATGCTAATCACATAGGTTAGCTCAACTATATAAAAAGTAGAATAAAAACATAAGAAACTAGGCACTTTTGTTCTCAAAACGTAGCTAAAGTATGGGTAAGTTATGGTGCTTAGGTGTATAAATACACCCAAGATCACCATCCCACACTTAAATCTTTGTTTGTCCTTGAAAAAATTATTCATTTAGGCATACTACACAAGACCTAACCCCCACAAAGGAAAAATAATATGCTCAAATTGGGCTCACACAACAATTATGAACAAAAAGTAGATTCGTGAATAATTACTAGAAATGACCTACCCTCAAGAATAGACTTATTAAGTTGGAAAACTCTTGCGTACTGTTTAAGGAAAGAAATTATATAAATTACCCAGCTTTCATCAAACATTTTCCCTCATAACAAGAAGGTTACCCATAATCACTCACAATAATGCAATTTCTAACAAGATGGGTATAAGTATCCATTTTTTCTCACTTTCGCAAGGAATTCTCTTATTACAACTGATGACCATATGCTTGCCCTTAGTGTATTGCTCCAATAATATCAAAATATTAAGATTAGGATCAAATATATCTTTTACGGGTTGTAATGCAGGCTAAGGGATGGGTAGGAACTATTTTGGCTAGAAATAGGGACTATCTTCCCTAACCGATTTAAGACACTACATTATGCAATTAAGACCAATCTCGAATAACCAATTATTTTCACCTATACTACCTTTACAGATTTGCTTTCACCCCATCTCATTAAGCTCATTCACATAACTTATGGCGGGAGGATTTGCTATGCTAACATTATTCCACTTTGAACAACCATTTCTTTCTCTCTTATATATATATATATATATTATATCACTCTCAACCACACATCAAAATTTGTTTTACACACCAATAACAATACTCTCAGGTTTCACTTTCACTATTTACCTCTTATTTTCAAACTTCTTACTCAATAAAGAAAAACTTTCTAAAGTGCTTAGGAGTTTTGGATCAAGTTAACGTCAATCAAAGAAGGGTTTAGGCTACAAATGAGGTTGCCAAAGAATAAGTTAAAAGCTCAATGGATGTAACACCCCGAATCTGGTACCCGGTAAGCTACACGGTGCTCGTGACCCCGAAGGACCACAAGCTAACCATGACTGATAAATACCGTGTGAAATAGAGGTTGGAAGCCCTATTTTCTTGTCATTACTCTATTTTCCAAACATCAACCTTTCTATCGAACAGGTTGATTTTAATGGCATATTCTCTATGTTTGTAACCACGAGAATTCAAGATAAACAAAGAGAGTATGATATAAGTAAATCAATGCATAATGAATTCAAAAACCATAGTGATAGATTGTATGCTACAAGGCTTCCATCTACTCATGAGTAAAACAAAAATCACAATAGAAATATTCGTCATACCAAAAGGTAAAAATGATCTTCGTGGAGATGTACGTGAACAAGATGAAATTGCATTTTTCTCCCTTATTCTATGCCGCCAATCTTAATTAAAAAATAATACAGAATAATACGTCAATTGTCAGCATAGAGGTATTTTTAGTAACTTTTCTCTCAAATTGCCTTCTAAGTCCCTAGACTAACTTTAAATGACTAAATAGTCTTGGACATAGTTTTTAGGCGCCACATCGCATTCAACATGCTACTTTTGATTGTGTTCAATGCCATCTGCAATCCATGGTACCTTTATGTCTCCATCTACTCCATTTACATTTGAAATCATGCTAATCACATAGGTTAGCTCAATTACATAAAAAGTAGAATAAAAATATAAGAAACTAAACACTTTGTTCTCAAAACTTTGCTAAAGTATGGGTAAGTTATGGTGCTTAGGTGTATAAATACACCCAAGATCAGGAAGGCACCTCATTTTCTTTTTTTGGAGGTTTCATATTAAACCTACAAAAGATTTTAAAAAATTAGGATATTATAAAACTCAATCATCATATATTGAACAATAGTATCTTGAGCAAAAAAAAGATAGAAACATACAATTTCATAGCTCTCATGAACCAACGACTGTATCTTGAACAAGTCAATCATCACATATTATTCCAGACACACAAAGTTCCGTCACAATATAAAGTTTTGTTGTTATGTTTAGTGTTGCATCTGCCAACTCTTCTTTATGAATATTATCTCTAATAAAATGTTGAATTGTCCAACTTTTCTCTTGTGGATTTTATATCTAATTGTTCGATCCCTAGAAGATCTATGAGTGCAATAATTGATGGCACATGTGTTAGAGATTGAACCATGAGAAACAAATTTGGGGGTCTATTTAGGACAAATCCTCTTGGATGACCTTTTTGCTTTACCCTATATGTGGTGTCTATAAAGGGGTGGAAAACAGGGAAGTCACAATAGTAAAGATATAACCTTTTCTTTGGTTTTCTTAAAGAAGTAAAATACTCCAAGAATTTAGTGCATTCACTGCAATATCTGTATATTATCTCTAACTTAGTTTAAATGCAAGGAAGAACAAAGAAAGAGAATAGTAGGAGATAAAAATAGTGAATCTGCAGGTTAATAGTAAACTAAACTGTGGTTAAGTGAAAATCATCAACAATAGAAATTAATCAGCCACAAGTGTTTTGAACAAATTGTGTTAAAAATTGGCTCGACAGTGCCACCACTGCTAATCATAGAAAACTTTAGTTAAGATTTCCTATGACTTCCTTATTACAGAAATGCCTCAAGCTATACTATCAAGCACAAATATACGCATATAATTAGCATGAAGAAAAATGGGTGCACGAATGATTCCTTACTTTGACAACTATCAACAATTGATTCAACAACAACATACCCAACATGCTAATTAAGCTTTAACTGTGTGAATCTATGTAAAATAAGAATACTAAAAATAAAATCCTTCAGTATTATCATAATCCGACCAAAGACAACAACAACAATGACAAAGCTAAAAATGTATAGAATCAAACAAATATAGAGATGACTTTGGAAAGAGAAAGTCTTGCACATTTTTCTATAAAAAAAAAGAAGTTAAACAAATTATTTGAATTGATAATGCAGAATTCATCAACATGCATATTTCAATCAAAACCCCAAAGTCTGATATCAAGCAAAAGACTAAAAAATTGATAATGCCAAATTCACCAATATGCATGTGCCAATGAAATCCCATATTTTGATATCAAGTAAAAGACCAAAAACTTAATAAAAATGTACCAATTTGTATGTTTAAATAAAAACCCCAAATTCTGATATCAAGCAAAAGAGCAAAAAATTAATAATGTAAAATTCACCAGCATGCATGTGCCAATCAAAATCCCAAATTTTGATATCAAGCAAAAGACCAAAAATTGATAAAAATGCACCAATATGCATGTTTCAATCAAACCCTCAAATTTTGATATCGAGCAAAAGACCAAAAGATTAATAATGAAAAATTCACCAACATGCATGTGCCAATCAAAATTCCAAATTTTGATATCAAGCAAAAGACCAAAAAATTAATAAAAATGCACCAATATGCATGTTTCAATCAAACCCACAAATTTCGATATCAAGCGAAACACGATAAAAAAGAAAAATTTTCAGCTACAATAGTTGAAAAGGTTTGGATTTGGTACCTACAATGATTTTAAAGTTTTGTTAGATATATTTTCAGATATTAATAGTATTTTTTTAATCAAGAATTGAAGATCAATGAAAAAAATAATGCTTGCTAAATTCTTTTTTGCATAACACAAAGAAAAAACATGAGATGAAGGAAAGAAAAATTCTCATTAGAGAGGAAGTACTTACCATAAGTGATATGACAAGCTTTTGTAGTGAAGAAGTTGGAGATTTTTTTTTAGGAGGGAGGTCTAGAGATTTTTGGTGAAGGGGCGTAGGGCTTTAGGTAAGGACAGATTTTAGAGAGATATTTTAATTTAGAGCTCCCACTAAAATATTTCACTATTAATTTTTATTTGCGCCTATATTTTTAGATAGCTCCCGCTTAAATTTTATTCTTAGAGACCAGGTACTTTTTTTAAAGATAATATCAGCAAATCTAAAAAAAATAGAAATTTAAGGACTAGTAAATAATGGCATCCCTAAAAGTATATTTTTAGGGACCATATTTACAACTTGTTCTTAAATTGTGGTCTCTGATAAGCAGTTTTCTTGTAGTGATAATACAATAAATCATTGTTTTTATCAAAATTTGGTCAAACCCATAAATAAAATAAAAATGAGTTTATTTGTACAAAAGTGGCCAGGTTCAAAAGTGATCTGAATCAAGAAAAAATATATTCAGAGAAAAATACAACAAATAAAGCAAGTGTAATAGTGTAAGACAGAAAAGAGATAAAAGTCACTCAAGAGACTTATTTTGAACATCTCAAAGTCTCTTTATTTCTTGGTTGCATCAAACTCTCTTCTCTTGCTAATTTGTTGATTATGTCTCAAAATGGCTCTAATAGTGATGAATTCAATTCCTGTTCTAAGCTTTTACCCCTTATTTTTGCACTTACATTTCATTTGCAGCTGTCATTATCCTCTCTCATCATACAACTGAGTTGTAGATCTTTTCTAGATCTAAGCTCTTATGCCAATTTATCATTGTTTCTCAGATAAGTAGCAACTCTTATCACTTAAGCTTCCAAATTGATGGGTTAAACTTCAAATGAAGTTAATACCATCATCTGATCCAAAATAAAAAAAATAGTGATTAAATAGCTAGAGAGTCATGAATTAATTTTTTTCTTTGCAAGTTGTTGAATTGTGTGTGCTGATATGGTTAAAAGACAATAAAGAAAGTGTAGATGCATACTAATCTTGATTTTCTATTGAATGACACTCAAAAAATTCTTACATGTGCGGATAGTGAATCCTCATGAAATTATTTCAGATTAGTAGTTGTCTTATCTTATACTATTTTTAATTCTTTACCATTAACACATGAAAGCAAATTTGGTTAGAGATGATATCTATTTTTTGAACTGCTCGTAAATTATTGGTTGTTTTCTTTTTATGTTTGGAATACCTTGTTTATCTAAAATTAGTATCTTTCACCCAGTACTTGAAACCTCTTGAATGTGATTAAATTGATAGTTACCTACAAAAAAAAATTATGTTAGCGAAAAAGTCAACAAGAGTATTTTCCTTCCTAAGGGAATGTTGAATTCTTACTGACAGAATTCTGTATACTATTAATACACTCTTTCTAGTGTGATACTCCATAAGACTTCTCATACATCTTGGATAATCTGAATCAAGGCCATTGAATCTAATTCCACAATAACATTATCAATGTTGTTATCCCTGTAGTAGATCAATACTTCTTTGATAGCTCTAACCTCAGCCATTAGATTAGTAGTGTCAAAAATCATCATCCTTCCATTAACCACAAACTCACACGTCAGAATTTCTAATGTGAAATACAGTAGGGCTACTAGGGCTTAGATTACCCCTAGAGGCTTCATCTGTGTTGCATTTGAATCAGTACACAGGTGGGATAACTACCTTAAAATTTTAAAATCGAAAACTAGCCTATATCTCCCTTGAACCCCCACTATTTAAGGCTATTTTTTGCCTCCACAATGCATCTTGAACTTGCTTTTCAGGAATTTCTTCAATCAGTCTGTGAAATCCTAGATGATTTTGCAAATAAGTAGTTTTCTCTATGCATTATTATATTCCTTATTTTCCAAAGAAATTAGACAATTAAGATAGGTATCACCTGATACACCCCTTTAATTCTAATGTTATTATCGAAGTACTATCATATCCTTACATTTTTCTTCAAATTTAATAATGGGTTTAAACCTGCTACTTTAGAGAAGTATTGCAAAATAGCTTGAGCAATTTCTCCCTTTAAAGCATTTTCACAATACTTGAAAATCTATGAAACGTTAGGATTTCATGTGTGGATTAATTATTCCATTGGTACGTTTCCTTTTTAGATTCTCCAAGCCAAGAATGGAAATTTTAAAGACAAGTATTTACACCATAGATTCTTCAAATCATCATAAACCCCTTCGTTATTTCTTTGTAACTCTCAAAACACTCTGCACACTAAATAATCTAGTACTGATACTCATCTACCAAGGTGTATATCTTTGATTAACAAGTTTACTTTGCTTCATGTTGTTCCTAATATGTGTTACTACATATTAGGAACATGATTATTTATTTCTTCAAAGTTTTATCCATCCTTATTTAGAAACTCTTCAACATTCCGTATTGCATGACAAGTGTGCATTTCTAGTTGATGTTTGCAAAGGGGACCAAAATTTGTCTAATTTTCAAAATATATACTAGAAGTGCCTCCTTTTGGTTCCCACCATATAGCTTGCTCAAGCTTATCCCTATATTTTAGTATATGCTTCCAAACTTGAGATCCTCTGTAACACCCCAAATCTGGTACCCAAAATGCTACACGGTGCCTATGATCTCGAAGGACCACAAGTTAACCCATGACTAATATCTGTAAACTTAGCACTAAATAATAGTAATAATATCGTAAATGCAGAAACATGAACAGAAAGACCATAAGGTTTAATACTAGTACATAACTGAAAAATATGGTATAACAATACCAAAACAACTAAGATAATTGTCTAAATATACTGTAGTCTGAAAGCCTCTAAACTGTCTGAATAAGGAGATGATGGGACATGTCCCCAACTAACTCCAACTACTGAAATAAACTGAAAACTGAAATAGTAATTTGATCATCATGTCTTCAAAGGATGAGGACTCACTGCTAACTCTGATTGCTGAACTTGGATGCTACTGGTTTTTTGGAGCTTATTATTCTAAGACTATGGTATAACACACCATAACACAAATGCATCAGTACTTTGAATATATTTGGTATGCAAGTGAGGTAGGCTAAATACAATAGGTTCATATCCATGAACAATACTCACTGACTGACTAACATGAACGTAAAAATACATGTATGCATACATAACTATAACTGACATCGTGATAGGACTGAATGCTAAGTTCTGATTACTGAGTTTACTAATAACATGGAATTAATGATATCTAAGGGACTAATACTATGTTATTGATACATGAATAACTATTTCTGATAGTTTTGATTATGAAAAACTGGTCTGGTTTACTGTGTCTAACAGTCCTGAAGCTGAATACTGATAACATGAGTTTTAATAACTGATATAACTGATAACATGAGTGACTGTATCTGAAAGTCCTAAATCTGATGGAACTAGCTGAGTTCCATTCTGTATCTGAGTCGACTGTACCTAAGATCAGTCCTATTTGACGGATGATCTCTAAATCTGATGATACCATTACTGATTGAACATAGTTGAGATCAGTCCTGTCTAATGGGTGATCCCAGATTGTATTTATAATGGTAAGGACTGATTGTATCTGACAGTTCTAAATCTATACTACCAAGCGGAATTGACTGTATCCAATTGTCCTGATTCTGTAACTGAAACTGTAGGATGTATTCATCTAACCAACATGCCCCATACTAAGCTAACTGGGTTCCAACCTGTAACCCCAGCTGGAAGGGTGTCAGTACCGCGCCACTGGTAAAGACAACTGTTGTAGAGTCAGTCCTAATCTAGCGGGTGACACCTGGGATCAGTCCTATACATTTAAATACGCTAACAGGTGATCCCTGAGTATGTCAGTCCTATCTAGCGGGTGACATCTCATACCTATACTAGCTACGTAGTTCTGGAACTTGGTGATTACTTCTATGGATCTCGGTTCTATCTAGCGGGTGAGTCCCCATCCCTAGGCTCGCTCGGTGCTGAATCCTACTCCTATTTGAAAGACATTGAACCGATTAACTGAACTAAGCTGATTAACTGAACTAAACTGATACTAGTGGTATTGTCTAGTAGAGCTCAACTGAATTTACTGAGTTCCGTTAACTGACGAAATGTACTGAATTCTGAGGACTGACTCAGAATACTGAAGTTACTAAGATTGATTGGGAATATTGAGGTTACCAAGATTTCTGAGCTACTGAAATTACTTAGATTTTTGAGATTTCCTGAGTCACATGACAGACTGAGTTCTATGAATCATTGCTTGACTGAGAAGATCGTGAAAATATGACATGGCTCTAGACACACAGCTAAATGTTTGGGTACAAGTACCCCCAGGACTCGATGAGAAGAAACTGAAATAGCATGGCTTACTTGAACACATGACCAGTAACACATTTATAATACATATATTGAAGCACTTCATCAAATATGTGATATGCATAAGATTGTACATACATGGGAATTTCATGATATCATACTAGTTGGGCATTGTTCCTTCATCTAGGTATTTAATCATACACATGGTAGGCATAGAACCTGTAGACAATATTATACAACAACTAATCATCATGATTCATCTCTAATTTCATCATCCAAGGATTTTAATCCTAGGTTTACATGAATCTACATCTTTACTAGTCAATTCCACATGAAATTCATAACTAAACATGGATTAAAACTCAATTGTTCATTATCAACATGAGCAACACAAACCCAACATGGAATTCATACAAAAATCCATACACTTGAATTTGAAAAGAGATTCTTGGACTTCATGGACAAAAGAAGTCCATGAATGAACACTATGCATACCTTATCTTGTGATTCTATGAAGATTGACAGAGAGATTCTTGAAAATTGATGGTGAATTCCCTTGGAATTAAACTTTCTATGAAAACCCTAGGGCTTGTTTCTTCAGAGTTTTTGAGAGTAATTGAGTATAAGTTGCTGAATTATGTCTAAATCTCGTGTTATAAGGCTTATATAGGGTGGGAAATTAATCCTTTTAACCCTAGGACACGTATTTAATTTTTGAGAAAATTTCCCAATTTTTGCCCTTGGTGCGCGCGCCACTATTGTGCCATGTCATTGGAAAGTGACAAATGGGAAATTGCATGGTGGCGCGACGCTGAGCTATAGCGTTTCCACCTTGTCTATGACTTGGAAGTTTGGTGCGATGTGCCACTATCACAGAGCAACACTGGAAATTGACAATTGCTATTTGAGCTATCTCCGCGATGCGTTGAAGGCTTAGGTGATACACTGTCTCACTAAAAAGGCTCTAACTCTTCACTCGGGTGTCGGATTTGGGAGAATTTAGTATCAATGAAAATCCTATTTGATTACCCACATGATTAAAAGTGAAAATATTCAAAATACCACGTGTACAAAAGTGGATTCATCTTTTAAAGAAAGATTCTAACATTCTTGGGAAACTTTTCAAGATAGGAAAAGTACGGGGTATTACAATATCTCCCGCTTTTGAACATTCTTCCTCGAATGAGATTGAGTAAGAGAGAAAGAATACAAACTGACATATATACTGAACATGACCGGCTGGAACATGATTTCGTAACTGACATGACTATGGCTGAATATAACATATTGAATATGCACATTTGATGCATGACTAATAAGCTGAATTCATGCATTCCTGATGTATGACTAATAATTGACCATGAATACATGACTGAATATTCTGATGAACTGCATTTCCTGTAGTGAGAATGCATGTCTGATGCATAATTACATGACTGAACTGATATATGAATGCATGACTGAATATGCATGGGTACTTAGTACCAAGTTTGTAATGGGGATCTGAGCATGAACTGAATACCAAGTTTGTATTGGTAATTTGAACAGGGAACTAAGTAAGTTTAAGAAAACTATTACATAGCCTGATAAGTACTGATGAACCCATGATTATGCTAGAAATATGCATGAACAGGAACATGAGCCTCTGAATACTTAGCCCAAAGATGAGGTTGGGACTTTGAGGGTCAACTTATGATTACCCTCTATTCTAAACTGGATTTCTTATGTGAAGAGAAACTTAATTTAAGACATGAGAGCATTGGGGAATAATGGGGTATCTCCCTCTTAGGACACTATGTCCCTCTAAGAACGCTCACCTTACTAAGATACTGGGGTGATGCATAGGGAATCTACGGACTGATTCATGACTGAATAACTCATGTTGAAAATCTTAAGATAAAATAAGAGAAAGAGGTCTAACAATGCATATCATGAGTATGAAGGACCTATAACGCACCCTAATCTATGTCGAGAGAATTTCCTTGATTAGGGCAAGTTTGAAGAGCGTAAAACATATTCTGACGCCGACCATTAGTGGTACAGGAAGTGACGCCCTGCTGGCATAAATCTTTTCCCTTCTGAGCCCTTACTTTACATTCCTACAGCCTGTGGCCTAGCTTACCAAATCCATAACATGCCTCACTACCTGTTCTACATACACCTAGGTGATTCTTACCACACTCTTCGCAAATCGGATAGGTAAGACTCCTATTCTTACTACCCTGGGCCTCAGAGCCTGGCGACCCATCACGATTGTTATTCCCAAACTTGGGTACTAGTGCACTAGCTGAAGATGGAGCTGGGACTAAAAGTTTATGACTTTTCTGAGTATGGCTACCACCTTTTGACTTAGGCTGAGCAAAGCTGAAACTACCTGTCCTTGCCCTCTTATTCTTCTTTTTCTTCATCTTAATTTTTTGCTCCTCTATCTGCTGAGCATGGATTATAAGTCTGGCTAAAGTCATGTCACTATTCAGCATGGCATATCTACACTCCTTAACCACACTATCATTCACCCCTGACACAAACTTACTCATCTTGGACCTACTATTTTTCAACCACATGAGGGGCATATCTGGCTAATTGAGTAAACTTAAGAGAATACTCTTTCACTGTAATATTGCCCTACTTGATATTGATAAACTCTAGCACCTTGGATTCTTTAAGCTCTAGGGGAAAGAACCTCTCTAAGAATGTAGTGACAAAATTATTCCCTTCTATAGGTCCTTCATCATCTGCCCTTTTCGACTTCTACTGCACGAACCAAGTATGAGTCATATCCTACAACTGATATGGAACTAGCTCAGCACTCTTAACATTAGTCACCCCCATGATGTCAGACACTTTTTGAACCTAATCTAGGAATTCCTGAGGGTCCTCATCTGACTTAGACCCTAGAAAGGATGGAGGGTTCATTCGGGTGAAGTCCCAAATCCTAGCTGCAGCTAAATTGGCCACTGGATTGGCCGAAATAATAGCTGGTCATTCATTATGAGTAGCAACTGACTGAGCAAAAGTAGTGAATGCGGCCCTAAACTCTACATGAGAAACATGATCACCTAAAGGATTTTCGGGCAAGGGGATTACTAATTTTTGTTTCTTCTTTTAGGAGGTTTGTTCTGTAGAAAAAGGGGAGAAATGGATTAGAATGAGAGATTGACTTGAGATTATGCTCACTGGCATTGCATGAATACTGATGAAGGGAAATTGTTCCTAAAACACCTCATAGCCTCCTGCATATAAGTGTGGTGCACAACACACCCATGTACAAGACTCTATTAGATGTGGCTTTCAGACTTCCTAGGACACTGTTGAGCCTTAGGCTCTGATACCAAGTTTGTAACACCCTAAATCTTGTACCCGAAATGCTACATAGTGTCCATGACCCCAAAGGACCACAAGCTAACCCATGACTGATATCTTTAAACTGAGCACTAAATAATAGTAATAATATCATAAATACGAAAACATAAACTGAAAGGCCATAAGGTTCAATACTAGTACATAACTAAAAAATATGGTATAATAATACCAAAATAACTAAATTAATTATCTAAACATACTGTAGTCTGAAAGTCTCTAAACTATCTGAATAAGGAGTTGATAGGACATGTCCCCAACTAACTCCAAATACTGAAATAAACTGAAAACTAAAATAGTAATGTAATCATCATGTCCTTGAAGGATGAGGACTCACTGTTAAATCTGATCGCTAAACTAGGATGCTGCTGGTTCTTTGGAGCTCGTGCTTCTAAACCTATGGTTTAAGACATCATAGTGCAAATGCACAGTACTTTGAATATACTGGTATGTAAGTGAGGTAGGCTGATTGTAATAGGTTCAAATGCATGAATAATACTAACCGACTAACTAACATAAACATGAGAATACATGCATGTATACGCAACTATAACTGACATCGTGATAGGACTGAATGCTAAGTTCTAACTACTGAGTTTACTAATAACCTGGAATTTCTGATATCTGAGGGACTGATACTATGTTACTGATACATGAATAACTATTTCTGACAGTTCTGATTATGAAAAACTGGTCTGGTTGCCTGTGTCTAATAGTCCTGAATCTAACTACTGATAACATGAGTTCTAATAATTGATATAACTAATAACATGAGTGATTGTATTTGATAGTCCTAAATCTGATGGAACTAACTGAGTTCCATTCTGTATCTGAGTTGACTGTATCTGAGATCAGTCCTATCTGGCGGGTTATCTCTAAATCTGCTGATACCGTTACTGATTGACCATAGTTGAGATCAGTCCTATATAATGGGTGATCCCAGAGTCTATTTATAATGATAAGGACTAACTGTATCTGACCGTTCTAAGTCTATACTATTGAGCTGAATTGACTATATCTGACAGTCCTGATTCTGTAACTTAAATTGTGGGATGTATTTATCTAACCGACATGCCCCATACTAAGCTAGCTAGTGTCCAACCTATAACCCTAGCTAGAAGGGTGTCATTACCGTGCCACTGGTATAGACAACTGCTGTAGAGTTAGTCCTAATCTAGCAGGAGACCCCTGGGATCAGTCCTATACATTTAAATGCTCTAACGAGTGATCCCTGAGTATGTTAGTCCTATCTAATGGGTGATATCTCGTACCTACGATGGCTATGTAGTTTTGGAACTTAGGGATTACTTCTAGGGATCTCATTCCTATCTAGCGGGTGAGTCCCCATCCCTAGGCTCACTCGATGCTGAATCCTACTCCCATTTGAAAGACACTGAATTGATTAACTGAACTAAGCTGATTAATTGAACTAAACTAATACTAGTGGTATTGTCTAGTAGAGCTAAACTGAATTTACTGAGTTTTGTTAATTGACGGAATGTACTGAGTTCTGAAGACTGACTTAGAATACTGAAGTTACTAAGATTTACTGGGAATACTGAGGTTACTTAGATTACTGAGCTATTGAAATTACTAAGATTTTTGAGATTTCTTGAGTCATATGACTGGCTGAGTTCTATGGATCATGGCTTGACTGAGGAGATCGTGAAAACATGACATGGTTTTAGGCAAACAACTAAATGTTCGGGTACAAGTACCCCTAGGACTCGGTGAGAAGAAACTGACATAACATGGCTTACTTGAACACATGACCAACAACACAATTAATAATTCATATATTAAAGCACTTCATCAAACATGTGATATGCATAAACTTGTACATACATGGGAATTTCATGATATCATACTAGTTAGGCATTGTTCCTTCATCTAGGCATTTAATCATACACATGGTAAGTATAACACATATAGACAATATTATACAATAATTAATCATCATGATTCATCTCTAATTTCATTATCCAAGGGTTTTAATCCTAGGTTTACATGAATCTACATCTTTACCAGTCAATTCCACATGAAATTTATCACCAAACATGGATTAAAACTCAATTGGTCATTATCAACATGAGCAACACAAATCCAACATGGAATTCATACAAAAATCCATACACTTGAATTTGAAAAGAGATTCTTGGATTTCATGGATGAAAGGAGTCCATGAATGAACACTATTCATACCTTAGATTATGATTCTATGAAGATTGATGGAGATATTCTTGAAATTCGACGGTGAATTCCCTTGTAATTGAACCTTCTATGAAAATCCTAGGGCTTGTTTCTTGAGAGTTTTTGAGTATAAGTTGATGAATTATGGCTACATCTCGTGTTATAAGGCTTATATAGTGTGGGAAATTGACCCTTTTAACCCTAGAACACGTATTTAATTTTTGAGAAAATTTCTCAATTTTTTTCCTTGGCACGACGCGCCACTATCACGCCAAGCCACTGGAAAGTGACAAATGGGAAATTGCACGGTGGTGCGATGTGGAGCTATTTAGTTGCCACCTTTTCTATGATCTGGAAGTTTGGCGCGATGCTCCACTATCGCGGAGCAATACTGGAAATTGACAATTGCTATTTGAGCTCTCTTTGCGACGCATTGAAAGCTCAGGTGATACACTGTCTCACTAAAAAGGCTCTAACTCTTCACCTGAGTGTTGGATTTGGACAAATTTGGTATCGATGGAAAGCTTTTCAAGCTAGGAAAAGTACGGGGTATTATATCCTATTTTTTATTCACAAGTGTTGGTATTTGATTCTTACAATATTTGTTTTAAGGTTAATTGGACCACATATTATTTTGGATTCTAAATTTCCACCAAATCTTGACATATAGTGTGCGTGAGACACCAAATATAGATCTAAAATCAATTCCCTCTTTTTTCTTGGGAGGGCAGATTTTACTCCATGCTGACTAGTGTTTGCTCCTTCATGATTTCTCATTACTCCAGAAAAATTTAACAAAAATTTTATGCAGATCATTAAGGACAAAAACAGGGGGGATAATAGTTAAAAGTACATAAAAGAGTACTTTTTAAAACACTTGATATTGATACCTCTTTACCTCCATATGAGAACAACTTACCAGTGCAGTTTACCTTTCACCTTGTCAATTAATTCATCATAGTTCTCTTCCTCTTCCTTGTATGTTTAATAGGAAAACCCAAGTACTTCATAGGGAAAGAACCTCTATTCATATCCAACAATTTTTCAACCATCTCTGAAGTGTTCCTTATTGCATATTTGTACATGTAAAAGAAGATTTTCTCTATACTCACCTTCTGTCTCTATTGACTCTCATAGTCTTTCAAAATTTCCATAATCTTCTTCAAAGATGTTTTATTTGCAAAAGAGAAGATAATTTTGTTATCAATGTATGCAAGATGATTCAAGTTAGGGCTCCATTTAGGCATATCGTATCCAGCAAATAAATTATCTATGAACAGTGAACTCAGGGCCCTAGTGTGGACTTTTGATGATAATATAAACTAGGCCGAGGATAATAGATCTCCTTGTTTTACTCCCCTAGTAGAGTGAAAGAAATCTTGTGACTTCCCATTTATCAGGACTGAGTAATAGTTGTTGTTGATTAACCTTCAAATCTTGTCAACAACCATGGCTGAGAATCCCATCTTTCTCAGAACCCTAATTAAGAAAATATATGAAACTCTATCATATGTTTTGGCCATGATAAGCTTTATAACCACATTAACAGGCTTTCCTCTTTGGTCAATATCAGTTTCTAACTTTTGAGTAAGTAGAACATTCTCTATAATACTCTTTCCTTTTTCAAATTTTGGTTGATTGGAGATAATAATTCTGAGCAGCAACCTCTCCAATCTGTCATGCATAATTCTAGATAGAATTTTATTAATAAAATTACTCAAATCAATTGGCTTAAAGTTAGAGAAATTATTAACAATAGCTTTCTTAGATATAAGGACCAAATTAGTGTGAGTAGTTGACTTGAAAAGGGAATTACCTGTAAAAAATTATGTACCATCCTCACAATATCATTCCCAATAATACCCCAATATTTTTTTAAAAAATCTTCTGATAAACCAACTGGGTCACATCTCTATTGAGATTGAAATCAACCTTTTCACCTTTTTTTGATCTGGATTAATTCTCATCTCCACATTCTCTTCTGGACTAGGCATCTCTGGTATATGCGATAGAAGAGGTAAAATAGTAAAGTCTCTCTCTTGTGTAAATTATTTCTGTGAAAATTTTATTGCAGCATTAGCAATCTTCTCTTGATCCTTCAACCAGTTACCATTATTATCTTGGATTCTATTCACTTATAACCTGTGTCTTCTCCTTTCACCACACTATGGAAGAACCTTGTATTTTTCCTCTATTTTCAAACCATTCATATCCTACCTTCTATTGCTAGTAAGATTCTTCCAATATAAGGTATTTTTTGTATTAAGACTTAGCCCTCTACATCACCACCCTATTCATAAATATATGGTCTTTATCAATAACTTTTCTTTGATTCTTGCAATATCTTCTCTGATTATCAACTACTAAAAAATATCCCCATAAGTTTCTCTACTCTATAGACTTGAAGCCTTTTTAATCTTCTGAATTTTCTTCTTAAAGTCCACGAAAAAGTTAAGGGAGAAATCAAATATCCAACTCAATATAACCAATTTCTTAAGCGGCTCATGAGAATTCCAAAAATTAAGAAATTTAAATAGCCTGCTGAAAGTAGGTGCTTTAGTCTGACAAGTAACCAAAAGAGGTCCATGATCAAAACCATTTCTAGGAAGGTGTTCCACATCTAATTAATAAAATAGAGCCTGAAACTCATTAGTCCTTAATACTCTATCTAGACTCTAAAAAATACAATCATTACCAACTCTACTATTTCACTAAGTAAAAGGACTTTTTTTGAAGGGGAGTTGACCAAGATCATAAGACTCAATAAATGATCTAAAATCATCTGTATCATCATTTACTATGGTAAAACCACCTATATTCTCTTCCTTATTTAATATTGTGTTAAAATCACCATCTATTAGCCATGGAAGAATTAAACCCTGAGCTATACTATATAAATCATCCCACAACTTTAATCTGAGGTTCCTATCATATTTAGCATACATTATGCAGGTGTAAGAAAGTACATATGTGGACAACTCTAATAGTTTTAAAGTAAGTTGTTGATCCGTATCACTAATCACTGTAGCATCATACCCATGGTTTATAAACACAAAAATCTGACCATTTCTTTTATGAGAGGCTATTTTTATCTGTCACCTATTTTTGTATTTGTTTATATTCTTGACATACTACAAAGATTCAAGTAAATCCACAAATATAGACTTATGAAATTTGTGCAACATTTGTAGTCTTGAAAATGACTTTTATGATTTAACTGACCTTATGTTTCAAATAAAGGCTTTATCTCTTAGTAGCATAATGAAGACCGCATTCCTGTTTGGTTGCACCTTAACTAATTGAGAGGCCTCACCATCACCTTACTTTTCCCTTTATTGATAGATTTAATCTCTTTGATTGATCTTGGTGAGATATTTGCATCTGTATATATCTGATCTTCAGTCCTAGAGTTTATCTTATCGCTCTCCTCATCTGTACGTGTTATCTATTTTATTATACTTACATTATATGTGATCATATAATGTAAAGCATTGTTAGAAGATTCAGTTAAACCTAAAGCCATGAGTGATTCATCAGTTTGCATCACTGTTGGGATCTCAACTACTGCCAAAGAGTTACTAGCTGAATCAATTATTGTTTCTTCCTTCTTTATATTTTTCAATGCAATCACACTTGAGTTATTTTTCTCTTGTTCACTATTCTCCACTTGTTGTGCACGTACATTCTCTACTGAAGTTATTGCAGTTGTTGTCGTTGACTTATTTTTAGTGCCACAACTATCTACTTCATATGAGTTTGCACCTCGTTAGTCTGATTAACAGTGTTAAGCGAGCTTGTTATTCCTTTTGAACTATGTGTCCATGTTGTTGTTGTTGTATTCACTGTGATAGAGCTAGGGCCTTGTCACATTGATTATCTGCTGAATTCATAGTTGAACACATCTTTTGTTCACGAAACTCTTTGTTCTAAGATATGCAGATACCTTCTCTATTGCATTATTTTTTTTCCAAATATGTTTTCATCACCTTTCCTACATCTTTATTATCCTCCATAGAAGTATGTGTAGTGTTATCCTGGTTTTTCACTTTGTGGAATGATTGTGAAATCCACTCTTTAGTGGACATTTTTTGAGGTCTTGCTTTTGTTATTTGCATGTTATCTACATCCTTGACCGAGTTATTCGTACTAATCTCTCTAATTTATACTGATTGTAGATGTTATTATTGTTGTGCTCACTTGAGTCAAGTCCTGCTTCTCCTCTATTTGTACATTGTTTGTTGTACTATCCACCTTGTTGTTACTTGTGTGACCTATAGTATCTGTTGCTTTGTTTCTCAATTCTGGTAAATCCTTGCTATCCTCCCCTTCTTCTTATAGTATTTCAAAAGTGTTGGTCATGGTAATGTTTTTTTGGCTAGGCATTGTCAGCCCCAGGTGACTTCAACAGTTCTCCCTTTTCAAATCTAAAGCTTTTTTGGGTAGGATTCCATTTAGAGAGGAAAACTTTTCCATCTATAAATTTTCTTTGCATAGGGACATATTCCTTCTCTTTAACAACATCTTATCTATTCCCTTCTTGCACATGTTTTTTTAATTCTGAATGCAAACATCTACCATTACTTTTCTCTTGACCTTGTAGCTTGCATGTCTGACAATATTTAGGCAACTTGTCGCAGTTTATTTTGATCTTCTGGATTTTAGCCTCTTTGTCTTATAATTAACCACCTCTAGCTCCACAAAGTCTGGTAGTTTTGCAGTCGAATCTACCTACACTTTAACCCTTACACGCCTAGGTCTAGTTTTGTTGATAGTGATTGAATCAAGATGAATAGACTTTCCAACAAAAATGGCTTGGGAAAAATTGACTCCTTTACAAAGAACGTAGGAAGTAGGCCTGGAAATGAAATCCAAGCCATTGCTTAGGTAGTCTTTTCATTAGGTTTAAAGTTAGCATCGTAGATAAGAGGTCTTATTTGATAAGTTACTGCATCCTTCGTTGTTACGTAGTATACGTTCCTCGACATCATATTGACAAAATCTTCCATTAAGTTGAACCATATCAGTATGTGCCTATTTGTTAGAAGACCAATCTTACAATGACATTTAATTTTGCATTGTCTAGGGATTTGAGTTTTGAGATCCTCCAAGCTGGTCAACCATATGAAAATTTATCAATCACCGCCAATTGTATATCTTTGATTACATTCATTTTGTTCACTTTCTCCTCAGTCCATGATAACTGGGGAATTCCGTTGATGTACGCCACTGACTTCATAGGGATTGTTTCACCAAATGTCTTTCTATTATTCTGTTGCATCACATTGGTCTTCATCAAGTCCACATATTTGATTTTGTTATGGCAAAATATATAGACAGACCTATGAACTTTTTGACTGTTTTTGTATTGGCACCTTAATTAGGCCATGCACCTATTTAATCCGTAAATCCTTTATAAAATGTGTCAATTAAACACAATTTATGACATGGCATGACATGTGCAATATACTCTCCATCAGGAGAGTGAGAACCCATAATTTACTCTTATTTCATTTATTTTTTCCTCTTTATTAGTTGAAGTGAATTCCCCAAAACATCAAATTCAACATCAAAATCTGAGATTTTGTGCAAAAATTCAGCATTTAAAATTGATGTTGGTCAGTGAAAATTAATGTCGGGGTGTGTGAAAATAGAAAAAATGGATTATTTTCCGATAAAGTGGATGGTGTTTTGAAGTTGGTCGGTGGGATGGGTTTCGTCAGCAGCTCACCAAAAAATGAGGTGGGGGTCGTTACTGGTGTTTTGGTGGTGTTGGAGGGTGTCTGGTTATATTGGGATGGCATTTTTCGATGAAATTTTTGCCGAAAAAATAGAATAGTGTGGATCTTTTCGTTGTTACTGTTGCTTGTTATTGCATATCAGTATATATTGTATTGTTACTTTTTTTCTTTCTCTAATGGTTGCTGGGTGTTGCTTTAGTGGAAAATGGAGGAGTGAAGGTGAGCTTTAATGGTGAAAATTAGAAAAAAGACTAGAATTTAAGTTCTGATTTTGGATGCCCAAAATCAACAAAGAATTAGATCAAATTCAATGAATATAGAAATAGAATTTAAAGAGAAAGAAGACATGATGGAGGTAATGGAGGTTTTCTTTTTTAAGAAAATGGAGGTTTTTTTTTAGAAGAAAAAGGCCTTATTTTTTGGAGAATAAGAAGGCCATATTTTTTTTCTTAAAAAAAATATTTTTGGCAAAGTTTTTTACTTTTTGATTGGATTAATTGCGAGCAAAATGACTTGTCTTTCTCTTATTGGTGCATTTTCTAGGTCACCAGGGTGCGGAATTCACGCACTTCAGTTTTTTGATGTTTTTCTCAAAACAGTGCTTAATAGGCACACTTAATTAAAAGATTAAGAGGTTCAATAGGTACATAGCCTAATTGAGGTGTCATTATGGTAAAAGTCAAAAAAGTTCAGGGGCCTGTCTTTATATTTTTCCTTTTGTTATTGATTTCTCCATTTTTTATTATTCTTTGTTGCTTATCATCCATATCCTTGATAGACAAAACTATAGGTTCGATAGGTAAAGTAGATTTCTTAAGGGAATTAGGGCATTGTAACTCTAGAAATCCAGAAGTCGATTTGAGAGAAACGTGTTGGTCAGCCCCATCGAACTGACCAATGGTTGAGACGGCCATGTTACCGACAATAAAGCTAGTTTTTTTCTTATATTATAGGGCTATCATAGAGAGAGAGAGTGTTAGGGAGGAAAAAAGTGTAAGGTGTGAGAAAAGGATAATTCACTAAATCATGTCCTTGATGGGATATTAACTAATGTCCACACATGAGATTGATTCGCTTGATAGTCATGTGTTATATAACGAGCTTCTTTTCATGAATGTTAATTCCTGTTAGTTGATGCTAAATAAATAGCCATTATAGTGTTTCCTTTGTAAATGGTACTAGATGTCGAGGGACCATTCTTTATATGTCATTTTTTTTAATCTTAATTTATGTGACACAATTAAAATTATCTAATCAATCATATTTTCAATATTCTTTAGATGTTTGAAGTTGTTAACTGTCGTAATTTGTAATACTTTTATGTAATTTATAAATAATATATGTCACTCTCCTTGTTCAAACTTTCGTGGCATTAATAGTCAATTATATTTTATAATAGTTTAAGTTTTTAATTATTGAGATTTATACTACATTTTTTATTTTCTAATTTAAATGATACTAATATAATTTTGAGAGTCAACCAAATATTTTATATCTTTAAAACTTTTTAAGTTGTTAATTATTGTGATTTATAGTTTTTTTTAAATGTATAACAAACTATTTTTGTTTTAGATATTCTAAGTTGTTAACTACTGTAATTTATAATACTTTTTATGTAATTTACAAATAATACATGTTACTTTTCTTGTCCAAACTTTTGTGGCATTAATAGTCAATTATATTTTTAACTATTCCAATTTAAGTGGCACTGATATAATTTTGAGGGTCAAGCAAATTTTATGTCTTTTAAATTTTTTAAGTTGTTAATTATTGTGATCTATAGTAATTTTAACGTATTTTTTGGGAATATAAACAAATTAATATCTTTTTAGATATTTAAGCTGTTAAATATCATAATTTATAATACTTTTAAGTAATTTTCAAATAATATATGTTACTCAGCTGCGAAAATTGAAGGAAAGGTGTCTTTTAAGTCTTGAATGAAGGATTGATGACATTGACCAACTTAAAGGGTCAAACATCATTAGGAAACTTGATTAAGTTAATTATGGACTTGATTAATAATTTTAAAACTTTCTAATCTTTTCAAAAATATAAATCAACCCATACCTCTCTTCAATCCAAATCAACCAGTTTCTCTCATCTCTCTCTCTCTCTCTCTCTCTCTGTCTTTCTCTCTCGACGGCTTCTCTCAACTCTCTCTCAACCAACAGTTTTGCAAAATTCTCCCTTCAATCTCCCGGCGACTTCAACCTCCAACAAAAAATAGTCAGGCGAGTTTCCTTTCAACTTTCAATCGTCAATCGACGTGAAAACTTCTCTGGCAAAAACAACTTTGAGTTTTTCGTCGTCCCATTTTTTTTACAGGTAGAAAATTATGAAGAAACAGAGGAACTTGAGATAACTACTCTTCTAGATTGAAATGTGGACTAAATAAAATCCTAATTTCTAGCATTTCTTCTTCTTGTTATCGTACTGCTGATTTAGATTTGTTGGTGATTTTTGTTCACAATTGATGTTCTTAGTATGTATGTGTGTGTGATGTGTTGGTGTTGCTGGGTTGATTTGTTGTTTGTTTTGGTAAAAATGGCGTTACAACAGATGAAACATCTGATGCAATAGATAAAACATCTGATGCAACAGATGAAGACATCTGATGCAACAAATGAAAACATTTGATGCAACAAATTAAAATCTGATGCAACTATGAAAATCTAATGCAACAGATGAACAATCTAACAGATCATTCATCTGTTGAGACAGATGACTCTTTTCTTTGAAAGAAATCTAAACAATATTGATCCAACCGATAACTGATTTTGCAATAGATGAGTGATATGTTTCAACAGTTCAGTGATCTATTTTTATTGTCTCCAACGATTTACTTATCCATTGTAACAAGTCAGTTATATGTTGCGACAGATAACATAACCGGTGCAACAGATTAGTGATCTGTTTTTATGGTTTCCAACGGATTACTCATCCGTTGCAATAGGTTAATTATATGTTGCAAACGATAACATACCTGGTGCAACAAATTAGTGATCTATTTTTTATGGTTTCTAATGAATTAATCATCTATTGCAATAGGTTGGTTATATGATGCAATAGATAAACTACCTGGTGCAACAAATTAGTGATCTATTTTATGGTTTCCAATGGATTACTCATCCGTTGCACCAGGTTTGTTATATGTTGCAATAGATAAACTACCTGGTGCAATAGATTAGTGATCTGTTTTTATGGTTTCCAACGGATTACTCATCCTTGCAACAGGTTACTTATATGTTGCAACAGATAAACTACCTGGTGCAACAGATTAGTGATCTATTTTTACTATTTCCATTGGATTACTTATCCTTGCAACAGGTTGGTTATATGTTGCAATAGATAAACTACCTTGTGCAATAGATTAGTGATCTATTTTTATGGTTTCTAATGGTTTACTCATCTGTTGCAACGGGTCAATTACATGTTGCATCACATAAAATACCTGGTGCAATAGATTAGTGATATATTTTTATTGTTTTCAATGGCTTACTCATCCATTGCAACAGGTCGGTTATATATTGCAACAGATAATATACCTGGTGCAACAGATATGTAGTCTATTGGAACTATTATTTTACCGTTGTGCATGTTAGATTTACTATTATCCTTTTTTAATAATACATTAATCAATTATAATCTATTTTATGTTCCTGTTAATTTAAGATAATATGGCTCCCAAAAGAAAAGAAACTGAATCAAGTTCACATAAAGGAACAAGTACAACAGCTTGGCTACATCCACCATTCTATGATCTTGTTTTACAAGCGTCATCTCAATTAGGAGTAGAAGATAATGAACACGGCGAGGAGGAATGTCTCAAAAGAGATGATCCAAATGCTAATAGCCCTTCTGCCAAAGAGTTGGCCAAAACCTTCAACATTGATTGTTATCCTATGAGAATGCAGTACGATGGTACCACAGATTTAACGGGTGATTTCATGGTTAAGTTAGCCATGAGAAAATCTTTCGACGCCTTCAGAAAAATACTTCGAGAACAAAAATTGGATGCTTATTTCAGGGAAAGCTGCTTTGGGAAATATCTTGATCTACCGGAGGACAACAATGCTCATTTCTAGATGAAAATGGTATACGATCTTCTCAAGTGTAGGTTTATGTATGAAAGCAAAGACAAGATAGATGTGGTATGGATAAGTTACTGTGGCATACCTGTTTGTTTTGGTTGGAAGGAGTTTTCCATAGTTACCGAACTAAAATGCTATCCTCCTTCTCCTTTTCAAGTTATACCTACTCTGACCGAAAAAAGCACCCCGCACACCCAAAAAAGGTAAAGGCAAGTCGAGTAATCATGAGTACCTAGTGTCCATTATTGGTCCAAGATTCAAAAACAAAAATTTGATAGAAGCGTTGAAAGGTAAAGGACTCTCAAAGAAGTACAAGCAATCATTGTGCTTGATTTGGTTTGTATATAATATTCTTTAGGCGAGAGACGTTAACAACAAACTAAGCCTCAGTTTAATAAATCTCTCTAAGGATCTTGAGGCATTTACCATCTATCCTTGGGGTTATGAAAACTTTAAAATTACTGTCCAATATTTGTTGACTCCGTTAACGCCAAAGACAGTCAACTTATATGACTTTCCATGGGACTTCCTAGTAAATATTTCTTTTATCATGAGATGATTCATCAGTTTTTTATTCAATAGTGCTTTTGATTTATTGGCGTTATGTTATAGGTTTGGACATTTGAAGCCATTTCTTATTTGAGAAAATAAGTGAACTACCAGGAAGAAGTTTCTTGTCCAAGAATCCTGAGATGGTTGTCAGCCAAAACTGATTAAAATACAAAATTTCTTGATCTTTTCAACCCCTCGAAGGAAGCAGTAAGTCCAATTCTAATCAAGTTTTTGTTTTAATTAATGATTATTTTAAATGATTTCATCATCATTCTAATAGATGTACTGATTTATTTTAGATTGTTCATCCGTGGCTTGTACCGACCAATCGAGAGTTGAATATGCTATTTTTTCTTACTTTACAATTTGTGCAAACTTTATCAGACCCTAAGGTTGTTGATGGAATAAAAATGAAGATGTTTGGAGCAACAACCATTAAAAGAAAATTTTTGTTAGAGGGTGGGCTTGTTGCTGTTGATGATGGTAGTGGTGCTGCTGTTGGGGCTAATTATGCTCCTCTTACAGTTTTTGAAAAAAAAGCCATTATGATTATGATAATACTATTTGTACAGATTTTTCTCCAAATTTTTCCACATTTAGCGAATGTTCTGCATGCAAATGTCAAGACTGTAAGGCAAAACACGATGGAGTAATTAATGCTATTAACGCAATAAATGTTTCTATAATGGAAATGGCATCTAAGAGGAGTGTCATTCCATCAAAGAAGATTTCATATCCATACAATCCACTAGAGATCAAAACGGCTAAAAGGAGAAGGAAAGATACTTTCAAGGCATCATCAAGCATCAAAAAGAGCAAAATTGCAACACCTCTGTCTTTGTCTTATACCGTTGTTCAGTGTGCAAGGGCCACAGGAGAGCAGCATGAGATGAAAAAGGTTAATGTACATAATTTGTTCCAACAAACAAATAGGCATATATCTATTTCAACAACTGATACATCTGCTAAAGATTATCAAACAAATATATACATTTGTTGAAACTATTGTCTAACCTGTTGCATCAGATGTGTTATCTGTTGCAACAGATGAGTCTTATGTTACAACAGATGAGTCATCTATTCAAAATTATCATACTGCTCTAATTTACCTATTCAAATTTGTCCCAGCAGATAATCCATCTGTTGCAACATAAGGATCATCTGTTGCAACAGATGGACAATCTGTTGTATATTGTAATTAGCATTGATAATTTCTAGCTTTCCAGGTAGATGTCACAGTATAAACCACTGCTGAAGAGCATAATATCACAGTTGATAATCCATCAACTGCTTCTAAAGAAGAAGAAAAAGTGGAGCCTGTCAATTCAAGAGAACGGAAGAATTACCCATTTGAAGGGTTCAACATCTCAGACGAGGCTCCAAAAAACTAACACAGTTGATCAATTACTATTTAGAATGGATTGTCGATGGGCTGTTAAAGCATCGTTCTGGTAGGTACATAAATCACTTTTTAAAGATATTGGTTTATACGATTCTTGTTGTTAGAACGTGACATTAACACATATAAATCATCATGTAGAAAATAAAATAACGACTGCTACAAAGTGAACGAATCGAGTCTTGGTTTTGATATGTTCGACTTTGTTGTTGCACATCCCGGAATGAAGAATTGATTTTATTTGATTTCACAGACCCAAACTTGCTGGACTGATGAGGTTTAAATGCCATACATATTATTATTAATTAATACTTTATTTATTTGCATCTACATATTAATTTTTTCATCACCTAATCCAAAATATTTGATAGTATTTGTAGCACATCGATGTCATTTTTTACTACCTCCGAAAGAAGGCCAAGTTGCAAACACAAGAACAATATAGATACACGACAAGAAATTATTTGTACAAAGTTTACATCTATAATGCCTATGATAGGTATAGTCAACAACAGCTAGAAGTTTTCCAAAATGAGGAATGCTTAATCAACATCATGAAAGGTTTTAGCATTCCGGATGGCTTACCTTGACATTTGGTCGATGAAGTGTACATCCCAATCCATTGTGGTGATGAATTCCATTGGGTGTTGGCTGTCGTTGTTCTAAAAGAGAGGGGCATTGTAACACCCCGTATTCAAGTACGTGTATTGGTCTTATTTATATGGAATTAATTTTTTTATTTTATTTATATCGGAAATTGCCCGTCGATGGTTCCATGCGAACGTTATTGAATAAGCTTTCAAACGATATAAAGATTTCTAAAAATGTATAGGTTTCAGATATAATCTAGCACGTTCAAAACTATAAAACGGTGGCTGGGATATTTGGGAATAGTAAATGTGCAGGAAAATTTCCTGCACACAAACTACTGAGGCCAGCCAAATTTTTGGGTTAACTTTAAACAATCATAACTCCCTTAATATAATGAAATGGGAGAGATTCGACCTATTAAAATAAAGATATTTGAGTCTTCTTTCCCATGCAATTGGTTTCATCCAAATCTAACGTCTGAGTAAGGAGTTATGCTCGTTTTACTTCAGCCTATCAAAATAGATTTTTAGGGTCAACTTCAAATGACCATAACTTCTTGTATAGGACGAACTGGGTGGCCTACTTTATATGAAATGAAAGTCCTTTGAATTATCATTCCAACGATACTAATTTCATCCAAATCCAATATTGGATAAAAGAGTTACGATCGATCTACTTTAGCTTATCAAAATAGTCCACCAAAGGACAGATTTGACATTATTTAAATTTTAAAGGCATTTTGGTCATTTCCTATTATATTATGGACAGGAATATATGTATATATACATGTATATGAGTTCAAAAACTCATTTTCATCATCAATAATTGAGAAAGAACAAACCCTAGCCAAGTTTGACCTTTAAATTACTTTTGATTCAACCGTAGAAATTCCAAAGTAATTCGATAACTGCATTTCTCATCTCGAGAGCTTCGATGACACCTATTATTTGTGCAAACAATATTGCATAATCAAGAGGTGAATTCTAAGGTATGAATATTGTTTGCCTTTGTTCTTTTCCATATGTATATGTGTGATAGAGGATTATATGTATTGGTTGTTATTGAAAGGTGATAGAAATAGGGTTATGGACTATTTTGCATGGTTTGGTTGTATTGAATTGTGGAAAGTGGAATGGTAATTGAGTTATGGAAGGTGGATATGGTAATTGAGTTATGGAGGGTGGATATGGTGATATACTATTGAATTGATGATTATTTATGTCTATGGCTCAATTTGGTTTAATGGATTGGTTGGAAGGATAAATGAATCCAAACTTGATATTGGAGGATGTTGTATGAATATGCATGGCATGTGAATGTAATTGGAGTATAAGAGGGTTAAAGTGACACCCTTTATGGTGTAATTAAGGCTTACTACTCAACCACTAGTTTGGTGAATTCAAATAATTAAATTGTGATGTTTGGTTGCTAATACTAGATTGCTATATATGTTCATTGTAGATAAGTAATCCAAAAAGATGGGAAGTCCATTTGGGACTAGTATTGAAGGTTGACAGTCAGGTATGTTAATCATACTCTATACCATATCTTTGGGATGAAAGTGAACAATTGTTTTATTAAGAAAGTTTCCAAAGTTATTCAATAACATGTGATCCATAATGGTTTTGTATGATGTCCTACGTTACCAATGAACTTGTTTCCACCCTACAATATGTCAAGACATTCCAATACTTACTTGTCTACCAAATCTTACATGTTTATTGCACTAATGAATATCAGAAGGTATCCGGTTACTCAAACAAGATCCATGTGCTATTAATGACTCCAAAATGTTTCATTGATATACCAATAAGTTCCGACTTCATTGTTATGGCATTAATGACTCCAAAATACTTCATTGATGTGCCAATGAATTCTTACTTCATTGTTATTGCATTGATGGTCTATTTATATGTCTCTTATTGATGTATCATTGTTTCAAAGTATAAAAAATGCGGTGGCGACCGAAATAACAATCTTAAAGATTAATTGAACTAAGTGATGGAAGTTCTCTCTTATCGGGTGGTATCCCAGGGGCATAAGCCTATCATGGGTCGATCCCTATTTATGTGTTTATGGGTAGTATCCCAGGGGCATAAGCCTATCATGGGTCGATCCCAGTTGATATATACTGGAGGCAGCCTAATGGTCACAGTACAATACAGTAATGATTACAAAGATGATAAGAATGAAGGTAAAGTGATTAAATAAATACAATGTACAATTTGTCACAAGTTCTAATAAGTGTGGACCACTTCTATTATGATTTATTCACTTGTTTCTGATTTTTATTGAGCTCCTACAACATATGTGATTATCTACAGCTTTACATACTCAGTACATATTTTGTACTGACGTCCCCCACGGGGGATCTACATTTCATGTTGCAGGCACAGGTACCTCAGCTCATACACTGCACAAGTAGGAGCCAGGATATCCAACTGATTTTGGTGAGCTCCAGTTTGCTTCGGGGCTTTCCGTATCATATCCAGTCACTTTTGTTATTGTATAGAAGTTAGTTATATGGCGGGGTGTGTCCCGACCTTAGTTAAACTCTGTGTATTGTCTAGAGGCTTTGTAGACCTAATGTACAGTCAAGGTGGTGTTTTGTTAATAGACGTGATGGCTCCAATGGCCAAGTATTGTATATACATATATATGTGTGCTTGAGCTTATACAGGTGATTATATCCTTTTATATGTGACATAATGCTTTCTGAATTTCGGGTTATCATAGAGGTAGGCATGGTAAGTATAAGGTTATGAGCTGGTTCTCTCGAGCCTCCTCGGTTATGGGTGCCAGTCCGCCCCAATAGGATTTGAGGCGTGACACGCATCTGAGTTTATGACTCGATCTCACAAAGAATACGTTCTGAACCATCATATGAGATATAAAAACTAGCCAAAATATTGCCTACTTACCTTGATATGAGTGGCTTATTGGACCAAAACGTTCGTACTGATTGGTCGACGATTGAAGCATACCAGGATAAAATAGGTAATTCATTTGATGTACAATATGTTGAAGGAATTGCTCAACAAACCATTGGTAGCCTGTAAGTTTAAGTGTCATGATTTAGTTTCATTTCACAACGCTTTCATGAACGACAAGATATGAATAATCTATTTTTTTTTAAAATGCAGGGATTGCAGTCTTTTTGCTGTTGCGTATACCGAGTATTTGAGCGATGGATTACAGGTACCAAATGATGGACTTGATGTCGGATTACTCCGCAAAATATATTCTGCTCTTTTATGGAAATATGGAGAAGCGAAAGCTCAGAAGCCGTACGCAAGCTACATTAAAGATCCACGATGACCAAAGCCAAATTCTGCAGCACCGGATGAAGAACAACTTGTCCATATTGAGTAGATCTTTATAGCTTGAGTCAGTCAATGTAATAACCTATCCTCCTTTGTTTAACTTGTTGATTTATTTGTAGAGTAGATCATTTGTACCCATAATGATATTTTTACATTTCATTCATTTTTTGAGTTATTTCATGTAATTTTCGAAGGCTTCAACTTATTTTATGTTGTCTATGAATATAATTTAATCCTTAGTTTTGAACATGTTAATTGAAATGGAATACTAGATTCAAATATCACAACAAATAATACATATACTGCAATAGACAACATATCTTATCAAATAGATTTAGACATATATTGCAACATGATACAACACCTAGGTCATCTGCTGGAAATTATATAAAAGGTATTCCTACTTTCTTGATTTTTTTAATAAATTACCTATCAGTTGTAATAGATAGATTATATGTTGCAATAGATTAGATATCTATTGCGACAGACAGACTGGAAAACATCTATTAATGCAATAGATGACCAACCTATTCCAACAGATAATCAATCTATCACAACAGGTATTATATCTATTACAATAGATATATTATTTGTTGTATTATAAAAATTAAACTTGGCCAGTATAAAAATTATTACCACTACATGTAAAGTGAAGTGACTTGAAATGAGAAATTGTTATCGTATTCGTCTTCACCTTTGTACATATTCTTCTTTATACATAGGTTCCAACCATTTAGTTAGTACCCCATAACCCTAGACCCATTGCATATTTCCCACAACGACGTTGTACATACCAGTCATTTCTGTGCCGGTCAACAAATACTCGATGTATACAAGCAAGTATGGCCCGCACATTGCATCGGTTTTATTTTTTAGGAGCTGGATGTTTTTATTTTGACCTTCAAAATCCCATGATTCCTTCGTCAAGACTTCAGCTAGCTAATGATACACCAGCTTACTCTGAGTCAGCAACTTGGGCAACAACCTCAAGAGTGGTTGCATGTGGGTTTAAAACGTGTCCTCGCTGAAGACAGGTAAGTTGCAGTCATAAGCCTTAATCTTTTCCTTGTAGAGTAGTATCTAAACAATGAGAAAATATTTCACTTCCACATTCATGACTGCAAGGATTCTCTTTGCCTTGGTCCAGCTCTTGCCGTGTGGATATGACCTCTTCCCTCTAACATATTTAATTGTTTTTTCATCCCATTGGAATGTTGAAACTAACTTATCAAATCCCAAGCCACCAAACTTAGCTAGATTACGGAGATCAGTGTACCCATCCTTGAAATTTTTGTAGAAGTTATAGTCTATTACCCTATCGGCAGCATTATAAGCATCCGGGTATGCTAATTGTTTTCCCCTCATGAGGCAGAGAGTTTCATCAACATACTGTGGTATAAGAAGATAATTTTCAAATAGGTTAGTAATTGTAAAGAATAAAAACATAGTGAAAAGAATCCGATGCAGAGAGTTATCTGAATCAGTTCACAGATTACCCAGCCAACGCAACTTATGCAATAGATAGGTATTATGTTGCAACAGAATACCAAGTTGTTGCAATAGATTACACATCTGCTGAGTAGATTCTTCTTTATGTAGTAGATAGGAAGGCTAGGTTAGTAAAAGTAAACTTACATTATCCTCGTATCACTCACTCATATATGTCATATTCATGAAGTCTTTGGTGGTAAATGAATGCATGGTGTATTCTTTTTGAACCTTTATCCTTTCATTCATGATTTCTTGAAGTTCCTTCTTCTTCTCCTTGCTAAGTGCCCCGAATATGTCCAACTTCTTCAGCGGCCCCTAAACTTCAACAACTCTTGGAGCGGGAGGAGTTGTAATTTTTGCTATTTTCAGAACGGAGAGAATTTGTCTAATTTTTCTTCTTTTCCTCCTAACCATCACTGTAGGAGTGCATAGCTCCCTCACCTCATTGGATGGTGTGACACCTCTCTTGGATTTCAACTCCTCAGCAGCTTTAATAATAGCCTTTAGATTTTCAAAGAGATTATCCTCTCTATCCTTGCATACTTAGTATTTTCAATGAGAATATAAGAGTGAAGAGGGGTGAGAGGGACCACTGTAAGGGTGGGAGTGACTGGTGTAGGAGTGAGAGGGACCTGTGGAAGGGGTGTTTTCAAAAGTATTTATTTTTTACTGAGCACCAATATGTTCATAATCACGACTGGCAGCAGGAATAGTATCATGATGGCTGCCACCATCATAAACAACTCCACAAGCAACAACCCCAGAAAAAACACCCGGATCTGTTGTAGTTTGAGGTTGGTCGTGAAGAGCTTCAACATTACACTGACCTTGTCTAACTATTCTTTTTATGCATGTTGCTCCAACCAATTCCTTCTTTATTAACTCCACCGTTGGGTCTTCTTTTATATCAACAAAACTCAGAGTAAGAAAAGAATTCATCCCCAGCTCATCAACAGTAGGCACGATCCAAGGATGCACAAACTATAAAAAAGGATAGAAGGCATTTAAATTATATAATAATAATTTGCAGTCAGTTAGGTTACATGGATGTTAACCCAACCAACTTATACAATAGATGATCTAGCTACCGCAATATCTAATCTGTAAGTCATAATAGATTGATAATATGTTGCAATAGATTACATATTTGTTGCATAATTTGCATCAGATGGATAATCTTTTGAGTCGGGTTCAGCGAACCAGAGCAATAAATAGTTAATCTGTTTAAAAAAATGAATCGTTTGTCTCAATATATTACCTATCTATTGCACCAGTTGTAGTTGACGGGTAATCTGTTGCAACAGATGACCCATCTGTCGCAACAGAAGGAACATCTGTTTCAATATCTTTCTTTGAGGCAAATTATTTTAGTTAAAAGAAGATGTACTATATCATCCGAAGGGTTAAAGAGATCAGCCTCCTTAATATATTTTTTGCTACTCTTTGTTGCATCCAACCACCTAAGGATCCTTGGATGTGAAACCTTATCTGGGTAATCCTTGAACTACTTTCGGAGGGGAGGAATAGCTTCACATGCCCAAGCCTAAAAAATGTAAATAGGAAGCAAGCCAAAAAAAAGTCATAATAACTATATTCAATATAAATTAATGAAGGAGTAAAAATAGTGATCAATTTTACCATGAAAGCCCAGGAAAAGCTATATAATATGATCGTCTTTGGGGATAGCTTTGTCAGTAAATATTCGACAGTCAAGTAGTAGCTGTCATATCCCCAGGGATAATCATTGAATTTCCTAAAATCATCAACAAACGCCAATAAATCACGTTCTATGACTTTCCTAATGTCTCTTGCCAATAAAATGGAATGGACAAACCAAATTAAGCACAATTTCTCCCTGTAGTACTTTGGTATGCTTTTAATCTCGAGATCCGCCATCAAATCCTCCCCTTTGTAGCTAGGCCCAACAATGCCCAATAACCCATCTTTTTTACCTTGCATTTGTTGGGCTTTTTGTGTGGTGTTTCCTTAATGAGAGGTTCTTCTGGATGATCGCATCTCAAGCCCGTCACTATGGCAGACTATTTCAATCCAAAACAAACTGGCATGCCACAGTTGTTGATCCAGACTTCACCCATCTTTTTTCCGTCCTCTTTTGAATCTTTATCATTCCCCACATACTTGATCCTACACTTAAGAAGGCCATATACCATGCTCATTGGGAAAAACAGAGTGTGGTCATCAAACAGCTCGAGAAAGTATGCAAAACAGTTCTTCTTAGAAAGTCCATCTATGTTTTCATTCTTCATAATACTCCTAAGTTCATCTAAAGGTTTCCCCAACTAACATTTAAGTACAAGATCACCAAATACTATGTTAGGGCTATTGATCGGCATCGCAACTTGAAACTTATCAATACTAATGGTTTTGACAGAATCATGCTGGGATTTCGATATTATTTCACACCCCATTGATGAGAAGGAGTTATCAGTTTCCTCAGCTTCACTGTGCCATGACTGAGATTGTTCTGAAAGAGAAAATGATAGATACAAGCGAGAATGAAGTAAAAAATAACAACTATGTGGCTAGAAATGGAAAGAAAATTAATCTGTTTTGAAAGGTTGTGCAATATATTGAGTTGTTATTGTCTGTATTATTGAGAGAGAGAGAGGAGTGAGAACTTTAGATTTGAAATGATGAAAAGATTTTCTCACAAATGGATGATTTGTATGGGTTGATTTGTAATTTTGGGAAAGAATGACAAGTTTTGAAATTGTTAATTTGGTTCGAATTGATCTTAATTAATTTTTAAAATTTCAAAATATATAGTTTTTAAGATATTAAGTTAATGGGAATTCATTTCAATTTGGAGTGATCGATCGATGACTTGGGTCGGGATGAACACAATACCAACCCCATGCAAATACGACTTAATTGAAGTTGTTGTTGACCGTGTGAGCTCATTCACTCATCCCTAGTTCTATATAAATGAATTTATGTACTATTAATCTTAACATTAAGTTAATGAGAACTTATTTCAACCCTGAGTGATCGATCGACAATTCGGGTCGAGATGAATGCAATACCAACACCATGCAAATACAATGACTCAATTGAAGTTGTTGTTGACCCTGTAAGATCATTCATTTATTCCTAATTTCACCTAAATCAATTTAGGTACTATTAATATTAACATTAAGTTATTGAGAACTCATTTCAAATCATAGTGATTGATTGACTACTCGGGTCGGGATGAACGCAATACCAATACCATGTAAATGCAATGACTTAATTGAAGTTATTGTTGAGCCTATGAGCTTATTTATTCATCCCTAGTTCCATATAAATCAATTTAGGTGCTATTAATATTAAAATTAAGTTAATGAGAACTCATTTCAACTTAGAGTGATCGATCGATGACTCGGGTCGAGATGAACGCAATACCAACACCATGCAAATGCAATGACTCAATTGAAGTTGTTGTTGACCCTGTGAGTTCATTCATTCATCCCTAGTTCTACATAAATCAATTTAGGTACTATTAATCTTATCATTAATTTAATGAGAACTCATTTTAACTCTAAGTGATCGATCGATGACTCGGGTCAGGATGAACGCAATACCAATACCATGCAAATACAATGACTCAATTGAAGTTGTTGTTGACCCTGTGAGCTCATTCATTCATCCCTAGTTCTACCTCAATCAATTTAGGTACTATTAATCTTAATATTAAGTTAATGAGAACTCATTTCAACTGATAGTGATTGATCGATGACTCGGGTCGGGATGAATGCAATACCAACACCATGCAAATGCAATTACTCAATTGAAGTTGTTGTTGACCCCGTGAGCTCATTCATTCATCCTTATTTCCACCTAAATAAATTTAGGTACTATTAATCTTAACATTAAGTTAATGAGAACTCATTTCAACTTCAAGTGATCAATTGACGACTCAGGTTAGGATGAATGCAATACCAACACCATGTAAATGTAACAACTCATGTGATCTCATTCATTCATACCTAGTTCTACCTAAATCAATTGCAATGAAATTTGTTGCAACAAACGACTGGGCTGTTGGATATTTTCAAATAGATAATTATATC
Source organism: Capsicum baccatum var. pendulum (assembly GCA_030864225.1). Taxonomy (NCBI): domain Eukaryota; kingdom Viridiplantae; phylum Streptophyta; class Magnoliopsida; order Solanales; family Solanaceae; genus Capsicum; species Capsicum baccatum. The sequence continues at coordinate 235,957,410 of CM061552.1, forward strand.
TATTGTAACAGATGATATATCTTATTTAATTATCAAATTGACATTTGCATCTATTATGATAGATGACTGAGCTATTGGAAATTTACTAATAAATATTGATATCTATTGTAACAGATGACATATCTGATTTAGTTATCAAATGGACATTTGCATCTATTGTCACAGATGACTGAGTTACTGGGATTTTTCACATAGATATTTATATCTGTTGTAACAGAAGACATATCTATTTGAAAATTTTTTTTCTTTTAATTTTAAAGCAAGTTTATGTTCGAGTAGATAAAGTAGTACTACTAAAGGCGGTAAAAAATATTTCTTGGATAACTCAAAAATCTTATTGAGTAGTCTTGTCTTATCTTTTCAATGTCACCCATTTTTTTCCTCGTGCTCCTCAAATTATTAATGAATATTTATTAATGATTATTGAAACCTCTAATACTTCCTCCGTTTCATATTAGTTGACCTATATTGACTTGGCACAGCCATTAAGAAACTATTAATTAGGGGTTTATTTTATCAAATTAGACTTATTACTTATGCTTTGAAAATATAAATTTGAATAAATACACTTTCTTTAGTCATTTACTATTAATGGTAGTACATCTAGAAATTAGAATTATCTCATCTCTCCTTCAACCCTAAATTTATTTTATTCATCTCTCATCTTTTTCTTTCTCTCCTCTTTAGGGTTATCACAACCTCTTTTCTCTCCTCTTTCTCGTAAAGATCTTTTCAGATCTAAACCAATCCATATCTTAGATTTCTCGACTAAAAATATTGTTTTGATCCTTTTTTAACATTTAGCTATGGTTCACTATTTCTTTATCATTCTCTTTTTCTTCTTTGCAAGTTATTTACATCTATTTTTTTATTTAATTACTATTTACCCATATCATATTTATTTAAAAAATTTGAAGAAACTTTTAATTATTGCATAAACGAACCGAGAATTTTTATTACAATATGCGAAAAAAGTCATCTGTTGGGAGAAGCTTAAAAGTCTTGTTGGTAGTATCATTTTTTTGTATGTATTTTATCTGTTTCTTTGTTGTTGATGCTGTTATTGATGTTGGTGGTGGGGTTGGCGTTGTTGGAAATTGTGGTGTGGTGTTTCTTATGGTGTTGGAACATAGGATGTTGCTTCTTTGTTGTTGATGATGTTGTTGGAACAAATATTGTTGTTTTCTTTGTTGATATTTTTTATTTATTGTTTCTTCGTAGTTTATACTTTTGTTGATGTTGCAACAGATGGAGCAACTATTGTAATAAATCAAATGACCAGCAATGTTGATTTGATGTATTCCAATAGACTCCACATCTATTGCAATAGAATCCACATATATTGCATCAGACTCCACATCTATTGCAATAGACTCCTCATATGATACAATAGACTCCTCATCAGATACAACATACTCTACATCTATTACAACAGATGGATAATGTTCTTTTTGTCACATTAATTTTTTCCTCTTCTTTGTAGATGTAAGGAACTGAAAGTTGATCAACCGTTGCCCGACCATCACAGGAGGCTGCAATAAAGATGGGTTTGTTGGAATAAACTGCATGCAGATGGAACCACTTCATATGTGGGAGGTATGTATTATTGATAAGGTTATTGTGGAAACAAACATAGAGTACACTAATTTTGTGAATGTTGTTTTACCAATTAGTCATAGATCATTCAAACAAGATATCTGCAATTTTATAGTTAAGTTTGGTAGGTACGAACTGATAAGGCTGAAGGACCATGAATATGGTTTTGATACCCTGTTAAGATTTAATGTCGGTTGTTGATCATGTTTATTTGTCAAGCATTATGAAGGGATCTAGTTTTGGTGTCATTGTAGAGAGATTCAATAGCAATTGGACTAACTTTTAGGGTGCATTAGACTTTGAGAAGGACTTTGAAGCCTAGCACTACATCTAAAAAGAATGAAAAACCACTATAGTTATTGCCCTAGCCCAAATTTATATGGTTGGGTTGCTAAGGGTGATGATTATATGCTAGTAGGTGCGGTAGGAGAATGCCTTTGAGGGAAAATGGGTGGTTGATGAAAGACTATATCATCTGAGACCTAATTGAAGAAGAGACATAGGGTAGAAAGCAACTTCTAGTGAATCTAGCCGATGAAATTATCTTAAAATATGAGAAATCTGTATTAAGTGCAAATATGAAAGTGTATCCAATAATATAAATTCATTTATTGTCTCTCTAAGAGAAAAATAGTGCAGATAGTCACTTTGCTAGGGAGCAACGACTAGGTAGCGTGGTCGGAATTATCACCTAGATAGAAAATAGTAGAAGACTAAGAAAGCAGCCTTAAGCGCATCGAGGATTGACATGATGTACAGTAAGTCTAGAAAACTTGCGCCAACAGAAACTGCAGTTAAAGTAAAGAATCTAAGCTAAGGCGGCAATTTCTAAATTTAAATTACATCCCATGCCTTCTTGTTTGTGGTTCCAATTAGGTCCATTGTTGTTGACCTTATCGGAACCACAAATGTGATTGAAAGGTAAATTGAGTATCATCACTTCCATAGCAATATGGCTATAATAGATTGTGTTTTATAGCCTTAGCATGCTTTCAACATTTCTTAGAGAAGATCAGAGGCTTGCTTTAGTTTGTGAATTTTGATAATTTTCAAGCTTGCCTCCAGCTTACTGATTCTGTATTCAAGCTTTTCATTGCCGTCTTCGAAGTTGGTCAAGAGTTTTTGATCTCTTGTAAGCTTGATCAGGAACACCACATTCAAAGTTGTGGCATTGAGGAAGACCTACACAACTCTTTTTTTAGAAGCCTTAAAGGATATATGGAGGGTCGTTGTGTCTGTTTTAGGTCAAAATATATTGATGCACATTGAAGATATGGTTCCAACAATTGAACAACACACTTTCATCGAGCGTTTGTCAATGCAGTTTGCTCAACAAATTTGATAAATTAATAAGCAAGGAGTTACGTAACGTTTGATCTAAATCGACCCTACTAAGCCTATCAAAGGTTACGTAAATCCAGGCTCATTACCCTAGTAAAAATTTTTTTAGCAATGACTACACATAATTTCCATCAACAACCTCACTAGATTCACTCCTTGTTCAAAATAAAAGGAAAAAATATTTTTATTTGCATTCGAGGATTTATGCCCTGACAAGTATTTTTGGCGATGTTGTAGAGTTTTACATAGCAGACATCTTATCATCTATATTGGAGAAGAGCGATCAATAGAAAGTTTGAGAGATTGAGTTCGTTTGATTTGTGCACTAACTCAGTCAAATTTTTTTAATAGGGTAATGAGCCTAGAGTTACATAATGTTTGATAGGCTTGGTAGAGTTGGTTTAGATCACACGCTACATAACTCCTTTCGTATTAATTTATCAAATTGGTTGAGCAAGCTGCATTGAGCATCGCTCGATAAAAATGTGTTGTTCAACTGTTGGGACCACATATTTAGTGTCCATCAACATATTTTGATCTAAAACAAACACAACAACCCTCCATGTATCCTTTAAGGCTTCCGAAGAAAGCATTCTGAAGGCCTTCTTCAATTCCACAACTTTGAAGGTGGTGTTCCTGATCGATCTTATAAGAGATCAGAAACTCTATACCAACTTTTAAGATGGCAATGGCCAGCTTGAATACAGAATCAACAAACTGGTGGAAAGCTTGAAAATTATCAAAATTCACAAACTAGAGCAAGCCTCTGATCTTCTCCAAGAAATGTTGAAAGTATGCTAAGGCTATAAAATACAATCAATTAATCCATATTGCGAAGGAAGTAATGATACTCAATTTGCCTTTCAATTACATTTGTGGTTCTAATCGGGTCAACAATAGTGGACCTAATCAGAACCATAAAGAAGAAGGCATGAGATGTAATTTAAAATTTAGAAATTGCCGCCTTCTGTTAGATTCCTTACTTTAACTAAAGTTGTTGTTGGCGCAAGTTTTCTAGACTTACTGTACATCATTTTAACCCTCGATGCCAAGGCTGCTTTCTTAGTCTTCTACTATTTTTTATCTAGGTGATAATCCCGACCACGCTACCTAGTCACATCTCCCTAGCAAAGGGTCCATCTACATTATTTTTCTTTCAGAGAGACAACAAACGAATTTACATTACCGGATGCACTTTTATATTTGCACTTGATTCAGTTTCTCATGTTTTAAGATAATTCCATTGGCCAGATTTGCTAGAAGTTACTTTCTACCCTATGCTCTTCTTTAATTAGATCTCAGATGATATAGTCTTTTATCAACTCCCATTTCCATCACAGGCATTCTCCTTCGGCACTTTTTGGCGTATAATCATCTTCTCGATCAACCCTTCCATATAAATTTAGTCCAGGAGAATTTCTATTGCTTTTTCCTTCTTTTTTGATGCAGTGTGAGGCTTCAAAGGTGTTCTCAAAGTCCAATGCACACTTAAAGTTAAGTCCAATCGCCACTGGTTATGTGCAATGACAACAAATATAGATCCCTTCTCAAAACTTGACATGCATAAACACGAGCAATAACTGTCAGTAATTCATAACAGGGTATCTACACCATCTTTATGAGGCCCTCAACCTTATCAATTCGAACCCATCATACTTAATTGTACAATGCAGGATCGTGTTTGAATGTTCAGTGCCTAATCAGTTAAAAACTACATTCATAAAAATAGTGTACTTTGTGTGTGTTGTCCCGGTGACCTTATCAGTAGACTACTTAACTCACACACATATGATAGTGGATCCATTTGCACGCACCTTATTATTCCTAGCCCATTTATGACTTAAATTAAATAAACAGATAACTAGCAAGTTGCAACAGATATCACATCTATTGGAAAAACAAACTGATATATCCATCTGTTGCAATAGATTGTCAATATGTTGTAAGTTATCTGACAGATGAAATATATTTTTGCAACATATTACCCATCTATTAGATATATTTTAAAGAAATTTTCTTTTCTTTTAGATTTATTGTATTTAGATTTATTTTTTTAGATTTACATATTCAAAAAGTCACCAGTTTTATTTAATTAAGGGATATGAACAATCGTGGCTTTTTGTTTGACTAACCTCTTCCAATTCAATCATTTATAAAGAGGTCCCTCCTTAATCGTTCATTCTACTACACTTAAAAATATGGTTGATCCAGATTCATACCAAAAGATTCATATCGAGTTCTTGTAGGAACATTAAAAGCAGTTTGATGAAGTCCAGAGGGATTTGGCCGACTTCAGAGCAAGGCTGAGGAGGGCCCTACTATTGCCAGATGAAAATTGTTCGATTGACAATACTAATAGTAATGATAATAATAATAGTAGTAATAATAATTACTTTATTTTTTTTCTTTTAGCGTATGTATGTATAATGCCCCGAATCTGGTACCCGGAGCGCTACACGATGCTCATGACCCCGAAGGACCACAAGCTAACCCATGATTGATATCTGCACCTGGACACTACATAATATATTGTATAAATGAGGAAATAAAGGATGAAAGACCATAATGTTCAAAACTGATAAAACATAACATCTAAAAGTATGGTATATCAATACCAAAACAAATTGCAACAAAACCGTCTGAACATAATATAGTTTGAAAAGCCTCTAAAACTAAAATGTCTGAATAAAGAGTTGATGGGACATGTCCCCAACTAACTCCAACTACTGAAATAAACTAAGTAATGAAGAAATAAAGTAATGATCATGTCCTCAAAGTATGAGGTCTCACTTCTAACTTTGACTACTGAAATTGGAATGCTATTGATGCTCTGGATCTTATGCTTCTGAACCTATGGTATAGGATAAAAAACCATAGCGCAAACGGATCAGTACAATTGAATGTACTGGTATGCATGTGAGGTAGGCTGAATGCAAAGGGTCCAAATGCATAAACAATGCTAACTGACTGTATAAAATAAACGTGAGAATACATGCATGAATAAGTTATTGTAACTAAATTCGTAATGGTACTGACTACTGAGTCTGATTTCTGATAACATGAGTTATTGATAACTGATATAACTGATACGAAGCAACTGTATCTGACAGTCTATGCTCTAATGGAACTAGCTAAGTTCTGTACTGTGCCCCAAATAATGTATTATAGCTGAGTTGGGGTCCAATCTGTAACTCCAATTAGAAGGGTGTCAATGTCACGCCACTGGTAAAGATAAGATGTGGGTGACCCTCATCTGGAAAAGTCCCCAATAAAGAATAATGGGACCCTCATCTGATAGAGTTTATCCACCTCATCAAACCTCATCTTTCAGTGTTGATGTCTCAACCTATGCTGGCTACATAGTTCTGGAATGCAAGGATTGCTTCTAAAGATCACACCCTCAATTGTCAGTGTGTGTCCTCATCCTTGGGTTCACTCGGTGCTAAATCCTACTCCTATCTGAATAAACATTGAACATAATTAACTGAACTGAACTGTACTGAGTTCATTGAGTTTCGTTGACTGATGGAATACTACTGAGATTACTTAATTTTTGAGATTTCTAAGATTATTGGGATTACTGAGTTTACTGAGTTTTTCTGAGTCACATGACTGACTGAATTTAACTGGACATGGCTCGACTGAGGATACCATGAAAACATGACACTGGCTCTAGGCACACAACTAAATTTTTGGGTACATGTACCCCCAGGACTCGATACAAGGAAACTGACAAGGCATGACATTCTTGAATACATGACCAACATCAACAATCCATAATACAATAAGTTGGGAATTTCATGAAGTACATGGTTTTCATAATCTTGTACATGGTAGGAATGCATATACTCAATGTCATAATTTCATACTCTACCATCACGAGCATTCCAACAAACATCTATATTGCACATCAATAACATGAGAGTCACTTGAACATAAGGGTAAAATATGAATCCAACACATAAGTCACAATTAAACTCTATTACATAATTTCTAGTCTCTTAGGAATTTTATCAAACACTTAGGGGTCGTTTGGTTTGAGGTATAAGTAGTCCAAGGAATAAGTAATCTTAGGATAAAATATAAAGATCAATTGAATGAGTGTTTGGTTGGAGGGATTAATCAATGATGGGATAACTTATCCCACCATTTACACTATAGTGATGGGATAACTTATCCCATATACATGGTGGGATAAGTTATCTCGAGTAATCCCGGGATAACTAATCCTGGTATTAGTTATCCCGGGATAACAATTTCCCAACCAAACGACCCCTTAGGTTGCATGACTTAAGGTATGGCATAATCATCAAATTAACATATCATAACCAACTAAAATTTATGGTTTTCAACTCACATGCTATCATATTTTAATAAAAACACATAAAGATTCCAACTTAGGAATCATACCACAAAAACCACATAAACATAATCAACCCATAGAATGAATATCATAATCCATAGTTTAAAACTTGATTCCTGGGCCTCATGGACAAAAGAAATCCATGAATGAATACTATGCATACCTTAGTACGTGATTCTATGAAGATTTACGGTGGAATTGTTTTGAATTTGAATTCCCAATTGAGAACCCTAACTTGTTCTTAAGAGAATTTTGAGAGAAGTGACTATATTTTAGTTGAATTGGGACTAAATCCCGTGTTATAGGCTTATATAGGGGTGGGAAATATCCATTCTTCCCTTAAAATAACTCAAAAAATGGGGTGTTTACATCACTTGAGTCATAAGATATGCGGCGCACAACTTATTGCGTAATCTAGGTTGTGCGTCGCACAACTTATGGAATAAGTTAGGTTGTGTGTCGCACAACTTATGGCATAAGTTAGGTTGTGCGTCGCACAACTTATGGCATAACCATTCCAGTAGCCTTAGGTGATTTGTTAGGTGACGCACTACACTTTGCAAAGCCATAACTTCTTGCTCGAGTGTCGGATTTTGGTAAAATTTGTATTGTTAGAAAGCTAATTCAATCATATAAAATTTGGTGGGTCTAAATCTGCAAAAATACCATATATACATCATTTTATGCTCATTCAAATATGACTGTTGTAAAATTAAACACTAAAACTTGATGGATTTAGAAGATCTTGGCTTGCCTTACTCTAAGTGACTCTTATGAATACGCTTAACATATCATAAGCTCACTTTCTCACTAGGATACTCATTGTAAGTCATGTACTAAAATATGAATCACAAGATAGGAGGTTTCATACGTAGGAATAATGGTTCATTTTCTAACTTTAAAATATATAAGGTATTACAATATCTCCCCCTTGGGAACATTCATCCTTAAATGGGACTGACTGAGAGGGAAGGAATAATAACTGAAGTACACACTGAACATGACCGACTGAAACATGATTACATGACTAACATGGCTGATCAGACTATTGTATTATACTGAGCATGCATATTTGATGCATGTTTTAATGACTAAACTGATTCATGAATGCATGACTAGTATTTATGATAAACTGAGTTTCTCATAAGGAGAATGCATATCTGATGCATGAATACATGACTGATCTGATGTATGAACACATGACTGAATATGCAATGGTATTTGATACCAAGTTTATGATGGAAATCTGAGCATAAAACTGGTTTGTAACTGAAATTTGAACATGAAACTGAATAAGCTCAAGGAAAGCTATAATCTTGGGCTGAGTCTAGATTAGTGGAGAAGAGGTGAGGGTACTTGGATCGCATGTCTACTTCTGCTTCCCAAGTATCTCCCTCAACGGACTGATTTCACCAAAGAACTTTTACTAGAGGGACCTCTTTGTTCCTCCGTCTGCAAATCTGGTAGTCAAGAATTTCGACTGAAATCTCTTCAAAAAAGAGGTTGTTCTGAATGTCTACACCTTCAATAGGGACAATGACTGATGGGTCAGCTATGCATTTCTTAATCAAGGAGACATGAAAGATCGGATGCACTGAAGCTAGATCTGAAGGTGACTCAAGATCATAAGCTACTTTGCCAAAGCGACTGAGAATTTTGAAGGGAACGACATACCGGGGACTGATCTTTCCCTTCTTGCTGAACCTTTTTACTCTTTTTATGGGAGAGATTTTCAAACATATGAAATTTTCTGACCTCATCTTGAGATCATTTCTGAACATGTATAAACGAGAACATGAGAACATGAGAACATGGCTAAGTCTATAACATGTGATGTGGATTGGGTATCGTGAAATAAACTGAGCCATTGAGTATATGGATTATGACTGATATTGGAGCTAGAGGGTCAACCTATGGGTACCCATAACTCCCAACTAGATTTGTTATGCGGAGAGAAATTGAAGGGTTTAGGGCATGATAGCTCGGGGGTTATAGTGCATATCCCCCTTGGAACATTATGTCCCTAGAAGAATACTGACTTGACTGAGGTACTGAGGAAAACTGGGGTGATGCATAGGGAACCTATGAACTGAATCATGACTAGATATCTGGGATCTAAAACTGAGACATAATATATGAACTGAGATGATCTTGCAACTACTGGGACTTTCTATCTTGGAATAGTTATATTCGTAAGATTTTTGATAGTAGGACTAGGTGGAAAGATGATAAACCACACCATATGAAGTTGTTGCCTAATTGCTAAACTGAAATACTGGCTGATCGATCTAACTCATAATGAAAACTTATACTTAACTGAAGTACTTCTTATTTACCCTAGACTACTGAAAATATTAGCATGAGTGCTGAGCATGAATGCCTAAACATACTAACTTATCTGATTCACTGAGTGACTGATATCTGAATACTGGGTCTGTAACACGGAACTATACTTAGTCTTAAATAACTGGACTGCAACTGGAGAGCATTATGCATAAGAGATAAGGACTGACTGAGTGACATAAGATAACTGAGTATGAATTGAGGGTAACTATATTATTTGAGAATGCAACACCAGGAGTACAACATGGTTCTGGAATAGTCTTGTAAACTCAGGTACTGGAAGGTTGAAAACTGAGTAACTGATAATTGTATGCAATAGTCGAATAAACCTGAAACTGAATTGAGTTACTAACCTGATTACTGGGCTACGAATGGGACTGAGATTGTAGATAAGATGGTAATTGGGACTGTAATTGTAACTAAGACTATAGCTGGGACTAAATACTGGTTTCTGATTACTGAGGTTTAGACTGGTACTGAAGTACTGAATTCTGATGGTTACGAAAACCCTTCAACAAACTGATGATAATAGCTAGCTAAACCCATGAAACTCTAAATATTAGATTAAGAGATGGGTCTAGGCCTGTTTCTCACTGCCTTGGTCTTTTAAAGATTAATGCTAATGCCATAACCGGAAATAATAGGACCATGGAATGCTCTGACCTTAGCCAAAATTCACACTTACTAAATTTGGTAAACAACTGATGAGTTCTGAGAGTTTGATGTATAATTCTGAGGTAATCTGTTTGATCATTCTCGCTATGGGAATAGAAAAGAATGTCATCGATGAAGACTATAATGAATATGTCCAAGTACTTCTTGAACACGTGATTCATTAAGACCATGAAAGCTCCTAGGGCATTTGTAAGACCAAAGGATATGACTAGAAACTCGAAGTGACCGTACCGAGTTCTGAAAGTCGTTTTTGGAATGTCACATTCTATGACTCTGAGCTAATGATAGCCTGATCTAAGGTTTATCTTATAAAAGTAACTAGCACCCTGAAGTTGGTCAAATATATCATCGATTCTAGAAAGTGGGTACTTATTCTTGACTTTGACTTTGTTCAAATGACGGTAGTTTATACATATTCTAAGATAACCGTCTTTCTTATGCACGAATAAGACTGGTGCGCCCCACAAGGAAATGTTGGGTCTGATGAATCCCTTATCTAGGAGATCCTTAAACTATTTTTTAACTCTCTGAGTTCTGCTGGTGCCATTTTGTATGGTGGAATAGATATAGGATGATTGTCTGGAAGAAGGTCTATTCCATGGTTTATTTCCCTAACGGGAGGAACTCCAGGAAGATCTTTGGGAAACACATCTGAGAATTCATTTACTATTGGAACTGACTCAAGCCTGGGAGTTTTTTAACTAGAGTCTTTGACTCGTACAAGATGATACACATCCCTTGGATATTATTTTTCTCGCTATAAGGTATGAAATTAAATGACCCATAAGCGTTGTGGTACTACCCCTCTATTCAAGGACTGGTTCATTTGGAAACTGAAAATAAACTATTCCGTTTCTATAATTAATGGAGGCATAGCATGAATAAAGCCAATCTATGCCGAGAATGACATCAAAATCCACCATCTCTAGCTCTATAAGGTCTGCTGAAGTAACCTTTTGAGATATCATAACTGTACAATTCCTATGTACCCGTCGGGCTATGATAGATTTACCCACTGTGGTAGAAATTGAGAAAGGTTCTGCTAAGATTTTTGGACTGACTCCAAAGTTAATGGCTATATAAGGAGTTACAAAAGATAAAAAATTTCCTAGATCTAGCAAGGAATAAACATATAAATAGAAGATCTTTAACATACCAGTTACCATATCAAGAGAATTTTCCTGATCTTGTCTGGACTGAAGTGCATAGATCATATTTGGGAATTGCCCACTGGTGGCACTGGAAGCTGTACCCTACTGATTTGGGTGACCTGACTAAGTTGAAAGATGATTATACCAACACTGAGAACCCGACCGAGGAAAATCTCTAACTCTATGGCCTGGCTTTCCATACTCAAAACAAACATCACTACTAGCTCTGCAGACACCCTGATGGTTTCTGCCATATGTCTGACGAAGGGGATTTATTCGAGCACTGCTGACACTACCTTGAGATTTAGAGCCTGGCACCCTATCTTTGTTACCATTTATGAACTTAGGTACTGGAGCACTGACTGAGAACGGAGCTGGAACTGAAGATTTTGGGTGAAACTGGGAATGGTTACCACTTTCTAACTTAGGCTGATTGAAATTGAAGCTACCTATTCTAGATTTCTTGTTCTGTCTCTCTTTATCTCTCTCTATTATTAGCCTCTTCTATCTGCTGAGCATGGGCCATGAGCCTGGATATGTCCATCTCCTTAATCAACATCGAAGTTCTGCACTCTTTAACCACACTATCTAACACCCCAGATATGAACTTTCTCATTCTGGACCTATGTATGCTCCTACATGGGGAGCATACCTGGCTAATTTAGTAAACTTAAAGGAATACTCTTTCACACTCATACTACCCTACCTGAGATTGATGAACTCTAACACCTTGGCTTCTCTCAGCTCTAAGGGAAAGAATCTATCTAGAAAAGCAGTAGCAAACTCTTCCCACTCTATGGGTTCTGCATCTGTGCCCCTATCTACCTTCCATTGCTTAAAACACATATGAGATATATCTTGTAGCTGATAGGTAGCTAACTCAGCACTCTCACTGGAAGTCACTCCCATAATATCTGTGAATTTCTAAACCTGATCGAGGAACTCCTGTGGATCCTCTTCTGACTTAGATCTTGAGAATATGGGAGGATTCATTTGGATGAAGTCCCAAATCCTGGATGTAGCAGTATTGGACACTGGGTTGGCTTGAACAATAGCTGGCTGTCCATTCTTAGATGCTACAAAATTGGCTAAAGTAGTGAATGCAACTTTGAATTGTGCATAGGAGACATGCTCACCCAGGGGATCTGCCTGAACGGGCTGAGGTGCTGACTGGTTTCCGGTTCTCTTTTCCTCAGTATTTTTGGGAGGCATGTTCTGTAAATGAAAAGAATAAATGGATTATACTGAGATTTTAACTTAAGCTCATGCTCACTCGGACAATATAAATACTGAAAGAAGGGAAACTTTTCCTAAAGTATCTCATAGCCTCCTATCCATAAGTTTGGCGAGCTACACACCCATGTACAAGACTCTACTTGATGCGTCTTTCAGACTCCCTAAGACTCTGTTGAACCTTAGGCTCTGATACTATGTTTGTAACACCCCGAGTCTGTACCCCGGACACTACACGGTGCATCCGACCCCAAAAGACCACAAGCTAACCCGTGACTGATATTTGCTGTGAGCACTGAATAATAATACTATAATAAATATGAAAAATAGGTTGAAATTCCATAAGGTTCAAAACATCTAAAAATTGATAAAGAATATTACTGAAATAATAATCTGCAAAACTCAATACTGTCTGAAAGTCTAGTCTGAAAAGCCTCTAAACTGAACCGTCTGAATGTGGAGTTGATGGGAAAATCCCCAAACTAACTCTATCTACCGAGAAACTAAAATAATAAAATATCCTCGATAGATGAGGACTCACTACTAAATATGACACTGCTGGTTGTGTAATACCCTACACTTTTCCTAGCTTAAATTCGTCTCTACAATGTCAAGAATTTGATTCAAAGATGAATACCATTTATTTCATGCGGTATTTTTAAGATTTTGACTTTTTATTGTGTGGAAAATTGAATAGTCTTTCCATTGATACCAAATTCACCTAAATCCAACACTCGGTTGAGAAGTTAGAGCATTTTAAAGTTGACAGTGTGCCACCTGGGCACTTGGCACATCACGGAGAAGGAAAAATCCACAATTTCCAAATTCTAGTGGCCCTCCGTGATAGCCCCACATCATGGACAAGCGCATTTTCCCAATTGTCCTATTCCAGTGAGACTCCGCGATGCTGGCACGTCGTGCCAAGGGCCAAAATGGTAATCCAAGGGGCACCGTGATTGTGGCGCGTCGCAGTGAGCGCCCAGTTCCCGTTCGTCCTTTTTTTGTGAGCTACCACGATAGTGGTGCATCGCGGTGGCCCAGTAAATTTTTTTGGGTCATTTTTTCAGTTCTATTTAGGAGTTTAAAAAGGGTATTTTGGTGAATTAACCAGCCCCCAATCCATCCAAAACACATCATTAAGTTTACACCCAAGCACTTTATTCTTGTTTCATCATTTTTTTCTCAAAATAAAAACCTAGATCATCAAAGCTCATTCTCTGAGAAATCCAAATTCCTTCATTAATTCTCTGAAGAAATTCAAGATTAAGGATTCCCAATACAAGAACTCTAAGAATTCATCTTCAAAGCACCAATAGAGATCCAAGATTCAAGTTTTAACATCAAAGATCATCAATTGAGGTTTGTGGGGTATGAACAAGGATTATCCTTTCATCCTTGTGCCTAAAGCTTGTTTTAAATTCAACTTTTAATGATTTTTATGTTATTCTCCATGAAATTCAAATTAGGATTTACACCCATTATTGTTATTTACAAGTTTATGATATTCCCAATGATTTAGAAGTTGCATTCCATGATTTTGTTCATATTTTTATGCATATTGCTGAAATTTTCTGATTTTATGATGAATTATAAATGCTTATATTATCAAGCATGAATTTTAAGATGTTTGATATAATATTGAAGCATGGATCATTATTCCCTTATTAAGATTTCTATTTCAAGATTATTTGTGCTATGACCACCCTCAGATGAGATTATTCTCAGATTTTGATAAAGATTTGACTTTTTGGTCTTGAGATAAGAGAAAGAATCCACTTTTTTCATATGATTTGAGATTTAAAGAAATGAAAGAGCATAATTGGTTTTCTTGTAAACCCTTGTTCTATTTTTGAAGTGGATTTCTTAAGATTTTGAGCATAAGAATGGGAGTAGTATTTAGCACCAAGATGGGTAAGTTACTATGGTTTCATACCCCAAAACTACGTGCCACTGTAGAATTAAGATTATTCCCACTTTTACATGGATGACTCAGATTGTGATCACTTAAGATAGAAGTTCTATCCCGATGGCAAGGTAGAACAACCCTACCCAATAGGGGCTAGACGTGGGACTCCATGGATGCTCACATGGTGTATGTCGGTTAGAAGAACCTACCAATAGATGCTCCTACTCTTAAAATAGTATATTGGTTTAAAGCCTTAAGATAATTGTTTTCCTTTACAAAAACCTTTTAAAGTATTTTCCTTGCTAGTTAAAAGAAAAGATTTACGGAAAAGCTTTTAGAAAAACTAAGTGTAAAGGCTCACAATTTTTACTCAGATTATGCTTTACAGAAAGATATTAGTTTCAGATTTCAGATTTAAAGAGTGAGTTCTTTCTATACTTAGATAATATGGTTTAAAGAAAAAAATACAAGTACAGTTTTCGAAACTAAATGTTATGGTTCATGAGATTTACAAAGTGTGTTTTACTCCTTATTGCTATATATTTCAGTATTTCACATATTCCAGCTTATGCGAGTCATTTACAATTAGCATGCATTGTTTTATAAATTATGATGATAAGATGATGTTTTACTTATGCATGCACCCCCATATACTCAGTACATCCTCAAAGTACTGATCCACATATATGTATATGTGCTACATTATCTCATAATGTTGGTATCAGTTTAGTTGTAGCACGCATACCATATTCAGATAGATTGCAACTTCTAGTCAATAGGTGATGAGTCCTCTTGATTCAAGGGCTCGAGTTAGTCATATAGTTTGAGCCGTATTTTATTTTATTTTATTTGATTTATTTAGTCATGTTGATTTAGGATAGTTGGGGGTCATGTCCCAGCAATCCATAGTCAGTATAGTAAAGGCTTCACATATGTTAGTTAGAGTCAGTTATGTAATTTAGTCCCTCTTTTCAAATTTTATCAGAATGTACAAGTGTACTAGTATTGTATTTTTCTCAAATTCCATGATGGTTATGTTTTCTCACAGTAAACTCTATCATTTTATACATGTTTAAAAAGTCGCTTATCAGTATGCCAGCTCATGGGTTAGCTTGGGATCACTTGTGGTCCTAAGCACCGTGTGACATCTTGGGACCCATTTTCAGAGGGTTACAGGCTGAATTTGAATCTGTCTATGCGCGGTTGGAAACCTGAGCATCCGAACCTATAATATGAGACGTCATAGTACAAAGAAAGAGTATACATCAGTACGTGGAATGTACTGGTATGCTAGATGAGGTAAGGCTGAATGTAAGGGTTCATATGCATGAACAATAACTGACTGAATGATATAGAGTAACTGAACATGAGAGTACATGGATAACTGATACTGCTGTAAATACCGAGTATGCCCTACTGTGAATATAAATAAATAGTGTGACTGAGCTTGTCTAAAGCTAAGTCCTGAATTTTGATACTAAGTAACTGATATCTGAAGTTACTGATAATTGAGTTACTAATACCGGTTGACGGTATCTGATAGTCTTGATTCTGTAGAATTGAACTGGGTTCTATTCAGAAGACTGAAACTAAAACTGTGGGAGGTAATCATCTAACCAACATGCCCCAAATAAGATAACTGAGTTGGGGTCCTACCTATGACCCCAGTTGGAAGGGTGTCAGTACTGTGCTACGGATAAAGACACTAAAGACTCACCCTCTACTGGCAGGTGCCCTAAACGAGAATGGTGGTACCCTCTATTGGCAGGTAAAGCACCTCATAAACCCTCAACTATAAGGTTTGATGGCTCAACCTACGCTGGCTATGTAGTTCTAGAATGCAAGGATTGCTTCTAAGGAACACACCCTCTACTGACAGGTGTGTCCTCATCCTTGGGTTTACTCGGTGTTGAATCCTAATCCCAACTAAAATACACTGAACTGAGTATACTGAACTGGACTGGACTGATACTGAGTTTACTGAGTTTTCCTGAGTTTTGTAATTGACTGGATTCTACTGATTGGGATATGACTGATACTATTCTATAACTGATGCTGACTCTAGGTATATAGCTAAATTATCGGGTATTAAATATCCCCAGGACTCGATAGCATAAAAGAAAGGCATAGCATAAAAAAAAGGTATAACATAATCTTGAGTAACATAACAATGTTCACTTGATCATAATTCATTCATAGAGGGATTTCATCAAACATTTGTAATGCATTAACTTGTACATGAATGAGAAATACATGCTATCATGTTATAATGACACTATTTCATTCACATAGGCATTTTATCAAACACAAGAGGAGCATGCTTAGGTTATACAATAATCAACATATATAATTATCATGGCTACATCAACCAACTTACAAATTGAAGGATTTATCATGAAAATCATGTAATTCAACGCATAAAATGATTAATTTCATGAAAGCTTGTAATTTAATCATGGACTAAGACCCAACAATAACATGAACATGAATTCAATTCAATTTCAAGCATGAAATTCATAATCAACAATCTTTTAGTCTTAAAAATGAATTTGTGGACTCTATGGATGAAAGGAACCCATAGATGAACACCTAACATATTTTGGAATGCTAATTATTGAGGGTTCTTGGGAAAATTCTTGATCTTTGTTCTGATTTCTTGAAGCTCGGGTTTTGTATCTTGAGAAAGAATGTTTTGATTCTTGGAAAAATAGTGAAATAATGAGCAATTTGTGCTCTTTTAGGGCTTAATTACGTGTTTAGGCTGACTAGGGTGAGGAAAAGTACTTAAATGCCCTTGGATTTAAAACTCAGAATTAACTGAAAAATCCTAATTTGGCATGCTGGCGCGATGCGGCGATATCACGACATGTCTCTGGAAATTGACAACTAGGAAAATGTCTGTTGTTGCGATGTGGTGGTATCGCGTAGCCACACTGGATGCGACCTGGAAGTTCACCACGACGTGGTGACATCGTGTAGCTTTGCTGGAAAATGGAAAATTGTAAATTGAGGGCTTGGCGTGATGCGACAATATCGCGATGGAACACTGAAAAGTGACCATTGTCATTTGGCTGGCTTCCGCGACTTGTTGATGGCCAAATTGGCACACTGCCTTATGAAAATGGCCCTAACTCTTCACCCGGGTATTAGATTTGAGCAAATTTTATATTGTTGGAAAACTGGCTGAAGTTTCTAGCATTGGTAAGCTCTAAACTAAAAAATACTAAGTATTTTGAAAAAATTTTATTGGCTAACCCATGTATTGAGGGTTAATTTAATTTAGGGAAATATGGGGTATTACAGATTTTTTCGATGAAAAGCGGATCCCACACCCATGTGTCATTTTCTTAAATTTCGTTCAATAAACCGAAATGAGTCTGGAAGCCTTGGGACCCAAACCAAGGATCCACCTAACCTAAAATTGACATTTTGGAGTTGTTGGAATTGTTAGAATTGACATATGAGGTCGTTTAACTGAATTTTTCATCTGGTAGCTAATTTAAACCAACAAAGGCTTCAAAATAGGGAATTGTCTCTAAAAACCAAATGAACTACCTAGTAATCGAACTATCAGTTCTGAAAAGTTATAAATAACTTGGAGCAGCTATAGGAAAGCTCTAAACGGTAAAATAAGCAAAAATATAGAAAATAACCTAGAGGGTTATTACAAATGCTCTAAACATTATGATATCCAATCCATCCAACATGTATATATAGAAGTGATCTCAAAATCAATTTAATATATCCATAATTCATATCATCAACTCCTATTAGGCACCATCAGAATAAATATGCATATGATACATCATTACTATCATATCAACCCCTAGCTAGGGTATTTTTATCATGATAAAGGCAACCAATAGTCAAATAAGGCCTAAATAGAAAAACAATCCCCGCACAGGTATCATATCGAGACTAAAGACATTCATATACACAAATTAGGCCAATAATGTCAAATAAAGCCCTTACACAGGCGATACACAATATCAGATATCACAAGTCAACAACAATAGAATATAAGCTCCCATATTCACACAAAACAATAAAAATAATCTCAAAATGTAAACCCCATACTCATTTACCCCAACTCATAACATGCTTTACTTATTTATTAACTACCCAACTCAATATGAAATAATTAAATCCTGGTCTAAAGTACTTCAACCCAAAGTCTTTTTCTCGCAAAAGACCTCAGAATAAACTACAACATTTAAATATAGCACTACACATTACCAAAAAAGCTAACAACACCCATATTGCTCATATTCAGGTTGGGTCCCAAACGAATTCAAAACTGAAAGGGATAAAATTGAAATAATATTTTAAAACACACATTGTCCAATGTTATAGGAGTCTATAAGATAAAAACCATGCAAAAAACGATTAAAATTGAGGTCTAAATTGAAGAAAAATCCTTTTTAAACTTTACTAAAAAAAAACCCCAATTTTCCATTTGAAATCATGATTTAAGGTGTTTTAGGGGATATAAGCAATAAACAACAATGGAAATAAGGTTTTGGATCTTACACAAATTCAAATGGTGAAGAAATCCTCAAGAATCTCCCAAACCTAAAGCTCAAAGGTCCAAAAAATGGAGAAAAAACATAAAATTGAGTTTTTATACTATTTAGTAAACAATATCTCATAAATGCAGTCAACTCGGGCC
The DNA here is from genome assembly GCA_030864225.1 of Capsicum baccatum var. pendulum. Taxonomy (NCBI): domain Eukaryota; kingdom Viridiplantae; phylum Streptophyta; class Magnoliopsida; order Solanales; family Solanaceae; genus Capsicum; species Capsicum baccatum. The sequence goes on from CM061552.1 coordinate 235,976,687, forward strand.
CTCGTGTTCGCAGCACCTCTATTCAGTTCGCATAGAAGGGACTTCAACCCAACTCAACCCAATTACCTTTTTGCGATTGTGGCTCCGCCATTGCGTTCACAATGGAGGGAGATTTTATCTTTGTGTTTGACCGGGTTTAGGTGGGTTAGACCGGGTTGGATTAAGTGGGACGGGTCAGGATTGTTTTTAAAAATTTTACTGATTAACCCGAAATCGGCCCGGCCCACTTAACCCCTAACCGGTTCGGCCCGACCCACAAACCATTAATTTTAATGGGCTGGTTTCGGGTTGACCCGGCCCGACCCACTTAACACCCTTAGCAATAAGTGTCACAAACAAAGGTAGTATATACAAATGGTTAATTAGTGAACTTTTAATGCCTAAAAATACATCACCTATCATACACCCAACTAATTCAGTTTGACCATGCTACAGGGTACAAATTAAAACATCACCACATATTCTTGGAAATATCTCCTAGGACTTACTCATGTTTTAACCCTATTCTTTTTCTGTTAATAAGTTCCTTGTCTCTGCTACCCAAGGTGATTATACTTTTGTTGGAATAAAAAAATGTGTTGTTTTAGAATCAACACTCGAAAAGCCAAACTAATCACTGAGATCTTCAATTCAATAACATGGAAATCACTTTTTTTGCGATGAACATTATTCACAAGCAAAACTTCAAGCAATTATTATAAGCTACACCTCAATCTCAAGCAAATTGGATCTACTGTATAATCTAAACACTCTGATTCTTGCATGAAGAATGTTGATTGACCCTGATGCAATAGTAAAAGATTATTAAGATTAGCAAATCATTACATTGTAGGACTAAGGAATAAGCAGAAGCAAAGAATACATAACTGCTTGGTAGATAGACTACCAGCAGATTTCTCAACCAAGTCATTCACACAATGCAAAGACCAAATGGTAACAACATGTGTCTTTCTGGTCCTGGCAGCAGTACATTTTCTATACAATGAACATATAAGAAAGCAAATTTGACCACATCAATTAAGTTGTTGTTTCCCATAATTTATGAATACAGATTGGTCAAAGCTAAGCAAAAGAAAACCTTTAGGGTATGCAAAAATTGGTTTAACCGATAAATCGAATAGTAAATATGGTACTGGTCAGTATCAAGTTATTGAGTTAACAACTTTTAAATAGTTTTTTGAAATTTTTTATTTGGCTGTCAATTTGTTTTTTGGTTTTAAAATTTTAGTTACTAGTTAAATGAGATTATATTAAAACTATTATCCCTAGTTATATAATAGTGACTTTCAATTTTAAATAATGGTGTAAACTGGGCCGGTCTGGGTCAACTCGATATCGGTCCTGTTTATTTTGCCGGACTCAATCTAGTCGTCTCGCTTACTTGGCCGATCCGTGCCGGCCCCACAGTAAATATGTCACTAACGGCCCAAAACCAGCCCATATAGCTTTTTGGCAGGTCTTAATGGGTCGGTTTACCACCCCATAACGTATAAAAAAAGCCTAAATCAATGTTGATGATTTTTTTCTAATAGACATTCAATATATACTATTTAGGCTACTTTAAGAAATATACACACATGTATACATTCAATGTATTACTAATAAAAAGAATACACGTATTATAAATCAACAATATATAATACTTAAATTCTTAAAAGATTATACATACAATAGATTTTTTAGTGTTTTTTTGAAATTGAAATATTAGGATTTTTTTTTTAAAAGCGTATTGAAATTTGAATTTGGAATTTTCAAATATGAAATTTGACATTTGAAAGTTTAATTTTATAATTAAAAATTTAATTTGAAATCTCAATGTTTAATTATTCAAGTGAGCCATTAAATGATTAAACTTTCAACTTGGAGTCAATTCAAGTTTGAAATTTGAAATTCAAATTTCAAGATTTTCAGCTTTTCCAAAATCTAACATTCTAAATTAAATATTCACACTTGTCAATCTGTAAATAACACCACTTTGTTCCTCTAAATTATCATACAATCCCCATTCGTTCTCTTTCTAATTTTTATCCATATTTACTTTTCAACTCTCAAATATCATCTCCCAAGGATAATAATAATAATAATTTTCTTCCACTTCCACCTCCACCACCACCCCAACAATCATAATTCTCTTCCACCTCCATCACCACTCTAGCAACCTGCTGGAATAATTTTTGTATGTCTTTATTTTAATCGATTAGATGGTAGACATTTTCAATGTAACTTATGTAATAGTACTTATCATAATTGTGGTAAGGGTACTTTAGTTAGGCATTTGTAGATACAACACAATGTTATAGTTGACTAGGAGTTAGTTAGGACAGCTTAGTTTGTTCTTTTAATTTCTATTTATGTAATTTTATCAATTTAAGATTTTAAGTTTGGATGTTTTTGAATTTTAGTTATGTAGTTTTATCAATTTTAAGTTAAGTTTGTATGATTATGAATATCTAAGCATGCAATTTTATCAAATTATCTAAGTTTGTATGTTTTTGAAATTGAAATTTGAATTTGCATATTCAACATATACTACTTTAAAGAATATATACATTCATATATACATTCAATATATACTACTTAGTATACTACTTTAAAAAATATACATACAACATATATATATATTACATATTATATGACTTTAGAAAATATACACACATATATAAATTCAATATATACTACTTAAAATACTACTATAAAAAATAAACATACAACATATATACATTACATATTATACTACTTTAGAAATATACACACATATATAAATTCAATATATACTACTTAAAATACTACTATAAAAAATAAACATACAACATATATACATTACATATTATACTACTTTAGAAATATACACACATATATACATTCAATATATACTACTTAAAATACTACTTTAAAGAATATACATACAACATATACACATTACATATTGTACTACTTCAGAAAATAGACAAACATATATACGTTCAATATATACTACATAAAATATTACTTTGAAGAATATACATAGAACATATACAAATTACGTATTATACTACTTTAGAAAATATGCAGACATATGTAAGTTCATTATATATTACATAAATACTACTTTAAAGAATATACATACAACATATATATACATCACAAATTATACTATTTTAGAAAATATAATATATAGATTCAATATATACTTCTTAATATACTATTTTAAAGAATATGCATATAGTATATATTCATTACGTATTATACAACTTTAAAAAATATACACACATATATACATTCAATATATTCTACATAATATACTACTTTAAAGAATATACATACAACATATATACATTACATATTATACTACATTAGAAAATATGCACACATATATACATTGAATATATACTACTTAAAAAAAAACTATTCTTAAGAATTTACATATGACATATATACATCACATATTATACTACTTTAAAAAATATACATACATATATACATTCACTATATACTATTAAAATACTACTTTAAAAGAATAAACATCTGATATATATACATCACATATTATACTACTTTACAAAATATACACACATATATATACATTTAATATATACTACCTAAAGTAATGCTTTTAAGAATATACATACAACATAAATACATTACATATTATATTACTTTAGAAAATATACGTACATATATACATTCAATATATATTACTTTAAAAAATATACATACAACATATTTACATTATATACTATATTACTTTACAAAATATATACACATATATACATACAATATTCAACAACATATACTTCTTAAAAGAATAATACTTAAATATACTCAAGTATTAACATTTACTACTTAAAAGTTAAACTCATATAGAGTTTTTATATGTCAATACTAGTAGTATAAGTAATATTTGCTAACATTATTTTTCAATATATCATATATGTTTGTTATGTTTATGTAAAGTTTGATAATAATAGTAAAAGTATTTAATTCATATAAGATATTCAATTTAAATGAAAAAAAATATGTAAAGAGTGAATGAACCTTGTATTTGATTGATGACAAAATGATTAAAAAATTATAAGTTACAAGATTGCAATTACATCACTAATTTCACAAAGTTAAATACTTAAACTGAAATATATAAAATTCAATAGATTAAATGATTAATTGACAATTCTATAAATTTTGCATCATTTTTTTCAATTCAGTCATGTTAATATTAATGAAAACTGACTAAGGACTGTCAAAATCAATGGGCCAAAGCTATGCATTGGATTTGATTGTGCTGAGTTCTCCCTTGAAGTCATCATTTTTTCAAGATCTTATTCTTCTATCGGCTCCACGTGCATTTCTTGATTTCTTCGTTCCGATCTAATCCAGTCTCTAAGAAAAACTAGAACATTCAAAGCATTGTTTCTTAGTGAGTGTCGGTTATTTCCAAGCTGTTGTCGTCCTTGACTAAAAATGTTCTTTGATACAACGGTTGACATTGAAACATTCAATATATCTCTAGCTAATCTTGAAAGTACAGGATAGTGTCTTTTATTGTTCTTCCACCAATTCTTTGCATTGATTCTTGCTCTACGATCCTCTGTAGGCTGTCTAAGATAACACCTAGGGTCTTCCCGACTAACGATTCTATGTGTTGAAGGCGACATCCTATTCCAAACATGTAAATTAAAAACATAATCAGGAATACTATGTGTTTTTTTTTTGTAGAAGGTGATGGCTCCTCGGGAGGATGGGAAGCAGGAGTTTGAGTAATATATGCCGGTAAAGCATTATCAAGTAAATCAATATAATGATTGTATATTGCACTGATGTAATTGTTCACATTAGACATAGCTGTAAATAAAGAATGTTCTTTTTCAGGTTGTACATCTAAAGTAGAATAAATAATAGAATTAGACTCGAACATAGAGTTATATTTCATACTTGAATTTATTGTAGCACCAACCAAGTAAATAAAGGAAAGCGGATAAAAATATTTTTTAAATTTATCAACCATTACGGAAATAACATCTTCACAACGTTGTTTATTCTTATATCATTAAACAATAAAGAAATATCAATTAAATAAGCTACAATATTACAAATAGTAGGATAATAAACAACAAAAAATCATATCGCAACTAGATAAAATTTTCTCAAAATATTAAAAACATCATCTATCATATCCCAATTAAAATCATGTAACATACACTCAGAAAAAACACCAGTAAATTGATTAAAAGTCATAGTAATAATGACTTTATAAATATTACAAGTATTTTAAAAAATCATAAGTAACATTCGATCTAGTATCTACTTCTCCAGGCATTAATCTCGGTCTACGTCCACTTTGTTGACATTTTCTTTTAAATTCTGTAAGTCTAACTTTTCTATGATTTCCTTGAATAAAGCCAATCGCATGCCTAACTTTTTCAATAGCAAGCTCAAAAAAATCAAGACATCTTTTACAATTAAATTATACATATGGCAAAATACACTTAACATGAAATATTTTGAATAATTGTGGAGAAAGTTTATCTTTTAACAGTTCAATAGCAGCCTTGTTGTTAGATATATTATCAAAAAATATACACAAAATTTTATTTTCAATACGATAATATCATGCACCTTTTATAATAATTCAGAAATAAATTCGTCGTGTGTCTATGGTCTTCATGATACAAAAATGCTAAAATATATTTTTACATAACAAAATTACTATCTACCCAATGACAAGTAATCGTTGAATAGTCATTTTTATTAACAATATGATCAAGATTAGAAGTTAGAGCAACTCTACATGAAATATTTTCTAATAATGCAGATAAATAATAAACATATTGTGCATGGAGTCTAAAAATATCAGAACGACAAGTATTTCTATGAATACCTTCAAATATAGGATTATAAATTGCTTGAATATAATAAATAAAAACTTCAGAAGAAGCAAAAGAGAAAGACAAACAACCCACAACTATCATTTTTGCTAATTCTTCACGATCCTTCCTTTAATCATAATTCTGAACTAATTTATCAATTTTTAGGTCCAATCTAGTTTGAGTTGGACCTTAATAGTCCCACTGTCATGACCCAAAATTCAAGGTCATGATAATACTTGTCGCGGTGTACCTTGACAAGTAAGTCTATCACCTAATTGATACACAAAGGGAAAAAGATAGAAATACCCCCAAGGTAAGGCTTCTAGAGTGAAGCCGAACCATATATGTATAACAAAGGCGGTAAGAATATAATCAATAATACAATCCTAACTCTCAGAACCTGATGTCAACAGTATAAGAATGTACCTAGTACAACTAAAATCCAAATAAAATACATAAGAAATCCAATCAATACAACTTTGTCTCTAAAAACTAGTAAAGACATAGTCTAATGATAGAGAAAGATAATAGCAGACATCCGAGCACCTAAAAATCATCCACTACCTTGAAAGCTCCAACAATCGCTAGAGTCAAGAAACGTGGGGTACACCAAACCTGAATTTGCACCTAAAGGATACAATAAGAGTGAGTATGGTCTACTTATACTTAATAGGTATCATAGGCCGGCCGAGCAAAGTAGAAAATAAGACATACAAAATACACACTAAGGACAAGTCACGTGCAATCAGAAAATATTCCACAACGGTAGCTCACACCGTTTACACTAATAGTTCTATAATATCACATCTATTGCAACAAACCAAAAAGGATCAGAAGTATATGATATAACACATACAAGTAGAATAAGGAAGGACAATATATATACACAAGATCATAAATTATAAGTATGGAAAAATAGAAGAATTAGATAACTAACAAGTCAAAATGGAAATGTAATCACATTACATGCATAATGAAGTAAATACAATGAGAATGATGATGATGCACGAGGTTGTCACACAACCTCCGAAACCATCACACAGCCTCCATATACACCTATGGAGCTAAAGCATACCGATGTAGAAATCATGGGGGTTCGTCAACCCGTATATAATCCATATATCATATATCCTTCTGGCACATCCCTTAGGAAGGGTTTTATAAAGTGTCACAATATCTCCTCCTTGGTACATCCCTCGAGGAGGGTTTTGAAAAGTTGTTGCCATGGTAGTACCAATATTTCATGAATGAGTATAATATGAGGATGTAATGCTCAGAAATAATCACATTTTGTGTTTCCAAAACCACCACATGATGTATTTCCACAATCAACCATAATGATACATTTCCAACCACGTAAGGAAATATCCACTCATTATTTCCAACCATCCATGAGTTTCTACATGTTTCATATGCCAATAAAGTATGAATATATCACAATACACACATGGTACCACAACACACTTTTTCATCAACAATATACAAATTATTCACATGTCTACAAGTCTATCAACATCACAAAAGACCTCACACAATTACATATGTTACAAATCTCTCAAAACCAACAATTATACCACATATAGGCCCCTACACGGGAGAAATAATTTAAGATAACCAGTGTCATGATTAGTTCCCATCCCCTAACATGCATTTTGTATACAAATAACTACCTAGCCCAATCTAAAAGAGTTAAGCCATAACCTACCTCGAGTGTCAAAACTGGACGGCTATACTTCAATCTCAAATCCTTAAACATCATGAACATACCCAAAAACAACTTCAATATCAAAATATAGAATCTCTGCATCAAAAGAAAGTCAACAACACCTATATTGCCTAGTTTCGATTCGTGGTCAAAACGAACCCTCGAAATGAGTTTTTAAAAAAAAGGGCAAAATCATAACTTTATTTAAAAAATATGATTCTCATGTTTTTAGGAGTCTACATCTGAAAACTCAAGCAAAAATGAGTTAAAAACGAGGTCCAAATTAAAGAAAAATCAATTTTAAACTTTATCGGGTAAAATCTTTGAAATCCATTAATAATCAAGAATCAAAGTTATTTTGAAGATGAAATTGAGGGAAAACTAGTAATTATAGAATTAGGAACATTATTCAAGTGAAAAAGAGTGAATTTGGAGTTTAACGTGAAGAAATACAGTTTTGGGCCTTTAAGGCCAAAACCTCCAAGTTCCACTTTGAAATTCAAATTAAAATAGAATTTAAATTAAAACAAGAATCTAATGATAAAGATTGAAGAAATTAGTTGAAATGGGTGTAATGGAGCTTACCCAATCTTAGAAATAGAGAAAGTTGCTCAAAACTACAAAAACCTAAGCTCCAAGTCTAAAAAAATAGTAAAAGATAAAGAAATCAGGTATATATATACCCAGGTTCTGCGATCATAGTCCTCGGGTCGCAATCATAGTACCCTGACAGACAAAGTTGTTGCAATCACAGACAAGGATTGTGATCGCAGCATCAACTCTGCTGATACAGTTGCGATGCGACACCTAATTTGCCATCACAGGTTAACCAAAAAATGGGAGCGCCAGCTGGGGATTTGGTTTAATTCAAGTCCCCATGGCCCTCTCAAAATTCATCCAAAATCTCGTGAATTCAAATGAACTATACTACCCTTTCAAATTCGATGCTACACACTCAATAACGATATCAGATTTTGAAAAAGACCTAATTTTCACAAAGTTGACCCCCAATAATTTTTCAAACCGCTGGTCAAAATGAGATTTGAAATCCATAAACCAGACCAAACATGTTACCACCCTAAAATCAACGTTTTAGACCTGCTAGAACAATCCGTTCAGCCATCTGTCGCACAAATCAAAAGATAACCACAAAAGTCCACAATAAGGCTCTTGAAGCCACCAAAAATTACAATATCATAAAAATTGCACCAAAATGTATTAGGAATCATGCCAATAAACCCCACATCCCAAAAATACCATAATGACACTACAGGGAGGGGTAAAATAGTTAAATCATACAAAAACATATTTTTCACATATTTCATCAAATTTTAGTTTGTTACATCATCCATCACTAAAAATCTAGTTCGTCCTCAAACTAAAGAAAAGAAATACCCAAATGAATAAGGAGCTATGGATAAGAACTACGCATATCAGACTTGACCTCTCAAGTAGCCTTATCTACAGGTCGTTATCGCCACTAGACCTTAACCACTGGAATAACTCTTGAATGCAACCGTATAACATTTCTAGCAAAAATGGGGACCGACTCCTTAACAAAAAACAACTGCTCATCTAACTGAACCGACTCCCAATGAATGACATGAGAATCATCCAAAATATAACGACAAAGCATAAAAATATAAAAAATTAGATGAACAACCAATAAAGCTGGGGGCAAACTAACTCATAAGCCACATCACCAATGGTACAAAGAATCTCAAATGGACTAATATACCTAGGGCTAAGCTTTCCCCTTCTTCCAAACCTCATCACATGCTTTATGGGTGAAACTCAAAGTAAAACACGATCACCAACACCAAATCTCAAGGGACAAAGTCTACTATCTGCATAACACTTTTGCCTACTCTGAGCTGCTAGAACTCTATCTTGAACAATCTGAACTCTATCTAATGACTCACAAAGCAAGTCTGTACCTCGTAGTCTAACCTTTGAAACATCAAACCGACCCACTCGCGAGCGATAATTCCTACCATAAATGCCTCCAAAAAAGCGATATCGATACTGGAATGGTAGATATTATTATAAGCAAACTTCGCTAAAGCCAAGTGCTACTCCCAATTGCCACCAAAATCCATCACACACATGCAGAACATATCATTCAAAACCTAGATAGTCTGCTCTGACTGACCATCAGTCTGAGGGTAAAATACTGTGCTAAGGTCAACCCGCATACCCAGCTCATTCTGGAAAGTCTTCCAAAAGTGGTAAGTAAACATAGAGCCTCGATCTGATATGATAGACACCGACACACCATGAAGGCATACAATCTCATGAATATAGATACGAGCCAGCCACTCAGCACTAAAGGGTACCTAAACTGAAAGGAAATATACATACTTGATTAATTGATCTACGATGACCAAAATACTATCAGATCCATAGAAAGTAGAAGATAACCTGGTTATGAAATCCATAGTGATTCATTCCCACTTTAACTCGAGAATGGGTAGATTGTGAAGCAATCTACTAGGCCTCAAATGCTCAGCATTCAACTGTTGGCAATAAAGGCAACAAACTACAAAGTTTGCTACATCCTTCCTTATACCACCCTACTAGTGTTTTTTTCCTCAAATCACGATACATCTTAGTCATTCCCAAATGTATGGAATACCTAGAACAATGGTCCTCCTCCAAAATCAATCTAATCCAGTCACTCACTTCGGGCACACAAACTCGGCCTCTAATCCTCAAAACTCTATCAGAATAAAGTGAGGCTTTCTTAGCCTCACCACTCAACACGTTATATAGAATCAATCTCAATCCTAGATCATACAACTAATGAGCTCGAATCTACTCCATCAGAAAAGACCTAGCCTCCATGAAGGACTAAACATACCTAGGCATTGAAATATTAAGCCCAACTATTTGGTTAGCTAAAGATGAAACCTTTAAGTCCAAATACCTCTCTTAGGTCAAATGATACACCAAGCAACGCATTCTAGTCGAATTTTAACTCAAGGTATCTGCAACCATATTATCCTTACTCGGGTGATAAAGAATAATCAAGTTATAATCCTTAAGCAACTTAAGCCAATGATGTTGTCTCATATTAAGATCTCGCTGGGTGAAGAAGTACTAAAGGCTATGATCATCTGAGAAAATCTCACAAAGGACTCCCTACAAGTAGCGCCTCCACAATATCAAAGAAAAACAACCGCGCACAATTCCAAATCACGGGTAGGATAATTTTTCTTATGGGGATACAATTGAAGAGAAATATATGCAATCACCTTACCCTCTTGCATCAACACAACACCTAAACCAATACTAGAAATATCATAAAATATGATAAAACCCATACCCTCCTTGGACAAAGTCAAGATAGAAGCTGAAGTAAATAAATTCTTCAGCTTTTAGAAGCTCGCCCCACAAGCATCAAACCATTGAAAAGAATATTTTTGCTAAGTCAACTTGGACAATGGAGCTTCAATGGATGAGAAACCCTTTAAAATGCCAATAATAACCTACCAAGCCAAGGTGAATTAGGTCTAGCCCAATTGCAAACCACTACAATTTTGGCTAGATCAACCATAATGCCTTTCTTAGTCATCATGTGACCCAAGAAAGAAACAGAGTCCCACCAAAACTCACACTTGGAGAACATGGCATACAACCTCTCATCCCTCAATCTATGAAGCATAATACATAAATGATCCTCATGCTCAGCCTCACTCTTGGAATAAACTAAGATATCATCTATAAATAAAATAACAAAAGAGTCGAGACATAGTCAGGATACCCAATTCATTAACTCCATAAACACAGCTAGGGCACTGCTCAATCCAAAAGACATGACCAAGAACTTATAATGATCATATCGAGTCCAAAAAGCTATGTTTAAAATTTCAAAGCTCTAATCCTCAACTGCTGATAATCGAATCTCAAATCAATCTTCAAAAACACTATAATACCCTAAAGTTGATCAAATAAATCATCAATATGAGGAAGATGATACTTATTATTAACTGTCACTAAAACGCCCTGGATTTTGGTCCTTGAAAATTCCATGATCTCTGAGCTCACTCCCTTGTTGATGACTCATTAAATAAGTCGTATAGTATGGTTACGGGTCTAAGGACCCAAGTCATAAACAAACCAGTATATGATTGGCTACGTTATGCTTTAAGTATGAGTGACTTACTATGAGTCATAAGACCACATTACGAGTGGTTGGGTTGAGTCATATATTATCCAGTGTCTAATTCTTTTAGGTTCTCTCTTGGATACGACTAGACCATATGAGTCACATAGTTAGGTTACTTATGGGATCGTAGAGTCATAAGATGGACAGTGAATGGGTTTCCAACTCACTTTTTAGGATACAACTTATGGATATGATTGGTATAATGTGGTGATGAGTCGATTGGTTAACTTGTAACAAAGGGCGACCTTTTTACAGCTTTTAGTTGGGGGTACTTTGGACATTTCCTACTTAAAACCCTTAAGGCTCCACGTCCCTGAAACACTTTAGGTCATTCATTCTACACTTTAAAATATCAAAACATCCACTTTACTCCCTCAAATTCTCTCAAGCAAAATTGGCTAAGGTTTTTACAAAGTGGCCATCTAAGGGTTCAAGAGTCAATTTCTCTCTGTGAATCTTTGCAATTCAGGTATATGACTCTTCCCTCATTGTTAGATTACTAAAATCATATGTTTGAATCATTGTTCATGAATTATTAATGGTAGTTTTAAAACCAAAGTTGAAGGGTTTGAATGCATATCATTGAATTTTATTTTATATGGTTTAAATTATGATTATGCATGTTTTTATAATGGTTTTTGCATATGTGGGTGCATGGAAATGGTGATTTAATTTAGGATCATGATTGAACCCCAAATTTGATAATTTTGGCTTTGATAATGACATGCCTCAACTTGTTTGTGAAATTATTGATGACAATATTATTGTCACAAGTTGAATTGTATTTCTGAAATAAGGCTTTGGTATAACCATGATAATGATTGATGAAGGACTTTGTAAGGTAATTTATGGCCATATATTGATCAAAATTATAACAATGGGGTTTAATTTGTTAAATGAGTTTGAGTCCCAAATGCTAAACTAACTTGTTGTCCATGGTCAAACAATGGGTTCAGTCCTAAATGATGAAATTATTGTTATGGCCTAATGTATGCATGCAAGTGGAGTTGGTATGATGATACCAACAGGGTTCCTATATGTATAATGGGATAAATAAATGTTAATGCATGTTAAATATCTTAAATTATGCTGAAGAGAAGGATGTATAGCTGGGTCATGAAAGTTAAAGTCGTGACCTCATTTTGACTTCACATTTGAAGTGAGGGAGAAAAAAGATAGGCTTTTTTCCTCTTTTTATTTCCTTTCAGTTTCGTTTTTCCATTTTTGTTTTTTCTTTACAAATCTCAGGTTTTAGATCAATTGTTATTTGTTTTTATCCTTTTTTCTTCCTTGAGAAAGAGATGAAAGACTAATACTAGAAGCCGCACTAGCCGGTGTGGGTGTCTAAATGACTAGGAGGTTTGAGTCCCCCATATTAAATATATAAATGGGAGCTTAGAGTCCTTCATATTATATACATTGGTGATTAAGTCACCTTGACTATGCTGGGAGTTTTCAGTCCCCCATTAAGGCATATACAGATATGGATACTCTCTAGTTAGTACGGCTACACATACTAGGGCCCTTCAGTTTAGGGGAGAGCTAGGCCCATATAACCTGTGGGTTCCTTATTTTATGACTGTTATGCTATACAACCTAGGTTAAGGTTTTTGAAGTTCATGATAATCCTTGATCCCTACCCCAATATGTGGTATTATACATGTATATATACTTCATATGATATTATGCATTGAATACTATTTTGGTTTCGAACTGTTATTATGGCATTATTTTTTTTCTCTATCTTTGAGTTGCATGCCATTACTCTAATCGCTAACCATCTTCAGATATTGTATCCCCACGTGATGTAGGAATCGGTCATACTTCCACATCTCCTGCTCAGTGACTCAGATTTAAGATTATCTAGTGAGTCAGATTAAAGTAGTGAGCTTCCATCCTTCAGAAGACCCTAGTTTATGTTGTGGTTTTCTTTTAATATTTTAACTATCTTTTGGATATTATTTTTGGCTACTGTCGGTGGCATGCCCATACATTTTATTGACCTTCGATTTTGTAAAGGCTTTGTTGGACTATTGTTGAATTGGGTGATTTGGTTTCTTGTTTGGTGAAGGACGATTGTCCAGTTATTGGTGGTCCATATGGACATATCATGAGTTATCATTAGTTTTATTTTACACCATCTTGTTATATATTTAAAATTCATCCAATATTTAGGGATTCTATATTGGTTTGGTTAGGTGAAGGGGTGATATTTGATCCACGTGGGACTTGAGATACCTGTCACGGCCAGACCCTGGTCTGAGTCATGACAAAGGTGGTATCCAAGATACGTTCATGGTCGATTGGGTATCCACAAAGCCATGTTAAGTAGAGTTTTTTTTATGGGTATGTAACACACCACACTTATAAGGGAGAGGCTATGAAACATTTAGGAATATTTCCCTTTCTTGTTGTCTTAATTTTGGGCTGTAGAGTCTAAGGTCTTCAATCTCTCTAATTTTCATCTATTTATATTTTAGATCATGCCTCTAAGAAGACCTGATGTTCATGGAACTTCTTCTATCCCATCTGAGGAAAATATGGATGGAGCTCATCCAACTTCTGGGGTACAGACCTGGTCAAAGGTCTCTATATCTGACCTTATGGAGTCCCACCTATCCTCACTATTCCTACTCCTTAGAGAGGCGAAGATGTTGGTTCTGCCTTGTGAGATGATTTTTCTAGTATTTTTGGACCACTTCTTTCCTCAAGAGTTGAAAGAGGCCAGGGTTAGAAGAATTTGTTAACTTGAAACAATGAAGAATGATAGTTAAGGGGTATTCCTTAAAATTTCATCAGTTATGTAGATATGCTCCTAAGTTGTTGTCTAGTATGAGGGCTAGAATGTGTATGTTTGGTTCTGAATTGTCCCGTGAGTATATTCTTGATAGTGAGGCTTCCTTGCTGAACAAGGACATGGACATTTCCAGATTAGTTATGTATATGTTGTAGGTCGAAGAAGAGAAAACCAAACAAAATGAGATTAGTGAGATGCAGAGTAGCAAATTTTGGCTTTCAGAATAGGGTGAAGGGCAGCAGTAGGGTGGAAACTGGTCTAAGAAAAAGAGCTCAGGGAGTCTTAACTCCTATTCAATGGCTAGTGCTCCTTACCAAAAGTCATTTGGTATCGATGTTTTTAGGGTGGTGATGATTCTAGGGAATAGGCTGCCCAATCTCAGGCTAGTGAGGCCCAATCAGCACTATCTTCCCCTCTCTGCAACTTTTATGGTAAACAACACCATGGTCAATGTGAGAAGAAGAGGAATTAATGTTTTATGTATGGTCAGATCGAACATATGCAGTGGGATTATCCCTCTAGAGTTTCTTCTGGGGAAAACAAGGTTCCTATTGCCTCTTTATCAGCTCCTGCACCAAAGGGTACCACTTCTGGCTCTGACACTAGTTGGAACCGTATTTATGCTCTCACTACTCACCAGGAGTTTGAGGCATCTTTGGATGTCGTTACTGGTATGTTGAAACTCTTTTTCTATGATATGTACTTCTTACTTGATTTGGGGTCCACTCTCTTTTATGTGACCCCATTTATGGCTATGCATTTTAGTTTTAATCTCAAGTGTATTTTGGACCCTTTTTCTATTTCTACCTTGGTGGGTGACTCTATGTTTGATAGGTGGGTCTATAGGGGTTGTGTGGTATCTGTGGGTGGTCAAGAGACTTTAGTGGATCTATTTGAATTAGACATGATCAATTTTGATGTTATATTTAGGATGGATTGGTTGTACTCATAATATGCTTCTCTATACTGTCAAATCCATAAGGTCATCTTTAAATTCCCTAATGATCCAATTATAGAATAGGAGGGTGGTTCTCTATCACCCAAAGGAAGGTTCATATTGTATCTTAGAGCCCAAAGATTAATCTCCAATGGGTGTTTCTACTATCTGGATTGGGTAAAATACTCTAACTCAGAGGGTCCTTCTTTATATTCTATCCTAGTGGTGAATGAATTTCCTAAAGTCTTCCCTAATGATATTCCTGGCGTCCGTCCCAATAGGGAGATTGATTTTTATATTGACCCTATTCCAAACACTCATTCTATTTCTATTCCCCCATATAGAATGGCTCCAACCGAGTTGAAGGAACTTAAGGAGCAGTTGAAAGACCTCTTAGACAAGGGTTTCATCCATTCTAGTATGTCCCCGTGGGATGCACCTATCTTGTTCGTACGTAAAAAGGATAGTTCTCTTCGTATGTGCATTGATTATCGACAATTGAACAAGGTGATAGTAAATAATAAGTATCTACTTCTAAGAATTGATGATCTCTTGGATCAGCTTTAGGGTGCCAAATTCTTCTCTAAGATCGATCTTTGGTCCAGGTATCATCAGTTAAAGATTAAAGAGGTAGATATCCCTAAGACTACTTTTTGTACCCGATATGGGCATTTTGAGTTACTGGTGATGTCATTTATCTTGACCAATGCTTCTGCTGCATTCAAAGACTTGATGAATAGGGTCTTTCATCAGTTTCTAGACTCGTTTGTGATTCTCTTCATTGATGACATCTTAGTGTACTCTTAGAGTAAGGAGGATCATCCTGGGTTTTGACCATTAGAAAATTTCTTGGAATTCTGTTCTTCACACCCAATACAACTCATGGATAGGAGCCATATGCTGGGGTACAAGTGGTATGGTCCTATTGTATACTGACTAGTATTATTTGGTGGGATGGTCTTGGTCGCTAGAATGGGTACCACTTAAGGGTATAAGTCATAGTGCTTGGTATGAGTCGCATCAAGGACTCGTATGGTGGGCAGAGTTTGATCCTCCTAGTATTTTATTATTCCAGGGATATGGGTTATGGGTACATATCATATGCTATGGTTACGACTTTAGTTGGATGAGTCGTATACTGGATAGTTTTGATCCAAGGGTTGAGGTTTGGATATGAGTGATGGATACCGATTGTATAGGAAGGTTGGCTCATATGGGTCAGTCTTATTCCTGTGATGGGTTTTTAAGGGATTAAAAAGTGGGTATTCTGGACATTTCCCTACTTATCCTAATCAGGATCCACTACTTCTAATACACTAAGGAGGTTATTTACCCATTTATTATATTCATTAACATTTAGAAACTATTCCAAAATATCTCATAATTCTCTCAAGAGCTTTTGGGACAAGAAGGCTAGGGTTTCATCATGTGGATTGCTTTGGGGCTTGTCTTGGTGATTTCCTTCCATTAATTTTTTGGTATAAGACATGATTCTCTTACCTAATTATAATTTCAACTAAAGACATGGTTTAAATCATTGATTTCATGGTTTTACTATTTCATGATTATTGTTTCAAACTATTATTTAGGGAGTTTTGAGATTGAATGCTTGGTTTTGGTTTCCTATGGTTTTAATTATTCTTTTATATGCATCAATGGTGTATTTGAACAATTGGAATGCATGATAATGGTTTAATGGTCTTTGTAATTGGTTTTGGTTATATTATGCCCCTAAAGTGTTTGATAAAATGCTTACAAATGTATGTTTATTGCATTGACTTCTTTTAATAGAACTCTTGCATGCTTTAAACTAGATAAAGGATTTATACATGGTTTAAATGGTATAAAAATACTAAAGCCTAAATGGTTATGCTTATGAAGAATACAAAAGTCTTCCAAGTAGATTTAATATGGTAATTAGAAGGGCACCTAAGGTTCCCTTAACCTAAATGGTTTGGCTGTGAATATTACTTACAAGTAAGAGGTGGTATGACGATACCACTAATATTGGTTTGGTAAATAAATGGATAATGGTTTAGTATTTGGAAACTGGTTTTAATTAGGCATTAATGTCGGGATGTATAGCTAAGCCATGGAAGGTGGTTGTCCGGAGGAGACCAAAATCAGAAACTCATATTTGCCAGTATGAGGGGTCTTAATAACCATGTACATGTGTCATATTTTATATTGGAGGATGTACTAGTCATCCCATGGGATATTCCCTGTTCGTGCGGCTACACGCACTGGGGCTCATTCAGTAGGGGGAGCTAAATCCACATAGCCCATGGGTGGTTAGACGACAAAGCAACATAGCCCAGGTATAAAGGTTTTAAATTCATTCTAAACACATTTCCCTTTCCCGACACTTATATGTATGGTTGTATGCATTATGGATGGTTTCACTTGGTTTTATAACTGACATTATTTTATCCTTATTTTGAGATTCATGCTAGCTGTCATTCGCTATCCTCGTCTACTGGTGGTTGTATACCCACGCTATGTAGGAAATAGCCGTTTGACTCCTCCTACATAGTGATTGACTCGGGTATAGCATTTTCTAAAACCCTGCAAAGTTCCCTTGTAGTTTAAGCCTTGAGCGTGTCAAGAGAAGTGTAATTTTGGTCCTAAAATATTGAGAATAGATTTCCCAAGTGATTAGTATTTTAATCCTGTTGAATTTTCTTGAAAATGATATTCTATAGTGTAGAGAATTGAAATAGCTTTCCAATGATACCAATTTCGTCTAAATCTAGCTCGGGGTGGAAAGTTTTGTCCATTTTATCGAGAGTTTTCGGAACCGCCCAGGTGCGATGTACAAGTTGATGGACCATCGAGTGTGCGATGGACTGTCACCCATACCATCGCAACCAATGCAGTAACTCCCTTTTCTGGCATAAGTACGACGACCAGGACGATGGACCATCAAGACTGCAATAGACCGTCGCTGAGACCGTCGCCGCTGAGGTAGTGTGGCCTCATCCTGGCCAATGTGCGACAAACGATCCGACGGACCATCGAGTTTGCAATGGACCATAACTGAGACAGTCACATCGAGTCAATGTGTTCTTTTTCTAACCGATGTGCGATGGACGATCTGATGGACCATCAGGCTAGCGACGAACCATCGCTCTGTCCGTCGTAGCCCTCATCCAGTATTTTAAGTCAGTTTTAAAAGTGACTCTTTGGTATTTCCACTTTTTTATCAACCAAATATATTCCAAATGAAGCAAATAACTTCATTCATCATCCAAACCACAAGGGAGCTAGGGTTTCTCCCTCAAGATCAAATCTAAAACCCTTCTCCAAGAAATCTAAGAACTCACCATAGATTCTAAAACTTGAGTTGAGATTTAAGTTCCCCTAGTTCAAGGGTTGCAAGATCCCTCTCTAAAGAGTAAGAAGAAGAATTTCAAGAAAGCTTATTCATCCAATATCATAATCTAAGGTATGTGGGGTTTTGAACATGGGTAATCCTTTCACCCTTGTGCCTAAAGACTTATTTAAACTATAATTTTTTGCAATCTATGAGATTTTACATGATATTTAATTAGGGTTTTTCACCCATTTCTATTGATTTCAATATCTTGATGTTTCCCATGAATTGAAAGTCAAATAGCATGATTTTGCATGATTTCTTAAGAAATTGAAGCTGGGTTTATACTCTATGTTGTTACTCCTTGAGAATTTAAGAGTTTCAATGTTCTAGAAATTGAAGTATATGAGTATGTTGATATTTTGAGGCAAATTGTTGTAACTTTGTGATTTCTACATGAATTATGAATCTGTATGCTATATACATTATGATGAGTTTTATCTTGAGATTGACTTATGGGTCATTATTCCCTACTTGAGACTTGCAATTTTATGAACTATTGTTCTATAAGCACCCATGATTTGAGTATTTTGAGATTAATGAGAAATGTTTTAACCTAATGGTCATAGAGTTTTGAAATCCACTCTACAACATGAGATTACAGATTTGATTGTAGGGTTCTTATGAACCATGAGATTAATTTTAAAGTGGATTTCCATGAGATAAGCAAGATAAACTAAAGGGAGTAGTATTTAGCACCGAGTTGGGTAAGTTACGATAGTTTCTTACCATAGAACTATGTGCCACTGTTGGTTTGAGAATTTGGGCCTGAGGCTGAGATGATTGGCCCTGAGGCCGAGATAAGTGATCACTGAGTCGAGGTTATACTCATCGGTAAGAGTATGATACCTCTCCCCAATGTGAGGTTTCTTCCTTAGGAGGACAAGATGTTGGAATTAATGTAGCTCGCATGGTTTATGTCAGTTAAGAGAACCTCCCTAAGCTAAAGTATTTCCCATTGAGATAGAATATTTTTCCTAAAGTTTTGATATGAGATATTTTCTAAAGTGAACGAATTTATTTTGAGTATTTTCCAAAGAAGGAAGTAGTTTTCTCTACTAATAAGAGTTGATCATCAGTTTTTAAACCAATGTCATATGATTCCAAGTTCTAACCAAAATCATATGCAACAACTAGTAGGGCGCTTTATCTAGCACTACTGGCAGTCAATGCTACAACAAATTGTATGCCTTACTATCCCATCAGGAGAAGGAGGACTCTCCTGATGTTGTTACTGGTATGCTCCACGTCTTTTGTTTTAATGTATATATGTTGTTGGACCCCAGGTCAAGTCTCTCCTATGTGACCCCACTTGTGGCTTTGAATTTCAAAATAAGTCCCAAAAAAATTCCTGATCCTTTCCTAGTCTCCACAGCAGTAGTAGAGTCAGTTATTCCTAAACAAGTGTATAGAGATTGTCCTGTTACTGTTCTTCATAGAGTCATACTTTCTGATTTGATAGAGTTAGACATGGTGGATTTTGACCTTATTTTGGGTATAGATTGGCTTCATTCTTTTTATGCATTTATAGACTGTCGTACCCGTGTGGTCAAGTTTTAGTTCCTTGATGAGCCAGTTTTTGAGTTTTCTGGGAGTTCGGTATCTCCCAAGAGTTATTTTATCTCCTATCTCAAAGCGAAAAAGCTAATATCCAAAGGTTTCATCTATCACCTAGTTAAAGTTAAAGACACTAAGTCCAAGGCTCCAACTATTTAGTCAGTCGATATTGTTATTGAGTTTTCAAAAGTTTTGCTGGAAGATCTCCCAGGGGTACCTCCCGATAGAGAGATTGAATTTAGGATTGACCTTCTTCACGACACTCATCCCATTTCTATTCTTACATACTGTATGGCACCTGCTGAGCTTAAGGAGTTAAAATAGCAACTCAAAGATCTTTTAGACAAAGGTTTCATATGGCCCAGTATTTCTCCTTGGGGCACACCTATTCTATTCGTGTGAAAGAAAGATAGTTCTTTGCGTATGTGCATTGACTATCATCAGCTTAAAAAGGTAACAATCAAAAATATGTACCCTCTTCCAAGAATTGATGACCTATTTGATCAGTTGCAAGGTGCAAGTTATTTTTCCAAGATAGACCTTAGATTCGGCTAAGTGAGGCAATGTGATATTCAAAGATAGCCTTCCGAACCCGCTATGGTCACTTTGAGATTTTTGTTATGTCTTTTAGGCTAACCAATTCCCCAGAAGCTTTTATGGACCCCATGAATCAAGTGTTAAAGCCATATCTTGATATGTTTGTCATAATGTTCATAGATGAATACTTGTCTACTCCCGCAGAGAGCATGATCATATAGATCATCTTAGAATTATCTTAAAAACTATTAGAGGTCACCAGTTGTTTACCAAATTTAGTAAGTTTGAATTTTGGCTAAGGTCTGTAGCCTTTCTGAGTCATATTATTTCAGTCGAAGGTATTAGAGTTGATCCCCAAATGATAAAAGTTGTAAAAAAAATAGCCTAGACCTATATCTCCATCTGACATTAGAAGTTTCTTGGGTCTAGCACACTACTACCGCTATTTTGTTGAAGGTTTCTCTTTTATTGCGTCTCCCATGACCCGGTTGACCCAAAAGAAAGTTAAGTGCCAGTGGTCAAATTCCTGTGATAAGAGTATTCAGGAGTTGAAGAATCGACTTACTTCAGCCCTTGTGTTGACTTTACTAGATGGTACAAATAGTTTTGTGGTGTATTGTGATACATTTAGAGTTAGTTTGGGTTGTGTGTTGATGCAAAGAGGTAAGGTTATAGCCTATACCTCTAGACAGTTAAAATCGCATGAGAAGAATTACCCAACCTATGATCTTGAGTTAGCTGTTGTGGTCTTTACTTTGAAAATCTGGAGACACCATCTTTATGGTGTTCATGTTGATATGTTTACTGATCATAAGAGCTTGCAGTATGTGTTTACTCAGAGGGAGTTGAATCTTAGGTAGAGGAGGTGGTTAGAGTTGTTAAAAGACTATGATATGAGTGTGTTGTATCACCTGGGCTAGGCTAATGTAATGGTGGATGGCCTTAGCAGATTGTCTATGGGTAGTGTTGCTCATGTATAGAAAGGTAAGAAAGAGTTAGTTTATGATGTGCATTATTTTTCTAGATTGGGTGTTATGTTGCTTGATTCAGCTGAGGTAAGTACTTTGGTGCAAAGTAGTTCCGAATCCTCTTTAGGTTCGGAAGTGAAGGAGAAGCAAGATAGAAAGCCTAGTTTGGTCAGACTGAAGGAAGCAGTTAAAGATCAAAAGGAAGAGGTTTTCTCCCATGGGGGAGATGACATGTTGAGATTGCAGGGTAGATTGTGCATTCCATGTGTTGATGATCTGAGGCAGAGGATTTTGGCTGAAGCGCATGGCATGTGATATTCTATTCATCCCGGCACTACCAAGATGTACCACAACTTGCGGGGAATCTATTGGTGGAATAGTATGAAGAAGGATATATCTGAGTATGTAGCAAAGTATGTAACATTCCAATAGGTTAAGGTAGAGCACCAACAACTTGGTGGTGTGATGTAAGAGTTTAGTATACCCACTTAGAAGTAGGAGGTGTAAATATGGACTTCATGACCGGGTTACCTCTTTTGCGTCGTTAACATGATTCTATTTGGGTTGTTTTAGACAGGCATACTAAGTCCGCGTACTTCTTGCCCGCGCATACATCTTATACAGATGAGGTTTATGCTAGATTGTATATCCGGGAGTTTAATCAGGCTGTTCGAATTTCCCCCGTCTATAATTTTGGATAGGGGTACTCAATTTACTTCTTAATTTTGGAGGGCGATTCAGTAGAGTCTTGGCACCAAAGTTCTTTTGAGTTTCGATTTTCATCTGCAGACAAATGGTCAGACCGAGAGGACCATTCAGACTCTAGAAGACATGTTGAGGGAGTGTGCTCTTGATTTCAAAGATAGTTAGGATGAGCATTTGTCATTCAGGATAAATGTTTCCAAGGGGGAGATATTGGAAGACCCTGCAAAGTTCCTTTGTAGTTTGAGACTTGAGCATACTAAGTGAAGTGTAATTCTAGCCGTAAAAGATTGAAAAGAGACTTCAAAGGTGATTAGTGCTTTAATCTTGTTGAATTTTCTTGAAAATGACTTCCTATAGTGTAGAGAATTGAAATAGCTTTCCAATGATACCAATTTTGTCCAAATCCGGCATCGGGGTGGGAAGTTATGGCTGTTTTACCGAGTGTTGTTGAAACTGCCCAGGTGTGACAGAAAGGTTGACGAACCGTTGAGTGTGCGATAGACCATCGCCCCAAACTATCGCAACCAAGGTAGTAACTCCCTTTTCTGGCACAAGTGCGACGGCCAGGATGATGGATCATCAAGACTACGACGGACCATCGCCGCGGAGGTAGTGTGGCCTCATCCTGGCCAACGTATGATAGATAATTTGATGGACCGTCGAGTTTGCAATGGACCATCGCTGAGACCATCATATCGAGGCAGTGTGTTCTTTTTTTAACGGACGTGCGATGGAAGATTTGGCGGACCGTCAGGTTAGCGACGGACCATTGCAGCCCTAGTTCAGTATTTTAAGTCATTTTTAAAAGGAACTCTTTGGTCTTTCCACTCATTAATGAACAAGATATATTTCAAATGAAATAAATGACTTCATTTATCACCCAAAACATAAGAGAGCTAGGGTTTCTCCCTCAAGATCAAATCTAATACCTTTCTCCAAGAAATCTAAGAACTCACCATAGATTCTACAAATTGAGTTGAGATTTAAGTTCCCCAAGTTCAAGGGTTGAAAGAACCCTCTATCAAGATTAAGAAGAAGAGTTTGAAGGAAGATTGTTCATCCAATTTCATAATCCAAGGTATGTGGGGTTTTGAACAAGGGTAATCCTTTCACTCTTGTGCCCAAAGGCTTATTTAAACTATAATTGTCTGCAATCTATGAGATTTTATAGGATATTGAATTAGGATTTTTTACCCATTGCTATTGATTGCAATATCTTGATGTTTCCCATGAATGGAAAGTCAAATAGCATGATTTTGCATGTTTTCTTAAGAAATTGAAGCTAGGTTTATTCCCTATGTTTTTACTCCTTGAGAATTTAAAAGTTTCAATGTTCTAGAAATTGAAGTATATGAGTATGTTGATATTTTGAGACAAATTGCTGTAACTTCCAGATTTCTACTTGAATTATGAATCTATATGCTATCTATTATTCATTATGCTGAGTTTTAACTTGAGATTGAATTATGGGTCATTAAGCCCTACTTGAGACTTTAAATTTTATGAACTATTATTCTATAAGCACCTATGATTTGATTATTTTGAGATTATTGAGAAATGTTTTGAGCTAATGGTCATAGAGTTTTGAAATCCACTCTACCACATGAGATAACAGATTTGATTATTGGGTTCTTATGAACCATGAGATTATTTTAAAAGTGGTTTTCCATCAGATGAGCGAGATAAACTAAAGGGAGTAGTATTTGTATTGAGTTGGGTATGTTACCACAGTTTCTTACCTTAGAACTATGTGCCACCGTAGGTTTGACATTTTGGGCCTGAGGTTGAGATGATTGGACCCGAGGCCAAGATAAGCAATCACTGAGTCAAGGTTATACTCCTTCGCAAGAGTATGACACCTCTCCCCAACGTGAGGTTTCTTTCTTAGGAGGACAAGACGTTGGACTCCATGTTGCTTGCATGATTTATGTTAGTTAAGAGAACCTCCCTAAACTAATGTATTTCCCATTGAGATAGAATATTTTCCCTAAAGATTTGAGATGAGATATTTTCTAAAGTGAGCGAACTTTCTTTTGACTATTTTCCAAAGAATGAAGTAGTTTTATCCACTAATAAGAGTTGACCATCAGTTTTTAAACCAAATTCTTATGATTCTGAGTTGCAAGTGGTTGAGATCAAAATAGTTATAAGTTCTTGAGCAATTAAGAAGTTTTACTCTCCTTAGATATATGCATGAGTTCAAAGTATTTTTTTAAAGTTTCCGTCATCCTATGAGTAATGATAATAAGAGGAGAGCATAGATTTTAAAGCTAAAGTATAATGACTCACGAGATTTATGTTACATGCTTCATTTTACTTGATTTATGAGATTTACATTTTAGACTTATTCAAGCCATGTGAGTCATTGCTATTTGAAAGCATGATTTGATTAAAGAGTATTGATATTGTTTTATGTAAATGTATACACCCACATATACTCATTACATTCCCAAGTGCTGATCCATATATACGTCTATGTGTTACATTGTCTTATAATGTAGGTTTAGGTGCTCTGTCCCAGACTTATCAGTGTTCTCGAGTACCTTCGTCTACATTTCTACAGTGGTGAGTCCTCATGGTTTGAGGACCTATCTTTAGACCTTTAGTATTTGAGTGTTTATGTTATTACTATCAGTTCAATTTGAGTCAGTTTGGGATCTGTCCCAACGGCTCTCAAGTTTATGAAGTAGTAGAGGCTTTGTTAGACTAGTTATCAGACTATGGTTGTGTTGAGATTTCCAGTATTATTGTCGTTTGGACCAAGTATTACCTTTTTATTTCCTTTCATTTGATATGACAATGCCAGTGTTTTCTATATTCCTTCTTGAATGAGTTGTTATGAGAAGTGATAGGCTCAAAGGGTTAGCTTGGGGCAACTTGTAGCCCTAAGAACCGTGTGATGTCTCGGGAGGTGATTTTGGGTCGTTACAATATTGGTATCAAAGCCTAAGGTCTTAAAGGAGTCCTAGGGTGTCTGAAAAACCACGTTGAGTAGAGTCTTGATCATGGGTGTGTAGCACGCCATATCTATGAGCAAGAGGCTACAAGAAGTTTTAGGAAAAAGTTGTTTCTTTCTATATAATTCCATCGTTCCGGCAGTTGTCCCTCTCATCTAATAATTTGTGCTCTCTTATTTTAGAAAATGACTCTCCGAAGAGCGAATGCTCGTGGAAATGATGATGAGCAACCCCTACCTATTGATCCTTTGAATAAGACAGTGTTTTATGCTAATTTTTGGGTGGCCTTTCAGACGTTAGACCAAGAAGCCACCGCTAATATTCGAGATAATAACTATGCCACAGTTACAAATCAGCAGGGAGGTGATGTAGCTTTTTCTAGTATCCATGATTTTATATGAATGAATCTGCCAAAGTATTATGGGCCCAAGGTAGGGTAGGACCCACTGTTATACCTTGTGGAGGTGAGAAAGATCACGTAAGCGATACGTGTTTCTAAGAAAGAAAGTGTTGTGTTGGAGTCTTACAGGTTGAAGGACATAGCTTATGTCTGTGTTGTATCATGAAGGAAGGGTAGAGGTAAGGATGCTGCTTCTATTACTTAGCAGGTGTGCCAAGATGCATTCTTGGACAAGTTCTTTTCGTTTGAGATAAGGGAAGCAAAGTTTGAGAAGTTAATGATCTTGAGGCAGGGCTCCATGACTATTAAAGAGTACTGCTTGAAGTTCAACCCGTTGGCCAAGTATGCTCCTGATTTGATTTTAGACACCCAAGCTAGTATGAGCAAGTTTGAGATAGCTGTTTTGGTTTGGTGCTGAAAGAGTATAGAACTATGATGGTTCATAAGGATATGAACCTATCTAGATTGATAATGCATGCACAATAGATAGAGATGGATAAAATTAGAGAGAAAAACATAATGAGGGGTAACAAGAGGGATAGATCTGAGCAGCACAAGTATATTCAGCCTAGGTTCCATGAAGGAAACCTCCCTCTAGTTCAGAGACGTCTTTCTATTCCAGCACCTTCATCAGCTAGTTTTCCTGCGCCTAGAAGTAGGCAGGAGCAAGGAGCAGGTCTTTTATGTCTAGGTTTCAGAACAATGTCGGTAACAGGCCCTATTATCCTCCTTGTACTAAGTATGGTATTGATCATCCCAGTAAGTGTTTTATATATTTGAGGGGTTGTTCTAGTTTTGACAAGAAGGGCCACAGACTTAGAAATTATCCGCATTCTAGGTAGGGGACTAGAGATTCCTGACCTCAGGCACAAATTTTTAGTATACCAGCTCCTATTCCTTATCCCACCCCTATTCAGGGCGGTTAATCAGCACTGCTGGTGGTCAGCACCAGAATAGATTCTATGCCTTACTATCATATCAGGAGCAAGAGGATTCTCCCAATGTTGTTACTAGTTTTCTCCGCATCTTTTGTTTTGATGTTTATGTGTTGTTGGACCCCGGGTCAAGTCTCTCATATATGACCCCACTTGTGTCTATGAATTTCAAAATGAGTCCCAAAAAGATTCCTGGTCCTTTACCAATCTCCACACTAGTAGGGGAGTCAATTGTTGCTAAACAAGTGTATA
Source organism: Capsicum baccatum var. pendulum (assembly GCA_030864225.1). Taxonomy (NCBI): domain Eukaryota; kingdom Viridiplantae; phylum Streptophyta; class Magnoliopsida; order Solanales; family Solanaceae; genus Capsicum; species Capsicum baccatum. Next base: position 236,003,821 of record CM061552.1, read on the forward strand.
GAGATTGTCCTGTTACTATTATTCATAGAGTCATACTTGTTGATTTGATAGATTTATACATGGTGGATTTTGACCTTATTTTGGGTATTGATTGGCTTTATTCTTGTTATGCATCTATAGACTGTCATACTCGTACGGTCAAGTTTCAGTTCCTTGATGAGCCAGTTTTTGAGTGGTCTGGGAGTTTGATATCTCCAGAGCGTCATTTTTTCTCCTATCTCAAAGCCAGAAAGCTAATATCCAAGGGTTGCATTTATAACCTAGTTAGAGTAAAAGACACTTAGTTCAAGGCTCCAACTATTAAGTCAGTCGATATTGTTAATGAGTTTTTAGATGTTTTTCTGGAAGATCTCCTAGGGGTACCTCCCGATAGAGAGATAGAATTTGGGATTGACCTTCTTCCCGACACATGTCTCATTTTAATTCTGCAATACCATATGGAACCTACTGAGCTTAAGGAGTTTAAAGAGCAACTCAAAGATCTTTTAGACAGAGGTTTCATAAGGCCAAGTATTTCTCTTTGGGGCACACCTGTTCTATTCAAGCGAAAGAAAGATGGTTCTTTTCACATGTGCATTATATAACGTTAGCTTACCAAGGTCACAATAAAAAATAAGTACCCTCTTCCGAGAATTGATAACCTATTTGATCAGTTGCAAGGTGCAAGTTATTTCTCCAAGTAGACCTTAGATCCGACTATCATCAACTTAAAGTGAGGGAATTTGTTATTCCAAAGATAGAATTCTGAACCCACTATGGTCACATTGAGTTTCTAGTCATGTCTTTTGAACTAACCAATACCCCAACAAATTTTATGGACCTCATGAATTGAGATTTCAAGCAATATCTTGATATATTTGTCATAGTGTTCATAGATGACATCCTTGTCCACTCTCGTAGTGAGCATGATCATGCAGATCACCTTAGAATTGTCTTGCAAACTTTTAAAGCTCACTAGTTGTTTGCCAAATTCAGTAAGTGTGAATTTTGGCTAAGGTCTGTAGGTTTTCTGGGTCATATTGTTTCAGCCAAACGTATTAGAGTTGATCCCCAAAAGACAGGAGCTGTAAGAAATTGGCATAGACCTATCTTTTCGTCTGACATTAGAATTTTCTTGGGTCTAACGAGATACTACCGCCACTTTTTTGAAGGTATCTCTTCTATTGCGTCTCCCATTACTTAGTTGACCCAAAAGAAAGTTAAGTTTAGTGGTCAAATTCCTGTGAGAAGAGTTTTTAGGAGTTAAAAACTTGACTTACTTCAACCCCTGTGTTGACTTTGGTTGATGGTACAGATGGTTTTGTAGTGTATTGTGATTCCTCTAGAGTTGGTTTGGGTTGTGTGTTGATGCAAAGAGGTAAGGTTATAGCTTATTCCTCTAGATAGTTAAATTCGTATAAGAAGAATTACCCAACCCATGATCCCGAGTTAGTTGATGTGGTCTTTGCTTTGAAAATCTGGAGACACTATCTTTATGGTGTTCATGTTGACGTGTTAACTGATCATAAAAGCCTGCAGTATGTATTTACTCAGAGAGAGTTGGATCTTTGGCAGAAGAGGTGGTTAGAGTTTTTAAAAGACTATGATATGAGTGTGTTGTATCACCCAATCAAGGACAATAAAGTGGTGGATGCCCTTAGCAGATTGTCTATGAAAAGTGTTTCTCATGTAGAGAAAGGTAAGAAAGAGTTAGCTCATGATGTGCATTGTCTGGCTATATTGGGTGTTAGGTTGCTTGATTCAGCTGGGTTAAGTACTTTGATGCAAAGTAGTTCTGAATCCTCTTTTGTTTCGGAAGTGAAGGGGAAGCAAGATAGATATCCTTGTTTGGCTAGACTGAAGGAGGCAGTTAAGGACCAAAAGGTAGAGGTTTTCTTCCAAGGAGGAGATGGCGTGTTGAGATTGTAGGGTAGATTGTGCATTTTGTATGTTGATGTTCAGAGCCAGAGGATTATGGCTGAAGCGCATAGCGCGTGGTATTCTATTCATCCCGGCACTGCCAAGATGTATCGTGACTTACAGAAAATCTATTGGTGGAATGGTATGAAGAAGGTTATAGCTGAGTTTGTATCAAAGTGTGCAACGTGCCAACAAGTTAAGGTAGACCACCAAAGACCTGGTGGTGTGATGCAAGAGTTTGGTATACCTACTTGGAAGTGGCAGGTGGTGAATATGGATTTCGTGATTGGGTTAGCTCTTTTGCTTCATTATCATGATTCTATTTGGGTTGTTGTAGACAGGCTGACTAAGTTCGCACACTTCTTGCCCATGCATACATCTTATACAACTGAGGATTATGCTAGATTATATATTCGGTAGTTAGTCAGGCTGCATGGAGTTCCCCCGTCTAACATTTCGGATAGTGGTACTCAATTTACTTCTCAGTTTTGGAGGGCATTTCAGCAGGGTCTTGGTACCCAAGTTCTTTTAAGTTTCATTTTTCATCCGCAGACAGATGGTCAGGCTGAGAGGACTATTCAGGCCCTAGAAGACATGTTGAGGGTGTGTGCTCTTGATTTTAAAGGTAGTTGGGATGAGCATTTTCCATTGATAGAGTTTGCATATAACAATAGTTACCATGCTAGCATCGGGATGGCACCATTTGAGGCTTTGTATGGTAGAAGATGTAGATCACCCATAGGTTGGTTTGAAGTGCGTGAAGCTACTATGATTCGGCCTGATGCAATGTTTGAAGCTATGAAGAAAGTTAAGTTGATTAGAGAGAGATTAAAGACAACTCAGAGTCATCAAAAGTCATATACTGACGTGAGAAGAAAAGATCTTGAGTTTGAAGTGGGTGATTTGGTGTACTTGAAGATTTCACCCATGAAAGGGGTGAAGAGGTTTGGTAAAAAGGGAAAGCTTAGTCCCCGTTATGTTGACCCGTATACAGTTTTAAGCCATGTTAGGAAAGTAGCCTATGAGGTTTAGTTGTCTGCGGACTTGTCAGCCAGTCATCCTATTTTTCATGTCTCCATGCTTAAGAATAACATTGGTGATTCCATTATGGTATATCCTTCAGAGAGTGCTGATATTCAGAACAGTCTTTCATTCGATGAGATTCCAATTGAGATCCTAGATTTTTAGATCCTTAGACTGAGGAACAAAGTTGTTCCCTTGGTGAAAGTGTTGTGGTGGAACTAGTCAGTTGTGGCAGAACTAGGCAGTTGAGGGCGCTACTTGGGAGGAAGAAGTAGACATGCGAGCCAAGTACCCGTACCTCTTTTCAACGAGTTTAGATCGATCAGAATGTATTATTCTTCCTTAACTCATCCCTGCTAATCTAAAGTTCATCTATATATCTATTCTTGCATGAGTTCTTGCAATTTCTGAGGCATTCAAGAGTTTAGTGAGATTTTGAGCCCATTTAGAAAATTTCTTCAGCTATTTGTACTCTATTTTTCCTGTGTTCCTAGTCAAACTAATGACATTCGAGGACCAATGTTTCCAAGGGGGAGATATTGTAAGACCCCACAAAGTTCCCTTGTAGTTTGAGCCTTGAGTGTATCAAGTGAAGTGTAATTCCTGCCTAAAAGATTGAGAAGAGACTTCCTAAGTTATTAGTTTCTAATCTTTAATTTTCCTGAAAATGACTTCCTATAGTGTAGAGAATTGAAATAGCTTTCCAACGACACAAATTTTTTCCAAATTCGGCTTCGGGGTGGGAAGTTATGGCCATTTTACTGAGAGTTGTCGGAACCGCCCTGGTGCAATGGACTGTTTGACGGACCGTCGAATGTGTGATAAACCATCATATCCAAGGCAGTAACTCCTTTTTCTGGCCCAAGTGCAATGGACAGGACGACAGATCGCCAAGACTACGACGGACCATCGCTGAGACAGTCGCCGCTAAGGTAATGTGGCCTCATCCTGGCCAATATGCGATGGACGATCCGATGCACCATCGAGTTTGCGATGAACCTTACTGAGTTCATAACTTCAAGGCAGTGTGTTCTTTTCCTGAATGAAGTATGACGAATGATCCGATCAACCGTCGCAGCCCCCATTCAGTATTTTAAGTTGTTTTTAAAAAGGACTCTTTGGTCTTTCTTCTCTTTTATCAACCAAATATATTCCAAATGAAGCAAATAACTTCATTCATCATCCAAGACACAAGAGAGCTAGGGTTTCTCCCTCAAGATCAAATCTAAAACCCTTCTCCAAGAAATCTAAGAACTCACCATAGATTCTACAACTTGAGTTGAGATTTAAGTTCCCCTAGTTCAAGGGTTGCAAGAACCCTCTCTAAAGAGTAATAAGAAGAATTTCAAGAAAACTTATTCATCCAATATCATAATCTAAGGTATGTGGGGTTTTGAACATGGGTAATCCTTTCACCTTTGTGCCTAAAGACTTATTTAAACTATAATTTTTTGCAATCTATGAGATTTTACATGATATTTAATTAGGGTTTTTCACCCATTTCTATTGATTTCAATATCTTGATGTTTCCCATGAATTGAAAGTCTAATAGCATGATTTTGTATGATTTCTTAAGAAATTGAAGCTGGGTTTATACTCTATGTTGTTACTCCTTGAGAATTTAAGAGTTTCAATGTTCTAGAAATTGAAGTATATGAGTATGTTGATATTTTGAGGCAAATTGCTGTAACTTCGTGATTTCTACATGAACTATGAATCTATATGCTATCTATTATGCATTATGATGAGTTTTAAATTAAGATTGAATTATGGGTCATTAAGCCCTACTTGAGACTTGCAATTTGATGAACTGTGGTGTTATAAGCACCCATGGTTTGAGTATTTTGAGATTATTAAGAAATGTTTTGACCTAATGGTCATAGAGTTTTAAAATCGACTCTACCATATGAGATTACATATTTCATTGTTGGGTTATTATGAACCATGAGAGTACTTTGAAAGTGGATTTCCATGAGGTGAGCGAGATAAACTAAAAGACGTAGTATTTAGCATTGAGTTGGGTAAGTTACCACGGTTTCTTACCCCAGAACTACGTGCCACCATAGGTTTGAGATTTTGGGCATTAGGCCAAGATGATTGGGCCTGAGGCCGAGATAAGTGATCACTGAGTTGAGGTTATACTCCTTGGCAAGAGTTTGACGCCTCTCCCCAACATGAAGTTTCTTCCTTAGGAGTAAAAGACGTTGGACTCCATCTAGCTCGTGTGGTTTATGTCGGTTAAGAGAATCTCTGTAAGTTAAAGTATTTCCCATTGAGATAGAATATTTTCCCTAAAGCTTTGAGATGAGATATTTTCTAAAGTGAACGAATTGCTTTTGAGTATTTTCCAAAATAGGAAGTAGTTTTCTCTACTAATAAGAGTTGATCATCAGTATTCAAACCAAAGTCATATGATTTCGTGTTCCAAGTGGTTGAGTTTTAAAGAGTTATAAGTTCTTGAGCAATAAAGAAGTTTTTCCCTCTATGAGATATATGCATGAGTTGAAAGTATTGTTTAAAGCTTCCTTCATCTATAAGTAATGAGAATAAGAGGAGAGCACAGATTTTAAAGCCAAAGTATAATAACACACGAGATTTGTGTTACATGCTTCATTCTACATGATTTATGAGATTTACATTTTAGACTTATTCAAGCCATGTGAGTCATTCCTATTTGTATGCATGATTTGATTAAAGAGTATTGATATTGTTTTATGTAAATTCATACATCCCAATATACTCAGTATATTTCCAAGTGCTGATCCACATATACGTCTGTGCTATATTATTTTATAATGTACGTTCAGGTGCTTACCACACCTTTGTTAGTGATTCTCGAGTACCTACCTCTAAATTTCTACAGTGGTGAGTCCTCATGGTTTGAGGAACTATCATCAGACATTTAGTATTTGAGTGTTTATGTTATCACTTTTACTTCAGTTTGAGTCAGTTGGGGACCTTTTCCAATAGCTCTCAAGTTCATGAAGTAGTATAGTTATTTTCAGACTAGTGATCAGACTGTGGTTGTGTTGAGGTTTCCAATATTGCAGTCATTTGGACCGAGTATTACCTTTGTATTTCCTTTCATTTGATATGACAGTGCTAATGTTTTGTATATTCCTTCTTGAATGAGTTATTATGAGAAGTGATAGGGTCAAAGGGTTTGCTTGGGTCTACTTGTAGCCCTATGCACCATGTGACATCCCGAGAGGTGATTTTGGGTCGTTACAAATTTGATATCAAATCCTAGGGTTTTAAAGGAGTCCTAGAGAGTCTAACAAGCCGTGTTGAGTAGAGTATTGATTATCGGTGTGTAGCATGCCACATCTATGAGCAAAAGGCTACAAGATGTTTTAGGAAAAAGTTGTTTCTTTCTTTTAGATTCCATCATTCCTGCTATTGTCCTTCTCATCTAATAATTCATGCTCTCTTATTTCAGAAAATGCCTCTCCAAAGAGTGAATGCTCGCAGAAATGATGATGAGCAACCCCCACCTGTTGATCTTTTCAATGAGACTATGCCTTATACTGAGTTTCAGGCGGCCTATCAGGCGTTATCCTAAGCAGTTACCGTTAATGTCTGTCCCAATAACCAGGCTGTAGTTATAAATTAGCAAAGAGGTGATGTAGCTGCTTCTAGGATCCATGATTTTATGCATATGAATCCGCCAGAGTTTTATAGGCCCAAGGCAGTTTAGGACCCACAGTTGAACCTTGAGGAGGTGAGAAAGTTCACACATGTGATGCATGTTTCTGAGGAAGAAAGTATTGAGTTGGAATCTTATAGTTTGAAGGTCATAGCTTATGGCTGGGTTGTATCGTGGAGGAAGGGTAGAGGTGAGGATATTGCTCATATGACTCGGCAGGTATTCCAAGATGCATGCGTGGACAAGTTCTTTCCAATTGAGATGATGGAATAAAAGATTAAGGAGTTTATAAACTTGAGGCAGGGCTCCATGACTATTAAGGAGTACTTCTTGAAGTTCAACCAGTTGGCCAAATATGCTCCTGATTTGATTTCTGACACTCGAGCTAGTATGAGCAAGTTTGTGACAGGTGTTTCTGGTTTTGTGCTGAAAGAGTGTAGGACCGCGATACTGCATAAGGATATAGACCTGTCTAGGTTGATGATGGATACACAATAGATTGAGGCGGATAATATTAGCGAGAGAGACAGAGTGAGGGGTAATAAGAAGGCTAAATCTGAGCAGCATGAGTATAGTCAGCCTAGGTTCCATAGAGGAAACCGACCTCAGTTTTAGAGACGTCTATCTATTCCAGTGCCTTCATCAGCTAGTGCTCCTGTGCCTAGAGGCAGGCAGGAGCAAGAAAGTAGGTTTTTTATGTCTAGGTCACAGAACATTGTTGGTAACAGTCCCCATTATCCTCCTTGTGCTAAGTATGGAAGGGATAATCCCAGTGAGTGTTTCACAGATTTGAGAGATTGTTTTAGTTGTGGAAAGCATGGCCATAAACTTAGAGACTGTCTGCATGTTAGGATAGGGACCAGAGATGCCCAACCTCAGGCACAGAATACTAGTACACCAGCTCCTGTCCCTCATCCCCCCTATTCAGGGTGCTTTATCTAGCACTGCTGGAGGTCAGTTCCAGAATAGATTCTATGCCTTACAATCCTGTCAGGAATAGGAGGACTCTCTCGATATTGTTACTGGTATGCTCCGCATCTTTGTTTTGATGTTTATATATTGTTGGACCTCGGGTCAAGTCTTTCCTATGTGACCCCACTTGTGGCTGTGAATTTCAAAATGAGTTGCAAAAAGATTCCTGAGCCTTTCCTAGTCTCCACACTATTAGGGGAGTCAGTTGTTGATGAAAAGTGTATAGAGATTGTTCTATTACTGTTCTTCATAGAGTCATACTTGCTGATATGATAGATTTAGACATGGTTGATTTTGACCTTATTCTGGGTATGGATTGGCTTTATTCTTATTATGCATCTATAGACTGTCGTACCCATATGGTCAAGTTTCAGTTCCCTGATGAGCCATCTTTTGAGTGGTCCAGGAGTTTGGTATCTCCCAAGAGTCATTTTATTTCCTATCTCAAAGCTAAAGGCTAATATCCAAGGGTAGTATCCATCACCTAGTTAGAGTCAAAGACACTAAGTCCGTGGCTCCAACTATTCAGCTAGTCAATATTTTTAATGAGTTTCCAGATGTTTTTTCGGAAGATCTCCCAGGGGTACCTTCCGATAGAGAGATAGAATTTGGGATTAACCTTCTTCCCGACACTTGTCCTATTTCTATTCTACCATATTGTATGGCACCTACTGAGCTTAAAGAGTTGAAAATGAAACTCAAAGATCTTTTAGACAAAGGTTTCATAAGGCCCAGTATTTCTCCTCGGGGCGCACCTGTTCTATTTATGCAGAAGAAAGATGGTTCTTTGTGTATGTGCATTGACTCTCGTCAGCTTAACAAGGTCTCTATAAAAAATAAGCACCCTCTTCCGAGAATTAATAACCTGTTTGATCAGTTGCATGGTGCAAGTTATTTCTCCAAGATAGACCTTAGATCCGGCTATCATCAACTTAAAGTGAGGGAATGTGATATTCCAAAGATAGCCTTTCGAACCCAGTATGGTCACTTTGAGTTTCTAGTCATGTCTTTCGGGCTAACCAATACCCCAACAGCTTTTATGGACCTCACTAATCAAATGTTCCAGCAATATCTTGATATGTTTATCATAGTGCTCATAGATGATATCCTTGTCTACTACTGCAGTGAGCATGATTATCAAATCACCTTAGAATTGTCTTCCGAACCCTTAGAGGTCACCAGTTGTTTTCCAAATTCAGTAAGTCTGAATTTTGGCTAAGGTATGTAGCCTTTCTAGGTCATATTATTTCAATCGAAGGTATTATACTTGATCTCCAAAAGGCAGAAGCTGTAAGAAATTGGCCTACACCTAACTCTCCGTCTTACATTAGAAGTTTCTTAGGTCTAGCGGGTTACTACCACTGTTTTGTTGAAGTTTTCTCTTCTATTGCGTCTCTCATGACTCGTTTGACCCAAAATAAAATTAAGTTCCAGTGGTCATATTCTTGTGAGAAGAGTTTTCAGGAGTTGAACACTTGACTTACTTCATCCCCTGTGTTGACTTTGCTTGATGGTATAGATGGTTTTGTGGTGTATTATGATGCCTCCAGAGTGGTTTGGGTTGTGTGTTGATGCAAAAAGGTAAAGTTATATCCTATGCCTCTAGACAGTTAAAGCCGCATGAGAAAAATTACCCAACCCATGATCTTGAGTTAGCTGCTATGGTCTTTGCTTTGAAAATCTAGAGACACTATCTTTATAGTGTTCAAGTTGATATGTTTACTAATCATAAGAGCCTACAGTATGTGTTTACTCAGAGGGAGTTGAATCTTAGGCAGAGGAGGTAGTTAGAGTTGTTAAAAGACTATGATATGAGTGTGTTGTATCACCCAGGAAAGGACAATGTAGTAGCGGATACCCTTAGCAGATTGTCTATGGGTAGTGTTGCTCATGTAGAGAAAGGTAATAAAGAGTTAGCTCGTGATGTCCATTGTCTTACTAGATTGGGTATTAGGTTGCTTAATTCAGCTGAGGTAAGTACTTTGGTGCAAAGCAGTTTCAAATCCTCTTTAGTTTCAGAAGTGAAGGAGAAGCAAGATAGAGATCCTAGTTTGGTCAGATTAAAGGAGGCAGTTAAGGACCAAAAGGTAGAGGTTTTCTCCCAAGGGGGAGATGGCAGGGTATATTATGCATTTTGTGTGTTAATGATCTGAGGCAAAGGATTATGGCTGAAGCGCATAGCGCACACTATTCTATTTATCCCGGCACTACCAAGATGTACCATGACTTATGGGAAATCTATTGGTGGAATGGTATAAATAAGGATATAGCTGAGTTTGTAGCAAGGTGTGCAATATACCAACAGGTTAAGGTAGAGCACCAAATACCTGGTGGTGTATGTAAGACTTTGGTATACCCACTTGGAAGTGGGAGGTGGTGAATATGGACTTCGTGACCAGCTTACCTCTTTCTCATCGTTATTATGATTCTATTTAGGTTGTTGTACATCGGATGACTAAGTATGCCACTTTTTCCTTGTGAATACATCTTATACAACTGAGGATTATACTAGATTGTATATTTGGGAGTTAGTCAGGCTGCAAGGAGTTCCCCCATTTATCATTTAGGATAGGGGTACTCAATTTACTTCTTAGTTTTTAGGGAATTTTAACAGGTCTTGATACCCAAGTTCTTTTAAGTTCTGCTTTTCATCCGCAGATAGATGGTTTGGCTGAGAGGATCATTCAGAACCTAGAAAACATGTTGAGGGAGTGTGCTCTTGATTTCAAAAGTAGTTGGGATGAGCATTTACCATTAATATAGTTCACCTATAACAATAGTTACCATGCTAGCATCGAGATGGCACCATTTGGCGCCTTGTATAGTAGAAGATGTAGATCACCCATAGGTTGGTTTGAAGTAGGTGAAGCTGTCGTGATTAGACTTGATGCAATGTTTGAAGTTATGGAGAAAGTTAAGTTGATTAGAGAGAGGTTAAAGACAGCTCAGAGTCATCAAAAGTCATATTTCGATATGAGGAGAAGAGATATTGAGTTTGAAGTGGGTGATTTGGTGTACTTGAAGATTTCACCCATGAAACGGGTGAAGAGGTTTGGTAAAAAGGAAAGCTTAGTCCCCGTTATGTTGGCCCGTATAGAGTTTTGAGCCGTGTTGGGAAAGTAGCCTATGAGGTTGAGTTGCCAGCAAAGTTGTCAGCCGTTCATCCTATTTTTCATGTCTTCATGCTTAAAAAGCATATTGGTGATTCCATTGTTGTATATCCTTCAGAGAGTGCTCATATTCAGTACAGTCCTTCATTCGATGAGATTCATGTTGAGATCCTAGATTTTTACCTCATTAGACTGAGGAACAAAGAGGTTTCCTTGATCAAAGTGTTGTGGCGGAACCCGTCAGTTAAGGGTGCTAGTTGGGAGGAAGAAGCAGACATGCAACCAAGTACTCGAACCTCTTTTCCACGAGTTCATATTGATCTGAAGGTATTATTCTTCCTTAATTTAGCCCTTCTAATCTAAATTTCAGCTATATATTATTCTTGCATGAGTTCTTGCAATTTCTGAGGTATTTAACAGTTTAGAAAGATTTTGAGCCCATTTAGCAAATTGCTTCAGCTATGTCTACTCTGTTTTTCCCGTGTTCCTAGTCAAACTAGAGACATTTGAGGACAAATATTTCTAAGGGCGAGATATTGTAAGACCCTGCAATGTTCCCTTGTAGTTTCCTAAAATGGACTTCCTATAGTGTAGAGAATTGAAATAGCCTTCCAATGATACTAATTTCATCTAAATCCGACATCGAGGTGGGAAGTTATGACCGTTTTACCGAGAGTTATCGAACCGCCCAGGTGTGATGGACAGGTTGGCGAACCGTCAAGTGTGCGATGGAACATTGCCCGAACCATCGCAACCAAGGCAGTAACTTACTTTTCTGGCCCAAGTGCGACGTCCAGGACGACGGACCGTCAAGACAGCGACGGTTCATTGCTGAGACCGTCGCCGCTGAGCCAGTGTGGCCTCATCTTGGCCAACGTGCAACGGATAATTCGATGGACCATTGAATCTGTGATGGACCATCACTGAGACCATCACATCGAGGCAGTGTGTTTTTTTTTTGACTGACGTATGACAAACAATCCGATAAACCATCAGGCTAGCGATGGACCATCCCTCCGACCGTCGCAACCCCCGTTTAGTATTTTAAGTCATTTTTAAAAGGAACTCTTCCGTCTTTCCACTCTTTTATCAACCAGATATATTCCAAACAAAGAAAATAACTTCATTGATCATCCCAAACACAAGAGAGTTGGGGTTTCTCCCTCAAGATCAAATCTAAAACCCTTTTCCCATAAATCTAAGAACTCACCATAGATTCTACAAATTGAGTTAAGATTTAAGTTCTCCCAGTTCAAAGGTTGCAAGAACTCTCTCTCAAGAGTAAGAAAAAGAGTTTGAAGCAAGCTTGTTCATCCAATTTCATAATCTAAGGTATGTGGGGTTTTGAACAAGGGTAATCCTTCTACCCTTCTGCCCAAAGGCTTATTTAAACTATATTATTCCGCAATCTATGAGATTTTACATGATATTGAATTAGGTTTTTTCACCCATTGCTATTGATTGTAATATCTTGATGTTTCCCATGAATTGAAAGTCAAATAGCATGATTTTGCATGTTTTCTTAAGAAATTAAAGCTGGGTTTATACCCTATGTTGCTACTCCTTTAGAATTCAAGAGTTTCAGTGTTCTAGAAATTGAAGTATATGAGTATGTTGAAATTTTGAGTCAAATTGTTGTATCTTCCAGATTTCTACATGAATTATGAATCTATATGCTATCAATTATGCATTATGATAAGTTTTAACTTGAGATTGAATTATGGGTCATTAAGCCATACTTGAGACTTGCAATTTTATGAACTATTATGCTATAAGCACCCATGATTTGAGTATTTTGAGATTAATGAAAAATGTTTTGACATAATGGTCATAGAGTTTTGAAATCCACTCTACCACATGAGATTACAGATTTGATTGTTGGTTTCTTATGAACCATGAGATTATTTTGAAAGTGGATTTCTATGAGATGAGTGAGATAAAGTAAAGGGAGTAGTATTTAGAACTAAGTTTGTTAAGTTACCATGGTTTCTTACCCCAGAACTACGTGTCACCGTAGGTTTGAGATTTTGGGCTTGAGGCAAAGATAAGTGATCACTGAGTCGAGGCTATACCCCTTGGCAAGAGTATGACGCCTCTAACCAACATGAGGTTTCTTCCTTAGGAGAACAATACATTGGACTCCTTATAGTTGGCATGGTTTATGTTGGTTAAGAGAACCTCCCTAAGCTAAAGTATTTCCCATTGAGACAAAAATTTTCCCTAAAGCTTTGAGAGGAGATATTTTCTAAAGTGAACGAGTTGCTTTTGATTATTTTCCAAGGAAGGAAGTAGTTTTCTCCACTAATAAAAGTTGATCATCAGATTTTAAACCAAAGTCATATGATTTCGAGTTCCAAGTGTTTGAGTTTAAAAGAGTTATAAGTTCTTGAGCAATAAATAAGTTTTACTCTCCATGAGATATATGCATGAGTTGAAAGTATTGTTTAAAGTTTCCTTCGTCCTATGAGTAATGAGAATAAAAGAAAAGCACAGATTTTAAAGCCAAAGTATAATGATTCACGAGATTTGTGTTACATGCTTCATTCTACATGATTTATGAGCTTTACATTTTAGACTTATTCAAGACATGTGAGTCATTCCTATTTGCATGTATGATTTGATTAGAGAGTATTGATATTGTTTTATGTAAATGCATACACCCCCATATACTCAGTACATTCCTAAGTGCTGATCCACATATATTTCTATGTGCTATATTGTCTTATAATGTAGGTTCAGGTGCTTAGTCCCAGCCTCGTCAGTGATTCCCGAGTACCTTCATCTATATTTCTATAGTAGTGATTCCTCATGGTTCGGGGACCTATCTTTAGACATTTAAGTATTTGAGTATTTATGTTATTACTTTCAGTTCAGTTTGAGTCAGTTGGGGACCTGTCCCAAGGGCTCTCGAGTTCATAGAGTAGTAAAGGCTTTGTTAGACTAGTTATCAGACTGTGGATGTGTTGAGATTTCCAGTATTGTGGTCGTTTGGACCGAGTATTACCTTCATATTTCCTTTCATTTGATATGATAGTGCTAGTGTTTTGTATATTCCTTCTTGAATGAGTAATTATTAGAAATGATAGGCTCAAAGGGTTAGCTTGGGGCTACGTGTAGCCCTAAGCACCGTGTGACTTCTCGGGAGGTAATTTTGGGTCGTCATACATTTGGACTAAAGTGGTGAGCTTCCATCTTTTCAAAAGGCATCATTTCATGTTATGGATTTCTTTAGACACTTTTCTTTTACTTTAGATATTCATTTTGGCCATGGTTGGGGGCATGTCCCCATCGTATTTGCTTATTCTTTTGGATAGAGGCTTTTTGGTACTTCTGAGGATTATTATAAGTGGGATCGTTATTGGTGTTGGCCTTAGCATTTGAATAAGGTAATGGACTGAAATCATTGGAAGATATTATTGGTTGTTCCATCCTATTATATTTTGGGATTGATTATCGTATTATATTTTGGTATTCCCTTTAGTTTATGGTCTATGGTTTGGTTTGATATGGTTGGGTGGTCCCTATTGTGAACCAAGCCTAGAGTCTTAATGATAACAATAATGCTATCTTGTTATATGTTCAAAATTCAGCCCATCTAAGGCTGAATATAGGTTGTTGGGTTGGGTAACAGGGGGCGGTCCCAAATCGTAGTTGGACTTAGGATGCCCATCACAACAAAACCCAGGGCTGGGTTGTGTCAAGTTGTATCAAAGCCAGGTTCATGGTCAACTAGGAAGTCCACAAGCCGTACCTAGCAGAGTCTCTTTTAGGGGTGTGAAATGCACCACACTCATAAGAGAGAGGCTGCAAGACATTTAGGAATATTTTCCTTTCTTGGTATTCTATCTTCAAGTTTGTGTTCTCATCCTGTAATCTCTTCTAATCCTTGTTTATTCATCTTTCAGATTATGCCTCCTAGATCTGGAACACAAGGAAATTCTTCTGTCCCATTTGGGGATAATGATGAAGCGTTACATCCTATATTTGGAGTACATCTTTGATCTTATGATCCCATTCCTAATGATACTGGAGTTCTTTCTATTCCAGCTAGTTCTCCTTAGGTCCCTCAAGGAAGCATGATGAACGTAGAATTTGGTCGGTCTATCCATGTTATTGCTTAATTAGTTGATGCTCAGGCTGAGCAGGGTGCAACTAGTGCTTTGTCTGCTACGGCCACAAGGGCTGGTCACTTTATGAAGATGGGTCATACAAATTTTACTGGGGTAAAGGTGGAGAAGGATCTATAGGACTTTTTGGATAAGATGGAAAATATCTGTCGGGTGATGCGAGCTACTAATGTGGAGAGGGTTAACTTTGTAGCTTATTATCTCATGGATGTTGCTTATTAGTGGTATGAGGAGTGGGATAGTGATAGAGGTGATTTGGATGAGAAAGGGTTGTAGGAGGCCGTTACTACTGCCTTCTTTGATTGGTTCTCCTCAAGAGTTGAGGGAAGAAAAGATGGAGGAGTCTGTGAACCTCAGGCAGGGAAGGATGTCAATAAAGTAATATACTTTAAATTTTATCAACTATTAAGGTATGCTCCTAATTTGGTGGCTGATATGAGGTTGAGAATAAGGAAATTTACTTCAGGGTTTAATAAAGATTTGATTATGGAGGGCAAGACTTCCTTGATAATTATAGATATAGATATCTCAAGGTTGATTGTTCATATACAACAGGTTGAGGATGAGAAGAGAAAGCAAGCAGAGTTTGGGGATAGGCAGAAAAAGATGAGTAAGTTTTCTGATTAGGGAGGTGTTCAGTTTCAGGGTGGTAGGGATGGTGGCAAGTGGCAGAAAAAGAAGTTGGGGAGTTCTGGATCCTTTTCTAATAGTTCTCTTAATAAGTTAGGAGAAAGGCATCATCAAGGTAGTGATGATTCTCGGGCACAGGTTGCCCAATTTAAGGAGAGCGTGGGCCAGTCAGTTGCTTCGTGTCCTCTTTATCAATTCTATGGTCGTCCTCGTCTGGGATATTGTGAGGTTGAGAGGGACAAATGCTTCAAGTATGGCCAGGTAGGCCATCGACTCGGGGGTTATAAGATCAATAAGGTTGCTACAGGGGAGAATAAGATTCCTGTAGATTCATCTACTACTCTTACACCTAGTGGGGTGGCATCTGATTTTGTTACTGCTCCTGGTTCTAGTATTGGTTGGAACAGTTTATATGCTTTAGCGTCCCTACAAGAATCTGAGGCATCAACTGATGTCGTTACTGGTACATTATAGTTTTTCTTTTATGACGTATATTGTTGCATAATCTGAGGTCCACTTTTTCTTATGTGACTCCATATATGGCTGAATCTTTTGGTTTCGATTAGGAAGTTATCTCAGATCCTTTTTCTGTTTCAACCCTAGTAGGTGACTCAGTTATTACTAAAAGAGTCTATAGGGAGATGTGTGGTATCTATTTGTAGCAAGTAGACCTTGGTGGATCAGTTTAAGTTGGATATGGTAGATTTTGATATAATTCTAGGTATGGATTGGTTAAATTCTTGTTATGCATTTGTGGATCGTCGAACCTGTAGGGTTATCTTTAAGTTTCCTGGTGAACCAGTTATAGAATGGGAAGGTAGTTCCTTGGCTCCAAGGGGGAGGTTTATTTCTTATTTTAAAGCTTGAGGGTTAATCTCTAAGGGTTATCTTTATCACTTGAATCGGATTAAAGATTCTAACATGAAAGGTCTTTCTTTGTCTTCAGTCCCTGTTGTTAATGAGTTTCATAAGTCTTTCTGGATGATCTTCCTGGTGTTTATTTGGATAGGGAAATAGAGTTTGATATTAATTTATTTCCAAACACTCATCCAATTTCTATTCCTTCATATAGAATGACTCTGGCTGAGTTGAGGGAACTCAAGTATCAACTTAAGAATCATCTAGATAAGGGGTTTATTCATCCTAGTATTTCTTTATGGGGTGCACCAGTGTTGTTTGTGTGGAAGAAGAATGGTTCCTTTTAGATATGCATTGACTATAGGCAGTTGAACAAGGTGACAGTCAAGAACAAGTATCATCTTTCTCAGATAAGCGACTTGTTTGACCAGTTACAGGGTGCCAAGTTCTTTTCTAAGATAGATCTTCAGTCTGGGTACCATTATCTTGAGATTAGCGAGGTGGATATCCCTAAGATTCATACTTGGTCTAGGCATTTTGAGTTCTTAGTGATGTCATTTGGGTGGACTAATGCTCCAACAATATTTATGGACTTGATGAACAGGTTGTCCAGGCAGTATTTGGATCTCTTCATCATTGTGTTTATTGATGACATTCTAGTTTATTTGAAGAGTGAGGTAGATTATGATAATTATATGTGTATGGTGTTACAGACCTTAAAGAAACAATAGTTGTATGCCAAGTTCTCTAAGTGTGAGTTCTAGTTGAATACTATGACTTTCTTGAGCACAATTATTTCTAGTGAAGGGATCATAATGGATCTGCAGAAGGTTGCTGTGGTAAAGAGGTGGCCTAGGCCCATGATTTCATCTGATATTTGAAGTTTCTTGGGTTTATTTTGGTATTATAGGCGGTTTATGGAAAGCGTTTCTTCGATAATTGCTCCTTTGACTAAGTTGACACAGAAGAAGGTTAAGTTTTCTTGGTCGGATGCTTATGAAGGGAGTTTTTAGAAGTTGAAGGATAAGTTGACTTCAGCTCTAATCCTAACTTTGCCGAAAGTCAATGATGGGTTTGTGGTTTATTGTGATGCATATCGGTTAGGGATTAGATATGTTTTGAAGCATCATGGGAAGGTAATTGCCTATTCTCCAGGCAGTTAAAGGTACATGAGAGAAATTATCCTACCTATGATTTAGAGTTATTGGCGGTTGTGATTACTTTAAAAATATGGCGGCATTACTTATATGGTTGTTCACATGGATATCTTTTTTGATCACAAGAGTCTTCAGTTCATGTTAACTCAGAAAGAGCTTAATTTTAGGAAGAGAAGGTGGCTTGAGCTTCACAAGGATTATGATATGAGTCATTACTACCACCCAGGTAAGGCTAATGTGGTTGCTAATTCTCTTAGTAGGTTATCCATGGGTAGTTTGGCTCATGTGGAGGAAGGCTAGCGGGAATCGATAAAGGATATTCACTACTTAGCTAATCTTGGAGTTCGTCTCTCGGACTCTAAGGATGGTGGTGTGATGGTGTAAAAAGTATTTCGATCATCTCTTGGTGTAGAGATTAAAGAAAAAAAATGCTAGATCCTATCTTGATGAAAATAAAGGGTGATGTTGGTGGGCAAAAGGTAGTAGTGTTTGAGATCAGTAGTGATGGTACTTTACGATACCAGGGGAGGTTGTGTGTTCCTGATGTCGATGGGATGTGGCAAAGGGTTTTGGCTAAGGCACATAAGTCGCACTATGTTGTTCATCCCGGCTCAACTAAGATGTATCATGATCTCAAGGAGACCTACTGGTGGAATGACATGAAGAGGGATATGACTGATTTCCTGGCCAAGTGTATAGTGTGTCAACAGGTGAAGGTTTAGCATATGAGGCTAGATGGCTTGTATCAAGAAATTGATTTTCCTAAATAGAAGTCGGAAGTGATAAATATGGACTTCATTACCGGTCTTCCTTGGTCTTGGAGTTAGTATGATTTGATTTGAGTCATTGTGGATAGGATGACCAGGTGTGTGCATTTCTTGCCAGTGCGAACTACCTTTTTGGCAAAGGATTATATGCGGTTGTATCTTCAGCAGGTTGTGATGCTGCATGGGGTACCTATTTTGATTATTTTTTATTGTGGTATGCATTTTACTTCTTATTTCTAGCAATCATTTCAGAGAGGGTTGGGAACTAAGGTCAATTTGAGTACCATTTTTCATCCACAGTCGAATGAGCAAGTGGAGAGAACTATTTAGCCATTGAAAGATATGCTTCGGGCCTGTGTGATTAACTATGGTGGCAGTTGGGTTGGGAATCTACCTTTGGTGGAATTTTCTTACAACAATAGCTATCATTCGAGTATTGGTATGGCTCCTTTTAAGGTGTTGTATAGTAGGAGAAGTATATATCCTATTGGGAGATTTGAGATAGGAGAAGCGGAGATGTTTGGTTTGGATTTGGCTTATCAGGTGATGAAGAAGGTCAAGGTGATTTGGGATAGGCTTAAAGCTATCCAAAGTTGCCAAAAGTCCTATACAGATATTAGGCGTAGAGACTTGGAGTTTGACGTCGGGGATAGGGTATTCCATAAGGTGTCTCCCATGAAGGGAGTGGTGCGGTTTAGGAAAAGGGGAAACTCAGTTCTCGGTTCATTGGTCCTTATTTAATTTTACAGAGAGTTAGCAATGTTGCTTATGAGTTGGATTTTCCATCTATCTTAAGTTTGGTTTATCCGGTCTTTTATATTTCTATGTTGAGGAAGTGTCTTGGTGATCCTTCTTTGGTTGTTCCTTTGGAAGGATTGGGTATTTTGGATTCTCTGTCTTATGAAAAGGTCCCGATTGAGGTATCAGATAGGAAATTTTATCGGTTGCGGACCAAGGATGTGGCTTTGGTTAAGGTTCTTTAACGGAACCATAAGGTGGAAGAAGCTACTTAGGAAGCGGAAGAGGACATAAAGTCCAAGTATTCGCATTTGTTTTTTGCTCTTGGGATTAGTGCGGAAGGTGTGTGTCTTGAACTTTATTTTCTGAATTTGGTAAAGGAAAGATTAACATCTTTCACCTTTTCTTTTCAAACTTTGTTAAAGGGATGTTTGATAATGCAAATGCCTCTATGTGTGGTTACCCCTACCTTGTCCGTCATTCGGGGACGAATGTTCCTAGTAGGGGAGACTGGAACATCCTAGATTTTGATCCTTAAAAACTTTCCTAGAATTCCATTCTCCGAACCTAATATGACTCATGGGTATGAGTTGTATGCTGGGGTACGAGTGGTATGGTCTTGTCGTATGCTGACCAGTGTCAGTTAGTGGGATGGTTTTGGTCACTAGAATGGGTACGACTAAAGGATAGGAGTCATAGGGCTTGGTACGAGTAGTATCAAGGACTCGTATGGTAGGCAGTGTTTGATCCTCCTGATAATTTATTCTACAAGGGATACGGGTTATGGGTACGGATCGTATGCTACGGTTACGACTTAGTTGGATGAGTCATATACTGAACACTGTTAGATCCAAGGGTTGAGCTTTGATATGAGTGATGGATACCGATCTATTGGAGGGTACGACTCATATGGGTCAGTCGTATCCCTGTGATGAGTTTGTAAGGGATTTAAGAGAAGGTATTATGGACATTTTTGTACTTACCCTAATTAGGACCCATGACTTTTAATATACTCACGAGGTTATTTACCTTATTATTATATTCATTAACACTTAGACACTATTCCAAAACATCTCATAATTCTCTCAAGAGCTTTTGGGGCAAGAAGGCTACGGTTTTATCTTATGGATTGCTTTGGGACTTGTCTTGGTGATTTTCTTTCATTAATTCTTTGGTATAAGTATGATTCTCTTCACTCATTATAATTTCAACTTAAGGTATGGTTTATATGATTGATTTCATGGTTTTACTATTGCATGATTATGTTTTCCAAATGTTATTTGGTGTGTTTTGATATTGAATGCTTGATTATGGTTTCCTATTGTTTTAATTATACTTTTATGTGCATCAATGGTGGATTTGGACAATTGGAATGCATGGTAATTGTGTAATAGTCTTTGGAATTGGTTTTGGTTATATTATGCCCCCAAGATGTTTGATAAAATGCTTATAAAGATATGTTCTTTGCATTGACTTCTTTTAATAGAATTCGTGCATGCTTTAAATTAGATAAAGGATTTATTCATGGTTTAAATGATTTAAAAAGGCTAAAGGCTAAATGGTTATGTTTGTGGAGAACATGGAAGTCTCCCAAGTGGATTTAATATGGTAATTGGAAGGGCACCTAAGGTCCCCTTAACCTAAATGGTTTGCCTATGAATATTACTTATAAGTAAGTGGTGGTATAAAGATACCACTAATATATGCCTTGGTAAATAAATGTATAATGGTTTGGTTATTTGGAAACTCATTTTAATTAGTCATTAATGGCAGGGTGTGTAACTAAGACGTGGAAGGTGGCAGTCCTTAGGGGACCAAAACCAAAAACTCATATTTGTCGATATGAGGGGTCTTGATGACCATGTGTGTATGTCACATTTTATATTGGGGGATATACTAATCATCCCATGAGATATTCCCTGGTCGTACAGTTACATATACTGGGGCCCTTTCAGTAGGGGAGCTGAACCCACATGGCCCGTGGGTGGTTAGGACGACAAAGCTACACAACCCATGTATAAAGGTTTTAAATGCATGTTAAACCCAGTTCCCTTTCTCGGCACTTATATATGTATAGTTGTAGGCATTACGGGTGGTTTCACTTGGTTTTATAACTGGCATTCTTTTATCCTTATTTTGAGATTCGTGCTAGCGGTCATTCTCTAACCCCGTCTACTGGTGGCTGTATACCCACGCTATGCAGGAACTAGCCGTTCGAATCCTCCTACATAGTGATTGACTTGGGGACAACATTTGGACTAAAGTGGTGAGCTTTTATCTTTTTGAAAGGCATTATTTCATGTTATGGATTTATTTAAACACTTTTCTTTTACTTTGGATATTGGTTTGGTGATGGTTGGGGGCATGACCCAATCGAATTTGTTTACTCTTTTTTATTGAGGCTTTGTCGTACTTCTGGGGGTTGGTATGGACGAGATCAATATTGCTGTCGGGCTTGGCATTCGAATAAGCTGGTAGGCTGACATCATTGGATGATGTTGTTGGTTGTTCCATCCTATTACATTTTGGGATTGATTATGTTTTGGTATACCCTTTAGTTTATGGTCTATGGTTTGGTTTGTATGGTTGGGTAAGTCCTGGTTGTGTCTCTATCCCAGAGTCTTGATGAGAACAATAACGCTATCTTGTTATATGTTTGAAATTCAGCCCATCTAAGGCTGAATATAGGTGGTTGGGTTGGGTAATAGGGGGCGATCCACGGTCCTGGTTGGACTTGGGATACCCATCTTGACAAAGCCTGCATTCGGGTTGTGTCAGTATGGAAAGGTGGTTACTTATGCCTCTAGACAGTTAAAGGTTCATGAGAAGAACTATCCGATTCATGACTTGGAATTGTTATCCAAGGTGTTCGCATTAAAAAAACTGGCGTCACTATCTGCATGGGGTCCATTGTTGATACCTTTTATGATCATAAGAGCTTGCAGTACATGTTCACCCAGAAAGAGCTTAATCTCAAGCAAAAAAGGTGGCTTGAGTTGTTGAAAGATTATGATATGAGTCTTCATTACCATCCAGGTAAAGCTAACGAGTTTGTTGATGCTCTTAGCAGGATGTCAATGGGAAGCTTGTCGCATGTGGATAAGGATAAGCGGGAATTGGTAAAATATATTCATCGTTTGTCTAACCTTGGAGTTCGTCTCTTAGACTTTGAGGATGGTGGTGCGTTTGTACAACAGGTAGAGAAATCATCTCTTGGTTCCGAAATAAAGGAGAAAAAGGTATTAGACCCTCTCTTGATGAAGATCAAGGATGATATGGGTAAGCAAAAGGTCATGGCCTTTGAGATCGGTTATGATGGTATCTTGAGGTATGATGATGTAATGACCTAAATATTTAATGAAAAATGTGAAAATTTGTGATTATGTGATTTGATTGTGTTACCCCTACCCATAGTTTCATTATGGTATTTCTGGGGTGTGGGGGCGATTGGCATGGTTTCTGATGTATTTTGTTACCATTTATGTGATATTGTGTTTTTTGATGGCTTCGAGATCCTTATTTTGGACTTATATGGATATATTTTGATCCGTGTGATGGATGGCTGAACGGACAATGTCAACAACTCTGAAATATTGATTTTAGGCTAGATAGACCTTTGGTTCGGGTCCTGGTACACCCGAGCTTATTTCAACCTATTGGTCAGTAAGTTGGAAAATTAAAAATATGGATGTGGGACAAACTTTTGGTAGAAATAACCTTGAATGGAAAATCTGGCTTCGCCAGTAGATCTGCAATGTTGATTTTAGGACGATAACATTTTTGTGTGATTTTATGGATTTTAAATCTCATTTTGACCCTCAATTTGAAAAATTGTAATTTCGGGTTTCAGTCTCAATTTTATAAAAATGATGTTTTTTTGAAAATCTGACTTCCCCAACACGTCCAGAACATCGGATTTAGTGTGGTCGCATAGTTTATTTGTGTATATCATACTCTAAACGAATATCCAGCACTCCGTCAAAGTCCGGATTGACTTTAAAAGAAACCAGCTTTCGTGCAGAAAAATCTTCAATAATAACTAGCAGTTTTTGGCCTATTTTACTCATTTTTCATCTTGCCTCTTGGGAGTTAAATCCAAAATAGTGTGAGATCTTAAAAGTGAAACTTCTGGGAGCTTAGATAGCTTGATTAACATCTATTTCTTGATTCTATTATGGATTTTAAGGTAAGAATTCACCCTTTTCTTAGTAATTTCTTGATTAATTTCTCAAAACCCCAAAAATCTTAGTGCTTGATTTTTAACCCAAATTTCACTCCTTTTTACTTGAATAATGTTTTTATCTTATAATTACTAGTTTTTCATCAATTTAACCTTTAAAACTACTTCGATTCTTGATCTTAACCTGGATTTCAAAGATTTTATCCGTTAAAGCTTTAAAATATTTTTTCATCGATTTGAACCTCATTTTTTATTCTATTTGACTTGGGTTTTCATTTGTAGATTTCTAAAAATATGGGAAAAACATTTTTAAATTAAATTTATAATTTTGCCCTTCTTTTTTGAAAACCCGTTTTAGGGGTCTATTTTGACCTCGAATGAAAAGTAGTCAATATGAAAGTCATTGGTTTTGTTTTGATGCATAAATTCCATATTTTATGTTTTTAGTGGAGTTTGGTATCATTCGTTAAAAGTAAGGTCGCGAGTTCAAAGTGTAGCAGATCGGTTTCGACTTTTGAGGTAGGTTATGGCTTAACACTTTTAGACTGGGCTGGTTAGTAAATATTGGGACAAAATGCATGTTAAGGGTGACAACTAATCATAAAAATATCTATCTATGTGTTTTGCCCGTGTGGGGGCCTATATGTGATATAATTGATGAAATTGAGATATTATGTGATATGTATGACAGTGTGGGGTCCTATATGATATTGATGGTCTTAAATGCATGTGAATAATTGTATTGTATTGTTAAAATGCTTAATGTGGTATCATTGGTATATTGTGATTATATTCATACTTTATTGGCATATGAGACATGTGGAAATTCATGGATGAAACAAAAATAATAAGTGGATATTTGCTCATATGGTTGTGGAAATGTATCATTGTTGTTGGTTGTGGAAATATATTATGCGGCTAGTTATGGAAATATATCATGTGGTTAGTTGTTGAAATACTCATTGTGATTGGTTATGAGCATTACATCTTCATATCATACTCATTCATGAAATATTGGTACCGCCATGGCAACATCTGAGAAATACCAGCAACACCTGACAACACCTTTTTGAGAGATGTACCAAAAAGAAATGATATATGTGAATTGTGTATGGGTTGACGAACCTTCCATGGATCCTACGTTGGGAGGCTTGCCTCCGTAGGTTCATACGAGGATTGTGTGACTACCCTAGAGGTTATGCGATAACCTCGTGTGTCATCATCATCATCATATAAATTGCACTTGCTTTATTGTGTTTATATTGTGTTGTATTTCCATATTGACTTGCCATTTATGTAATTATCTTATCTTCTTTTACTTATATTTGTTGATCTTGTATATGCATGTCCTTCTTGTTCTACTTATATGCGATAGAATGCATACTTGTGTTCTATCTTGTTGTGATGTTGCAATATAAGTGATATATTAGAACTGTTAGTGCAGGCGGTGTGGGCTACCGTTGTGGGATATTTTTTTGATTGAAAATGATGTGTCCTTAGTGTATATTTTGTATGCTTTATTTACTACTATGATTGGTCAACCTATAATACCTACTAAGTACAAGTAGACCATACTAATGCCTACTGCGCCCTTTCGGTGCAGGTCCTAGCTCGAGTGCACCTTAGCTTGCTTGACTCGGGCGATTGTTGGAGCTTCCAAGGTAGCAATGGGACGTTCATGCATACGAAGTTCACCTTTATATTTATATGGTAGTTATGTCCTTATTAGTATTCAGAGACAAATACATTATTCTTTGTGGTTATTTTTCTGATGTATTTTACTCTTGTATTGTATTAGTATTTCGTACACTATTTGACACCTTGTTTTGGGCATGATTGGTATTTTGGGAAAGATCTTTCCGCCTTGTTATGATTACTTGTAAAATTTGGCTTCGTTCTAGAAGCCTTACCTTTGGTATTACTATCTTTTGTTTTCCTTTTTGTATCAATTTAGATTATAGGCTTACTTGTCAAGGTACGCCGCGACAAGTTCAATCATGACCCTTGTTTTTGGATCATGATATATGAGTGGAGAATTTACCACTTATTTACATCCAAAATTCATTCACATTACTACGATTGGAACATGTGAATGAGGCAAATTTGTGATCGAATGCACTAATTTCCACATTTTGCAGGTTTACAGGTGATAATAAAGAAAGATGTGAATTTGAGTTGAAAAGGATCAAAAAGAGAAGATAAGTGCAACTGGAAGACCTGGATCAGAATTTGGTCTCGGTTATCGTAATTGCGGTCTTCGGACCATGATCGCAATCAATCAACTTTGGTTAGAGGACCGTAATAGCAATAACTGACCGTGGTCACGAAAAAGCTACAACGATCACGGCTTAGAGGGATTTTTACCCGAGGGGATTCAATAAATTGGCATAACTGAACCCAATTCCCTTATAAGGCTAAAATCTTTTCCCTTTGACATTATCATTGAAACTTGAAATTAAAAATTAGAGATTTGGTAAACCCTAAAGATTGGGGAAAACTTTTGTATTTGAATTACAATATGAATTTGGTGAAATTGAAGTGCAAAGTGAAGATTCTTCTTGTCTCCCATTACCATGGATGCCATGAATGAAACTTTTGGTATATCTCTTCTCTTTAGCTTTATGAGTAGCTAAACTCTTTTATCTTGGGATTATTTTTAACTATGGTGCAAATATGTGTAGGTTTGATGTATTTGTGTGAATTCTATCTTGTTGACAATGAGTTTCACTATTTCTTGGTTTAATTAGTTGGATTTGTGGGTGAAAACTCCAATTTCCAAAAATGGGTTTGTGGGTAGAAACCCCAAACTCTTAAAAGCTCACATCATCCTTGAAAAAGGGGTGTGGGTGAAATTTTGGAACCCATGGCATCCTTGAAAGATGGATATGGGGGACAAAGTAATACTGGATAATAGTAGATGTAGTTTGCTATTTTTTTTTGCCATCTTACAAATAAGGGTAATTACAGAGTTGGTTATGTATTGGGATCTTCCTAGAAATAAGGATGCCTAATTGAGATGTTGGGTGGATTTGATTGACATACGCATCAGGTAATCGAAAAGGTTAATGAGTGATAGCCTTGAGGCTTTTTTGACAAACTAACCTCAAGGATTTTCAACCTAGCCTACCTTATTGTCGATGACTAGAATTTGCACTAAAACATCATGGACTCGTATATATTTTTCCCTTAGGTAGACATAATCCCAAGATCCTTCTAACCTTGCATTTAAAATTGTAAGCGTTGCTGTAGAGTGTTAACTTGAGTAAACATTGATACAATCTTGATTAAAGAAAATAACTCCCCCCTCCCCATTTAAATCATGTATTTATTTTGCTTTCACTTCGAGTATATCCTTAGATATCATTGACACCCTCAAGTCTTGAAGAGTAGTCTCACTCCTTGTGGATTCGACCTCAACATAAGTTACGCTATTGACAACGATTGTCCTCCACTAATTTATATTGTATAGGTGAGTGAGATTTAGCTTTCACTTGTATGGTGTTTATTGGGGCTTTGGGTATACCCATGGTGATTTTGATTTACTTTGTTTGTTATTTTTTTTTCTTTGTAGGTGATCATTATTTCCTCTACATAGCCATGAGTCAAGAGGGAATCATTGGCAATCCATACTTGAACATATTATAGTAATGGATTACCTTTATGACAAAGAATATGCTAGTGATATTCATATTCCTCCTTCTGAGGGAAATGGTGTATTTTATATAACAAGCGTTATGCTTTAATTGCTTCACATGAAGTGTATCGTCAGGGGGGAGGGGGGAATCACATGAGGACCCCAACTTGTATTTGAAGAACTTCGTAGAAGTTTGTACCCCTTTTGACATCACCCACATATCACAAGAATCCTTAAGGTTGCTTCTCTTCCCATTTTCTCTAACGGGTAAGGCAATATTGTGGCTTCGGTCTCTTTTGGTTGGGCTAATCACTTCGTGATCCACACTTATGGAGTCATTCTTGA
This sequence comes from Capsicum baccatum var. pendulum, assembly GCA_030864225.1. Taxonomy (NCBI): domain Eukaryota; kingdom Viridiplantae; phylum Streptophyta; class Magnoliopsida; order Solanales; family Solanaceae; genus Capsicum; species Capsicum baccatum. The sequence continues at coordinate 236,030,907 of CM061552.1, forward strand.
ATCACTACTTCCCACCATCCAAGATGCTAATATTGAGGGACGAAATTATGAACTTTTATCAATTTTATGAGGATCTATGGTATGAAGCATGGGGGAGATTTAAGAAGAAGCTCTTGAAATGTCCTAGTCACGAGATGCCAGAAAATATGATTCTTCAAGTTTTCTATAGGGCATTGGACCAAACCAAAAAAGCCATAGTGGACAATGCATCCGGTGGGTCCGTTGTTAAATTATCATATGGGGTTGCATCAAAGGTGCTAGACCAAGTGACTAGTTTGTCTTGGGGTTGGCACATGAAGGATGATGAGGTAACTGTGGGGGATCCCTCCTCATCCTTTGTGAGTAAATATCAAAGATTTCAAGAAGAGGCAAGATATTCAAGAATGATAAAGATAATGGAACACCTTGAACTTTTTACTAAACATATGTTGGAGACACCCATTGAAAGAGTCAATGTTATAGATGCAAAAGATACCAAGGATTTTGAAGATAAAAAAGAAAAATGACTTTATGATGGTTGCCGAATTATTTGAAGGGTTTCCACATTACCTCTCAAGGGAAATGTGGGAATTAAGGTCGGAACAATAAGAATCAGAGAATATCTCAATGTGAAAGAGAGGGATGCATTATTGAAGATATTTTGATTTGAATCTTGATTGGAGTTAAATGGATCGACAAGATAGTAAAAGAAATGAGGGATGAATTCTTCAAGCTTCATTGAATGGTAGAGTCCTATTCAACCGCCATCCGACAACTAGAAGAAAAATTGAATCAAATATTGATACACCCCATGGAATGAAAAAAGAAAAAGTATCGAGTGGTATGGCCATAAATGCTATTGTCAACCGAAGTCAAAAAATTCTTGGCAAATTCATGGAATTTAATGATGGTCTCGGCAAAGGAGAAAATGATGAGCAAACAAATGTGAAGAGAAAGAGGTTGAATAATGAAGAATCAAGGCCAAAGAGGAATGAATGTCAAATTGTCTCAATGCCGCCCATCACAATCCCTCCTCCCTTTCCTCAATGAGTTTTGAAAAATGGGGAAAATGCTATGTTAAAAAAATTCCTTGATAAATTTAGCAACCTCTCTATCAACATTTCTTTAATATAAGCATTACAAGATATGCCAGGATATGCTAAATTTATGAATGAGTTGGTGTCCAAGAAGCGGCTTGGGGAAAATGAGATTGTAGAAGTAACACATCATTGAAGTGCCATTATATCAAGCATGATGGAAATAAAGAAGAGAGAACCCGATGCTTTCATAATTCCATGTACAATCGAAGTGTTCAAGTTTGCAAAAGCCTTGTGTGACCTTGTAGAAAGTTTAAATTTAAGGCCATATGCCATTTTCCTCAAGCTTGGATTGGGGAAACCGAAACCCACCACAATGAGATTGATCATGGACGACCGATCTATTAAGAAACCTATGGTAATACTTTATGATATGCTAGTTAAAGTCGATCAATTTATGTTTTAGGCCAACTTTGTGATCATTGATTATGTTTTAGACCATGAAATTCCTATCATTCTCGGAAGGCCATTCTTAGCCACTGGGAATGCATTGGTCGATGTAGAAGGCAGTGAAATGAAGTTTCACCTAAATAATAAAGAAGTTTATTTCAATGTATGAAAGTCCATGAAGAAACCAATGGACTTACAAGTAGTATCAGTGATTAACACCATTGATGGTAAGGTGATAAATTATGTCAATGCAAGTTTGGTGGATGATCTGTTGGTGGGGGGTTTTGTGGAATTGTGAAAGAGAAGAAATTGAAGATTTTGATGAAGTTTTTGCATCTTTAATGGGAATTGGATATTATACCAAGAACTCGGTAAAGTTGGACATTAATCTTAAAAATTGTGAGAGCCCCTCCATAAAACCATCCATCCTTGAGCCACCCAAAATTGAATAGAAGTCGTTTCCACATCATCTTTAATATATGCTTTTGGGGGATGGATATAGTTTACCTATCATCATAGCATTTGATCTTGAAACCTATCAAGTGGAAGCTTTAAAGTTGGGAGTAAAAAGGTTCATTCGAGCCATCGGATGGACAATTGTGGACATCATAAGAATATCCCCCGACATTTGTTCCCACAAGATCAATCTAGGAAAAAATCATATACCAATTATGTAATATCAAAGGAGGCTAAATCAACCCATGCAAGAAGTGGTGAATAAGGAAATTATAAAGTGGCTTGACGTTGGAGTCATCTATCAAATCTTTAATAACACTTGGGTGAGCCTGGTCCTATGTGTTCCAAAAAAAAGATCGAATAATAGTAGTTGAGAATGAGAAGAACGACCTTATCCCCATACGATCGGTCATGGGGTAACGGGTATCCATGGACTACCAAAAGTTGAACTCTTGAATCAAAAAAGACCATTTCCCTATGCCCTTATGGACATAATTCTAGATAGGCTAGCCGGGCGAGGGTTTATTGATTTCTAGATGGTTATTCAAGGTACAATAAAATTTGTATCACCCCAGAGGACCAAGAGAAAACAACTTTTGCTTTCCCCTATGGCACATTCACATTCAAGTGAATGCCATTTGGTTTTTGCAATGCGCCGATAACTTTTCAATGTTGTATGCTATCAAATTTTGCAGATATAGTTGAAGAGTCAATGGAAGTATTTATGGATAATTTCTCAGTGGTAAGAAACTCCTTTGAATGATGTCTTGAGCATATAATCAAGGTACTTAAGAGATGTGTAGAAACCAATCTTGTCCTAAATTGGGAGAAATGCCATTTCATGGTCAATGAGGGTATTGGGTTGAGCCACAACATTCAGAGAAGGGAATAAAGTTGATCAAGCTGAGGTAGAGGTATTAGCCAAGTTTCCACCCTCATTTTCATAAAGGGTGTTTGGAGTTTCCTTGGGCATTCCAGGTTCTACCGGTAATTCATCAAAGATTTCTCCACAATAGCTCATCTAATGTACAAGCTTTTTGAAAAGGAGGCGAATTCTATTTTGGTGAGGCATGCTTGAAGTACTTCAATTTCCTCAAGGAGTTTCTTATCTCGGCTCTCATTATTGTGGTTCCAGATTGGTCATCCCCATTTGAAGTAATGTAAGATGCAAGTTGGATTGCATTGGGAGAAGTATTGGGGAAACGCAAGGAAAAGCTATTTCACTCCATCTATTATACAAGTAAGACCTTGAATGATGCTCAACATAACTACACCATTACCGAGCAAGAATTATTGGCGGTGGCATATGTTTTTGAGAAATTTCGTGCCTACTTGTTAGGAATGAAAGCGGTGGTGCACATAGATCATGCCGCTCTTACATACCTCATATCAAATAAGGAAGCTAAGCTGAATCTAATTAGATGGATATTGCTCTTGCAAGAATTTAATTTTGAAGTGATGGATAGAAAGGGGTGCAAAAAACAAGTAGTTGACTATCTTTCTCATCTTGAGAACAATAAGAAAAAGCATAGAGAAATTGAGATTAACGATGCTTTTCCCAATGAATTGGTGATGTCAATATCGTAAAAAGGCGCACCATGGTATGCTGACTATGCTAATTATGTGTTAAGTGGTATACTTCCCGAGGGGTTTAATTATCATAATTGTTCGATTCCAAGAGAAAATTTTAGGATGAACCCTTCCATTTTGTGAGTGTGCGGATGGATTTAATTATGCGTTGTGTAATGGAATTTTAAATAAAGTATATCCTTAAAGCATGTCACTCTTCACCACCATGGGGGAATCCAAACCGCCGCCAAAATTCTTCAATATGGGTATTATTGTCCCACCATTCATAAAGATGCCATTGAGTGGGTAAAGTCATACCATTAATGCCAAATTCGAGGTGGAATCTTGAGAAGACATGAAATGCCCTTTCGACCAAATCTTGAAGTTTAACTCTTTGATATGTGGGGAATCGACTTTATGGGCCCTTTTGTGAGCCCATTTAGAAAGACCGTGACTGTGGGCTAAACCAATTGGGTGAGGCAGCTTGATGAGGTACTTTGGAAGTATAGGAAAAATTTTAAAACCCCAATTGGTATGTCTTCCTATCAATTGGTGTTTGGAAAAGCATGTCATTTGCCCATGGATCTTGAGCATAAAACCATGTGGGCCTTGATAAGGTTAAACATGGATTGGGTAAAAGATTTAGAGTCAAGAGTTTATAAACTCCATGAGTTGGAGGATTTCTAACTCAAAGTTATGAGAGTTTCGATTTGTACAAGGAGAAAATGAAGAAATGGCATGATGCCAAAATACTATGATGAAAATTCCATGTCAGCGAGAGTGTTCTCTTTTTCAACCCCTGTTTGAAACTATTTATGGGAAAGCTTCTATTGAAATGGTCGGGAACCTTTGTGATTTCTAATGTTTACCCTAGTGGTGCCATTGAATTCGTATATCAAGTAAAAAAGAAGTTTGTAGTGATGGAAAAAGGGTGAAGCATTACAATGTGAATAGTCCTGGAGTGGCCAAGGTAGAGCTTATATATTTCAAAGATGCTACATAGTGAAAGAGGAAAATCATGTCGCAACGTTAAACTAGGCGCTTGATGGGAGATAACCCATCCTTAACTAAATTTTGCTTGCCTTTTGATTTTTTGTAGGTTTTTTACCATGAGCTAGTAGTCTAGAAAATTAGGAGAAAATAGAGCTAAAAAAGGCTGATATGCAGGAAAATAGAGCAAAAATAGGGGAAATCAGCCTTAGTTACCGCGATCGTGGTCATAGACCTGACCCGAGATCACGGTCATGGACCCATTCTTGCGGTCTTACGATCGCGACTCATCCTATGGTGGTGTATCAGAATCCTGAGGGATGACCTTCTTTCCCTTTTTCATAGCAGGTGACTTGAATTTCTGAGCACCTTTCTTGGATGAGGTCTCGATATATTCTTCCCCGCTGTTTTCAAAGATGGTTTTAGATTTAGAGAAGCTTATTTTCTCACTCTCCACCGATGCTTGTGTATTCCCCTTATTTTCCATGGTTTTGGATAATTAAATAGTACTTGGAGGCATATTTCCTTCAAATACACTAATTTTAGTAACTAAGTAAAGAAAGAAAAGGAAAATTAACAACTAAAGTTCAATGTACCTTTTTTGGTTTGGGTACGAAAGGTGGTTACTAGTCGTATCCATTGGATATGACTCGTATACTTGAGTCATATCCCAGATAGTGTAAGATCATTTTTTACTGGTCAGCTTATGAATCCTCCTTACTAGTCATACTATTAGGCTACGACTATCGACCAATAGTCGTAAGCTAGTTAGAAACTTTTGTTCATTTACATTTCTTGCCAGGTGGGTATGATTAATGTATACGACTCGTATGGTTGAGTCATATCCATTATATAACTTTGAATTTGTTATATTTCCATGTTATCAATGGGTAAGAGTCCTATTACTACTCCCGTACCAGTGGGTACGAGTAGTAAGAAGTCCCGTATCAACTAAAACATAGAAGTCCAGCTTTCAAAGTTTGACTCCGATGAAATTCCCAAACTATCCACTACTTTATTCAGCTATATCCAACATTTTAAATACATAAGCACACAAAATTCCATTTCTAAACACTAGTTCATCCCCATTTTTAATTTTCAACACAAATATCTAAATTATGCTATTAACAACCCAATATATGCATAAATTGTAAACCAATGATTACTGCAGAACATATTACTTGATTAACTTTGTAATGTAGTAGAAATAAGTTGAGAAACTTACTTGGTCATTGTATAGTGGAGGATTTCAACTTTGGATCTTAGTAGCCTCAAATTCGAGTTAAAATTGCACCAAGTGATCGATTTGGATTTATTGGTAATTAGATTTTGTTGAAAACAACTTGATTTTGCAGATTGAAGTTCAAAATTTGGGGTGGAAAATCATGGGTATAAGTTAGAGTTCTTAGGTGCCCTATCGGGTCTAAATTTCCTATTTAAATCATAGGTCTGGGATGGGTCAAATCCAAGAACTGGCCTAGTAAGCCAGGGTACGAGTTGTCTATATGACTCGTACCCAGGCTTATGGGTCATTGCCTTGACTCGTATAGCCCTAGGAACTTACCTGGGTTCTGGAATGGATATGACTTTTGGTCACGAACTGTACCCAAGGGATACGACTTATACCACGAGTCATATGCATTCCAGAACTTAATACCTAATCCTGATTTTTCTTCCAGCTTAATATGACTCCTACTCATGAGTCGTATCATATAGATATGACTCGTAAAGAGTTCGTGTGATATATTTCTAAATTTTTTGGATTTTTGTCTACATTCTTTAGTCCTACATATTGAACAAACAAATTACCCTATAAATGAAATAAGTACAAAAACATGGGTTGCCTCCCATGCAACGCTTGATTTAATGTTGTGACACGACGTGGCTAAGTTGGATACTCAGATTTCACCAACTATCCTCATGGGTTGCCTCCTATGTAGCACTTGATTTAATGTCACAACACAATGAAATATCCTTGATTACTCAGACTTCATCAAGGTCAATATCAGCTATTTTATTTATCTCTTCTGTATTTCCCATGAAGTGCTTCATTCTATGACCGTTTACCTTAAATGGTTGTGAACCATCCTTCTTTAGTTCTAAAGAACCATAGGGATAGACTTTTGAAACTTTGAATGGGATATGTCATCTAGACCTCAACTTTCCAGGAAACAAGTAAAGCCTGGAGTTATATAGTAGCACTTGGTCACCTTTCTCAAATACCCTTTTCTTGATCTTTTGGTCATGATACAACTTCATCTTCTCTTTGTAAATTGCTGAAATTTCATAAGCCCGAAGTCAGAAATAATCACACTCGTTGATGATATTCAACCTTAACTTAGCCACATCTTTCCACTCTAAATTCAGCTTCTTCAATGCCCATAGTTCCTTATGTTCAAGCTCAATTGGTAAATGTCAAGCTTTGCCATACACAAGCTGATAGGGTGAAGTACCTATGGGAGTTTTGTAAGTTGTATGGTAAGACCATAATGCATCATCTAACTATTTTACACAATCAGTCCTATTGGCATTAATATTCTTTGCCAATATGGACTTGATTTTTCTATTAGATACTTCTACTTGTCCACTAGTTTTCGGATGATAAGGCGTTGCCACCTTGTGATTCACTCTATATTTTGTACGTAGACTCTTGAATAGATGATTACAAGAATGTGACCCTCCATCACTAATAAAGCACGTGGCATACCAAATCGAGAAAATATATTCTTTCTAAAAAATATCGTGACACTCCTTGCTTCATTGTTAGGAAGCGCAATTGCTTCCATCTATTTGGAAACATAATCAACAGCTACCAATATGTATTTCATGCCACACAAACTCATAAAATGTCCAATGAAATCTATGCCCCACAGATCAAACACTTCAAATTCTAAGATTGCGGTCATAGGTAGTTCATGTCTTCTAGTAATAGTACCTGGTTGTTCATATTGAGTACAGGCAATAACATAGTCATGAGCATCTTTGTATATGGTTGGTCAATAGTATCTGTATAGCAGGAACTTATAAGTTCTTTGGGCCTCTCCATGTTAACCCCCAACTAGTAATGAATAACACGCTTCAAGTATGCTCATCATCTCAACCTTAGGTATGCATCTATGAATGATTCCCTCTATACAAATCTTAAAAAGATAAGGTTCATCCTAGAAAAACTTTATTACCTCATGCATGAATTTCCGTATTTACTGATATGAGAGATCTTCTGGGACTAGATCGCTGGCTAGCTAATTTGTAAAATCTACAAACCATGGAATAAGATCTTGGAAAGCTGCTAATATCTGCTCATCTGGGAAACTATCAACAATCTTCACTCATGTAGCAACCTTCCGCATAGCTTTCTCCTCTAATCAAGAAAGTGGTCTGCATCTTGATTTTCTATGCCCTTTTTGTCCTTCATTTCAAAGTGAAACTCTTGCAACAACAACACTCATCAAATTAGCCTAAGCTTTGCGTCCTTGTTTGGTCTTTGTGTACAATCACCTTTGTCCTAATCAAGTAAGATCTAAACTTTTCAAAGGCAAGAACCACTGGCAATAAATCTTTCTCTATCACGACATAGTTCTTTTGAGCAGGATTTAGTGCCTTACTAGTATAGTAGATGGGATGAAGGAGTTTTCTTTTCGTTGGCCTAGTACAACCCCTAAGGAAAAACAACTTCTCTTTAAGGCTTTCGAAAGCATTCATGCATGCATTATCAAAATTAAATTTTACCTCATCAACTAGTTTGCAAAGAGGGCTTGTAATATTTGAGAAGTCATTGATAAATCTTCTATAAAACCTGCATGTCCTGGAAAACTTCTAATTCCCTTCACTAAAATTAGATGTGTTAATTTTTCAATCACCTCAATCTTTGCTCGATCAACATTTGTGCCTCGCTTTGAAATTTTGTGCCCAAGCACAATTCCTTCTTTAACCATGAAATGATATTTCTCCCAATTGAGTACCAAGTTGCATTCTTCAAATCTTTGTAGAGCTTTACCAAGTGAATAAGACAATCATCAAAAGAGCCACCCACCACCGAAAAATCATCCATAAAAACTTCAATGGTGACTGATGATAGGCGAATTTACACGCCTAAAGTGTTATATTTTACCCATATTTTAGCTATGTTTTGAGGACAAAATATATAATTCATGCACTTTTAGTCCTTTTTCCTGTAAGTGAGCTAACAAACATGATTAGCAAGTTTGAAGGTACAAATGATGCAGATTTCAGCACTTTATGGATAACTTGAGACTAAAGAAAGCTTCACGAAAGAAGGAAGGGAAAGCTTGGATGCCAAGGAACAAAAGTGACGCATGGAAAACCTGTCCCGGGCAAAAACAGCAATTCTGAAGACTTTGGGGACTAGCAGTAACTTATTAGGATTAGGATAATGATATATTAACCAAGTAGGATTGGGTTAAGTAATTCATTAGCTTAGTAGGAATAGGATATGGGTATTATAAATACCCTATTCTGCTAGAGATTTTTAATTAATTCTTCCATTAGTTACAATTCATTCATTCTTCAATTACAAGACATTCTACTTCTGACAATTCTTCTACTTTCAATTCTTAATTTCCGCAACAAGAGAAACGTTACTCAAACAAAGGATTCACGCCATTCTTACCCCTATACCTAACGTGAGATCTTTATTGTGGTACAATGATAATGTCTATTGTGATTTCCTTTGCACTCATGAGTAGCTAAACTTCTCTGTTGGGGTTATGGAAGCCTTATGAGATACTATCTAAGGCTATGAGTTTGTGAATTCGTGACACGTATGCTGCTTATATTGTTATTCTCTTCATCTTAATCTAAATTCTTTGTGGCTGCAGACGCATAGAATACGCCAGTATAGCATTAACTTGTTCGAAAGAAAAGTTATATGTCTGGAAAAGAGATAATGTCAAGGTAATAGGGTCCCATCCCCTATTAAAAAGTTAGTGCCGTAACTGGATTAACCTCTTGGAGAATTTGTACCGTTAGATACGCTTTAAGATCGAAAAAGTTAAAGTGAAATAGTCCTTGTTTAGGTCGAAAGACGCTTGGATTTACCATCGAATACAATTCTCTATAAGCACATGCATGTCTGAATTCCGCATAACTCATAGCCAATAGAGACGTACAACTCATATGGTGGACATAACCCCAACCTCTCAATTCTCATTGTTTAACATCTTACCAAACATTCTTACTTTTTACTTTGCTATTTTCTGTTTTTACCTTATTACTTTGGTTACATTACTTGCACGACAAAACTCCCCCCTTTTTACGAGACTTGCACTAAAAGTCTAGTAATCTTTGCTTACTTGTTGACCAAGCTATTCCCTGTGGGATCGATACCCAACCCAATTGGGTTATATATTTGACAACGACCGTTTTACACTCCTACGAGAGTTGTAGATTGAGCGTTATCAAAAATTGGCTCTGTTGCCGGGGAATATGAGTGTCAACTAAGTTTGTGATAATTACTAGACCCTTTGGTCAAAGATTCTCGTACTTTTACTTTTAGCTTTTGTTTTTTTTTCTGCAGGTTTTTATTCAGTGCATGCCCCATACTCGAAGTTCTGGAAACTCCCACACAACCCGAAGAAGGTTGACCTCACAAAGGTCAAAGATGCTGAATCAACACATGGCGTCAACCTTACTACGGCAGAGAGACATGCTCGGGATGAGAGTTTCTTTCGCCATCTTTATGGCATGACTCGTTTTACAATGATGAGCGGAGGTCGTGTTCCAACTGTTGTAGAGCTCCAATAGCTGGATCATGACTATCCAATGAATGTGCATGCAAGGGAGATGTGTGGAGTAGGTACATATTTTAAGGAACCTCTTGATGACGATGTGCCAACCAATGATGATCGACGAATGCCAGACTCTGACGTGGAGGAGAATTCTGATGATGACGACTCCTATGATGATTTCGACGAAGGGGGTATGACCCCCGACATAGAGGAGGAGTCCGACTGACCAGGTTCTTCGTATTTATTTTCCACTGAGGGCAGTGTTTCCTGTCTAAGTGTGGGGTGGTGGTATTAGCATGCTATACTCCTTTATCCGCATTTGCATTTATGTTTGTTTGCTTAGCTAGTTTGTTTGCTTAGCCTAGTTTTTTTCGTTTTTCATTTTTTTAGTAGTTAATGATTTTTTTAGTAGTTATTTTTTTTTTAACTTAACTTCGCATGAAATTATTCTAATAGGCAGCATGAGATTATAACAAGAGTTTGTGCTAAAATCATGACTATTGAGACGTTTAGGCTCTAATTGTGACTCACTATGTGATATTGTGTGGTTTAATTCCTTCATCTGTTGGGTCAAGAGTCTATACTACTCCCAATAAAGTCGACCATGTGCCTTGTGTGTGTGAGGATATAGTATATTCTATGCTTGTGGCTGATGCTAGAACTTGCCTGGTATGTATGTAAAGCGAAAATAAAGAGTGCAAGTTTAGGAGATGATTTAGGCATTTCTTTGGCAACCTATGATTGTTTACCTTCTTTTTTACCTACCCGTGGACAGTATCCTAGTTAACCCCTTTTGAGCCTTTAGCCTATTTTCTTTGACAGCCTCATATGTAAGCCCAATCAAATTTTTCTTAAGACCATAATTTGATCCAAATTCATAAGTGCTTTAAATGGTAAAGTAATGTGACAAAATAAGAGGAAATTAGGTGAGAGTAGTGCCCTAAAGTGAATTGGTGCTTGAATTTGTTATGAAAAATAATTGCTATCATAAGATGTGTGTTATGAAAAGAAAAAGGAAAAGAAAAATAAAAAGTTAATTCTGTTCAAAAAGGAAAAACAAAAGAGGTGAGAAGGGGTGGTAGATTAAAAGAATGTAGAAAGGTTGTTTACAAGAGAGTGTTAATGGCATAATGTGATGTATTAAAGCGCTTAGGAACATAGTCACTATTTCTGGCCAAAATAGTCCTACCCGTCCCTTAGCCTACATTACAACCTGTAAAGACCTATTTGATCCTAAGCTTAGCATTCTGATATTTAGTGGAGCATTACACTAAGGGCAAGCCTATGGTCATCAGTTGCAACATATGAATTCTTTGTGAGAGAGAGAGCAAGGATAATCTTATACCCATGTTCGAAATATATACAATACTTGTGAGTGATTATGGGTTATATTTTGTGAGACACACATGGTTGATGAGTTTTGGGTGGTTGTGTATGATTCTATGTGCCTTAACTTTTGAATACGAAATAACCATCATCACGAGTCTATATTAGAGGTTGAATTGTTTCTAGAAGTGATCAGAAAACTACTCATTGCTAATAATTGTTGTGCCTGTCTTGATGAATATTTTGTGTTGTTACTGTGAAACCCTAAGTAAATGTTTAGATGGACATGATAATTTGTTCGAGGACGAACAAAGCTTTAAGTGTGGGGTGTTGATGATAGGCGAATTTACACGCCTAAAGTGCAATATTTTACCCATATTTTAGCTATGTTTTGAGGACAAAATATATAATTCATGCACTTTTAGTCCTTTTTCCTGTAAGTGAGCTAACAAACGTGATTAGAAAGTTTTCAGGTACAAATGATGCAGATTTCAGCACTTTATGGATAACTTGAGGCCAATGAAAGCTTCACAAAAGAAGGAAGGGAAAGCTTGGACGCCAAGGACCAAAAGTGACGCATGGAAAACCTGTCCTGGGCAAAAACAGCAATTCTGAAGACTTTGGGGACTAGCAGTAACTTATTAGGATTAGGATAATGATATATTAACCAAGTAGGATTGGGTTAAGTAATTTATTAGCTTAGTAGGAATAGGATATGGGTATTATAAATACCCTATTCTTCTAGAGACTTTTAATTAATTCTTCCATTAGTTACAATTCATTCATTCTTCAATTACAAGACATTCTACTTCTGACAATTCTTCTACTTTCAATTCTTAATTTCCGCAACAAGAGAAACGTTACTCAAACAAAGGATTCATTCCATTCTTACCCCTATACCTAACGTGAGATCTTTATTGTGGTACAATGATAATGTCTATTGTGATTTCCTTTGCACTCATGAGTAGCTAAACTTCTCTGTTGGGGTTATGGAAGCCTTATGAGATACTATCTAAGGCTACGAGTTTGTGCATTCGTGACACGTATTCTGCTTATATCGTTATTCTCTTCATCTTAATCTAAATTCTTTTTGGCTGCAGACGCATAGAATACGCCAGTATAGCATTAACTTGTTCGAAAGAAAAGTTATATGTCTGGAAAAGAGATAATGTCAAGGTAATAGGGTCCCATCCCCTATTAAAAAGTTAGTGCCGTAACTGGATTAACCTCTTGGAGAATTTGTACCGTTAGATACGCTTTAAGCTCGAAAGAGTTAAAGTGAAATAGTCCTTGTTTAGGTCGAAAGACGCTTGCATTTACCCTCAAATACAATTCTCTATAAGCACATGCATGTTTGAATTCTGCATAACTCATAGCCAATAGAGACGTACAACTCATAAGGTGGACATAACCCCAACCTCTCAATTCTCATTGTTTAACATCTTACCAAACATTCTTACTTTTTACTTTGCTATTTTTCATTTTTACCTTATTACTTTGGTTACATTACTTGCACGACAAAACTCTCCCTTTTTATGAGACTTGCACTAAAAGTCTAGTAATCTTTGCTTACTTGTTGACCAAGCTATTCCCTGTGGGATCGATACCCAACCCAGTTGGGTTATATATTTGACAACGACCGCTTTACACTCCTACGAGAGCTGTAGATTGAGCGTTATCAGTGTCTTCCACCATATTGGAGAAAATGGACAGCATACATCTCTAAAATGTGGTTGGGGCATTGCATTGCCCAAATGAAATTTATTTGAATACAAAGGTCCCATAAGGATATGTAAAAGTAGACTTCTCTTGGTCCTCCAATGCTATAGTAATCTGGTTATAACCCGAGTACCCATAAAAAAAATAGTACCATCCTCTGCCTACTAACCTGTCTAGCATCTGATTCATGAATGACATTGGAAAATGGTCCTTCTGAGTCCATGCATTCAATTTTCTATATTCCATGCATACTCTTCATCTAGTGACCGGCCTCATAGGTACTAACTCATTCATCTGATTAGGCACGACATTTATTCCACCCTTCTTTGGAACATATAGAACCAGACTAACCACTTGCTTTCTGCAATAAGAAATACCACACCAATATCTAACCTCTTGATGATTTCCTTCTTAGCCACCTCCTGCATAAGAGAATTTAGCCGACACTAGTGTTCAATAAATGGAGCACAATCTGATTTAAGATGAATTTTGTTAGTTCACAACCTAGGTAGAATACCCATAATATCTGTAATGGACCATCTAATGGATCTTTTGAAATTCTACAAAACTGACAACAATGTTTCCACTTATGATTATCTCAGGTCAGCTACAATAATGATCGACAAAGTGTTGTTGGCCCCTAAAAATGTATATTACAAGTGAGATGGAAGGGTTTTCAATTCTAACACCGGTGGTTCCTCAATGAATGGGCGAGCAGGTAGAGTTGTTCTATTCTTAAAATCTAGATCAAGCTTCTTTAGTGGAAATTGTAACCATTACGATGCAATGAACCATCAAGCTCTTCATATTCTTCTATGCCATTAGAGTCAAAATTCATGATCACAGCTATAAGTGACTCTACACCTAGCCTTTCTTCAACAGGAACAACTACATCAGAACTATTATCCCATAAATTTACAGCATCAAAATCATAAAATGAATCTGTCATTTCATCATTCACATTAATCACAGATTTCACCCTCAACTCATCAAGTTCTTTATGGATTTGCATATGTCGAATATCACCTATTCATAATTGAATCTAAACATCAGATGTCCAAGCTCCATATCAATCACCGTTCTACCTGTATCCATAAAAGGTCTGCCAACAATAATTGGGACTTAAAAGTCCACTTCACAATCTAACACAACAAAGTTAACAGTAAAAATAAAAGAAGCTATGTTTACTAAGATATCATAAAGGATATCAACTAGCTTCTTCACACTCTTATCTGCTATGACTAGCCTCATGGTGGTGGGTTTTGGAGCGTCCAACCCTAACTGCTTGAATACTGCAAATGACATAAGGTTGCTACTAACACCCAAATCACATAATGCACTTGTAAAGTGGAAAGATCCAATGGTGTAAGGTATAGTGACTGCACTAGGATCATCCTTCTTTTCTACTAATGATCTTATGGCTACAGCACTACAATGATGGACATTGTCAACCTGCTCATAACTGATTGCTCTTTTCTTTGTAATCATGTCTTTCATGAACTTTTTATATCTTCTCATCTGATCTAATGCTTTGACCAATGGTATGTTGACTGATAACTATTTCAACATGGACAAAAAAATTTTATACTTACCCTCTTCTTGTCTCTTTTTCAGTCTTTATAGATAGGGAGGACGTGGTATTGGAATGGGTTTCAGTAGAGGCTCTATAGCCTTTTTTTTCTCCTTTATTCAACTTGTTGCTGCTCTTAATATCAACTGACTCATCCTTACTCTTTTGCTTATCAGTTATGGGTACAGGTGGATCTGTAGTAGCTTTACCACTCCGAGTGGTAATGGCATGGCATTGACTATCATTTTTAGGATTTACCACTTCATTAATTGAAAGAGTGCTAGCTTGTATGTGATTTACTATGGCTAACATCTACCTGAACTGTTGCTCCAGCTGCCTGATTGTTGTGGCGTGTGATTCAACTTTTTGATTGAGTCCTGACAGATCTTCTTTAATATCCTTCAGAGAATGTTCCTGACTTTTTTATCCATTAACTAGCTTAGATAAGAGAGCCTCAAATCTAGAATCTGTATCTCGACGACCTGGTGGAATTTATTTTTCATTCTTCTCCTTATAGTCACCCTTACAGCACCAATCGCTATCTCTATCTCTGCTTCTATCCTTGTATCTATTATTATAATAGTTCCGACCTTGATTCTCTTTCCCTTGGGCTCAAAAATCCACCAATCTATAATCAATATAGTTTGTCTCTTCTTTAGATTTAATCTTAAATGGTTTGGATGTTGACCCCAGTGCTGCTGCTACATTCACTTTCTTAGCATTTAGTGAAGAAAATTATTTTATGAGTAATCCAATATCAGATTGAAGTTGTGCTACCTCTTGTACAACCATATCATTACCTGCTCTATATGTTTTTGTCTCTCCAATGACATATGTACCACTACTACAATCAGAGTCTCTGGTATGATCCTCTATTAGTGACTGCAATATCATCAAGTAATTCTTATGAAGCATCCTAACAAAAATGCATAAATACTCCTCCAGAAATAGTATCTACCATAGCTCTCAAACTATCACTCAGTGATTTTTAAAAGATTTTGAACAAATTAGATCCTCTGATTCTATGGTTTGGCTCCAAGCTCAGCTTCTTCTTAAATCTAAACTATGCTTTGTACATCGATTCTGTAGGTAGTTCTCCAAAATTATAAATTTCATCCTTCAGCTATAGTATCCGTATGAGAGGGAAAAATCAACTTACAAACTATTACTGCAACTTATTTGAAGTAGCGATAGATCCTCTTGGTAGTTCCCCTAGCGATAGAGATGATTCTCCAGTTAAACAAAATGAGAACAACCTCAATCTCAATACTTCCTGATTAGCCCCTGAGAGGTTATAGTTTGTGCAGATCCCAAGAAAATTTGTAAGGTGCATGTTCGCTTCATCCTTAGCTACTCCTGAAAATACACCTTTCAGATTCAACACCTGGATCATTGTACTAATATTATCAAACTTTTGATTACGGATAAAGAAGGAGAAACAATAGCTCCTATCTTAGCATGGTCAACATAACCTATGTCTCCATCATCCTCATCATATGGATCTAAGTTCTGGTATGCTGGAACATATGGAACTATACCCCTCTTAACTTAATAATCAATAACCTATCTAGGCCTGGCTAGTCTACCTTGTTGTGCCAATTCGACTTCAGCAGCTAGTCTAGTCTCTTTAGCTTCTCTATGCTCTCTCTCTAATAGTTATTGTGTCTGCATGTCTGTAATATACTTTGTGTCTAATGGATCAGGCGAGAGTGCCACATTAAGATCCATAGGTAGGGGATCTTGTACCCCATCACAAACTTGTCCTAATATTCTTCTCGATGTATGAAGGATTCTCTCTGGTTCTAGATCAAAAGGAAGTAAGGGATTTCCTCTACTCCTAGTGCTTGGCATACATCAACGTATGTCAAATAAAAAATAGAAAATTATAAACATAAGAACTTCACCAATTCAATTCACTACTCAAACTATCTTCCCTGGCAATGGCACCAAAATTTGATGTCATCCAAGACTACACCTCAATCGAAAGTATAATGCGGTCTATGCAAATATAATAACCCAACTAGGTTAGGTTCTATCCCACAGCAAAAATGTGAGTAGTTTCTTGCCTTGATTAAATCCTCAAGCTGCGCAGGAAAGTAAATGGGGGGATTTTGTTATCAATAGCAAAGAGTGACCAATTCTTGAGTGCTTTTGAGTTGTAATCAATAGGAGACGAATGCTAGGTCTTTGTTCCCCCTGGATTCTCAACTCTGTATACTTCTTGTGATCAACTCACTGCTCTGTTTTTCTACAGGTAAAGCCTAAAAGATAGGTATTATCAGCCGTCTTTTAAGCACGAAGAGCAATTTTATCCTTTGACTTGGTTATCATTGCTAGGTGTTTCCTTGTTGTCCCTTTCTACGGCCTCAGTTCACTTGATCCTTGGTTATCAGATGTAGTGATAAGATGGAATGAAAGGACTATAAGGTGGAGGTAGAAATCCTAAATTACTATCGTAATCTTCTTTCCCCAATCACAAGCTTTTTGAATATCAAAAGAATGAGAATATAGGATTTTATCTCAAGATACTACAGTAACTTGAAATCAACTATAGTGAAGAAGAATTAGGATACATTCATGAACCCTATAACAGATGTGTTCCACAGTTCCTCTACATAGCTAATTCGACAGGGCTCCCACAACCCTAGCTAAGGAGATTAACTGCTCATGTTTGTGCAAGAAATCATGATTATCAATAAAGAACACATAAAATAAATTGCACAAGAGTAAGATGAATAAACTTAAAGTCTTTAATTGAATAAAACCCTCAAATCTCAAGAATAATTATAAAAGTATGTAATAATATGTAATTATGTGTAAATGGATGTCACTATTAGTAACCTAATAAAATATAAAACCTAGGGTATTTATAGTATCTCAAAATGACATAAAAATCCTATTAAAAATAGGAAAGGTAAAGTTAAGTCGGCAGTCGATACGACTTGATCTTTACTCAAATACTCATCTTACGAGTCATACCCTGCCTTATCATAATCATTCTAGTGTATAATATTCCCATGTCTTCAAAGCTCTATTTAGCTTATGACTTCATCTTATGAGTCATAACTATGTACATGACTCGTGTTCTTTATTCGTATCCACCTGGGACTTCAATCTTCTCTTGTCTTGAACACTGGTTAGTATACGACATCTCTATATAAGTCATACTCAGATTTCTAACTCATATCCTTCTGATACTTCAATTCCTAGATTTTAGCTTAGATCCTATTATGCTCACGACTTCAGCATACAATTCGTATCCTGCCTTACAACTAATATACTTGAGTCATATCTTCTTCATACTTGGTTTCTTGATTTGGCTTTTGGTTTTGTTCCTTATATGATTCAGTATACGAGTCATATCAAAATATTTGGCCCAAATCTGGTTCACTAAGCTATGGAAAAAGTGAAGATGATCTAGGATAGGATTAAGACTGCCCAAAGTCTCCAAAAGTCCTATGCAGACATAAGATGAAGAGAGTTAGAGTTTGAGGATATAGATTGGGTGTTCTTAAAGGTATCTCCCATGAAGAGAGTAATGTTGTTAGGGAAGAAAGGGAAGCTCAGTCCCCTATATGTTGTCATATACTTAGTTTTGAGAAGGATTGATAATGTTGCATATGAATTGGAATTTCCCTCTAGCATGAGTTCCATTCACCCAATGTTTCATGTGTTCATGTTATGGCAATGCGTGGGTGATCCTTTGTTGGTTGTTCCCATAGATAACATTGTTATTTCAAATTCTTTAATCTATGAGAAGGACTCAGTGAGGATCTTGGATCGACAAGTTTGTCAGTTCCAGATGAAGGATGAGAGTTCGGTGAAGATTCTATGGCGGAACCAAAAGTTTGAGGATTTTACTTGGGAAGCCGAGGATAACATGAAGTCCAAGTATCCATTCCTATTCCATATTCTAAAAAATTGTGCTTGAGGTATGTGTTGCCCTTAACATCTCTATTTTCTATCTTTGTTAAATGTAGATTGTGTATTCCTTGGTAATCTATTTTTTGTCTTAAAGATAAGAGTAGGGATGTTTTGGGTTTAATCGTGCTAGTTTGTTCCTTGTCCCATTATTCATGGATGAATGATCCTAATGGGGGAGACTCAAATGCCTTAAATTTTAGTCCTTGAAAATTCCCTGAGCTTTGAGCTCATTACTTTGTTGACAACTCATTATACAAGTCATATGGTATGGTTACGGGTCTAGGAACCCAAGTCGTAAACAAACCAGTGTGTAATTGGCTAAGTTCTTCTCTAAGTACGAGTAACTCATTATGAGTCGTAAGACTATGTTACGAGTGGTAGGGTTGAGTCGTATGTTTTCTAGTGTCTAATCCCTTTAGGTTCTATCTTGGATATGACTAGACCATATGAGTCATATGGTCAGGTTACATATGGGATTTTGGAGTCATAAGGTGGATAGTGAATGGGTGTCCAACTCACTATTTAGGATACGACTCATGGCTACAAGTCATATGATGTAGTGACGAGTCAATGGGTCGACTCATAACCAAGGATGACCTTTTTATAGCTTTAAGTTAGAGTTACTTTGGACATTTCCCACTTAAAAACCGTATGTCCCCACATCCCTAAAACACTTTAGGGCATTCATTCTACACTTAACAAGATCATAACATCCTCTTTACTCTCTCAAATCCTCTTAAGCAAAATTGGCTAGGATTTCTCCAAACTGGTCATCTAAGGGTTCAAGAGTCAATTTCTCTGCGTGAATCTTTGTAATTCAGGCATGTGACTCTTTTCTCATTGTTAGTTTACTAAAATCATATGTTTGAAGCATTGTTCATGAATCATTAATGGTAGTTTTGACACCAAGGTTGAGAGGTTTGAATGCATATTATTGAATATTGTTTTCTATGGTTTAAATTGTGATTATGCATATTTTAATTATGGTTTTTGCACATGTGGGTGCATGGAAATGGTGATTTAATTAAGGGATCATGGCTGAACCCCAAATTTGGTGATTATGGATTTAATAATGGCATGCCCTTAACCTATTTATGAAATTGTTAATGAGAATAATTATTGTCACAAGTTGAATTGTCTTTATGAACTAAGGCTTTGACATAACTATGATAATGATTGATAATTTATAAAGGACTTTATGGCCATAGATTGAGCAAAATTGTAACAGTGAGGTTTGATTTGTTAAATGGGTTTGAGTCTCAAATGTTAAACAAACTTGATGTCCATGGTTGAATAATGGGTTCGAGTCCTAAATGATGAAATTATTATTATGGCATAATGTACGCTTACAAGTGGGGTTGGTATGACGATACCAACGATATGACTATATGTATAATGGGTTTAATAAGTGTTAATACATGTTAAATGTCTTAAATTAGTATTAAGAGCGGAATGTGCATTCGGGCTCTGAAAGTGTAAGTCTGAAGAAGTAATACTGGAAACTGTGCTAGTCGGTGCTGGTGTCTAAATGACCAGGAGTTTTGATTCCCCGGTATTGAATATATGAATGGGAGGTTCGAGTACCCCATATTGTATACATTAGTACTTAAGTTACCTTGACTATGTCGGGAGGTTCGAGTCCCCCATAAAGGCATATATGGATATGGATACGCTCTAGTTCGTGTCGCTACACACACTGGGGCCTTCCAGCTAGGGGAGAGCTCTACCCATATATCCCCTGGATGCCTTTTTATATGAAGGTTATTCTACACAACCTAGGTTAAGGTTTTCAAAGTTCATGCTAAGCCTTTCTCCCTACCCTAACATGTGGTATTGTACATGTAAATGTACTTCATATGATATTATGCATTGAATGTTATTTTGGTTTTGAACTGTTAACATGGTATTATTTTGTTCTTTTATCCCCTAGTTACATGCTTGCGCTAACCTTCTTCAGACATTGTATC
This sequence comes from Capsicum baccatum var. pendulum, assembly GCA_030864225.1. NCBI lineage: Eukaryota > Viridiplantae > Streptophyta > Magnoliopsida > Solanales > Solanaceae > Capsicum > Capsicum baccatum. The sequence continues at coordinate 236,051,641 of CM061552.1, forward strand.
TCTACATGATACATGAACTAGTCATACTTTCACATCTCTTGCTTAGTGACTTAGATTCGGGATCACCTAGCTAGTTAGATTAAAGTGGTGATCTTCCATCCTTTGGAAGAACCTAGTTCATATTATGGTTTCCTTTTTATATTTTGAAAAGCTTTTGGATATAGGTTTGGCTACTGTTGGGGGCATGTCCCATTATTTTATTAACCTTTGGTATTGTAGAGACTCTGTTGGACTATTGTGGACTTGGGTGTTTGGTTGCTTGTTTTGTGATAGATGGTTGTTCGATTATCGGTGGTCGGTATAAACATATCATGAGTAATCATTAGTGTCATTTTGCACTATCTTATTGTAGATTCAGAGTTCATACGACATTTGGGGATATTATGTTGGTTTGGTTAGGTGAAGTGGGTGATCTCCAGTCCACGTGGGACTTGAGATACCCATCACGGCCAGGACCTCATATAGGTCGTGATAGTCACGTTGTTAAATTTTTTACTATCAATACATAGGCATGTAGAGCCATTCCTTTTTCTTCATAAACAACACACAAGCACCCCAAGGTGATGTATTAGGTTAGATAAATTCCTTATCCAACAACTCTTGTAACTGATCCTTTAATTACTTCAGCTTAGCTGGGGCCATCCTATAAAGAGGAATAGAATTGGGCTTGGAGCCTGGCTCAACATCAATGGAAAAATATAGCACAATCCAGAGGCATACTTGTAAAATCCGTAGGGAACACATCCATAAACTCACGGACAACACGAACAGAATCCAAGAAAGAAGATAGCACTTGTATCACGAATATGAGCCAAATAAGAAAAAGATCCTCTCTCAACCAATCTACGATCCTGAACATAAGATATAATCCTCTTAGGAATTGAATGAAACTGTAAAGACCTACTTTTTGATGAAATATGTAAAATTTGTGAGTCTATGTGATTTAACTATTTTACCCCTTTCTATAGTTGCATTATGGTATTTCTGGGGTGTGGGGGTGATTGACATAGTTTTTGATTCATTTTGGTACCATTTATGTGATATTATGGTTTTTGATGGCTTTGAGAGTCTTATTTTATACTTTTAGGGATGTATAGCGTGTGACACTCATAAGGGAGAGGCTGTAAGACATTTAGGAATGTTTTCCTTTCTTGGTGTTCTATTTTCGAGATTTGAGTCTGAGTCTTGGAATCTTCTCTAATTCTTGTTTGTTCGTCTTTCAGATCATGCCTCGATGATCTGGAACACAAGTAAATCCTTTTGTCCCATATTAGGATAATGTTGATGGATACTCCTACACCTTGAGTTTGCACTCAATCTCAGGGTCATATCTCTAATGTTTTTGGAGTTCCCCCAGTTGCTACTAGTCCTCTTTAGGGTGAGGTGACTAATGCAAAATTTTGTCAATCAATTCACATTATTGCTTAGTTAGTTGATGCTCAGGTTGAGTAGGATACATCTGGTGTTTTATTTGCTGAGGTGTAACGACTCAAGACTACTCCCTAGTCATCACATAGTGCTTACGACCCCAAAACACCATAAGCTAACCCCATGAATGATATTTGTTGTGAGCACTGAATAATAATACTATAATTAAGGTAAAAAATGGGCAAAATACCATAAGGTTCAAAACATATGAAATACTAATAAAATATAATATCTGTAAAACTGAATACTGTCTAAAAATCTAGTTCGAAAAGCCTCTAACTGAATATGTCTGAAAGTGGAGTTGATTGGACAATCCCCAACTAACTTCATCTACTAAACTACTACATCTACTAAATTTATGAAATAATAGAATATCCTCGAATGATGAGGACTCACTGCTAAATCTACTACTGCTAGTTGAATCTGAATCTACAATGCGTGGTCGGGAACCTAAGCATCCGAACCTATGATATAAAATATCATAGCATAGGAAAGTATACGTCAGTACATAGGAATATACTGGTATACTAGATGAGGTAAGTCTGAATGCAAGGGTTCATATGTATAAATAGTAACTGACTGAATGATATAGAGTAACTAAATATAAGAGTACATGGATAACTGAAACTACTGTAAAAATTGAGTATGTAATACTGTCCATATATGTATACTATAAATGAGCTTTTTTGAAGCTAAGTGTTGAGTTCTAATAACTAAGTAACTGATATCTGGAGTTACTGATAACTGATTGACTGTGTCTAACAATCCTAATTCTGTAAAACACAATTGAGTTCTAAACTAAAGAATGATACTGAAACTGTGGGAGGTAATCATCTAACCGACATGCCCCAATTTGAGCTAATCAGGGTCCAACCTGTAACCCCGATTGGAAGGGTGTTATCACTTTACCATGGGTACTAACAACTATTGTGGAGTTAGTCCTACCTAATGGGTGACCCTTGAGATCAGTCATAAACTAGTGGGTGATCCCTGAGTATGTCAGTCCTATCTAACGGGTGACATCTCTTAACCTACAATAGCTACGTAGTTCTGGAACTTAGGGATTGCTTCTAGGGACTCAGTCCTAACTAACGGGTGAGACCCCATCCTTAGGCTCACTCGGTGATGAATCCTACTCCTAACTGAAAGACACTGAATTGATTATACTGAACTAGACTGGACTGATACGGAGTTTAGTGAGTTTTCCTAAGTTCTATAACTGACTGATTTTTACTGAGTCTTGTAACTGACTGAGAGTACTACTGATTATAACATAATTGATACTATCCTATCATTGACATTGCCTCTAGGTAAAAAGCTAAATTGATGGGTATTAAATACCCCCAGGACTCGATAGCATAAAAAGTAAAGCAAAGCATCATCTTGAATAACATAACAATGTTCACTTGGTCATAATTCATTCATAGAGACATTTTATCAAACACTTGTAATGGATTAACTTGTACATGGATGGGGAATACATGTTAGCATGTTATAATGGTATTATTTCATTCTCATAGACAATTTATTAAACACATGGGAAGCATGCTTGGTTCATTAAATCATAAACACTTAGGGTTAACATGGCTACAATAATCAACTTGAAAATTGAAGGGTTTATCATGAATATCATTTAATTCAACACATACTGGGATCAATTTTCAAACTTATGATATAAATCATTGATTAAAACTCAAAAACCATTATGATCATGGATACAATCAAATTTAAACATAGAATTCATAAAATCAAAACTTGTATCTTGAAAAAGGATTCTTGGGCTCCACGGAAGGTAAGGATCCATGGATGAACAACTAACATACCTTGGAAGATTGTTGAAAGAAATTCTTAGACTTGTTCTTGATTTCTTGAACTAGGGTTTTTGCCTCTTTGAGAGAGAATTATCTTCTGATTTTTGGAAAAAGTGAATAATGAAGGGTTTTGAACATTTTTAGGGATTAAATCCCATATCTGGATGAATTAAAAATCATGGGGAAAGACTGTTTAAACCCTGAGCGCAACTTTAAGTTTTCATGAAATTTTTTCGATCTAGACCCCTGGTGCGATGCATCACTATCGTGCCAAGCCACTGGAAAATCATAACTAGGAAATTGCATGGTGGTACGACGCGGTGAAATTGCATTTCTATTTTGGTTGCGACCTGGATGTTCACTGTGATGCGGTGGTATCGCGTTGGAATACTGAAAAAGGACAATTCTAAAATTGAGCTTTGGTGCGAAGTTCCATTATCGCGGAGGCTCACTAGTTTTGACTATATCTATTTTGGCTGGGTCTGAAATGCGCTGATAGGTCAGGTGGTACACTGTCTAACTAAAATGGCTAAAATTCTTCATTCGGGTGTCGAAGTTGGGCGAATTTTATATCAATGGAAAGCTTATTCAATTTTCCATGTATAAAAGTTTATTCATCTTTAAAGCAAGTCTTTGACATTTTTTGGATGAATTTAAACTCGGTAAAAGTATGAGGTATATATGAGGCCACGAGGGTTGGCTAATTTAAGTAGATAAATCCTCCTACTTTTACTGGTGTAAAGGTGGAGGATGATCCTCAAGGATTCTTGGATAAAATGGAGAAGATATTCTAGCTAAAATAAGCTACCAATATGAAAGGTGTAAATGTTGCAGCTTATTATCTCAAAGATGTTATGTAACAGTAGTACGAGGAGTGGGATAAGGATAAAGGTGATATAAAGGATTTATCATTGTAGGAGGCCTTTATTAATGCCTTCTTGAATTGTTTCTTTCCTTAAGAGTTGAGGGAAGTAAAGATGGATGAGATTGTGAATCTTAAGCAGAGAAGAATATCTGTCAAGGAATACGCCTTGAAATTTTATCAGCTATCAAGGTATGCTCCAAATGTAGTGGATGACATGAGGGTGATAATGAGAAAGTTCATATCTAGGCTATCTAGTGATTTGATTCTTGAAAACAAGACTGCTTTGTTGATTAAGGATATGGATATGTAGAGCTTAGTTATTCATATACAACAGGTGGAAGAAGAAAAGAAAAAACATGCAGAGTTTTGGGAAAGGCAAGGTAAGAGGAACAGGTTCTCTGAGATAGGTAGTTCTCAGTAGCAGGTAAGTCAAGATGGAGGTAAATAGCCAAAACAGTGAGGGAGTTCTGGTTCCTTCTTTTTTGCTAGTGCTCCTTACTCGAGGCAGTTGGATTATAGGTGTCCGCAAGGTGGTGATAATTTCTGGGCATAAAGCACCCAATCTCAGGTGAGTGGGGGTCTATCGAATTCTTTATGCCCTCTTTTCCAGTTCTATAGTCGTCTTTATCAAGGGTTTTTCAATAAAGGAAGGGACAAGTATTTTAAATATGGTCATCCAGGCCATACGCTCAGAAATTGTCCGGTTGGTAAAGGGGATTTAGGAGCGGTCAAAGCTCTGATTTCTTCATCTTCTGCTCCTGAACCCAGTAGTGCGGCTTTTGTATCTGCTCCTGCTTCTAGTATCAGCACAAGACAGAATAGATTATATGCTCTTGAACCTAGGCAGGAATTTAAGGCATCGCCTGAAATTGTTATTGATGCGTTATAACTTCTTTCCCATGACGTGTATTGTCTACTTAATCCAGGCTCTACTCTCTCTTATATGACCCCATATGTGGCTAAATGTATTAATTTTTATCCTGAGGTTGTTTCGGATCCTTTTTCTATTTTTACCTTAGTAGGTGACTCGGTTTTTACTAAAAGAGTCTATAGAGGGTGTATGGTAGCTATTGGTAGCAAACAAACTTTGCCAAATCTATTTAAACTAGATATGGTGGATTTTGATGCTATTCTAGGAATTGATTAGTTACACTCTTGCTATGCATCCTTAGATTTTTGGACCTATAAGGTTGTCTATAGGTTCCCTAGTGAATCAATTATAGCGTAGGAGGGTGGTTCCCTAGCTCCTAGGGTGAGGTTTATTTCTTATTTTAGAGTTAAGAGGTTTATCTCTAAAGTTGTATTTATCATTTGATATAAGTTAACGACTCTAACTCTAAAGGTCCTTCTTTGCATTTAGTCCTAGTGATAAATGAGTTTCCTGAGGTATTCCTAGATGAACTTCCTGGTATTTCTCTGAATAAGGAAATTAAGTTTGGTATTGATTTGATTTGGGACACTCATCCAATTTCTATTTCTCCTTATAGAATGGCTCCGACTGAGTTGAGGGAACTTAAGAAGAAACTTAAAGATCTTTTGGATATGGGGTTTATTCATCCTAGTGTTTCCCCATGGGGTGCACCGGTGTTATTCGTGAGCAAGAAGGATGGTTCCCTTTGGATGTGCATTGACTATAGGCAGTTGAATAAGGTGATGATTAAGAACAACTATTCTCTTCTAAGGATAGACGACTTGTTTGGCCAGTTGCAAGGTACAAAATTATTTTCTCAGATAGATCTTGGATGTAGGTATCATCATCTTAAGATTAGGGAAGAGGATATCCCTAATATGGCTTTTCATACTTAGTATAGGCACATTGAATTCTTGGTTATGTCATTCGACTTGACTAATGCCCCGGTGGCATTTATGGATCTGATGAACAGAGTTTTTAGGCAGTTCTTGGATCTCTTTATCATTGTGTTTATTGATGATGTCTTGGTTTATTCTAAGAGTGAGGTGGATCATGCTAATTACCTCTGTGTGGTGTTGCAGACCTTGAAGGAATAACAATTGTATGCCAAGCTCTCTAAGTGTGAGTTTTGGTTAAACATTGTAACTTTCTTGGGTCATATTATTTTTAGTGAGGGCATAATGATGGATCCTTAAAAGGTTTTTGTAGTTAAAAGGTGGAGTAGACCTACGACTCTAACTAAAATTTAGAGCTTCATGGGTTTGGCTGGGTATAATACATAATTTGTGGAAAGTTTCTCGCCTATAGTTATTCCATTGACTAAGTTGACTTAGAAAAAGGTGAGTTTTTTTTGGTCAGATGCTTGCGAAAAGAGTTTTGAGAAGTTTCAGGACAAGCTCACGTTGACTCCAATCTTGACATTGCTTGAAGGTAATGATGGGTTTGTGGTTTGTTGTGAATCATCTAGAGTGGGCCTTGGTTGTGTTTTGATGCAGCATAGGAAGGTGATTGCCTATGCTTCCAGGCAGTTGAAGTGCATGAGAGGAATTATCCTACTCATGATTAGAGCTTTTAGCAGTGGTTTTTTGTAAGATCTGGAAATATTATTTGTATGGTGTTCACGTGGATATCTTTTCTGATTATAAGAGCCTATAGTATGTGTTCACTCAGAAAGAGCTACATCTTAGGAAAATGATATGGCTGGAGCTTCTCAAGGATTCTTTACAACCACCCAGGTAAAGATAACATAGTTGTTGATGCTCTTAGCAAGTTATCCATGGGGATTTTGGCTCATACAGATGAGGAGAAGCGAGAATTGGTGATGGATATTAGGTGCTTTGGCTAACTTTGGAGTTCGTCTCTTGGACTCCAAGAATAGTGGTGTGGTGGTACAAGAAGTGGTTCGGTTATCTCTTGGCATAGAGATTAAGGAGAAGCAAGTGCTAGATCCTATCTTATAAAAATCAAGGGTGATGTTAGTGGACAAAAAGGTAATGGTATTTGAGCTTAATAGTGATGGTACTTTATGGTACCAAGGGATATTGTGCATTCTTGTTGACGATAGTTTGCGATGAAGGATTTTGGCAGGGGCGCAGGAATCAAACTATGTTGTTCATCTTAGTTTAACTAGAATGTATCATGATTCTGAAGGAGATGTATTGGTGGAATGGTATGAAAAGAGATATAAATGATTTTTTGGCCAAGTACATGGTGTGTCAATAAGTTAAGGCTGAGCACATAAGGCCAGGTAGGTTGTATTAAGAAATTGATTTGCCCAAATAGAAATAGGAGGTGATCAATATAGATTTCATTATCGGTCTTCCTCGATGTCGAAATCAATTTGATTTGATTTGGGTCATCGTGGATAGGATGACAAAGTCTACTCACTTCTTGCCAGTGACGACAAACTTTTCGGCTGAGGATTACACACAGTTGTATCTGCAAAAAATTGTGAAGCTGCATGGGGTGCCTAATTTGATTATCTTTGATCGTGGTACATAATTTTCATCTCATTTTGGGTGTTTTTTACAGAAAGGGTTAGGTACTAAGGTTAGTCTGAGTACTACTTTTAATCCTCTGATGGATGGGAAAGCAAAAAGGACTATTCAAACTTAGGAGGATGGGCTTCGGGCTTGCGTGATTAATTAAGGTGGCAATTGGGTTAAGCATCTACCTTTGGTAGAGTTTGTTTACAACAATAGGTATAATTCTAGTATTGGTATGTCCCCTTTTGAGGTATTTTATGGTAGGAGGTGTAGATCTTTATTGGTTGGTTTAATCTTGGTGAGATGGACATGTTTGGTCTAGATTTGGTTTATCAGGCTATAGAAATGGTAAAGGTGATTTGGGATAGGTTTATGGCTGCCCAAAGTCGCCAAAAGTCCTATGCAAATGCAAGGCGTAGAGACTTAGAATTTAAGGTTGGGGATTAAGTGTTCCTCAAGTTATCTCCCATGAAGGGAGTAATGCAGTTTGGAAAAAAGGAAAGCTTAGTCCCCAGTATATTGGTCCTAATTAGGTTATGTAGAGGATGGGAAATGTTTCTTATGAATTAGAGTTGCCTTCTAGCTTAAGCTCAATTCATCCAGTATTTCATGTTTCCACGTTAAGGAAATGCATTGGTGATCTTTCTTCGGTACTTCCTTTATAAGGATTAGGGAGATATTGGATAGGCAGTTTTGTTGGTTATAGACTAAGGATATGGCATCGATTAAGGTTTTATGGTGGAACCATAAGGTGGAAGAGGCTACATGGAAAGTGGAAGCGGACATGAAGGCCAAGTATCTGTAATTGTTTGTTGCTCCGAATATTCATGCAGAAGGTATGTATTCTTGAAAACATATCTTTATTTTTTGAATTTGTTAAAGGAAAGGTTGATTTCCTTACATCTTTGTTTCTATATTAAAGGTAAGAGTAGGGGCATCTAAGGGGTTTAAGTCGTGCATGTAATACCTTATTTATCATTTGGAGATGAATGTTCCTAGTGGGGGAGACTGAAATACCCTGGGTTTTGACCCTTAGAAAATTTCATAGATTTCTAGTCTTTGGACCGGGCATGACTAGGGGAAACGACTCATACACTAGGATACGAGTGGTATAGGATAGTTGTATGCTGACCAGCATTGGTTGGTGGGTCAGATTTGGTTTCTGGAATGGATACGACTTGGGTGGTATGAGGAATATTGGGGGATACGGGTGGTTTGGTTACTTCACTTAATCTTAGACTTGGTAACCTAAGTTGAATCCGAGTACGAGTGGATCATCCTGAGCTGTAAGCAAGAGTATGAGTTGTACCATGGACTCATATGGCGGCCAGTGTAATCCCCTTGGGATTCTATTCTGCCAGGGGTACGAATCATGGGTACTAGTCGTACACTTGGATACGATAAGGTTTGGGGAAAGTCGTACCTTGGACAGTATTGGGTCCAAGGTATATGACTTTGGGTACGAGTGGTGGGTACCACTCATATCAGAGGGTACGACTGGTATGGATAGTCGTACCGACCTAATAGGATTTTTGGGAGTTTAACTGAGGTAAATCTGGACATTTCCCCACTTATCCTAACGAGGCCCCATGACTTATATTCCTATTGAGAGGTTATTTACCCTAATATTCTATTCATTTAACACTTAGAAGCTTTCATAAATATTCTATAATTCTCTCAAAGGCTTATGGGTGGAGAAAAGCTAGGTTTCACTAAGGTGGGAAATTTGGGGCTTGTGTTGGTGATTTCTTTTCATCATCTTCTTTATATAAGGTATGTTCTCTTCCCTCATTGTTAGTTCCAACTAAAGGCATGGTTTCTATACAATGTTGTCATGGTTTGATTATTGTATGGTTTTGGGTTTTCAAGTATAAATTGGGGGTTTTAGTTATAAATGTTTGGTTATGGTTTTCTCATGTTTTACTTATTCTTTTATATGCTTTAATGGTGGTTTTGGATAATGGGTTGCATGGGAATGATTATTTCGTAATGGATTTTGGTTTTGGTAATACTATGCCCCCAATGTGTTTGATAAAATGCCTCAAAGAATGTTTTCTCTACATTGTTGAACTTTTATGGAACTTATACATAGTTTAAACTTGGTGATGGAATCCTAATGGTTTAAATGGAGTAGAATGGTTTAAAGGAACGAGTTGGCTTAATAAACATACTTGAGGCGTACAAGGGAATCCCCTAAGTTAATATGGAAATGAATAATTGTAGGGTACATGGGAATCCCCCAAGGTAATTGGACAATGTGATCTATGGGTACATGGGAATCTCGTGATCTTTAAAAAGTTTGGCTAAGGACAATACTTGTAAGTCATAGTCAGTATGATAATAACACTATCTAATAGCCTTGGTTAATGATAATGGTATAACTGTTTGGTTGTAAATGGTTTTAATTGGGACATAGAGGTGTGGTGTGATAGTTAACCATGAAGGTGGAAGTCCAATGGACGAACACTGGAAACTCATGTTTACAGACATGAGGGGTAGGTTACGGCGACCTTATATGTTACTATGAGGTACACGGGATTCCTCTAAGTATACTGTACATATGTATCATGGAAAGTAAAGGGTACATGTAAATCCACGACTCTTATGGGATCTCCAATTCATGCGGCTACACACATCGGAGCCCATTCAGGGGGTGTCACTGGACCTATATAGCCCGTGGGTGGTCTGAGGATAGTTAAGCTTCCCTTTTTCTGGCATGGTTATATATATATATATATGTATGGTTTGATTGCATATGGATGGTGTACTTAGTTTTATTAAATGGAATTATTTTATCCTTATCCTGAGTTCATGCTAGTGTTCACCCGCTAACCCGTCTTCAGGAGGCTGTATCCATATGCGATGCAAGAACGAACCATTTTACTCCTTCAAATTAGATATCGAACATTCGGGATCAGCTATTGGATTGAAGCGGTGAGCTTTTATCTTTCGGAAGGCTCTATTTCATGGATGTTATTTCATACTTTAGTTTATTCATGGATATTGGTTTTGGCTATGGTTAGGGGCATGTCCCAACCAAACTTTGGTATTCTTTTAGTTAGAGAATTTGTTGAACTACTATGGATTGGCATGGGTGGGATCAGTATTATGTCATCCTTAGTATTGGCATTGGTATTGGGGATGATACCATCAGACTAAATTTCTTACTATTCCATCCTTTTATGTTATGTTGTGGAACTTGGTTTGGTTACTATTTGGCTTGTTTTCAGTTTATGGTTTGGTATGGTCTGGATTGGGTTTGAGCGGTTAGACTCGGTTGGGTCGGTCTCAGTTATGGACCTATCCTAGAGTTTAGAACTAAATAAACTCATGATCTTATTATATGCTCGAAATTCAGCAAACTCGAGGCAGGAGGTTGGAGGTTGGGTTAGGTAATGGGGGTGGCCTCTGATCCGGGTCAGACTTGAGACGCCCATTACGACAAGGCCCCAAGTTGGGTCATGTCAACTTAACTCTTACGAAGACCTCGAGTGACATTAATCACTCATAACTGATGTGCCATGATTTCATGGAACTTTTGATGTCCAAAATCCATAAATATGCAAGTACTTCATCCTTTTTGGGGATATGGTGTGTTTTTGTGTCTATTTTGTAGGAAACTAGGTTCTTGGAGCTAATATAGAAGAAACGAAGTTGAAAGATGCATTTTAGGTCACCTACATTGGCACCTACTGGACGTAGGTGTCAAAAGACCAAAGTTCAGTGAAACTGAAGCTGCAAAGCTTTTCTTCTACCTACGGCGGGGTACATATATGGAGTAGGTGCCACGTACGACCTATAAGTGGCACTATAGGTGGCCACCAACCCAAAAGTTCTTATTTTCATGGATTGGATTTTTTAGGGTTATATGTTATCTATAATTACTCTTTTATTATTTTTGAGTTCGTTTATGGCCTTGGGGGGATAGTTGATGAAGTTTATGCACTCATACTATCCACAAATATTTTTTGATTCCAAGATTGACTTTTGATTTGGGGATTCTCGTGTTCTTGGTTTTTGGATTGTTTGGCAACTATGAGTGGCTAATTCCCTTAGCTAGGGTTGTGGGAACCCTAGTGGAATAATAAAGTAGGGGAAGTGAGATATCCTTGTAGATCATTGTTGTTGCATGTATTGTGATTTTATTTGCTTTGATTGCTTTCTTAACAATTGCAAACGTTAGGAACCCACTTGTATTTGATACTAACTCAAGAGAGGTAGATATTGGGAAAAAAATCACAACAGTGATTCCAGGCTATCAACCTTTGTCTAATAACTTATGCCCGAAAGGAGATAGTTAAACTAGTATCTAAGATAAGGGTTAGTAATAAGACACTTTGAGACTGTGAGAAGATGAGTGAGATTCACCAAAGGGTGTCGAGCAACTGTTGGTAATACATAACTTTTCAGATTCTACATGCATAGTATTAAAATAGCTGGATTGAGCACGATTAACCTACGGAGTTAGAATCCATAGGAAAAACAAGACTAGTATTTGTTTCAGATTGTTTACAACCAAAAGTATTCAATATTGTTACTTTTATTGATTAGTACATATCCCCCCCATTTACTTTTCTATATGCTCGATAATTTCAACAAGTTCGAGAGATATTTTTGGCCTATTCCCTGTGGGTTTGACCCCAACCTAGTTGGGTTAGTATATTTTGACATCTATCGATTTATTTTTCTTAGAGGTGTCATTTTAGGCTATATCAAAAATTTTGGTACTATTGTTGGGTAATACAGTTTAGAGTTATTGGTTGAAGTTGTTGAAGTTTTTGGGTTTTATTTTCTTATATTTTACTACTCTTCTTGATATGACATCCTTACAAGAGAAAGTGTAGAGTGTTGAGGACTTTCTTCTTATTGCTCTTTATCCTTTTGATATAGTGAATTATTATAGAAGTATGATAAATATATTGTGGGAGCATAGTGAGACCATTCTAGATGGGGAGTTTAGCTCATGTCTTAACCCCAGGAGTGGCCTTTAACCTTGTGGGTTTAGTATTTAGCTAACCAAATAGTTAGGCTTGATATTTAAACACCGCGGTGTATTTTGGCCTTTGTTGATATTAGATCTTCCTTGATGGGGCAGATTTAAGTACACTAGTTTGATGATGATAGTTTAAGGGTGACTTGTGATAAGGTGTTGAGCGGCGAGGCCAAGGGAGCCTCTCTTAATTTTAATGGTATATTGAGGATTGTTTGTTGAGTTTGTGCACTGAAAGTCAGAGATTGGTGAGATTAATTTTAGAAGAGGATCATTGCTCTATATATTCTATCAATATAGGTATGACTAAGATGTATCGTGATTTTAAGCAGTTTTACGGGTGGGAGGGGTATGAATAAGAGTGTGGAGGATTTTATATCTATTCCTTTGTGTTGTTAGCTAGTGAAGGCCGAGCATCAGAGACCAGGTCGTTTGCTGCAAAGATTATCCATTCCTGAGTGGATAGTATTTGGGTCATCATGGATTAGTTAACAAAATCAGCCTATTTCATCCTTATTCAAATTTTCTTTATTTTTGAGAGGTTGGTTTGTATCTATGTCCGTGAGATAGTTCATCTTCATGGGATACCCATTCCATTATTTCATAAAGAGGCTCAGTGTTCACTTCTAACTTTTGACATACTTTTTAGGAGGAGTTGGGTATTTAGGTTGACCTGAACATAAATTTCAACCCCTAGATTGATGGCCAATCGGAGTAGGATATTCAAGTTTTAGAGGATATACTTTGTGCATATGTTATGGATTTTAGAGGTTAGTGGGAGCGACATTTGGCTTTGGTAGAGTTTTCTTACAATAAAAACCATCGCTCGAGTATTGAGATAGCCCTTTTTGAGGAGTTCTATGGAAGGCGTGTCAATTTTCTATTGGTTGGTTTGAGTCTTCAGAAGTTAGACACCATGGTATGGGCTTGCTTTGCGAGTCTTTGGATAGAATTTGGGTGATTCAAAATAGGCTCCAGGAAGCTCGGAGTAGGCAAAAGAGTGCAGATAGCAGGATTTATGCCTTGAACTTTAAGATTGGTGGTAGAGTCTTTCTTTGTATGTTGCCTATGATAGGCGTGATGAGGTTTGGAAAGAGGGGAAAGATTTGTCCTACGTATATTAAACCATTTGAGATTCTTTCAATAGTTGAGGAGGTTGATTTTGAGTTAGTCTTACATCTAGGATCTTTGGCCGTTCATCTAGTTTTCCATATATGTATGCTTTGAAACTGTATCTCAGATGGGTCTCATGTGCTTTGTTCGGATTCAGTTCAGTTTGATGAGAGGTTGACCTTTATTAAGGAGCTAGTGTCCATTTTAGCCAGAGGAGTGAGACGGGTGCATTCTAGAGATATTCCTATGGTTAAGGTTCAGTAGAGACACTATCCTATTAAGGTAGCTACTTAGGAGGTCGAGTCTACCATACATAGTAGTTACCCTCAGTTTTTACCAATTCAGGTATTTTCTTTAGTTTGAGGATGAACTATATTTTTAGTGGTGGATGCTGTAATGACCTAAATTTTGGAATATTTCAGTTCTTTGTGTTGTAACTATTTTTTCCTTCCTCATAGTTGCTACATGTTGATTTTAAGGTTGGGGAATATTGGCATGGTTCCCAAAGTGATCGAGAATGATTTGTACGAGTTTGTGATTTTTATTGGCTTGAGAAGCCTTATAGTGGAATTCAATCAACATTTGTTATTCTGAGTGCCTAATGGCAAAATGGACCAGAATGTCAAATTTAGGTTAGCTATGGGGTTGGTTCGGTTTTGAGGATTTCATATCTCATTTTGACTCTTTATTTAGAAAATAGTGAAGTAGGGTCTCAAGGTTTAATTTTGAGAGAAAAAATTATTATTTTTTCAAAAATCCAATGTCCATTGGGTCCGAAACATCGAAATTAGCATAGTAGAATATATAGTTTTCTTTTGTTGGGTCCCCCAAAAATCTTGAGGGTTCATTCGAAGATATTTTAATCCTTGTTTCCACTGCCGTGTTGCATTTTTTGGTGCATCAGGCTCTTCATTGTGCTCGTGTACACATATGTCGGGATTATAGGGCTTGATGACTCACTTCATCGCCATTGCGTGGTGGTGGGACTGTGATCGCAATGAGTATGAAGGTGGATTGTTCAGTTTTTTCCATCATGGTTTCACGGCCCTCTTGTCATAGTCACGATGACCAAATTAAGTCCCGATCAATATTTACCCTTGCAATTGCGAGGTGGGGTCTGCGATTGCGATTCACTGCTCATTGATTAGTATAAAAGCCTCTTTTCATGTTTTTCTTTAGTTTTTGACATTTGAGCTTTGAGTCTAGGTGATTTTGAGGATTTCTTCACCATTTGAGCTTGGATAAGATCCAAAGCCTTTTATCCACTATTTTGCATTGATTATATTATCAAAAAATCCTTTAAATCATGATTTTGGAATAAAAAATTAGGGTTTTACCACTTAAGTTTAAAAAGAATTTTTCTTCAATTTGGACCTTGATTTAATCCTATTTTTCATGAGTTTTCTCCAGTGGACTCCTATAACCATGGGGAATATGTTTTAAAAACAAAATTCTATTTACCTTTTTCATTTTCAAACTCATTTTTTGAACCCGTTCTTGTCCCTGCTCAGATATGGGAAATATTAGTATTGATAGCTTCCTTTTAATGAGTAGATGCTATTTTTGAATGTTGTAGTTGATTTTGAGGCCATTCATAAGGGGAATGCTCCATATTGAAGTACTTTAGATTAGAATTTTCATCATTTTGAGGTATCTTATAGCTTAACTTCTTTCAGTTGAGATGGATAGTTAATGAATAAGTAAAGCATGCTATGGGTTAGGGAAAATAGCTATGTGGTTTATATTTTGAGAATATTTACAGTTGTGCGCTCGTGTGGGAGATTATATTTTGTTGCGATTGATTTGTAATATCTGATATTATGTGTTGCCCGTGTGGGGGATTTATTTGAAATCATTGGCCATACTGTGCATCTAAATACCTTTATTCTAGATATAATGCTAATCTAGGCACTATTTGAGCATTGATTGCTTTTATCATGATAAAATGACCAAGTTAGGGATTGATATGATGTTAATGATATCCTGCATGCATATTTATTTGGATGGTGCGTAATGAGAATTGCTAATTATGAATCCTGGACATATTGAGTTGATTTTTGGGCTTATATGTATGTATGTGTATTTATATATATATATATATTCTATGTTTGATAGATTAGATATCATCATTTAAGTTTATTGTGAGCATTACATCCTCATTCCATATATATACATTCATGAGATATTGGTACCATTGGGAAACACTATTTTTGAAAGACAATGATAGACTTTTATGAAAACTCACTCTATGAACATGAGATGGAGAGTATATTTGAGATTGAAATTGATATATGAGATTCATTAATATGGGTTGCGACCCCTTTCTCCAATATTCCTACCTGGTGGCTGCAAGCTCAGTGCATGTATACGGGATGTCATACGATGTATTTCATCGTTCATCCCATCCATATTGCATTGGATTGCATTTATATTCACATTTTGCATTTTTTTTCTTAGTTCCTTGACTTGTGTTTCGGTTTTTAGTATTTCCCCTTTATATCTGTGTTGTTGTTGTTGTTGTTTTTGTATACATGCATATATATATTAGAACTGTTAGTGGAGATGGTGTGAGCTCCCATTTGGGACTTTTCTGCTTGCAGGTGATGTCCTCATAATATATTTTATTTATCTTATTTTTTTTCTTTGCACAGTCAGCCTATGATACTTACTAAGTACAAGTGGACCATACTCACCCCTACTATGCCCTTTCGGTGTAGATTCTAGCACGAGTACGACTCACAAAGATTGATTCGTGCGGTGGAGTTGGTGACACTTTGAGGTACTGGCCACTATATGCTTATCAAAGTCTACTCCAAGCCTCTTCTTTCTATGAGTTGTCTTAACTCCTATTTCAGAGATAGGCTATCTATTTTATTTTCAAGGATTGTATTAGAAGCTTATGCTATGAAACACTTGATTTTGGGATTGGATTTTTATGGATTTCTTTCATGTTCCATCATAGTTAGATTTTGTGTTTGGGTTGACTTCATTCTACAAGTCTCGTCTAGTTGTTTACTTCTGTATTTGTATATTCCTTTATTAGATTGGGTGATTGACTTATTTATCAAGCCTATGCCATAATAAGTTCCATCGTGACCCATTTTTGGGCTGTGACAATTTTGTTCGGAAAGTGAACCAATTTTGTTCAGTTGACAAAGTTATTTGAGAAATTTTTTGGACTATATTTTTAGCCATACATACTCTCGCATTAGTCTAACAATTGATTTTATTTGATGTAAAAGCTATTTCATGTGCATGATAAAATTTTGAAATACTTGTCATGTTTATAATAATTCGTTCAACACCATTTAAACAAAAGCCTCAATATTTTCAAATTACCCAAAATAACTATCAGATTCAAAAGATCACAAATTCATCTAGTGCTCATTCCCTTTTCCCTTCGACATCTCTTCTTTTTGTTGTTCTATTCTCTATCTCCTCCTCATCTTCTCTTTTTCTCTAGAATTTCTGAATTCATCTCTATCGACCCCTCATTTCCTTCATCACTTCATCTCTTTCAAATGATATAGTGTTTAAATGTATTTGTCATGATCAAAAATTTAAATCGTGATGACACTTATCTCATCCCTTCACAATAGGTAAGAAAACTCAAAACCCAAACAAATAAAACAGGTGAAAACACTAAAGGAGTAAAACAACAATTATCTTCAATTAAAAATTCATAATCAATTAGTAAAGAATTCAGAAAGACAACTATCCCCAAAACTCAAAAGCCACAATTCAAGCCTCTAGAAAAGGAAATACAATTGAAGTATCTTGAATATCTCCTATTCAATGAAATTACATAGGGATAAAGTAAGAAATTTGGTGAAGCCATAAAACTGATATACCTACCTTTAAATCTCAGAAGTCTAAAAATCCTCAATGAAGAAGGAAAAAAGTAATGCCCTGGAACAACTAACTCAATGCATGTAAGGTACACAAAAATAGCAAGATGAGTACAGAAACATGTTTGCTCAATAGCAGCATTGATGGTCCCTAATTTATAGTAGTGGTGAAACCACCCTATACCAACCATTCAAAATAATTATAGAACCTACATTGGGAAGGCATCGCTGAGTATAGTAGTCAATATAAATATCACAAGTAAAATTCATATTGGAATATCCCATGATACATAACTATCCAAGACATGCACTCAGCTGAGATCCATGGGAGACTCTGAGGTCCATCTACCAGCTTCAAGTCCTGCCTCGTTAGGCCCTTAACGGAACTCGATCAATCTTCTAAACAATGGCTATCAAATAGTAACTCAATTCGGATCCTTCCTAAAAGCCATTGGAGAGTTATAAAAGAAAGTCCATATGTGTCAATAGCTCCTTCCCGAAGACTATCAGAGAGGAATCATATGATTCAACCAATAATATGCACCTGAAATCATACGAAATATAAGGAGAAATACTTTAGATATAGGAGAATAAATATCATAATAAGAAAATGTAAGAATGTACACAAATCACCATTTTCCCTAAAAATTCAAAGTCTTATATCTTGCGTAACAGCAAATGACACAATCATGTAATAATTGGTCAATTCACTACCATGATTACAGAATATATAGTAGTTGTAATTGAGAGACAGTTATTATCTTTTAATATTTCTACCTTAAAACATCGACTAGCTCTGAGGAATCAATCCAATCAAATGATTCCTTTCTTTGGCCTTTCAAAAGTATATTGTTATGACCCGAGTCTATCCATAGCCATGAGCCGTATCTAGTTGCTCCGTGGTGGTCCTATAGGACCCTTGGCATAGTATGTCTATAGAATAATATGAATAATAAAATAGACACAGAAATATAAGAAATCAGAGTGCACTAAATATTTAAATAAACTTCATTTATTAAGACATGACTATATTGAATAAAAATGCCAACTACTATATAACGCTCGCCTTATGATGACTCAAATAATAACATAGAATCAATTGGGACAAGGTATCATGACCTTTATTAAATCAAAAGTCTAAACCCAAGATAAAGAACAATAATAAAGAATCTCTAAGCCTCCTTAATGATAGGAGGGCTAAGCAATATGCCAGACTGCATGTGTTACCGAATGTCTAACAACAAACCTTAAGCTCAAGTACTTGAATCTACATCACCTAAAAATATAGTGCAAGATCCAGTCAATACAATAGAATGTATTGGTAATCAAGTATATACATATATATAATATAAAGTGAATAATTAATCATAAAAACATATTGAGAGTTGCTTTATACAAGTAAAAACACACGAGAAGGGTCATTAGGGATAAATCCTGTATAAATGTGTTTCATGAGTATATAAATAATATATTTCATAAATTTTTTTCTTGTGGGGAGTTTATTATAACAAAAAATCCATCATTCAATATCATGATGCTCATTGTCATGCAACCAGCCAAGGTACAGAACCATGTAAATAAGAATCCTATAATCATACTCACTATGCAAAAACTTTGATGGAAACATAGTTATAAGGCATGACTTAACTGAACCCTTGCCGTTTTTATGCTAAATATTCTTTCCAAAATATATTAGTACTATATTACATAGATTGAATCATGGTTTTGTGTTTGTAATCAATTTGTCTATAAATTGTACTATTATGATCTTGTGCTCAATTTCATGTCATGAAATAGGCATGTAAAATCATGTATTTGAAATCATGTATTTTTAATATTGAGGTACTAATTAATAATTAATAGTAAACAATGAATGTCAATGAATAATTAATAGCCTTGTACCTAAATCATAAAATCATCAGAAAAACCTTTCATAGAAATTAAATTAATCAAGTACAGAAACTAACTTTAGTAATTTGGGTATGAACCATAGATTTGAATCATAATTACATATATCTTAAAATTACTTGAACATGAGGTGGAAAGTAATTCATCACTGAAATGTTATTTACCTGATGAAGACAACTAAACCTGAAAATGAACTTGATTAGCTTGCTAGAATTGGAACCCCAAGTTTCTTGATTTTCCTTAGGCTTGTTATTGAGAGTGTAAAACAAAAATAGGATTTATGATCTTATATTAATACCTTTTGATGGTAAAAATGTCATGGGATATGGTAATAAGTTAAAGAAAGGTTGGATTAGACATTACTTAAACTTTGCTCAATTTTTTGGTACAGGACTACACAAGTCATAGTATGACTTGTGGTCTCATAGTTTGAATTATGGTATCATAGTATGACTCATGGACTCATAGTATGAATCTTACTATGAGTCATGGTCCATGGGATTTTTACCACACTCTGGGATCACTTTCATGTCTTATGACTTGTAGACCTAGTTGATGACATGTACTCTTACTTCACGACTCGTATAAAGGGTGATGGATGGGACTAGTCCATAGTATGACTCATGAACTACTCTATGACTCATGTTATAAGTCACGTTGTTTGGGTACATTGGAATATTTTTATTTCTAATACCAAGAGTCATACCATGACTTATGGTATCAATCCATGACTCGCAATATGATTTATGGTAGAGTACGAATTCAAGTTTGAGATTTTGGTTTTCCTTATTATGCGATGAGTATTCATACTTTTGGAATCTAAGTGTTATAACATTGCCCCCTTGGGATCATTATTCTTGAATGAAGACTAGGGATAGGTTTAAAGGACAAAGGAACCATAATAAGATGATTTTAACTGAATCATACTGAGGCCTGGAACTCTAATATAGAGTACAAGAGCACGAATACAGAAATAAATATGTAACACATAGATATATTACATAAGAGTCTCTTTAACTACCCTCTTTCATTAGAAGGAGTGAAAGATGGGGATATTTATCTTTCATTCTTCCTTAGATTCCCATGTAGGTTCTTTAACCGTTTGACTCCTCCAAAACACTTTAACTGCTGCAACTTCTTTGGTTCTTAAATTTGAAGCCTAATGATCTAAAATCCAAATTAGACCCTCTTCATATGACAAGTTTCCCATAACCCCAACATTCGTTTTTCGCAAAACATATTAAGAATCACCAATTCACTTTTTAGACATAGAGATGTGAAACACTAGATGCTTGGATGCGAACTTTGAAGGTAACTATAATTCATAACCTACTTTCACCATCCTATTCACAATTTGATAGGGACCAACATACTAAGGACTCAGTTTTCCTTCCCTAAAAATACATAACACCCCTCATAGGAGAAACCTTTGAGAAGACCTAATTATCAATCTCGAACACTAAATCTCTCATCCTTAGATATTAATAATATTTTTGTTGGCTCCTTACGATTCTCAACTGACTTGAATCGCCTTGATCTTCTCTATAGCTCATGAACTATTACTGGACATATCAAAGCAACCTCACAACCTCAAACATGCCAATAGGAGATCTACATCTAATCCCATAAAGAGCCTCAAATAGAGCTATCTAAATGCTAGAGTGCTAACTATTATTGTAAATAAACTATATAAGAGGTAGGTGATCATCCCAATTTCCTTTGAAATCAATGACATAAGCACATATCCTCAAGTTTCTGAATAGTATGCTCTACCTGACCATTGGTCTGCAGATGAAAAATGGTGTTAAGATTTGATCTCGTACCTAAAACTTTCTTAAAAGTCTATCAAAAGTAAGAATAATCCTTTTTTGTATCAGTATTCTTAATGGGAAAAAGTGGGTTGACCTAGTCATCAATCACATTAATTAAATCATAGTGATATTGCGCGTGCGGAAAAACTATATTGAAATCCATATTAAGCATCTCCCACTATGAAGTAGGCCTACTTATTTTTTAAGCCATATCATCAGGCCTTTTAAGCTCAACTTTATCATGTTGATAATTCAGACACTTAGCCATAAAATCTGCAATATCATTTTTATCCCAATCCACCATAGACCTATCTTAAATCATGATATATCTTGGTAAAACCTGGATAAGTCAAGTATCTATAACTTTGTGTCCCAGTCATAATCCACTTTCTCCAGTCATAGGTGTCCAGGACACATAATTTTCCTTGATAACGAAGAACATCATCTCTCTCTTAAAATAAAACCAACACATTCTTTTTAAGGATTGCTTTTTCAACTGGGGAAATATGGGATATTTAAATTATTTCTCTTTTACCTCCATCACTAATGAAGACTCAAAACCATTTTATAGTATCACACCACCATCATCTAGATCTGTATGACTAACTCCCAATCATGCAAGTCAATGTGCATCCTTCATAAGCTCGTTATTACCATATTCAACTTGAGCAACGCTCCCCATAGAAACCTACTTAGAGCATCACTAATAATTTTAGCGTTACCAAGATGTTAAAGCATACTTATATCATTATCATTCAAAATCTCTATCATCTTCTCTGTTAAAGATTTTTTAACTAAAAACATACTTCAAGCTCTTATAATCTGTAAAACATCTACATTTAACCTATCGAGATAATGACACTAAATATTTAAATCAAATACAATAACTGATAATTCAAGGTCATGGGTGAGGTAATACCTCTCATGAATTTTAAAATATGTTGAAGCATAAGGTATAACCTTACTATTCTATATTAATATGCAGTCAAGACCAATTTGATAAGCATCACAATATACCACAAAATCATCTATACCCACTGGCAAAGTCAAAATTAGAGCTGAAGCTAATCAAGTTTTCAACACTTGAAAACTCTTGTCACTGATGTGTGTGCAATCGCGAACACATTTAAGGCCTTTAACCTAGAATAATTGTGAGGTATTAAGAAACTTTTGTCATTTTTTGATGTCTTTACGTTAATTTTATAAATTAAGCTAATGGGATAGAGAACCTACAAGAATGGAGCCAAAGAAGTTGACATCTGGAGAAATCTGAAGAAAGGTGTGGCTGACGACATGTGTAACAAGGCGTCATCCTCGTGATAGGCTATCACAATTGCCATCAAATATAAATAGGGAGTTAGCATAAAGTGAATATTGTGACGACATCTGTTGATAAGACATCAAAAGTGTGACAAGCCATCAGAATCATCGTCAGCCTTAGGCAGAATTAT
Source organism: Capsicum baccatum var. pendulum (assembly GCA_030864225.1). NCBI lineage: Eukaryota > Viridiplantae > Streptophyta > Magnoliopsida > Solanales > Solanaceae > Capsicum > Capsicum baccatum. The sequence continues at coordinate 236,074,262 of CM061552.1, forward strand.
TAGAATGGAGGAGGAGCTGACGACATTCATAACACGTTGTTAGACACCTGATAGGCCATCATGATCATCGTAAGCTTGAGACAGTAACAGCCAACATTAAAGAGAATCTGACGACGTCCGTGATAGGCCGTCAGACCCATGATATGCCATTACGGGCGCCGTCATTTATTTCAAGAAAAATCTAAAACTTTTAATTTTATTTTGTGACGGCAATCATAACACACTGTCAAGATCCTAATAGGACATCAAAATCTCTGTAAACTATAGGCAGCAGGAGTTGAAATTATAGAGAAGTTGACGACATCCGTGACAGGCCATCAAGATCATGATAAGACGTCACGGGCCTCGTTACCTAACCTGAAGAAAATTAGAAATTTTAATATTATATCCTTATTTAGGATCGACTATTTAAAGACTTTTTTTAGGGTTTTTATGAATATTCATTGAGGAATCTATCTTACAATAAATGACTTTTCTCTCTGTCTATCTCAAGAATAATATTTTAGAGTATTGCCTTGTGATTCAAATAGAAGTTCACTTTGGATTTCATTCATCGTTGTAAGTTAATCCTTTCAATTTTGAATTCAACTTGTGTACTTATCTATTGCATCATGAGTGGCTAAACATCTTTAACCTGGATTGTGGGATCTAGGGTTAGGTCATGATAAGGTGTTAATTAATTACTCAAGGTTTAATAGGTATTAGGATTTCTTGGTAATTCTGATATTATAACTTATATTTGTTGGTTGCAAACAATAGGCGTACCTACTTTGGTTTGCTTGAGAAATAAATCATAAACAGTAGGAAGTGAATTATCGACAGGGACTTGGAAAGTCTTCGTTTAATAATCAGCGCTTTAACAAGGTTGATTAACCTAAGGTAAAATCTGGACAGTGAGTTGCGATTCCCTAAGTCTGAGAGGATTAGGAAATACGCTTGAATAGGTCGAGAGACATTTGGGCATACCATCGATAAAGATAGCTTGTCATCCTAACCACCGTGAGAACCTTGAGTTATTTATAGCATCTGTCATGTACCGTAAACCCTAGTGAACATAATCCCGGTTATTTCATAAAAATATTGGTTACAAACATTAATTTCAAAGTGACTAACAATTTTTTGAGAAATTTAAACCCCCATTTACGGAAACAATAAACTACCAGTGAATTAGTTTGTAAACAACTTGAGTTCACACCCTATTCCCTGTGGGATTCCACCCCAACCTAGTTGGATTTTATATTGACAATGATCGCTTACACCGATTCCAGAGTGTAGTTTGAGCATTATTAATCACTGATGATAGGCGGATTTACACGCCTATAGTGCTATAATTGACCCATATTTTAGCTAAGTTTTAAGGACAAAATATATAATTCATGCACTTTTAGTCCTTTTTCCTGTAAGTGAGCTAACAAACGTGATTAGCAAGTTTTCAGGTATAAATGATGCAGATTTCAGCATTATATGGATAACTTGACGCCAAAGGAAGCTTCACAAAAAAAGTCAAGGAGAGCTTGGACGCCTAGGACCAAAAGTGACGCATAGGAAACCTGTCCCGAGCAAAAACAGCATTTTCTAAGACTTTGGGGATCAGCAATAACCTATAAGGATTAGGATAATGATGCAGTAATTTATTAGGATTAGGATAAGTACGCAGTAGCCTAGTAGGAATAGGATATGGGTGTTATAAATACCCTATTTTGCTGGAGACACATCATAATTCCCATCCATCCACCATCCATCCATCCATCAAAACAATTATCCACCACCTTCATCCCTATTCGATCCTTTCCATTTTTCTTCATAAATTTGTTATTGACATTATTATTCATGTATTCTATTTTTAATTTTCACGACAAGAGAAAAGCTATTTTGCAAGGAATTCACGCCACAAGTGCTACCAAACATACTTCACGCAAGATCTTTATTTTGGTGTGATTATAATGTCTATTGTGATTTTCGTTGCACTCATGAGTAGCTAAACTTCTCGGTTGGGGTTATGGAAGCCTTATGAGATACTATCTATTTCTATGAGTTTGTGAATTCGTGACACGTATGCTGCTTATATCATTATTCTCTTCATCTTAATTTAAATTCTTGTGGTTGCAAACATATAGAATACGCCAGTATAGCATTAACTTGTTCGAAAGAAAAGTTATATGTCTGGAAAAGAGATAATGTCAAGGTAATAGGGCACCAACCCCTGTTAAAAAGTTAGTGCCATAACTGGATTAACCTCTTGGAGAATTTGTACCATTAGATACGCTTTAAGCTCGAAAGAGTTAAAGTGAAATAGTCCTTGATAGGTCGAAAGACGCCTGGATTTACCATAGAATACAATTCTCTATAAGCACATGCATGTCTGAATTCCGCATAACTCATAGTCAATAGATACGTATAACTCAGAAGGTGGACATAACCCCAGCTCTCAATTCTCATTGATCAAAACCAACCAAACAATCTGTTTTACTCTTCAATTTTCTGTTCTTACGTTATTATTTTGTTACTTACGCTACAATCCCCCCTTTTTACGAAACTTTCACCAAAAGTCTAATAATCGTTGCTTACTTAGTGACCAAGTATTCTCTATGGAATTCGACACCCAACCCAGTTGGGTTCTATATTTGACAACGACCGCTTACACTCTTACGAGAGTTGTAGTTTGAGCGTTATCAAAAATTGGTGCCGTTGCCGGGGAATACGGTTTTCAACTAAGTTGTGATAGTTACTAGACCCTTTGGTTAAAGATTCTCGTACTTTAATTTTAGTTGTTGTTTTTGTTTTCTGCAGGTTTTTATTCAGTGCATGCCCCATACTCGAAGTTCTGGTCAACCGTTATTACCTATCAAACCTGAACCACGTCGTATTGGCAGAATGGAGGCACAACAGGAAATTGAAAGAAGGGCTGCTCAACAGGAACAGGCTAGACTAGCTGCTTTGGCCGCCGCTCAAGTGCATCAACAGAGTATTGATAACCCTGGGCAAGCACCAAATCCTGACGATGAGGACCTAGGTGATGACGAGTTACTAAACACTAGGTGTGATGCTAAGATGGCGACACCTGCTAATAGAAAAGATCGTTAAGTCAAATTTAGACCTGAATGCCGATCCATACCATTCGATGATGATGATGATGATCTTGATGGAGCTGGTGCCACAAGAGCCGTTATTCCTCCACCATTGACGCCCGGAGCTAAGTTCAACATCACGAGCACCATGATTCAGTTATTGCAACTCAAGGGATTATTCGGTGGACTAGCAGGCAATGATTCGAATATGCATCTGATTAACTTTATTTCTACATACAAGTCATTCGACAATCCAGGCGTTGGACAGAATGTTATTCGGCTGCGTTTATTTCCACTGTCTCTATCTGGGGAGGCAACTCTGTGGTTGAACGGGCTGACTCCTGATTCTATTACAAATTGGAGGCAATTGAAAGACGCTTTCCTAGAAAGATTCTTTCCGCCATCCAAGAAAGTACAGTTGAGAGATGAGATCAGCAATTTTAGACAGCTTCCAACTGAAGCTCTCCACAAAACATGGGAGAGGTTCAAGAAGAAGCTTATGCGGTGCCCAAATCATCATATGACCAATGTTCACTTGATGGACATACTATATAGATCCTTGAATTCAGTAACTAACTGTGGTGGATAATGCGGCTGGAGGATCATTTATGGACCTCACCTTTGTTCAAGCAAGTGATATGCTAGACCGGATGACAAAGCAAAGTAGGGCGTGGCATACCAGAGATTCTGAGGTAGCAAGCCCCACTTTTTCTATAGGCATGACTGCAGAACAAAGGAGAAGAGAAGAAGAACGTGATCAAGATTTGGCGCACATGAAAACACAAGTGGATCTTCTTACAAAGTATCTACTATCAGGGAAGACCGAGAAAGTCAAAGCAGTTGCATCAAAAGAAAGAGAGAAATCCGATTCTGAGGAAGACGCCAACTACATGAACAATCAGGGGGGTTTTCGAGGCAATGCCCAAGGAAACCAAGGTCGAAACTATTATGATAATTCTGGAAATAAGGACCGTGATCAAGGTAGTTGGAAGAACAAGACAGACAGAAGTAGCGTGTATATTCCTCCTGGTCGACGAGAGGCCATTGCATCTGGTTCGAGAAATATGTCAATAGAAGATATGATGGCTAAACTATTGAAAGGAGTGGAAGCAACCAGCACGGGAGTAACTGAGGTAATAAATGACTTGGCCTCAATGAAGCAATTGGTTGACTCGCATTCCACTTCAATAAGACAGCTGGAGCAACAATTGAGTCAAATTTCAGCCACATTAAATCAAAGAAAAGCTGGCACCTTACCTAGCGACACAGTGCAAAACCCAAGGAACAATGGAACATGCATGGCTATTACTACCAGGAGTGGTAAGGTGTTGGAAAATCCATCCAAAGGTAGGCAAGTGGCCGACGATGTAGTAGATGTTGCCGAACTAGAGGACGTCGAAGAAGCTGAAGAAGGCATCAATGACGTCACCTCCAACGTCCACAGCCCAAAAAGATCATCAATCCAAAGAAAGAGGAAAAGAAAGTCGCGGAGAAAACTATTCCCCTTCCACCACCTCCTTTTCCTCAATGATTAAAGAAGAGAGTTGATGATACCAAGTTCAATAAATTCATGTCAATGTTAAAATAGCTGACCATTAATGTTCCGTTAGTAAAGGCGCTAGAACAGATGCCTGGGTATGCTAAATTCATGAAGGACCTTTTAACAAAGAAGCGGGAAGTAAGCTATGAGCCGGCAGATAATATTCATCATTGCAGTGCAATTGCCACAAGGTCCTTAGTACAGAAGAAGGCATACCCTGGTGCTTTCCCTATTCCTTGCACGGTTGGATCTATGAATTTTGCTAAGGCATTGTGCGATTTGGGAGCAAGCATCAATTTGATGCCACTATCCGTCTACAGAAAGTTGAGGTTGGGCGACCCTACACCAACCGATATGTGGCTCGTGATGGAAGATAGGTCGGTAAAATGACCTGTTGGTATCTTAAAAGATGTGTTGGTGAAGGTTTCTACCTTCATCTTTCCTGCAGACTTTGTGATTTTGGATTGCGAGGTGGATTTTGAAGTTCCCATAATCTTGGGATATCTTTTCCTCGCAACTGGAAGTGTGCTTATTGATATGAGAGATAATGAGCTTTTATTTCGAATGAATGACGAAGTGATTCGTTTTGATTTGTGCAAATCAATGAATCAACCCAAAGATCTGAACGTGTTCTCTGTAGCTGATGTTCATTATGAGGATGAGAAAGCATTATCTGTAGAGAAACAGCTTACTGTTGAGCCATTGTCTGCCGCACTACTGAATGTTGAGCATGAGGATGATGAAGATTATGAAGAAACTATGTGTGCTCTAACAGGATTAGGGTCCCATTCTCATGCTCCTAAGCAGTTGGACCTTGATCTTAAGAATCGATCTTCACCAACAGCGAAGACTTCCGTTGAAGAGCCCCCAGTGCTAGAATCAAAAGAGCTCCCCAAGTATCTAAGGTATGCGTTCTTGGGAAGTGGAGATACACTTCCTGTGAGTGTGGCGGATAATTTAAGTGAACAGCATGTAGAGGCTCTCATCTCTGCTCTGAAGAGACACAAGAGAGCTATGGGTTGGACTATTGATGATAAAATTGGTATCCCGCCTGGGATATGTGTGCACAAGGGTCATCTCGAAGAAGATTGCATGCCTATAAGTAAGCTTCATTGTCGTCTGAATCCATTCAGAAAATGATCCACCATCTATCTCGATGAAGTCTAAGTCATCGAGATAGCTATGTCGTGCCGCGACAATAAATCAAGCGCTTGATGGGAGGCAACCCATCGTTTTTAATTGTTTTCATTGTTTTTCTTTTCCTAGGATTTTGTCGAGCCACGACAAAAACTAAGGCGCTTGATGGGAGGCAACCCATCGTTCTAATCGTTTTTGTTGTTTTGAGTGCATGTAGGTGCAAGAGGTGTAAAGAAGGAGATTGGTTTCAAATTTTCATTTAGAAGTATTGCATGTTGAAGGTGGTAAGTTAGGAATGAAGAAGCAAAAGGCTATGGGTGAGGCATTGCTTATGAAAATATAGGCTAAGAACAAGGCAAGGCCTATGCAAATCTAGGCCACGAACAAGGCAAGGCCTATACTATAGCCTAAGCTCTCGGATTCTAGAGTGCCATAGCATAGGCGCCGCCTATGCTCAACAATGCCATAGCATAGGCGCCGCCTATGCAAAGGAATTTTGTCTCTGAATCTCATATGCCATGGCATAGGCGCCGCCTATGCTCAACAATGCTTTGCAAAAGGCGCCGCCTATGCCAAGCATAGGCAAAGCATTAGGCGCCGCCTATGGTCACTTTTGGTCTCCAAATCCGATTCCAAATGGGTCAAAACCCAACCCAAGCTTGTCCTATAAATAGAACCTTAGTCTTAAATCAAAAACACATTGCAATTCACCCTAAAGCATCTCCTACCTCTCCAAATTCTCCTAAAAATTTTATTTTTGCTCTTTTAACTTTGCAAGAACATCTTCCGAGGCCATCAACCAAGTAGGTACTTCTTTGCTCTTCTTTTATATTACATAAGTATTACAATACTACGCCTATAATAAGTTGTTAAATCGTGAAGTAGTGTTGGTGATTTGAATGTGGTTGATACAACTAAGTGAGTGAAAGAATATGTATGGATGCTCTTGACTTGTTTCCAACTTGTATTTGATTTTTATACACTGTCATACTTTTGCTGAGTCGACATGGTGAAGTTAATTGCATAATCTTCAAAATTGAATGCTTGAATGTTTGAATGACTCATTCATCGAGATAAAGATCATGATTGAATACAAGCATAAGATGTTGTGATTATTTTCTACACCATAAACTTGATTCAATCTCTACATGGTCGTCTTGTTCCAAAAATGCATTAATCCAAACCATAAAGGATGGTCAAGATTACATGACATAGAGTTGAAAATAATAGTTAAAGACAACATGCAAGTATGACTATGCTGAACATATTGTTGGAACATATCGCCTAAATGAATGTCGATGAAGTCTTAATTAGTTTGTGTCAACAAATTAAGTGTCGGGTGGTGCCACTATTGTCTGTTTGCCGATTGAATCTTCCGAGATGAAGCTAACATGACTTTATTAAGATCTCAGGTAGAATGGCTTCAAAAGGGATGACAAGGAAAAGAAAAAGCGTCCACCTCACAAAAAGGTAAGAAAAGAGAAAGAAAAGAGCAAGCTGAATCCTCCTCGCTGCAAATACCTCGACGCACTCTTGGAATCAGGTTTTTCTTATTTATTTTCCACTGAGGACAGTGTGTCCCATCTAAGTGTGGGGTACTGGTATTTGTATGTTGTATTTCTTTGCCTACCTACATTTATTTATTTGATTTTTAGTAGTTAATTTTTTTTAAAAAATTTTTAACTTTGCATGAAATTGTTCTGATAGGCAGCATGGTATTACGACAAGAGTTTGTGCTAAAATCATTATTATTGAAATGTTTAGGCTCTAATTGTGACTCACTATGTGATAATTGTGTGGTTCAGTTCCTTCATCTGTTGGGTCAAGAGTCTATACTACTCCCAATAAAGTCGACCATGTGCCTTATGTGTGCCAGGATATAGTATATTCTGTGTTTGTGACTGATGCTAGAACTTGCCTGGTGTGTGTGTGAAGCGAAATAAAGAGTGCGAGTTTAGGAGATGATTTAGGCATTTCTTTGGCAACCTGTAATTGATTACCTTCGCTTTACCTACCCGTGGACATTATCCTAGATAACCCCCTTTGAGCCTTAAGCCTATTTTCTTTGACAACCTCATATGTAAGCCCAATCCATTTTTTTCAAGACTATAATTTGATCCAAATTCCTAAGTGTTTTAAAATTGTAAAGTCATGTGACAAAATAAGAGGAAATTGGGTGAGAGTAGTGCCTTAAAGTGAATGGGTACTTGAATTCGTTATAAAAAAAAAAGTGGCTATCATAGAGGTATGTTATAAAAAGAAAAAAAAAGAAAAAGATAAAAAGATCTTTGTGTTTATCATTGAATAACAAAATAGGTGAAAAGGGGTGGCAGATGAAAGAAAGGTAGAAAGGTTGTTTTAAAGAGAGGGTTAATAGCATAATGTAATGTATCAAAGCGCTTAGGAACATAGTCACTATTTCTGGCCAAAATAGTCCTACCCGTCCCTTAGCTAACATTACAACCTGTAAAAGACCTATTTGATCCTAATCTTAGCATTCTGATATTTAGTGGAGCATTACACTAAGGGCAAGCCTATGGTCATCAGTTGCAACATATGAATTCTTTGTGAGAGTGAGAGCAAGGATAATCTTATACCCATGTTCGAGATATATACAATACTTGTGAGTGATTATGGGTGACATATTGTGAGACACACATGGTTGATGAGTTTTGGGTAGTCGTATATGAATCTTTGTGCCTTAACTTTTGAATACGAATTAACCATCATCACGAGTCTATGTTAGAGGTTGAATTGTTTCTAGTAGTGATCAGAAAACTACTCTTTGTTAATAATTGCTATGCCAGTCTTGATGAAAATTTTGTGTTGTTACTATAAAACCCTAAGTACATGGTCAGAAGGACAGGATATTTTGTTCGAGGACGCAAGATCTTTAAGGTGACGCATGGGACGCCTAGGACCAAAAGTGAAGGAGAGCTTGGACGCCTAGGACCAAAAGTGATGCATGGGAAACCTGTCCCGGGCAAAAACAGCATTTTCCAAGACTTTGGGGATCAGCAATAACCTATAAGGATTAGGATAATGATGCAGTAATTTATTAGGATTAGGATAAGTACGCAGTAGCGTAATAGGAATAGGATATGGGTGTTATAAATACCCTATTTTGCTGGAGACACATCATAATTCCCATCCATCCACCATCCATCCATCCATCAAAACAATTCTCCACCACCCTCATCCCTATTCGATCCTTTCCCTTTTTCTTCATAAATTTGTTGTTGACATTATTATTCATCTATTCTATTTTTAATTTTCACGACAAGAGAAAAGCTATTTTGCAAGGAATTTACGCCACAAGTGCTACCAAACATACTTCACGCAAGATCTTTATTTTGGTGTGATTATAATGTCTATTGTGATTTCCATTGCACTCATGAGTAGCTAAACTTCTCGGTTGGGGTTATGGAAGCCTTATGAGATACTATCTATTGCTATGAGTTTGTGAATTCGTGACACGTATGCTGCTTATATCATTATTCTCTTCATCTTAATTTAAATTCTTGTGGTTGCAAACATATAGAATACGCCAGTATAGCATTAACTTGTTCGAAAGAAAAGTTATATGTCTGAAAAAGAGATAATGTCAAGGTAATAGGGCACCAACCCCTGTTAAAAAGTTAGTGTCGTAACTGGATTAACCTCTTGGAGAATTTGTACCATTAGATACGCTTTAAGCTCGAAAGAGTTAAAGTGAAATAGTCCTTAATAGGTCGAAAGACGCCTGGATTTACCATAGAATAGAATTCTCTATAAGCACATGCATGTCTGAATTCCACATAACTCATAGTCAATAGATACGTATAACTCAGAAGGTGGACATAACCCCAGCTCTCAATTCTCATTGATCAAAACCAACCAAACAATCTGTTTTACTCTTTAATTTTCTGTTCTTACGTTATTATTTTGTTACTTACGCTACAATCCCCCCTTTTTACGAAACTTTCACCAAAAGTCTAATAATCGTTGCTTACTTAGTGACCAAGTATTCTCTGTAGGATTCGACACCCAACCCAGTTGGGTTCTATATTTGACAACGACCGCTTACACTCTTACGAGAGCTGTAGTTTGAGCGTTATCAGTCACATGCACCGAACCATTGATATTTTGTTGTTTTCTGAGTTAACTCTGGCAATGGAGTAGAAACAGATAAGAAACCTCTAGGAACCTTCTATATTAATCGACAAAACCTAAGAAAATCCTGATGTATGATTAGGATATAGTTCTAGGAAAATTCTTGATGTATGATGAGGATATAGGTCTAGGACAATTCTTAATATCCTCAATCTTTTAAGAATCAACTATAATACCATGAATAGAAATAACATAACCAAGAAAAGTTGCGGACTTCAACCAAAACTCACATTTAGAAAAATTAGTACACAACGGTTTGTCTTTAGAGTCTATAGAATAATTTTAAGGTAATCCATATATTTTTTCTCACTACGGGGGTAAATCATATTATCATCTATGAACGCAATGAAGAACATGTCAAGCTACAACTTGAACACCCTATTCATGAGATCTAAAAGGTTATAAGAGCATTGGTAAACCCAAAGGATATGAAATAAAATCATAGTTTCCATATTGAGTATGAAAAGATATCTTTGGAATATCACTCTCCCTACCCTTCAATTGATGGTAATCAAATTTGATATCAAACTTAAAAAAGCAAATGGTACCCTAGAGCTAGTTGAGCCAGTCACCGATTTTGGGAATGGGATACTTGTTCTTAATGGTGACCTTGTTCAACTAACAATAATTGATACACATTCTAGAGTAATAATATTTATTATACACAAAGAGAACTGGAGAACCCTATGGAAAAACTTTAGGCCTAATAAAACCCTTATCTAGGAGATCTTTCAACTGAACTTTCAATTTATTCCATTTGGTTAGATCCATTTCATTTAGTAGAATAGAGATAGGGTGACCATCAAGAAGAGTGTTTATTCTAAAGTCTATCTCTCTATCAGGATGGACTCTAAGAAGATCATCAGAAATTTTGGAAACTCATTAACCATAGGGATTGTTTGAAGAGAGGAGACCTCAATACTTGAATCTTTGACCTAAATTAGATGGATATACAACCCATGAAAATCAATATTTTGGCCTTAATATGAGAGATAAAATGACCTTTTGCCACAACTGGACTGCCCTTCCATAGTAAGATAGGTTTACTAGGAAACTAAAATTTCATAATTTGGGTTCAACAATATATCAAATGATACATAACATGAATATAACTAGTCCATGCCTTTAATGACATTAAAATCTACCATATCAAATTCTAAAATATCAGTTGACATATCTCTATGAAGAATTGACATGGTGTAATTCAATAGATTCATCTAACTAAGACAGACTCATCAACTGGAGTGGAAACAATGAGAGGGTCGTGAAAGTAAAACTAAATCCTAATAATTGATGTAAGAACAATCCCTATAATACTTCTTGAGCATCAAAATAGGAAATACAAGATGGATTCCTAACAAACTCATAGGTAGAGCCAACCTATAAGCCATCGGCCCTACACCCTTCAAGATCTTAAATTTACCAATGCACCTTGGGCTAGGATTAACTTTTTTCCTAAAGTTTACACTTCATGGGTGAAACCTTGTGTAACATTTACTCACCTTCCATGAAATGAATATCTTGTACCTTCGTATCAACATACTCCTTTTGTTGGGTTTGAGTCACCATAAGCTTCTCTTGAATGATTCTAACCTTCGTCATTGAGTCCTTTAATAATCGGTACCACAAGCTCCCACCTCAAAGGCATCAAACCACCTAATGGGATATCAACACCTACGCCTCAAAAAGAACAATGTTGATACTCAACTAATAATTGTTATTATATGTAAACTTGTAAAAAGGTAAGAACTAGTCCCAATAACCACTTAAATCCATGACACATTCAAGAATCATGTCTTTCAACACTTGAATCATTCACTTAGACTGCCTTATTAGTCTGAAGGTGAAAAGTTGTACTTAGATATAATTTATTTCCCAAATCTTCCTGAAATTTATCCCAGAAGAGGTAGATTTCATACCATTATTCAAAATAATAGAAATATACACCCTATACAATCGTGCAATCGGTTTAACATAAATCTTGGCCAATTTTGTTGCATTATAAGTTACTTGCACTAGAATTAAATATGAAAACTAAGTCAACCCGCCTATAATCACCCATATAAGATATTATTTTTCTGAAGTCTTGGAAAGACAAATAAAGAAATCCATGGTTATCCTTTCCCACTTCCATTTAGAAATTGGTATTCTTTGAAGAGTACTAGTAGGTTTCTAATATTCATACTTAGCCTTCTAGCAGTTCTGACATTTATCCACCAAATTCACTATACCCCTCTTCATTCAACACCAATAAAAGTTCTACCTTATGTCACGATATATCCTGGTCATATCATGATATAGTAAGTACCTCAAACTATGAAGCTCAATAAGTATGGTCAGAATCAAAGCTTTCATACAAAGCACACAAATCCATACCCTAATCCTCAAAATATCTTTATCATCGAGAATGACCTCTTTTGCCTCACCTTGCAACACATTATCATGAATCTTAATCAACTTAAATTATTTAAACATTCTAAATTTAACTTAGTCAAGAAAATTAGACTGGGCTTCAAAATTAGCTAGCAGTCCTCTTCTCTCGAACATCAATAATGTCATCAAACTACTATATAAGTTCTAAACCTTCCAAGTAAACAGACATCTAGAAATAACCAAACATGCAAAAATACCCATACTCTCCATCATATAACTCGATGTATTTGCTGCCATATTGGCCTTGCCCAGATGATAGAGAATCAAAATGTCATAGTCTTTAAGTATTTTCATCCATATTCGTGGTCTCAGATTCAGATCTCTCTAGGTAAAGGCATGTTTCAAGCTATGGTGATCAATAAATATTTAACACTTCACTCCATAAAAATAATGTCTCCATATATTTAGAACAAACACTACTGCTGACGAATCCAAGTCATGGGTGGGATGGTTTTTCTCATGAACTTTTGGCTGCTTGGATTTATATGCAATCATATTCTTTTCCTACATCAAAATAGCACCTAAACTAAAACTTGAGACATCATAAAACACAATAACATCCTTACACTCCACTGGCAAGGCAATCATTGGAGATAAAGTCAGTAAGTTATTGAGTTTTTGAAAGCTCTCTTCACACTATTAAATCTATAAAAAGGGTATCTCTCTTTGAGTCAACCGAGTCAAATATGAAGCAAACCTCTTCATGAACCTGCGATAATAACTAGAAAACCATACAAATCTACAAATTTTGGTCACCAAAGTAGGCCTGTTCAATTTTTAACCACTCAATCTTTTGGAATTCTATCATAACCTGTTACTTCAAAACTGCATGTCCTAAGAAGGATTCTAAAGACAACCAAAACTCAAACTTTGAATATCGGCATAGATCTTCTTCTTCCTCAACAATCTCAATAAAATGCCTAAGTGAGCCTCATGCTCCTCCTTAATTTTGGAGTATATCAAAATATCATCAATAGAAATAATAACAAATGAATCCAAAAATTGCTTGAGCACTCCATTCATCTGCCTCATAAAAAAATTAGGGAGTTAGCTGATCTAAAGGGCATTATCAAAATCTTGTAATGAAATTATGATTTTGGAATGCAGTCCTTGGTATGTCATCTGCCCGAATTTTAAGCTGGTGGTAACTAGAACTCAAGTCAATTTTGTAAAATGTAAAAGTACCAAGTACTAATCCAACAAGTAATTTATGTTGGGAAATAGGTACTTGTTATAAAACTTAACCTTGTTCAATCTCCAGTAGTATATGCATATATATAGACTACCTTCCTTCTTCTTAACCAAAAAAGACAGGAGCACCCCATAGAGAAGAATTAGGGTAACTAAATCCTGTACTAAGTATTTCTTGCAACTAAGCCTTTAGCTCTCTAAGCTCAGCTAGTGACATTCTATAAGAAGGAATAGAAATGGGACAAGGGTCTGACTTGATGTAAAGATCATGTGGCATCCTAGATAAATCATTAGGAAATACTTCTAAGAATTCACCTTCCACCAAAACTGATGTAATAGGAGGGAATCAACATTAATATCCTAAAAATGATTGAAAAAGGACCAGCATCCTTATAACTAACTTCTTGGCTTGAATCAAACATACAAGTTTTAGAGGAGTAGGCTTAAAATAATCCTTCCACTCCAATCTATTCATCCCAGGCATAGCTGTGGTGACTATTTTTGCATGACAATCAAGAATCGCATAATATGGAGATGGCCAACTCATCCCTAAGATAATGTAAAAATCCACCATGTCCAGAATTACTAAATTAGCCCTATCTGTTGTCGCATGAATAATACAAAATAAGCTTGATTAATAAGTACCGTGAACCCCTAACTGGCATAGATATATAAATAGGAGTACCAAACATTTCTTTTGGCATTGAGCCTTCTATCTTCGGTTAAATTGAGTCAAATAGAAAGGGCTTAGTTCTTTTGGCAATTAGTCTAAAATTTGGTTAAAGTTTAAAACATATGAAGAGAAATTAATATGTACTTAATTAATGAGTTTATTAACTTATAAATTCAAAATAAGGAGAAATTACAAAAACTAGCATATTTCAGACCTTAATTACAATAAATAACAACGCTTTCTCAAAATGACAAGTTATAGTAAAAGTAGCAATATTTTAACCATTATATTGAAAAGTGTGTGGGTTTCACCCACTTTTTTACCTTTTCCTATTTTCACTTCACTTTTTTCAATTCCCTCTCATATTTCACTCCATTTTTTTCAATTTCTTTACCCTTTTTCAAAATTTTGATCCATCAAATAAGGTATGTTGATATTTACAGTATTTGCATGTTATCTTTTCATATTTTTTTTCTCATCCGCCTTCTTCATTTTTTTTTCGTGTGTGGGGGCGTGGGGGGGGGGGGGGGTTGTGATTCTTTTTTTGTTGAAAGATTGGGGAGGCCTGCTATAATGGAGGGATACATTATTTGATGGAGGTCTACTGTAACTTTTCCTACGTTATTTGATGGGCTTTTGTGATTTTTTTGTTGAAAGAATATAGGGCTTTGTGTTAAGTTATATGTCTATTCCTATTCAGTGGAACAGAGAAATTGACATAGAAGAGATGAGATTGAAATATTGTGATGAGCCAAAAAATATGGAGGAAATCATGAAACGGAAAATATTGAGAAAACCTTCATCTCTAAAATCCCAAAAGTGCAAAACTATGTGAAAAAAAAGAAGTCAAATGAAAAAAAATATGTATTTTTCTAGTTGTACATATGTATTTATGAGTAATACATATATATTTTGTCAGTTAGGCATATATATTTATTAATAATACATATGTATTTACCAGATTGTATATGTATTTATGACTAGTGCATATGTATTTTTTCAGATATGCATATGTATTTTTGAATAATACATATGTATTTTCTAGTTATTCATATGTTTTTATAAGACTGCATGCAATATTTATTGATTTAGAAATATATTTTTAGTTCTGCTTAGGTTTTTATAGATGCATATGTATTTATGAATAAAACATATGTACTTTTTCAGTGTGCATATGTATTTATGATTAATGCATATGTATTTTCCAGAAATGCATATGTATTTTTTTGAATTATGCATATCTATTTATGAATAACGCATATATCTATATTTATAATTAATGCATATGTATTTATGGATGGTGCAGATTTTTCATCATAATAATATTTTTGATGTACATCATGAAGAAGAAATGTGTAGTTCAAGCGTAATTAGGCAAATATATTATGTCACTTTTTGTTATAAAGATTTTGTGCCCTATATATTTATACATACATATGAGTCAGATATGTATTTCTGTAAATACATATGCAGATATATATGTATGTTTTGTACTGTAAATATATACATAGATCTGTATATCTATGTATTTTGTATATTTTTTGAATATGTATATATGATATAGATATGTGTCTTTTAAAAATAAAAGTAAGAGATAGAAGAGGAAAAAAATGAAAAATAATTGAAAAAGAAAAAAACAAAAAAGAAAAATTCAAAAAAAAAATAAGTGAAAACCTAAAAATGAAGAAGAAAAAAAAAATAAAAGCTAGAAATATAAGTGTAAAAATAAAACCAAAAAGAAAAAAAAAGAAAAAGAAAAATAGAAAAAAAGAAGAAGAAAACGAAAATAGGAAAAGAAAAGGAAAAATATGAGAAAAGAAAAAATATAAGAAAATGGAAAAGAAAAAAATAAAGAAAAAGGACGAAAAAGGATAAGAAAAAAAGAGAAATAGAAGGGTGAAAATAAAGTGAAAAAAAAATGATAAAAAATAAAAAAGAAATGAAAATAGGAAAAGAAAATGGAAAATATAAGAAAGGGGAAAAAATAAAGAAAACAAAAAAAATAGAAAAAAAATTGGAAAAGAATAAAAAAAGAACAGAAATAGAAGAGTTATATTAGGAAAAAGAATCTTTATAATTAAATGTAGCATGAATTAAGAACGGTTATTTTAGGAAAAAGAATCTCTAATTGATGAGAGTTAAAATAGGAACAACTAATCAATTTGTATATATATTTATATAACAACATTTTACTTAAATATAAAATACAATTTGTTATTTTTCGTAATTATGAAACTGTTGCTATAAAAGTTATAATTGAGACTACAAAATTTTTACTTCTGAAATTTTTCCTTAAAATAATCAGTAACATAACATTTCAACTAATTTGAAAAATAAAAGATCAATTATGCAATTTGAAGACTCAATTAATTCAGTCATTAACTTTGGAAAACTTTTTTTCCAATTACATATAAAAATGTAAAATCATATGTAAATCTACATTTTTAGTATACAGAGGTATATATATTTATTTTGAAAAATGGAGAAAATTTCATGGGATTAATTTGAAAATATTTTTTTACAAAGCAATAATTTTAAAATATTATAAATTGAAGATACTCAAAATTAATTAGATAGTAAAGGATTAAAATTGAGTGTCAACAAAATAATTATTTTCTCATTGACGGAAGATAGAATAATTATATAGAAAAGTCATAATTATATGATTATGAATAGTATAATATTAAAAACATAGCATTTTTATGACTAAATAGGTAAAATTATGAAATTATTATGATTAGAAAGGGTAAAATATTAAATTAATATCTTATTGGACTAGATATTGTCTGAGAGTTTAAAATTGTAACGTCATTTTCCGTTTATCATTTTAACCTTTGATGATTATTTCAAATGTCTGAATAGAAAAATTATGGGGCTAGTAATACTTTAATTTCTCAGTTATTGATAAATTTGGATTTTGATCCTTATAATATAGAAAATTCATAATTATATGACTATGAATGGTAAACTAATAAAAATATATTTTGTTTGTATAATTAAAAAAGATAAAAGCATTACAATATTATCCTGTTGACTAGATGTTGATTAGAGGTCTAAAATAGTAATGTCATTATCATTTGTTAATATGATTAAAAAAGGTAAAAGTATTAAAATGTTATCCTATTGACTAGATGTTGATTAGAGATCTAAAAAGGTAATGTCATTATCAATTGATCACTAGCTTTAGATAATGCTTTCTAATGCCTAAATAAGAAAATTATTGGATACAATAATACTTTGATCTCTTAATTATTAATAAATTTTAATTATGATCCTTGCAATATATGAATAGAAATATCTAATTTTCAATTAATTAAAATGTATAAATTTCATCCTTTTATGCAGGAAATATATTATATTTAGACTATTCTAAAGTGTAAGTTACTCTTAAATATATAGTAACATTAGAAACTCAACATGACATATTAATATTAAATGAAGAAAGAATTAAGAATTCTAAAATATTTATGAATATTCACAAGTAAAAAATAATAAGAAATTCACTTTTAATTTAATTAAAGGTTAAATGTGTTTAGCCAAATACAAAAACTAAAATAAAAATTTATTGATAACTAAAGAATCAAAAGTACTTTTAACTTCACATTACCACAAAAAATTGAGATATACATTGTCAATACAAAAAAGCTTTACTAGAAGTGTGTGTTTTGGAAAATATAAAAATATTTTCCTTAAAGAACATATTCTTTGACTGTTAGACTAACTTTCTTTGACTGTTAGACTAACTTGATTGTAAAAATTATTTATTTATTCAAAAACGTATTTTGACAATTGCAAGTTTTATTTATGAAAAATGGTTTGTTTTTTATTATTAAACTCTCGTCTAAAATTTTATGACTTATACTTTTCATAGCTTTTCCTATGCAGTGGATGTCAATTTTTTATCCATTCAAATACTGCAATATGACCCAACATATTTTATGAGAATATACTAACATAAGAACATATTTTTCATAAAAAATATTTTATACCAAATTTTACTATCCCACAAGTTAATTATTACTTAATTTCCAAATCAAAAATAATTATGGAATACCAATTTTAGCAATTTTCAACTTTTTAATAAAAGTAAAGCGATTTTCTCAGGGTCAGATTATACCAATTAGCTCATTTAATATTTACCCTAAATTATCTCAAAAAACTTGATGTTACTTAATTTGACTATAATAACAATTCATGTCAAGCATCTATAAAAGCTACACGCCACTATCTATTTTATGCATTCTTTTCCTAAAAAAAGGGCGTTTTTAGATTTGACTATCAAATATGTCTAGAAAAATTACTAGCAACAGTGATGAAAATGTAAGAAACTCTATTCTTGATAGAAGAACAATAAATTTATTTAACAAAATAGAAGAGTTTTCAATTCTATGCGGTGTTGATGTCGCCGTAATCATTTTTAGTCCAGAAAAAAATCAGCCCATTGTTTGGAAATCTTCAAATCTGACTAAAGAGGTATTAATAAGGTATTTCAGTTTTTCTGAGTTTGAAAGGATTAAAAAATTGATTATACATGAAAAGTATCTTTCAAAGAAAGTGGATAAGAAAAAAGAACAAGTTAACAATATAGAAAAAATGAATAAGGAGAAAGAAATAAAACTCCTGTTCAACCAACTCGTAAAGGGAAAATGTTTTACTGATTTTGATTCTAAAAACATTAAGGGTTTGTTAAAATTCATTGCTACTATGATGGATAAAGTTAATGAAAGAAAAGAACAATTCAATCTACAACAACAACCTTCTCACCTTCCAAATTCTCCCTCTAATTTCAAGCTTGGAGAAGAAAATGTAACTCAATCACCAAGTTCAATGGAGGATTTGATCAATGACATGTGGTTTGTTGAGACCACCATGGCTTCCAACCATAACTTTATTGGCTTAGGCGGTGAGAGCAGTTCCAAGTCTGCATCGATGACAGGTGATGGCCTTAATGCTAAAGATGATGGACATTCCAAGGACCTGAATTGAGAGCGTAATACTTAAGTTGTTCTATCATAATTTTTATTGTTGTTTTTTTATAGTGTTCATCTTAGTTTATTTCATATTTCAATCAATTTCATGGTTTTGTACTTTTATTTCAGTTATTTATAAATATTTGTTTTATTTTGTTGAATAAATGAACTAATTTTTGTTAAGTCGATAAAGTTATTTGAGAAATATCTTGGACTATCTTAAATTTCTATTTTTAGTTATATATTCTCTCTCACTAGTCTAGTAAAATGATTTTATTTGATGTAAAAGATATTTCATACGCATGGTAAAATTTTGAAATGTCTATCATGTGTATAATAGTCTGTTCAACACCATTTAAAGAAAAACCTCAATATTTTATAATTTATCCTAAATAAATATCATATTCAAAAGATCACAAATTCAACTAATGCTCATTCTTTTTTTTTTCCTTGCAACATCTCTTCTCCTTCTTTTTCCATCTCTATCTTCTCCCTGTCTCTCTTCTTCTTTGGACTTTCTGTATTTATCTATGTCGGCCCCTTTATTTCCTTCGTCACTTCATATCTTTCAAATGATATTGTGTTTAAATTTATATGTTATGATTAAAAATATTAATCATGATGATACCTATCTCATCCTGTCGTGATAGATAAACCAACTCACACTCAAACCATGAAAATTATTGAAATTACATAAGGAGTAAAATAACAATAATCCTTAACTAAAATTCGTAATCAACTAGTAAAGAAGTCAGATGGAAAACAATTATTCCCAAAACTCATAAGTCACAAGCCAAGCTACTAGAAAAGGAAATACAACCAAAGTATCTGAAATGTCTCTAATTCAATGAAACGACAAAAGGATAAAAGAAGAAAACCTCAATAAAGAAGGTCTAAAAGCAATGCCCTGGAGGGCTGACTCAGTACCTGCATATAAGATATATAAAAATATCAAGGGTTAGTACGAAAATATGTGTGCTTGGAAGTAGCATCAACGTACCCTAATTTAATATGATAGTGAGAACTCCCTATACCAACTATTCAAAATAAGAATAGAACTTGCAGTTAGGAAGGCATCACAAAGTCTAATAGTTCATGTCAACATCAAAAGTACAATCATATTCAAATAACCTACATTTCACAATTGTCCTAGACCAATCATAATGGAATGACCTAAAGTGTAAAATCTTGGCTTTCATGTGTTTTGACCATTTTACCCTTCATTCTCTCATTAGGGTTTTAGGAGAGTTTGAGGTGTTCTGATGCTTTAAAAATTCAATAGTTGACTTTGTTCAATATTTGTTGTTCTAAGTTTCAGATTGAGATTTATAACATGAACTAGAACATATATCATTAAAACATATAGAGAGTAGCTCTAACCAACTGAAAACCTGAGAGGAAGATCATGAGGGATAAATCCTATATAAATGTGTTTCATGAATATATAAACAATAGGTTTCATAAATTTTATTCATATGGGCAGTTTATTATAACCAACAAGCCATCATGAAAGCTCATGATGCTCTATGTCATGCACCCACACTAAAAAGGTTGTTTTGACTAGCGAAGGTGCAGAACCATGTATATAAGGATCCTAAAATTAAGCCTATTGGGGGAAACCTATGATGGAAACATAGTTATAAGGCTTGGATTATCTAAACCCTTGTCCTTTTGGTGCTAAATATTCCTCCCAAAATATATCAGATCTCTCTAACATAGCTTAAATCATAGTTTTGAGTTTGTCTCAACGTGTTTGTAAACTTTCCACGGCATAAATGGTCATGATTGGAACCCACCCTAATACTATGGTGGGAGAACCATCTAACCCAACCCTTACCAATAAAATAGAATCCTATAAAAGTCTCATTCACAAAATATCATTGTCTTTAAATTTGAAATCACAATATGAATAACTAAATTATAATATAAACCCAACCAAATATAATTAACAAGAATAGAGTGCGAAAATTCTCAAATTATTACAATCTCAGGACCTGAAATCATTCTATAAAAACATCTAAGTATCCAAAATTATGGTTAATAGATTATCCAAACTGCAAAGGAAAATAAGAGAATGTCCTAGTCCACTCACTTATTGGGAACTAATGCTCTAAAGATACTGAAAACTCTAAATATCCAAAGTTGTCGGACATAATGGCCACCACTTTTGATAGGGATCCACTGAAAGCACCGCCAAACCCAGATATGACATCAAAACCTTAGAACCACAACAACCAACACCACCAACTTTGAAATATGCTAATCTATAAAAACCTAAATTCCCTACTCATAATATACCCAGAGTACCTCCCAAACCTGTTGTTATGCTTTAAGGAGAACCCAACGTTATATGGAAATCTTCAGAAGTGTAAAATATGATTATTTAGGAGAATTTGCAATTAGCAATTATTAGGAAATTTTCATATGGAATACCTAACATTATAGAATTGAGGAAGTCGATCCCAGAACAATGTGGAATTAAGGGTGAATGTATGATTGGTGTGTTGGATACAAGGCCTATTCTCATTAGAATGGAAAATCATGAGGATTATGTACAATTGTTATATATGGATGCCTTTTATGTTAGGGCAAAGAAGATGTATTGGCAAATGCATGCTGAAATAGGATCTATGGTTTCAACCAGATGTGGAGACTACAATAGGAGTAGCATGGATTTCGATGCCAGATCTACCACAAAGTTTTTGCCAAGGAGTCAATTTTATCAATTTTCTCAGTGGGTGTGAAACCATTAATTATGGACACAGCTACTAAAACCCAGAAAAGACCAAGTTGTGCAAAGGTGAAAGTGGAGGTGGATTTAGTAGCTAACTCACGAACAAGCTGTAAAACATCCTGAATATCTATAATTGCTCCAAAAAGTAGTCCAAAACACCTTTTTCACCTTTTTCAAGAACTTAGCATCCATAACATGATTTCCTATAAAACATACCCCAAAAGCATCATATCTAACAAAATAACCTCAGAAACTTGCATATTTTCCTCGTTTTAAGTATCGAAAGTGCTATATTTCTATAGCACATCAACACCATCAACTTACAACGTTTTATGTCCTCAAGGAACAAAACATAACAAGAATAAAAATGATGTTTAACTAGGAGAATCTAAGCTATTCAAGGCAGTCAATCAACAATTAAAGCTTAGAACATAACACCCCCTCCAATCTCACTTTTCAAAATAACTGTGTATGAGCATGAAGCACAACTTTGTGACACAATAGGCAATTACATTATCAACAGACAACCACTCAAATATAGAAGTTACACTACTTGAAACCAGCAAATAGCTAGCAATAAGACTCTAGTTCCCTCACAACAAAGATATCTCACTCACTCATATGAAATAAAGCATGTCAATGTAGGGACGGTCATGAGACACACACTCAAAAAGAAGTTCCATTCAATGAATGTCAAATACCAAGCTTGCCCTTATTTTCTTTGCCTTAGCATTCAGATAGTCATATTAGGATCACTATAAGACTTTTCTCGGCTTGTAATGTAGGCTTGGGGGCTGGTATGGTACATTAGACATATCAAGTGACTAAGCCTCCTTGGGACTAAACTAACCTGGGGGTCTCACTTATTAACCAATTTTCTTTTCATTTTTGCCCTTAGTTCTCCCTTTTTATTTTAAAGCACATTCAGGTTGGGTGTGGTCTTTTTCTCTTTCTTTTTCACTTTTTCATAATTTTTCTAACATTTTCTTTTCTTTAATACCATACCCAACCCTAAAATCTTTTTCTATTATTTTCCCTTCTTCATACCCATTTTACACTACATACCCCTATGATAGACACCCTCAACTTAGGCATTTCACCTGAGTTGAAGAGCAAAATATCCAAGGAGAAACAAAGCCAAAATAGATTCATTATAATATAAATAGGAAGGTGAATGGTGAAATAAGAAAAATAGGCTAACAAGGCTCAAAACAGGGATCAAGGGATATCATTTACACATGAAAGGTCATTCGGGCTAAAAGTGGACTAAAATAAAAAATGGCTTATGATCCTTCCCTAACCAGCTATATTTCAACCTAGGCAAGACTAACCAGGCAAGTTCTAAATTTAACATACAAAAGAAACTAGGTAGTATCTCACACACATATGGTACAAAGTTAATATTACCTATTCGGTTCATGTAATTCTTCACAAGTTATTATCGTGTCCCTAATCCTAATGCCATAACAAGTTTCACAAAGTTTACACGTATATACATTCACATAGTTCTAAAACACAAAATTTTGGAGGGGTATCAAAAATCAGTAAAAACATGACTACTACCCTAAATACTAAAAAATCTCCTAATTAACTACAAAACATCACAGAACAAAAAATAATATACCTAAATATGTCAGCTCTACTAGGAAAACTCTCTGAAGAAAGGAGGAACGACAACAAAAACCCCAAGAGGACATCAAGACCCACAAGTAGCCCCATCCCCAACTTAAAATCATGCATTGTCCCCAATGCATCAAACTTCTAAAAAATAAGAGAGTTAGGAACATACCTGTGGCACCATAGGTGCAGAGATATGAAGCAGATCATGAACACAAATACAAATAACAAAATACCTGGGGTTACCTCCCAAGAAACACCTGATTTAGTATCGCGGTATAACTCAGTTCCCTTGGATACTCAGACTTTGCCAAGGTCTATTTCATCACAAACTCTGACTTCTTCTAGGTTTCCATATAGTGTTTCACTCACTATTTGTTCACTTTAAATGGGATATCACTATCACGCTTTATATCAACAACACCATATGGGAACACCTTAACCATAGTGAATGGTCCAGTGTATCTTGATTTTATCTTACCAGGAAACAAGCATCGTCTTGAACTGTACAACAAGACCAAATCACCGAATTTGAATATCCTCTTCTCAATCTTCTTATCATGGTAAAGCTTCATTCATTCTTTATATATGGATGAGCTCTCATACTAATGAAGTTGGAATTCATCCAACTTATTTACCTTGCTCAACCTTAAGTTTACTGCATCATGCCACTCAAAATTTAGCCTTTTCAATGCCAATAAGTCTTTATGGTCAATCTCAATCAATAAGTGGCACATTTTTCCATATATAATCTAATATGGAAAGTCACTAATGGGGTCTTATAAGTTTTTTGATTGTCCTACAATGCATCGTTTAACTTTCTATACCAATTGGTCCTATTGGCATTCACAGTCTCTGCCAATATGGACTTATCTTATCATTTCAACCTTTGGAATACATCTTTAAATCACAACATTAGTGCAAACCCTAAATAGATGTGGCTTATCCCAAAATTACTTTCTTACCTCATGCATAAATCTCCATCACTACTAAATGGATAAATCTTCTGGGAAAAATCATTTGCCAAACCCTAATTTGTGTATGGTCTCCTCCTCAGGTCTGGATAAGTGGTCAGCAACTTGGTTTTCTTTTCCTTTTCGGTCTTTGACTTCAAATCAAACTCTCAAAGCAAAAGGGGTAATAGAATGTAAATAATTTTGAAAGGCTTTTAAGGATGATGTGAATTTAAATTAACCCTATGGGTCATGGATTTCCTATGTGAATAACTCATTACACCCTGGTGTCATGGATTTCTCCGTATGGATGAACAATTAAAACTTGTGAGGTCGTGAATTCCCCCAAGTGATATATAAATTATGTGGCATAATGATTATAATATACAAGTATAATTGGTATGATGATATCATAGTTCATGAATGGGAATATGTAACTATTTTAATTGGGCTTAAAGGGGGTTGTGTAGCTAAGCCGTAAAAGTGGAGGTCCTGAGGGACTGCTACTGGAAACTTATATTTTCTGGCATGAGGGATTGGTCTTGATAACTGTGTGCTTCTGTCACACTTGATATATATGTTTTCTAGGGTTAGGAAAAGGGTTGTGGATTTTTTATTCTTCGTTGACACCTTTGGTTCGTGCGGCTAACACGAACTAGGCCATTTTGGTGGGGGGAGCCGAACCCATCTAGCCCACAGGTGCCTTATTATGGTAAAACTACATATTTTAGGTTAATGTTTTACTTTTATGCTAACCCCTGATCCCGGTCCCAACATACAATATATATATATATGTATATCTAGGGATGGTTTTAAGCGGTCTAGAGATAGACTGAAGAAATATCGGAGGGAGGTAACTAGGCATGATATGGAGCAATTACAGCTTATAGAGAACATGACCCTTGATAGGAAGGTATGAATTATGCAGATTAGGGTAGAGGGTTAGGGAGTGGGAGCGCGGAGGTAGTAATAGGGGAGTTTTCCTTTGGATCTGGAGTTTTTAGTTCGTAGTGTTGTGGTTGTTGTTTGGGGCTAGTGGTGTTGACTTTTTTGCATCCCGTACTAGTTTATTATGCACTTATCTTTTATGTTTGTTATACGGTTAGTTTGTTTTGAGTACCATACTAGTTTATATGTGCCTACTTTTTGTATTTGCTATATTGTTATTGGTCCTAAGCCAGGGGTCTATCGAAAACAGCCTCTCTACTTCTCTTGAGATAGTGGTATGGTTTGCGTACACTCTACTCTCCCTAGACCCCACTAGGTGGGAATACACTGGGTATGTTATTGTTGTTGTTGGATATATGGATTTTACTATGGTTTTGACTTGGAATTGTTTTATCCCTTTCCTGAGTTATATACTAGAGCTCACCTTACTAACCATCTCCGGACATTATATCCCTACGTGATGTAGAAAAATAAGACACTTCTGCTTTTCCTGTGTAATGATTAGGTGATTTCTAGATCAATCACGAGTCAGCATAAAGTGATGAGCTTCTATACTTTGGAAGGCCCTTATTTCATGTTCTTATTTTATTATATTTCAGACTATTCCTTTTTAGATTCATTTTGGCTATAGTCAGGGGTATGTCCTGACATAAGTTGTCTTTTATTTAATAGAGGCTTTGTGGA
Organism: Capsicum baccatum var. pendulum; assembly: GCA_030864225.1. NCBI lineage: Eukaryota > Viridiplantae > Streptophyta > Magnoliopsida > Solanales > Solanaceae > Capsicum > Capsicum baccatum. Next base: position 236,100,362 of record CM061552.1, read on the forward strand.
TTATTATGGATTGGGATAGTTCTTGAAATTCATAGATTCATTTCTAAGTTAGTTGAGTTACCTATCTTGTTATATGTTCGAAATTTAGCTCTATCTTATTATATGTATGAAATTCATACACTGCTAGGTGTACTTTATTTTATTTGGCTAGGGTAAATGGGGTGGTCTTTGATCCTCTGCAGACTTGAGATACCTATCACGGTGAAGCCTTGGTTTAGATCATGACAAGCTTGGTATCAGAGCCTAGGTTCATGGTCATTGGTGTCCACCAAGTCATGTTATGGAGAGTGTTTTTTATGGGTGCGTAATGCAACACACTTAAAAGGGAAAGGCTACAAGGTATTTAGGAATATGTCCCTTTCTTGTGATCTATTTTTTGGGTTATAGGTTATAAGGTCTTAAAATCTCCTCTAATTCCATTTTTTCACATTTTAGATCATGTCTCCCCAAAGATATACTACTCGTAGAAAATCCTATGTTCCACCTGAGGAAAATGTGGATGGAAGTCATTCTACTTATGGAGTACAGATTTGGTCTAGGGTACCTGTATCTAACTACCAGCAGAGAGTTCCACCAATCCCTACCAGTCCTCCTCAGGCTTCTTAGGCTGATGATATTCATGCCCCACTTCCCCAATGAAACATTTCTAATGCCAAATTCCATTGATCTATTCATCTGCTGACACGGTTAGTGACTTCTCAGTCTCGTTAGCCTAACCGTGTTGGTTTTATTGCTCCATCTTATGAGGTTAGTAGAGTTGGCCAGTTTATAATGTCGAATTTTCTAACCTTCACAGACTCTAAGGTTGAGAAGAATCCTCAAGGGTTCGTTAATAAGGTAGAAAATATATTCAAGATAATGCATGCTACTGATGTGGAGGATGTGGAGTTTTCTGCATATCTGAAGAAATGTATGGCATAGCAGTGGTATGAGGAGTAAAAGCTGTCAAGGGGTGATGATGCTTAGTAGGCTATATGGGAAGAATTTTTTGGTGCTTTCCTTGATTATTCCTTTACTCGAGAGTTGAGAGAGACTAAGGCCGAAGAGTTTATGAATCTAAGGTAGGGGAGGTTGAGTGTGCAGGAGTACCCTTTGAAATTCCACCAATTATATCGCTATGCTCCTGAGTTGGTATCGAGTATGAGGGCTAGGATGAGGAAGTTTACTTTGGGTCTATCTTGGGACTTGTTCCTACACTATAAGGTGGTGATATTGAATGGCCGTTAATTGTCATCTAATAACTAGAGACTCTAAAGATAATAGTTAACTGGGATCAAGATAAGGGTTAGTAAGGGGACATCCTTAGACTCAAAAAGTAAAGGGTGAAATCCTTCTACTCATCTAAAAGTCTGTAGAAGGTACATAACTTATAGATTCTACATACAAGTTATTGGGTTGGTTCAACAATGAACGATAAGCCTACAAAGTTGAGAAGCTAGGGGGAATACAATCCTAGTGTTTACCTATACTAATTACAATCGATGTTAATATAGTTACTTACTCGAGATCACTACACAAAAACTCTCATTTACTTTTCTTGTTCTGCCTATGGACTACAACTGCTTGAAATATTCAAAGCCACATATTCCTTTGGGATTTTACCCTAACCTCTATTGGATTACTATATTTTGACAGTGATCCTATCATCATTTAATATAAGGTGTTGTTTGGAGGTCATCAGTGTGCATGTTTTTGAATTTGATTTGACTTGACATATTTTTATCCCCTATTCCTGAGTTACATTCTAGTGCTCATACCACTAATCATCTCCGAATGCTATATCCTCACGCAATGCAAGGTCCAAAGGAAATTTTACTTTTCTTATGCACTGTTAAGTGGATCAGCGTGGTTCGTCGGTTATTTGTGATGAAGTAGTGAGATTCTATTTTTAGGAAGACTCAATTATTCAATAGGCTTCCTTTCATATACTTGAATTAATGAGTTCACATGAACATTATCATTATCATTGTCAGAGTCGACGGCATGTCCTGACCTTTGGTTATTTTTAGATTATTAGAGGTTTTATGAATATTACTGTGGATTGGGTATTTATGTTGGCACTCTTAGATATCTTTAAGTTTATTACTTTTCTATCTTGTTATATATTCAGAATTCATTCACTGCTAGGTATGTTATATCCTGTTTGGATTAGCAATAGGGGGTGGTCTGCGGTCCTCGGTGGACTTGAGATACCCATCACGGCCAGGCCTTGGTTTGTGTCATGAAAAAGTTTGTATCAGATCCTAGGTTTGGTGTTATTGGGTATCCATAATGATGTATCAAGTACAGCCTCTTTTATGGATGTGTAGCACACCACACTTATAAGAGAGAGGCTACAAGGCATTTAAGAATGTTTACCTTTCTTGTGATCTACTTTTGAGCTGTAAAGTCTAGGGTGTTAAAATATCCTCTAATTCCTGTTTATTTGCTTTTTCGATCATGCCTCCTAGAAGATCTGATGCTCGTAAAAACTCATCTATCTTGCTTGAGGACACTGTGGATGGGTCTCATCCTACTTATAGAGCTTATACCCAGTCTAGAGTCACTGCTTCTAATTGACCTCATGGAGTTCTACCGGTCCCCACTGATCCTTCTCCTACTGGTGACACTCCTGCTCAATCACCTTAGGGAGATTTTACTAACATTGAGTTCTGTCATTTCATTCATCTATTGAACCAACTGGTGACATCTTAGTCATGTTAGTCAGATCCTACTGGTGTTGCTGTGAGTTCTTCTGAGGCTAATAGGGTTGGCCAGTTTATGAGGCTTAATTCTCTGACCTTTACTAGATCTGGGGTTGAGGAAAACCTCAAGGGCTCATAGATTAGATGGAGAAGACATTTTGTGTGATGCATGCTTCTGACTCCTAGGGTATGGAGTTCGTTGCATACCAGCTGAAGAAAGTTGTGTATCAGTGGTATAAGGAGAGTTGGAATTGTGGGAGAATTTATCTAGTTCTTTTCTTGATCATTTGTTTCCTCAAGAGTTGAGAGAGACAAAGGCTGAGAAGTTCGTGAATATGAATCAAAGTAAGATGATTGTTAAAGACTATACCTTAAAGTTTTATCATTTGTCCCAGTATGCTCCTGAATTAGTGTCCAGCGTAAGGGATAAGATGAGGAAGTTGGCTTCGGGATTGTCTTGAGACTTAGTGTCGGAATGCAAGGTTGCCTTGCTAAATAGTGACATGGATATCTCTAGGCTTGTGGTGTATATGCAGCAGGTTGAAGATAAAAATAAGAACAAGCCAAAATAGGGGAGAGGTAAAGTAAGAGATCTTAGTATTTTAAGCAGGGTAGAGGCTAGTAAAATAATAATAAAGATGGCAGACAGTGGTCTAAGAAGAAGTGGAGGAGTTCTGGTTCTTATTCAACAGCTAGTGCTCCATATCGTAGGCCATCTGGTGATCATCACTTTTATAGCAAGAGTGGGGTTAAGGCACAATATGCCCAATATCAGGCTAGTGGGGCTCAGTCAACTCCATAACACCCTTCTTGCAAATTTTATGGACAATTACACCATGCCTTTTGTGATTAGAAAAGGAATAAGTGTTTTAGATATAGCTAACCTGGCCATATTTATAGGAAGTGTCCTTCAAACGATGTTGCTACTAGGGCTAATAAGGTTCCAGTTGTTGACTCTTCAGCTCCTGTACCAAAGGGCGCTACTTCTAGCTCTAACACTCGTCGAAATTGTCTGTATGCTCTTGCCACCTATCAGGATTCTGAGGCTTCTCCTGATATTGTTACTGGTACTCTAACACTTTTATCTCATGATGTATATTGTCTTCTTTCTTATGTGATCCCATATGTGGCTATCCATTTTGATTTTTATCTTGAGTGGATTCCAGATCCCTTTTCTATATCCACCCCGGTAGGTGATTTTGTGGTTGCTGGAAGAGTCTATAGGGGTTGTATGGTATCTATCCGTGGTAGGGAGACGTTAGTGGATCTTATTTAGTTGGATATGTTAGACTTTAATGTAATCTTGGGAATAGACTGGTTGCACTTATGCTATGTATCTCTTAATTATCAAACCCAAAGGGTCAGCTTCCAATTCCTAAATGAATCAGTGATTAAGTGGGAAGGTAGTTCCTTAGTGCCTAGGGAAATATTTATTTCTTATATTAGAGCTCGGAAGCTGATTTCTAAGGGGTGTCTCTATCACTTAGTCAGGATTAAAGATTCTAACTCGGAGGGTCCTTCTCAGTAATTTGTCCCGGTGGTTTGTGAGCTTCCCAAAGTGTTTCTTGATGATCTTTCTGAAATTTCTCCCGATAGGGAGATAGATTTTGGTATTGATCTTCTTCCAGATGCTCGTCCTATCTCTATTTCTTCTTATAAAATAGGTCTGACTGGGTTGAAAGAACTCAATAAGCAGTTAAAGAATCTTCTTGATAAGGGTTTTATATGCCCTAGTGTTTCCCTATGGGGTGATCTTATGCTCTTTGTACATTAGAAGGAACAGTCCCTTCGGATGTGTATAGATTACTGCCAATTGAATAAGGTGACTGTGAAAAATAAGTACCCTCTTCCAATAATTGATGATCTCTTTGACCAGCTTCAGGGTGCTAAGTACTTTTCTAAGATTGGTCTTTGGTCGGGTTACCAGATATCCCTAAGACTGCCTTTCGAACTTAGTATGGTCATTTTGAGATTTTAGTGATGTCCTTTGGTTTGACTAATGCCCCAGTGGCATTCATGGATCTTATAACTTGAGTAATCTGTCATTTCTTGTATTTGTTCATAATTGTATTTAGTGGTGATATTTTGGTGTATCCCAAGAGTGAGGTGGATTACACCGATCACCTCTACATTGTTTTGCAAATCATAAAAAATCAGAGGTTGTATGCTAAATTTTCCAACTCTTAGTTCTGTTAAATATTATTACCTTTCTAGGCCATGTTGTTTCTAGTGAAGGGGTTATAGTGGATCCATAGAAAGTTCTGGTGATTAACAAGTGGCCTAAACCCATGACTCCAAAAAATATTCAGAGCTTCTTGGGTTTATCCGGTTATTATAGAAGGTTTGGTGGAAATTTTCTATTATATTACTGCCCCATTGACTAAGTTGACTTAGAAAAAGGTAAAGTTTCAATAGTATGATGCTTGTGAGAGTAGTATTAAGAAATTGAAGATAAGTTGACTTCAGCTCCGGCTTTGACTCTACTCGAGGATACCGAGGGCTTTGTTGTTTATTATGTTGCATCCTAAGTGGGATTGGGTTGTGTGTTAATGCATTATGATAAGGTGGTTATATATGCTTCTCGACAGTTGAAGGTGAATGAGAAAAACTATCCAAATCATTATTTGGAGTTGTTGGCTATGGTCTTTGCTTTAAAGGTTTGGCATCACTATTTATATGGGTTCATACTGACATCTATTTCAATAATAAGAGTTTGTAGTATATGTTCACCCAGAAGGAGTTAAATCTCAGGCAAAGAAGATGGTTTAAATTGCTCAAGGACTATGACATGAGCCTTCATTATCACCCAGGTAAACCTAATGTGGTTGCTGATGCTCTTAAATGGTTGTCCATGGGAAGATTATCTCATGTTTATGAGGAGAAGCAAAGTTTGGTAAAGGATATTCACCAGTTTTCTAACCTTGGAGTTCATCTTTTAGACTTCGGGGATGGAGGCGCAATTATGCAAGAGGTGCTGAAGTCACATCTGGGTGCTAAGAAAAAGGAGAAGCAAGTATTTGACCCTATTTTGATATAGATCAAGGATGATATGGGTCACCAGAAGGTGATGTCTTTTGAGATTGGTTGTGATGGTATCTTGAGGTACCAAGGCAGAGTCTGTGTTCCCGATGTTGATGGGTTGCAAAAGAGGATCTTGGTTGAGGCTCATGAATCGAGATCCATTATTTCTCCTGGCTCTATGAAGCTGTATCACAACTTGATGGAAATATATTAGCAGAATAACATTAAAAGAGATGTGGCCAAGTGCATGGTGTGCCAGCAAGTGAAGGTTGAGAACTTGAGGTCTGGTAGTTTATCTCATGAGATTGAGTTGCGTATGCGTAAATAGGAAATGATTAACATGGATTTCTTTTCTGGCCTTACACGGTCTCGCCATCAGTTTGATTCAATTTGGGTCCTTATGGATAGGATGACTAAGTCTGCTCATTTTCTACCAGTGAAAACTAATTATTCAACAGAGGAATATGCTAATCTTTTCATTTGGGAGATCCTAAAGTTGCATAGTGCTCTAGTTTTGAAAAATTGAGGTACTCAATTTTTATAGCACTTTTTTGCATTCCTTTCAGAGAGTTTTGGGAACTACGGTGAACCTTAGCACCGTTTTTTATCCGCAGATGGATGGACATGTGAAGTGGATGATACAGACTTTAAGGGATATAGTAAGGTCTTTTGTGATTGATTTTGATGGTATTTGGGTTGATCATTTTCCTCTCATTGAGTTGTATATAATAATAATTATCACTATAGTATTAGGATGGCTCCTTTTGAGGCTTTATATGGTAGGAGGTGTAGGTCTCCTATTAGGTGGTTTAAGGTTGGCTAGAATAGGTTGTATGGTCCCGACTTGGTTCACCAAGTTTTTGAAAAGGTGAAGTTTATTTGGGATATTCTTAAGGCGTCCCAAAGTCGCCAAAAGTCATAAGCGATGAATGTAAGAAGAATGGATGTGGAGTTTGATGTGGATGATTTAGTTCTCATGAAGGCGTCTCCCCTGAAGGGAGTGATGTGGTTTTGGAATAAAGGGAAGCTTAGTCCCCATGATGTTGGTCCATATCATATTTTGAGTCGAGCGAACAATGTGGCTTATGAGTTGGAATTGCCTTTGAGTTTGGGTTTTATTCATCTGATCTTTCATGTCTCGATGGTAAGAAGTGCATAGCTAAAACTTTCTTGGTTTCTCCTCTGGAGAGTGATGCTGTCTTGAATTCCTTATCATATGAGAAGGTCCCAATTAATATCTTGGATCGAAAAGTTCTTTGATTGCGAATGAAGGATGTGGCTTCGGTAAAGGTTATATAGAGAAACAAAAAATGTGAAGAGCTACTTAGGAAACCAAAGAGGACATGAAGTCCAAATATCCATTCTTATTTCCCGCATTGGATAATTGTGCTTGAGGTATGTGTATTCCTTAACATCTTTGTTTCTGACTTTGTTAAAGAAAATTATGATTTCCTTTATATCTATATTATTTTTCTTTGTTAAAGGTAAGTGTGGATATGCCCTGTGTTAACTTATTTTAATCAAATCCTTGTCTCATTATTCAAGGATGAATGATCCTTGGGGGGGGGGGGGGGGGGCTAAATAAAACACCTTAAATTTTAGTCCCTAAAAACTTTCTGAGCTTTTAAACTCACTGCCTAGACTACGACTCTCCTTATGAGTCGTAACATGCCATTGCTGCTCTTAGGGACCCAATCGAAGCCTGGCCAGTATATTGGCCTGGAGTTTCTATTATGACTACAACTAAAGGCTACGATAATGACTCAACATGTGTCGTATAGTCCCATCCGTAGCCAAACCAGTGTGATGCCTAACATATTCTCTCTTAATTATGACTTGGACCATACTAGTTATACGTCACCTAACCAAAGATATGCAGTGAATCATAGGGTCACTAGAGAAGGGTCCTTCAACTACTATCTTGACTATGACTCCTAGTGATGAGCTGTAATGTGTCCTTATGAGTCATATGGCGACCGTAGTCACCCACTTAGACCCCACATACATATAACACCTTGGGGCCATTATTTCCAACCTTAATCAATCATAAACTCTTTATAAAACTCTCTAAATTCTCCAAGGTTCAAAATACTTAGGGTTTCCTAGAAGTTGATTAATTAGAGCTCTCAAGGGTGATTTCTCTCCATAATTGTGATACTTCCAGGCATGTTACTCATCCCCAAATCTTATTTTATGAAAGTCATGTGTCTAAATGGTTTAATTATTTATATTTGAATATGGGTTTTGATATGGTTGATGGTTTTGGAATGATTGGACCTTGACTTATTTTCCCATGGTTTTTATGAGTTATTCATGCTTTGAAATTGATGTTTTGAACTAATAGGGTGTATAGGTGTAGCATTTTGAATGGGGGTCGTGGTATTCCCCCAAATTATTTTTTTGAACTTGGAATTGGATTTGAATAATTGTGTTTCCTCTACGGATTTGTGAAATTGAATTTGAATATGGATTTGTCATATGGTTTGACTTACCTACCTACACTATTGCATTACATAAATGGTTAAAAGGCTAAATATGGATTTTGAGGACCTTATTGGCTATGTTTTGCTTTAATGAACAAAAGAGGTAAAGGCATTCCGCCTACTTGATTTAATGAATAAAGGAGGTCAAGGCATTCCCCGAAGTTAATGTAATTGTAATGGCATAATTATAAGCTTGTGAGCTAAATGTTATGACGATACTTATAGTGTGTCTTAATGTATAATTCCTTGATTAGTGAATGAGTTATGTGAAACCTGTTTTAAATTAAGCTTAATGGGGGTTATGCAGCTAAGCCGTGAAGGTGTGGGTCTTGAATGACTTATACTGGAAACTCATGTTTGCCGACATGTGGGTTGGTCTTGTTGACTGTGTGAATGGTTCACACTATTGATATATTTGTATCTTGGATTAACGTGGGGTAAGGGAATTCCCTCGTCTTCCTTGATACCTCCATTTCGTTTTGCTAACACGTTTTGGGGCAATTTTAGTAGGGAGAGCTGAACCCATATAGTATGTGGGTGCCTATTGATGACCGTGAGCTACATAGTCCAGGATAATGTTTTACTTTATACAAGTATATGATGATGTGTGCATGGTTTTGAATTGGATTAAGACTTGGCATTATTTTTGCCCCTATCCCTGAGTTACATGTTAATGCTCATCCCACTAACCGTCTCTGCATGTTGAATCCCCACATGATGCAGGGTCCAAAGGCAACTCTACTTTTTATACACAGTGTTAGGTGGACCAGCTTGGTTTGTCAATGTTTAGTGATCTTTCATTTTCTGATAGACTTGATCATTCCATCGGTTTTCTTTCATAGACTAGAATTAAAAAGGTCACATTAATATTTTCATTATCATTGTCCGAGTCGGGGGAATGTCCCAACCTTTGGTTGTTTTTGAATTAGTAGAGATTTTATGAACTTTTCTATCTTGTTATATGTTCAGAATTCATCCGCTACTAGGTGTGTTATGTCCTATTTGTCTAGGAAGCGGGGGTGGTTTTCGGTCCTTGGTGAACTTGAGATACCCGTCACGGCCATTCCCTGGTTTAGATCATGAAATTTTGCCTCATATAGTCGCAAGATAAAAGTTTGATTTGAAGCTAACTTTGCAAAGTGAAAGTAAATGTACCTTTTTTTTTCTTCACAGTGTCTATAAACAAAAAGTGATTACTAGTTCTTTCTATCATCGTGTTGATAAGAAAATCAAGTCAGGAAGTTAAGCAAGTAATTTAAGATATTGCATGATTCAATTAAAATTGGATAACAAGTACGATGTTGTTAGACCCCGCAAAATCCTAAGCTTGATTCAGTCCTGAAAAGCTAGTAAGGGGTCCTCGACTTAGAAAAATTCAGCTAAGTGTTAATACTTAGAGTTATTTTACCCTTCATAAGTTGGAGATCCTTTTACACGACCCTTATGACCTTAAAGTAATGATTTTTAGGTTGAATCATGATTAGGAATGTCAGTAGGTGTTCTCGGACAAGTTTTGGATTTTTCAAACTTCATTTGAAACACATTTGAAAGCTCAAACCAGTGGATCAACGCAGTCTCAATGCGTCGCATCGGCCATTGCATTGATGATTATTTTTTCCCAGCTCCCAGTGCAAATTTCAGTGAACCAACGTAGACTCGATACGGCGCGTTGGCTATTGCATCGATGCCAATGACGTGATACATCGGTCTGCGTGTTGCTAAATCAGTTTTCAGTCATTAAAAAGTCACAGCCTTAGGGGTAATTGGGTCTTTTCTCACATTACGTCAGCCCCCAAAATATGAAATTAAGCCCCTTCAGAGGCAAAATCCATTCATCTTTCTCAAAATTTCTCAAGAGGCAAACCATAGGATCTCTAATTCAAGATTCAGCCTTCAAGAACACTCCATCATTCTTCGCAAATTTGAATACCAAGGTATGTGAAGTGTTCATCCAAGGGTTTCCTTCCACCCTTGGAGTTCAAGAAACTCTTTTTAAATACAAGTTAATATATTTCAACAATTTTATGTTGGATCTTTAATGTGTTAATAATTATGATGTTAATGGTGATCTAATTCCATGATTTGTCCCAAGTTTCATGCAAACTAGTCAATTGTGAATTGAATTTGGTGAACTACATATTGAACTCTTGAATTTCAAGTTGAATGTAGAATCGGTGATATTACTACATGTTTATTGATATGTGAAATACCCATACTCTCCAAGTGTTTGATAAATTGCTCATGTACACAAAGAAAAAGGGAAACCAATCATGTCATGTTAGCTTATGTGAAAGTTATATCATGCCAGTGTTTGATGGAATGTCTTTATGAATGAGTTATGATCATGTGCATATGGTTATGCCTTTCAAGTTTATGCTATGATTTATTTTCCATGCTATCGAGTCCTAGGGGTATATAATACCCAATTATTTAGCTGTTTACCTAGATTTAGTTTCAGTTATAGAATAATTTCGATCATATTATAATTAGTAATACTCTCAGTCAGTTACAGAGCTCAGGAAAAACTCAGTAGGCTCAGTATCAGTCTAGTTCAGTATTCAGTTCAGACCTTAGTACATTCAGTCAGTTAACAGAATGCAGTAGTATTTCATCAGCCAATGGAACTCAATTCAGTTAGACATTATAATCAGTAACTATTCAGTCAAGCCTAGTATGAACTAGGAATCAGTTCAGTGTCTATTCAGTTGGGTATAGAATTCAGCACCTAGCAAACCCAGGGATGGGTGCATTCTTGTCAGCTGAGAGTTTGACCCTTAGTAACAATCCCTGCGTTATAGAACTATATATCCAGCATAGATTGAGATATCTTCCTTTCAGACTAGGGTTGATATATCTCATATGAGTTTTTCTGCCAGCGAGGGTTGATAAAAGATCTTTCTGTCAGAGAGGGTTAACTCACAGTTGTCTTTACCCATGGAACTGTACTGATACCCTTCCAATTGAGGTTACAGGTTGGACCCCAATCTATTCAGAAAGGGCCATGTTAGTTAGATGATTACCTCCCACAGTCTCAGTTTCAGTCTTTAGAATAAAACTCAATTTAGTTCTACAGAAATTAGGACTGTCAGACACAGTTACTCAATTTAATACGGAACTTAGCACAGTTCCACAAAATTAGGACTGTTAGCTACAGTCATTTAGCTATCAGTTATACAATATCAGTAAACTCAAATATTAGTAAAACAGTAATTCAAAACTCAGTAGACAGTGTCATCATGACCTCAATTACAGTTTACGTATTTTATGTATGTACTCTTATTCAATTATACTCATGTTAGTCAGTTAGTATTATTTATGCATATGAACCCGTGCACTTCAGCCTACCTCACTTAGCATACCAGTACATTCAAAGTACTGACACATACCTTTCTTTTGTGCTTGATATCTTATATCATAGGTTCAGACGCACGGGCTTCCGATCATACTTAGTAGCCCAATCCATCAGCAATAGACTAGTGATGAGTCCTCATTGTTCGAGGAAAAATTTATCATTATAGTATTTTAGTACTCAGTTTATTTCAGTAGTCAGAGTTAGTTGGGGACTTGTCCCATCAACTCTTTGTTCAGACAGTAAAGGCTTTTTAAACTAGATTATTTTCTTACAGATGTTTCAATTTTTGTATTACTATACCGTATTCAATTTTATTTCAGTATTGAATCTTACGATAAGTTTTTTTCTAATTTCTGTATATTTACAGTATTACTATTCAGTTATTGTAGCAGGTACTAGTCATGAGTTAGCTTGTGGTCCTTCGGGACTATGAGCACCATGTAGCGTCCGAGGTACAGAATCGGGGCATTATAGATACATGTGTTCCAAAGTTAGTATTGGCCCCTTTTTCCGTAATCCACAATGCCAGAGGAGGATTATCATCGTAGGTCCTGCTTTTGCAAGTTGTTGAACTGAAGGAGGTATATATACTTATTTTGGATATGGTACTAAATTTATTTTGCATCATCTAGTTCTTTCCATGAGCATTCATTACTTCACATATATGCCTATCCCAAATAAAAATGTTTTGCACTTGTGCCTATTAGTCTTATGGGGAGATGCATAGATACTGGTTATATTTGTTGTTTGTTGAGTGATTGATTGTGCCTTTCAGGCTTATGGGGCCTGTTAGGTTATTATTTGTTTGGGTTAGCCGGTTATTTTATTGCTTGGATATTTTTATATGATTTATGAAAGACTGGTTATGGACTAGCAATCGAGGTTATCGGTATGTTTATTATCCTTTTCTTTTTTTTTTTATGAAAAACTCTATATTTATTGTTCTATTATACGAATATGTGTATTCGATTAGAGACCCTAGCTAGGTTAGAGTTGGCTCATTTCCCTGTATCATAATCCTTGTAAGATTTAAGTTGTTAGATCAGTTTCCTTTGGTTAGCTCTTTTCAGTTTAGCTATTCTTATGATATATGACTGTTTATATATATATATATATATATATATATATATATATATATATATATAGAGAGAGAGAGAGAGAGAGAGAGAGAGAGAGAGAATTTCTTCATATTACTCTTATGTATCTTTTGTTTATTTTTTCCTACATATTTCTATTGTATATTGTATATCTCTTTCTTCACTATATTATCGTACATTGACTAGTTACTTGCTGGCATAACTTCATCCCAGATTACTTGTAGGATATGAAAGTTTATACTTACTTCTCCTTTAAGTGTTATATTATGTCTCATTTCTTTGATATTCATCTCTAATGTTATTTGTGTTTTACATGTTGTCTTTACTTACATTATCTTTGGAGATTAGTTGGACGATGCCTACAAAGTACCTCATGTTGGTACTCACACTATACTTTTGCACCCTGCAGATTATAGTACGAGTTCTCATCGTTGACGTCTGCATCGTATAGAGCTTTCATGGATCAAATATTCGGGGTGAGCTCCTAACGTTTGGAGTTGTTTCTGCTCTCCCTTTTATTGTTAGACTGATCTCTACTTTTGTACTTCAAAGATGGCTTTGTATATATTTACTCTACACTTTACTTTGTACTCATGTTGTATTAGAAATTCATATATTGACTCCACCAAGTTTTGGGAACATATTTACACCCTTCTTATATTCTTTCTCTTTTCATGTAATATTTCTTCTGTTTTCTTATTAGTCTGCTACTAGTTGTTCGGACAAAGGATTGGCTTACCTACTGGTGGGTTATGGTAGGTGTCGTAAAGTGACAATATATATATTAAGAAGTGGAGGTTGGGTGACGAATTGAGATAAAGATGGAGTAATTTTACAAATAACTTAATCTTAATGTTAATAGTGCAAAGAATTTAAGATACTAATTCTGGGATATGTGCATTACACATGTTATTCAATTTTAATCGCATTATGCAAAATATCTTAGATAACTTGATTAGCTTCTTAACTTTATTTTCTAATCATCACATGATGGTGAAAGTAAAAGTAAGTATTTTTTGTTTATAAGTTCTATGAAGAAAAGAAAAAGAAAAATTCAGTTGCTTCTATTCTAAAGTTACTTTCTATTAGATGTAAGGGAAAGACTATATGTGAATGAGTTTTCTGTAAAATCGATTATTTCTATAAATGTACTAAGAAGTGGAATATGGTTACTATTAGAGATAAAGAGGGAGCAATTATGTAAATAATTTAACTTTAATGCTAATAGTCCGTAGATTTTAAGGTACTATTGTTCGGATACATGTATTGCACGTGCTGTCAATTTTAATTGCATCATTTAAAATATCTTAAATTAATTGATTTTCAACATGATGGAGAAAGCAATAGAAATTATTTTTTGTTTATAAATACTATGAAAAAAATGAAAAGTTACTCCTGCTATGAAGTTACTTTCTCTTTAGAGAGAGAAAGAGTAAGAGAATAAAAGTAAATGAGTTTTCTGTGAATCAGAATCATATGGTCTTCTGTATATATATATATGTGAAGATACTTAAAAAAATTATTTGAACTTTTTGCCCTTCATTAAAAAACTCTATATAACTAGATTATAAAATAGATTTATTATATATCTAATGAATCTATTCTTTTTTTGTGCGTGGATATTTCTTAGATTATGTCTCAATATTTTTTAATAATTTATTCCTTTTGTAAGATGTATCCATTGATTTATTTGGTTTATTATTTTATCCCGTAGTAACTGCAGAGTTACAAATTTCTGTATAATAATTTATCCTATCTGTACTATAGTATATATCTAATTCTAGATTTTTTATGTCATTTATTATCTTGTGTTGTTCTTCTCGTAGTGAGTTTTTTAAATTATATAAACTATCACATATACTTTTTTCTAAATTTTCTAAGGTTTTTTCTATCCATATTAACTTTTCTTTTAGATTTTCCATTATTTTTCTAATTCGGTTTCTATAATTAATTTCATTATTTAGATTATCTTGGTTTTCTCTAGTTTTCCTAATATATTCTAACATCCTTGATCTGAATAATATCCTTCTGGGTAAATTTCTTCGTATAACTATTCTAACCAATTTATGGTTTCTATTTCATAGTCTATTACCTTTTCTAGTATTATTTTCTTAATATCTATAATTTCTATATCTTTAAGTATATATAAGGTTAATACCTTTAGGTAGTCTAAATGATCTATTTTCTAAAATTGATATTTTATAGTTGTTTGTTTTAGCCTTAGTAGTTTTTGCATATTTTTATTTTCCATGTATTTGTCTATATTTGTTTTCATCCGTTTTTCTAGTAACTGCATATTTCGCATAGCTTTTTCTAAAAATTCTATGTAATTTATCATGATAAGTATTTATAAGAGTAGTTAGGTAGGCATGGTATATAATTTACTCTAGCCATGTAATATTCACCAAATGCTTTTTCTGATATGATTTTTCTTATATCTACTATTTTTATATCTCTAAGTGAATACAAAATAAGTATTTTAAATTTATCTACCATCACATCAGATAAATTATCATTCATTTTCATAAAATTGCTTTTTTCAAAATATTCCCTTCAACCATGTACATAACAAAATATGGTCATCTTAGATTACTATATACTAACGTGAGAAGGCTTGCTTTGCAATGCCTTCTGCTTTCTTTATTTATAGAATGAACTTTACAAAATTCTTTATAAATTTTACAATCCTACATAAAAGCTAGAAAACAAAAAAGCCTTAAAAGTCTTAAAGGCCATACATAGGCTACCTAAAAGTCTATGTAGCCTTAAATGATCCTAAAGTCTACATAGGAATCTAAGAAGTCTATGAAAAAATAGTAACTTACAATAATTTTAAAGACTTTTACGTAAATAAAATCTGTACAATGAATATCTTGTCTCCGTTGATTTTGTCGTATCTGTCATATCTCCATTATTGCTTCTTATCTTATCTTCCAGCTGTCATCTTGTCTTCTTGATTTTTTATTCTAGATGTACTTCTGGAATAATATTATCTTCTCCATTACACCTCGAACATTGGTGATCTGGATATTTATGTCCAATTATTTTACAGTATCTTGTTAGTAGTCCGTCAGAAATAAATCTTTTTTTAATAGCTCTTGCGATAGATTGTTCCTCTAGGTTGAGTAGCGTCATTATCCATTGTCTGACATCCTCCATATCTGTTGGTCGTAGCTCTTTTGAATTTGAGTAAATCATTTGGTGATCTCTCGAGTAGTAGCTCCATATTGGATTTCCGTTAGTATAGTTATTTGCTAGTTCTTGTATAATCGTAGATAGTCCAATAAGTCTTTTATTTGCATAGAACTCTAGTATCTCGATTCTAGGTATCTCTGGTTGCTGTGCAATATCTTCTGGTATAATCATATCTCTAGTTAATCCTATCTTTACGACTTGTATAACTGGTTTTATCTCATCATATAATATCTCCGCGGGTGCAGTATAACACTTTATATAAAATAGAGTGTCTTTCGTTATTCTTTTATAGGTAGTGAATATCTTGTATAATTCTTCCATAGCTGTCAATTCTTCTCCGTCCTGGGTGTATATAGTGTTCAGTAGTCCGTATTCAAAACAAGTTTTTACTAAGCTTGGGTTAGTTTTCGGTAGTGCGATTAGCTTGTTGTATCCTTGTAATTTTTGGGTTATGTAGTTGGTGTTTGGTTCTTTGGTATTTGTAGCTCTTGGGTTATGGTTTAGAAAGGTTTGTACTCTATAGATGTTTTCTATATATTTCTGGGCTGTATAATTATAAACTTTTTTGTCTTGGTTTAGGCTATCTCGGTATGTGGTAACTTGTGGGGGTATGAATAAGTGGTCTTTTTGTATTTTTGGTGTAAATGATTTTTCAAATATTTTATTCATGTTTGTGTTTTGGTATCTTGGTCGACTAACTCCTTTGCTTGTACCTGCAAAAGTAGATTGATAAATGTTATGGGTTTTATGGAGTGTCCCAACGTCTCCTTCTAGCTCTGGAATTTTATTGTCTTCCGATCGACATAGCTCTGGACACTGCTGAGTTAGCTGATTCATAGCTATAGACTTCAGTTTATCTTCATTAGTCTTTAGCTTTTCTATCTCAATATCCATACTGTCCACTTTCAATGAAAGCGTAGTTAGGGTGTTGAGTATTTTTTCTAGAGTATCTTCTTCTATAATTTTAGTCTATGTAGCTTTGTCTTGATATGTAATCTGCAATAACATTTTTGTTAGTACTGATCACTTCTATTATAAATGTGAAGTTTAATATATTTAAAACTAGTCTCCGAATCTCTTTCGTTGTAACTGAATTTTGTATTTTCTTTGTTAACCACCAGCGTACCTATGTATTATCTGTTCGCACAATAAATTTGTTATATACAATATATGGCTCAAACGCTAACAAACATTTATATAATGAACATAATTCTTTCCTATTTATTTTCCATTTTATTTCTGTCTCATTGAACGTACCTGAGTAGTATCTACAATCTGTTTCATATCGATATTTAAGTACTCCTCCATAACTATATTCACTAGCATCTGCTTCTACTATGTATATAAATTTTCTATTTTCATCTGGAAATTGTAATTTTGGTAATTCTTTACAAAGTAATTTTATTTTTTGAACTTGTTTTTTATCTTCTTCATTATAGTTATATTCTATATCCTTTTTTAATTTTTTCTGTAGTGGTTTTAAGTTTTCTGCTAATTTTGGAATATATTCTCTTACTTGGTTTACTAATCCTAAAAATGATTGTAATTTCTTTTTTATATCTAATTCTTCTTTTGAATTTATTATTTTTTGTACTATATGTTGCATTTTTACTCCACTTTTATCTATTTGTAGTCCTAGAAATTCTATCTGGTTTTTCATAATTTCAGTTTTCTTTTCACTTAGACTTATTCCCGATTTTTCTATTATATCTGTAAACTGTTCCAATAATTTTATATGTTCTTCTTTAGTTTTTGTATATAATAATATATCATCTATGTATACTATGCAATTAGGTAATTGTTAAAATAATTATCCATAAAATGTTGATATCTACCTAGTGCATTTTTATATCCAAATGGTAATACATTCCATTCATAAAATCCTTGTGGTACTGTAAATGCGGTTAATTCTTTAGATTCTTCTTCTAACTTTAGATGATAAAATCCTGATTTACAATCGAATTTGCTAATATAATTATATCCTTGTATTTGTCTTATTTTTAATATCTTATTTGGTATTGGATAATTATATGTTATAGTTTTTGCATTTAAATTTCTATAATCAATAACCATACTACTTTTTCCTCTTTTTTGCTCACTATGTTTATTTACTATAAATACTGGACTATTATGTTTACTATTACTTTTTTGTATATATTGTTTTTCTAATAATTCATCTATATGCATTTTAAATTCTTTTAAATTGTCAAAATTATAGGTTAATGGTTTTTGGGTTATTATGCTATTTTTATCTATTAATTCAATTTTTATGGTAGTTTTATGTTTTTCCCATCCTTTTAATGGATCTTCACTATATAATTGTTCTAATTTTTTCTTAACTATTTCTATCTTATTTATTGAAAATATAGTTATTTCTGTTTTATTTATCGAAAATACTACTAGTTCTATTGTATCTTCAGTGTTTTTTATATTTTCTAACTTTTGCGTAATTTTTTCACTTCCTTTTATCCAATCAGTTTTCTTTCTTATTTTATTATTAACTCTTTTTGCTCTTACTTTTTGTTTACATGGTGTTGTGAACCACCAGTCGTTTCTAGTTATTATATGTGGGTATAATTTATCTAAAAATGGCATTCCTAAACGTATATCTTTTGACGTTAGTTCATAATTATAAATTTCTTCTATTGTTAATATCTTATCCCATATTTGTGCCTTTACATTCCTAGCTTTAGAAGTAATTAAGTTTCCTTCATTATTAAATCCTTTAACTATTATTGGTGTTTTTAGTTTATCCCATTTACTTTCTGGTAAGGAATTATATCTACATAAATTAGCTTCTGCTCCTGTATCTATCATAGGCGTATAATATCTACTGTAATATCCTTCTACTACTATTTTCATTAATACATATATTTTCATTTTATGTTAAGGCTCTTTTTAAGAATAATTTTTCTTTGTTATATGTTAAGGTTAATTGTGTATATTCTATATTATATGATTTTACTTGCTCTAACCATTTTATTCCTAATATTATATCTGTTTTTTGCATTTCTTCCTTTACTTCAAATTCTATTTTTATTTTTCTAACTCCTATTATTATTTCTTTTTCTGCTATGTTTTTATTATTTATTAAGCTTCTTGGTAGATCTGGGCACATATCATTATCAGTTTTTATTTCTTTATTTTTTACTAGATATTTTGCTATATAATTTTCTTCTTGTCCTGTATTTAAGAGTATTAAATATTCTTTTTCATTTATTTTTCCTGTTATGTAATATTGGTTTAAATTACTTATTGAATTTGTTTCATAACTTGTTATTTTTTATGAGCTTGATGATTCTGGTTTTTCATTAGCTATTCTTTTTGTTGTACTTATTCTATCATTTACTATTTCTAAATTTTCTTCTATATCTATGTCTCTATAGCTATAATCATTATAATCTATTGTTTTTACAATTTTTTCAAATGGGCTTTCTATTCGTATCTTGTTAATCTTATTTTTTCCTTTTATTTTATGTTTTGTTGTTAATACATATAAATTTTTGCATCTTGCTGTAAATATTTTACTTCTTGGGGTTAATTCTATTCCTGATATCTTTCAATATAATACTAGTGATTTATCTATATTCCTATCTGTTACCGCTACTGAATAGTTTGCACTTATTATGAATTTGAATTTTTGGTATATTAAATTTCCTTTTACGGCAGTTATTATGCTTTTTTCTATAGGTTTTATAATTCTATCATCTGCTAAATATAATTCTATTGGTGTATCTATTCCTTCTCTAAAACATGCTTTTATTAATATTTCTGTACCTCCAAGGTGTACATATTTTATTGGATCTCCTTTACTTTTTATATCATTTATCTCTTTATTAATTATTCTTTTTGTTACTAGTGGTATACTAGCTTTACCTTTTGCATATCTGCAGTCTATTACATGTTCTTTTTGGCATACTACATAATATTCGTCTTTTTTCCTAGTAAAAATATTTTTTATTGTTGGTATTTTAAATATTTTTTCTACACTTAAATCTAACTCTTTTCCTTTTATTTCATCAAATATATTACTGTCAAATATTATTTTTTGTTCCGTTCCTTCATCATTTAAATATTCTTCCTTTGTTATTATTTTTATATCTTCTTCAGTCATTTAATTCATCTATTTCACTATCTATTTCTGTATCTGTTTCGTTTTCTAAAATTTTATATATACTATCCTCACTTTCTAATTGATAATCTATATAATCTATTTGCATATATTTTGTATTATCTATTTTTATTTCTGATACTTGTTTATTTTTTGGATTTTTAGGTAATTTACAATCTCTAGCTAAATGTCCTAACTTTCCACAATTATAACAAGTACATTCTTTTATAGATTTCTTCTTTCTATATGGTCTTTTATTTTTATAATTTTTTACATAATATCTTTTTCTTGGTTTTTTGTATTTGTATTTTGATTTTTTATAGTTCTTATATTTCTTATGTCTTTTTCTTTTCTTATAATATCTTTCTTCATATCCAAATTGGGGTGCTATTTTATTTTTGCAACATGCTAAATTTTTTATTAATGTTTTTTCCATTTTTAATTCTTCTCTATATTTTTCACATAAGTTTCTATACCATTGTTGTAAAAATTTTATTCTTGCTCCTAACGTATCTACTATTTTTGCTTCTTCCCAACTTTTTATTATCTTTGAACTAAATGGTTCGGGTAATTTATTAAAATATAATTTTCTTATTTCTTTACTTTCTTCTATACTATATGCTCCTTTATAATAATATTCTTTAAATGCGCAAGTATATTCGTCTATATAACACATATTACATATTGTTAATTTTAACATTAAATTCCTATTTGTATCTTTTCCTTCATCTTGTTCTTCTTCCATTGTTGTCATACTACCAAATTCATCTTTTATAGCTGTTTCATATTTTTTTAATAGTTCTATAGGTGTTAGTTTAGTTGTTGTTGATGATGTTCCTTCCATAGGTTTATTAGCTCTTAATACTTTCTTACTATTTTCAGTTAAGTTTGAAAATCATAGTTTTACCGATCCTATTAGTGTTCTT
The DNA here is from genome assembly GCA_030864225.1 of Capsicum baccatum var. pendulum. NCBI lineage: Eukaryota > Viridiplantae > Streptophyta > Magnoliopsida > Solanales > Solanaceae > Capsicum > Capsicum baccatum. The sequence goes on from CM061552.1 coordinate 236,121,231, forward strand.
TCTATATATTCTGGTGCATCTTTTATGTTTATATTATTATCTAATAATTGTTTTGTCATATATCCTATCCATAATTGTATTGTTTTTTCTGTATCTATTACACAATCTAGGTCTAAAAAGTTATAATTTTTATTAACTATTTGTTTTGGTGTCCATTTGTCATATTCATTATATCTTTTTAATTTACTTTTATAATATATAGGTTTTCTTATTTCTGTTGTTTTAGGTATTATATTGTCATCTTCTTTTTTATCAAGAGTATTTATTTCTGTATTGGTATTTTCTAAGTTTTCTTCATTAATTATTTCTTGTTTTTCGTTAATTTCTAAATTTTTTGTACTCGTTAATATTTCCGTATATGTTTCGCTATCTTCTGAATCATAATTATCTGTTTCTTCAACATCTATATTATTTATCTCTAATTTTTCCTTAAATTGATTTATTTCGTTTAGTAATTTTTGTTCTCTATCTTTTTCTTCTTTTTCTTTTTGTCTTTGTTCGTACAAATCTTTTAACATTTGTAGTTCTTTTTCTAATTTAGCAATTCTACTATTTTTAGTTTCTTCTATTTTTCGTATTTCTTCCGTAGTTTGTTGTTTAATTTTTTCTATTTCCTTTTTTCTGTCTATTTCTTCATTCTCTTTTTCTATTCTTACAATTGTTGTTAATTTATCTTCTAATTTTAATTCTTCTTTTTCTAACATTAGATATAAATGTTCACCTATTTTCTTATATCTTCTTCCTAGGTTAGAAAATACTATTTTTATTTTTGGTCCTTCGTGATTTTCGTATATTTTTTCATCTATTATAAATTCTTCTTTATTCATTTTATTGTGAATAGTTTATGTTGGTATATATATTCTAAACTATCGATTTGTGATTCTAGTTTTGATATTTCATCTTTTTGTGCATTTATTGAGTTTTTACTAACTCCGGCAAATATATTATAATGTAGTCTTTCTATTCTTATTTTTAATTCTTTATGTTTTTCAGAAATAAATTGTTTTAATTCTTTGTATTTTTGCTCTTTATTCATTTAAATTATATTTATAATATCTTGGCGGATATCTAAATCTAATTTTATCATAATTAGGTGGTATGTGTCTCATTCTTCTAGATTTTAAATGGATTATTAATTTTGCTTCAATACTAGATATTAATGTAATTAGATAGGCTAATCTTTGTGGATTTTCTTTTGTTTTATTTAGACTTATATATTCTGAATAATTACTAACTAAAGATTCTTTAATTTTTCTAAAAGCTTCTCTATTTTTAAATGGTCCAAAAAATTAAGATCTCCTAAAATATATAGTAAAACCTAAAAAGTTAAGAAAAAAAAATCAAATGTCTGAAAAGAGAATCAATCAATATGTTTCTATCCAATTAGAAAAACACTTCTAAAATAGGAGAATTAGAAAAGGACTCAATTAGAAATAAACTCCTAAAATAGAAGAATCAAAAAATTACTCAGTTAAAAGAAATACTCCTTTAAATATTGAAAGTCTTCATAAATATTCATTCATGTATAATAATTCATCTAAACGATTCTCTGTTTGTATGCTGGAAGCATGGTCGTTTCATTACCTAGAGATTTGTATGAGAAATATGTGCAACATTAATTCTGCTTGTAGGTAATAGGTGTTTGTGATTTGATGCTTAGATTGATTGCAGATTCTAAGTAGTTGATTATCTTCTCATATGTTAGAAGCATGATTATTTTTATTTAGTGTTAGTTTGTTAGGTTAGATGTGTGGTTGTTTATGATAATTTATTTAAACAAAAATTTGAGCCGCGTGCAAAGCATGTACACTTGATTAGGTACATTCAGGTAATTCATTATCTCGGCTATCATATTACTTTATTTTATATGTTGGTTTTTCTATATAATAGAGATGGTAGATGAATGTTCGGCCGGGCATTGAGGAGTTTTGTGTAAAAGTTAGATTAAATTAAATTGTTTTCATATCTCGATTACCATATTATTTTATTGTAGTTTATAGGTAGCAGATGAATACTTGGCCGGGCTTTGAGGTAATCAAGACATTTTAAATTTTTCTTAATACATGTGGTGATGAATGTTCGGTCGAATTTTGAGGATTTTTGTCCAAAGTTTAATTTTAATTGTATCTTTTTAATATCTTGATTATCATGTTTACCCTATTTCTGATAGGTTTATCACAGAAAATGACTTTGTATCATGCAAAGATCAAGGAGTTGAATTTGTAAAAGCTAAGGTAAAGAGTAAGTTTAATGAATTTCTTGAGAAAGCACACAAGGGTGTCAACCTTGAATTGCTTTGTTGGACTTAAGATACTTGGAATGTAGATGACACTAACTTGTTAATTATGCCAATTGTCATTGTCCAAATCACAGAATTCGAGTGTGGTGGCTTGGCTTTATCAATGATCCATGCACACACTGCAATGAATGGTTTCACAACCTTCACTTTTATTAAAGAGTGGACTAAAGTGTGCAGATTAGGGATTCCTCATGAAAAGATTGATTTCTTGAGCTTTAATTTGGCTAATGTTTTTCCATCGAGAGATCTATCAAAACTTCTCTTGCCTCGTGTCCCAGGAAGATTGAGAGGATGTTAAATTATTAGTCAAAAGGCTACTTTCTTCTTAGTGAAATTTTATATATAGCCTTTATTAATTAGCATTCCTATATGGATCCAATGTATTGTGTTCAACTACACAATATAAGAAATACAATGTTATCTACTAACCTTTTAGTCAAATTTATGTCCTTCAGATTCTTCTATTTAATGTCAGATTCCCATAAAATAGTTTCAAACAAATCTAGCAATATAATTTAATATACAAAAAATCCAAAAATTAATTAAGAATAATCATGTGAATTCTCCAAGTCTGAGTTTGACTACCGTAAGACAATAATATTGAAAAAGAAGAAATTCTCTGAGTACAGAATACATCAAACCAAAACATAGTAGAAAAGATTAATTAATTAATTAGTAGCGGAAATTCCAAACAAATTGTAAGGAAACAAAAATATATACATGAGAGAAAATCCTAGAATTATTATTTATTTTTTTCTTGTCATATATTTTAGAATTTTTAATTATCTATATATGTGTGTGTGGTGTGTATTTATCATATATTTAGGACTCGTTGGTTATTAGTTCTCCCAATATCTTTTACCACATATTTTAGAATTCCTTAATTTTTAAAATATATGTCTCACTTACCACATGTTTAGTTGGAATAAAAAGACTATGAAGAAAGATGAGTACTATAGTGTTAATTATTTTCCAAAGTTCATTTTGGTAGAATCTTGAAAATCTGAATGATGACTTTTTGATATTAAGTAAATTTTTATGTTTTTCTTTTCTTTTTCTTCTTTTAAAACAGACTTTGCATCGAAAAAGTAGTCTTTGTTTCTCTAATATTTAGGACTTTAAATTTAACTAAAATTTTATTTGTCAAATCTTTACTTAGATGAATTAGGTGCTAATGTCTAAAATACTAAAATTAATTATAGTTTACCTACAAAAATTATGATTTACCTTAGATAAAGTATGGTGATACGATTTTTTCAGTTATTAAAAATTTTAGAACTTAAGCTTATATAGCGCTTTGAGTATATAATATTTTATTTAAATATGAGTTTCTAAAATATATGAAAAAACACTGACAAATAAATCTATGGAAAGAAATTAGATATTTATATTTAATATTAGAAGAATTAAAAACAAATAATATGTGGGGAAGAGACAAGAAACTTTTGTTTACGTATATCTAAGAATGAAGTAACTCATGTAATACACACAAGACAACAAAAAAGTCAATTTGAAACATATTGAAACAAGCAATACCTGAAATTAGGAGTTTAATCTAAGTTATCTTGTACATTTTTTTTTTTTTGCATAATAAGCACCGACTATTCTGTTGTTGGATTTGACGTGTATATATATACTAGATGGGCACGGCCCGTGCTACCACCGGTCCAATACTGTACAACTTCAAAGTAAGGGTTATTTATATAATCATTTAGTGAAGGAGGACAGCACTAAAAAGTGAAACAAAGCAAATGAATATATCTGTGGTAGAACATAATTTACTAAACTTGCATAAGCGCATCTATTGATATGTCTGATTCAAGTAGAGTCTAATTTATTTTCATATGTTTTCTTTTCTCAAAACCTCATATCTCGCGTGAATTTAATGAACATGAAACTATCCTATTTTGAAATCTCCAATCCGAAGAGAGACCTTTAACGAAAGGGTTGACTTTTTCTATATAATAAATAAAAGAAGTATATTCCAACTATGAAATACATTTGAATTTCTAGGAATTATTACAAACTTGCAATGGATGCAACTTTTTTTAGATCGTTCCAGAGAGGTTGGAATTACACTTTCAATTGGAAGTGTTTCAACCAAATTGTTAACAATAGATTCCTGCAAACATACTACTTTCAACACAAAGTTAAGCCTTTTAACACTTTCCTGTCCAAATGATTCCACATTTAGCATAGTGAACCATGTCATAGGGCAATGATGGAACTCGAAGTTGTTTTGAAATGAAATAGCCAATAATAGCTGGAAGTTCTCTCTCGAGGACTAACTGAACTTGGATACCAGATGAATCATATGTTTCCACATAACGATCCATCAACTTCAGTGAGAGTAGGAAGGCACTAAAGCTACCAAATGACAACCAATAACCAGCATAGTGTGCACCTGTCATTCAAAAGAGAAAGACAATATATCTAAGAGTGAAATTTGTTTTGCATTTAGTTGTTGGGATGAAGCCAGTACATCAGTTGCAGATCAAAATAATTGATTTTAAAGAAACCCGCAAACATACAAGAAAGTAATAAATAAGGATATGTAATCAAGAACAAACATAAAACTTACACCATCTTGAAGAAACTCGGAATCACTTCCCAGCCTATTTATCCCCCAATAAGGTGAGAGTAATAAGTGACACCATCAACATTCAATGCATTCTCTGAATGAAAAGAAGTTTGGTTCTCTTCCAATAACATTAGACTGGAAAGAAAGCAAATCAATGACAACCATCAAAGAAGGCCTAAAAGTTTGCCTTTCAAAATTGAAGAGTCGAGCCTGGCACAGTGTAAAAATATCAAGAAAAAAATCAAATCAGCTATTTGTATTATTAAGAAAATTAGTGAAACAACCAAACAACATTCTATTATAGATAATAGATTATGCACTAATAGAGTGAAAATTGATTTAACAATAAGACCAATTAACAAAAATTAGGCATATCCATATTTTGAGTGTCCTCTTTGAGATTGTCACACATGATTTTCTTGCCTTGGCATTAACATGAATAGGATTTTCACAAGAAGCACTGTCATCGAATTCCTCTGAAAAAGTTGTATAACTAAGATATTCATCATCAGTGATGTTATCTACTTTATGAGATTCAGAAACACTAGCTGAATCGGGTTCTTCTATAGTGTACACATATTAAGTCAGTTCATTTGATTTATTAGAGTTCTCCAGAGAGAATTGTGGTGGACTTTGATGACGATACTCCTCAGGACTATCTAGGTTAAAGACATAATCTAGTTTGATAAGGAAATTTTCTCTATATTGTAAGGTCTTCTCGATGAGCATCCTCAAGAAATCATTACTTAGATGGCATACATCAGTGCAGTCAATGGATCTACCATCTGCAAAGAACAAGCTAAAAATTACTTATTACATATAAAGATATTTTTGCACATGAAAATTAGCTATGGAGTGTATTCGCATGAAAAATTGTTCACCCGTGTAAAGAAATAATGATAGAGACCATATATATATACTTTTCAACTTTCAAATCATTCTCTATTTTCTTTTTTCTATAAAATCTCAGCTTATGAGAGGAAAACTGCCCCAAGAGTATTGTAGCGATTATTAGGAGCAAACACCATTGAAGTATTGCAGGAATTCATCTTGCTAAGGTATTCCTCTAGGACAACATCAGTTATGAGATTAATAGCCCAATCTAGTATAGCAGATTTAGTGGGTGGGAGAAGTCTCATAAGAGTACTATAGTCCTCTTCTGACTGGCATTGAATGACCTGCTTAGGAGAAAAAGAATCTAACACTCCTCTTGGGAGTTACCTGAACCAAGCCTGTTGAGTTACATGATATTACATTAAGGATAAACATACCAAGAAAAGAGAAAGGTCTATCAGAACTCTTTTTTTCCTTCTTGGCTCAATAGAAGAAATATCCAAAGTGTGGCAATGATGAAGCAATAACTCTAACTCCATAGAAAGTATGAAACTTAACTGCTACATTTGCAGCAGAACATTATAGGACATTTTTTTCCAGAAATAACCATAAATATCAATGACATAAAAGGACTTTGTTCTAATTGCCAGCCTATGATACAACAGTCACTTTAAGATAACAACGCCATCATAGTGTGAAATCATGTACACCTTCATGAAACTTAATTGCTACATTTACATCAGAACATCCCAGAATATTTCTTCACAAAATAACTATAAATACTAAGGACATAAAAGGAACTTGTTCTTTTCACCAAACATCTTAGGTGCATGGATGTATAATAATTCAAATTTTTGTAATGTCTCAATATCAAACAACTTATTATATAATGCATATTGTTCAATTATCTTTTTCCTGGATGACAATAATGTATCCTTTTAATAACATGAATCATAGAGTTGCTAAATAACAAATGTTTAAATAATAGAACTTTTAAGAAAAAAATAAAGTTTCTTTATCATGGACATTTCAACAAATACCTTAGTAACATAGAATTTCTTTCTTTTTCAATACTAATTTGTCTTCAGTTCAGAAATCAGTGTGTTAAGTGATCTAACAACTTGTGCAACAAAGAAGAAACATTTCATAAAAGTATTTGAACAAAAAACTAAGTGCATGTACATGATCAATCAATAAAACATGAAGAAAGAGAAAAGTTGAGATGTCAATAGATCAAACTATCCAAAATAATAATTGAAATAAAAAATAAAATCAAAAGATAAAGAGGAAACTCTAGAGCCTCACCATAGTACTTTTATAAGTTTTTGATTAGATTCAATATTTCATCATCTCCTCATTGCCAAGTTAGAAGCATCAATTGCTCGATAGCCATAACTTTTGAAGATGGAAATGTATGTGTAAGTTCAACTAATAGAATGAATGTATAAAATAACAAGGACAACAAAACCATTAACTAAAGAGAAAAGAGTGATGAAACTTAGCAGAGGAGGAGAAAGAAATTTGAAGAGAATAAAGAAGATTAGAATGGTAATTTGATATTGCAAAAGTGGTGTATCAAACTAAAGAGACCTGTTCATTCACCAATAACACAAAGACAAATTTAATGTACAACTTCTAATACCTTTAGTACAACTTATATATATATATATATATATAATTCAATTATCCAGTGATTTTGGATTGCGTTGTATCAGCAAAAAGGGAGCAGAGGGAAGCTATACCTGACCTCCATCGGGCGTATATTTGTTGTGGAATAGTAACATCAAATATATTACGAAAAATCTTTGATTCTGCTACAAAGTCAAACACTGAGTCAGCAAAAAAATGAGATCTTTACACTAATGTTAGATTCTTCGATGTGTATTATCATCCGTTTTAAAATTAGTTGTATTTTACTATTTTATTGTCTATCATAAATAACTTCTCTAACTTTTGAAATATGTGTATATCGCAGTCTCTCCAAATTTCACTTTTTAAATTACATTAAGTATATTGTTGTTTTTCTTATGTTCAAATTAACGATATTAACATTTGCATCTATTTTAGTGTACATGTATTTGCGATTTAATTGAATATAATGATGCATTTATTGTAACTTTAATAGGAACATTCTACATTTTCGATACTATATTAAATATTGAATTATGTTTTTCACTAATGATGTCACGTAATTTTGTAACTAAAAGTTTTAAACATTTACAAATAAATATATGTAATTTTTCTATTTAACATTAAATATACGGTTAAAGCGCGTACACTAAACTAGTGTATGTGTGCGTGTATATATATATATACTAGTTTAGGTGTACGCTCCTCACGCGTGTACCTCGCTATAATGAATTTAAATGTTACACTAAATACGATATTTATTTAAATAGTAAGAGAATTTATTTAATTATGTAACGGCCTAAAAATTTGATGAAATATGTGAAATTTATGATTTTGTATGATTTGACTATTTACCCCTCCCCATAGTTGCGTTATGGTATTTCTGAGGTGTGGGGATGATTGGTATGGTTTTGGATGTATTTCGGTATAGTTTATGCGATATGGTGGTTTTTGATGGCATTGAGATCCTTATTTTGGACTTATGTGGATATCTTTTAATCCGTTCGATGAATGGCTGAACGAACTGCGAGTAATACCCTGTACTTCTACTTAGCTTGAAATCGTCTCAAGAATATTAGAAACTTACTTTGAAAGATGAATCCATTTTTTTACACATGGAATTTTTAATATTTTCACTTTTTGTTGAGTGTAAATTGAATTAGCTTTCCAACGATACCCATTCCGTCAAAATCCATCGTCGAAAGAGAAAGTTATGGCCGAAATATAGAAAGTAGTCAATACAGCCTAGGTACGACGGTCAAGGCCAAAGGACCGTAGAACTAGCGGCGAACCATTGCCCAAGCCATCGCAGCAAAGATAGTGAACCCCTATTTTGTCCAGGTATGACGGTCTAGACCGACGGACCGTCGACCCAATGATGGACTGTCGCACCCACCATCGCATAGTTTGTTCAGTTATTTTAAAGTTATTTTCAAAAGGGTATTTGAGTCTTTTACACCCGTTTTAACCCCTAATAATATCAGATCAAGGCTCATAAGTTCATTATCCATCTACAACATCAAATTAGGGTTTTCTCTCAAAGATAATCCCCAAGAACAAGATCCAATTCCTTCTTTAAGAAACTAATAAATTCAAGTTCTTCAAGTCCAAGAACTTCAAGAATCTCACAACCCAGGTATGTCATGTGTTGATTCATGGGTCTCTTTCACCCACAAAGCTCAAGAATCTCTTTTCAAAATCCAAGATTTGTGTATGTATGAATCTTTATGATTTAAATAGAATTGAAATTCATGTTCATGATGTTGTGGGTTTTTAATTCATGTTTGAAATTACATATTCCAATGATTGGCCCCAGGATGTGGTGATTTGCATAATAATCATAGTTAACCCTTAAATTTACACGTTGATTGATGTATCCATAATTATTAGATGTGTTGATGATTGTATAATCAAAGCATGCTCTCCCCTGTGTTTGATTAAATGCCTATGTGAAGGTAAAGTGTCATACTAGTATGATAATATGAAATTCCCAATCATGTACAAGTTTATGCATGTCAAATGTTTGATAAAATGTCTTAGCCAGTGAATTATGGATACATGTGTAACCCTTGTGGTGCTTTAGAACTTCTACTTCATTAAATCTCCAACTTACTGTATTATGAATTTTGATGTTGGTCATGTATTTAAGAAAGTCATGCTTTGTCAGTTTTATGCTATCGAGTCCTGGGGGTACTTGTACCTAACAATTAACTATGTACCTAGAGCCAGTGTTATGTTTTCAAGATACTCTCAATCGAGCCATGTTCATAGAAATTCAGTTAGCTATGTGACTCAGGAAAACTCAGTAAACTCAGTAATATCAATAGTATTCCACCAGTCAACGAAATTCAGTTAATTTAGTCCAGTTCAGTTTAGTAATCCATGTTCAGTGTCTATTCAGATGTGAATAGGAATTAGCACCGAGTTAACCCAAGGATGGGAACACACACTGTCAGATGAGGGTGTGATTCTTAGAAGTCGCCCTTCATTCCACAACTATGTAGCTAGCATAGGTTGAGACATCAACACTATCAGATGAGGATTGATAAGGTGGATAAACACTGTCAGATGAGGGTCCCACTATTCTCTTTTGGGGACACTGTCAGATGAGGGTCACCCATAGCTTGTCCTTACTGGTGGCGCGATATTGACATCCTTCCAATTGGGGTTATAGATTGGACCCCAACTCAGCTATAATGCATTATTTGGAGCATGTTGGTTAGATGAATACTTCCCAAAGTTTTAGTATAGAATCACGACTGTTAGATATAGTCATTCAGTTTCAGTAATAGAACTTAGATAGTTCTACTAGATTTAGGACTGCCAGCTATAGTCAACGCAAAACAATACGAAACTCAGCTAGTTCCATCAGAACCTAGACTATTAGATACAGTCGCTCAGTATTAGTTTTGTCAGTTATACAGATATCAGTATCTTATGTTATCAGTACTCAAACTCAGTAACCATGTTATCATGAACTCAGTTATAGTTATTATGTAGTCATACATGTATTCTCACATTCATGTTATACAGTCAGTTAGTATAGTTCATATATGTGAACCCTTTTGCATTCATCCTACCTCACATGCATACCAGTACATTCAAATGTACTGGCGTATTTGCGCTATGGTGTTTTATACCATAGGTTCAGAAGCATGAGCTCCAAAGCATCAGTACCATTCCAGTCTCAGCAATCAGAGTTAGCAATGAGTCCTCATCCTTCGAGGAAATGACCATTACTTTATTACCTCATTAATTAATTTATTTCAGTAGTTGGAGTTAGTTGGGGACATGTCCCATCAACTCCTTATTCAGACAGTTCAGTCAGTTAGAGGCTTTTCAGACTAGCATATTCAGACAGTTATTTCAGTTGTTGTAGGTATTTCATACCCCCGCCAGATGTTATATTTTATTAGTTATGTTACAGTTTTGAACTTTATGGCCTTTCAACCTTTATTTCCATATTTATACAGTATATTATATAGTGTTCAGGTATAGATATTAGTCATGGGTTAGCTTGTGGTCCTTCGAGGTCACTAGCACCATGTAGCATTCCGGGTACCAGATTCGGGGCGTTATACTGCGCCATCAATTTTAATCCATGTATATATTTGATTCGGGTCTTGGTGCACCCGAGCTCATTTTGACCTATTGATCAAAAAGTTAAAAAATTAAAAATATGGGTATGGGACCCATATTTAATCGAAACAACCTCGGATGAAAAATCTAAATTGGCTAGAGGATCCAAAACATCGATTTTAAGGTGGTAGCATATTTGGTATGATTTTACATCTTTTAAATCTCATTTCGGTCCTTGGTTTGAAAAATTGTAATTTCGGATTTCGGGAGTCAAATTTATGAATTTGACATTTTTTTTTTCAAAAATTTGATATCATCATCACATCTTAAACGTCGAATTTAGTGTGGTTTCATAGTTCATTTGCATGTATAGGACTCTGAACGAATCCTGGACACCCCATCGAAATTCGTTTTGACTTAGGAGAAAAAAATTTGCACTATTTATTACAGAAAATCTGTAATATAACAGCTTTTTTAATCCCTTTTGGCCCATTTTGTCTATTCTTTCACCTTGCTTCATGAGAGTTGAACTCTAAAATAGTGTGAGAGCTTAAAAGTTAAGCTTATGGGAGCTTGGAAAGTTAGATTAACACCTATTTCTAAATTTTATTTAGGATTTATGATAAGAATTCACCCATTTCTTAGTAATTTCTTGATAAATTTCTCAAAACCTCAAAAATCTTAGGGCTTGATTTTAAACCCCAATTTCATTTTTTTTTCACTTCAATAATATTTTTATCTTATAATTACTAGCTTTCCATCGATTTAACCTTCAAAACAACTCTGATTCTTGATTTTAACTCGGATTTCAAAGATTTTACTTGATAGAGCTTAAAAATAGTTTTTCTTCTATTTGAACCTCATTTTTTATTCGATTTGACTTGAGTTTTCAGCTATAGGTTCCTAAAAATATGAAAAACACATTTTTGAAGTTAACTTATGATTTTGCCCTTTTTTTTTGAAAACTTATTTTGGGGGTCCATTTTGACCCCAAATTAAAAGTAGCCAATATGGATGTCATTGATTTTGTTTTGATGCTTACATTCAATATTTGATATTTTTAGTGGAGATCAGAATCATTTATGAAAAGTAAGATCGTGGGTTCGAAGTGTAGCGGACCGGTTTTGACATTCAAGGAAAGTTATGGCTTAACTCTTCCACACTGGGTTAGGCAGCAAAATGATGATACAAAATGCATGTTAAGGGTGGTAACTAATTATGAAAATATCAATATTTGTGTTGTGCCCGTGTGGGACCTATATGTGATGTAATTCTAGAAATTATGATATTATGTGATATGTGTGACTGTATGGGATCCTAAGTGATATTGATAGCCTTGAATACATGTGGATCATTATATTGTATTGTTTAACTGCTTAATGTGGTACAATTGGTGTATTATAATTATATTCATACTTTACTGGCACATGATACATGTAGAAATTCATGGATGAAACAAAAATAATGAGTTGATATTGTCTCACATGGTTGTGGAAATGTATCATTGTGGTTGGTTATGGAAATATATCATGTGGTTGGTAGTGGAAATAATTATTGTGATTGGTTGTTAGCATTACATCTTCATATCATACTCATTGATGAAACATTGGTACCATCATGACAATATCTAAAAAATACTGGCAACACCTGATAATACCTTTCTGAGGGATGAGCCAGAAAGAAGATATGAGATATGTGGATTGTACACAGGTTGACGAAACCTCCATGGGTCCTGCGTTGGGAGGCTTTTCTCTGTAGGTGTATATAGGGGTTGTGTTATGATCTCGGAGGTTGTGCGATAACCTGGTCCATCATCATCATCATATACATTACACTTACTTTATTGTGTTGTGTTGTATTGCCATATTGACTTGTCATCTATGTATTTATCATATCTTCTTTTAATTGTATTTGATGATATTGTATATACATGTTCTCCCTTAAAGTTTTTATATATGATATAATTCATACTTGTGTTCTATCTTGGTGTGATATTGCAATATATGTGATATATTAGAACTGCTAGTGCAAGCGGTGTAGGCTATTATTGTGGGACATTTTCTGATTGCAGGTGGCGTGCCCTTAGTGTATATTTTGTATGGTTATTTACTATTTGCTTGGTCAGACTATGATACCTACTGAGGACAAGTGGACCGTACTCATGCCTACTGTGCTCTTTCGGTGCAGGTCCTAGCTCGAGTGCGCCTCAACTTGCTTGACATGGGCAATTTTTGGAGCTTCCAAGGTAGCAGTTGGACATTCATACATCTAAAGTTCATCTTTATCTTTTTATAGTATTTATATCTTTATTAGTATTCTGAGACAAATATTATTCCATTGTGGTTATTTTTTTGATATATTTCACTCTTGTATTATATTAGTAGTTCTATACTATTGACACCTAATTTTGAAAATAATTTATACTTTGAGTAAGTTCTTTTTGCATTGTTATAATTACTTGTATGGTTTGGATTCATTCTAGAAGTCTTGCCTTGGGTATTTCTGTCTTTTCTTTTTCTTTTTTGTATCAGTTTAGGTGATAGGCTTACTTGTCAAGGTACACCACGACAAGTTCCATCATGACACTTGTTTTTGGGTCGTGAAAAATTGGTATCAGAGCCAAGTTTTATTGGTCTCAGTAGTGTAAGATGAAATGTCTGATGATAGGCGAATTTACACGCCTATAGTGCTATATTTTACCCATATTTTAGCAATGTTTTGAGAACAAATTATATATTTCATGCATTTTTAGTCCTTTTTCCTGTAAGTGAGCTAACGAATATGATTAGCAAAGTTTCAGGTATAAATGATGCAGAATTCAGCATTTATGGATAACTTGATGCCAAAGAAAGCTTCACGAGGGGAGAAAAGGAAGCTTGGACGCCTAAGGACCAAAAGTGATGCATGGGAAACCTGTCCCGGGCTAAAACAACAATTCTGAAGACTTTGGGGACTAGCAGTAATTTATTAGGATTAGGATAATGATACATTAACCTAGTACAATTGGGTTAAGTATTTCATTAGCTTAGTAGGATTTGGTTAAGTATTTCATTAGCTTAGTAGGATTTGGTTAAGTATTTCATTAGCTTAGTAGGAATAGGATATGGGTATTATAAATACCCTATTTTGCTAGAGATTTTATATCTTCTTTCCATCTTTCTATTCTACAATCAATTCTTCTTCCATCAATTACAATACATTCTACTTCTAATTCTTCTTCTATTCATCTATTTTTCCACAACAAGAGAAACGTTACTTGCTAGGGAAGTTCACGCCTAACGCCTACCACACCATTATTACACGAAATCTTTCTTGTGGTATAAGAACAATGTCAATTGTGATTTCCTTCGCACTCATGGGTAACTAAACTTTTCTGTTGGGGTTATGGAAGCCGAATGAGATACTATCTATTACTATGAGTTTGTGAGTTTGTGACACGTATACTGCTTATATCATTATTCTCTTCATCTTAACCTAAATTCTTTGTGGTTGCAAACGCAAGAATACGCCAGTAGAACATTTAACTTGTTCAAAAGAAAGGTTATTTGTCTGGAAAAGAGATAATGTCAAGGTAGTAGGGTCCCATCCCCTATTAAAAAGTTAGTGTCGTAACTGGATTAACCTCTTGGAGAATTCGTACCGTTAGACACGCTTTAAGCTCGAAAGAGTTAAAGTGAAATAATCCTCGAATAGGTCGAAAGACGCCTGGATTTACCATCGAATATAATTCTCTATAAGCACATACATGTCGGAATTCAACACACTCATAGACAATAGAGACGTATAACTCAGAAGGTGGACATAACCCCAACTCTTCAATTCTCATTGTTTTACAACCTACTAAACATTCTTTCTTTTTACTTTACTATTTTCAGTTTTTACTTTAATAATTTGGTTACACTTTACAATCCCCCCTTTTACGAGACTTGCACTAAAATTCTAGTAATCTTTGCTTACTTGCTGACCAAGCTATTCCCTGAGGGATCGATACCCAACCCAGTTGGGTTCTATATTTGCTAACGACCGCTTTACACTCCTACGAGAGCTGTAGATTGAGTGTTATCAAAAATTGGCGCCGTTGCCGGGGACTACGGTTGTCAACTAAGTTTGTGATAATTACTAGACCCTTTGGTCAAAGATTCTCGTACTTTTACTTTTAGTTGTTGTTTTTGTTCTATTCAGGTTCTGTTGACAGAATGGATGCACAACGTGACATAGAAAGAATGGCTGCTCAACAGGAGCAGGCTAGGTTAGCTGCATTGGCAGCTGCTCAAGTGCATCAACAGAATATTGATAACCTAGGCCGTGCAACAAATCCTGATGATGAGAACCTGGGCGATGAGGAGCTACTAAACCCACGACATACTACTGAGGTGGCGGCACCCATGCAGAGGAGAGATTATCAAGCGCGATTGAGGCCTGATCGCCAAGCTGTGCAGATTCCTTTTGATGACGATGACGACGATTTGGATGAAGCTGGTGCCACAGGAGCCATTATTCTGCCACCCTTGGCACCTGGAGCAAAGTTCAATATCACTAGCACCATGATTCAGCTTTTGCAACTCAAGGGATTATTTGGTGGACTTGCAGGTGATGATCCGAATATGCATCTGATCAATTTTATCTCAACATGCAAGTCATTCGACAATCTAGGCGTTGGACAGAATGCGATTCGGCTGCGCTTATTTCCATTGTCTCTATCTGGGGAGGCAACTCTATGGTTGAATGGGCTGACTCCTGATTCTATTACTAATTGGAGGCAATTGAAAGATGCTTTCCTAGAAAGATTCTTTCCGCCATCCAAGAAAGCACAGTTGAGAGATGAGATCAGCAATTTTCGACAGCTTCCAACTGAAGCTCTTCATGAAACATGGGAGAGGTTCAAGACAAAGCTTATGAGGTGCCCAAACCATCACATGACCAATGTCTACCTAATGGAGATACTATACAGAGCCTTGAATTCAATAACTAAACCAGTGGTGGATAATGCGGCTGGAGGATCTTTTATGGACCTCACCTTTGGCCAGGCAAGCAATATGCTAGATCGGATGACGAAGCAAAGTAGAGCTTGGCATACCAGGGATTCTGAGGTAGCAAGCCCCACTTTATCTATTGGCATGACTGCAGACCAAAGGAGAAGAGAAGAAGAACGTGATCAAGATTTGGCGCACATGAAAACACAAGTGGATCTTCTTACAAAGCATCTATTATTAGGGAAGACCGAAAAAGTCAAAGCTGTTGCGTCAAAAGGAAGAAACGAATCTGATTCGAAAGAAGAAGCCAACTACTTGAACAATCAGGGGGGTTTCCGAGGCAATGCCCAAGGAAACCAAGGTCGGAACTATTATGATAAATTTGGAAACAAGGACCAAGGTAGTTGGAAGAACAAGAATGAAAAGAGTGGTTTATACGTTCCCCCTGGAAGACGTGACGCCACCACATCTAGTTCTGGAAGTATGGAAGACATGATGGCTAAACTATTGAAAGGAGTGGAAGCAACTAGCGCGGGAGTAACGGAGGTAATAAATGATTTGTCCTCTATGAAGCAATTGGTTGAATCACACTCCACTTCTATAAAGCAAATAGAGCAGCAATTGAGCCAACTTTCAGCAGCACTGAATCAAAGAAAGGCTGGCACTTTACCTAGCAACACTGTGCAAAATCCAAGGAATGATGGATCATGCATGGCTATTACTACTCGAAGTGGTAAGGTGCTGGAAACTTCATCCAAAGGCAAGCAAGTGGTTAACGAGGCAGCTGACATTGATGATAACGCGAAAGGAGAAGATTTCGCAGAAGCTGGCCACGACGTCCATGACGTCACCCCTAGTAGGTTGCAGCCTGAAACTACCAAAATTCGGAAGCAAGAGGAGAAGAAAGCCATGGAGAAAACAATTCCATATCCTCCACCACCTTTTCCTCAAAGACTGAAGAAGCAGGCGGATGATACAAGGGTCAGCAAATTCATGACGATGTTAAAACAGCTGACCATTAATGTTCCGTTGGTGGAGGCACTAGAACAAATGCCTGGGTATGCAAAATTTATGAAGGATATTTTGACAAAGAAGCGGGCGGTAAGCTATGAGCCGGCAGATAATGTTCACCATTGCAGTGCAATCGCTACAAGATCACTAGTTCAGAAAAAGGCCGACCCTGGTGCCTTCACTATTCCTTGCACTGTTGGATCTTTGAACTTTGCCAAGGTATTGTGCGATTTGGGTGCTAGCATCAATTTGATGCCACTATCCGTCTACAAGAAGCTGGGGTTAGGCAATCCGACACCAACCAATATGAGTCTCGTGATGGCTGATAGGTCGGTAAAACGACCTGTGGGTATCTTGAATGATGTGTTGGTGAAGGTTTCTTCATTCATCTTTCCTGCAGACTTCGTTATTCTGGATTGTGAGGCAGACTCTGAAGTTCCCATAATCTTGGGACGTCCTTTCCTTGCAACTGGAAGTGTGCTTATTGACATGAGAGCTAATGATCTTTTGTTTCAGTTGAATGACGAAGTGGTCCGCTTTGATATATGCAAAGCAATGAAGCAGCCCAGCGATATGAATGTGTTCTCTGTAGCTGATGTTCATTATGAGGATAAGAAAGCATTATCCTTAGCAAAACAGCTTACTGTTGAGCCATTGTCTGCTGCGCTACTGAATGTTGAGCATAAGGATGATGAAGATTATGAAGAAACTACATGTGTTCTCCCAGAAATAGGGTCCTATTCTCGTACTCCTAAACAGCCGGACCTTGATCTTAAGAATCAACCATCACCAACAGCGAAGACTTCCATTGAAGATCTACCAATGCTAGAATCGAAAGAGCTCCCCGATTATCTAAGGTATGTATTCTTGGAAAGAGGAAATATACTTCCGGTAAGTATGGCGGATGATTTAAGTGAACAGCACATAGAGGATCTCATCTCTGCTCTGAAGAGATATAAGAGAGCCATGGGTTAGACTATTGATGATATAATTGGTATCCCTCCCGGGATAGGCATGCACAAGGGTCATCTCGAAGAAGATTGCATGTCTACAAGTAAGCCTCATTGTCGTCTGAATCCATTCAGAAAATGATCCACCATCTATCTCGATGAAGTCTAAGTAATCGAGATAGCTATGTCGTGCCGCGACAATAAATCAAGCGCTTGGTGGGAGGCAACCCATCGTTTTTCATTTTTTGTCTTTCTTTCGTTCTATTACGTGTTTGCTTTTGATAAATAAAAATCCAAAAAGAAGAGTCGTGCCACGACCAAAACTAAGGCGCTTGGTGGGAGGCAACCCATCGTACTAATCGTTTTCATTAGTTTTGAGCAAATGTAGGTGCAAGAGGTATTCAACGAGGAGATTGGTTTCAAATGACGATTTGGACGTATTGCATGGTAAAGGTGGTAAGTTAGGAATAAAGATGCATAAGGCTATGGATTGAGCATTGCTCATGACAAAATAGGCATCGAGCAAGGCTAGGCCTAGGTAAAACTAGGCCACGAACAATGCAAAACCTATACTATAGCCTAAGGTCTCGGAATTCAGTGTGCAAAGACATATTCGCCGCCCATGCTCAGGTATGCTATAGCCTAGGCGCCGCCTATGCTAAAGCATTTGGTCTCAGTATCTCATATGTCATGCACTAGGCGCCGCCTATGGTCCCTTTATGTATTACACTAGGCGCCGCCTATGCTAGCTTATGCTTTGCATTAGGCGCCGCCTATACCATGCATAGGCAAAGCTAAAGGCGGCGCCTATGGTCCCGTTTTGTCTCCAAAACTGATTTTAAATGGGTCAAAACCCGACCCATTCTTTCCCTATATAAAGGGGACTTAGTCTTGAAATATAAACACATTGAAAACTTGACCTAAAGGCGCCGCACATCCACTCCAAATCATCTCAAAATTTTTCTTTTTGCTCTTTCAATTCACAAGAAACATCTCCAAAGGATTCAATCACGTAAGTACTCTTTTATTCTTCATTTATTTTTCGTAAGTACTACGTTGCTATGTCTATTATGAATTGCTACATCTTGAAGAAATATTGGTGATGTTAATGTGCTTGAATTGTTGATACAAAACCATGTGAGTGAACATGTACGGTAGGATAATCTTAACTTGTTTCCGACTTGAATTTGGTTTTAATTGCATTGTCAGACTCTTTGCGGAATTGCTATGGTTATGAACATTGCATAATCTTGTCACTTGTATACCTACATGTTAGGCTATCCCGTTCATTGGGATAAGACTTATAGTTGCCTACCGACATAGGAGGTTGTAATTGTTGATAGAAACTATACCATGATGAAACCCCTATGTAGTAGTCTTGTTTTACCTAACATGAACGTATTGCAAAGGTTGCAAGAAGTGATACATCACTGATTTTCTTGTCGGAATATAGCTCCTTAAACGTATGTCGACGAAGTCTAAGTAATCGACCACTTTCACTTCACTGATTTGTATCAAGAACCTAAGTGTGGGGTGGTACCCCGATGGCTTGTTTATAGATTGTTTCCATTGAGTTGATGCTAACATGAAATATCATTTAAATCTCAGGAACAATGGCACCTAAAGCGAGACAAGATAAGGCTACCATATCCCAAAAGGGCAAGAAGAGAGGTCGCAAGGACCAAGGAGAATCATCCTCAATGCAATTACCCCGCCGAATGTTTGGAATAACATGGGTTCTTGAGAAGGAAGCCAAAGAATGGTATAGGAACAACAAGAAAAGCAAATATGTTCATGTCGACTTGATCAACAAGGACAGCCTAGCGAAGAAGGAACCGCATATGTTGGCAAATATCATGACATTGAATCTGGATTTCATCTTCCGCGACATGGGAGAATGTAATCTTGATTTGACAAGAGAATTTTATGCCAACTGGTAGCCGAAAACTACGGGCAGCGAAGTCAAGATTTGGGGCCAGGTTCTACAACTCAACGCGGATTTGATCAACTCCTTTCTTGGCTTACCTTTGGTCGATCCAGCACCATTCAAAGAGCTGTACAGTAGACCTCCTTATAGAGCAATTCGACACACACTTTGTGAAAGTAGATCCATGGCAAGGTGGACCAGACACCAAGACACTGGACGACACAACACCTTCCCCTATGCTCCTTTGAATAGGGAAGCAAGAATCTGGTTACGCATCGTCAACTCATGCCTTATTCCTGGGACTCAATACACCAAAATAACAAGAGATAGAGTGTGTTTGGTCTATGCATTGATGACGAATGTCCCTATCAACATTGGGGCAATAATTCGCTCTACAATGCGGAAGGCCAGACTACACAAGAGGTCCCACTTCACTTTTGGTAATCTATTGACAGCAATCTTACGGAAGGAGGATATCGAAGAGGAACCAGCTGATCACAAACTCCCACCTAACCCAAAGAAGGTTGACCTCACAAAGGTCAAAGATGC
Source organism: Capsicum baccatum var. pendulum (assembly GCA_030864225.1). Lineage (NCBI taxonomy): Eukaryota > Viridiplantae > Streptophyta > Magnoliopsida > Solanales > Solanaceae > Capsicum > Capsicum baccatum. Next base: position 236,141,563 of record CM061552.1, read on the forward strand.
TGAAACAACACATGGTGTCAACCTTACTACTGCGGAGAGACATGCTCGAGATGAGAGTTTCTTCCGTCATATTTATGGCATGACACAGTTCACAATGATGAGTGGAGGTCGTGTACCAACTGCTGCAGAGCTCCAATAGCTGGACCATGACTATCCAATGAATATGCATGCACGGAAGATGTGTGGAGTAGGAACATACTTTGAGGAACCTCTAGGCGATGATGTGCCGACCGATGATGATTGACGCTTTCCAAATTCCAACGTGGAGGAGAACTCTGATGACGACTCTTATAATGATTTTGATGAAGGGGGTATGACCCCCGACATTGAGGAAGAGTCCGACTGACCAGGTTCTTTGTATTTACTTTCCACTGAGGGCAGTGTCCCGTTTAAGTGTGGGGTGGCGGTATTGCATGCTATACTACCACATCTATGTTTGTTTACTTTGTTTTATTTGTTTTTTTTGTAGTTTAAGTTAAGTTTTTTTAGTAGTAAATTTTTTTTACTTAGCTTCGCACGAAATTATTCTAATAGGCAGCATGAGATCATAACAAGAGTAGGTGCTAAAATCATGACTATTGAGATGTTTAGGCTCTAATTGTGACTCATTATGTGATATTGTGTGGTTCAATTCCTTCACTTGTTGGGTCGAGAGTCTATACTACTCCCAATAAAGTCGACCATGTGCCTTGTGTGTGTGAGATTAATAGTATATTCTATGTTTGTAGCTGATGCTAGAACTTGCCTGGTATGTGTGCAAAGCGAAAATAAAGAATGTTAGTTTAGGAGATGATTTAGGCATTTCTTTGGCAACCTATACATGTTTACCTTCATTTTACCTACCCATGGACATCATCCTAGTTAAACCCTTTTGAGCCTTTAGCCTACTTCTTTGACAACCTCATATGAAAGCCCAATCCATTTTTTTCAAGACCGTAATTTGATCCAAATTCCTAAGTGCTTTAACGTATAAAGTCATGTGACGCAATAAGAGGAAATTGGGTAAGTATGATGCTTTAAATTGCAGTGGTGCTTGAATGCGTTATGAAAAAGAAAGTGCTATCATAAGAGGTATGTTATGAAAATAAAAAAGGAAAAGAAAGTTGAAAAGTGAGTTATGCTTAAAATTGAAAAACAAAAGAGGAGAACAAGGGTGGTAGAATAAAAGAAAGAAGAAAGGTTGAAAGAAAAATGTTGATGATACAATGTGATGTATTAAAGTGCTTAGGAACTTAGTCACTATTTCTGGCCAAAATAGTCCTACCCGTCCCTTAACCTACATTACAACCTGTCAAAGACCTAGTTGATCCTAAGCTTAGAATTCTATCATTTAGTGGAGCATTACACTAAGGGCAAGCCTATGGTCATCAGTTGCAACATATGAATTCTTTGTGAGAGTGAGAGCAAGGATAATCTTATACCTATGTTCGAAATATAGACAATACTTGTGAGTGATTATGGGTTATATTTTGTGAGACACACATGGTTGATGAGTTTTGGGTAGTCATGTATGATTCTTTGTACGTTAACCGTTGAATGTGAATTAACCACCATCACGAGTCTATGTTGGAGGTTGAATTGTTTCTACTAATGAGCAGAAAACTACTCTTTGTTAATGATTGCTATGCTTGTCTTGATGAATATTTTGTGTTGATACTGTGAAACCCTAAGTTGATGTTTAGATGGACATGATAGTTTGTTCGAGGACGAACAAAGCTTCAGTTGTGGGGTGTTGATGATAGGCGAATTTACACGCCTATAGTGCTATATTTTACCCATATTTTAGCAATGTTTTGAGAACAAATTATATATTTCATGCACTTTTAGTCCTTTTTCCTGTAAGTGAGCTAACGAACATGATTAGCAAAGTTTCAGGTATAAATGATGCAGAATTCAGCATTTATGGATAACTTGATGCCAAAGAAAGCTTCATGAGGGGAGAAAAGGAAGCTTGGACGCCTAAGGACCAAAAGTGATGCATGGGAAACCTGTCCCGGGCTAAAACAACAATTCTGAAGACTTTGGGGACTAGCAGTAATTTATTAGGATTAGGACAATGATACATTAACCTAGTACAATTGGGTTAAGTATTTCATTAGCTTAGTAGGATTTGGTTAAGTATTTCATTAGCTTAGTAGGAATAGGATATGGGTATTATAAATACCCTATTTTGCTAGAGATTTTATATCTTCTTTCCATCTTTCTATTCTACAATCAATTCTTCTTCCATCAATTACAATACATTCTACTTCTACTTCTTCTTCTATTCATCTATTTTTCCACAACAAGAGAAACGTTACTTGCTAGGGAAGTTCACGCCTAACGCCTACCACACCATTATTACACGAAATCTTTCTTGTGGTATAAGAACAATGTCAATTGTGATTTCCTTTGCACTCATGGGTAACTAAACTTTTCTGTTGGGGTTATGGAAGCCGAATGAGATACTATCTATTACTATGAGTTTGTGAGTTTGTGACACGTATGCTTCTTATATCATTATTCTCTTCATCTTAACCTAAATTCTTTGTGGTTGCAAACGCAAGAATACGCCAGTAGAACATTTAACTTGTTCGAAAGAAAGGTTATTTGTCTGGAAAAGAGATAATGTCAAGGTAGTAGGGTCCCATCCCCTATTAAACAGTTAGTGCCGTAACTGGATTAACCTCTTGGAGAATTCGTACCGTTAGACACGCTTTAAGCTCGAAAGAGTTAAAGTGAAATAATCCTTGAATAGTTCGAAAAACGCCTGGATTTACCATCGAATACAATTCTCTATAAGAACATACATGTCGGAATTCAACACACTCATAGACAATAGAGACGTATAACTCAGAAGGTGGACATAACCCCAACTCTTCAATTCTCATTTTTTTACAACCTACTAAACATTCTTTTTTTTTACTTTACTATTTTCAGTTTTTACTTTAATAATTTGGTTACACTTTACAATCCCCCTTTTTACGAGACTTGCACTAAAAGTCTAGTAATCTTTGCTTACTTGCTGACCAAGCTATTCCCTGAGGGATCGATACCCAATCCAGTTGGGTTCTATATTTGCTAACGACCGTTTTACACTCCTACGAGAGCTGTAGATTGAGCATTATCAATGTCTAATAGAGTCTTGTGGATCAGTACGTAGACCTCCATATCTATATTCGAGAGGCTATAGGACGTATTTAGGAAATTTTCCTCATTTTATTCTTTATCATGCAAAGTTCTTTCATACTTGCCATTTTGAGTTATGTTTCACCCTTTTTGCGCAGATGGTGTTGCTTATACAGCCTATCAGTTGAGAGATGGTGCTAGATATTATTAGAGGTTGCTTGTGGGTATTAGACCCCGTGAATCTCCTGAGAGGGCTAAGGATCAATTTATCGAGGGTTTCCTAGAGAGATTTATGCCTTTCTATTTGAGAGATCATATGCGAGATGAGTTTGATCATTTGGAGCAAGGCTCTATGACAGTTCCTGAGTATGAGGCATGCTTTCATGCCATGTTTAGATATTTCAATGATAGCATTTCCATTTATTCTAAAAAGATTTGGAAGTTTGTAAAAGGTTTGGATGTGTCTCATCAGTTGGATACGTCTCAAATGGTTGTGCTTGGGGATTTATTTTAGAGTATTGTGGGTTATGCTAAGATGACAGAGGGTATTCTTCGAGTATCTCAGGGTGGCGCCAAGAAGGTGCATCATTTTTATGAGTTCATAGGTTAGTCTCCCCGTGATAGAGATTATAGAGGTTCTCATAGATATTGGTGTAGGGAAGTGTAGATGGCCTTACAGAGTTTAGGTGTTGGTCTTCTAATTTAGTAGTGGTCATAGAGGTTTCTGTATGTAATGAGTTTGGCCATGAGGCCAGGGATAGGATCCCTGTTGGATGATTTGGGATACTCCTATTTCCACTATGAGGAGTAGAAATGCTACCAGAGGAGGAAAGGTAGAGGTAGTAGAGCCCAAGGTGGTGATCATTAGGACACTCAGGCAGTTGGTGGTCGTGGACAGTGTTATGCTATACTGGCCAGATTTGAGACAGAGGCTTCGGATATTGTGATATCAAGTATCATCCCCATTTATTTCAAACCTACGTCTAAGTTATTTGATCTCGGATCGACTTTATCTTATGTTTTTGTGTGTTTTTATTTGGGTTTTGATTCTTTTAGTGAGCCTCTTGCCATGCTTATTCGTGTATCTACCTCGGTAGGTGATTCTTTAGTAGTGGATCGGGTAAACCGATCTTGTGTTATGACTTTTGTCGGGTGTGAGACTTTGGTAGATTTACTTGTATTAGATATGATCAATTTTGATGTTATTTTGGGTATGGATTGGTTGGCTCCTTATTATATTGTCTTAGATTATTTTGCTAAGACTGTGACTTTAGCTTCGCCAAGGATATCTTGAAAAGGTACACTTCGTTCGGGTCCCAAGAGGGTCATATCTCATATTCAAGCTTGTCAATTGGTTGAGAAGGGATGATTAGCTTACTTGGCTTATATTCATGACACTAGTTCTATTTGCCTCCTTGATTGAATTCTGTCTGTATTGTTCATGAGTTTATAGATGTGTTCTCTACGGATTGCTCGATATGCCTCCAAAATAAGATATTGATTTTTCTATTGATATTAAGTTGGGCACCAAGCCCATTTCTATTTCTCATTATAGGATGGCCCCAGTAGAGCTGAAAGAACTGAAGGATTAATTGTAGGAGTTATTGGATATGGAATTTATCCGACCTAATATTTAACCTTGGGGTGCGCCTGTCTTAATTTTGAAGAAAAATTATGGATTTATGTGGATGTTTATTGATTATTAACAGTTGAATAAGGTGATGGTTATGAATAAGTATCCTATTCCTTGCATCGATGATTTATTTTATCAGCTTCTGGGTGCTATGGTATTTTTAAATATTGATTTGAGGTCCGGTTATCACCAGTTGAGGATTAGAGCTTTTGATATTCCAAAGAAAGTTTTTTAGAATCGATATGATCATTATGTGTTCTTTGTCATGTCCTTCGAGTTGACCAATGCCCCTACCGCATTCATAGAGTTTATGAAGTGGATGTTTCAACTATATTTTGACTTCTTTGTTATTCTATTTATAGATAAAATCTTGGATTATTCCAAGAGTGAGGTTGAGCATGAGGAGAATTTCTGTATTGTGCTTCAGAAATTGAGTGATGAGAAGTTGTATGCTAAGTTCTCTAAGTGTGAGTTTTGGTTGGAGTCTGTTTCTTTCTTGGGTTATATGATGACTAAGAAAGGTATTTTCGTTGATCCAGCCAAGGTTGCAATAGTTCATGATTGGGCTAGACCTACTTTGCCCACTGAGATTTGGAGTTTTGTTAGCTTAGCAGGTTATTATCAACGTTTTATTGAGGGTTTTTCATCCATTGCAACTACTTTGACTAAGTTGACTTAGAGGATGATTTTCTTTCTGTGGTCTGATGTGTTTGTATTTTTCCTGACTTTCTTAACATAACTGGGTTTTCCTTTAGGTACCATAATTGGGTTTCCTTTTAAGAAAAGAAAAATATATTCTCCATATTTGGCTAATCCTTATTCTTGTATGAAAGGTTATAAACTCTATAAATAGAGGCTCTTTTATTCTAGTTTTGTAGCATCCACAATGTAGTCTTTGTGAAACACAAGTGTTGCGGGATCACTTGTGTGAGCCTCTTTTATTCTAAATAAATTGTCTGAGGTTGTCTCTTTTGACAGTTTGTACTATCTTTTATATAGTGGATTGCTCATCTCCTTTTGTGGATGTAGGTCGTTTGACTAAATCACATTAAATTATTGTATCTTTTTTGGTGTATTTCTCATTTGTCTTCTTATTTGGTGTCTTTCGAGGTTTGCTTTACTAGTTTCTGCATGACACCTAATTATTTTGATCCTTACAAGTGGTATCCAAGTGAGGTTAAAATTAGGTGTTCATCTTGGTAGATTCAGTTCTAGTCGCAACCTATTTGATAATAATGAAGATTTTGGTTTGAAAAATTATATCCGAGTGTACTCTGTGTAGAGGCAAGAATTAATGGAGGATACTTTGTAGATGGAGATTAAACTTATTGAAGACTACGTAAAAAAGGTGGAGCAAATTTATTTTATCAGAAATTTAGTCCAAGGGGGAGAATTGTTTGTGTTTGTCCCAACTTTCTTAACATAAATGGGTTTTCCTTTAGGTACCATAATTGGGTTTTCTTTTAAGAAAAGGAAAACATATTCTCCATATTTGGCTAATCTTTATTCTTGTATGAAAGGTTATAAACTCTATAAATAAAGGCTCATTTCTTCTAGTTTTGTAGCATACACAATGTAGTCTTTGTGAGACACAAGTGTTGCGGGATCACTTGTGTAAGAATCTTTTATTCTGAGTGAATTATGTCAGGTTGTCTTTCTTGACAGTTTGTACTCTCTTTTATATAGTGGATTGCTCATCTCCTTTTGTGAATATAGCTCAATTGACCAAACCACATTAAATTATTGTGTCTCTTTTGGTGTATTTCTCGTTTGTCTTCTTAGTTAGCATCTTTTGAGGTTTTCTTTACTAGCTTCTGCATGACACCTAATTATTTAGATCCTAACATAATGCTTGTGAGGCAAGCTTTTAAAAGCTTAAGGATTTATTGACTTCACCTCATATATTGGCTTTGCCCAAGGAGGGTATGGGCTTTACTATATTTTGTGATACTTTTGGTATTGGATTGGGTGTTGTGCTAATGCAGAAAGGTAAGATAATTATGCATGTGTCTCATCGGTTGAAGTCTCATAAGAGGAATTATCTTACCCATGATTTAGAGTTTTGTGCAGTCGTGTTTGCCTTGAAGTTGTGGAGGCACTACATGTATGGAGTCCAATGTGAGATTTTCTTAGATCATTGTAGCCTTCAATATTTCTTTACCCAGTGATATATCAATATGAGATAATGTTATTGTCTTGAGTTGCTTAAGGATTATAACTTGATTATTCTCTATCATCCGAGCAAGGCTAATGTAGTTGTGGATGCCTTGAGTTGAAATTCAACTAGCAAGGGTAGTTTGGTGCATATTTTGACCTAGGAGAGGCCTTTAGCCTTAGAGGTTCAGTCTTTAGCTAAACAGATGGTTAGGCTTAATATTTTGATACTTGAGTGCATTTGGGAATTCGTAGAGGCTAGATCTTCTTTAATGGAAGACAATTGAGCTCACCAGTTTGATGATGTTGGATTGAGGTTGATTTCAGATAGGGTGTTGAATGCCGAGGCTAAGAAAGCCTCACTTGATTCGGATGGAGTTTTAAGGATAGGGGGCTAAGTTTGTGTGCCTAGAGTGGGTGACTGGATTAGGCTGATTTTGGAAGAGACCCATTGTTCCAGATATTCCATCCATCCTAGTGTGACTAAGATGTATCGTGGTTTGAGAGCACTACTAGTGGGGTGGTATAAGGCAAGATATGGCGGATTTTGTAGCTCATTGCCTATGTTGGAAACAAGTGAAGGTCGAGCATATGAGACCTGATAGATTGCTTCAGAGGTTGCCCATTCCCGAGTGAAAGTGGGAATAGATCAAAATAGACTACGTGCGTGAATTGCCTCGTACTTTTTATCGCTCTGACAGTGTGTGGGTCATATGGATCAATTAACCAAGTCAGCTTATTTCATTCCATTTTAGGTCTTATTCAGTGTTTAGAAGTTGGCCCATATCTACATCCATGTGATTGTAAGACTACATGGTGTGCCGATGTCCATTGTTTCAGATTGAGGTTCTGTGTTCATATCTTACTTTTGAAAGACTTCTCAATATAAGTTAGGTGCTCGAGTGGATATCAGCACTACCTTTTATGCCCAGACTTACGGTCAGTCAGAGTAAACTATTTTAAGTTTTTAGGATATGCTCTGTGCTTATGTGATGGATTTTGGGGGCCAATGGGATCAGTATTTGTCATAAGCAGAGCTTGCATATAGTAATAGTTATCATTCCAGTATTGATATGGTTCTATTTTAGACATTGTATGGCAGGCGTTTTTGCTCCCCAGTGGTTTGATTTGATGTTTTAGAGGTTAGACCTTGAGATACGAAATTTTTTTGTGATTCTTTGGATAGTTTTCAGATCATTCAGGATAGACTTAGAGTGGCTCAGAGTAGGAAAAAGTGTTATGCTGATCGTAGACTTCATGCCTTGATATTTGGTGTTGAAGATCGTATTTTCCTTCGAGTTTCACCCATGAAGGGTGTGATGAGGTTTGGGAAGAGGGGGAAAGCTTAGTCCTTGGTACATTGGTCCATTTGAGATTCTTCAGACTGTTTGTGATGTGGCCTATAAGTTAGCTTTGCCACCAGATTTATCGGTTGTTCATCCAGTTTTTTGTGTTTGTATGCTTAGCTGTAATATTCCAGATTAGTTTCATGTTATTCGTTGGGAGTCGGTTCAGTTAGATGAGCAGTTATCCTTTGTTGAAGAGTCAGTCTCTATTTTGGCTAGGGATGCTAGGCGGTTGCGCTCTAGAGTGATCCCTGTGGTTAAAGTCCAGTGATGACTTTGACCTATAGATGAGGCTACATAGGAGGTCAAGTTTGATATGCATAGTTCTTGTCCCCAGCAGTTTGTTGATTAAGGTACTTCTTTTGTCTTTAGTTTGAGAACGAATTAGATTTTTAGTGGTGGATGATGTAACGGCCTAAAAATTTGATAAAATATGTGAAATTTATGATTTTATATAATTTAAATATTTTACCCTTCCCCATAGTTGCATTATAATATTTCTGGGGTGTGGGGGTGATTGACACGATTTCTAATGCATTTCGGTACTATTTATGCTATATTATGATTTTTGATGACTTTGAGAGCCTTATTTTGGACTTAAGTGGATATCTTTTAATCTGTGTGATGAATGGCTAACCGAACTGTGCTAGCAGCTCTAAAATATTGATTTTAGTCTAGGTAGACCTTTGGTTCGGGTCCCGATGCACCCGAGCTCATTTTAACCTATTGATAAAAAAGTTGAAAAATTGGAAATATGGGTGTGGGACTAACATTTGTTCGAAATCTCCTCGGATTAAAAATCTGACTTCGCCAGCAGATCCAGAACATCAATTTTAAGATGGTAGCATGTTTGGTGTGATTTTACGGCTTTTAAATCTCATTTTGATCCTCGATTTAAAAAAATATTATTTTGGATTTTGGGGGTCAACTTTGTGAAAATGATATTTTTTTTCAAAAATCTGAGATCTCCATTGCATCCGGAACATCGAATTTAGTATGGTTTCATAATTCGTTGGCATGTATAGAACTCCGAACAAATCTCGAGCACTCCGTCGAAGTCTGTTTCAACTTGGGAAAAAAAATCTGCATTATATCTTGCAGAAAATCTGCAATATGACAACTTTTTTTTATCCCTTTTGACCCATTTTGTTATTCTTTCACCTTACCTCTTGGGAGTTAAATCGTAAAGTCGTGTGAGAGTTTAAAAGTGAAACTTGTGTGATATGGATGTACCAAGTTGTCCAACAAATTCACGACCATTCACACGTAGCCAAGCTTGGGAGTTACAAAAACTCCAAGCTATGGTCATGCAAATGGCCGTGTGTGAGTTGGTACTTGAGCCTTGCAATGGATTAAATATTTTTAAGTGTGAAGAGGAGCCTTGAAGTGTAATAAACTTACACTCCAAGGCCACTCCTTGGCAAGGGTACGGTGGTCATTTGTTATCTCACTTTCTGGACTAATATAAATAGATAGTGTTAGGGTTATTTTTGAGTTAGTTCATTCATATTTTGGAAGACAACAAATACTTTGTAATATTTTGGAACTTCTCTCTTCTATTGGAGAAGCCCCAATTCCAAAAACTCACTAGTAGAGTGATACTAGTGTTGTCTCTTTGCTAGAAACTAGGATCTTGGGGTTCTTTGAGTTCCTCTTGGTCCAAGTAAGAGCTTGGTATTAATATTCATTAATCTTAGGGTCCTTTCTCTTGTTAGGGTTCTTAGATGATTGAATATTGTGTGTCAAGTTACTATCTCTCTTGTAATCTTGTTAATCTTGTGTTTTTGGAATCTTGAAGTCTAGTGAATCCATGTGAGGCTCTTTCGATTCATTAGCATTATTATTGACTTGCTTGTTCTTGTTGTTAATATCATCTTCTTATTCTAAAAACGTGACTCTTGAAGACTAGTGAAGCCGTGTGTGGCCTATTTCGATTCACTAGCACTTGTTGTTCTTGTTGTTGTTTGTTTCTTGGGTTGTGAACTTGGGCTCGTATCATTTGGTATCAAATCTTTTGATTGATTTTTTTCCAACAAAATAAATCTTGGGTTTGGTAGTTGAAAAATATCAGAAAAAAAAAACTAAAATTGCTGAAATCTGAAAATTTCAGAAAACAAATTGTGTTGTGTTGTTTACTTGGCCGAGATTGGTTTTTGTGTATTTAGCTCTAGATTTTCTATTGTTTGTCTAGTTTGTTTCTTGTGTTGATTTCTTTATCATCAACACAAAAAGTGTCTAAAGCTAAGTTGAGCTTAACATATTGACATTGCTATTGTGGACTTGAAGTGGTAGTATGACGAACTTGAAGTAGGCTGAGTTTGTGTGTTATTGCTTGACTTTAAAGTGGGCTATTGTTGGTGAATTGTGGTTGTGTTCTTGAAGTATTGTTGTGGTGATCATCTTGATCTTCTCATCATCTCATATCTTGACCACTATAAAGACTAAAATAGATCCAAAAGGGTTGTCAGACAAGGTTGTAAAGTTGTTTGTGAAAAGACTTGGCAACATCACTTCCTTGACATAACTACCACTTTCCCTTAAAACAAGGAGCCTTGTCTTATGGAACTAGTAAAGTCAAGCCTCATCTTTTTCTGTTGGAAAAAGTTGAAAAGTTACAAGACTTTACTTTCCCTCCAAAAGCAAAGTCATCCTTTACAAAATTATGAAGATTAAGGCTTCAAGTTGTTGAACAAAATGTATGGACCCATGACCAATTCCATGCAGCCACATCACCTTAATCACTGTTCACATCATTAATTAAGCTCAATTTGGATATTCTGTTTTCTAATTATTGATTCTTATTTTCTTCTAATTGACTCGAGAACTAATTCGCAAGCTAGTACATTCCTACTAGGTTGTCAATTAGTCCTTTGAAGCCTTGTATTCGTGTCATCGTTTGTTTGTGTACTTTTATTGTTTGAATACGTTGTAACTCCTTGAATCTAGTCCGACAAGAAAGTTTCAAAAAAGAATCTACTCCAGACAAGAGCATACTCAAACCTTAAGGATTCATGGGTTACTAGCCAATCTACAACACTTGTAGAGCTCGAGTGTGAGTGATCCGAGAGTGTGTGAGTGAGGTGAGGTTTTGAACTAACTTGTTTGTTGCTTGTGTAGGTGATACCTTGACAATGGAGGGAACCACGTCTCAAACCGTGGATTCTAATGAAATGAAGAATATGAGGGTCACTTTTGATGCTATGACCCGAGCTCTTGAAAGGTTGAGTACGAAAATGAGAGCCATAAGGGTGAAGCGACGACTATTAGTGGGATCTTAGAACAAGTGGAGAGTCAAAGGAACTCTTGTCCTTCTACTCCTCGACATGTTTTGTCAAGTGGACATGATTGAAATTCCTTCCCCACCGTTACTCCCAAAATATGGCCACAATTGCAAATCCTTCATTAACTCCACTAAATGGCGCAAGCCAAACCACTCATAACACCCTAAACCGAGACTCCAATAGACCAAACCATTCCTAAACTCTTCAAGTTTCGCAAAAGGTACTCGGACATTAAATGCCTCCAAAAAATCTGAACCCTCCCTTCCAAACTCTACTAAACCAAAGACCACCAGCTCCATAAAATCTAATCCCTCCAAATCAAGTTCCAAACGTCCAAAACCGTCCCTTCCACTTTGAGGAATATGGTAGAGAGTATTATGAAGGGTATGGATCCTTTGACGATGCTTACATAAGGGAAGGGGAGATGAGAGGGGGACGTGTGGATCCAAGAAGATACTGAGGGTATGGAGAAAGGGGAAACCGACAGCAAGAGAGAGACGTAGGCATCAATACCATCAAATTAAGCCTACCTATCTTTAAGGGTGAAAGTGACCCCGAGGTGTATCTTGCTTGGGAGTCGGCATGTGATAAAGTATTTCAAGTGAATGATATATCAAAAGATAAGAAGATTTGTTATTCCATAGCTCACTTTGAAGGCTATGCTAGCACATGGTGGGAATATGTCAAATGGTTTGGTAATTAGTTGATTGATGGACAACCACCACCATAGTTTTAGTTGAGGTATCTAATGAGGCAACGGTATCTTCCCAAAATTTATCGTCATGAGTTTCTTGCTAGGTTGTACAATTAGCGACAATGAAATCGAAGTGTGATGGCATATTATGATGAGTTTCAACAACTCATGTTGAAGCTTGATCATCATGGAGAACAAATTGGCCATTACATCATTCGGTTCAAGTGTGGGTTGAACAAAGAGATCTCCACTCATTTGATGCTTCATAAGTTTGATACCATTGAAGGAATTTTCCAAGCGGCACTTGAGATTGAAAGGGAGCTTAAAGAGAGGTCGTCGTTCAAGGCAAAGGGACCATCAACCTTGGGTTGGCCGAGGAGCAAAGATATGGTTCAACCATCTTTGGGTTGGCCCAAAGACAAGGACCAACCCATCACTATAAGGCTTCCCGATCCTAAAATAGTCCACAAATTTGCTCCCCGGCAAGAAGCTCACAAGTATCCTAATCCTAAAGGGTTCCAATGTTTCAAGTGCCAAGGTTGGGGACATCAAGCCAATGAATGTACAAATAGACGCAATATGCTCCTAAGGGAAGGGATATCGTATTACCTTGGTGAGGAAGTGAGTCTTAAAAAAGAAGAGAATGAAGTCGAGCCTCAAGATAGAGAGGAGCCCGAAAATGAGCCACATAATGATGATGCTAATAATTGTGAGAATGCTTATCCACAAAAAGGGGAGTGCGTGGTTCCAAAATTTATAGTGAGGTGTTCCATGATTAGTAAGGTGATAGATGATCCTATCCAACAGGAGAATCTATTCCATACTAAATGCCTTGTGAAGGGAAGTGTGTGCACTTTGGTGATAGATAGTGGTAGTTGTGCAAATGTTGTTAGTGTTGCTATGGTGAACTTCTTGAAATTTCCAACTACATTTCATACTAGCCCTTACAAGTTGCAATGGTTAAATGAATGTGGTGAATTAAAAGTCATGAGGCAATGTGTGATATGGTTTAAGGAAGGAAACTACCACGACGAAGTGATTTGTGACGTAATACCAATGCAAGCGTGTCACTTGTTGTTAGGTAGAACTTGGAAATATGATAGGTCTATCAAATATTATGGGAGGTCTAATTGATATACACTTGAGAAGAATAGCCGAAAGATCACACTTCATCCACTTTTGCCTTCACAAGTGAACGAGTTACATCAAAGGTGAGAGAATTGAAAGAAAAGGGGAAGAAATCCTAAAATGAAGAAAAAGAGGGTGAACTCATAGGTGGGGTAGTGGGGATATCTGGGGCTGCCTCAACATCAAAGGGATAAGAAAACATGGTGATGTTGGTTTGAAAGAAGGAGCTCTTCGTGGATCATGATAAGGAGACACCCATGCTTCTTTTGGCATATTATTTTAACACTAACCCTACTAATTCTTCTATTTCTCCTTTGATTTCTTGTGTGTTGTAGGATTATGAAGATTCTTTTCCCAAAGAACTTCCAAAAGGAATGCCTTCGCTTCGGGGAACCGAGCACCAAATATATTTTATGCCGAGATCATAATTACCCAACAAACCGGCTTATAGGAGCAACCCGATGGATACCAAGGAATTGCAATGCCAAGTTGAGGAACTCCTCAACAAAGGGTATATCAAGGAGAGTATGAGCCCTTGCACGGTCCCGATGCTACTAGTTCCCAAGAAAGATGGGACTTGGCATATGTGCATTGATTGTTGAGCCATCAACAAGATAATGGTAAAATATCGTCACCCTATTCCTAGGCTAGATGATATGCTTGATAAATTGAGTGGTACGTGTTTGTTTTCTAAAATGGATTTGAGGAGTGGCTATCACCAAATCCGTATGCAACTAGGCGATGAATGGAAAACCGCTTTCAAGACCAAATTCGGTCTCTATGAATGGATGGTTATGCCATTCGTCCTAACAAATTCTCCATGTACTTTTATGAGGCTAATGAATCATGTGATAAAGCCTTTTATTAGAAGGTTTGTTGTTCTCTACTTTGATGATGTGTTGGTGTATAGTAGGTCCTTAGATGAGCATGTAAAATATTTACAATGTGTGTTTTGATGTCCTCCGAAAGGAAAAGTTATATGCTAATTTAGAAAAGTGTTCTTTTGGTGTCCAAGAAGTTGTATTTCTCAGTTTTGTGGTGAGTTCAAGAGGGTTCGAAGTGGATGAATCTAAGATTGACGCTATCAAAAATTGGCCAACTCCCAAAACCATAAGTGAAGTGAGAATCTTCCACGGGTTGGCTAGTTTTTATAGACGTTTTATCAAAGGATTTAGCACCACTGCCGCCCCCTTGACCGAAGTGATTAAAAAGGATCGACCTTTCAAATGGGGAGATGAACAAGCTAAGGCCTTCAAGGACTTGAAAGTTATGCTCATCTCGGCCCCTTTGTTACAATTTCCGAATTTTGACAAGACTTTTGAGGTTGATTGTGATGCTAGAAAAGTTGGTATAGGCGCGGTTTTAATGCAAGAATTGAAGCCTATTGCCTACTTTAGCAAAAGTCTCAAAGGAGCAACTCTAAACTACTCTACGTATGATTTAGAGTTGTATGCCTTGATTAGATCCTTGGCCACTTGGAAACATTATTATGGCCTAAAGAATTCATGATCCGAACGAACCATGAGTTCTTGAAGCATCTTCGAGAACAAGATAATCTTAACAAATGGCATGCCAAGTGGATTAAGTTTCTTGAAACTTTCGCTTATGTTATTCATTACAAGAAAGGTAAGGACAATATGGTTGCTGATTCTTTGTCTCAAAAACACGTTCTTGTGTCTAGTTTATTTTTAAAATTGATAGGTTTTGAGATCTTAAAGGAATTTTATCCCAAGGACCCTCACTTTGCTCCTATCTATAGGGAATACGAAGAATGGGGTAGGGACAAGTGGGATTCGGCTAGGGGTTCAAATCCCTATGCCAAGTTTGATGGTTACTTGTTTAAAGGTAGGCGATTGTGTGTACCCTCTAGCTCTTGGAGAGAGTTATTTGTGAGGGAAGCATATAATGGTGGTCTAATGGGTCATTTGGGGTCGAAAATACCCTCGGAATATTGGAGAAGCAATTCCATTGGCCAAAAATGCACAAGGATGTGTCTAGAATTTGTGGCCAATCTATAGATTGCAAAGGAGCCAAATCTCGACTCCAACCTCATGGGTTGTATACCCCGCTACCCACCCCTTTACATCCTTGGCTTAATATATCTATGGATTTTGTGTTAGGGTTGCCAAGGACTAGAAAAGGTCGGGATAGTATCTTTGTTGTGGTTGATCGATTTTCTAAGATGGCACACTTTATTCCATGCTCTAAATGTGATGATGCACCTAGTGTGGCCTCTTTGTTTGTTCATAATATTGTTAAGTTGCATGGTGTTCCAAGGACCATTGTGAGTGATAGTGACTCTAAGTTCCTAAGTCACTTTTGGAAGTCCATGTAGGGTAGGCTTGGTACCAAGTTGTTGTTCTCTACTTCTTGCCACCCACAAACCGATTGCCAAACAGAAGTAGTAAATAGGACTTTGGGTGCTATTCTATGTTCCATGATTAAGGGAAAATTGACTTCTTGGGAGGAACACCTACCATATATTGAGTTTGCCTATAATCGTTCCATACACTCAAGTACGAGAATGACTCCCTTTGAGTGTGTATACGGCCTCAACCCCCTTACCCCTTTGGATTTAACTCATTTTCCAAGTAATTTTATGATTATCCTAGATGGAAGAAAACAGGCAGATTTTATGAAAAAGTTGCATGAGAAGGTGCGGCTTTGACTTGAGAAGAAAAATCAAGAGTTGTAAATAGGGCAAACAAAGGAAAAAAGAAACTCATTCTTGAACCAGGAGATTGGGTGTGGGTGCACCTTAGAAAGGATCGGTTTCCATCTCAAAGGAATACTAAATTGATGCCAAGGGGTGATGGTCCATTCCAAGTACTTGAAATAATCAATGATAATGCCTACAAGATTGACCTTCCCTCAGAATACCAAGTGCACAACGTTTTCAATGTGTATGATATTTATCTAGTGGATGCAGTTGAGGATGATCAAATATCGAACTTGAGGTCAAATTCCTCTCAAGATGGAGAGGATAATATGGGTGTACCAAGCTTTCCAACAAGTTATACAAGCTGTCCAACAAGTTCACGGCCATTCATATGTAGCCAGTTCGAGAGTTACAAAAACTCCAAGCTATGTCCATGCAAATGGCCGTGTGTGGGTTGGTACTTGAGCCTTCCAATGGATTAAATGTTTTTAAGTGTGAAGAGGAGCCTTGAAGTGTAATAAACTTACACTCCAAGGCCACCCCTTGGCAAGGGTAGGATGGTCATTTGTTATCTCACTTTGTGGACTAATATAAATATATAGTGTTAGGGTTATTTTTGTGCTAGTTCATTTATATTTTGGAAGACAACAAACACTTTGTAATATTTTGGAACTTCTCTCTTCCATTGGAGAAGTCCCAATTCCAAAAACTCATTAGTAAAGTGATACTAGTGTTGTCTCTTGGCTAGAAACTAGGGTCTTGGGGTTCTTTGAGTTCTTCTTGGTCCAAGTAAGATCTTGGTATTAATATTGATTAATCTTAGGGTCCTTTCTCTTGTTAGGGTTCTTATATCATTGAATATTATGTATCAAGTTACTATCCCTCTTGTAATCTTGTTAATCTTGTGTTGTTGGAATCTTAAAGTCTAGTGAAACTGTGTGAGGCTCTTTCGATTCACTAGCATTATTATTGACTTGCTTGTTCTTGTTGTTAATAGCATCTTCTTATTCTAAAAACGTGACTCTTGAAGACTAGTGAAGTCGTGTGTTGCCTATTTCGATTCACTAGCACTTGTTGTTCATCTTGTTGTTCTTGTTATTTTTTGTTTTTTGTATTGTGGACTTGGGTTCGTATCATTATGGGAGCTTGGAAAGCTAGATTAATATCTATTTCTTGATTTTATTTCGGATTTAAGGTAAGAATTCACTCATTTCTTGATAAATTTCTCAAAAATCTTAGGGCTTAATTTTAAACCCAATTTCACTTCTTTTCACTTCAATAATGTTATTATATTATAATTACTATTCTTTCATCAATTTAACCTTCAGAACAACATTGATTCTTGATTTTAACCCGGATTTCAAAGATTTTACCCGGTAGAGCTTAAAAATGTTTTTTCTTTGATTTGAACCTTGTTTTTTACTCGATTTGAATTTGGTTTTCAACTGTAGGTTCCTAAAAATATGAAAAACACATTTATGGAGTAAAGTTTTAATTTTGCCCTTCTTTTTTGAAAACTCATTTCGGGGGTCTGTTTTGACCCCGAATTAAAAGTAGCCAATATGGATGTCGTTGATTTTGCTTTGATGCGTAGATTCTATATTTGATATTTTTAATAGAGTTCAAAATCATACGTGGAAAGTAATATCATAGGTTAAAAATGTAGCGGATCGGTTTCGACATTCGAGGTAGGTTATGGCTTAACTCTTCCAGACTAGGTGGGTAGTAATGATGATATAAACTATATGTTAAGGGTGAGAACTAATCATGATAAATGGCTATCTATTTTTTGTTCCCTTGTGGGGGCCTATATATGATGTAATTATTGAAATTGAGATATTATGTGATATGTGTGATTGTATGGGGTTCTATGTGATATTGATAACCTTGAATACATGCGGATAATTGTATTGTGTTGTTAAAATGCTTAATGTGGTACCATTGGTGTATTTTGATTATATTCATACTTTACTATATATGAAACATGTGAAATTCATGGATGAAACAAAAATAATGAGTGGATATTGGCTTACATGGTTGTGGAAATATATCATTGTGGTTGGTTGTGAAAATATATCATGTGGTTGATTGTGGAAATATATCATGTGGTTGGTTGTGGAAATACTCAATGTATCATACTCATTCATGAAACATTGTTACCACGATGACAACATCTGAGAAACACTGACAACACCTGATAACGTCTTTCCAAGGGATGTGCCAAAAAAAGATATAAGATATGTGGATTTTATACTGATTAACGAACCCCCGATGGATCCTACGTTAGGAAGCTTGCCTCCATAGGTGTATACAAGGATTGTGCGACGATCCTAGATGTTGTGCGACGACCTCGTCCATCATCATCATCATATACATTGCACTTACTTTATTGTGTTGTGTTGTTTTTTCATATTGACTTATCATCTATGTATTTATCGAATCTTCTTTTACTTTTATTTATGATCTTGTATATATATGTTCTCCCTTAAATTTTTATATGTGATATAATGAGTACGTGTGTTCTATCTTGGCGTGTGTTGCAATATATGTGATATATATTAGAACTATTAGTGCAAGTGGTATGGGCTCTCGTTATGGAATATTTTCTGATTGCAGGTGAAATGCCCTTAGTGTATATTTTGTATGCTTTATTTACTATTTTCTTGGTCGGTCTATGATACCTACTAAGTACAAGTGGACCGTACTCATGTCTACTGTGCTTTTTCGGTGCAGGTCCTAGCTCGAGTGCACCTCAACTTGCTTGACTCGGGCGATTGTTGGAGTTTTCAAGGTAGCGGTTGGACATCCATGCATTCGAAGTTCACCTCTATCTTTTTATAGAATTTATGTCTTTATTAGTATTCGGAGACAGATATTATTTCTTTGTGGTTATTTTTTTGATATATTTGACTCTTGAATTATATTAGTAGTTCTTATACTATTGACACCTGATTTTCGGCATGATTTGTATCTTGAATAAGTTCTTTCTACATTGTTATACTTGTATGGTTTGTCTTCGTTCTAGAAGTCTTACCTTGGATATTTCTATCTTTTCTTTTTTCTTTTTGTATTAGTTTGGGTGATAGGCTTACTTGTCAAGGTACGCCGCGACAAGTGCCATCATGACCCTTGTTTTTGGGTTGTGACAAATTAGATATATAGTAGTTGTAAATATCTAAGATACAAAGAGGTAGGTATAAAATATGTTTACAACCCCTTAAATTACGGTTGGTATCTTAGAAAGAAAAAATAATCATAATATTTTATATGGCTTAAAATTTTGATCATTAATGATTATATCATCATAATCATCATTCATCTTCAATATACCTACAAAATTTAACAAAAAAACTACAAAATTACTGCATCTAAGAAAATCAAATATTACAAAAATATATTTCTTTGACGTATCTTGACGACAAAAAATGCAGAAAATTTAAATCAAATAATAAAGAATTATTTAAGAACAAAAATAAATAAATCTTGTTCCATATGTTCATGTTAGATATTATTGTATTTTTGTAAAAGAATTCTCAATTTATAGATGTTCAAAACTTTTTTCTTCAAAAAAGAAACTATATAAATATGATAGATTTTTACTTTTTTCATTAATTATTTATCAATATTAGAATAATATAAATTCCAAATAAACTAAACTAACACAAATAAGAGAGATTTTTTTAACCTTGTTTAGTTTTTGCTAGACTTTTGTTGTCCTTTAATTTAATACAAAATAGTGTTCATATTTTTTTAGGAAAAAAAATACATGTACGTAGTCTTAAATAAAAAAAAAAGGGTGGGCGGGGGGGTGGGGTGGGGGGGGGAGATCTGATTTTAGTTGGGTTTGAAGTCCTAAAATTAATCAAATATTATTAGGTAAATAGTAAAAATACGATTTTGTCTAAAGGAGAGATTTTTAATGAAGGGCAAAAAGTTCAAACAACATTTCTAAGGTCCTTCACACTTTTAATATATACTAGTTTAGTCTAAGTGTGTTACACGTGTCACGTGTTTCATATTAATATTATTAACTTGAATATTATAAATATTTAAAATTTAGTGTCCGAAATTTACACTGAAGCATGACTAATCTAGATTTAAAGCATGAGAATGGACTGAAATATTCTAATAATTTAAGTGAATAATATAATTGGATCTTCTTCCTTTCCTTGATCTACATACTAAAATTTTGACTTAAGCTTCATACGTTGAAATTCATGAATTTGAATTTATTCAACATCATTTATTATTCACACCAAATGCATGAGCCTTATTTTGTAAATTTAGTGTTCTCTTTAAAGCATGACAATGTAATTAGAAAAGTTCATGAAAAAAAAAAAACTTCAAGAAATAAAATTCACCTAAAAGTATCAATAAGCGGAAAGGGAGTCAATGAAATAAGATAAACTGTGACTAAAGCAACGGAATATCAAAAAAAAAAATTGTTAGCTACATACTATTTTACAGATAAATATGTGTTTTCACTAAAAATTTCTTATTTAGCAATTATCTATCAGAAGTACATGACAACTTATTATTGTAAACTCCAAGAACATATAAAAAATTAAGAAAATTTACCTCAAAACATAAGAAAATTTGTCTCTTCAAGCATTTATACTATCAAGATTTCACAAAATACTTCTCACTTAACAATTGTCTATCAAGAATGCATGATAATTTGTTATTGCAAACTTCAATAACATATTAAAATTTTAGAAAACTTACCTCACATTACAAGCACATTTATCTCTTTTAAAAATAAATACTAATAAAATTTTAATTGGTAAGAAAATTCTATACCAAACCCTGATTTTCACTAAAAACTTCTCAATTACTAATTGTGAATAAAAAATATATGACAATTTATTATCCTAAACTTCAATTTATACTAAAATCACAAATAAACTTCTCAATCAACAATTGTTTATCAGGACGACATGAAAATTTATTATTATAAACATCAAGAATATACTAAAATTTTAGAAAACTCGTCCCAAATCACAAGCAGATTCGTGTTTCTTCAAACATAGATATTTCCCAGATTCAAAAAAAGTCTCAATTAAGAATTGTCAAAAATACAATTATTATAAATTTCAAGAACATACTAAAATATTATAAAACTTAGCTCAAAGCACAAACAAATTTATCTCTATAATCAAGATTTCAATTGATTATAATATTCTAAGCTAGGTTTAAATAGACAAAACAAAAAGACTAAATTTTTGTTTACTTTCTTTTAAGAGTAGGACTCAAACACCAATTTTTTCCTCTCATAGAAAATTTTGAATTTTTTCCTTTTTCGCTTCTAAAATTATTATTTTTATTTTGATACATATTATAAAAAGGAGAAGAATTATTAATTGCTACCTAATTTTTTGGAGATGTCACGTAAAACATAAATCAAACCGACAATTTTAAAGAAAAAGTTAACCAGCTCATTCCAAAAATAAAACTCAATCAAGAAAAATTATGTCCAAAATTAAAATAATAAGGATTTTCTTTCCCTTTTATTTTTTTTGGAAAAAGCCACATACACTTGAAAATACAAAGCTATCACCCTATACTCCTCTTTCTCTGTTTCCACAAATAATAATTGATAGAGTTGTTAACTATTATACAGGTAAAATTTTGATTGATTTAGAATTGTTAAATATTATGATTTCTTGTCTTAATTAATTTCAGACTCGACATATTAGGATATAATAAATTAAGAAAAACAGTAAAAGACGGTTTTGTCTATTACAAAGTATTTTAATGAAGGTCAAAAAGTTCTAATTACTTTTCTAAAGGTCTTCACATTTTTAATATATACTAGTGTAGTGCACGTGCGTTGCACGTGTATCAAGCGTTATTTAAGAATAAATGTATATAAAAATAAATTAGTAAGTGGGCTATATTATTTAATACAAAAAAAATTAAAAATATCACATAAAATTTTGAATACAAAAGTATAGTAAATTAAAGAGGAACATGATAAATCGTCACACTAATAGTTAAGGAGCAAAACTAAATGTAGCCAAAAATATATTTTTCGTTTAAGATTATACTATTTAGTCGTCTTCTATAAGTTGAGATGGTCCGAATTAATGAAAATCAGAGTTTAGATACTCAAAATAGTGATGCTAAAAGCACTTTGTTTTTAACGAATAGTTACTTTTATTCTCAGGTCTCTATATTTTTATCAAAATTGAGAACATTTTAGATGATTATACATCTTGAACATGTTAGGAGCTGTTTGGTTAGTGAATTAGATGTATCTTAAGATACTATTTTTCCTAGTTTATCTTCTTTTAAATTATATAAATGAAAATTCATTATTCTGCTTTTCAAGAATCAAGAATAAATTTGTATGATTTTTTTAATTTCAAATATTGAGAAAATATTCATCATTGATATCGAAAGGGAGCTCATAGTTATATTATTTAAAATAACTAATTAATAATTATTTTACTAACCAATTAACATAAAATAAAATAGACAAAATAAACTACAAACTAACTAAACCCTACAAAGGATAACTAAGTCTAGAACTATTTTTTTAAAAGTTATATAGCGCATTAATTTTTATGGCTCCATAACATAAAGAACTCAACTTCCCAAGTGATCTGCAGAATATCATATAACAATCCTCAATATAAACATAATACTCGGACAATATTCAAGCGTAGAACAACTTGTAAAATTTAAAGAAGAACAATAATGTTAGGTCCAGTTATTTCAGTTTTTCTTAACTTGGAGAGTGCATTCCATGCCACACCATCACATCCATCAACCCTTCCTCGATCAATTGCCTCCTCCATTATTCTAGTAGGCTTTTCAAAAAAAAAAAACTTTATTAATAGATATTTGAGTCACCAATTTGTATAGCAAATGCAATGCACGTAAATGTATGAACAAATAATGTATGAATGTAACCATTTCGATTAAGTTTTTTTCATATTGCAATTACTTTCAACTATTGTTTAGCTAACGATTTGCGTATATGTCTGATTGTCACAAAGCTCTACAAAGTAAAAGTACTCAATTTTGCAAACACGCTTATCTTTCCTTCATCATAAGCTATTGCTGAAGGCTCTCTTAGATCAATTTTTGGTGTGATGAGAAAGTCATCGAGTGATTAGTAAGATTGAATATAAAAGAAAAGAAATCTTAGTTTTTAAAGCAAACCTAGAGTTAAAAAAAAAAAACCCCTTATTTTTTTATAGAAAACCCTAGGTTTATCATATATTTTAACTCTTATCATATATTTCTGGAGTCTTTCATTTTACAAAATATATTTTTCTCTATAATACATATAATTTAGGATTACTTAATTAATAATTCTCCTAAAACCTCTTACCGTATAGTTTAAGACTTCTTATTTTAAATATTATAAATGCAATTAAAAATAATTTAAAGAAAAAAGTGAATTAAAAGTTGAACTTCATATCTCATAAATTATGTTAATTAGTATAATTTTTTATTTTTATAATTATAAAGTAGATCTTTCACTATATATATATTTATATTTTAGAAAAAATGATCAGATATATCCCTCAATATTGTGAATTAGAATTGATATACTTCTCACTAAAAAATTGTTAACATATATCCTCATCATCTAACAAATGACCCATATTTATCCTTTTCATTAATAAATAATTATTTAATATTAAAAATAATTTATTAATTTTTAAAAAGAAAATTGCCAAGTGGCTCTATAAATAATGCCCCTCCAACTCCACCCCCGTTCCCACAATTATTTTTCACCAATACAAACCCGACCCAACTGGGGAAAAAAGAAACCCTCTCATTTATTCACTTCATTCACCGCAACTAAATTAAATCACTCAAGAAGGTTGATATACCACAGTCATTAAATAACAACAACATATTTAGTGCATTTTTATAAAGTGGGTCTTGAGATGGGTAAAATGTATGCAATTCATACCACCACCTCAAATAAAGTAGAAAGGTTATGTTCGATAGACCCTCATCCCACAGTCAAGAAAAAAATACAATAATTATGCAAAATTCAGTTGATCAGTAGCCAATCAACAATTAATGCATAAGAAGAATTCAAAGTGTTTGATATTCCACAAAAAACTGAAAAATCAACAGCCATAAAACTATTAATATTTCTTGACTTTGGCAATATCCGGCACACTAACAATGCTATAAAGAAAAATGCATAAAATTATAAAAATAATTAAACCAACAATAAGTAAATGATACAAAAAAGACTATAATAACCAACAACGAATGAAACCTTTTTATTAATTATTTACCATTAATTAGGTTCATGTTACTTATAAAATTAAAATTAAAGTAAGTAGAGCATGATAGGTTTCAAGGCACTTTAAAAGTTCTGGAAGGAAGCAGAATCATAAGGTGCCATTTGGTGTGACATAGAAATTAATGATTTTTCTTGAGATGAAATACATACCACTTTCTGGTGAATATTATTTTTTGTACACCAAAAAACTGAAGCTTAGCATGGCAGAGAACCTTTTGAGCATAGATGGCATTTTCATCTTTGCAACGAAGAGAGAGAAGAACTTAAAAAATGGCATCATGGGAACAGATGCTTACCAAAAGCTCCCAACTATGACCCCTTACTCTAATGGAAGATTTTGTATTCTTAATCATCCTCCTACTTCTCCCTTCAAATTAGATAAGCTGAACCACAAAGAATGTTATTTTTGCAAAATAATATCAATTTAAAAATTAGAGTTCGGACCTAGTTCAACATGATCTGACTTGCTACAGTAATAACAAGGAAACTAAAACTAAGAGTTAAATGGATTGGACATTGAACTATTATTCAACCATATTGATCCAATCCAACCTTCGGTCTATTAACAAAGTGAGCTCATTTAATCCATTCAAATCCAATTCAACTCGCACGTTTTACCTGCCTATTTACGTGTCTAATAAAAGCCTATAACTATATGTATGTTAGATAATAGATGATTGGGCTTCTACTACGATGACATCCTCTTGTTTTTGGGTATAAATAATTTTATTAACCAAAGTGATCTTTGAAGTACAAATAAAAAATTGAGTATTGGACAGTAAGCCCCAATATCCCAGTAAACTAAATTTATTCTATTCCCAGAGCCACAGAGATAAACTGCAAAAACAAAACACAAGCATTGACAAAAACTTCTTCCTCTTCTAAGGAGGATAAAAATTACCCAGGAAAATGCTCTCAAAAGGTATAAGTAAGATAAGGGGGTTAAACCAGCACGATTTTTCGAGACTGATCAAAAGTCATTTTTAATTAACTATGTGACTTATCCCAAAAACAATGCGAAATTGTGCACCAGTGAAAACTATTAAACTCAAATAATTATAATAATTGTTCATAATAAGAAAAGACCGTTGGAAAGTATACTTACAATACTATTCATGAGTTACGATCTCATGAAGTACGGTGCTTTCATCATTCTTCGTCATAATATATTCATCACTCGAATATAATTATTATCCGCCATCAAAGTTAATATTTATTTGAGCGAAAAATATTAAACTCAAATAATTATAATAATTGTTCATAATAAGAAAAGATCGTTGAAAAATATACTTACAATAACATTCGTGAGATACGATAGCATGAAGTACGATGCTTTCATCATTCTTCATCATTATACATTCATCACTCGAATATAATTATTATCCGCCATCAAAGTTAATATTTAAGTTAATAAATATTTGAGGACAAAAAATATGCACTTTAATAAATAGTATTAAAACTTTTATCAACACTTGAAGTCAAGAATGAGCGAAAATTAGAAAAAAACCTAACCAGACTTTTGCTTCACCCATCAATAATGTCGCTGAAAAATATTAAGCAAAACATAACTTGATTTCAAGAAAAACTATAAAAGGGACACAAGAAAAGCAAAGACGCATCAATAATCAAATAATAGCAGAAAGAGAATTAGCAGTAGAGGAAAAAGAAAAGCAGGGAATCGTGTAATGCATTAACGAAAAAAGCTTTTGTACAAAAAAATTTTCTAGGGAGGTTAAATTTTGAGTTTTTAGTTCATAAAAGGAAACCTTAATAAGAAAAATTCTACTTGATTTTAATGTCTTAAGGAGTTCTTACCTATTACAAATAAATAAAAATTTAATATTCATAATTTTAACTAATTTTAAAGTCCAAAATATAAGAATACTAACTTTAACTATGTTATGTTATGTTATGTTATGTTATGTTATATATTATATTATATTATATTATATTATATTATATTATATTATATTATATTATATTATATTATATTATATTATATTATATTATATTATGTGATACTATACTATACTATACTATACTATACTATACTATACTATACTATACTATACTATACTATATATTATTATTCTTATTAATTTTATTATTGATTGAACGTTTTTGTCCTAATTTAATTAGAATAAGATCAGTTTTATATCTAAAGGATTGTGTAACAAAAAAAAAGTAATTTTTTAAATTACGTTCACACAAATTATACTCTTTATAGGCTAATACACGTAAATATATTATTTTACTTTTCATTAGATTTTTTCCCACGTTGAGCTTTTTAAGTAGGACACCTCTTTTTTTTTAATCTTTTTTATAGTGAATTTAAGAAACATATTGATTTATTGGGGTTTGTACAGGGTTTTGTTTTGTTAGTTCAAAGTTAGAATAGGATTAGTAGTGGCGTCCAAAAATTATTGATTTATTGGATGTCTAATTTAAATAGAATATGCAAAAAGACAATTTTGTCTAAAAGAGAGATTTTTAATGAAGGGAAAAAAGTTCAAACGTGATTTATAAGGCTCTTCACACTTTTACTAATATATATATAGAATATTAAAAGTGTTAAGGACCTTAGAAATATTGTTTGAACTTTTTGTCCTTCATTAAAAGTCTTTGTTTTAGACAAAATCGTCTTTTCACTATTTTTTACTAATATTTAAGAGTTGAAATTAATTGAATATATTTATAATAAAACCTTTTCTTATCAGAAGTCATCATAATTAATGATAATTAATATTTTTTTCATTAGTTTAAAAATTCTAATTCAACTAAATTTGATTTTAAGAATATTTGAAAAATCTAAAAATCTGTAATCTACATCTACAACTACAATATATTAAAAGTGTGAAAAACTCTTATAAAAGGGAATCAAAATTTTGCCCTTTATTAAAAGACTTTACAATAAACACAAACATCTGTTCGCTTTTTTTTATTACTAGTCTAGTCGCACGTGTCCCGCACGTGTAGTTTTTTATTATTTAAAATTAGATAATTTTGTCTATCGCGAAGATTTTTAATGAAGTGCAAAAAGGTCAAATCACTTCTCAAATATCCCTCACACTTTAATAAAATAATATAAACATAACATATATTTTATTTTAAGCACATATATATTTATCATTAGAAGTTTAAAGTGGTTAATGGATCTTCATTTTTGCATATGTCATGCAGTACCTCTTTTTTCTTGTTGTTAGAGGCTAAGAGAGACGCATCGATTTGAACCACAATTATAGTACGGTTATCTTTTCTTTTTCTATATGTAAATTTTTGTCTTATTCTTAAAGTTAAATCTTTAGAAAATTGATTACTAACTTAAAATGTTTAAAAATTTGGTACTTCTTATATTTTTCTTATTCTAATGCATTCAAATTTATTTCCAAAATTTTTAAATCTTCTAAAAATTAGTTAAAGTTGATTTAAAATTCTTAAACTAATGAAAAGTGCATTAGTTATCATTTTTCTTGATGATTTCTAATAAGAAAATGCTAAACAATATTTCTAAGGCCCTTCACACTTTTAATATAGTGTAACTATAGACGTGATATAGATTTATTACTTATTGAAGTCCAATTATATTATTACTTAATCAATACGGACTAATTTGAAAATTGTATTAAATATTTTTAAAAATTAAAATACATATAATTTTAACTAAGTATCATAAATAATTTAAATGCCAATCATAAAGCATGTTATCATATTATACATAAATCAAATTTAAATCCGATAACTACTTAGAATATATAGATGACGATGAAAATTATAGAAACAGAGTTATAGAAAACAGAGTAAAGAAATTCGGAAAAACAAAATTAATCAATTTTTAAGTGTGGGTTCTTTCGACATGACAATGATAGTCTTTTCTTTGCCTATCTTTTTAAAAATTAATTTTTCTTCTTCTATTCGTAATTCATGGAGGAAGAGGATGAAGAAGAAGTAAGAACTTTAGGTCCAAAGCAAATAAGAACATACATATCATCAATTGAGTGTCACATACAATTCCCATAAATTATAATTAGAAACATAACCTTTGATTTTTACGACATATAATAATTGATCATCATCATCTAATCCACTTCAGTCCTTGGCAACATCAAATGATTCTTCTCTTTTTTTCGATTAAAAGTTTCAGCTAAAAGAAAAAAACACATAAAATATGAGAAACAATTGCTAATTTTTAGCCTATTCAAATTACATAATTATAGCAATTGACAGAAACAAATCATCCTATCATTATTAACTAAAAGAAATACAAAAATAGATCACGTTGGATGCAAAAGGAAGAAAAATAAGTTGAATCAAAACCAAATAAAAAAGCAAACGAAGAAGAAAAAATACATATTATATTATTGAAATCTAATTTGTGTTCATAAAAAGTCACTTAAATAAAATTATATAAGGTAGTATTTTAACTGATTTAGAAATGTACTAAATATTAAGAGTTTTACTTCTTTTATCTAAGTAAATAATTATATAAGGTAGTATTTTAATTGATTTAAAAGTATAAAATAGTAACACTTTTACATATTTTTAAAAAGGAAAGATTACATATAGTTAAAAAAAATGCTTTGACTGTTTTGAAAAAATATTTTTGCTTCTTTTGCTACTATGTTCATAAATATAATTTTTGGTAAATTCCTTAAATAGAAACTTGATCGACGTCATATTATTGCCTAGGAACTAAGGGCTTTGAGCTGTAGGTGACAAAAGAGTTTGAAAATGAGGTGTAGGTGACTCAAGTCTTGATAATTGAGTTGAGGTGACAATTAATTTATTATGGATTAAGAAAGTTGGGGAAATTTTAAAATAACCCATAATATTTTAAATTTACACTTTGATCCAAATATCAATTAATATAATAGGAAACGGAGGAAAAAAACGTGTTTCTCTCTCTTGTCATCAATTGTTGTTTTCTCTCTATTAGCGATTTTTGTTGTTCATTATTGTTGCTGCTTTATTCATCATCTTCTGCTTCATTATCATCATCTTCTACTTCATTATCATATTTATCTTCTTCTTATTGACCATTGTTGTTGTTGTTGTTACCACTATTGTTGCTATTTGATCAATTTCTTAGGTCAAATTTTATTTCGTACATCACTTTCCACTTTGGCCTTACTTCAAAAGAGACTTTGGTAAGTCAATTTATGATTTTTAGTTGATTTGTCATTTGGGTAACTGCTATTGTGCTATTTTTTTCAACAATAAATAGCACGCGAACATGAATTCACTTAAAAGTCATCTATTTTAACAGATCAATCATATGTTGTGATAAATAAGCCATCTGTTGCAACGGATTACTCATATGTTGGATTCATGTTTATGGTTTTGTAGTG
Organism: Capsicum baccatum var. pendulum; assembly: GCA_030864225.1. Lineage (NCBI taxonomy): Eukaryota > Viridiplantae > Streptophyta > Magnoliopsida > Solanales > Solanaceae > Capsicum > Capsicum baccatum. The sequence goes on from CM061552.1 coordinate 236,171,186, forward strand.
TCGTAACATGAATCGAATAGATTGGTTATCGTTTGCAACATATGAACCATCTGTTGCAACAGGATAAATATCTATTGAAACACATTAGTAACCTGTTGCAACAGAACCTGAACTCGACTCCAACAGACGTGTCGTCTATTGTGATAGGGTAAAATCTGTTACAACTTATTAGTAACCTGTTACAATATAACTAGAACTCGATTCCAATAGACGCGTTGTCTGTTGCAATAGGTAAGTCATCTGTCGCAATAGGTTAATTATCTGTTGCAATATGTCACTCATATGTTGGAAGCAGCTTCAAAGGTTGCAACAGATATATAGTCTGTTACAATATATGATTCACCTATTACAATAGATGACTCATTTATTGAAATTAGCTTCAGGAGCGTAACATGAATCCTAACAGATAAGTAATCCATTGTGATTGATCACTTACCTGTTGTAACTTATTTTTCACTTATTACAATAGATTACACATCTGTTGGGCTTCATGTATGGCACTATAAAATCACTATTAACTTTTTTTTAACAAATGACTTTATTTAGGTACCACTAATTAAGGGATCAATAATATAGGGGTAGATTGTCATGGTGAATGGATCGAGAAGAGCGATCGATATGTACGGCATTGGAAGGAGGGTGAAATGCTAGAGACAATAGCTATGACAGTCCAAAGTGATATTTTAAATGATGATTTTGTGAACTTAATCATCAGCTATTATGGACTGAATTGTCAACCAGAAGAACTCATCATCAGCTACATGCACACCTCTTTTGAAAATCAGAGGGTACTACCTTTCAAGATAACCGATCAGGTTCGGCTGTGTGCTTATCTTAGTAATTCATCTATGTCGGTGATAAGGGTGTACGTGGTTGAAAAGATGAGAGAGAATGAGAACCAGAATATAGAATAAGAACAATAACAAGACATCTTTGATGATAGGTTGGATGATCTAGACATGAATATTTCAGATGATGATCAAACACCTATGCCCGTTGATGCGACCAATACGGTGGTTAGTTCTTATTGATCGACACAGTCTAGCAATCTTCAAGACTACAGGACCGGATTTTTCAAATGTCACTCAAGAACAAGAAAGAACTATCTACTACTTTGTTTATTTCTTGCTTGAAAAAAGATTTCAGAATAAATAAAGTGATTAATTTAAGCAATGTCTTTTGCTATAAATGTGCTAATCCAAACTGTAAGTGGTGGTTAAGAGTAGTGAAGTACTTAAGTTCTGATAGATTCATCATTCATAAACATGAAAAGTGTAACCCATGTGGTTCGGTGCATATCTCGGGCTAAAATCTTTACGCCACGTCAAAGGTCCTCGGTGAATATTTCAAGAATAGTTTCCCCGATAGCAAAGGCCCTTCTACAAGGGTTATGGACAATCAAATCCTTATGGAATTGGGTGTCCTGTTCAGTTATTAGAAGATATATATGGCCATGGGGATTTCCAAAGACTTGGTTAGGGGGACACACGAGCATGGGTATGCAGTCCTTGATGCCTACCATTACATGCTTGAGTCCACAAATCCAAAAAGTATGATGGTGTTGCATGTTGATGAAAATGGAAGGTTCAAATACTTTTTTGTATCCTATGGTTCTTAGATTCAAGGTTTTCGACATTTGAGAAAAAGCATAGACGTCGATGGTACCTTCTTGAGGAGCAGGTATAATGGAGTTATGCTAGTGTCGGTAGCGCAAGATGCGTAGAATCACATCTTTTATGTCGCTTTTTGTGTAGCGGAAAAGGAATATGATGCCTCTTATGAATTTTTTTGAACAACTATGAAGCTGCATCGAATATACCAAAGAGTTGTGTTTTGTTTTGGATAGGCATCCAAGTATTCCAAAGATGGGCTCAATTTTCTTCACTTCAACTTACTTTGGTTGTTGCATCAGGCATCTTGGAGAGAACACTCGGACCAACTTTAACAATAAAAGGGTTGTGACCCTTTTTATAAAGTAGCTAAAGCATATAGTAGAGAGGAGTTTTTAGACCATTTTAATCAAATAGTGAATATGCATCACTAGGCAGCAGAATATCTCGTACGTGTCGGTTTTGAGAGATGGAGCCGGGCATTCTGTTCGGCAAATAGGTACATTATTATGAATTTAATGTCTTGTTTGGGTTACAAGTTTAGCATGATGTCATACTAAGTGATTCTCTTGTATAGGTACAATATTATGTCATTAAACATAGCTGAATCGGTGAATTCAAGGTTTGGGGATGAAAGAGAATTTCCCATCAAGGCTCTGTTTGAAATAATAAACAAGAAGTATGGCCAATTTTTTAACAAAAGGCGTGTGCAGTTTGAGGACGTAGGAACACCATTTGTTCTAGAAATGGAAAAAATAATATCAATGAACATCAGTCTAGGGAATAGGTCATTATCTCATCAAATACCATATTACAAATTTAGTATCACCAGTGATGGTGATTTTACCAAAGTTGATCTTCAAACAAGATCTTGTACGTGCAGAGTTTTTGACTTGGATAAAATACCCTATCCACATGTTGTGGCAGCGCTTCGAGCTCAATACGGTGCAAAATATGGACCTAAATTTTACGAGCACTCTTCTCCATATTATTCGATGGAAAAATATACAATGGTATATAGTGGGCATATTACTTTGGTGCCTTCCAAAGAATCTTGGGTTGTTCCTACAGAGCTCTGGGGGAGATTAATACCTCCTCCATATATTGACCTGAGCACTATCTAATCGGGAAAAAAGCCATATAAGAGGAGGCGTGGAGTCGGACAATCATTTCCATCAAGAAGAAACAAGTGCTCTGGATGTAAGCACGCTGGCCACAAAAGAACTATATGCCCGGATCATAATCCACCATGATTATTGTAATTGCAAAAACTTGTGTTGTTGTTTGTTGTGGACTTTTATATGTTTAACTCATTGTTGTGAACGTAATGTTATCATTTATTATATATAAAATATATTTTTTAAGAACTTGTGCATCAATAAAAGAGACAAAACATAAACTAAATACAACAGACCACAATTACTTTCAACAGATTACCCATCAGATTACCCATCTATTGCAATAGATGGACATTAACTAGAAGAACACAATACAATTCATCAAATAGGAATGTTCTCCTCCAACAGATGACAAGTCTGTGGAAACAGATGGATAATCTATTGACAGAAACCCAACCGATGATCAATCTATTCTAACACATGGCCCATCTATTGAAAGAACTCAAAAGTCAAAATTGCAATTGCTACTGGATTTAAAATTGATCCTTACCTCCAACAATCGACATGTTAACATGAATGTATTAAATAAGAAATAGACAAATGAAAATTGAATAAGAATTAAAAAGCCAAAGTTGACTAAAAATAAATTTTTCATTAAACAAAAAATAAAATATATTAGGTATAGATCTGATATAGAAAAATTAAAATATAAACGCTAAAAGAAAAAAAACTGTCTAATTATTATTATTATTATCATCAGCATTATTATTATTATCAGTCGACCAATCAACCGGCAGTAGTGGGGCCCTCATCAGCCTCTGCATCTCTCTAAACATCCTTGCTCTCACGGCGACCAACTCCCTCTGTAGTTCATTAACCTGCCTCTGAAGTTCCTGTACGGTATCGCGCAAAATAGTTATGTCCCAAACAAGATCAGCCATATCTAGAACACACATGAATTAACAAAAAACATAAACGCAAAAGCAAAGAAAAGAGTTCGAATGTAATACAACGTATACTGCCAACTGGTAAATTTACACAGAAAAAAACCTTACCTCAATGAGAAAATAATATGTTCTTTGAATAGAAGTGATTGAAGATGTAATACGAAAAGAGAAATGCAAGCAATAAATAAAAGTGGAGTAGAATAAAGATTAAGGAGGGACTTATTTATAGAGGATTAAATCTGATTGTGTTAGGCAAAAAGACACGTCTATTCAGCTCCATTGTATTAATTACACTCAAACTGCTGGCTATTTATTTTCTGTGAAAAGTCATGACTTTTTCTTTTACATTCAACTTCTCACCTTTTCAAAATGGTTTAAGACTTAATAACAGCCATTATTATTGAGTTGTTGCAATAGATCGTTCATATGTCATAACAGATAACCCACTGTCACAATAGATTTATGATTTGTTGCAACAGATGGTCTATATGTGTAACAGATAAGACATCTGTTGCAACAGATGGATTATCTGTTGTGACAGATGGAACATCTGTTGGAGGAGATGTTTTGATTACTTCTAACAGTTGATTCATTAGTTGCAATAGATGAGGAATTTGATTCATCAGCTATTTTGAATAATTTACCATTCGTTGTAATAGATGGTCTGTATGTGCAACAGATGAGACATTTGTTGCAATATATAGATTATCTATTACGACAGATGGACCACCTATTGGAGGAGATATTTTGATTTCTTTTAATAGTTGATCAATCAGTTGCAACAGGTGGGGAATTTGATTCATCAGTTATTTTGAGTGATTTACCATTTGTTGCAAATAGATGGTCTGTATGTGCAACATATGAGACATCTGTTGCAACATATGGATTATCTGTTGTGACAGATAGACCATATATTGGAGGAGATATTTTGATTTCTTCTAACAGTTGATTCATCATTTTCAACAGACGAGGAATTTGATTCATCAGCTATTTTGAATGTGTTAGACAAAAAATCACAACTGTTCACCTCTTTTTGAATAGCCATCAGATGCGTGTAGATGGATAAATATTGTCTGACTTTGATGGGGTAGGAAGAATAAGGTGCGTGCAGATAAATAGATCCACTTTCATGTGTGGGATTTATGTATTATTGATCAGGCTATCATGACAGACACACATAAAGTACAATGATCTTGTGAATGTAGTATTTTACCGATTAGATATTGATCATTCAAATAAGATCATGTATTTTATAGTTTAGTTTGATAGGTGCGAGCTGATAAGGCCGAAGGGTTCCAAGACGGTGGTGTTGATACCCTGTTCCAATTTAATGATGGTTTTGCTCATGTTTATGTGTTACGTTTGGATAAGGGTTTAACTTTTTGGCGGCAATATAAATATTCAATAGTGATTGGACCGATTTTAATGGTGCAATGGACTTTTAAAAGGCCTTTGAAGCCTAGCACTACAGCAAATAAGAATGAAAAACCAATAGAAATTCCCCTGGTCCAAATTTATATGGATGGGTTGCTCAAGGAGACTATTATCCAGCAACAGCAGAAAGTGCTTGGGAGAACACCTATGTAGGAAGGGGGAGATAGAGAAGACCATATATCATCTTAGACTTTGTTTAAGAGAAAACACAGGGAAGCAAGTAAGGAACTTCTAGAGAATCTGGCCAAAGAAATTGACTTGAGAGATGAAAAAATTAAATGAGCTTCAAATGTGGAAGTGTATCCAAATATTAAAATCCGCCAGTCATTCTTAAAAAGAAAAATGCTCAAGAGGATTGGAGCTGGACACTTTGCTAGGGACTGCGACTAGCTAAAGTGGACTCAATAAAGATCCACAAAGTGCAGGACCAGAAATCTAAGGAAGCAGCTTGGCGAGCATAAAGGATTGGTAAGATTTTCAGTCAAGAATTAAACTAGAACCAACAACTCCAAAAGTAAAAATAAGGGAATCCACGGCGTCAATTTTTGAAGTCTAACTTGAATATCATGCCTTCTATTTGTGGTTTTGATCAGGTCATTGGCAGTAGAATCAAAAAGGTCTGAAGTTGGGCAGAAATCCCATGCCTTATTGTTTCCACTGCCTTTGACCTGACCAAATCCATAAACGGGAGGCATGGGATGCAAGTTTAACTTCAGAAATTGCCACCTTAGCTTTATCCCTTATTTTTACTTCAGGATTTGTTGGTTCAAATTTTAATCTTGACCGATAGTCTTACCACCATCGGTGCACACAAATCAACAACCTTAGAGTTCTGGTCCTGTATTTTGTGGGTCTTCATTAAGGCCATGCTAGCTAGTTATGATTCCCGAACAAAGTGCACATCTCCAGTCCACTTTAATATTTTTCTTTTCAAAATGGACTGATGGATTTTCATTTTTGGATACACTTTCACATTTGCAGCTCATTCAATTTTTTCATTTTTCATGTCAATTTCATCCGCCATTTTTGCTACACTTTCTTTCCTACCTTATGTTTCTTCTTAAATAAGATCTAAGTTGATATATTGTCTTCTCAGCCTCCTCCTTCCCATACAAATATTCTTCCAATAGCCTTATCTTGTATAATAGTCTCCTCGAGCAACCCATCCATATAAATTTGAATCAGAGCAATAACTATATTCATTTTCATTCTTGTTTGTAGGAGTGCGAGCCTTCAGAGGCCTTTCGAAAGTCCATTGATCCCTTAAAATTAATATAATCACTATTTGAATATTTACACTGCCACCAAAAAGTTGAACCCTTCTCTAAACTTGGCACATAAACATTAGCAAAATCTTTATTAAACCGTAACAGGGTATCTACACCACCTACTTGGTCCCTCATCCTTACCAGTTCGAACCTAATAATCTTAATTATAAAATATCATATTTTATTTGAAATATTAACGCCTAATAGGTAAAGAACCAACACAGTCTATTGCGTCTGTGTTTTCATGATAGGTTGACTAGTAATACATACTTCCCACATATGAAGTGGTTCCATCTGGAAGCAGTTTATTCCTCCGAACTCATCTTTCTTCTAGTCTTTAATGCTGGTCGGGCAAAAGTTTATCCAGTTTCACTTCCTTTAATCTGCAAACAAGAGAAAAATATTTGATGTCAAACAAGAGAAGAACAAAAAAACATTACAAAAGGGTAACACAAAATCAAATGAATCAACAGTTGACACATCTGAAGTAACAGATTCCCCATCCATTTAATAGATGAGTCATCCATTACAACAGGCGATGCATTTGTGGCAATATATGGATGACATGTTGCAACAGATAGGTCATCTATTGGAATAAATCAACCCAGTCTTGCTACTAGTTTGATTTCATCCAACAGTTGCTCTGTCTATTCCAACAGTTGATTCATCAGTTGCAACAATTGAGAAAACTATTGCAATACTACCAACAACATTAACAACAGCATCAATAATAAAAAACAACACCATATGTTCCAACACCATCAACAACACAAACACCACATGTTCCAACAACATCAACACCTATTTATTAATAAATAGGAAACTGTAATAGGTAAATTAATAATAATAACAAATGTAAATATCTAATTTAAATAACATACAAAGAATAAAATGAGAAGGAAAGAGCAATAGTGAACCATACCTGCAATGTCAAAAAAACAAAGGGATCAGAACACCCATTTCAGTCGAGCAAAGATATTAGGGGGATCGATTGAGATTCAAATGGGTCCTCAAGTGAAAGAGGAGACAAAAGAGAGGAAAAAAAGAGGTGGTTGTGATTACCCTAAAGAGTAGAGAAAGAGAATTCTGAATCTAAATAAGAAGAAAGATGAGTTGTGTTAATTTATGGCTGAAGGAGAGAGAATTGTAGAGATAGGTTTTATATATTCATTAATAACTTTTTAGGGGCACGAGGAGACGGTGACATTGAAAAGACAAGATAATACTACTCAAGGAGGAGATTTTTGAGTTATCCAAGTAATATTTTTTACTGCCTTAGTATTTTATCTTTTTTTATCTCAGACAAAAAATTAGGAAATTTCTTTAAATTAAAAAAAAGATCTTAAAAATGTAAGTCATCTATTCCAACAGATGAAATTTATGTTTGAAAATTTCCAACGGCTCAATCATCAGTTGCAACAAATGACAATTTTTGTTTAAAAATTTCCAATGACTCAGTCATCTGTCACAACATATGGCAACGCCTATTTGATAATTTACTATAGATAGTTAATCTGTTGTAACAGATGACTTAATTTGTTTGATAAATTCCAACAGATAAGTCATTTGTCACAACAGGTGGCAATGCCTATTTGATAATTTACAACAGATAGTTAATCTATTGCAACAGATGACTTAATCTGTTTGAGAAATTCTAACAGATAAGTCATTTGTTTTAATAAGTTGAACATTTGATTTTATACAATTTTAATTGAGCTTATATGTTCAACTACAACTTCAATTGATTTAGCTAGAACTAGGGGTGAGTTCATGAAGTCAACTACAGCTTCAATTAAGTCTTTGTCAATTACATGATGTTGGTATTGCGTTCCTCCCGACTTGAATCATTGATCAATCACTCTGAGTTGAAATAATTTTTATTAACTCATTATCAAGCTAATACCTAAATTGATTATTCTTGAACTAGGGGTGAGTTCACAGGGTCAACTATAACTTCAATTGAGTCTTTTGGCAATTACATGATGTTTGTATTACGCTCCTCCCAACCAAAGTTATCGATCGATCACTCTGAGTTGAAGCAATTCTTATTACCTCATTGTAAAGCTAATACCTAAATTGCTATAATATTGGACTAGGGGTGATTTCATAGGGTCAACTACAACTTCAATTGAGTCTTTTGGTAATTGCATGATGTTGGTATTACATTCATCCCAACCAGAGTCGTCGATCGATCACTCTGAGTTGAAGCGATTCTTATTACCTCATTGTCAAGCTAATACCTAAATGGATTAATCTTGTACTAGGGGTGAGTTCATAGGATCAACTACAACTTCAATTAAGTCTTTTGGCAATTGTATGATGTTGTTATTGCATTCCTCCTCCCAGTCACAGAGTCGTCGATTGATCACTCTGAGTAGAAGCAATTCTTATTACCTCATTGTCAAGCTAATACATAAATTGATTAATATTGGACTAAAGGTGAGTTCGTAGGGCCAACTACAACTTTAATTAAATCTTTTGGCAATTGCATGATGTTGGTATTGCATTTCTCCTCGGTCGCAGAGTCGTCGATCGATCACTCTGAGTTGAAGCGATTCTTGTTATCTGATTGTCAAGATAATACCTAAATTGATTAATATTGGACTAGGGGTGAGTTCATAGGGTCAGCTAAAACTTTGGTTGAATCTTTTGGCAATTACATGATGTTGGTATTGCGTTCTTCCTCAGTCACAGAGTCGTCGATCGATCACTCTGAGTTGTAGCAATTCTTATTACCTCATTGTCAAGATAATACCTAAATTACTTTAAAATAATAATAAAAAATGATCTTAAAAGATGTAAGTCATACTTTCCAACAGATGAAAATTTTTGTTTGAAAATTTTCAATGGCTTAGTCATCTTCCACTATAGATGGCAGTGTCTATTTAATAATTTACAACAGAAGGGTAATCTGTTACAATAGATGACTTAATCTATTTGATAAATTCCAACAGATAAGTCATTTGTTGCAACAGTTTGAACATTTATTTTTATACAATTTTAATCGAGTTCATATGTTCAACTACAACATCAATTGATCAATATCTAGGACTAGGGGTGAGTTCATAGGGTCAACTACAACTTCAATTGAGTCTTTTGGCAATTATATGATGAGACGGTTAAAAATTATGCATATCTTTTAAAATTTTAAAAAATAATTAAGAACAATTCGGACTAAATGAATATTTTTAAAACTCATCATTCTTTCCCAAAATACAAATCAACCTATACAAATCATCCATTTGCGAGAAAAATGTTTCATTATTTCAAATCTCAAGTTCTAGCTCTTTTCTCTCTCCCAACAATACAGACAACTTCTACTCAACAAATTGCTTAAGCCTTCACAACAGATCAATTTTCTTCTCATTTTTAACCACATAGGTGTTATTTTTTATTTCATTCTTGCTTGTATCAGTTATTTTCTCTGTCTTCATAAGTAACAACGTTAGAGAAGAGTTCTATATTTGATATTTTTTCTGAAAATTAGGGCTTTTTAGTTAATGATAAAAAAATAATAATTTTAGTTGTATTATCTTTGAGAATGGGTTTACAATTTTGAGATTGGATGGTAAAATCATAGGAAGAACCTGAGAAAACCCTAGTTTTTATTGCAGTATTCCATTGACTGTCGTGGTATTGTTGGATGGTGTTTTTGGTATTGGTGGATGTGGAGGTGGTGTTGGTGGTCTTCGTGGTACCACTGGGGTATTTGTGGTGGTTGTTGGTGGCATTAGTTGGTGGTGTTTGTGGTGGTTGGTGGTAGTCTCGGTATTAGTGGTGTTTGTAATGTATTTTTTAAAATTTATGCATACATCAATTATAATGTAATTTTTCTTTTTTTGTTGTTTGTAGGTAAAGTATGTCTCCCAAAATAAAAGAAAGTGAAAATGGATCAACTTCTAACCACCTAACAAAAAAGGCCACAGTACAAAAGGATTCGGAGGATCTTTCTGAACAATCTGAGTAAGGGAAAACTGAAGCTGAGAAAAGTTATGAAACAATGTTGAAGGAAGTGGACAAGGGTATGTAGATGGTAATGATAAAAATGAAAGTGAGGAGGTGGAAGAATAAAATAAACAAGAAGAGGAAGGAGAAGAAAGTGAGAAAGAGGATGATAATATATCACCAATGGGGCGTGAATTAATTTCGAAATCCCAGCATGAGGCTGTCAAAACTATTAGTATTGACAACTTGCAAGGTACAATGCCGATAGATGACCCTGCAAAACTATCTGGTGATCTTGTTCTTAAATGTCAGTTGGGGAAACCTTATGACGAATTTAGGAATATTATGAAGAATGAAAACATAGACGGACTTTTTAAGAAAAGTTGCTTTGGAAGATTTCTCGAGCTACCTGAGGACCACACTGTCTATTTCCAAATAATCATGGTATATGTTCTTCTCAAGCACAGGATCAAGTATATGGGGAAAGATAAAGATTCGAAGGAGGGAAAAAAAGGATGGATGAAATCTGGATCAACTACTGTGGCATGCAATTTATTTTGGCTTGAAAGAGTTTGTCATAGTGACGGGCTTGACATGCGATTGTCCAGAAGAACTTCTCACCAAGAAAACACCATGCAAAAGGTCCAAGGCAAGCAGGACAGCCAAACCACCACCATCAAATAGTGGTAAGGCATTATCCCAGCGACCACCCACCAAAACCAACAAATACAAGAAAAAAATAGATGGGTTGTTGGACATTGCTGGACATGGGTGCTAAGCCAATGAGTTAATAGAACATATCAAGGATAAAACCACACCAAATAAGTACAGGAAGCAGTTGTTCTTAGTTTGGTTTTCCCATTCTGTTATATTGGCAAGAGACATCAACAAAGTCATAGAAGATGATTTGTTGAAGTTTGCTGATGATTTTAAAAAATTCAACAATTATTCCTGGGGATATGACAGCTACTACTTGACTATCAAATATTTACTGACAAAGCTATCTCCAAAGACGATGACATTATACGGCTTTTCTTGGGCTTTCATGGTAAATTTAATCGTTATTTGTTTACTCATCCATTAATTTATATTGAATAATTACTATGACTTTTTTTTTGCTTGCCTCCTATTTAAATTTTTTAGGCTTGGGAATTTGAAGCCATTTCTCACCTCCGAAAGTAGTTCAAGGATTAGCCGGATTAGGTTTCTCATCCAAGGATACTTATGTGGTTGGCTGCAAAGAGCAACATAAAAATTAAGGAGGTTGGTCTCTTTAACCCTCTGGATGATGCAGTATGTCTTCTTTCATGTAAAATAATTTGACTCAAAGAAAGATATTGAAATAGATGTGTCATTTGTTGTGGCAGATGGGTCATCTGTTGCAACAGATTACCCATCTACTGCAACTGGTGCAACAGATGGGTAATCTGTTACGATAGATGATCCATATTTTGCAATAGATTAACCATTTTTTGCTCTGTTTCTCTGAACCTGACTCAACAGATTACCCATTTATGACAACTTATGTAATAAATGGGTAACCTGATGCAACACATTGTTAATTTGTTATGACATACAGATCAGCTATTGCGATAGATAGATCATCTATTGCATAAGTTGTTTGTGTTAACATGTAACCCAACTGACTATAAATTATTATATGATTTAAATGTATTTATTTTTTATAAGTTGTGCATCCGTGGATTATGCCTACTGAGCAGAAATTGGGGATGACTTCTTTTATTACTCTAGGTCTTGTTGATATAATAGCAAACCCAATGGTGGAGTTAATAAAGAAGGAATTGGCAGGAGCAACAGCCATAAGAAGAGCAGTTAGGCAAAGTCAGCCTAGTGTTGAGGATCTTTATGACTAAACCACTGCAACAGATTCGGGTGCTTCTTCTGGGGGTATTGCTGGTGGAGTTGATGTTGGTGGTAGGCATGCTAATGCTACTACCAGTCGTGATGTTGAGCATGTTGATGCTCAAGAAAAAAATAAATATGTTTGAAAACACACTTTTCACAGGTCCCTCTCACCCTTCTTCACCCTCATATTCTCGTTGCAAATGTGAAAAATGCAAGGACAGCCAGGATAAACTCTTTGAAAAAGTAGAGACTATCGCTAAAGTTTTCAATGAATTGAAATCCAAGAGGGGTGTCATACCATCCAAGAAGGCGAGGGAGCCATACACTCCTACAGTGGTGGTTGGGAGGAAGAAAAGAGCAATTAGCCAAGTACTCTCCAATCGAAAATTTAAAAAATTGCAACTCCTCCATTGCTAAAAGCTGTTGAAGTTCAGGGTCTATTCAAGAATGTGGAAATATACACAAAAATTGGCACCAAAGAGAAGAGGGATCTGCAACGGGCCAAGAAAGGCGCACAAGATTACCCCATCCATACCTTTTCCACCCAAGACTTCAGAAGTATGACAGATATGCGTACACAATACGTGGACACGGTAAGTTTACTTTTCCTAACCTAGCCTTCTAATCTACTTGTCATATATTGTAATATATGTGTATTCTGGTGCAACTTGTGGTAGTTCTGTTGTAATATATTACCTATCTCTTACATAAGTTGAGTTAGATGGGTATTCTGTGAATAGATTCAGAGAACCCTAAGCAATAGATAGACCATTCATTACATCTTTCACTATGTTTTCATTCTTTACAATTACAAACCTATTTAAAAATTGACTTCTTATATCACAGTATGTTAAAGAAATTCTCTTTCTCATGAGTGGCAGGCAATTAGCGTACCCAAATTATTATGATGTTGCCGATAGGATAATGGACTTTGACTACTATAGGAATCTCAAGGATAGGTACGATTATCTCAATACGATAGCGTCAACTCCTGGTGGCAAGGGATTTCATTCGTTACTTTCTGGGTTCCAATGGGATGAAGAAATAATAAAATATGTTAGAGGAGAGAGGCCAAATCCATATGGCAAGAGCTGGACCGAGGCAAAGAGGATTCTTGAAGTCACAAACATGGAAGGTATATATAATCGGACTATTGAGATACTTCTCGAGAAGGGAAATATCAAGGTTTATGAATGCAACTTACCTGCCTTGGACCAGGTTGATCTTTTTCCTACATGCAGCTACTATTGGAGTTGTTCCCTATCTTGTTGAGGCAGAGAAAATTGATGGATCATTTGCCAATGAAAGTGTTGATGAAGCAGCCATGGGATTTTGAAGGTCGAAACAAAGACATGGACCTTCCAAAAAATGAAACTGCTGTCGTGTGCGGGTCGCATGCTCTTGCACATATTGAATATTTGCTGAAAGACACAAAAATAGCCGAGCCAAAGACCTTTCTATGTGACAATATTGTGGTAAACATGCAAGAGGTCTGGTCTTATGGGGTACTAACTGGACGCTTGGAGTCTGTGTATAAAGAAGAGCCTGTGGAATAATAATTTTTTTTATTTCAAGTCACTTTACTTTACATACTTTACATTACATACATTTAGTGGCAATTTTTTTTGTCTGATGAAAGTTGAATTTTTTATAATGCAATAGATTGTCCATCTGTTGTAAAATATATTCTATCTGTTCTAACAGATAGTTTATCTGTTGCAATAGGTTGGTCATCTGTTGCATTATGTTGATATTTCTATCTAAGTCTTATCTATTGCAACAGTGTGAAGATCTATTTGATAATTTCCAATAGATGACCTACATGTTGCAACATATGTCTAAATCTGTTTGATATTTTTCAACAATTATGCTTGAATATCCATGTGCTCAACAACACCAAATCAGTAGCAAAGACAAATACACCACCATGAAAATTTCAGCAATTAAGCTTCAATGTCCATGTTCCCACCAACACCAAACTAGTAGCAATAACGCCAACAATGTAGTATCTTCTTGCTCAATTTTGTTTCTCTTCAAAAGCCTTGACTTTCTTCAACAAACCCCAAATTACATGATTTGCTTGTAAAGGGTGTCGTTCGTCATACCAATCAAAGTACTCACATCCACCCAATTTCTATAAAAACAAGAACATAATTACAAAATAATTACAAGTCAATAATTAATCAACTAATTAAATAAAAAAACTATTACCTTTGAAATCTTACAAGTAAAGAAACTACGACCTGAATTTTGTTGAGTCTAAGATGTCTTCAATAGAGCTTCATGACCACACTTACAATATCAAAAATCTTTAGAAGCTAGACATTGTCAAGGTTAGTTGAAAAAAATAAAAAAAATATGCAGAAAAATCAAAAAGAAATAATTTGAAGAATTTGGATAGAGAAAAAAAGATGAAGAAGAAAAAGAAGATTTCGAAATTTAGGGTTAAATTTTAGGAAGAAGATGAATATATAAGACAATGGGGGGAAAACAACTGTTGGACGCCAAATCAGACACCAAGTCAGCAAAAATGGTGGTTCAACAAGCCCTGGTTGCGTGAATTACACGCGAGCAGCCAACAGGTCAAAAAGTACCAAACTAACACATTTGATGCCTATTTTATTTTAGGTGTTTAAAATGAACATTGTCTACTTGATGCCTATTTTATTTTAGATGTTTAAAATAAATACTGTCGATGGGTTTCGCCTTTTTTATTTTAAGTCACTTCACTTTACATGTAGTGGTAATTTTTTATGTCTAATGAAAGTTAAATTTTTATAATGCAACAGATTTTTCATCTATTGTAACAGATATTCTACCTATTCTGACAGATATATTATCCATTGCAATAGGTTGGTCATCTGTTGCATTATGTTCATGTTTATTTATAAGTCTATCTGTTGCAATTGTGGGAAGACGTGTTTGATAATTTTCAACAGATTACCCACCTATTGCAATATATGTCTAAATCTATTTGATATTTTCCAATAGATGTTTCGTCTGTTGCAACAGATACAATATATGTTGCAATATTTGAATATAGTATTCCATTTAAATTAATAATTTAAAATCTATGAAAAAATAAAATTCATATATAAAATAAAATAAATTGAAGACTTCAGAAATTACATGAAATAAATCAACAAATAAATAAAATGTAAAAAATTATTATGGGTACAGATCTCAACAAATACATCAATAATTTAAGTATTGATGCCAAGAATTCCTAAGGAGGGGTGAGGTTATTACTTTGATATACTTGAGCTATAAATATCTACTCAATATGGACAAGTTGTTCTTCATCCGGTGCTATAGAATTCAGCTTTGGTCGTCGTGGATCTTTAATGTTGCTTGCGTATGGGTTTTTCACTTTCTGCTCTTCGTATTTTCATAAAAAGAGTAGCATATTGTCAATTTTGTTAAGTAGTAGCTTCTACAATGACATCCACCTGGAAATCCAGAATTGATCAATGCTAATTACGAAGATACAAAAAAAGAGAAAAGGATAACTCATCTATTTTAGAAAATCAAATAGGTCTTCCTTCTATTTTAAACTGTCCCAAAGATATTATATTTCTATTGCAACAGATGGATCAACTATTAGGACAAACTATAACATGAGGAAGACTTGTATGATAATTTTCAATGGATGAACCATTTGTTGCAACATATGACTCATCTGTTTGAAAAAACTGAAATGGTAGGAAGTCTTGGTTTAATTTATCCCAACAGATGACCTATCTGTTGCGGTAGATAGGTCATCTGTTCGTACAAATAAAAGAGGTATGTAGAGCTATTTAATTTGCAAAAATAGACAAGTCATATGTTGCCACACATACTTTATCTGATGCAATTGGTTAGTCAACTATTGTAACAAACGTATATATCTAATTTTCAGCAGATGTGTCATCTATTGAAACAGATATGTGTTTGTTTGTTTGTTGGAACAGACTATATATATTCACTTTCTTTGGCTCGTGATGCTCTCATTTGGTCATTGTACATTGCTTAATAGTGCAACACACGATCAGAGGAGTTGCAATTTTGCTTTTTGGAATACTTGATAATGTCTTGGAAATTACTTTACTTCTCCTCTTAGCCTCAATCTCTAATGGGGTGGATGATATAAAACCCTCTTTGATGAAATGACACCCCTCTTAGATGTCAATTTCTTTACAGAAGTAGTTGATGCATTAATAGCATTAATCACTACATCATGTTTTGCCTTGCAGTCTTGACATTTGCATACAGAACATTTATTTGCATACGGAACATTCCTAATTAACTACAAAACATCACAGAACAAAAAATAATATGCCTAAATATGTCAACTCTACTAGGAAAACTCTCCGAAGAAATGAGGCACGGGAACAAAAACCTTAAGAGGACATCAAGACCCACAAGTAGCCCCACCCCAAACATAAAATCATGCATTGTCCCAAATGCATCAAACTTCTAAAAAATAAGAGAGTTAGGAACATACCTGTGGCACCATAGGTGCAGAGATATGAAACAGATCATGAACACAAATACAAACTACAAAATACCTTGGGTTACCTCCCAAGAAATACCTGATTTACTATCGTGGTATAACTCAAATCCCTTGGATACTCAGACTTCGCCAAGGTCTATTTCATCACAAACTCTGACTTCTTCTAGGTTTCCATATAGTGTTTCACTCACTGTTCGTTCACTTTAAATGGGATATCACTATAAATCTTTATATCAACAACACCATATGGTAACACCTTAACCATAGTGAATGGTCCAGTGCATCTTGATTTTAGCTTACCAGGAAACAAGCGTAGTCTTGAACTGTACAGCAAGACCAAATCACTGGGTTTGAATATCCTCTTCTCGATCTTCTTGTCATGGTACAACTTCATTCATTCTTTATATATGGCTAAGCTCTCATAAGCACGAATTTGGAATTCATCCAACTCATTTACCTTGCTCAACCTTAAGTTTTCTGCATCACGCCACTCAAAATTAAGCCTTTTCAATGCCAATAGTTCTTTATGGTCAATCTCAATCAGTAAGTTACACATTTTCCATACACAATATGATATGGAAAGGCACTAATGTGGGTCTTATAGGTTGTCTGTTTGTCCTACAATGCATCGTCTAACTTTCTAGACCAATTGGTCCTGTTGGCATTCACAGTCTCCGCCAATATGGACTTTATCTCTATATTGGAAACTTCCACTTGCCCACTCTTCTGAGGATGGTAAGGTGTTTCCACCTTATGTCTTACACTATATCTATCAAGTAGTGCTTTGAAAAAATGGTTGCAAAATTATTACCCACTATCACTAATAATTGCAAGTTGAGTGCTAAATCAAGGAAAGATATTTCTCTTCAAAAAGGCGGTGATGCTTCTACGTTTATTATCTGGAAGTGTAACTACTTCCACCCATTTTGACACATAGTCAACCAATATCAGAATGTATCTCATACCATAGGAGCTTATAAACGGGCCTATGAAATCAATCCCCATACATCGAACAACTTCAACTCTAGAATAGGTGTTATGGGGGGTACCTGGTGCTAAAACATATTGCCTTGTTGCTGACATTGGTCACAGGATTTTGCAAAATTATGAGCATCCTTGTAAATTGAAGGCCAGTAAAGCCCACAATGTAGAATTTTAATTGTTTCGTGTGCCGCTATGGTGACCCCCAACTGGCAAAGAATGACAAGGTTCCAGAATAATTATCATTTCAACCTCTGGAATGCATCTTTAAATCACAACATTAGTACAAACCCTTAATAGATGTGGCTTATCCCAAAAATACTTCCTTACCTCATGTATAAATCTCCATCACTACTGAATGGATAAATCTTCTGGGACAAAACCGTTTGCCAAATAATTGGCAAAATTAGCAAACTAGGGAATCAAATGTTGAGATGCTGCCAACACTTGATAATCAGGAAAAGCATCATCT
The DNA here is from genome assembly GCA_030864225.1 of Capsicum baccatum var. pendulum. Lineage (NCBI taxonomy): Eukaryota > Viridiplantae > Streptophyta > Magnoliopsida > Solanales > Solanaceae > Capsicum > Capsicum baccatum. The sequence continues at coordinate 236,189,319 of CM061552.1, forward strand.
ATCTCAATATTATCGCCTAGTTTTTGTATAGTCTCCTCCTCAGGTATGGATAAGTGGTCAGCAACTTGGTTTTCTTTTTCTTTTCGGTCTTTGACTTCAAATCAAACTCTCATATCAAAGCAACCAAATGAATTAATATGGGTTTGGAATATTTCTTGGATATCAAGTACCTCAGGGATGTATGGTTGGTGTGCACTATAACCTTAGTCCCAATCAGATAAGACCAAAATTTTTCAAAAGCAAAAACCACCGCAAGTAGCTCTTGCTCTATAACTGTATAATTTCTTTATGCAGTTTTTAAAGCTTTTCTGGAATACTAGATGGGATGCAATATATTCTCTCTTCTTTGGCCTAGAACAGCTTCCAAGGCCACTCTACTCACATCACACATTACCTCAAAAGGTGCAGACCAGTCAAGAGACATAATGATAGGTGTCGAAATCAATCGATCCTTTAGGCATTTAAGATCCTTGAAACAAGTATCGTCGAACAAAAATTTAACCTCCTTCTCTAAAAGCTTGCATAGAGGGCTTCAAGTTTTAAAGAAGTCTTTGATGAACCTCCTATAAAAATCTGCATGCCGCAAAAAACTCCATATGTCTCTAACTGACACTGGCAGTGGCAACTTTTCAATAACCTCTATCTTCGCTTTATATACCTTAATACCATGTTTGGAGATCTCTATAGTGCAATGGTCAAATGGGCTAAACACAATCATCCATGAATACTTCAATAGTGTCTTCCACCATGTTGGAGAATATAGATATCATACATCTCTAAAAAATGGGAGGCACATTGCATATTTCGAATGACATCCCCTGAATGCAAAGGTCCCATAGGGGCAAGTAAAGATTGTCTTTTCTTGGTATTCGAGAGCAATCATGATTTTATTGTACCACGAGTACCCATCAAGAAAAAAGTACTAACCCCTGCCTACTAATCTATCCAATATCTAATCCATGAACGGCACCGAGAAGTGGTCTTTTTGTGTCCATTTGTTTAGCTTTCTATAGTCCATGCATACTCTCCACCCAGTCACTAGCCTCATTGGTACTAATTCATTCTTCTTATTTGGAACCAATGTAATTCATCCTTTCTTTGGCACTATTGAACTGGACACACCCATTTGTTGTCTGTAATGGGAAAAACTACCCCTGCATCTAACCACTTGATTATCTCTTTTTTCACTACCTCCTATATAGGAGAATTTAGTTGTCTCTGATGCTCAATACTGGAAATGTTGTCTGGATTAAGTTGTATCTTATGTATGCATATGCCTAGTGGAATCCCTAAAATGTCTGTAATAGTCCACCCAATAGCTCTCTTGAACTTTTGTAACACTTATATCAAAGCTTCCATCTATGCTCCTGCCAAATCTTCTGCAATAATTACTGTAAAGTATTGTTGGCCCCCAAGAACTCATACTGCTAATGAGGTGGAAGGGCCTTTAATTCTAATATAGATTGTTCTTTAATAGATGGTCTTGCAGGAGGTGTGGTTTTTTTCTTCAAGTCAAGATCCATCTTCTTAGCGGCATATTTGTAAGAGCCCAATCTATGTAATGAACTAACCATCTCATCATAGTCATCTATTCCATAACTCTCAAAGTTTATAATTATACTGCTAATGCTTCGACCCCTAATATCTCCTCAATAGGCATATCCGCTACAACCACATCATTATATACTGCATCAATCACTGCTACCACTTTCATATCATCAGGCTATTGAATTGTCATTCATATATTCAACACTATTTGCTTATCACTTCATTTGAAAGTGATCTACTCTATGTCCATATCAATGAATGCTCGATCAGTGGATAAGAAAGGTTTCCCTAATATAATTAGAGAGTGGGTATGTACTTCACAGTCTAAAATCATGAAATCTGTTGGATAAGTAAATGACACCACCTTCACTTCTACATTACGCACAATACCCACTGGCTTCTTTATAGATGAATCAGCCATCAACAATCTTGCAGATATAGGTTTGAGTTTGCCTAACCCCAATACCTTGTATATCACCAATGGCATTATATTTATTTCTTCTCTCATATCACATTAAGCCTAATTAATCTTATAAGGCCTAATAGAACATAGTATGTTGATTTTACCTTAGTCTCTCTTATTTTCTACTAATGGTGCATAAAAACCTGCGCTAAACTTCTACACTATATCTTGGAGCTCTCCTGCTACCCAGTCGTCATCATCATTGATCCCAAAATCATCATCACTATAAATAAACTTCTCAAATTTAGCTTGAGGTGGCTCATCTGCAATAATATTTTCCTTCTTTTTCTTATTAGTAGCTGCCAAAAAGTTCTCATCGAGTGGGGAATCACTCATCTTGTTAATAGCCAGACAATGAACCAGTGTTGGAGGATTCAGTGCATTGTCTCTAAGAAGTACTCCTAACTGTCTCTCGACTAAAGTAACAAAGATTTTCCCATACTTCTCCTCTAACTTCTTGATAGCAATTGCATGTGACTCAACCTTTTGGGCCAATCCTAAAATATCTGCCTTGAGTTCTCTAAGGTAAGCCTCTTGACTCTCTTGACCCTTCATCGGCTTAGCCAACATCTCTTGTATTCTTAATTCCATATCTCGTTTGTTAGGTGGAATGTATTTGTCTCCATCTTCATAGTTTCGACCTTAATTCCCTTTCCCTTAGGCTTGGAAACTTGCTAATGGATGATCCACATATTTTACCTCCTCCTCCTCCTCAGACTCTTGCACCCTAGAAGTTGCACCTTGTACCTCTACGGCATTATCCTTTCCAGAATTTATTGTTGCAAATTTCTTGGCCAATTCATCAATGTCTTTCCTCAATCGTGAAATCTCCTTAGCTACAGCATCCTCAGCTGCTTTCTATTCACCCAAATCTCCAATGGCATAAATGTGAAATCCTCTCTCAACCTCCCGAGTTTGCCATCCTCGGTTAGTTAATGAGATCTAATCCATAATACTTAAATCCATCTCACATAGTAATATCATGAAGGCTCCTCAAAATATAGTGTCTACCATTGCTCTGAAATTGATAGTCAGGGATCTGAGAAGATCTCTGTAATACCCTATACTTTTCTTAGTTCTGTTTAGCTCATAGTGTGTCAAGGTCAACTTTAAAAGAGAATAACTCTTGATACGTGTGAAATTTTCCTTCTCTAAACCTAGAAAAGTGTATATAATTGAATTAGCTTTCCAATGATACTAATTTTGCCTAAATCCGATACCCGGGTGAGAAGTTATGACACTTTTTGTGAAAAGCAGTAGTTCACCGCGATTTGGTCGTATCGTGGTGATATCCAAAATCATGCTCGTCCCTTTCCAGTAGCTCACCGTGATTGGCCAATGTCGTGACAAAAATTGTGGTGGGACAGACATCCTGTTTCCAATGAAGCAACGCGGTAGCACCACATCGCGGTGGAGTGCAAATTCGCACTCGTCCATTTTCCCGTGATGCAATGCGATAGCACCGCATTGTGCAATAGTGCAAAATTGCACTCGTCTCTTTTCCAATAATCCACCACGATGGTGTCGCGTCACGCCAAGGTGTGAACTTCAGATTCCAGTTTCGAACTTAAAATTCCAAGGGGCAACTTAGTCTTTTTTCAAGCCCCCAAATCATGAAAAACAGAAGATTTAACCTATTCCAAGCCTAGTACGCTTACTTTTCACAAAATTTCTCTTCAAAAAAACCCTAGAGCTTCAATTTTAATCCTCAAGAAATCCAAATTTCACCATTATTTTTCCAAGATATCCCAAAATTCAAGATTCCCAATTTAAGATCTTCAAGAAACGATCTTAAAAGCACAAATAGGGATTCAAGGGCAAGTGTCTTCATCAATTTCATCAATTAAGGTATGTGGGGTTATGAACAAGGATACTCTTTTATCCTTATGTCCAAAACTAATTTTAAAGTTGAATTTTACATGAAATTATATGAATTTCAGTCTAGGGTTTATACCCAATCATCACTATTTGTAGATTATGATGTTATAAGTGATTTAGATGTTGAATTGCATGTCTACTTTCGTATTTTAATGTGTATGACTTTATTTTCTAGATTTAGAATTGAATTTTCAAGACTTTCATTACTAAGCATGAACGTTATGATGATTTGATATAAATTTGATGCATGGGTTATTAATCCCTAGTTTGAATATTGATATTTCAAGAATGACTATGCTTTAAGCACCCTATGATTAGTTTATATTCAGATTTTGATCAAAATTTGATCTTTTGATCTCAGCTAAGATTTGGAATCCACTTTACAGTTTTAATTACAGTTTAAAATAAATAGATACAAAGTTGGTTTTCATTATAAACCCTTATACTAGTTTTAAAGTGGATTTCCTACAGAATGAGCATACAAATTAAAGGGAGTAGTATTTAGCAACGAGTTGGGTATGTTACTACGAGCCAACGTTGGTTCAGATTATTCCCATTTATAAGGATGAAAGATACAGATTGTGTCACTTTCTTTAGGTTATACTCCTTGGTAAGAGAATGACACCTCTCCCCAACGTGAGGTTTTCTCATAAGAGAACTAGACATTGGATACTATGACAGCTCACATGGTGTATGTCGGTTAGAAGAACTTTCCGAAAGACTAATAACTTAATTCCTAAAATGGAATAACAGAACAGCTCCTTGAAACTAAGTGTAAAGGCTCAAGAATTTACTCAGATATGGTTCAACTTAGGACACTACTTATAGAATTTCAACTTTTAGGTTTCATATAATAAAAGTGAGTCCTTCCTACACTTAGCATGCATGATTTGAAAATAGATTTCAAGCACATATTTAGAACTAAGTGTGGTGGCTCACACCATTCATATAGTATGTTTTATCATTCATGATTTATGATTACAGCTTTTAATTACTCAAGCCAAGGTGGGCCATTTATACTTAGCATGCATTGTTTATGATAAAGATATATATAATCCATCACTATTTTACTTATGCATTCACCCCCACATGCTTAGAACATTCCAGAAGTACTAATCCACATATATGTCTTTGTGCTACATTATTTGATAATATAGGTTCAGGTGCTCAGTTTCAGCAGCATGAATGATTTCAAGCATCTACATCTATATCTCGACAATTGGTGAGTCCTCATAGTTTGGGACCTAGTTATTAAGCTTTTTAGCTTATTAAAGTAGTTGATTCAGTATTTACAGTCAATTCGAGTCAACTAAGGGTATGTCCCAGTAGCTCTCTAGTTGCATCTTTCACTATGTTTTCCTTTACAATTACAAACCTATTTAAAAATTGACTTCTTATATCACAGTATGTTGAAGAAATTCTCTGCCTCATGAGGGACAGGCAATTAGCGTACCTAAAAGATTATGATGTTGCCGATAGGATAATGGACCTCAACTTCTACAGGAATCTCAAGGATAGGTACGATTATCTCAATATGATAGCGTCAACTCCCGGTGGCAAGGGATTTCATTCGTTACTTTCTGGGTTCCAATGAGATGAAGAAATGATAAAATAAGTTAGAGGAGAGAGACAAATCCACATGGCAAGAGCTGGACCGAGGCAAAGAGTATTCTTGGAGTCACAAACATGAAAGACATATATTATCGGATTGTTGAGATACTTCTCGAAGAGGGAAATATCAAGGTTTATGACTGCAACTTACCTGCCTTGGACGAGGTTGATTTTTTCCTATATGCAGCCACTGTTAAAGTTGTTCCCTATCTAGTTGAGGCAGAGAAAAGTGATGGATCATTTGACAATGAAGTGTTGATGAAGCAGCCATGGGATTTTGAAGGTTGAAACAAGGACATGGACCTTCCAAAAAATAAAATCGTTGTTGTGTGCGGGTCGCACTCTCTTGCACACATTGAATGTTTGCTGACCGCCACAAAAATAGCTGAGCCAACGACCTTTCTATGCGACAACACTGTGATAAACATGCAAGAGGTCTGGGCTTATGGGGTACAAACTGGACGCTTGAAGCCTGTGTAAAAAGAAGAGCCTGCGAAATAATAATTATTTTTATTTCAAGTCACTTTACTTTACATACTTTACATTACATACATGTAGTGACAATTTTTTTTGTCTGGTGAAAGTTGAATTTTTTAATGCAACAGATTGTCCATCTCTTGTAAAATATATTCTATCTGTTCTGACAGATAGTTTATCTGTTGCAATAGGTTGGTCATCTATTGCATTTTGTTGACATTTCTATCTAAGTCTTATCTGTTGCAACAGTAGGAAGACATGTTTGGTAACTTTCAACAGATTACCTACCTATTGCGACATATGTCTAAATCTGTTTGATATTTTCAAATAGATGTTTCGTCTGTTGCAACAGACACAATATATGTTGCAATATTTGAATATAGTATCCATTTAAATTAATAATTTCAAATCTAAGAAAAAATAAAATTCATAGACAAAATAAAATAAATTGAAGCCTTCAGAAATTACATGAAATAAATCAACAAATAAATAAAATGTAAAATATTATTATGGGTACAGATCTCAACAAATATATCAACAATTTAAGTATTGATGCCAAGAATTCCTAAGGAGGGGTGAGGTTATTACTTTGAAAAACCCGAGCTATAAATATCTACACAATATGGACAAGTTGTTCTTCATCCGATGCTATAGAATTCGGCTTTGGTCGTCGTGGATCTTTAATTTTGCTTGCGTACAGTTTTTGCACATTCTGCTCTTCGTATTTTCATAAAAAGAGTAGCATATTGTCAATGTTGTTAAGTAGTAACTTCTACAATGACATCCACCTGGAAGGCCAAAATTGATCAATGCTAATTACGAAAATACAAAAAAAAAAGGATAACTCATCTATTTTAGAAAATCAAATAGGTCTTCCTCCTATTTTAAACTGTCCTAAAAATATTATATTTCTATTGCAACAGATGGATCAACTGTTGGGACAAATTATAACATGAGAAAGACTTGTATGGTAATTTTCGACGGATGAACCATCTGTTACAACATATGACTCATCTGTTTGAAAAAGCTGAAATGGTAGGAAGTGTTGGTTTAATTTATACCAACATATGACCTATTTATTGCGGTAGATAGGTCATCTGTTCGTACAAATAAAAGCAGGTCATACCACAAAAAACAGTCTCAATAACCAACAATTAATACCTAACAACAACATTGGCTTGCACACCAAAAGTACCACACACAAAAAATTATTAACAGACAATAAACAAAGACTACTATAGTGACAGTAATCCCAACAACGAAAGATATAACTGAAAATTAAAATAGAAAACTTATGACCCTTAATATTCATGTGCCATGGTTTCATGGCACTTCCGCTGCTTAAAACTAAAAATTATGCAAGTACTTAGGTCCCTTTTATAAAATGTAATGTATTTTGTGTTTGTTTTGCACGAAAGTAGATTTTGGGATAGAAGAGGAGAAAAAGATGATAAAGAGTTGCAGAAGACCACTTACGGACCCACCTACGGGCCATAAATGGTATGTACACCCATGTAAGTGGGTCCGTAGGTTGCAAAATATGGGTTCTAAAAGTTGATTTTGGTTCTGAGACTTACGATGGCCTACTTACAGGGCGTAAGTGGTACCTACGGCCCCAGTAGGTACCCCTCATAAGTAGGTATCTGAAGCCTGGAAGTTCCTCTAACTCCTACGAACCCACCTAAGGTCTTTAGGTAGTACCTACAACCCGTTAGTAGGGTCGTAGGTAGGTGCCGACTTAATTTTTTTATTTTTTGGTTAGGATTTTTAGGTTTTATGGTATATTCTATAAATATCCCATTGATCTTTTGTTATTAGTTTACGCGCTTTACATACTTACAACATTCTATTGAGTTCTAAGGTACACTTTTGATCTTAAAATTCTTATTCTTGACTTTTACGCTTTGATATTAATTTGAGATTCTGGATTCATTCTTAATTTATTGTGAGATTATTCATATACTTTTTATTATAAATTCTATGGGTGTTCTTGCAAATATGAGTGGCTAAATCTCTTAACTAGGATTGTGAAAACCCTGATGGAATAACAAAGTAGAGAAAGTGTAAAGTTTTTCTTGATTGGTGTTATTACATGTATTATGATTTTATTTGGTTTGATTGTTTTCTTAAAGACTTCAGACATTAAGAACCTTCTTGTATTCAATACTAACTCGAGAGAGATAATGAGATTAGAAAAAGAAGATCACAACAGTAATTTAAAGCTACCAATCTTTATCTAATTAACTTTAGATTGAGAGGACATAGTTAATCTGGGATCCAGGACAAGGATTAGTAATACGATACTTTGAAACCAAGAAGAGATGAGTGAAATTCACCAAAGGGTATCGAGAGATGGTTGGTGATACATAACTTGTTAGATTCTGCATGCAAGGCATCAAGATAGTTTGACCAACACGATCAGTTTGTGCAGTTAGGTAGTCAGGGGGAACACAGTCCTAGTATTCATCTTATATTGATGTCAACCTAAGTGATCAAGCATTGTTACTACTACTGTTCTCATAAAATCCCCCCATTTACCTTTTGCACTTCCTGACTACATCAGCAAGTTCTTGACAGAGATTCATCCTATTCCCTGTGGATCTAACCCCAATATTTGTTAGGTTCTTTATTTGATAGTAACTGTGTTATACTTTTTAGGAGGTGTAATTTGGGTAACATCAAATTTTGGCACCGCTGTCAGGGAATATGATTACAAATTAATTGATTGAAGTTGTTGGTTTTTGACTTTTTACTGTTCTTGGGGCATATGCCGGCGTATTTTAGTACTCGTAGTAAAGGAAATCCCTTGATCCAACTTGATATTGAGCTGGAGTGGACCTTGAGACAGATAAGTAAGATGGAAGAACATGAGCATGGAGTTTGGTACAATGGGGTTCAAGATGACCTAAATCCCTTGCATCCGCCACCTCCGCATGGTGTTCAAAAAACAACCATGCAAACCATTATACGGTTATTAGCGGAAGAGAATGTAGGTTAGCAAATTACCATCGTACAACTCAAGAGGAAAGAGCGAGATAGGAAGAAGAGTGTCAAGTAGCACTAAACAGAGATAGAGCTAGAAGGGATAGAGCTCAACCACCCCAAGCTTATCAATATTTATAAGTCTTTGATGATCTGAAAGAATACTTAGGGTATGTTGAGCCTATTGAGACAGGAGATGTCATTCCTCCTGAGTTCCCCAAGGGGTGAAGTTTGACATTACGAGTGTTATTATTCAATTGTTGAATCTGAAGAATGTACTAGCTGGTTTGCTGACTGATGACGCAAACATGCACATCATAAATTTCATTGGGATTTGCACTTCGTATAATCTACCTGGGGTAATTCAAGAAATTTTGAGACTCAGGTTGTTCCCATTCCGTATTACAGGCAAAGCGACGTTATGGTTAGGGGAACTACCTCGTGGGTCCATTACCTCTTGGAATAAGTTGCAGATATAATTTTTGGAAAATTTTTACCCGCCTTCTAGATGCTGCTGTTGAATGATGAGATTTATAATTTCAGGCAATTACATTCAGAGTCACTATATGAGACTTGGTTGAGATTCAAGAAAAAGTTGATGATTGTGCTCAATCACAGAATTTCAGGAAGTAATTTGCTCGAGATATTCTAGAGACACCTGAATGCAAATGGTAAAACTGTTGTTGATACTATTATTGGTAAGGCTTTTATGAGCTTTTGTTGGGAGCTAGCTATGGAAATCTTGGATCGGGTCTCCAAAATTGTCACGACCCAAACCAAGGCCTGGCCGTGGCGATTATCTCAAGTCCTTCGAGGACTGGAGACCACATCTTTACCTAGCTAAACAAGGTATAACACTCCTAGTAGCTGCTGAAATTCGAACATATAACAAGAATAACAAACTCAAAGACATCTAAGAATGTCAATCATCAATACCCAATCGACAGTAACATCCATAAGGCCTCTAAAAATCTAAAAAATAATCTAAGTCGGGACATGCCCCCGACCATGACAATGACAATGATAATATTAATGTGAACTCTTTAATTCTAGTTTATGAAAGGAAATCAATGAAATAGTTAAGTTTTCTTGAAAATGAAAGCTCACTACTTCATCGCAAACGACCAACAAACTGAGCTGATCCACCTAGCACTGTGTAATAAGATTGCTTTCGGACCCTATATCGCGTGGAGATATAACATCCGGAGATGATTAGTGAATTTAGCACTAGCATGTAACTCAAGGATAAGGATAAAGTAATGATAATTCAAAATATGATTTAACTCAATGTACATGTTCACATATATGTGTGCATACATATAAACATGAACTTTAAAACTTTAGCCTGGATTGTGTAACTTAACTCTCATATAATAGTACCCATGGGCTATATGGGCCCCAGCTATAACCCCCTAATCAGGCTCCAGTGCATGTAGCCGTACGAACTGGAGAAAAATCATATATATATATATATATATGCATGGGGGCCTCAAAGGTCCCAACTATATACTAAGGTGACTTAATCACCCGATCATGTAATGTATTATGGGGACTCAAACCTCCTAATCTTATAATAAGGTGGACTCAAACCACCCGGTCATAAGCAAGGGGACTCGAAACCCAGCCTATTTAGATCTTGTGCTAGCAAACACGGTTTCTAATTTTTGTCCCTCGGGATCGCCACTTTCACAGCCCAACTACACAACCCTCTTTTAAGCCCCATTAAATCATTTATCACATATTCCCATTCATTGAACCATAATACACATTTAGGAATACACTATTGGTATCGTCATACCAATTATACTTGCAAGGTAACATCAACATGCCATTTGAATTCCATTAACCCCGGAGAATAACTTCCTTTGTTAATTAATACAAAGTGGGGAAAATTGACTCTCCTTATTCATTAAATTAAACCATTATGTTTCAATAACCTCTTTATATCATGCGATTGTTCTAAAAATAGTTAAATGTAATATTACTCATACTCACAAAATTGGGTGGGGTGATTACCAATTTAATTGTCAATATTCATAAAATTTGGGGAAACCACAATCCCCCTAGTGTATTCACCATACCCATGAATCAAATTGATTTCAAAACTACCATTTAAAACATAAACAATACATATGTAAACATGAAACATCACATAAACAACAATCATTTAAAACTCCCAACCCATGTTCCAAAACCAACATCAAAACCATATAGAGAACTATTTAAAACATATGCTTTCACAATACAATAGTTAGAGAAGAGTAACATTCCTGAAATATCAAAAGTTATTGAGAGAATTTGTCCTTGGGACCTCTAATTGATCAACTTCTTTAAAACCCTAAGTATCTTTCTTGAGAGAATTTAAGAGAGATTGGGAAGTTATTTCAATTTCTTTTGGAGTGCTAATGATACCCTAAAGGGGTTTTAAGTCGTGGGTCATGATTTGGGGGAAAGGGGAAATGTCCAAAGTGTCCTTAATTAAAAGCTGAAAAATTATCGGCAGTGACTACGAGTCACTATAAGACTTGCAAGGACACGTTACGGCTCATCACCATAAGTCGCAATCAAAACAGTAGCTAAATAACCCTTCTATGGTGACCCTATGATTCACTCCATATGACTTGTCAGTGACCCTACGACTCATAGAGTCCAAGTCGTAGTCAAGACTGAAATACTTAGGGCCCACGCTAGTTTGGCTATGAGTGGGACCTTATGACTCATTTAGAGTCTTTACGAATCGTTAGGAGCCACTCGTTATCAGGACAGTAACTTAGGCTACCTTCACTGTACACCGTACTATTAGGGTCCTATGACCCGCAATGACACATTACGACTCACAAGGTGAGTTGTAGTCAGGACAGTGAGTTCAAAAATTCAAAATTTTCAGTGGCCAACACCTGAGGCGTCACATTCTCACCCCTTAGGATCATTTATCCTTGAATGATGGGTTAAGGAATCTGTTAGCATGATTTAATGCAGAAACACACCCATACTTACCTTTAACAAAGACAGAAAACAAAGATGTCGAGAAAATTACAATTTGTTTAACAAAGTCAAAAAACAAAGATGGTAAGTTTGACACATACCTTATGCACGGGTATCCAGAACGGGGAATAAGAATTGGTATTTGGATTTCATATCCTCTTCTTCTTTTCAAGTAGCTTCTTCAAACTTTGGTTCCGCCATAGAACCTTCATCGAAGCCACAACCTTTGTCCGTAACCGACAGAGTTGCCGATTTAAGATCTCAATCGGGACCTCCTCATATGACAAAAAGTCTGAAACACCAACACTTTCAAAAGGAACCACCAAGGAAGGATCACCCACGCACTTTCTCAATATTGAAACATGAAAAAATGGGTGAACGAAAACCAAACAGGGAGGCAACTCTAACTCATAAGCCACATTACCTGCTCTCTTCAAAATCAAGTAAGGGCCTACATAATGGGGACTGAGCTTCCCCTTTTTTCCAAATCATATTGTTCCCTTCATGGGAGACACCTTCAAGAACCCCTAATTGCCAACTTCAAATTCCAACTCTCTTCGCCTCACGTCCGCATAGGACTTTTTGCAAATTTGGATGGTCTTAAGCCTATCCCGAATCACCTTCACCTTCTCTATAGCACGATGAACTAAATCAGGACCGTATAACCCAGCCTCACCAACCTCAAACCACCCAATAGAAAAACGACCCCTTCTACCATACAAAGCCTCAAATGGAGCCATCCCAATTCTTGCATGATAACTATTATTATAAACAAACTCTATGAGGGGCAAATGAGCAACCCAACTACCACTGAAGTCAAGCACAAAAAACCTTAGCATATCCTCCAAAGTCTGAATAGTTTTTCTCTACTTGTTCATCCATCTTAGGGTAAAAAGCGGTGCTAAGGTTCACCTTAGTCCCAAAACATCTTTGGAAAGAACACCAAATAGGCAAGGAGAACTGAGTACAACAATTAGATATAATAGAAATAGGCGCACCATACAACTTGACGTTTTCCTAAATGAACAACCTTGTATAATCCTTAGTAGAGTAACTAGTCCTCATAGGTAAGAAATGAGCACACTTAGTCATCCTATCCACGATGACCCAAATCGAATCAAGCTGATGGCGGGACCGCGAAAGACTAGTAAAAAAATCAATATTGATCACTTCCCACTTTTATTCGGGCAACTCAATCTCTTGAGACAACCCACCAGGTCTCAAGTGCTCTACCTTCACTAGTTGACAAACCATACACTTGGCCATAAAATTTGCACATCCCATTTTATATTATTCAACCAATAAATCTCTTTCAAATCATAGTACATCTTCATCGAACTCGGATACATAGTGTACCTCGATTCATGAGCCTCAACCAAGATCCTTCCTCGCAACCCATCTATATCGAGGACACACAACCTGCCTTGGTATCTCAAGATACCATCACCACCAATATCAAAAACCATCACTTTCTACTAGCCCACGTCATCCTTAATTTGTATCAAGATCAGATCCAGAATCTGCTTCTCTTTTACCTCAGCACCAAGAGATGACTTCACCACCTCTCACACCATCACACCTCCATTATCAGAGTCTAAGAGACGAACCCCAAGATTATCCAATCAGTGAATATCCTTCACCAACTCTAGCTTCTCCTCATCCACATGAGATAGGCTTCCCATAGATAAATTGCTAACAGAGTTTGCGACCATATTAGCTTTACCTGAATAATAGTGAATACCCATATCATAGTCCTTGACCAACTTAAGACATCTCCTTTTCCTGAGATTCAACTCCTTCTGGGAAAACACATATTACAAGCTGTTATCATCTAAGTTGACATCAATATAAGCCCCATATAGATAATGGCACTAAATTTTCAATGCAAAGACCACAACCAATAATTCTAAGTCATGCATCAGGTATTTCTTCTCATGAACTTTTAACTTTCTAGAAGCATAGGCCACAACCCTACCATGCTATATCAACACACAACACAATCCTACACAGGATGCATCATAATAAACCACAAAGCCATCAGTACCCTCAGGTAGAGTCAAAACTAAAATCGAAATCAACTTATCCTTTTACTTCTCAAAACTACCCTCACAAGCATTAGACCACAAGAACTTTATTTTTTTTTGAGTCAACTTAGTCAATAGGGCAGCAATAGAAGAGAAACTTTCCACAAATCTTCTATAATATCTGGCTAAACCCAAGAAACTCTAAATGTCAGTTGGAGTCGTGGGTCTAGGCCACTTTTTAACCGCCTTAACTTTCTATGGATCCACCATGATCCCTTCACTAGACACAACATGACCTAAATAGGTCAATAAATTCAACTAGAGCTCATACTTACAAAATTTAGCATACAATCATTGATCCTTTAGGGTCGCAACACTATACGTAGGTGATCAACATGATCTGCTTTGATCTTCAAATAAACCAGGATGTCATTAATAAATACAATGGTGAATAAGTCCAGGAATTGATAGAAGATTCGGTTCATAAGATCCATAAATGTTGCCGGGGGCATTAGTCAAACCAAAATACATGACCAAAACTCATAATGGCCATACCGGGTACAAAAAACAGTCTTAGGGTTATCCACCTCCCTAATCTTTAGTTGATGATAACCCGACAAAAGATCAATCTTAGAGAAGTACTTAGCACCTTGAAGTTGGTCAAACAGGTCATCAATCATTGGAAGAGGATACTTATTCTTCACTATCACCTTATTCAACTAGAGGTAATCTATACATATTCAGAGGGACCCATCTTTCTTACACACAAAGAGCATAGGATCACCCCATAGGGAAATACTAAGATGAATAAAACCCTTGTTATAGAAGTTCTTTCAACTGCTCCTTAAGTTCTTTAAAATAAGCTGAAGCCATTCTATAGGGAGGGATAGAGATAGGATGAGTGTTCGGAAGAAAATCAATCCCAAAATCAATCTCTCTTTCAGGAGAAACGCCAGGAAGATTGATGGTGAACACTTTGAGAAGTTCATAAACCTCCGAGATAGATTGCAATGAAGGACCCTCGAAACTAGAATCTTTAACATGGACTAAATGGTATAGAAACCCCTTGAAGGTCAACTTTCAAGATCTAAGATAAGAAATGAACCTTTCCTTAGTCATTAAGGAATTATCTTCCTACTTAATCACTAGTTCATTCGAGAATGGGAAACTAACCCTTCAGGTCCTACAGTCAAGAAACACATAGCATGAGTGCAACCAATCCATCCCCAAAATCACAGCCAAGTCTAACATGTCCAACTTTATCAAATCCCCTAGTGTCTCCCTACTATGGATAGATACCACACAACCTCTATAGACTATTCTGGCCATAATAGAGTCACCCACTGGAGTAGATATAAAAATAGGATCCAAAATACATTCAAGATCAAAATCAAAATGAATAGCCACATAAGGGGTCATATAAGAAAGGGTAGACCCAAGATCAAGCAGATAATACATATCACAGGAAAAGAGTTGTAATGTACTAGTGATAAATCTAAAGATACCTCAGATTCCTGGCAAGTGGAAAGAGCATAAAGGCAATTCTGACCAGTACCAGAGCTAGAAGTATCACCCTTTGGTGCAGGAGCTGAAGATGTGGCAATCGAAATATTATTTGCCCCAGTAACAATCCTGACTGATGGAAAATCATGTTGTAGGTGGCCCAACTGACACACTTAAGGCACGTATTTCTCCCTTTCTCACAAAATCCATGATACACCTACATACAGAATCAGAAAAGAGGATATGATGAGGTTGACTGAGCTCCACTAGCCTGAGACTGGGCACTCTATGCCCTAAATCCACTATTGCTTTGAAAATAATAATCACCAGATGACTTAGGATGTGGAGCACTTGCCGTAGAATAAGAACCAAAATTGCCCCACTTCTTCTTAGACCATTTTCCAGCATCTCTACTACTCTACTACTGACCTCTACCCTGATTCGAATACAGAAACTTCTTACTTTAACTCTCTCCAATTTTTTCCTGCTTTTTCTTTTCCTCCTCAAACTGTTGAATATACACCACAAGTCGAGAGATATCCATCTCCATGTTTAACAAGGCGGCCTTTCTATCCAAAATCATATGTGTGACAACCGAAAAGCAAATTTTCTCATTCTAGCTCTCATGGAAGACACCAGCTCAGGAGCATAATGGGATATCTGGTGAAACTTCAAGGCATACTCTTTCACATTCATCCTACCCTGTTTCAGATTTACCAACTCCTCATCTTTAGCCTCTCTCAACTCCTGAGGAAAAAAATAATCCTAAATCCCTCAAGAACTCATCCTATAGTGCCAACTCTACATCATCACCCCTAGACTAATTCTACAACTCATATAGCTAATATTCCACGTCCTTCAGCTGGTATACAACAAATTTCATACCCTCAAAGTCAAAAGCATGCATAACTCAAAAGATCTTCTTCGTCTCATCTATGAATACTTGAGGTTCCTCTTCAACCTTAGAGCCACTAAAGGTCAAAGAATTGAGCCTCATAAACTGCCAGACTTGAGTGACCTCAAAAAAAATCACAGCAGTACCAATAGAACCTGACTGACATGACTGAGATGTAACCAACTAGGTCAAAAAATAAATAAATCAGTGAAACTCAACATTAGAAATGTCTTCTTGAGGCGGTGAGGTATGATCAGCATTAACCCGAGGGGATCAAGGAGGACTGGTAGGGATCGGTAGAACTCTACGAGAGTAATTAGAAGTTAGAGACCTAGATCGGGTCTGAACTCCATAAGTAGAACGAGATCCATCGACATTGTCCTCAGATGGGACTAAAGGGTTTCCATGTGCATCAAATCTTCTTGGAGGCATGATCTAAAATGCGAACAAATGGGGATTAGAGGAGATTCAAGACCTTAGAATCTATAGCTCAAAATAGAACAATAAGAAACATTCCTAAATATTTCGTAGCCTCTCCCTTATTAATGTGGTGTGTTACACACCCATAAAAGAGATTCTACTTAACACGACTTTGTAGACGACCAATGATGCCAAACCTAGGCTCTGATACCATCTTTGTCACAACCCAAACTAGGGCCTGGCTGTGATGGGTATATCAAGTCCTTCGAGGATTGGAGACAACCCCTTTTACCTAGCCAAATAGGGTATAACACTCCTAGTAGTGGCTGAAACCTAACTAATCAAGTGTACGTATTTTGCATGTGTGTCACGTTAATTACTAATAAAATTATGAAATAGAAATTTAAATAGTACAAAATTATACTGCATAAACTTAATATCAAATTACTTTTGTATAAATCTATAGCATAGTCTTTGACTATATGAACATTGTCAGATCGTGTATATAAATAAGTTTTTTTTAATCGGCTAACTCAAAAATCAAACCATTAAGGACCTAAATCGATAAAAAACATTATAACGCCCCGAATCTGGTACCCAAAATACCACACGGTGCTCATGACCTCGAAGGAACACAAGCTATCCACGACTGATATCTGTAACTGAGCACTACATAACATACTGTATAAATTTGGAATAAAAGGCTGAAAGGCCATAAGGTTAAAATATTTGATAAAACATAACATCTAAAAAATATGGTATATCAATACCAAAACAACTAAAATAACTGTCTGAACATGCTATAGTATGGAAGCCTCTAAACAGTCTACAAACCGTGGAGTTGATGGGATATGTCCGCAACTAACTTTGGACTACTGAAATAATAAAGTAATAAAATAATTATCCTATCCTCGAATAATTAGGACTCACTGCTAGTCTGGCTGCTGAAAGTCTGATCTACTAAGGATGCTCTGGAGCTCATGCTTCTGAACCTATGGTATGAAAACACCATAGCACAAATGCGTCAGTACGATTGAATGTACTGGTATACAAGTGAGGTAGGCTGAATTCAAGGGGTTTATATGCATGAATAATACTAACTGACTGAATAACATGAGCGTGAGAACATATACGTGAATATGTGAGCTGTAATTGAGATCATGACATTACTAAATCTGAATACTGATATCATAAGTTTTGTATAATTGATATACTATTTTCTGAATGACGGTATCTGATAGTTCTATTTCTATTGGAACTAACTGGGTTTCGTACTGAGCTGGGTGATTGTATCTGACAGTCCTAAATTCTATAGAACTATTTGATTTCTATTACTGAGACTGAGACTGTAACTGTGGGAAGTAGTCATCTAACCGATATGCCCCTAATAAGCCATTATAGTTGAGTTGGGGTCTAATCTGTAACCCCAATTGGAAGGGTGTCAATATCGCGCCATTGGTAAGGACAAGCTGTGAATTATCCCTCATCTAATAGGAACTGCAAGGAGAATGGTGGGACCCTCATATAGTAGGTTAAGCCACCTTATCTACCCTAATCTAGCAGGTTTGATGTCTCAACCTACGCTGGCTATATAGTTCTAGAGCGTAAGGATTGATTCGAAGAATCACACCCTCTAATAATAGGTGAGTTCCTATCCTTGAGTTTACTCGGTGCTGAATCCTACTCCCATCTGAATAGATACTGAACATGATTAACTAAACTGAATTGGACTACATTCATTGAGTTTTGTTGACTGATAAAATATTACTGAGATCTAATAACTGACTAAAATTATTGAGGTTACTGAGTTTTCCTGAGTCACGTGATTGACTGAATTCTACTGAGTTCTAAAACTGCCTAAAAATACTACTAATCATGGCATAATTAAGGTTATCATAAAACTAACACTGAATCTAGGCACACAACTAAATTATCGGGTACAAGTACCCCTAAGACTTAATAGCATGAAACTGACAAGACATGATACTTCTTGACACATGACCATAGTCAACAATTCATAGTACAATCATTGGGGATTATCATAAAGTATTCACATGCTATAAGCTTACATATAAATAGGAATGCATGTAAGCATATCATAATTTCATAAGCCTAATCTCATGAGCATTACGTCAATCCATTACAAAGCATAATAATAACGTGAGAGTCATATCAAACATAAGGGAGAAACATGGATTGATCAATTTTGGTCACAAATGAGTCATATGGCATAATTCTTATTCTCTTAGGCATTTTATCAAACACCTTGAATTAATATCTTTAGGCTTATGCATGAATGTTGAAATAATACTTCATGACAACATTTTACACTTTCAATTCAAGAATTTCAATAACATACTAATATACTTTTATGATAGTCATTAAACACTCCAACTTTGAAATCAAACAACAATATAAACATGGATATAATTCAATTCATACCATGGAATCCAAAGTTTATATTTCAAATAGGGTTTCTTGAGCTTCATAGGTGAAAGAAACCCATGAATCAACACTTGAAATACCTGGGTAGATGTCACGCCTCAAATCCTATTGGGGCAGACTGGCACCCGTAACTGAGGAGGCTCAGGAGAACCAGCTCATAACCTTATACTTCCCATGTATACCTCTATGACAACCTAAAATTCGGACAGCATCATGTCGCATACAAAAGGAAATAATCACCTGTATAAGCTCGAGCACACATATATATGTATATACAATAATTGGCCGTTGGATCCATCACGTCTATTAACAAAACACCACCTTGACTGTACATTAGGTCTATAAAGCCTCTAGATAATACACAGAGTTTAACTAAGGTCGGAACACACCCTCCATATAACTAACTTTTATATAATACCAAAAGTGAATGGATATGACACGGAAATCCCCGAAGCAAGCTAGAGCTCACCAAAAGTAGCTGGATATCCTGGCTCTTACTTGTGCGGTGTATGAGCTGAGGTACATGTGCCTGCAGCATGAAATGCAGGTCCCCCATGGGGGATGTCAGTACGAAATATGTACTGAGTATGTAAAGCTGTAGATAATCACATATGATATAGGAGCTCAATAGAAATCAGAAACAAGTGAATAAATCATAATAGGAGTGAACCGCACTTACTAGAACTTGTGACAATCTGTACATTGTATTTATTCAATCACTTTACCTTCGTTCTTATCATCTTTGTAATCATTAATGTACTGTACTGTGACCATTAGGCTGCCTTCAGTACATATCAACTGGGATCGACCCATGATAGGCTTATGCCCCTGGGATACCACCCAGAAACACATAAATAGGGATCGACTCATGATAGGCTTATGGCCTGGGATACCACCCGATAAGAAAGAAGTTCCATCACATAGTTCAATTAATCTTTGAGATTGTTATTTCGGTCGCCACCACATTTTTGATACTTTGAAAAAATGATACATTAATAAGAGACATATAAATAGACCATCAATGCAATAACAATAAAGTAATAACTCATTGGCACATCAATGAAGTGTTTTGGAGTCATCAATTCCATAACAATGAAGTAGGAACTTATTGGTATATCAATGAAACATTTTGGAGTCATTAATAGCACATGGATCTTATTTGAGTAACCGGATACCTTCTGACATTCATTACTGCAATAAACATGTAAGATTTGGAAAACAAGTAAGTATTGGAATGTCTTGACATCTTGTAGGGTGGAAACAAGTTCATTGGTAACGCAGGACATCATACAAAACCATTATGGATCACATGTTACTGAATAACTTTGGAAACTTTCTTAATAGAACAATTGTTCACTTTTATGCCAAAGATATGGTATAGAGTATGCTTTATGATAACGCTCAAAATACAGCTCTCGTAAGAGTGTAAGCGATCGTTGTCAAATATAGAACCCAACTGGGTTGGGTGTCGAATCCCACAGGGAATACTCGGTCACTAAGGATGCAACTATTAATAGACTTTTGGTCGAAAATTCTATTAAAAAGGGGGGAAGGTTTAGGCGTGAATTAAAAGTAACAAAATAGCAAAGTAAAACCGGAATGTTTGGTAGGTTTAGATCAATGAGAATTGGAAGTTAGGGTTATGTCCACCTTATGAGTTTTACGTATCTATTAACTATGAGTTATGCGAAATTCAGACATACATGCGCTTATAGAGATTTGTATTCTATGGTAAATCCAGGCGTCTTTCGACCATCGAGGATTATTTCACTTTAACTCTTTTGAGCTTAAAGCGTATCTAATGGTACAAATTCTCTAAGAGGTTAATGCAGTTACGGCACTAACTTTTAAACAGGGGTTAATAGCCCAATTTCCTTATCACACCCTCTTTTTCTGACATGTAACTTTTCTTTCGAACAAGTTAATGTTATACTGGCGTATTCTATATGTTTGCAACCACAAGAATTTAAATTAAGATGAAGAGAAGAATGATATAAGCAGCATACGTGTCAAGAATTGATAAACTCATAGCAATAGATAGTATCTCATAAGGCTTCCATAACCCTAACAGAGAAGTTTAGCTACTCATGAGTGCAACGAAAAACACAATAGACATTATCATCATACCAAAATTAGAATTTTGCGTGAAGTATGTTTTGGTAGCACTTGTGGCGTGAATTCCTTACAAATAGCGTTTCTCTTGTTGTAAAAATTAAAAGTCGAATAGATGAAAGAAAATTGTCAGGAATAAGGAAGAATGGGGCGAAATTTGTTGCTGAAAAGTTCAGCAAAATAGGGTTTTTATAACACCCATATCCTATTCCTACTATGCTACTGCGTACTTATCCTAATCCTACTAGGTTACTGCATCCTTATCCTAATCCTACTAAGTTACTGCTGATCCCCAAGTCTTTGGAAATGCTGTTTTTGCCCAGGACAACTTTTCCATGCATCACTTTCAGTCCATAGACTTCTAAAAGTTGCCTTCCTTCTTTCGTGAAGCTTCCTTTGGCGTCAACCAGTCCATAAAATGCTGAAATCTTCATCATTTATACCTGAAAACTTGCTAATCACGTTGGTTAGCTCACTTACAGGAAAAAGGACTAAAAGTGCAGGAATTATATATTTTGTCCCCAGAACTTAGCTAAAATATGGGTAAATTAAGGTGCTTTAGGCGTGTAACTACGCCTAACATCAACACCCCACACTTAAAGCTTTGTTCGTCCTCGAACAAAATATCATGTCCATATAAACATCTACTTAGGGTTTCACAGTAACAACACAAAATACTCATCAAGACAGGCACAGTAATTATTAACAAAGAGTAGTTTTCTGATCACTACTAGAAACAATTCAACCTCTAACATAGACTCGTGATGATGGTTACATCGTATCCAAAAGTTAAGGCACAAAGAATCATACAAGACTACCCAAAACTCATCAAGCATGTGTGTCTCACACAATATCTTACCCATAATCACTCATAAGTATTGTATTTTTTCAAAACATGGGTATAGGATTATCCTTGCTCTCATTCTCACAAAGAATTCATATGTTGCAACTGATGACCATAGGCTTGCCCTTAGTGTAATGCTCCACTAAATATCAGAATGCTAAGCTTATGATCAACTAGGTCTTTCCAGGTTGTAATGTAGGCAAAGGGACGGGTAGGACTATTTTGGCCAGAAATAGTAACTAAGTTCCCTAAGCGCTTTAATACGTCACATTATGCCATTAACACTCTCCTTTAAACAACCTTGCTACCTTTCTTTCATCTATCACCCCTTTTCACCTCTTTTGCCATTCAAACATAACTATCTTTTTATTTAATCATAAAAATAATTTATCTTTTTGTTTTTCTATTTCTTTTTCTTTTCTTTTTCTCTTTTTTTTTATAACACACCTCTATGATAGCCACTCTTTTCATAACAAATTCAAGTACCAATACACTCTAAGGCGTCATCCTCACCCAATTTCCTCTTATTTTATCATATGAATTTATAATTTAAAGCACTTAGGAACTTGGATCAAATTATGGTCTTGAAAAAAAATGGATTAGGCTTACATATGAGGCTGTCAAAGAAAATAGGCTAAAGGCTCAAAGGGGTTATCTAGGATAATGTCCATGGGTAGATAAAAAGAGGGTAAACAATAATAGGCTGCCAAAGAAATGCCTAAATCATCTCCTAAACTCACACTCTTTATTTCGCTTTACATACACACCGGGAAAGTTCTAGCATCAGTCACAAACACAGAATATACTATAATCTCACACACACAAGGCACATGGTCAACTTTATTGGGAGCAGTATAGACTCTTGACCCACTAGCTGAAGGAATTAAACCACACACTTATCACATAGCGAGTAACATTTAGAGCCTAAGTGTCTCAATAGTAATGATTGTATCACAGACTCTTGTAAAAAAAACATAAATAAGCAAATGCAGATAAAGAAGTATAGCATACAAATACCAGCACCCCACACTTATACGGGACACACTGCCTTCAGTGGAAAATAAATAAGAAGAACCTGGTTAGTCGGACTCATCCTCTATGTCTGGGGTCATACTCTACACATAGCCCTTGCATGCTCGTTCATTGGGTAGTCATAACCTAACTGTTGGAGATCTGTAGCAGTTGGAACACGACCTCCGCTCATCATAGTAAACCGAGTCATGCCATAAAGATGGCGAAAGAAACTTTCATCCCGAGCATGTTGTTCTGCAGTGGTAAGGTTGACGCCATGCATAGTTTCAGCATCTTTAACCTTTGTGAGGTCAAACTTTTTTGGGTTGTGTGGAAGCTTATGATCAGTCGGCTCCTCTTTGATGTCCTCCTTCCTCAATATTGCAGTCAACAGATTTCCAAAGCTGAAGTGGGACCTCTTCTGTAGCCTAGCCTTACACATTGAAGATCGAATAATCGCCCCATTGTTGATGGGGACGTTCATCATCAATGCGTACACCAAACACACTCTGTCTCATGTAATCTTCGTGTACTGGGTCCCTGGAATCAGGCAGGAGTTGACTATTCACAACCATATTCGAGCTTCTCTGTTCAAGGAAGCGTAAGGGAAGGTGTTGTGCCGACTGGTGTCCTTGTGTCTGATCCATCATACCATTGATCTTGTTCCGCACAGTGTGTGTCTGATTGACCTATACGGAGCTCTGTTATATAGCTCTTTGAGTGGTGATGGATCAACAGATGGCAAACCCAGAAAAGAGTTGAAGAACTCCGCATTTAGTTGTAGAACTTGGCCCCGAATCTTTACTTCACTCCCTGTAGTTTTCGGTGACCAGTTGGCATAGAATTCTCGTGTTAGATCGAGATTGCATTCTCCTATATCTCGGAGGATGAAATCAAGATGTAACGCCATTATCTTGGCCAACATGCGGGGTTCTTTCTTTGCTAGGCTTTCCTTGTGTATCAACTCCATATGAACATATTTTTTCTCTTTATTGTTCCTATACCACTCCTTTCCTTCCTCCTCTAGGACCCATTTGATTCCGAACATGCGGCGAGGTATTTGCAGCGAGGAGGATTCACCTTGCTCTTTACGTCCCCTTTTGTGGCCTTTTTGTGAGGTGGTCGCTTTATCCTTTCCTTGTCGTGCTTTTGGTGTCATTTGTACCTGAGATTAAAATGATAGTCATGTTAGCTTCATCTTGGTAAATACAATTGACAAGCAAACAGTAGTGGCCCCACCCCACACTTAATTTGTTGGCACAAACTAATTAAGTGAACGTTATCGATTACTCAGACTTCATCGATGTACGTTTAGGTGTTATGTTCCAATAATATAATCAGTGCAGTCATACTTGTCTTGTCGTCTTAACTAACCTTTTCCGATTCTAGTTCATGTAATCTTGACAATGCTTTTATGTTTTGGACTAATGCATCACTTTGAATAAAACTACTACATAGATATTGTCTCAATTTATGGCTTGAAATAATCACAACATCTCATGTTTATAGTTAACCATGATTTTCATCGCAATGAACAAGTCATTCAAGCAAGCTTTGAAGTTACAAGATTATGCAATTTTCTGAACCATGTCGATTTCGCAAGAAGTATGACAGTGTATCAAAATTAACTACAAGTTGGAACCAAGTCAAGAACACCAATACGTATTCTTTCACTTTCTTAGTTGTATCACCACAAATCAACCATATTCAAATCACCAACACTATTTCAAGATTTAACAACTTATTATAGGCGTAGTATTGTAATACTTATGGAATATAAGAGAAGAACAAAGAAGTACTTACTTGGTTGATGACCTTGAAAGATGTTCTTGCAAAGTAAAAGAGCAAAAGGAAAATTTTTGAGAGAATTTGGAGAGGTAGGCGGCGCCTAGGTTGAAGTTGCAATGCAATTTTGTTTTAAGACTAAGGTTCTATTTATAGGAAAAGCTTGGGTCGGGTTTTGACCCATTTGGAATCGGATTTGAAGACCAAAAGTGAGCATAGGAGGCGCCAAATGCTTCGCCTATGCTTGGCATAGGAGGCGCCTTTTGCAAAGCCTAGTTGAGCATAGGTGACGCCTATGCTATGGCATTGTTGGGAATACGCGGCACCTATGCCATGGCATTGTAGAATCCGAGACTAAAGGCTTTTGCATAGGCGGCGCCTATGCTATAGCATTGTTGGGCATAGGCGGCGCCTATGCCATGGCATTCTAGATTCTGAGAGCTTAGGCCATAGCATAGGCCATGCCTTGTTCGTTGCCTAGATTTACATAGGCCTTGCCTAGTTCGTTGCCTAGATTTTCATAGGCAATGCCTAACCCATAGCCTTTTCTTCTTCATTCCTAACTTACCACCTTCAACATGAACCGTTTCCAAATCAAAATTTGAAACCAATCTCCTCTTTTACACCTCTTGTACCTACACTTACTCAAAGACAACAAAAATGATTAGAACGAAGGGTTGCCTCCCATCAAGCGCCTTAGTTTTGGCTCAACAAAATCCTAGGAAAACAAAAACAATAAAAACAATTAAAAATGATGGGTTGCCTCCCATCAAGCTCTTGATTTATTGTCGCGGCACGACATAGCTATCTCGATTACTTAGACTTCATCGAGATAGATGGTGGCCATACATTTTATCGAGTCAAGAGGACAGATGTATGGTTTCACTCGTTGGCCATTCACCTTAAAGACAACACCATTATTGTCTTCTAACTCAACTACTCCCGACGAGTAGACTTGGCTAATTTTGTAAGGGCCAGACCATTTGGACCTTAACTTACCTGGGAATAGCTTCAGTCTGGAATTGAAAAGAAGTACCGTATCACCCTTTTGAAAGTTTTGTTGAATAATCCACTGATCATGATACTTTTTCATCCGTTCCTTGTAGAGGTCTGATCTTTCATATGCATGTAGACGGAATTCATCCATCTCATTCAGCTGCTCCAATCTCAGATTCATTGCATCATCCCACTTCAAATTCAGTTGCTTCAACGCCCACAATACTTTATGCTCAAGCTCAATGGGCAAGTGACAGGACTTCCCATAAACTAGTTGGTACGGGGACATGCCAATTGGCATTTTAAATGCAGTCCTATAAGCCCATAGTGCATTGTCCAGCTTCCGAGACCAATCTTTCCTATTAGAATTTACCGTCTTAGCAAGGATTTGCTTGATCTCTCGATTGGAAACCTCTACCTGTCCACTAGTTTGAGGGTGATAAGGTGTGGGTACCTTGGGTAGCTTGACCCCATATTTCACCAACACGGATTTGAACAGCTTGTTACAAAAGTGTGATCCTCCATCGCTTATGATGGTACGTGGTACCCCAAAACGAGAGAAGATATTTCTCTTCAAGAATGCTACAACACGCTTTCCTTCATTATCGGCCAGCGCTACTGCTTCAATCCATTTGGATACATAGTTGACAGCAACTAGGATGTATTTCATTCCAAACAAATTTACGAATGGGCCCATGAAATCAATACCCCATACGTCAAACAGTTCTACCTCAAGATTTTTTGTCATGGGCATCTCATGATGCTTCGAAATCGTGCCTTGTCTCTGACATTGGTCACATCTTCTCATAAATTCATAGGCATCTCTAAATATCGAAGGCTAATAATAGCCGCTTTGCAATACCTTCCTTGCTGTCCGACCACCTGCATGGTGTCCCCCAACTTGGGAAGCATGACTTGCTTCCAATATACTTGGCACCTCCTCATGAGATATGCATCGCCTGATAACACCATCCGCACATCGTCGAAACAAATATGGATCATCCCAAAAGTAGTGTCTTACATCGTGCATGAACTTCCTCTTTTGATGATAAGATAGATTTGCAGGCACCACATTACTTACCACGAAGTTCGCAAAGTCTGCATACCATGGTAACTCTTCCATCATCGTGGCTAAGATCTCTTCATCAGGGAATGCATCATCAATCTCAAGATCAGGCTACGCTATATGCTCGTTCTCGAGTCCAGATAGATGATCAGCCACTTGGTTTTGCAACCTCTTCTATCTTTTACCTCAAAATCAAATTCTTGCAGCAACAATACCCATCGAATTAGCCTTGGTTTCGCATCTTTATTTTCTATCAAATATCTCAGAGCTGCATGGTCTGTATGAGCTACCACTTTGGTTCCCAACAGATAAGCACAAAACTTTTCAAAAGCATACACAACCGCTAAAAGCTCTTGTTCCGTGACAGTATAGTTCTTCTGGGCTCCGTTCAAGACCTTGCTCGCATAGTAGATTGGATGGAATAACTTTTCTCTTCTTTGGCCAAGTACAGCACCCAAAGCTACCCCGCTAGCATTACACATGACTTCAAACGGTAGAGACCAATCGGGCGCTACAATGATAGGAGCTTCAATTAGCTTCCCTTTGAGGCATTCAAATGCCTTCAAGCACTCTTCACTGAAGTCAAACTTTGCATCCTTCTCCAAAAGCTTGCATAACGGACTAGCAATCTTGGAAAAGTCTTTAATGAACCTTCGGTAGAAACCTGCATGCCCGAGGAAACTACGAACTCCTTTGATAGAAATTGGGGGTGGTAATTTCTCGATGACTTCGATTTTAGCTCGATCCACCTCAATTCCTCTTTCGGATATTTTATGCCTAAGAACAATACCTTCTTTTACCATAAAGTGGCACTTTTCCCAGTTCAGCACTAGGTTGAATTCAACACATCTCTACAATGCCATACTTAGATTTGCCAAGCACAATTCCAACGACTCACCCACAACTGAAAAATCGTCCATGAACACCTCCAGAGTGTCTTCCACCATATTAGAAAAAATGGACATCATACAACGCTGAAAAGTGGTGGGTGCGTTACATAGCCCGAATGGCATACGTTTGAAGGCAAACGTACCATATGGGCATGTAAACGTTATCTTCTCTTGATCTTCGGGAGCAATACAAATCTGATTATAGCTGGAATACCCATCTAGGAAACAAAACCATCATTTTCCTGCTAATCGATCGAGCATTTGGTCTATAAATGGCATTGAAAAGTGATCTTTAAGTGTCCACGAATTCAGCTTCCGGTAGTCCATGCATACGCTCCACCCTGTGACAGGTCTGAGTGGAATTAACTCATTCTTTTCATTCGCAACTACCATCATGCCACCTTTCTTGGGTACACATTGTACTGGGCTTACCCATTTGCTGTTGGAGATTGGATACACAACCCCTGCATCTAACCACTTAATAATTTCTTTCTTCACCACCTCTTGCATAGGTGGATTTAGATGCCTTTGATGCTCAATAGTGGGTATGCAATTTTCTTCAAGCTGAATCTTGTGTGTACAAATCCCAGGCGGAATAACAATGATATCAGCGATAGTCCAACCGATGGCTCTCATGTACTTTCGTAGAACCGCGATGAGAGCTGCAACTTGCTGCTCACCCAAATATGCTGCCATAATAACTGGGAGTGTGTTTCCATTTCCCAAGAATGCATACTTTAAATGACTAGGCAGCTCCTTCAATTCTAATGTGGGTGGATCTTCAATAGATGGTTTAGCTGGTGGTGTAGGTCGGTTTTTGAGATCAAGGTCCAGCTTCTTGGGATCATGAGGATATGACTCTAATCTTGTTAAAGCACAAATAGTTTCTTCATAATTTTCAGCATCCTTACGCTCAACATTCATAAGCACAATCGCCAATGGGTCATCAATAAGCTGCTCCTCTACAGGTAATTCTTTCTCATCATCAAAATAAACATCAGCTACCGAGAACACGTTCAGATCTTTGGGTTGCTTCATTGATTTACACACATCAAAGCGGACTACTTCATCATTCATCCGGAATAGAAGCTCATTGGCTCTTAAATCAATAAGCACACTTACTGTTGCAAGGAAAGGGCGCCCCAAGATTATAGGAACTTCTGATTCCACCTCACAATCCAAGATAACGAAGTCTGCCGGAAAGATAAATGAGGACACCTTCACCAATACATCGCATAAAATACCAATAAGTTATTTTACCGACCTATCTGCCATTACAAGCCTCATATTGGTTGGAGTAGGATCCCCCAACCCCAACTTGTTATAAATAGATAGTGGCATTAAGTTGATGCTGGCTCCTAAATCGCATAATGCCTTGGCAAAATTCAAAGGTCCGACAGTGCAAGGTATAGTGAAGGCACCGGGATCGGCCTTTTTCTGAACTAGTGATCTGGTAGCGATTGCACTACAATGATGAACAGTATCTGTCAACTCATAACCGGCAACCCACTTTTTTGTCAGAAGATCCTTCATAAATTTTGCGTAGCCAGGCATCTGTTCTAGTGCTTCTACCAACTGAACATTAATGGTCAGCTGTTTTAACATCGCTATGGATTTATTGAACTTGGTATCATCAATTTTCTTCTTTAATCTTTGAGGAAAAGGTGGTGGTGGAAGGGGAATAGTTTTCTCCATGACTTTCTTTTCCTTCTGCTTCAGACTGGCACTCTTTTCAGGCTGTGGACGTTGAGGGGTGACGTCATTGACGCCCTCTTCATCTTCTTCGGCGTCTTCTGCATTATCTGTGATATCATCGGCCACTTGCTTGCTTTGGGATGAATTTTCCAGCACCTTACCACTCCTGGTAGTAATGGCCATGCATGTTCCATCGTTCCTTGGGTTTTGCACTGTGTCTCTAGGTAAGGTGCCAGCTTTTCGTTGATTTAATGTGGCTAAAATTTGACTCAATTGTTGCTCCAGCTGTTTTATTGAAGTGGAATGCGAGTCAACCAATTGCTTCATTGAGGCCAAATCATTTATTACCTCAGTTACTCTTGTGCTGGTTGCCTCCACTCCTTTTAACAGCTTCGCCATCATATCTTTCATTGACATCTTACCAGCGCCAGATGCAGTGGTGTCACGACTTCCAGGAGGAACAT
Source organism: Capsicum baccatum var. pendulum (assembly GCA_030864225.1). Lineage (NCBI taxonomy): Eukaryota > Viridiplantae > Streptophyta > Magnoliopsida > Solanales > Solanaceae > Capsicum > Capsicum baccatum. Next base: position 236,219,413 of record CM061552.1, read on the forward strand.
ACAAACCACTCCTATCAGTCTTATTCTTCCAACTACCTTGATCACGGTCCTTGTTTCCAGACTTATCATAATAGTTCCGACCTTGGTTTCCTTGGGCAGTGCCTCGAAAACCCCCCTGATTGTTCAAGTAGTTGGCTTCTTCTTCAGAATCGGATTCCTCTCTTCCTTTTGACATAACCATTTTGACTTTTTCGGTCTTCCCTGATAATAGATGCTTTGTAAGAAGATCCATCTGTGTTGTGCGCCATATCTTGGTCGCGTTCCTCCTCCCATCGCCTTTGTTCTGCAGTCATGCTAATAGATATAGTGGGGCTTGTTACCTCAGAATCTCTGGTATGCCAAGCCCTACTTTGCTTTGTCATTCGGTCTAGCATATCACTTGCCTGCACAAAGGTGAGGTCCATAAATGATCCTCCAGCCGCATTATCCACCAATGGTTTAGTTACTGAATTCAAGGATCTGTATAGTATCTCCATCAAGTGGACATTGGTCATGTGATGGTTTGGGCACCTCATAAGCTTCTTCTTGAATCTCTCCCATGATTCGTGGAGGGCTTCAGTTGGAAGCTGACGAAAGTTGCTAATTTCATCTCTCAATTGTGCTCTTTTGGATGGCGGAAAGAATTTTTCTACGAAAGCGTCTTTCAATTGCCTCCAATTTGTAATAGAATCAGGAGTCAGCCCGTTCAACCATAGAGTTGCCTCCCCAGATAGAGACAATGGAAATAAGCGCAGTCGAATTGTATTCTGTCCAACGCCTGGATTGTCGAATGACTTGCATGTAGAGATAAAGTTGACCAGATGTATATTCGGATCATCACCTACAAGTCCACCGAATAATCCCTTGAGTTCCAATAACTGAATCATGGTGCTAGTGATGTTGAACTTGGCTCCGGGTGCCAATGGCGGAGGAATAATAGCTCCTGTGGTGCCAGCTCCATCCAGATCGTCATCATCATCATCAAAGGTAATCTGCATAGCTCGGCATTCAGGACAAAATCTTGCTTGACGATCTCTTTTGTTTGCTGGTGTTGCCACCTCAGCATCACGCCTAGGGTTTAGTAGCTCATCATCACCTAAGTCCTCATCATTAGGATCTGCTGCTCGCCCAGGGTTATCGATATTCTGTTGATGCACTTGAGCAGTGGCCAACGCAGCTAATCTAGCCTGCTCCTATTGAGCAGCCTTTCTCTCAATATCACGTTGCGCCTCTATCCTGCCAATAAGTTGTGGTTCAGGGTTTATGGGTAATAATGGTTGACCAGAACTTCGAGTATTGGGGATGCACTGAATAAAACCTAATAAAACAAAAACAACAACTAAAAGTAAAATACAAGAATCTTTGACCAAAGGGTCTAGTAATTATCACAAACTTAGTAGACAACCGTATTCCCCGGCAACGGCACCAAAATTTGATAACGCTCAAACTACAGCTCTCGTAAGAGTGTAAGCGATCGTTTTCAAATATAGAACCCAATTGCGTTAGGTGTCGAATCCCACAGGGAATACTCGGTCACTAAGGATGCAACTATTAATAGACTTTTGGTCGAAAATTCTACAAAAAGGGGGGAAGGTTTAGGCGTGAATTAAAAGTAACAAAATAGCAAAGTAAAACCGGAATGTTTGGTAGGTTTAGATCAATAAGAATTGGAAGTTAGGGTTATGTCCACCTTATGAGTTTTACGTATCTATTAACTATGAGTTATGCGGAATTCAGACATGCATGCGCTTATAGAGATTTGTATTCTATGGTAAATCCAGGCGTCTTTCGACCATCGAGGTTTATTTCACTTTAACTCTTTCGAGCTTAAAGCGTATCTAATGGTACAAATTCTCTAAGAGGTTAATCCAGTTACGGCACTAACTTTTAAACAGGGGTTAATAGCCTTATTTCCTTGTCACACCCTCTTTTCCAGACATGTAACTTTTCTTTCGAACAAGTTAATGTTATACTAGCGTATTCTATATGTTTGCAACCACAAGAATTTAAATTAAGATGAAGAGAAGAATGATATAAGCAACATACGTGTCAAGAATTCATAAACTCATAGCAATAGATAATATCTCATAAGGCTTCCATAACCCTAACAGAGAAGTTTAGCTACTCATGAGTGCAACGAAAAACACAATAGACATTATCATCATACCAAAATTAGAATTTTGCGTGAAGTATGTTTTGGTAGCACTTGTGGCGTGAATTCCTTACAAATAGCGTTTCTCTTGTTGTAAAAATTAAAAGTCGAATAGATGAAAGAAAATTGTCAAGAATAAGGAAGAATGGGGCGAAATTCGTTGCTGAAAAGTTCAGCAAAATAGGGTTTTTATAACACCCATATCCTATTCCTACTAAGCTACTGCGTACTTTTCCTAATCCTACTAGGTTACTGCATCCTTATCCTAATCCTACTAAGTTACTGCTGATCCCCAAGTCTTTGGAAATGCTGTTTTTGCCCAGGACAACTTTTCCATGCATCACTTTCAGTCCATAGACTTCCAAAAGTTGCCTTCCTTCTTTCGTGAAGTTTCCTTTGGCGTCAACCAGTCCATAAAATGCTGAAATCTTCATCATTTATACCTGAAAACTTGCTAATCACGTTGGTTAGCTCACTTACAGGAAAAAGGACTAAAAGTGCAGGAATTATATATTTTGTCCCCAGAACTTAGCTAAAATATGGGTAAATTAAGGTGCTTTAGGCGTGTAACTACGCCTAACATCAACACCCCACACTTAAAGCTTTGTTCGTCCTCGAACAAAATATCATGTCCATATAAACATCTACTTAGGGTTTCATAGTAACAGCACAAAATACTCATCAAGACAGGCACAGTAATTATTAACAAAGAGTAGTTTTATGATCACTACTAGAAACAATTCAACCTCTAACATAGACTCGTGATGATGGTTACTTCGTATCCAAAAGTTAAGGCACAAAGAATCATACAAGACTACCCAAAACTCATCAACCATGTGTGTCTCACACAATATCTTACCCATAATCACTCATAAGTATTGTATTTTTTCAAAACATGGGTATAGGATTATCCTTGCTCTCATTCTCACAAAGAATTCATATGTTGCAACTGATGACCATAGGCTTGCCCTTAGTGTAATGCTCTACTAAATATCAGAATGCTAAGCTTAGGATCAACTAGGTCTTTCCAGGTTGTAATGTAGGCTAAGGGACGGGTAGGACTATTTTGGCCAGAAATAGTAACTAAGTTCCCTAAGAGCATTAATACGTCACATTATGCCATTAACACTCTCCTTTAAACAACCTTGCTACCTTTCTTTCATCTATCACCCCTATTCACCTCTTTTGCCATTCAAACATAACTATCTTTTTATTTAATCATAAACACAATTTATTTTTTTGTTTTTCTATTTCTTTTTCTTTTCTTTTTCTCCTTTTTTTTATAACACACCTCTATGATAGCCACTCTTTTCATAACAAATTCAAGTACCAATACACTCTAAGGCGTCATCCTCACCCAATTTCCTCTTATTTTATCATATGAATTTATAATTTAAAGCACTTAGGAATTTGGATCAAATTATGGTCTTGAAAAAAAATGGATTAGGCTTACATATGAGGCTGTCAAAGAAAATAGGCTAAAGGCTCAAAGGGGTTATCTAGGATAATGTCCATGGGTAGATAAAAAGAGGGTAAACAATAATAGGCTGCTAAAGAAATGCCTAAATCATCTCCTAAACTCACACTCTTTATTTCGCTTTACATACACACCGGGAAAGTTCTAGCATCAGTCACAAACACAGAATATACTATAATCTCACACACACAAGGCACATGGTCAACTTTATTGGGAGCAGTATAGACTCTTGACCCACTAGCTGAAGGAATTAAACCACACACTTATCACATAGCGAGTCACATTTAGAGCCTAAGTGTCTCAATAGTAATGATTGTATCACAGACTCTTGTAAAAAAAAAAAAAACATAAATAAGCAAATGCAGATAAAGAAGTATATCATACAAATACCAGCACCCCACACTTATACGGGACACACTGCCCTCAGTGAAAAATAAATAAGAAGAACCTGGTTAGTCGGACTCATCCTCTATGTCTGGGGTCATACCCCCTGAATCGGAATCATCATCAGAGTCGTCGTCATCGGAGTTCTCCTCCACGTCGGAGTCTAGCATTCGGCGATCATCATCGGTTGGCACATCGTCATCAAGAGGTTCCTCAAAGTACATACCTACTCCATACATAGCCCTTGCATGCTCGTTCATTGGGTAGTCATAACCCAACTGTTGGAGCTCTGCAGCAGTTAGAACACGACCTCCACTCATCATAGTAAACCGAGTCATGCCATAAAGATGGCGAAAGAAACTTTCATCCCGAGTATGTCGTTCTGCAGTGGTAAGGTTGACGCCATGCATAGTTTCAGCATCTTTAACCTTTGTGAGGTCAAACTTTTTTGGGTTGTGTGGAAGATTATGATCAGTCGGCTCCTCTTCGATGTCCTCCTTCCTCAATATTGCAGTCAACAGATTTCCAAAGCTGAAGTGGGACCTCTTGTGTGGCCTGGCCTTACACATTGAAGATCGAATAATCGCCCCAATCTTGATGGGGACATTCATCATCAATGCGTACACCAAACACACTCTGTCTCGTGTAATCTTCGTGTACTGGGTCCCTGGAATCAGGCAGGAGTTGAATATTCACAACCATATTTGAGCTTCCCTGTTCAAGGAAACGTAAGGGAAGGTGTTGTGCCGACTGGTGTCCTTGTGTCTGATCTAGCGTGCCATTGATTTTGTTCCGCACAGTGTGTGTCTGATTGACCTGTACGGAGGTCTGTTATACAGCTCTTTGAGTGGTGATGGATCAACAGATGGCAAACCCAGAAAAGAGTTGAAGAACTCCGCATTTAGTTGTAGAACTTGGCCCTGAATCTTTACTTCACTCCCTGTAGTTTTCGGTGACCAGTTGGCATAGAATTCTCGTGTTAGATCGAGATTACATTCTCCTATATCTCGGAAGATGAAATCAAGATGTAACGCCATTATCTTGGCCAACATGCGGGGTTCTATCTTTGCTAGGCTTTCCTTATGTATCAACTCCACATGAACATATTTTTTCTCTTTATTGTTCCTATACCACTCCTTTCCTTCCTCCTCTAGGACCCATTTGATTTCGAACATGCGGCGAGGTATTTCCAGCGAGGAGGATTCACCTTGCTCTTTATGTCCCCTTTTGTGGCCTTTTTGTGAGGTGGTCGCTTTATCCTTTCCTTTTCGTGCTTTTGGTGCCATTTGTACCTGAGATTAAAATGATAGTCATGTTAGCTTCATCTTGGTAAATACAATTGACAAGCAAACAGTAGTGGCCCCACCCCACACTTAATTTGTTGGCACAAACTAATTAAGTGAACGTTATCGATTACTCAGACTTCATTGATGTATGTTGAGGTGTTATGTTCCAATAATATAATCAGTGCAGTCATACTTGTCTTGTCATCTTAACTAACCTTTTCCGATTCTAGTTCATGTAATCTTGACAATGCTTTCATGTTTTGGACTAATGCATCACTTTGAATAAAACTACTACATAGATATTGTCTCAATTTATGGCTTGAAATAATCACAACATCTCATGTTTATAGTTAACCATGATTTTCATCGCAATGAACAAGTCATTCAAGCAAGCTTTGAAGTTACAAGATTATGCAATTTTCTGAAACATGTCGATTTCGCAAGAAGTATGACAGTGTATCAAAATTAACTACAAGTTGGAACCAAGTCAAGAACACCAATACGTATTCTTTCACTTTCTTTGTTGTATCACCACAAATCAACCATATTCAAATCACCAACACTATTTCAAGATTTAACAACTTATTATAGGCGTAGTATTGTAATACTTACGGAATATAAGAGAAGAACAAAGAAGTACTTACTTGGTTGATGGCCTTGAAAGATGTTCTTGCAAAGTAAAAGAGCAAAAGGAAAATTTTTGAGAGAATTTGGAGAGGTAGGCAGCGCCTAGGTTGAAGTTGCAATGCAATTTTGTTTTAAGACTAGGGTTCTATTTATAGGAAAAGCTTGGGTCGGGTTTTGACCCATTTGGAATTGGATTTGAAGACCAAAAGTGAGCATAGGAGGCGCCAAATGCTTCGCCTATGCTTGGCATAGGCGGCGCCTTTTGCAAAGCCTAGTTGAGCATAGGTGACGCCTATGCTATGGCATTGTTGGGAATACGCGGCGCCTATGCCATGGCATTGTAGAATCCGAGACTAAAGGCTTTTGCATAGGCGGCGCCTATGCTATAGCATTGTTGGGCATAGGCGGCGCTATGCCATGGCATTCTAGATTCTGAGAGCTTAGGCCATAGCATAGGCCATGCCTTGTTCGTTGCCTAGATTTACATAGGCCTTTCCTAGTTCGTTGCCTAGATTTTCATAGGAAATTCCTAACCTATAGCCTTTTCTTCTTCATTCCTAACTTACCACCTTCAACATGAACCGTTTCCAAATCAAAATTTGAAACCAATCTCCTCTTTTACACCTCTTGTACCTACACTTACTCAAAGACAACAAAAACGATTAGAACGATGGGTTGCCTCCTATCAAGCGCCTTAGTTTTGGTCGTGGCTCGACAAAATCCTAGGAAAACAAAAACAATAAAAACAATTAAAAACGATGGGTTGCCTCCCATCAAGCTCTTGATTTATTATCGCGGCACGACATAGCTATCTCGATTACTTAGACTTCATCAAGATAGATGGTGGCCATACATTTTATCGAGTCAAGAGGACAGATGTATGGTTTCACTCGTTGGCCATTCACCTTAAATACAACACCATTATTGTCTTCTAACTCAACTACTCCCGACGAGTAGACTTGGCTGAATTACTCTAACCTTCTCTATGGCTTGATAAACAAGATCCGGTCCGAACAAAAGAGTTTCACCCACTTCGAACCATCCTATTGGTGATCTATACTTCTTTCCATATAAAGCTTCATATGGTGCCATTTTGATACTTGAATGATAGCTATTATTATAGGCAAACTCAATAAGAGGTAAATGATCATTCCAGTTGCCCTTAAAATCTATTACACAAGCTTGTAGCATATCTTCAAGTATTTGAATGGTACTTCTGCTTGTCCATCTATTTGAGGGTGAAAAGTTGTACTCAACTTCACTTGTGTTCCCAAACACCTCTGAAAAGACTTTGAAAAGTTTGCGGTAAATTGGGTTCCCCGATCTGATATAATAGAAATTGGCACTCCATGTAATCGGACTATATCTTTAATGTACAGCTTCGCATACTCTTCAATTGTGTAAGTGGTCCTAACTAGTAGGAAATGTGCGGATTTGGTAAGCCTATCAACAATCACCCATATAGAATTGAACTTTCGAGATGTACGAGGCAAACCAATAACAAAATCCATGTTGATCATGTCCCACTTCCAGCTTGGAAGATCAATGCATTGCATATAACCTTCGGGTTTTTGGTGCTCAACTTTAACTCTTTGACAATTTGGACATTCAGCTATAAATTCTGCAATGCTCTTCTTCATGTCATTCCACCAATACATATCTTTCAAATCTTGATACATTTTGGTTGATCCTGGATGAATGGAATACCTTGAACAATGTGCCTCTATCATAATCTTCTTTCTTAGCCCGTCTACATCCGGCACACACAATCAGTTTTGGCACTGAAGTACTCCTTCTCGCGTAAGCTCAAATGCCTTGGTCGCACCACTTTGAACATTCTCCTTAAGCTGTAATAAAATAGGATCTGCATATTGCTTCTCTTTCACTTCAGCTACTAATGAAGATTCCGCAGCATTATGTACGATAAGATCTTTATCCAGAGTTTCAAGAAGGCAAACTCCCAAACTAGCTAACTGGTGTAGATATTTAATCACCCCTTTCCTTTCTATAGTCACCATCATAGCCTTACGACTTAACGCATCAGCTATCATATTTTCTTTCCCTGGATGGTACAAGATATCAACATCGTAGTACTTTAATAGTTCAAGCCATCTCCGCTGCTTTACATTTAAATCCTTCTGATTAAAAATATATTGCAAGCTCTTATGGTCAGTATATATATCAATATGAACTCCATATAAGTAGTGGCACCATATCTTTAAAGCAAAAATAACTGCTGCCATCTCAAGATCGTGTGTAGGATAATTTTTCTCATGTGGCTGCAATTGTCTAGAAGCATATGCTATTACCTTACCATGCTGCATCAATACACATCCTAAACCAATTCTGGAAGCATCACAATACACTGTATACCCTTCGGTGCCTTTTGGAGGTACCAACACGGGTGTAGAAATTAACTTGTTCTTTAAATCTTGAAAACTCTTCTCACAGGCATTATTCCATTGGAAGTTGGATGCTTTATGGGTTAGCTTGGTTAAGGGTGCTGAAATGGAAGAAAAGCCTTCAACAAACCTTCTATAATAACCGGCCAACCCGAGAAAACTATGAATCTCCATAGGTGTTGTGGGCCTTGGCCAGTTCTTCACAGCTTCTATCTTTTGAGCATCAACCTTTATCCCTTCACTAGATACAATATGACCCAAAAATGCCACCGACTTTAACCAAAACTCACATTTAGAGAACTTTACATAAAGCTTACAATCACAAAGAGTCTGCAATGCCTGTCGTAAGTGATTGGCATGGTCGTCTTCTGATCTAGAATAAACTAGAATATCATCTATAAAAACTATCACAAATACATCCAGGAATGGCTTAAACACCCTATTCATCAAATCCATAAAAGCTGCGGGTGTATTTGTTAGCCCAAATGGAATAACTAGAAACTAATAATGACCATACCGTGTTTGGAAAGCTGTCTTGGGTATATCCTTCTCTTTGACCCTCACTTGGTGGTAACCTGACCTCAAATCAATCTTAGAAAAACACTTGGCGCCCTGTAACTGATCAAATAAATCATCAATTCTTGGGAGAGGATATTTATTCTTAATAGTCACCTTATTCAATTGCTGATAATCAATACACATCCTCAGCGAGCCATCCTTTTTGCGCACAAATAACACTGGTGCTCCCCAGGGGGATATACTAGGCCTTATGAATCCCTTCTCTAGCAAATCTTTCAATTGCTCTTTCAATTCTCATAATTCTGCTGGGGCCATTCTATACGGAGGAATGGAGATTGGTTGGGTGTCTGGTATTACATCAATACCAAATTCTACTTCTCATTCAGGAGGCAAACCTGGAAGATCTTCAGGAAATACATTAGAAAATTCATTTACCACTGAAACAACGTGAAGAGTTGGTGGCTCCACTTCTGTATCCCTTACTCTAACTAAATGATATATGTATCCCTTGGAAATCATTATTATTGCCTTAAAATAAGAAATAAATCTACCTCTTGGCATGCCAATTTCACCTTTCCATTCAAGGACTGATTCATTTGGAAAATGGAAATATACCTTTTTTCGTGCAGGAATCAATTATGGCATAACAAGATGCCAACCAGTTCATACCCATTATAACATCAAAATCTACCATTTCTAACTCTACGAGATCAGCCATCGTATCACGACCACAAACAGTTACTAAGCAGTTTAGGTAAACTCTTCTAGCCCCAACCGGTGTGGACACTTCAAATGGCTTAACTAACAGTTTGGGTATTCTTTTGAACTTTCCAACAACAAATGGAGTAACATAAGATAATGTGAAACCGGGATCAATTAAGGCATATACATCGAATGAAAAGATAGACAACGTACCCGTAACCACATCTGAAGAAGCCTCTAAATTCTGTCGATCTACTAGAGCATACATATGATTTTGAGCCCCGATAGAACTCGTGGCTCCTCTATCACCTCTAACACGACCCATTGGTTGTGCACCCCTTCCTGAATAAGGCATCGATGATGATGATGCAACAAATGACCCCGTAGGTCGTGCCATACCCTCTATGCCCCTTCGTGGGTATTCTCTCATCATATGCCCCGACATACTGCACCAAAAGCAAACATTTCTCCCCAGCCAACATGCACCTAAATGATACCTTCCACATTTATTATATGGCTCTCGAGGAGGTCTCGATTGGCTCATACTCCCTTGCCCTTGGTACCCCACTGTCCGTGAACTCTGACTCTCACTTTTGTTCCTAAATTGATTTCCTATGGACCCTTGGAACTGTGGTGGGGTACTAGCTACAGAATAAGAATATCCTCTTTCTAATTCCTGTGTTCTTTTCCTCTGCCTCTAATCTTCCATTTTCTGTGCAAAAGCTTGGATCCTCTCTATGTCCATATCTTTTTTCAAAGCAGAAATAGTACAATCTCTAACCAGATATGGATCCAGCCTATCCACATATTTATGAACTCTGTCATCCATAGTAGCTACAACATTATGAGCATATCTCAACAAGGAATTAAATCACAGACTGTACTCCCTCACGCTCATATTCCCCTGACGAAGATTTAAAAACTGATCTGCACGGGCCTGACAAATCTCGAATGGAAGATAATGATCAAGAAATGCCTCTTTGAACTCTTCCTAAGTAGCTGGGGATGCATCAATACCCCTAGATCCTTTCCAGTCCTCGTACCAATATATAGCCTCTCCTTTGAATTTAAACACCGCTAACTCCACTGTCTCTCTACCCGTTACATGCATAACATCTAAGGCCCTTTTAATTTGATCAATAGTCATGTGGGTCCTCGTTAAGATCTGATCTAGTAAAAGTGAGAGGATCCATCTTAAGAAAATCCTGTGTTCGAAGGCTAGCCGCCCTATCTGTACCACTAGGACCCGTGGTAGGAATGGCTTGCCCTTGAGCTTTCCCAGCAACTATACGAGTGAAAAGTTGCACTGCATTTCTAAGATCTTGATCAGCAGCATTAATAGGTGGCTCTGGGGATATAGTTCTCCTCTCCCTTATTTCTTCCGAAGTGGAAGAAGTTTCTGATGTATGCTCAGCTGGAGCCTCACTTTGATTAGCTAGTATAGTGGGTGACTTACTAATCCTCTCTCCGGCAGCCACATCTACTTGTTTACCGGTATTCTTGCTTCTGGTAACGGGTATTATTACTATAATAAGAGAAACAAATGGATTCAGTGGTCAACTATGACTTCATATACAATATAGGCTCTATAGCACGATCTAAGACATGAAGAAAAAGAAATAATCCCTAAATGTCCATAGCCTCCTATTTGTAGATGTGGTGTACGACACACTGATAAACAAGACTCTACATAGACACGGCTTTGTAGACTCACTAGGACGAACTTCTCTGATACCACTATTGTCATGCCTCAAATCCTATTGGAGCGGACTGGCACCCGTAACCGAGGAAGCTCGAGACAACCAGTTCATAACCTTATACTTCCCATGCATACCTCTATGACAACCCAAAATTCAGACAGCATCATGTCACATATAAAAGAAAATAATCACCTATATAAGCTCGAGCACACATATATATGTATATACAATAATTGGCCGTTGGAGCTATCACGTCTATTAACAAAACACCACCTTGACTGTACATTAGGTCTATAAAGCCTCTAGACAATACATAGAGTTTAACTAAGGTCGTAACATACCCCGCCATATAACTAACTTTTATATAAATCCAAAAGTGACTGGATATGACACGGAAAGCCCTGAAGCAAACTGGAGCTCACCAAAAGTAGCTGGATATCCTGGCTCTTACTTGTGCGGTGTATACGCTGAGGTACCTGTGCTTGCAGTATGAAATGCAGGTCCCCCGTGGGGGATGTCAGTACGAAATATGTACTGAGTATGTAAAGCTGTAGATAATCATATATGATATAAGAGCTCAATAGAAATCAGAAACAAGTGAATAAATCATAATAGGAGTGGACCGCACTTACTAGAACTTGTGACAATCTATACATCGTATTTATTCAATCACTTTACCTTCGTTCTTATCATCTTTGTAATCATTACTGTACTGTACTGTGACCATTAGGCTGCCTTCAGTACATATCAACTAGGATCGACCCATGATAGGCTTATGCCCCTGGGATACCACCCATAAACACATAAATAGGGATCGACCCATGATAGGCTTATGCCCCTGGGATACCACCCGATAAGAGAGAAGTTCCATCACTTAGTTCAATTAATCTTTGAGATTGTTATTTCGGTCACCACCGCATTTTTGATACTTTGATACAATGATACATCAATAAGAGACATATAAATAGACCATCAATGCAATAACAATGAATTAAGAACTCATTGGCATATCAATGAAGTATTTTGGAGTCACCAATGCCATAACAATGAAGTAGGAACTTATTGGTATATCAATGAAACGTTTTGGAGTCATTAATAGCACATGGATCTTGTTTGAGTAACCGGATACCTTCTGACATTCATTAGTGCAATAAACATGTAATATTTGGAAAACAAGTAAGTATTGGAATGTCTTGACATCTTGTAGGGTGGAAACAAGTTCATTGGTAACGTAGGACATCATACAAAACCATTATGGATCACATGTTACTGAATAACTTTGGAAACTTTCTTAATAGAACAATTGTTCACTTTCATGCCAAAGATATGGTATAGAGTATGCTTTACATACCTGACTGTCAACCTTCAATACTAGTCCCAAATGGACTTCCCGTCTTTTCGGATTACTTGTCTACAATGAACATATATAGCAATCTAGTATTAGCAACCAAACATCACAATTCAATTATTTGAATTCACCAAACTAGTGGTTAAGTAGTAAGCCTTAATTACACCATAAAGGGTGTCACTTTAATCCTTTTATACTCCAATTACATTTACATGCCATGCATATTCATACAACATCCTCCAATATCAAGTTTGGATTTATTTATCCTTCCAACCAATCCATTAAACCAAATTGAGCCATAGACATAAATAATCATCAATTCAATAGTATATCACCATATCCACCTTTCATAACTCAATTACCATATACACCTTCCATAACTCAATTACCATATCCACCTTCCATAATTCAATACAACCAAACCATGCAAAATAGTCCATAACCCTATTTCCATCACCTTTCAATAACAACCAATACATATAATCCTCTATCACACATATACATATCGAAAAGAACAAAGGCAAATAATATTCATACCTTAGAATTCACCTCTTGATTATGCAATCCTGTTTGCACAAATAATAGGTGTCGTTCGAAGCTCTCGATATGACAAACACAGTTATCGGATTACTTTGGAATTTCTATGATTGAATCAAAAGTAATTTAAAGGTCAAATTTGGCTAAGGTTTGTTCTTCTCAATGATTGATGATGAAAATGAGTTTTTGAACTCATATACATGTATATATACACATATTCCCGTCCATAATATAATAGGAAATGACCAAAATGCCTTTAAAATTTAAATAATGTCAAATCTGTCCTTTGGTGGACTGTTTTGATAAGCTAAAGTAGATCGACTATAACTCTTTACTCCGATATCAGATTTGGGTGAAATTGGTATTATTGGAAGGATAATTCAAAGGGCTTTCATTTCATATAAAGTAGGCCACCCAGTTCGTCTTGTACAAGGAGTTATGGTCGTTTGAAGTTGACTCTAAAAATCTATTTTGATAGGCTAAAGTAAAACGAGTATAACTCCTTGCTAAGACGTTGGATTTCAATGAAACCAATTGCATTAGAAAGAAGACTCAAATATATTTATTTTCATAGGTAGAAGCTCTCCCAGTTCATTATATTAAGGAATTTATGATTGTTCGAAGTTTACCCAAAAATTCAGCTAGCCTCAGTAGTTTGTGTGCAAGAAATTTTCCTGCACATTTACTATTCTCAAATATTCCGGCCACCATTTTATAGTTTCGAACGTGCTTGATTATATCCGAAACATATCCCTTTTTGGAAATCTTTATATCATTGGTAAGCTTATTCAATAACCTTCGCATGGAACCATCGACGGGCAAATTCCGGTATAAATAAAATAAAAAAAATTAATTTCATATAAATAAGAACAATACACGTACTTGAATATGCCAATACACATACTTGAATACGGGGTGTTACAGTGGATGATTTATTGAAGATTGGTGGAGAAAATCTTGAATTCTTGCCTTGGGATTAGACACCTAGGGTTTCTTGTTCATGGGGATTAATCTTTGAGAGAAACCCTAATTTGGTGTTGTAGATGAATAATGAAGTTATGAGCTTTGGTCTGGTATAATTAGGGGTTAAAATGGGTGGAAAAAGACCTAAATACCCTTTTAAAAAGGGCTTAAAACTGCTGATGAAAAGTGGCGATGGTTTGGGCGATGGTCTGTCGCTGGCTCGAAGGTCTGTCGGTCATGACCATCGTACTTGGCCAGAACCTAAACTTTCTGCCTCGTCTACGACGGTTTCAGAAATAGTCTGTCACTGGCTCAATGGTCCATCGATCCTGGTCGTCGCACTTAACCAGAAGATTGGTTCACTGCCTTAGCCACAATGGCTTGGGTGATGGTCCATCACTAGCTCAACGGTCCATCAGCCTGACCGTCGCTTCTGGGCAATTCCGATAGTTCTCTGTAATACGTCCATAACTTTTTACTCCGATACTGAATTTGGACAAAATTGGTATCACTGGAAATCTAATTCAATTTCCCACATGATAAAATATTGAAATTAGGGAAATTATATCTAATTTAAATATTAATCATTTAGGAAGTCATCACTAACTTTTCTGGAGGCTACATTTGACTTAAAGAAAGTTTGGGGTATTATAATATCTCCCCCTTGGGAACATTCGTCCTCAAATTGGACTGACTAGACTGGGAAAACTGATATACTAATCTTACTTAAGGGATAAGAATATTTGAACATTTCTATCTGACTGGAAATTTTGATATACTGAAATCTCATACTGAATATGCATGTCTGATTCATGGATATGTGACAGATATTCTTCATGAATGCATGACTGAAATTACTAAAAGCTGAGTTTCTCGTGATGAGAATGCATATCTGATGCATGAATACATGACTGACATGATACATGAACATATGACTAGATATGCAAGGGTATTTGATACCAAGTTTATAACTGAAATCTAAACATGAAACTGAATAAGCTTAAGGAAAGCTATTACCCTGGGTTGAGTCTGAGTTTGCGGAGAAGAGGTGAGGATACTTGGTCCGCATGTATGCTTTTGCTTCCCAAGTAGCTCCCTCAATGGACTGATTTCGTCAAAGAACTTTGACTAGTAGGACTTCTTTGTTCCTCAGTCTGCGAGTCTGGTAGTCAAGAATTTCGACAGGGATCTCTTCGAAAGAAAGGTTGTTCAGAATGTCTAAGCCCTCTATCGGGACTACAACTGCTGGGTCACCTATGCACTTCTTTAGTAGGGAGACATGGAACACTGGATGAACTGAGGCTAGATATGAAGGAAATTTGAGCTCATAAGCTACCTTGTCGAGACGACTGGGAATTTTGAAGGGACCGACATATAGGGGACTGAGCTTTCCCTTTTTGCCGAATAACTTCACTCCCTTCATGGGAGAGATTTTTAAGTACACTTAATCACTAAACTCAAGATCCTTTCTGTGCACATCTGCATAAGACTTTTGTCAGCTCTGAGTAGCCCGGAGTCTTTCTCTGATCAACTAAACTTTCTCTAAGGTGTCGAATACCATGTGAGGCCCTACTACTGTGACCTCACCCACTTCGAACCAACCGATTGGATATCTACACCTCCTACCATAGAGAGCTTCAAATGGAGCCATCTGAATACTAGAATGATAGCTATTGTTGTATGCAAACTCAATCAAAGGCAAGTGGTCATCCCAACTCCCCTTGAAATCAATTGCACACACCCTTAACATATCTTCCAAGGTCTGAATGGTCCTTTCTGCTTGACCATCTGCCTGAGGATGAAAGGTTGTACTGAGATGAACTTGGGTACCAAGACCTTTTTGGAGTGTTTTCCAGAAATAAGAGGTGAACTGGGTACCTCTATCTGAAACAATAGATAATGGAACACTGTGCAATCTGACCAACTCCCTGATATAGAGTTTGACGTAATCCTAGGTTGAATAAGAGGTATGGACTGGAAGAAAATGAGCTGATTTGGTCATCCTATCTACAATAACCCAAACTGAATCATGCTAACGACGAGTACGAGGCAAACTCATCACAAAGTCCATGTTCATTTTTTCCCACTTCCAAGTAGGAATACTGAATTCCTACATGGACCCACTAGGCTTCTGATTCTCTATCTTAACCTGCTGACATATAGAGTACTTAGCCACAAACTCTACAATATCTCTCTTCATCCTACTCCACCAATAGATCTTCCGCAAGTTGCAGTACATCTTAGTGGCCCCTGGATGAATAGAGTAGCGTGCACTATGCACTTCTGCAAAAATTTGTTGCTTTAAGTCATCTACACATGGAACACATAGACGACCCTGACAATGGAGAACACTATCTCTCCCTTGGAAGAAAACCTCTACCTTGTGATCTTTGACTGACTCTTTCAACTTAACAAGACTAGGATCACTATCGTGCTTTTCTTTCATCTCGGATACTAGAGATGATTCTGAACTGTTCTAAACCCATATGCTACCTTTTGCTGAATCGACTAAGTGGACACCTAGTTGGGCAAGATAATGGACTTATTGAGCTAACTACTTCTTACTGTCATCAACATGAGTAACACTACCCATAGATAGTCTACTGATAGCATCGGCTACTATATTTGCCTTGCCCGAATGATAAAGGATACACATATCATAATCTTTCAAGAGCTCTAACCACCTACTCGACGGAGGTTAAGATCTTTCTGAGAGGATACTTACAAAAGGCTCTTGTGATCTGTGAATACATCTACATGAACATCGTACAAGTAATTCCTCCAAATCTGTAAGGCAAAAACTACAGCTGCTAACTCAAGATCATGAGTCGGATAATTCTTCTTATAAGTTTTAAGTTGTCTGGAGGTGTAGGCTATGACCTTACCATGCTGTATGAGGACACAACCCAAACCTACTCTGGATGCATGACAGTACACTGTGAATCCATCTGAACCATCTGGAAGAGTTAGAATTAGAGTTAAGGTGATTCGAGTCTTCAACTCCTGAAAACTCTTCTCACATGGATTTGAACACTGAAACTTGACTTTCTTTTGAGTTAATCTGGACATAGGAGATGCAATAGAAGAAAATCCTTCAATAAAACGATGGTAATAGCTAGCCAAACCCAAGAAACTCCTGATATCTGATGGAGAGATGGGTCTAGGCCAGTTTCTCACTGCTTCGGTCTTTTGAGGATCAACTCCAATGCCATCAACGGAGATGATATGACTAAGGAATGCTACTGTCCTTAGACAAATTTGCACTTACTAAATTTGGCAAAAAATTGATGATTTCTGAGAGTCTGCATGATTATGCTCACTGCAGGAATAGACAAGAATGTCATCTATGAAGACTATGACGAACGTGTCCAAGTACTGCTTGAACACATGGTTCATCAAGTCTATGAAGGCTTCTAGGGCATTGGTAAGACCAAAGGACATGACTAAGAATTCGAAGTGACCATACCGAGTACGAAAAGTTATTTTTAGAATATTACATTCT
This sequence comes from Capsicum baccatum var. pendulum, assembly GCA_030864225.1. Classification (NCBI taxonomy): domain Eukaryota; kingdom Viridiplantae; phylum Streptophyta; class Magnoliopsida; order Solanales; family Solanaceae; genus Capsicum; species Capsicum baccatum. The sequence continues at coordinate 236,236,991 of CM061552.1, forward strand.
CTGACCCTGAGCTGATGATAGCCTAATATGAGGTCTATCTTAGAAAAATAGTTGGCACCCTGAAGTTGATCAAACAAGTCATCGATTTAGGGAAATGGATACTTGTTCTTGATGGTGACCTTACTGAGCTAGCAGTAGTTTATACACATTCTGAGAGAATCATTTTTCTTGCGCATAAATAAGATTGGTGCACCCCACGGGGACACACTGGGTCTAATAAATCCCTTGTATAGGAGATCCTTCAACTGTTCCTTTAATTCTCTGAGTTCTGCTGGTGTCATTCTATATGGCGGAAATAGATATGGGCTAAGTATCTAGAAGAAGGTCTATACCGAAGTCTATTTTCCTTTTGGGAGAAATGCTGGGAAGATCTTCAGGAAAGACGTCAAAATATTCATTCACTACTGGGATTGATTCAAGACTGGGAGTTTCGAAACTAGAGTCCTTAACTTAAACAATATGATAGACACATCCCTTAGATATCATTTTCCGTGCTCGAAGGTAGGAAACAAGCTGACCTCTGAAACCTGAAGTACTATCCTTTCACTTTAGGATGGGTTCATCCGGGAACTGAAACTGGACAACTCTGTTTCTGTAGTCGACTGTGTCTTAGTAGGAATGAAGCCAATCCATGTCGAAAATGACATCGAAATCAGTCATCTCTAATTCGACTAAGTCTGCTCAAGTGACTTTCTGAGATACCATAACTGGACAGTTCCTGTATACCCACTGAGTTTGATATTTTTACCCACTGGGGTAGATACTGAGAAGGGATCTGCTAGAATTTTGGGACTGACTCCGAAATCAACTGCTACATAAGGAGTAACAAAAGCATAGAAGCTCCTGGATCTAGCAAGGCATAAATATGTACATAAAAGATTTGTAACATAACAGTCACCACATTAGGAGAATTTTTCTGATCCTACCAGGACTGAAGAGCATAGAGTCTTTTTGGATGTTGCCCACTGGTATCACTAGAAGAGGCACCCTACTGATTTAGGCGATCGGACTGAGCTAGAGGGCGATTATTCTAACCCTGAGGACCTAGCTGGGGACAATCTCAGACTCTGTGGCTTGGCTTGCCATATCCAAAATAAACATCTCTGCCAGCTCTTCAAGTACCCTGATGGTGTTTGCCACATGTCAGACAAAGAGGATAGGTTTAGGCACTGCTAACACTGCCCTGAGACTTAGAGCCTGGCGCCCTGTCTCGGTTGCCATCTCTGAATTTCGGCACTAGAGAACTGACTGAGGAAAGAGATGGAATGGATGACATTGGGCGGAATTGAGAATGACTTCCACCCTCTGACTTAGGCTAAGCAAAGTTGAAACTACCTATCCTTGCTCTCTTATTCTGCTTTTCGCTAATCTTAATCTTCTGCTCTTTTATCTGTTGAGCATAGATCATAAGCTTGGCTATGTCCATCTGACTAATCAACATTGCAGATCTACACTCCTTAACCACACTATCATTCACCCCAGAAACAAACTTACTCATATTAGCACTGCTATCTGCTACTACATGAGGAGCATATCTAGCTAATTGAGTAAACTTAAGAGAATACTATTTCACTATCATGTTGCCTTGCCTGAGGTTGATAAACTATAACACCTTAGTTCCCTCAGCTCTAGGGGAAAGAATATTTCAAGAAAAATAGTGGCAAACTCCCCTCACTCTATGGGTCCTTTATCTACACCCCTCTCGGCTTTTCACTATTTGAACTATGTGTGAGCCACAGCCTGTAACTGATATGCATCTAGCTCAGCACTCTTAATGGCTGACACCCCCATGATATCTGTAACCTTCTAAACCTGATCAAGGAATTTCTGAGGGTCCTCGTTTGACTTAGACCCAAAAAAAGATGGACTATTCATTTGGGTGAAGTCTCGAATCTTGGCTGAAGCTGAATTGGCCATTAGGTTGGTCGAAACGATAGCTGATCCTTCATTCTGGGAAGCGACTGAATTAGCAAGAGTAGTGAATGCACCTCTAAACTCTGCATGAGAAACATATTCGTCCAAGGGATTTGCTTGGACAGATTGAGGGGCTGACTGATTTCTGTTTTTTCTGTTGGAAGGCATATTTTGTAGAAGAAAGGGAGAAATCAATTAGACTGAGAGTTAAATTTGTGCTCATGCTCACGAGCACGACATGAATACTAAAAGAAGGAAAACTATTCCTAAACATCTTATAGCCTCCTATACATAAATGTGGTGCGCAACACACCCATGCACAAGACTTTACTAGATGTATCTTTCAGACTTTCTAGGACACTATTGAACCTTAGGCTCTGATACCAAGTTTGTAACGCCCCAAATCTGATACCCGAAATGCCACACTATTCTTATGATCCCAAAGGACCACAAGCTAACCTATGACTGATATCTGTAACTAAGCACTGCATAACATACTGTATAAATGCAAAATAAAAGGATAAAAGGCCATAAGGTTCAAATATCTGATAAAATATAACATCTAAAAAATACGGTATATCAATACCAAAATGACTGAAATAACTGTCTGAACATGCTATAGTCTGGAAGCCTCTAAACTGTCTAAAAACTGTGGAGTTGATGGGACATGTCCCCAACTAACTTTGGACTACTAAAATAATAAAGTAATAAAATAATCATGCTATCCTCGAATAATGAGGACTCACTGCAAGTCTGACTGTTGAAATTCTGATCTACTAAGGATGCTCTGGAGCTTGTGCTTCTGAACCTATGGTATGAAAACATCATAGCACAAATACGTCAGTACGATTGAATGTACTGGTATGCAAGTGAGGTAGGCTGAATGCAAGGGGTTTATATGAATGAACAATACTAACTGACTAAATAACATGAACGTGTGAACACATATGTGAATACGTGAGCTGTAACTGAGATCATGACATCACTAAATCTGAATACTGATATCATAAGTTTCGTATAATTGATATACTATTTTATGAATGACTATTTCTGATAGTCCTATTTCTGATGGAACTAACTGGGTTCTGTACTGAGCTGGGTGACTGTATCTGACAGTCCTGAATTCTGTAGATCTATCTGAGTTCTATTACTGAGACTGAGACTATAACTGTAGAAAGTAGTCATCTAATCGACATGCCCCTAATAATCCATTATAGCTGAGATGGGGTCCAATCTATAACCTCAATTGGAAGAATGTCAATACTGCGCCACTGGTAAGGACAAGCTGTGAGTGATCCCTTATCTAACAGGTAATCTAAGGAGAACGGTAGGACCTTCATATAATAGGCTAAGCCACTTCATCTACCTTCATCTAGTAGGTTTGATGTCTCAACCTACATAGGCTACGTAGTTCTGGAGCGCAAGTATTGCTTCTAAGAATCACACCCTCTAATAATAGGTGAGTTCCCATCCTTAGGCTAACTCGGTGTTGAATCCTACTCCTATCTGAATAGACACTGAACATGATTAACTGAACTGAATTGGACTGCATTTATTGAGTTCCATTGATTGGCAGAATATTATTGAGATCTGATAACTGACTCAGATTACTGAGGTTATTGAGTTTTCCTGAGTCACGTGACTGACTGAATTCTACTGACTTCTGAAAATGACTGAGAATACTACTGATCATGGCATAATTGAGATTATCATAAAACTGATACTAGCTCTAGGCACACAGCTAAATTGTTGGGTATAAGTACCTCAGGACTCGATAGCATGATATTGACAAGACATGATACTTCTTGACACATGACCATAGTTAACAATTCATAGTACAATTATTGGGGATTTTCATGAAGTATTCGTATGCTATAAGCTCACACATAAATAGGAATACATGTAAACATATCATAATTTCATAGGCCTAATCTCATGAGCATTACGTCAATCCATTACAAAGCATAACAATAACATCGGAGTCATATCAAACATAAGGGAGAAACATGAATTCATCAATTTTGGACACAAATGAGTCATAAGGCATAATTCCTATTCTCTTAGGTATTTTATCAAACACCTTGCATGCATATCTTTAGGTTTAGGCATGAATGTTGAAATAATACTTCATGGAAACACGTTACACTTCCAATATAAGAATTTCAACCACATACTAATATATGTTCATGATATAATTCAACTTAGAAATCAAACAAAAACATAAACATGGACATAAACATGGATATAATTTAATTCATACCATGGAATCCAAAGTTTATATTTCAAATAGGGTTTCTTCAGTTTCATGGGTGAAAAGAACCCATGAATCAACACTTGACATACTTGGGTGAATGATTTCTTGAAGATTGCCAGAGGAAAGATTAAATTCTTACCTTGGGATTAGACACCTAGGATTTCTTGTTCTTGGGGATTGATCTTTGAGAGAAACCCTAATTTGGTGTTGTGGATAAATAATGAAGTTATAAGCTCTGGTCTGGTATAATTAGGGGTTAAAACGGGTGGAAAAAAACCCAAATACCCTTTTAAAAATGACTTAAAATAGCTGATCGAAAATGGCGACGGTTTGGGCGACGGCCCGTTGCTGGCTCGATGGTCCGACAGTTCTGACTGTCACACTTGGCCAGAACCTGAACTTTCTACCTCATCTATGACGGTTTGGGCAATGGTCCATCGCTGGCTCGACGGTCCGTCGGTCCTGACCGTCGCACTTGACCAGAAGATTGGATCATTTCCTTAGCCCCAATGGCTTGGGTGACGGTCCGTCGCTAGTTCGACGGTCCGTCGGTCTGACCGTTGCTTCTGGGCAGTTCCAACAGTTCTCTGTAAAACGTCCATAACTTTTTACTCCGATACCGTATTTGGACGAAATTGGTATCGTTAGAAAGCTAATTCAATTTCTCACATGATAAATAGTTGAAATTAGGAAAATTTTATCTGATTTAAACATTAATCATTCAGAAAGGCATCACTAACTCTTCTGGAGACTAGATTTGACTTAAAGAAAGTTCGGGGTATTACAAGCATCTTATTGATTTGATTATCGATTTAACATGTTAAGAAATCAAATCCATAATTAATAAAATTAAAGTATAAACCAACTGATGAACACCCTCAATCTGTTATTATAGAAGTCTTTGTATTCATAATTCAAAATAGAAAAGGAATCAAGAAAAATTTGTATATAGTTCAAATAGAAAATAAAAAAAATAAAGACTCCAAAACCAAATAGAACTCAAAGTGATCTTTTCTTTTTAACCCAATATATATCTTATTACCTTATGGAATACCTTTGAAAGGACTAAAACTTGTGGCAGCAAAAAAGAGAATCCCCATTCTCGTAATATACACCTTAATTTTTAGATAAGATAAATATTTATTTTTTTACAATTACTGCATTCGTCTGCAACAAATTTGTCTTGTCCAATTTTTCGATCAGAAATTTTCAAATCAAAGAGAATTACAAAAAATTGTCACTTCCGTGCTTTTTAAATTACTAGGCTCTGATAGAACTAGTTAGATTTGAATTAGTTAGTAATTAAATTAATTATGAGAAAACCATTTTAAAATAGAGAAGCTTTTAGAAAAATTAAAGAATCTTTAGTTAGTAATTATTCAGAATATATAAGTTTAAATAAAACAAAAGAAAATCCAGAAAGAATTAAAACAATTTATCTCTGAAAAACGTAAAGAATTAAAAATAAGAAAAGAAAGACTACATTATAATATATTTGCCGGAGTCAGTAAAAATTCAATAAATACACAAAAAGATGAAATATCAAAATTAGAATCACAAATAGATAGTTTAGAATATATATACCAACATGAACTATTCACGATAAAATGAACAAAGAGGAATTTATAATAGATGAAAAAATATACGAAAATCACGAAGGATCAAAAATAAAAATAGTATTTTCTAATCTAGGAAGAAGATATAAGAAAATAGGAGAACATTTATATCTAATGTTAGAAAAAGAAGAATTAAAATTAGAAGATAAATTAACAGCAATGGTAAGAATAGAAAAAGAAAATGAAGAAATAGATAGAAAAAAGGAAATAGAAAAAATTAAACAACAAACTACGGAAGAAATACGAAAAATAGAAGAAACTAAAAATAGTAGAATTGCTGAATTAGAAAAAGAACTACAAATGTTAAAAGATCTGTACGAACAAAGACAAAAAGAAAAAGAAGAAAAAGATAAAGAACAAAAATTAATAAACGAGATAAATCAATTTAAAGAAAAATTAGAAATAAATAATATAGAGGTTGAAGAGTCAGATAATTATGACTCGGAAGATAGTGAAACATATATAAAAATTTTAACAAATATAAAAAATTTAGAAATTAACGAAAAACAAGAAATAATTAATGACGAAAACTTAAAAAATACCAACACATAAATAAATACTCTTGATAAAAAAGAAGATGAAACCATAATACCTAATACATCAGAAATAAGAAAACCAATATATTATAAAAATAAATTTAAAAAATATAATAAATATGACAAATGGACACCAAAACAAATAGTTAATAAAAATTATAACTTTTTAGACCTAGACTGTGTAATAGATACAGAAAAAACAATACAATTATGGATAGGATATATGACAAAACAATTATTAGATAATAATATAAACATAACAGATGCACCAGAATATATAGAAAGAACATTAATAGGATCAGTAAAGCTATGCTTTTCAAACTTAACTGAAAATAGCAAGAAAGTATTAAGAGCTAGTAAACCTATGGAAGGAACATCATCAACAACAACTAAACTAACACCTATAGAATTATTGAAAAAATATGAAACAGCTATAAAAGATGAATTTGGTAGTATGACAACAATAGAAGAAGAACAAGATGAAGAAAAAGATACAAATAGGAATTTAATGATAAAATTAGCAATATGTAATATGTGTTATATAGACAAATATACTTGCGCATTTAAAGAATATTATTATAAAGGAGCATATAATATAGAAGAAAGTAAAGAAATAAGAAAATTATATTTTAATAAATTACCCGAACCATTTAGTTCAAAGATAATAAAAAATTGGGAAGAAGCAAAAATAGTAGATACGTTAGGAGCTAGAATAAAATTCTTACAACAATGGTATAGAAATTTATGTGAAAAATATAGAGAAGAATTAAAAATGGAAAAAACATTAATAAGAAATTTAGCATGTTGCAAAAATAAAATAGCACCCCAATTTGGATGCGAAGAAAGATATTATAAGAAAAGAAAAAGACATAAGAAATATAAGAAATATAAAAAATCAAAATATAAATACAAAAAACCAAGAAAAAGATATTATGTAAAAAATTACAAAAATAAAAGACCATATAGAAAGAAAAAATCTATAAAAGAATGTACATGTTATAATTGTGGAAAGTTAGGACATTTAGCTAGAGATTGTAAATTACCTAAAAATCCAAAAAATAAACAAATATCAAAAATAAAAATAGAAAATACAGAATATATGCAAATAGATTATATAGATTATGAATTAGAAAGTGAAGATAGTATATACGAAATTTCAGAAAACAAAACAGATACTGAAATAGATAGTGAAATAGATGAATCAAATGACTGAAGAAGATATAAAAATAATAACAAAGGAAGAATATTTAAATGATGAAGGAACAGAACAAAAAATAATATTTGACAGTAATATATTTGATGAAATAAAAGGAAAAGAGTTAGATTTAAGTGTAGAAAAAATATTTAAAATACCAACAATAAAAAATATGTTTATAAGGAAAAAAGATGAATATTACGTAGTATGCCAAAAAGAACATGTAATAGACTGTAGATATGCAAAAGGTAAAGCTAGTAGACCACTAGTAACAAAAAGGATAATTAACAAAGAAATAAATGATATAAAAAGTAAAGGAGATCCAATAAAATATGTACACCTTGGAGGTACAGAAATATTAATAAAAGCATGTTTTAGAGAAGGAATAGATATACCAATAGAACTATATTTAGCAGATGATAGAATTATAAAACCTATAGAAAAAAAGCATAATAACTGTCGTAAAAGGAAATTTAATATACCAAAAATTTAAATTTATAATAAGTGCAAATTATTCAGCAGCGGTAACAGATAGAAATATAGATAAATCACTAGTATTATATTGGAAGATATCAGGTATAGAATTAACCCAGGAAGTAAAATATTTACAGCAAGATGTAAAAATTTATATGTATTAACAACAAAACATAAAATAACAGGGAAAAATAAGATTAACAAGATACAAATAGATAGCTCATTTGAACAAATTGTAAAAACAATAGATTATAATGATTATAGCTATAGAGGCATAGATATAGAAGAAAATTTAGAAATAGTAAATGATAGAATAAGTACAACAAAAAGAATAGCTAATAAAAAACCAGAATCATCAAGCTCATCAAAAAGAACAAGTTATGAAACAAATTCAATAAGTAATCTAAATCAATATTACATAATAGGGAAAATAAATGAAAAAGAATATTTAATACTCTTAAATACAGGACAAGAAGAAAATTATATAGCAAAATATCTAGTAAAAGATGAAGAAATAAAAATTGATAATGATATATGCCCAGACCTACCAAGAAGTTTAATAAATAGTAAAAATATAGCAGAAAAAGAAATAATAATCGGAGTTAGAAAAATAAAAATAGAATTTGAAGTAAAGGAAGAAATGCAAAAAGCAGATATAATATTAGGAATAAAATGGTTAGAACAAGTAAAACCATATAATATAGAACATACACAATTAACTATAACATATAATAGAGAGAAATTATTCTTAAAAAGAGCCTTAACATAAAATGAAAATATATGTATTAATGAAGATAGTAGTGGAAGGATATTACAGTAGATATTATACGCCTATGATAGATACAGGAGCAAAAGCTAATTTATGTAGATATAATTGCTTACCGGAAAGTAAATGGGATAAATTAAAAATACCAATAGTAGTTAAAGGATTTAATAATGAAGGAAGCTTAATTACTTATAAAACTAGGAATGTAAAAGCACAAATATGGGATAAGATATTGACAATAGAAAAAATTTATAATTATGAACTAACGTCAAAAGATATACTTTTAGGAATGCCATTTTTAGATAAGTTATACCCACACATAATAACTAGAAAGGATTGGTGGTTTACAACACCATGTAAACAAAAAGTAAGAGCAAAAAGAGTTAATGATAAAATAAGAAAGAAAACTGATTGGATAAAAGAAAGTGAAAAAATTACACAAAAGTTAGAAAATATAAAATTCACTGAAGATACAATAGAATTAGTAGTATTCTCAATAAATAAAACGGAAATAACTATATTTTCAATAAACAAGATAGAAATAGTTAAGAAAAAATTAGAACAATTATATAGTGAAGATCCATTAAAAGGATGGGAAAAACATAAAACTACCATAAAAATTGAATTAATAGATAAAAATAGTATAATAACTCAAAAACCATTAACATATAATTTTGACGATTTAAAAGAATTTAAAATGCATATAGATGAATTATTAGAAAAACAATATATACAAAAAAGTAATAGTAAACATAATAGTCCAGCATTTATAGTAAATAAACATAGTGAACAAAAAAGAGGAAAAAGTAGGATGGTTATTGATTATAGAAATTTAAATGCAAAAACTATAACATATAATTATCCGATACCAAATAAGATATTAAAAATAAGACAAATACAAGGATATAATTATTTTAGCAAATTCGATTGTAAATCAGGATTTTACCATCTAAAGTTAGAAGAAGAGTCTAAAGAATTAACCGCATTTACGGTACCACAAGGATTTTATGAGTGGAATGTATTACCATTTGGATATAAAAATGCACCCGGTAGATATCAACATTTTATGGATAATTATTTTATACAGTTACCTAATTGCATAGTATACATAGATGATATATTATTATATACAAAAACTAAAGAAGAACATATAAAATTATTGGAACAGTTTACAGATATAATAGAAAAATCAGGAATAAGTCTAAGCGAAAAGAAAGCTGAAATTATGAAAAACCAGATAGAATTTTTAGGAATACAAATAGATAAAAGTGGAGTAAAAATGCAACAACATATAGTACAAAAAATAATAAATTCGAAAGAAGAATTAGATACAAAAAAGAAATTACAATCATTCTTAGCATTAGTAAACCAAGTAAGAGAATATATTCCAAAATTAGCAGAAAACTTGAAACCACTACAGAAAAAATTAAAAAAGGATATAGAATATAACTATAATGAAGAAGATAAAAAAAAGTTCAAAAAATAAAATTACTTTGCAAAGAATTACCAAAATTACAATTTCCAGATGAAAATAGAAAATTTACATATATAGTAGAAGCAGATGCCAGTGAATATAGTTACGGAGGAGTACTTAAATATAGTTATGAAGCAGAAAAAATAGAACACCATTTTAGATACTACTCAGGTACGTTCAACGAGACAGAAATAAAATGGGAAATAAATAGGAAAGAATTATGTTCATTATATAAATGTTTGTTAGCATTTGAGCCATATATTGTATATAACAAATTTATTGTGGGAACAGATAATACACAGGTACGCTGGTGGCTAACAAAGAAAATACAAAATTCAGTTACAACAAAAGAAATTTGGAGACTAGTTTTAAACATATTAAATTTCACATTTATAATAGAAGTGATCAGTACTAACAAGAATGTTATTGCAGATTACATATCAAGACAAAGCTACACAGACTGAAATGATAGAAGAAAATATACATGAAAAGATACTCAACGCCCTAACTACGCTTTCATTGAAAGTGGACAGTATGGGTACTGAGATAGAAAAGATGGGTACTGAGATAGAAAAGCTAAAGCTAAAGACTAGTGAAGATAAACTGAAGTCTATAGCTATGAATCAGCTAACTCAGCAATGCCCAGAGCTATGTCAATCGGAAGACAATAAAATTCCAGAGCTAGAAGGAGACGTTGGGACACTCCATAAAACCCATAACGTTTATCAATCTACTTTTGCAGGTACAAGCAGAGGAGTTAGAAAAAATATGAACCTAAACAAGCTATTTGATAAACCATATACACCAAATACATCAAAAGATCCCATGTTTATACCCCCACAAGTTACTACATATCGAGAAAGTCTAAACCAAGACAAAAAGACTTACAACTACACAGCCCGTACATACATAGAAAATATCTACAATGTACAAACCTTTTTAAATAGCAACCCCAAAGCTACAAACATCCAAGAACCAAATACAAACTATATAACCCAGAGATTGACCGGATATAATAAGCTAATTGCTTTACCTAAAACCAAACCAAGCTTAGTTAAAACTTGCTACGAATATGGACTACTTAGTACTGTATATACCACGGACGGAACTGAGATATCCACCATACCAGAGATATATGAAGCATTTATCACTTTTACAAGAATAACCAAAGGTACCTTATTTTTTATAAAAATTTACACGGCACCAGCAGAGATATTATTTGATGAAGTTAAAAAACCTATACAAGTTGTAAAGATAGGAATGACACGAGATATGATTATACCATAAGATATTATTTCACAGCCAGAGATACCTAGAATCGAGATACCAAAATTTTATGCGAACAAAAGGATTATTGGACTATCTACAATTTTGCAAGAGCTAGCAAATACATATTGCAACCAAAACCCTATATGGAGCTACTATTCAAGAAATCATGTACTTATATATTCAAATTCAAAAGAGTTACGAGAAACAGATATGGAAACTATTAGGCAATGGATTCTCACGTTGCTTAAACCAGAAACGGAACCTATCGCCAGAGCTATCAGAGAAAAATTTATTTCGGAAGAATTATTAACCAGATATTGCAAGACTATTGGACATAAATATCCAGATCACAAATGTTCAAAATGTAATGGAGGAGATAATGATGTCCCAGCAGTTCAGCTAGAATGAAAAAAGATAAGGACGTCAGCTGGAAAGATAAGACCAGAGCAATAATGGAGATACAACAGATATGACAAAATAGACGAAAGAATTATTGTAAAATTTTACAAGTTGTTTACGTAAGTTAGCATTAAAAAGTTAGTAGCATTTAATGTAAATTGAATAGAGTTTGAATTTTAGCCTTATAGGCTTAGGGTAGGCTTTAAGACTTTTAAGTCTTTCTTTGATTGTTTTTTGTTTTTTAGCAGACAAGTGTAAAAAATGTAAAGATGTATTCTTTCTATAAATAAAAGAGAAGAAGGCATTGCAGAGGGCAAGCCTTCACACATTCAAGCCAAAATTCTCTCCGTTCAAAAATATTTAAGCCCAGTTAATTAAATATATACACTTCAATGGAAAAAGCTATGGAGCAACAAACCCCAAAAATATCAAAGCTACCGGAACAGGTATATCTATTTATGATTATGAATAGCTAAATTCATAATACCCGACAATCATGATATGATAAAATAAATTCATATTAGTTACTTTATAGTAGAATTATTCGAAGAATAATATGTTAAGAAGTTTATTAGCAAAGTGGAAACGGAGAAAAATTCCTAAGAACTATGTCATCCTAAAGGTGAAACCAATGAGGCAAGAAGCCGTGGCGGGGAGTAACCAAAGTCGAGGCGCTGTTTAAGGAAAAAAGTATCTGAATTACCATGCTAATAGTGACCGAAGAACATGTTATTTAAGAATAATCTAGTATATAATAATCTGAGATGACTATATTTTATTATGTACATGGTTGAAGGGAATATTTTGAAAAAAACAATTTTATGATAATGAATAATAATTTATCTGATGTCATGGTAGATAAATTTAAGATACTTATTTTGTATGCACTTAGAGATATAAATGTTGCAGATATAAGAAAAATTATATTAGAAAAAGCATTTGGAGAATATTACATGACTAGAGTAAATTATATACCATTTCTACCTACCTACTCTTATAAATACTTATTATGTTAAAATCACATAGAATTTTTAAAGATATGCGAAATATACAGTTACTAGAAAAACAGATAAAAATAAATATAGACAAATACATGGAAAATAAAAAATACATAAAAACTCTTAAGAGAAATATGCAAAAACTACTAAGGCTAAAACAAATAACTATAAAATATCAATTTTAAAAAAAAAATAAAAAAAATAGATCAGTTAGACTACCTTAAAGTTTTAATCTTATATATACTTAAAGATATAGAAATTATAGATATTAAGAAAATAATATTAGAAGAAGTATTAAACTACGAAATTGAAACAATAAATGCGTTAGAACAGATATACGAAGACATTTACCCAGAAGGATATTATTCAGACCAAGACTGTGGATGTTAGAATATATTAGAAAAACTAGAGAAAACCAAGATAATCTAAATAACGAAATTAATTATAGAAACCGAATTAGAAAAATAATGAAAGAACTAAAAGAAAAGTTAATATGGATAGAAAAAACCTTAGAAAATTTAGAAAAAAGTACATGTGATAGTTTATATAGTATAAAAAACTCACTACGAGAAGAACAACACAAGATAATAAATGACATAAAAAATCTAGAATTAGATATATACTACAGTACAGATAGAATAAATTATTACACAGAAATTTGTAACTCAGCAGTTACTACAGGATAAAATACCAAATAAATTAATGGATACATCTCACAAAAAGAATAATTTATTGAAACAAAATCTAAAAAATATCCACGCACAAATGAATCTATTTTATAATCTGGTTATCCGCACCCCCTACAAATGAACGTGAGAATCCATTGCCTAATAGTTTCCATATCTGTTTCTCGTAACTCTTTTGAATTTGAATATATAAGTACATGATTTCTTGAATAGTAGCTCCATATAGGGTTTTGGTTGCAATATGTATTTGCTAGCTCTTGCAAAATTGTAGATAGTTCAATAATCCTTTTGTTCGCGTAAAATTTTGGTATCTCGATTCTAGGTATCTCTGGCTGTGAAATAATATCTTGTGGTATAATCATATCTCGTGTCATTCCTATCTTTACAACTTGTATAGGTTTTTTAACTTCATCAAACAATATCTCTGCTGGTGCCGTGTAAATTTTTATAAAAAATAAGGTACCTTTGGTTATTCTTTTAAAAGTGATAAATGCTTCATATATCTCTGGTATGGTGGATATCTCAGTTCCGTCTGTGGTATATACAGTACTAAGTAGTCCATATTCGTAGCAAGTTTTAACTAAGTTTGGTTTGGTTTTGCTCTTACTTTTTGTTTACATGGTGTTGTAAACCACCAATCGTTTCTAGTTATTATGTGTGGGTATAACTTATCTAAAAATGGCATTCCTAAAAGTATATCTTTTGACGTTAGTTCATAATTATAAATTTCTTCTATTGTCAATATCTTATCCCATATTTGTGCTTTTACATTCCTAGCTTTATAAGTAATTAAGCTTCCTTCATTGTTAAATCCTTTAACTACTATTGGTATTTTTAATTTATCCCATTTACTTTCCGGTAAGCAATTATATCTACATAAATTAGCTTCTGCTCCTGTATCTATCAGAGGCGTATAATATCTACTGTATTATCCTTCCACTACTATCTTCATTAATACATATATTTTCATTTTATGTTAAGAGCAAAAAGTTCAAAATACTTTTCTAAGAGTTTTCACACTTTTAATACTTACTAGTTGAATTATATGTCCCTCACACGTGTAATCTTTAATTATTTAAAATTAGACGATTTTCTCTATTGTGAAGACTTTTAATGAAGTGCAAAAAGTTCAAATCACACTTTAATATAATAATATAAACATAACATATACAATCAGAAGTTTCAAGTAATTAATGGATCGTCACTTTTGTATTTGTCATGCAGTACCTTTTTTTCTTGCTGCTAGAGACTAAGAGAGACGCATTGATTTGAACTTTATTTATAGTACGATTATTTATTTTTTTGACGAAGAGAACCTAGAGAAAAGAACTTGGAGAAGAGACAAAAGCGAAGAGAATTGTCGATGAAAGAAAAGTATGGTGAGACTCGCAGAAAAACAATATCAGCATGCCTTTTATAGAATTTATAGAAGTTGGTAAAAGGTATGTTAAAGCCTATTTTACATGGGATAGAAATTATTATTTATTAGTTTTTGAAATTTTTTTATCCTATTTTACATGGAAAAGGTTCACTTAAATCCTATGTAAGATGAACATGGGGATTTCTTTTTTTGTTTGTTTGTTTTTTTGACAAAAAGCGTTAAAGTTGGAGAAGGAAACTTTTAATTTTTTTTTTCTTTTTGGGTTTCACGCTGCAAGAAGGGAAATATTGGGTGAAAGATATAATTTTTTTATTATTATATTTTCTTGGTTTAACGTTGGAAGATGAGTATTTTTTAAAAAAATTATTTTTTTGATTTCTAAATATTCTATTTGGAGTTTTTGTGTTGTTCTCTTTTATAAGAATGGTAAGGTTTTTTTAGATGGGAGAAAAGGAATTCTATTTTTTTGAGGAAATGTTTTTCTTTTTGTAATATAGTAAATATTTAATATTATTAAAATAATAGTGGATATGTAGGACAAAAAGTTCAAACGCTATTTCTAAGGCACTTCACACTTTTAATATATTATAGATATAAATATAGATTATAGATATAGATTTTCACACTTTTAATATATTATAAATTATAATTATAGACATATATATAGATAATAGATATAGATTATAGATATAAATATTATATTATAGATTATAGACATAAATTATGAAATTAAGTTTGCTAGTATTTGTACTTTTCCTAAATACGTAAGCAAGCGAGCCCAAATAGCGGCTAAAAAATGTTACTGCTATTAACGTGTTATAGAATAAAAGTTACTCGCAATAACATTTTATACATCCGTTTGAGATTTTTACCTTTATTTCCGTCCGTTTAATTTTTTGAATAAAATATTCTACAAAACACTGCTGACAACGACGTTTATACTACTTTTGAACATTTTCAAAAACTGTATTACTTTGGTTAGCTAGTTGAACAACTAAATTACTTTAATCAAAAATTCAATTTCACAACATAACCATGATCCAATTACCAGTTCAAATTAAAGATGCAATACAATTTATATAAAACACCATGTAAATTAGTTTTTTCAGTAATATGTCGTGGCTATAATATTTACTAACAATTGATTTGAATTCCGTATTTAATTCTTTTAAAACAAAGATTGTCATGCACATAAAAATGTTTAGAAAAAAAATCTTCATAATTCTGAATCAATATCCAGATCTGTAGCAATTATTTAATTTTTTAATCTTAAATAAAAATAAATGGGACCTAAGTCGACATAATTAATAGTACTAATTTATGAAAACGTGTATTGAAAGTTTACTCCAGAATATTAAAATTTTAGTCAACTTTTATTTTATACTTGATACTAGTTATTGCAATAAATTTTCAGCTAATTAGTGAGCCAACTAAACAAACAAAACAAAATAATAAATCCACTTTCTTCTTAGTGGTGCTGAGAAAAATTTCAAATGGATGTCATTATTTCATAATTTCAAGCATCAAAAAGTAATTTTTTTGCCCCAGTTTTTTGACGATAGGAGAAACCATGTAATAAGCAAACAAAGAAAATAATATAGCTAGATTTAACATAACGACAAATTGTATTAAACAGTCCTTCCAACATATGAAGTAGAAAACATCAAGTCATAATTACTTGATGTAGTTAGTGTTTAAAACAATCATTTGCAACTAAGGTTTAGAGTAAATAGATATACATGTCTCTCGTATTTGCATATTCGTATATTTCGCGGTGCATATACAAATCTCTATGATTTTCGGTCATGAAATCGTGTCTTTGCAATACGACTAAACTTTTGCCCACTCTGATGGTTCAACTCCTTGTTTCAAACAAACTACGTAGTTTCGACCAAAAAATAATTTCTCGTTCCGTATATTTTTTTGAGAAAAGAATTTATGCAGAGGACTCCTTTGAAGCTGAAATTAAATATTATAGTAAAAGTTACATAAATTCCAATCATGTTGGAGATAATTAATCTCTATCTCAATTTTTTTCAAAATACTAAAAATTCTTGATTTATTCCACATGAATACATCATATTTTTCAAATACATCACTTAATTTTACACAAAAACATTACATTTTTTGGATGCATTACTTAATTTTACACTGATACATCATATTCTTCTGAATACATTACTTTATTTTACACGAATACATCACATCTTTTAGATACATCACTTACACATATTGTAATGTCCGGGCACTTTGTGAAATTTTTTCATCTTCCTTATTTTAGCTCGCCCCGTAGTTTGTGTACATGATTTATGACTCACAGAATGAGTAATACAAATTCTTGAGGTATTCGAAAGTAATTGAAGTCATTAGTTGAATTATTGAGTTTTAATAAATTTAAGCTTGATCACGGTCAATCTTTGATCAAGACGACCTCGATATGATATTTTAATATTTCCAATAGGTCTGGAACGCACTTTTTAAACAATATACATATTTGATTTATTCTTTGAGGTTCCGAATAATATTCAAGCACCTATTGGGTATTTTAAATATTATTATAGGTGGTAATGAGCTAAGTTAACATTTTCTTGTTTATTGAGACCTATGTATAAGCATTAATTTTAAGAGGGGAGGATTTATCATGTTTATATAATAATAATTCTAACGTCAGAAGTTGGGAGCAAGAAGAGAGAGTAATATGTTTCCTATCAATTCTATATCTGTGGTTAAGCGGAGTGGTGAATTGGCCATCCCTGTATGTGAAGTTGATTAGTTAAATCATATTAAAATAAGAAAAAGTTGGTGAATTGACTCAATTATATAATGAATGGGTGGATTATTAACTATATATCTATAAAATACTATAGTTATTGGTTGGATTTGGCTGCTAAGTTGGTGGAAAATTCCACCACTGGAAACAATGGTTGGCTGCCTATAAAATTAATAACGAATGTAGTAATTATTGTCAATTACAATAATGGTTAAAGTTGATAGTTCCTATTTCATGGTTAACTAATGCACCTTTCATGGTTTCTCTAATAACCTAGGATTAGTATGTTGTTTTCATGTTGTTCTGTAGTTATGATTTCAATAAAATTTTAGGCTTTAGGTCTACAGTTCTTAGAATAGAAATTTACAAGATGTGTCGTGAGATTTGAATTCTTATGTAAATTATAAATTGAATAGATTTTGACTATTTGAAAGCTTTACGGAAGGGCAAGACCTTGAAAAAATAGCTTGCGTTTGAATCCTTCGATTGAGGTACTGTTTAATTGGAGTTTAGACTTAATTTAATTGTGTGTATGCTCCTAAATTGAATGCTTGTTGATTGATATTCGGAAATGCTTGAAATTGATGATATTTGGATTGTTGAGATTTGTATAATTAATTATTGAAAATTTACCTAATGATATTTTCTTATGACTTTAAGTGTACTTGTAAACTTAGCACATCGTATTGTATCCTGAGGGGCAGTGTGAGTTTTATTAAATATACCTAATATGGTTATGGAGGATCAGGTACTGCGTCAGTACGAATATGATATTGATATTACTTATTTATGGAGGATCGGGTACCATGTCGGTGCGAAATGTATATTGATATTACTTGGCTATGGAGGATCGGGTACCATGCCGGTATGGATATGTATATTGATATTACTTATTTACGATCTGCCGGTATGAACATATATATTAATATACGTATTTATAGAGGATCAGGTACCACGCCGGTACGAATATGATATTGATATTACTTGTTTATGGAGGATCGGGTACTACGCTGGTACAAATATGATATTGATGTTACTTATTTATGGAGGATCGGGTACCACGCTGGTATGAATATGATATTGATATTACTTGTTATTGAGGATTGGGTACCATGTTGGTACAGTACATGAACATAGATTGTTCCCTGCAGTTCATGACTATTTGGGCAAAAATAAGTTCTACAATATGTGTGTACATATTTGTGTTGAATTTGAGAGGTTGTACGGGTTATTAACAGATAACGAGCTAATGGTGTTCTAATTGCGAGTTTTAGAAGGATGTGGTTGTTATTTATGGTTTGTTGTTGATTCTGTAGATGTTTATAGTATGGTTGATACTCTTGATAGTTATGTGGCTTATTTGTGAGCGCTGTTTGACTTGTTATTTCTGTATTGTTGATTCATTGAATATTTATTATGTGACGATGCCTGTCTACTTGTTATTTGATTTATGTTGTGTACATGCTATTAAATTGAGTTGGACTATGATACCTACCAGTACATAGTGGTTTGTATTTATACTACCCTGTATTTTTATTTTGTTGAGTGCAAAAAGTGTTCCAGGGGCTCAGACGCGACCTCACCTCGAGACTTTGATAACAGATCTTGATCCAAGCACTCCGTCTCCAGGATGCCATGGGTTATCCTATTTGTTCTTGTCCATCTTTCGGGTAATGAAACATTCTTTATTTTTGGATATCTCTTTTAGACATAATCTTTATTAGGAGTTCTTGTACGATAACTTTCGGGTCTTGGGGATTTCAGTGAGTAGCTTGTTAATTTTTGCATTTATAATGATTAGCTCCAGATTATTGTTATTAAGTTGGTTTTGTGATGATATTGTTTCAATATTGACTAAGTGATTGGGTAATTGTTCGGTTTAGTTGGTTCTCCCACGAAAAGATTAGCGTGGGTGCCACTCATGGCCTTTTAGGTTGTGACAAAGTTGGTACCAGAGCCCTAGGTTCGTCTATATCATCGTATAAGAACATATCTAGTAGAGTCTTACGGAACGGTATGCAGACGTTTGTACTTTTCTTTGAGAGGCTATAAGAAACTAGGAAAATTTAAATTCTTCTTTCTTATGTGCTATTACTTGATTTCAATTGGTATATGACTTTTTTCACTTTTATTTTCACAAATGGTAAGAACACGAACAAATTGAGTAAGAGTTAAGGTGCCTCAACTAGCTCCTGAGGCTATAGTTTGGGATAAAGACAGGCAAGGAGAGACGAGGAAGAGGACGGAGAGCTGCACCCACCAGAGGCAGAGCTCAGGCTATAAGACTATCTAGAGAGAGGCTAGTATCTCTTCCCCACATAAGGATATTACTGGGATGATAAAGGATGAAGCAATGCTAGTACCAAATGAGAGAATGCCGATTCATGATGGGGTTGCACCAATTCAGGGAGGTGCAACTTCAATTCAGATTGCTTCCGTGGTGATTCAGCAGGTTCTAAGTTTTTTGAGTGGTTTGCCAGGAACAGGGACTATTCCTGCAGCACCCGCAGTTCAACATCCAGGGTTGCGGCATGCTGCTACTATAGCTTCTCCGATGGAAGAAGCGATAAGGTCAGATATTTTTCTGAGATAGGTAGTGGGTCTGGTAATGACTTGAGATGAGCATGATTTATTCTGTAAGTTTATCAAGATGAAGCCTCATGTTTTTCATGAAACTGAGTCTAAGGATGCCTACGAATTTATTATTGACTGTCATGAGAGGCTTCACAAGATGGGTATAGTTGAGAGGTATGGTATAGAACTGGTTACTTTTTAGTTTCAGGGGAATGCTAAGATGTGGTGGAGAGCTTATGTAGAGTGTAGAGATGCAGGTTTGCCTACCTTGACTTGGACTCAATTTTACTTAGTTTTTCTAAAAAATTACATGCCTCGTACTTTGAGAGATGGAAAAAGGGATAAGTTTACTAATCTTAAGCAGGGGAATATGTCAGTTTCGGCCTATGAGGCAAAATTCCATTCATTATCTCGGTATGCATCTCATTTGTTAAAAATTGAGGAGAAGAAGATTTATTTTTTTGTGAAGGGTTTGAATACAGGTCTCCAAATTTCTGCACTTTAGAAGACATCTTCAGGTAGGCTTTTCCAAGAGATGGTTGATTTTGTTAAGAAGGCGGAGTCAGAAAAGAAGGCCCGCATAGGAGGCAGTTTCACTAGTTCTTATTCTAGGGGTCAGAGTTCACAGGGATACCTTACCCACCCTATTCTGTCAGCTATGTAGGTATCTGTTGGTAGTCTATCAGGAGCTAGCCAGCCATTTTCAGACTTTGATGGTTACCTCGCTTCATCTTTATCAGCTTAACGACCTACCTTGGATCGTATATGTTATGAATGCGGAGGAGTTGGTCACATCAGGAGGTTTTGTCCTAATATAAGGCAGTTTGATCATTCTATCCAGCAACAGGCTCTAGAGCTCTAGTTCCAGCAGGTAGGGAAGGTGGTGGTAATGGTAGAGGTCATCCACAGGGTGGTTGTGGTGGTCATTAGGCAGGTAGGGGTGGTAACCAGCCCTATTAAGGTGGTTCTTATCTTGGCAGGGATGACGTTCAGACTAGTGGTAAGGCCCATATCTATGCCTTTCCAGGTAGGCCCGAGGTAGAGGCATCAGATGCTGTTATTACAGGTACTATTCTTGTCTATGATCAAATGGCCACTATATTATTTGCTCTTGGCTCTACTTTTTCATACGTATCTACTAATTTTGCTATGGGATTGGACATGGTGTGTGATTTACTTGACTTTCCAATTCACGTATGTACTCTTGTTGGTGATTCTGTTATTGTTGATAGGGTTTATCATTCTTGTTCTGTTATGTTTATGGGGTATCGAACTTGGGCAGATTTAGTGATTCAAGACATGGTAGATTTTGATATAATTTTTGGTATTAGTTGGTTGTCTCCGTATCATGATATACTTGAGTGGGAGGGTGATTATAGTCCTGCTCCAGTGAAACTAACATGCAAAGAGGTTAATTGGGAGAGCTCGTTTGTCCTTTCTAGCATATCTTTGGGCCACTTCTGCATAGGTCCCATCTATTGAGTCAGTTCCTGTGGTGTGTGAGTTCCAAGAGTTTTTTCCTACAGATTTGCCTGGTATGCTACCTGACCGTGACATTGATTTCTATATTGATCTAGATCCAGGTACTCGTCCTATTTCTATTCCTCCCTATAGGACGGCTTCGACTGATTTGAGGGAGTTAAAGGCTTTGTTGCAGGATTTGTGGAGTAAGGGTTTTATCTGTTTTAGTGCCTCACCATGGGGTGCTCACTACTAAAAAAATGCCAAAAAGCGATGGCCATCGTCTCTTTTTTGGCCAAAAGTGATGAAAAAGCGTCGCTTTATTTTGCATCGCAAAAAGGATCATTGTTTTTTTCAAAACGACGGCCTGCGTCGCTTTTATTACGACGGACCACATTGCACTTATGAATTTTTTTTAGTTATTTTTAGAAAAAATAACGTTGTGCATCATTTTTGTTCTTCATTTGAAGAACACATGATGAACAAAAAACGATGGACATCATCACTTTATTGAAGAAAAAATATAATTTTTTCCAGAAAAAGCGACGTTGGTCATCGCCTTTTATTCTTCATAATGATTAAAAAAGCGACGACCATTGTCGCTTTTTGTTCTTCATAATAAATAAAAAGCGATGTTGGTCGTCGCTTTCTGTTCTTCATAATAAATAAAAAGCGATGTTAGACGTCGTTTTTTGTTCTTTATAATGAATAAAAAAGCAACAACCATCGTCGTTTTTCTTTAAAAGAAAAATTCTGATTTAAAAAGCAACGCAAAATGTCCGCATTTCTGAAAATGTATTTCAAAAAAGCGACGGACAAAAGGGACCCTGTCCGTCCCTTTTCTGTTTTTTCATTTTTGGATGCAGAAATTTGAATTTTCTGCATCTCACCTGCCAAATAAAAATGCAATTCAATATATACAGCCTCATGCAACACACATTTCTAAAATAATCATACAACGCACTACTTTATCAAAATATTTAATCAATTCAAATCAACAACATTTAAACAATCAATTCAAAATTCAAAACACTTAATAATTAATACAACAACATACAAAACACTTAAATAAAATCCTAAATTTTTTTCATTAGAGTTTATTAGGGACCTAGATTTCTTCTTAGCAGTTGACTTCGAATACTTATCAGGATGAAGACGATCACCGTCACCACCAGATGTCATCTGTATGCAAGTTTACATTAAAACATAAAAAAATCAAGTCATTATTTCATATTTCATGTGCATACACTTAACTATTTTTAAGTTACTAGTACACATTTCATGTCACTACACTCGAACCATTTTCAAGTTGCAAGTTCACAATTTCAAGTAACTACACTTAACCGTTTTCAAGTCACAAGTTTGCAATTTCAAGTCACTACACTTAATAATTTT
Source organism: Capsicum baccatum var. pendulum (assembly GCA_030864225.1). Classification (NCBI taxonomy): domain Eukaryota; kingdom Viridiplantae; phylum Streptophyta; class Magnoliopsida; order Solanales; family Solanaceae; genus Capsicum; species Capsicum baccatum. Next base: position 236,260,153 of record CM061552.1, read on the forward strand.
CAAATAACTTATTCACATTGCAAGTCACTAAAACCATTTTCAAATGTCATCACTATACTTAACCATTTTCAAAACACTACACTTAACCATCTTCAACTCTCTAATTCACATTTCAAGTGACTAAACCTAATCATTTTCAAGTCATGAATTCACATTTCAAGTGCCAACACTAAACCAATTTCAAGTCATGAATTAACATTTTTAAGTGATTACACTATACTAATTTCAAAACACAAGTTCACCTTTCAAGTAACTGCACTAAATCATTTTCTAGTCACTAATCCACTTTTCAAGTGACAACACTTGATTACTTTGAAGTTACTAGTACACATTTTAAAATACTACACTTCCATTTTCAACTCTTTAATTCACATTTCAAGTGACTAAACCTAATCATTTTCAAGTCATGAATTCACATTTCAAGTATCAACACTAAACCAATTTCAAGTCATGAATTAACATTTTCAAGTGATTACCTACTAATTTCAAAACATAAGTTCACCTTTCAAGTAACTACACTAAATCATTTTCAAGTCGCTAATCCACTTCTCAAGTGACTAGTACACATTTCAAAACACTACACTTAACCATTTTCAACTCTCTAATTCACATTTTAAGTGACTAAATTTAATCATTTTCAAGTCATGAATTCATATTTCAAGTATCAACACTAAACCAATTTCAAGTCATGGATTCACATTTTCAAGTGATTACACTTTACTAATTTCAAAACATAAGTTCACCTTTCAAGTAACTACACTAAACCATTTTCAAGTCGCTAATCCACTTCTCAAGTGACTAGTACACATTTCAAAATACTACAGTTAACCATTTTCAACTCTCTAATTCACATTTCAAGTGACTAAACTTAATCATTTTCAAGTCATGAATTCACATTTCAAGTATCAACACTAAACCAATTTCAAGTCACGAATTCACATTTTCAAGTGATTACACTTTGCTAATTTCAAAACACAAGTTCACCTTTCAAGTAACTACACTAAACCATTTTCAAGTCGCTAATCCACTTCTCAAGTGACTAGTACACATTTCAAAATACTACAGTTAACCATTTTCAACTATCTAATTCACATTTCAAGTGACTAAACTTAATCATTTTCAAGTCCTGAATTCACATTTCAAGTGTCAAAACTAAACCAATTTCAAGTCATGAATTCACATTTTCAAGTGATTACACTTTACTAATTTTAAAACACAAGTTCACCTTTCAAGTAACTACACTAAACCATTTTCTAGTCGCTAATCCATTTTTCAAGTGACTACACTTGATCTCTTTGAAGTCACTAGTACACATTTCAAAATACTACACTTGACCATTTTTAACTCTCTAATTCACATTTCAAGTGACTAAATTATTAGAACAAGTCATGAATTCACATTTCAAGTGTCAATGCTAAACCAATTTCAAGTCATGAATTCACATTTTCAAGTGATTACACTTTGCTAATTTCAAAACACAAGTTCAACTTTCAAGTAACTACACTAAACCATTTTCTAGTCACTAATCCACTTCTCAAGTGAATACACTTGATCACTTTGAAGTCACTAGTACACATTTCAAAACACTACACTTGACCATTTTCAACTCTCTATTTTATATTTCAAGTGACTAAACCCAACCATTTTCAAGTCATGAATTCACATTTCAAGTGCCAACACTAAACCAATTTCAAGTCATGAATTCACATTTTCAAGTGATTACACTTTACTAATTTCAAAATATAAGTTCACCTTTTGAGTAACTACACTAAACCATTTTCTAGTCGCTAATCCACTTCTCAAGTGACTACACCTAATTTCATGTTTGTGGGTCAAATTTCATCGAGATTAACAAAATTAAAGAACAATAATTTTAAAAAATTTAAAATTAGCAACCTAGTTGTAATTTTAGAGCAAATCAGCGTATTCAACATACATGAACACATAAAATAAAGGAATTGAATCAAATTTAAGTCAAACATCACAAAAATTTTAATCTATGAATCTGATTTTAAAACAAACAAACATGTAATTAGAGGTATTCAGGAATCAAAATGAACAATAATAGCAGAGAAGTTCATTTAAAACCTCATCAGCCATCAACTCAGGCGAGGACATGACGAATGAAAGACGAGGGAGGCGAAGGGAGAACGGACTGGTGGAGGTTGCCGGGGGTTGGCTATGGATTAGCTGCTTCTGGAGGCTCTTGGTGTTGGTTTTATAGGTTGATGGTATTTAATGGTTGTTGGAATGATGGCTGAGCGGAGAAAAGAATGAGGCGGTAGGAGATCTTCCCTGGTTTGCTCACCGGCTGAATAGCTACTTGCAGCAGCGACTGGTGGCGCTGACTGGAGTGGTTGCTGGTGGCACTGGATGAAGTATCGACTTGGTATTATTCGGTGGTGATTCAGTTGGATGCAGGTTAAACAGTCGCCGATGATGGACTGGTCGGTGGAGAAGGCGTGGAGGTCAAGGGAAAGAGGGGGTGGCAGTTTTTATTAGATTAGAGAGAAAAACTAGAGAAAGAGGCAAATGTTTTTTGTTAGAATGAAATTAGGTTTAGGGTTTGTTGTCAGTTTAGAAGGAAAGAAGTAAAGTTATAGATCTCGGTCGTTGGATCATTTTTGATCGACGGCAAAGATCAAATTGATCTAAAAATGTGCTAGAATTTAAATTTCAATTTGAGATTAAAAATTTGGCTAAAATTATCATTAACTTGATACAAAATGGCTAGAAAATAAAATTAAGAAATTGAATTGAATTAGGGCTGCTATTTTAATAAATATAGAAATAACGAGAAAATAGTAAGATGTCGATATTAAAATAAACTAAGCATGTAAGAATTAATATTACATAAAATTACTATATAAAATAGTAGCCTGAGAAAGGTATCGTGAGGTCAAAATTGGGTGTCAACACAACTAACCTGATTTAGTCCCACAAAATGGGTCTGCGGAGGGTACAGTGTACGCAGACCTTACCGGATAGGTTGTTTCCAATAGAACCCCGGTTTAAGAAAAATAGTCTGAAGCAGTCCAATTTCAAGTAGGGGTGTGCAAAAACTGAACCAACTACTAAACCGAATCGATAAAAATGTTATTGGTTTGTTGTTATTGGGTTATTAGGTTAACGATTTTTTAATGGTTTTATAATTTTTTTAATTGGGATATTGGGTAAACCGATAACTCAATAAGAATATTCCAAATTACATTTTCCCATATATATATATATACCTACTCTATATTTTTCTTTCATTTCTATAAACCTATTCAATTTCTCGAAAACCTATTCAAGCTTGAAGATTCTTGTAAAATAAAACACATCATGTAGTATTTTTTGCTACAACTAAAATTTTATTTTTTTTTCTTGTTAGTTGCTAATATTTCTATTTTATGCATATTTTCTTATTGGTTAAATCGATAATCGAATCGTTAAGGACTAAAAATTGATAAACCAAAAATCAATAAAAAATATCTTATTGATTTAACATATTTAAAAATCGATAACCGATAAATCAAACTGATAATATATAATATCAAATCGAACCGACCGATGCACACCCCCAATTTCAAGAAAAAATAGTGATAATTGATTTTAATATTGATCGTTGATCAAATATGATGAAGGTTGAGATTAAAATTGAGGAGATGAGTCAATTTGGGATTAGAAATTGGGTTAAAAAAGATTGAATTGGAGATTTTGATTACGTTCATACAACGTATTAATCTGATGAATTGTCGGTTAATTAGCTTCATTATTATAACTCCAATAGTGTATTATTACCTTGATCATATGATGTTAACGTATTATTTAAAATATTTGAATATATAGATTCAGTTAGCTAGTTTTTAACTACTATGTACATCACTATACAAGAGATACGTACTTATATATACATACACACACACACACACACACATATATATATATATATATATTTGACTATATCAACTTTGTAATATGTATTATATACATCACATACACGAGTATATTACCTCGTAATACAACGTATTTCATATATACTTTGATGAATTATCGTTTAATTTAGCTTACATTATTATATTATAATTTCAATAGTATATTATTACCTTGATCAATCAATTGTATGATATCAATGTATTCAATATATATAGTTGATTGATTATCAACTTCAAAATATGTACTATATACAACACATACACAGATATATTACCTCGTAATACAATGTATTTCATATATACTCTGATGAATTATCATTTAATGTAGCTTATATTATTATATTATAACTTCAACAGTATATTATTATCTTGATCAATCGATCTTATGATATCAATGCATTCAATTTATAATTGAATACATTTAATTTTTTTTAAATATAAAAAAATAGTAAATCAAAAATATCAAACTCGATGGACAGTGTCATTTTCATAAAGTTAATTTTTATTTATTTTTAACAAAAGAAAAAATTAAATTTAAAAATCGATGGACAACATCACCTTTTATCATAAAGTTAAATTTTATTTATTTTTAACAAATATAAAAAAATAAAATCAATTAAAAATTGCGATGGATAGCTTCGCTTTTCTATAATTAATATTTTAAAAATAAAAAATTATAGTGACCTTGTCCGTCGATTTTAATAAAAATAAAAATTAAATTTAAAAACTGACAGACATCATCGCTTTTTAAAAAATTAATTTTTATTTAGTTTTAATAAAAGCAAAGCTATCCGTTGCTTTTTGTAAAAAAAAAATTAAAAATAATTACAAATTACGATGGATAACGTCACATTTCTAGAATTAATATTTTAAAAAATAAAAATTATAGCGACGTTGCCTGTCACTTATTATAAAAACAAAAAAAAATAAAAATCAAATTTAAAAATTGACGGACTATATTGCTTTTCAAAAAATTTATTATTATTATTTTTAAATAAGTGAAAATGGTATTCATCACATTTATTAAAAAAATATAAATTATTTTTAATTAGTTGACACTATAATCCACAAAAAAAAGCGATGGATACTAAGACATTGGTCGTTGATTTTAATAAAAAATAAATAAAAACTAAAATTAAACTAAAAATGCGACGGACAATGTCGTTTTTTAAAGCGACACAGTTTGTTGCTTTTTTTTGCATCACTTTTTGGCCTTTTTTAGTAGTGGCTCCTATTTTTTTATGAATAAGAAGGATGGCAGTCTTTGTATATGTATAGACTACAGGTATTTGAACAAAGTTACAATCTGTAATAAGTATCCTTTGCCTTGTATTGATGATTTATTTGACCAGTTACAGGGTGTATCAATATTTTCTAAGATTGATTTGAGGTCCGGCTATCATTATCTTAAGATTCGTCCTGATGATATTCCTAAGACTACTTTTCAAATCAGGAATGGGCACTATGAGTTTCTTGTGATGTCTTTTGGGTTGACTAATGCCCCAGCTGCTTTTATGAATTTGATGAATGAGATATTTAAACCTTACTTGGATTCTTTTATTATTGTCTTTATTGATGATATTCTAGTTTATTCTATGAGTAAAGAGGATCATAAGAATCATTTAAGGACTATTTTGGGTTTGTTAAAAGAGAAAAAGCTTTATGCAAAGTTTTCTGAGTTTGAGTTTTGGTTGGCTTTTGTATCTTTTTTGGGGCATGTGGTTTTGAAGGAAGAGGTGATGGTAGTGCTACAGAAAATTAAATCAATTAAGAATTGGGCTAGGCCCACTTCAGTGATAGAGATTCGTAGCTTTATTGGCTTAGCAAGTTTTTACCGCAGGTTCGTGAAGGAGTTTACTTCTATTGCTACTCATATGAAGTGGTTAACTCAGAAGAATGCATCTTTTTTTGGATTGATGTGTGTGAGGAGAGTTTTCAAAAGCTCAAGACCTTGTTGACTACCACTCCTACTCTTGCCTTGTCAGTAAAGGGTAAGAATTTTATTATTTATTGTGATGCCTCATATTATTGGTTAGGTGCTTTGTTGATGCAGGAAAGGAATGTTATTTCTTAAGCTTCGAGGCAATTAAAGCCCAATGAGAAGAATTACCCCACTCATGATTTGGAGTTAGCTACTGTGGTTTTTGCTCTTAAGATATGGATGCATTACTTGTATGGGGTTTGTTGTGAAATGTTCACTGATCACTGCAGTTTACAGTATGTGTTCACGTAAAGGGATTTGAATTTGAGATAGTATAGATGGATGGAGTTACTTAAGGATTATGATATCCCTATTCTCTAGCATCTAGGGAAGGCTAATATGGTCGTTGATGCTTTGAGCAGGAAGTCAGCAAGTATGGGTAGTTTGGCTTATTTGAATGCTAGCAGGCGTCCGTTGGATAGAGAAATTTAGACTCTAGCTAACAAGTTTATTCGACTTAAGGTGACTGAGAGAGGAGGAATTCTAGACAGCATTGAGGCAATGTACACATTTCTTGATCAAATCAAGGCAAAATAATTTGAGGATGCTAAGTAAAGCAAGATTCGTAATAAGGTTTTACAGGGTGAGGCCAAAGAGGCCATTGTTGATGGTGATTGTGTGTTGCGGATTAAGGGGCGAGGCGAGTGTGTGTACCCCGTGTTGATAATTTGATTCCTAGTATTCTAGACGAGGCTCATTGTTCGAAGTATTCTATATATCCTGGAGATACTAAGATGTATACTGATTTGAGGCAACATTATTGGTGGGGCCGAATAATGCATGATATAGTTGATTTTGTTGCCAAATATTAGAGTTGCTAGCAGATAAAGTACGAATATCAGAAGCCTTATAGTACTCTTCAGCAGATGCCCATTCCTGAATGGAAATGGGAGAGGATAACTATGGATTTCATTGTTGGTCTTCCCAAGAATTTAGGAAAGTGTGATTCTATATGGGTTATTGTGGATAGGTTGACTAAGTCTGCACATTTCATTCCAGTTCAGGTGACTTATAATGCAGAAAAGTTGGCCAAGATTTATCTTAAGGAGATTGTTCGCATGGGGTCCCAATTTCTATTATCTTAGATAGGCATACTCAATTTACCGCTATATTTTGAAAGAAGTTGCATGATGACTTGGCTACTAGGTTAGACCTTAGTATAAATTTTCACCTTCAGACCGATGGGTAGTCTGGGCAAATGATTCAGGTATTGACGGATATGCTTTGTTTGTGTGTGATGGATTTTGGAGGTCATTGGGATCAGTTTCTATCTTTAGCCGAGTTTGCATATTATAACAGTTATCATTTGAGTATCGATATGGCACAATTTGAGGCTTTGTATAGGAGGAGGTATAGATCTCCCATGGGGTGGTTTGATGCATTTGAGGTGAAACTATGGGGTACTGATCTGTTGAGGGACTCATTGGAGAAGGTTAGATTTATCGTGGAGAAACTTATAACGGCTTAAAGCAGGCAAAAAGAGTATATAGATCAGAAAGTTAGAGATATGCACTTTATGAAGGGTGAGCAAGTGTTGCTTAAGGTTTCACCCATGAAGGGTGTATGTGTTTTGGGAAGCGGGGTAAAATCAGTCCTAGATATATTGGACCATTTGAGATTCTTCAGCGTGTGGGGCTGGTGGCCTATAGATTGGCATTGCCACTGAGTTTGTCGGGAGTTCACCTTGTGTTTCATGTATCTATGTTAAAGAAGTTTTATGGTGATGGTAACTACATAATTCACTGGGATTCAGTCTTGTTAGATCAAAACCTTTATTATGAAAGGGAACCTATTTCTATTCTTAATAAAGATGTCCATAAGTTGAGGACTAAGGAGATTGTGTTTGTGAAGGTCCAGTGGAAAAATCATCCTATTGAGGAGGCCACTTGGGAGATCGAAGCAAATATGCGTAGCAAGTATCCACATCTTTTTGTTGATTCAGGTAATTCATTGTTTTCCCTTCTTATCTTGTTTTTGCCCATTTGGGAACGAACGATTGTTTAATTGGTATCTGATATAACGAACCTCCGGATCGTTTGTTAAATTTTCTCATCTTCCCTATTTTAGCTCACCTCGTAGTTTGTGTACGTGATTTAAACTCACGGAATGAGTAGTACCAATTCTTGAGGTGTTCAAAAGTAATTGAAGTCATTATTTGGATTATTGAGTTTTAATAAATTTAAACTTGATCACGATCAATATTTGATCAAGACGACCTTGATATGATATTTTAATGTTTTCAATATGTCTGAAATACACTTTTTAGTCAATATACATATTTGATTTATTTTCTCGAGGTTTCGAATAATTTCCAATGGTCTATTGGGTATTTTAAATATTATTTTAATTGGTGGTAATGGGCCTAGTTAACATTTTCTTATTTTTTGAGACCTATGTATAATCATTAATTTTAAGAGGGGAGGGTTTATCATATTTATATAATAATAATACTAACATCAAAAGTGGGGGAGCAAGAAGGGAGCATCAGTAATCAGTATTTTTCTCCATCCTTGTTGAGAGAGTTTTCGACAATACCAGGTGAGATATAATTGAGTAATATGTTTTCCTATCAGTTCTATATCTGTGGTTAAGCGGAGTGGTGAATTAGCCATCCCTGTATGTGAACTTGATTAGTTAAATCATATTAAAATAAGGAAAAGTTGGTGAATTGGCTCAATTATGCAGTGAATGGGTAGATTATTAACTGTATATCTATTAAAACACTATAATTATTGGTTGGATTTGGCTACTAAGTTGGTGGAAAATTCCACCACCGGAAGCACGGTTGGCTGCCTACAAACGTAATAACAAATGTAGTAATTATTGTCAATTACAATAATGGTTAAAGTTTATAGTTCTTGTTTCATGGTTAACTAATGCATCGTTCATGGTTTCTATAGTTATTATTTCAATAAAATTTTAGGCTTTAGGCGTACAGTTCTTAGATAGGAATTTACAAGATGTTTCCTGAGATTCAAATTCTTATGTAAATTATATAATTGAATAGATTTTTAATATTCGAAAACTTTACAGAAGGGCAAGACCTTGAAAAAATAGCTTGCGTTTGAATCCTTCGATTGAGGTAAGTTACGATTTAATTGAAGCTTAGACTCAATTTAATTGTGTGTGTCCTCCTAAATTGAATGCTTGTTGATTGGTATTCAGACATGCTTGAAATTGATGATATTTAGATTGTAGAGATTTGTATAATTAATTATTGAAAATTTACCTAATGGAATTATCTTATAACTTTAAGTGTACATGTAAACTTAGTACATCGTATTGTATCATGAAGGGTAGTGTGAGTTTGATAAAACATACCTAATATGGTTATGAAGGATTACGTACCGCGTCGGTACTAATATGATATTAATATTACTTGTTTATGGAGGATTGGGTACCACATCGATGCGAATATGTATATTGATATTACTTGGTTATGGAGGATCGGGTACCACGCGAGTACGATTATGTATATTGATATTACTTGTTTATGGAGGATCGGGTACCACGTCGGTACGAATATGTTATTGAAGTTACTTGTTTATGGAGGATCGATTATCACACCGGTATAAATATGATACTTGTATTACTTGTTATTGAGGATCGGGTACCATGCCGGTACGGTACATGAACATAGATAGTTCCCCTCATGTCATGACTATTTGGACAAAAATAAGTCTCATCGCATATGTGTACTTATTTGTGTTGAATTTGAGAGGTTGTATGGGTTATTAGCAGATAAAGAGCTAATGATGTTCTAATTGCGAGTTTTATAAGGATGTGGTTGTTATTTATGGTTTGTTGTTGATTCTTTAGATTTTTACAGTATGGTTGATACTCATGATGGTTATGTGGCTTGTTTGCGAGTGTTGTTTAGCCTGTTATTGCTGTATTGTTGATTTATTGAATATTTGTTATGTGATGATGCCTGTCTATTTGTTATTTGATTTATGTTGTGTACATGCTATTAAATTGAGTTGACCTATGATATTTAGCAGTACATAGTGGTTTGTATTGATACTACTTTGTACTTTTTTTTTGTTGAGTGCAGAAAGTGTTCCAGAGGCTCATACACGACCTCACCTCTAGAGTTTGATAGCATATCTTGATCCAAGGGTGAGCACTCCGTCTCCAGGCTACCATGGGTCATCCTATTTGTTTTTGTCCATCTTTCGGGCAATGAAACATTCTTTATTTACTTTATTTTTGGATATCTCTTTTAGACATGATCTTTTTTAGGAGTTCTTGTACGATGACTTTCGGGTCTTGGGGATTTCACCGAGTAGCTTTTTGATTTTCGCATTGGTAATGATTAGCTCTAGATTATTATTATTATGTTGATTTTATGATAATATCGTTTTAATATTGACTAAGTGATTGGGTAACGGTTCGCTTTAGATGATTGTCACACAGAAAGATTAATGTGGGTGTCACTAATGGCCTTTTGGGTCGTGTAATGTATACATCTCATTCTTTCTTCCGCATACATCACTTAATTTTATACAGATACATCATTTCTTCAGATAGATCATTTAATTTTTCCACAGATACATTACATTTTTATCTGAGCTTTTAAGTAAAATTACAAATTTGTGTAATTATCTAAAAGCGTTGAGATTCTAAATAATTATGATAAGTTAAGTCGAGGCATGATGTAATTTCTTTCAATATTTTATATATCTAGCAGATTCCTATTATGCTAACAATTCGCGTAGAAGATATCTTCAACAGTAAAATGCCTATAGAATTCCTTAGCTGAAGTATGGTGGACAAATAGTTTTTTTTGGTAAATTTGGATAAATAGTTGATATGACTAAAATTATCTTTTTAAATGGTCTTTGCATATTTTAATTTTGAAAGTTCTAATGACAAGATATTAACGTGAGCTACCTCGTTAATTTTAAATTTTATCAAGAACCATATTATATAATGTAAATAATCTATATCTATAATCTATAATATATAACCTATAATCTATAATCTATATCTATAATCTATATCTATAATTTATCTATAATCTATATCTATATCTATAATCTATAATCTATAATCTATAATATATTAAAAGTGTGAAGACCGAAAAATGATTCGAACTTTTTTCCCTACATTAAAAGATTCTTCTTTAGACAAAATGGTCCTTTTCACCTTTTTTTTCTTCAATTAAATTTCTCAAAAATAAAATTATAAATTTCCTACATTACTTCTACTAGATTCGTGTCCTATTTGGTTTATGAATATTCTCTTTTTATCAAATTTAATAATTAAGACATTCTAAAATATATGCTAAAAGAATAGCATATGGTAAGAATTCTAAGGTTTGTGGAAGTTGTATTTCCTACATTACTTATACTAGATCTGTGTCCTATTTGATTTATGAATATTCTCTCCTTACCAAATTAAATAATTAAGAAGTTATATGCTAAAAGAATAATTTATGGTAAGAATTGTAAGGTTAGTAGAAGTTGTATACCAAATTTTAACTATATAAGTAGTTTAATAATTTTCAAGGAGGTAGAATTCACTTGAAACCTAGTAGGTTGTTTGATGCTGATATTTTTGCAATGTTTCGGAAAACTTTTCAAAGACAATACAATTTTAAGATTCAACAATTAATATTATTTTAAGATTTAACAATTTTAAAAGGTAAACATATATGATTCAATATTTAATGTAATAGGTCGTTGATTAAGAAAAAAGAAAAATATAGAATAGATTTGAAATTTCTAATAAAGTAAATAATTAAAATATTTCATAATAATTAACTAATATTTAGATTTTAGCTTATGGTGAATTTTCTCTTTAATCAAAATTGTGTCTATCTAATTCTTCTTAAAAAAATAGTGATGAATCATATCTATGGTTGGGTTGATAAAAATCGAAACATGTACATATTGCTTGAATTTTAAAATTTATTTATAAGTGTTTGCATTATATATTGTAGAGTCTTTTTAACGAAGGATAAAAAGTTCAAACAATATTTTCTAAGACCCTTTACACTTTTAATATATTATAGATATAGATTATAGATTATAGATTATAGATTATAGATTATAGATATAGATTATAGGTATAAATAAAGATAGATACAGATATGAATATAGATTATAAACATAGATAAACATTTATTTGATTTTTTAGTGAAAATGATAACCAATGAAAATACTAATTTGCCCTTCTAAATGGTAATGATATCACATAATATAGAAATTACATTAGTAATTCTGTTATAAAACAAGAAAGAATAAAGAAGAAGAGTAGAGAGAATAGAGAGAGTAATTGTTATTTCTTTTCTTGAGGGATGATTTACAATGAAGGAAACCCTTCCATTTATAGGGGGAATTTGCCCTAGTTTCACACTGAAAGACAAATACATCAAATCCTGATAGACATCAAATAGATCTTGATAGATCTTCATAGACATTCACTATAATTGATATAAATCATAACACTCCCCTTTGAATGTCTAAGAATACGCATATAGGCTTCCTCATTAAAAACCTTACAAGGAAAACCCAGTGGGACAAAACCTTGTAAGGAAAAAAGAGTACAACGCTATTAGCTCCCCCTAATAAGAACATCCTTAAACCTTTGCATTCCAATCTTGTGCACCATCTTCTTGAAAGTTGCAGTTGGAAGAGACTTGGTGAATAAATCATCCACATTGTCACTTGAACGAATCTGTTGTATGTCAATATCACCATTCTTTTGGAGCTCATGTGTATAGAAGAGCTTTGGCGAAATGTGCTTCGTTCTTTCTCCTTTTGTGAATCCACCTTTCAGTTGTGCTATGCATGCTGCATTATTTTCATATAAAATTGTGGGTACTTTGTCACATTTCAAGCCATAGTTTTCTCGAATGAGATGCATTATGGACCTCAACCACACATACTCTCGGCTTGCTTCATGAATAGCTATAATCTAAGCATGATTCGATGAAGTGGGTATGATAGACTGCTTTGTTGATCTCCAAGATATGGCAGTACCCCCACATATGAATACATAGACTATTTGAGACCGAGCTTTATGCAGGTCGGATAAGCATCCAACATCAGCATAACCAACAATATCGGAATTGCAATCTTTAGAATAAAATAAGCCCATATCGGTAGTCCCCTTTAAATACCGTAATATGTGTTTGATCACATTCCAATGTCTCCTAGTAAGAGCAGAACTATACCATACTAGCAAATATACTGAAAAGGCAATATTAGGCCTTGTAGTATTTGCAAGATACATTAGTGCACCAATTGAACTAAGATATGGTATTTCAGGACCAAGGAGTTCCTCATTCTTTTCTTGAGGTCGAAATGGATCCTTATTCACATCAAGTGATCTAACAACTATTGAATTACTTAATGGATATGCTCCATCCATATAGAATCGTTTCAACACCTTTTCTGTGTAGGCAGATTGATGGACAAAGATACCGTTTGTCAAATGCTTAATTTGCAAACCAAGGCACAACTTTGTCTTTCCGAGATCTTTCGTCTCAAACTCTTTTTTTAGGTAATCAATTGCCTTTTGAAGCTCTATTGGCGTTCTAATAAGGTTAATGTCATCGACATAGAGAACAAGTATAACAAACTCCGACGTTGTTTTTTTTTATGAAAACACATGGGCAAATTTCATCATTCGTATAACCTTCTTTAGATAAATATTCACTAAGACGGTTATACCACATGCGTCCATATTGGTTCAAACCATACAATTATCTTTGCAATCTAATGGAATACATTTCCCAAGGCTTTGAACTATATGCTTTCGATATTTTAAATCCTTTGGGAATTTTCATGTATATCTCATTATCAAGTGATCCATATAGATAGGCTGTTACCACATCCATCAAATGCATTTCAAGTCTCTCATGGATAGTGAAACTAATAAGATAACGCAATGTTATTGCACCCATAACTGGTGAATATGTCTCATCATAATCGACACCAGGCCGTTGTGAAAATCCTTGTGCAACAAGGCGTGCTTTATATCTTTGTATTTCATTTTTTTCATTTCTTTTTCGCACAAAGATCCATTTATAGCCAACAGGCTTAACACTATTAGGTGTTTGAACTATGGGTCCAAAAACTTTACATTTGGCGAGCGAATTCAATTCAGATTGAATTGCTTCTTGCCATTTTGACAAGTCATTTCTTTGTCGACATTCTATGATAGATCGAGGTTCAAGATCCTCGCTATCTTGCATGATTTTCGTTGCAACATTATATGCAAAGACATGATCCATTACTATTTCAGATCGATTCAGATTAGTTTCAACATCACTTGAATTTATGAATAGTTCCTCATTTTCTTGAGTCTCAGGCTCATTGATTCCTTTAGGGATATCAACATTGCTCAAATCTTAAACTTTCGTATGTGGATCTTTTGTAGTGTCATCTTGACCATTTGTTTTTCTTTTTCTAGGATTTCGATCCTTAGAACCTAATGGTTTGCCACGTTTTAAGCGTGCTTTAGATTCATTAGCTATGACACTAGTGGATGGTCCTTTAGGGATATCAATTCAAATTGGGACATTCTCTGCAGGAATATGTGATTTAGTGATCCTTTTCAAATCTGTAAATGAGTACGGCATTTGATTTGTAATTTTCTGCAGAAGAATAATCTTTTGTACTTCTTGCTCACAAATAGAAGCACGTGGATCAAGATGAGATAGTGATGAATTTTTCCATAAAATTTCTCTTTTGATGCCACTATCTTCTCCTCCTAATTTTGGAAAAAGTATCTCATCAAATTGATAATCTACAAATCGAGCAGTTAATGTATCTCCCGTTAATGGTTTAAGATAGCGAATAATAGAGGGTGATTCAAACCCAACATAAATTCCTAACCTTCTTTGGGGGCCCATCTTGGTGCGGTTTGGTGGTGCTATCGGCACATATACACCGCACCCAAAACTTTTTAGATGAGACATATTAGTCTCTTGACCTAGAATCAATTGCAACGGAGAAAATTTATGATAATTTGTCGGTCTAAGACGAATAAGTCGGTCTAAGACGAATAAGTGTTGCAGCATACAAAATTTCATGACCCCAAACAGAAGTGGACAACTTAGTTTTCATTAGTAATGGTCTTGCTATCAACTGGAGACGTTTAATTAATGACTCAGCCAGGCCATTTTGAGTGTGAACATGGGGTACAGGATGTTCCACTCTTATCCTGATCGATAAGCAATAGTCATTAAATGCTTGAGATGAAAATTCTACATCATTAGCAAGACGAATAGACTTAATTTGATTATCAGGAAATTGAGCCCGTAATCGTATTATTTGTGCCAAAAATTTTACAAATGCCAAGTTGTGAGATGACAAAAGGCACACATGAGACCATCTAGAAGAAGCATCTATTAAGACCATGAAGTATCTAAACGACCCACTTGGTGGGTGAATTGGTCCACAAATATCCCCATGTATGCGTTCCAAGAATCCGGGGGACTCGATCCAACCTTTTGTTAGTGATGGTCTCACAATTAGCTTGCCTTGATAACAAGCATTATATGAAAATTCACCATTCGAAAGAACCTTCAAGTTCTTTAATGGATGCCTATTTGAATTTTATATTATTTATCTCATCATTATTGATCCTGGATGTCCCAGATGATCATGCCAAAGTATGAAAGTATTGGAATCAGTAAACTTCCGATTTACTATAGAATGTGGCTCAATTGCACAAATCTTTGTCAAATACAGGCTAGAAGATAAAGCAGAGAACTTTTCAACAATACATGTCTGCCCAGAGACATTCTTGGTGATACCAAGATATTCAAGATTCATCTAATCAAATGTCTTGATATGATAACCATTTTCACGGATATCTTTAAAACTCATCAAGTTTCTCCGAGACTTGGAAGCGAATATATCATTATTTATGACGAGTTTAGTTCCCTTGGCCAAGATTATAATGGCTTTTCCGAAGCCTTCAATCAAATTAGCACTACCAGAAATTGTAGTAACATTAATCTTACCCATGTTTAGATGAGAGAAATATTTCTCGTCTTTGAATATCGTATGTGTAGTGCCAGAATCAATCAAACATATATCTTTACAATTTAACAGCTTACTTTGAAAATTATCCATATCTTCAAATAAAATGACATACACCAAATAATATATATATATATATATATATATATATATATATATATATATATATATATATATATATATATATATATTAAATTTTTGTACAATGTGAAAGCTTATACTATAAGAAATGGTTGATCACCCTTTACTAAGCAATTCAATAAAGTATGTCCAACTCAAAATTTCACAATTTTTCAAATACCTTAATACTTTACTGGAGAAAAATAATAATTTATTTTTTTAATTCATTAATACACAAACAAGATGAAAAAGGTACTAAGACAACTTTAAACCATAAAATTAAACACAATACCATGTCAGTATATTAATTTAATAGTGAAAATGATAAAGATACCAAAACTACAAATATATTCATTTACACATTGAGATATATTTAACAAGATGTTAAATCATGTTATACAACAAATAATGCATTATGAAACATTATTATACAGATTAACATATAAAATATGTATTTTACTGTATCATGATGTCCCTATATTATATTCCATAAATTAAACCTTGAAATATGCTATCATTGACATTGGTATAATATGTGGTACTAATCCAAAATTAAAATAACGTGATAGCATATATATTTATTGATAGAAAAATATATTCATACATAAATAATACGCAAATATTGTGCTATATGAGTACAATTACAACGAAATCATAAATAGAGCACAAAATATTAATAGTTGCATAACATGCAAATTATATAATAATATTATTATATAAGTATATTAAAATCACACAATTGACAAATACAAGAAAGTAAGTTGCTTTACTATGACCCATTCATTACTACTCATCTAAGTAGCAGATCTGCACGTAGATCCATCTCACGAAGTGTTCGTGTCATGATTTTTTTTTTCAGCAAATAGATTTGGTGATAATATTTAAAATATTATAGCAGAGATTATATTAAGAAGTCGTTCATCATCAAAATAAAATAAAATTCAACTCAATTATTTAATGAACTACGGCAATACAAAAGTAATCAATACTATTTAAAAACTAATACTCATGCAAACAACTACTTTTACATGATTTAAGAATTCATTCTTCCATGTTTATGGAACCATCACCAATCAAGTGATCAAGCTTTCCTTCAGGATGCTCGTAAAAGTCTGTTACATCCAAGCATGTGATGTCAACATTATTTTCAGAGATAAAGTTAGCCTCGGGATTTCTCTCTTTCTTCTTTAGTGATGCTTGATAAAGATCAACCAAGTGCTTGAGAGCACGATAGTCACGTGAATAATACCCTTTTACACCACATCGGAAACAAGTAATTGCTTCACGTTTCTCATCTTTTCTCTTTTTATTCGATGAATGATTAACATCCGACACAGGATTTCTTTCTTGGTCATCACGACCACGATCAAGACCACGTTCACGACCAGGGCCGTGACCTTTTCCATGCCTAGCATGGTGAGCGTGCACATCATTCACCTCAAGGAATGGTGCAGATCCAGTTGGTCGTTTCTCATGATTTTTCATCAACAAATCATTATTTTGTTCAGCCACGAGAAGATGAGAACTCAGTTCAGTATACTTCTTGAAATCTTTTTCTCGTATTGTTGCTGCAAGAGCACATTTGAGGCATGAAAAGTAGAGAGTGTCTTTTCCATCATATCATTATCATTGATCGTCTCTCCACATAGTTTCAATTGAGAAGAAATTCTGAACATGGAAGAATTGTACTCATGGATAGACTTATAGTCTTGAAATCTTAGATGCATCCACTCATATTGTGCTTTTGGGAGGATGACCATCTTTAAGTGGTCAAACCTTTCTTTTAGGCTATTCCATAATACGAGTGGATCCTTGTAGTAAGGTACTCAATTTTCAGAACTTCATCAAGGTGATGACGCAAGAAAATCATAGCCTTAGCATGATTTTGACTAGATGCTGTATTTTCATTCTTTATGGCGTCTCCAAGACCCATAGCATCTAGGTGGATTTCAGCATCCAACACCCATGAAATATAGTTCTTGCTCGAAATTTGAAGGGCAATGAACTCACACTTCGTAAGATTGTTAGCCATATGGAAAAAGAAAGAAATAAAAAAAAATAATACCTTAGCCTTAGCCTTCAAATTTGAGACGGTAGATTCTTGTGATGATAACGTATTATAAAAGAAGAAAGAATAAAGAAGAAGAGTAGAAAGAATAGAGCGAGTAATTTTTATTTCTTCTCTTAAGGGATGATTTACAATGAAAGAAGCCCTTCTATTTATAAGGGGAATTTGCCCTAGTTTCACACTAAAAGACAAATACATCAAATACTGATAGACATCAAATAGATCTTGATAGACATTTACTATAATTGATATATATCATAGAAAATTTAGAGTTTTATGATGCAAACTAAATATTGTATTAGATATTCATAATTTTGGGGCCACATTTATTTTCCTTATGATCTAATGAAAGAACACTAAAGCAAGGGTGAAATATGCAGCCAAATTAGTTTATTCAAAATATGTTATTGTTATTATTCTTTATGTGGTTTGCTTAAAGATGGCCTCATAGTCACAAAAATAAAAAAAGCCCTTCAACTAACAAAATAACTAAGAAAAAAAACCTTTCTTGCTAATTGTTGCTCCAAATCAAGGAGAAATGGGTCAATTTTACTCTTATTCTTTTAATGAGTAATTTTATTTTTGTAGTGGGGGAGGGGTCACAATCTCAAAATTAAAGGTCATGATGATATTTATCGCGGATTAGCCTTGGAAAGCAAGTCAATCACCCAAACTGATAAGTAAGAAGAAAACATAACATAATTCTCAAAGAAAAACTTCTAGAGAGAAGTCAGACAATACGTGTACAATAATAGCAGAAATCTAATAATAAAGATATCGTAAACTCTCTCAAAATTTGGTGTCACAGTGTAAGAACAATCTAAATACAACTCAAAATTTGAAAGAACATTGAAAATTTGAAAAATTACAAGTCTGTCTCTGAATACAAAATAAGACATAAACTGGATAAGAGACGATCTAAGGTTGACTCTAAAGGCATAGAGCGACCAATACCTCAAAGTGTCAAAGATCATCGCACGAGCAGTTGTTGTGAGACACACTCATACCTG
This sequence comes from Capsicum baccatum var. pendulum, assembly GCA_030864225.1. Taxonomy (NCBI): domain Eukaryota; kingdom Viridiplantae; phylum Streptophyta; class Magnoliopsida; order Solanales; family Solanaceae; genus Capsicum; species Capsicum baccatum. Next base: position 236,279,247 of record CM061552.1, read on the forward strand.
GATTTTCATCGAAAGGGCACAATAGGGATGAGTACAATCCACTTGTAATTAGTAAGTATCATAGGCCTACTAAGCAAAGTAGAAAATAAGATACATAAATAGACACTATGAGCACGCCACCTGCAATAAAAAAATATCCCAAACAATAGCTCACGCCATCTCCACTAATAATTCTATATAAAACACATAAATGATTAAACAAATACGTAAAAGAAAACAGATCATATTTGCAATGAATAACACACAGAATCACAACACAGAAGATACATAATGTGTAAAATATAATGACGATGATGATAATGATTTGATATGATTGAGGTTATTGCATAACCTCCATAGACACCCACTGAGCCTCAACGCTTTTAGGTAGGACCCACAGGGGGTTTGCATTCTATATACTTTCTTAATACTCAATCTCAATATCTAAGCTCATATCCGACTTGTGGGCTACAACAGAGGATTTTGTAAAAATGACTTATTTCTGTCAAAATCAATGGTTCCACAATGGTACCAATATCTTATGAATGTATGTATGAATAGGATGTAATTCTCCTAACCAAACCAGTATAGAGATCTCAAATTCATTCAATATATTATGCATGAGCTTAGAATCCACTCAATGTGCCAACCATCCATGATTAAACATAAGCAATGTACTATTGGAATAAATATGCATGCAAGGTATCATTAATATCACATTAACCCCAACTTGTGTATTCTATCATAAAGAAAGTAACCAATGCATATATAAGGCCAATAATATCTGATAAATCACTCACACGGGCACATAATAATAACATTATTTCCATGATTATCACCTATACCCATAACATTCTTTTATAGAAATATTAACTACCCATCCCAGTTTGAAGAAGGTTAAGCCACAACCTACCTCGTGAAGACAAAATTCAAGCCAAAAGTTCTTTAACGTGGAGCTTTTCCCTCTCGAAAGGCATAGAAATAAATTAAAACATACAAATATAGAATCTACATGTTACAAGGAAGTAAACGATACTCACATTGCCTATTTTTAGATCGGGGTCAAAAGGAACCCTAAAAATGGATTTTCAAAAAAAGGATAAGACTAAAATTCTTGTTTATAAAATCCTGACCCATAATTAAAGAATCCATAGGATAAAATCCAAGTGAAAACAGGTTTAAAATGGGGTTTAAGTAAAAAAAAAACTATTTTAGGTCTTCTAGGACAAAATTTCCAAATTTCACTTTTAAAATCACAATTTAGCGGATTTTAAACAATAATAATCAAAGTAAAATAACTAAAGTAGTAATTTGGAGTTTACCCAAGTTCGAAAATGGAAGAAATCATCCAAAAATACCTTAACCCAAAGCTAAAAGTCTCAAAAATCAAAGAAAAATTAAGAAAGATATTTTTATACCTATCCAACTATGACTGCTTAAGCGGTCATCGCTTAAGCGGCGGGTCGAACTCTTAAGATACCCAAACCACTAATGAGGGGCCACTGAAGTGATCCTTTAATGGTAAAGCGAATATCGCTAAAGCGGCCAGATTCTTTAATGGTAAAGCGAATATCGCTAAAGCGGCCAAGGTCCGCTTTAGCGAAAATAGGATATCGGTGGGGCCTTTGATTTAGCAGTCCCATGGCCACTAAAGCGGATGAACCAGATGTCATGACCTTAGACTACCCCTTAGTCATAACACGATGCTTAGAACCATAAGTTATCCCAATCTAACCCATGGTACTGGCATAATGCTTGAGCAATCGATTAAAACATATATAGAAGCTAAACTAAGTGAGCTGAAGCATAATCATAAGATAAATTATTTCAGTATGCTAATGTTAAAAGTTTACAATACTGTAATATGAAAGAAAGAGGAACTTAAACAACATAGAACAATTCTGACTAACTATCTATGAAGGCTCTACTAATACTGACTATAGGTAGTCGAGACATGACCCCCAATTATCCCAAATCAATACATATGAATAAGAAAATAAAATACAAGAACTATATCTGACTTGAGTCTTTAAAATAAGAGAACTGATCACCTGTTGGCTGAATATTAAGATTTGCCTTGCTATGAACCTGATAGTAATCACCTAAAATCTATATAACATAAAAAATATAGGCAGAAGAGGTATGCGATCAGTAATTTAAAATGTACTGAGTATGTGAGATATGCACTTGTAAGACTCCACAAATTTTCTTAGTCGTTAAAGATCTTTAAAGAATGTCAAGGGAAGCTTCAAACTTAGAAAATTTGGCTAAGTGTTGGAACTTCTTCACTTCACAAGACTTCGAACTTTGATGATTTATTTCATAACCTTCCCGACCTTCGGTAGTTGATATTTTAGAAAATTTATGATTTAGAATGTCAATAGGGGGTCCCGGACAAGTTTCAGATTTTTTGAACCTCGTTTAGACCATGTTTGGGGTCTCAAAATAGTAGACCAATGTGATCTTAGCATGCCACATTGCCTATCGCGTTGGTTAACATTGTTGCAGGCTGCTAGAGTCAAAAGTGCTGAGGTTTACTACGATTATGGTGGGACGCATCGGGTATCGTATCGATGCCATCTATGTGCCGCATCAACCAAGGCATCGACACCCAATTTTCCAGTCATTAAAATAGCCATGACCTCAGGGTTATTTCAGTCTTTTTTTTACTCTTATATAACCCTAAAACACGAGATTCAGCCATATTTTCACCAAAATATAGTTGTTTCTCTCAATTTCTCTCAAGAACAAGCTTAGGGTTTTCAATTAAGGATCCAAATTCAAGAAATTTCACCATCAATCTTCGTATAATCAAGAACTAAGGTATGTTAGATGTTGATTCTTGGGTCCCTTCCACCCAAGGAGTTCAAGAATCCTTTTCTAAATGCAAGATTATATATTTATGAGTTTTTCATGGTTTATATGAATTCAAATTAAAGTTCAGGTAGTTGTTGAGTTTTAATCTATGTTTTGATTACAAAGTTCCAAGCTTTGATCCTAGTATACGATATTTATATGATGTTCATGATAAAACCCCCTTCAAGTTGCATGTTGATTGAGGTATCCATGATAATTAGATGTAGAATTTGTTGTATAACCAAAGCATGCTCCCCATATATTTAATAAAATGCTTATACAAAGGAAATAGAGTCATTATAGCATGTTGACAAGAAATTCTCAATTATGTATAGGTTCATGCATGCCAAGTGTTTGTTGAAAAGCCTTAGTGAATGAATTATGATATGTTGCATGCATTCTTATTCATGTGTATTCCTTGCTGAATGAGTTATGAGACAATAGCATGCCTCCCTATACAATTACATGTTTAAGACTTCCAAAATTCTTGAAGAGATGCCCCATTGACTGTATTATGAATGATAGCCTATTGCCATATTATGTACAAGTTTCCCTGTCTTGTATTATTTATGTTATTGAGTCCCAGGGGTATTTAATACCTAACAAATTAGCTGATTGTCTAGAGCAAGTGTTATTTTTCAAGAAACTCTCAATCAAGCCATAATCAGTAGAACTCAGACAGTTCCAGAACTTAGGAAATCTTAGTAATCTCAGTATCAGTAGCATTCTAGCTTCAGTTAAGTAATCAATTCAGAATTCAGTAGTATTTCATCAGTCAATGGAACTCAGTGAACTCAACTTAGCTCAATTAAATAGTACGACTAGCAACAACTCTGTCAGGCCTAGTATGAATTAGCGAATCAATTAAGTGTCGTTCAGTTGGGACTAGGACTCAGCATTGAGCGAGCCTAGGGATGGGGGCTCACCTGTTAGATAGAAATGAGATCCCTTGAAGAAATTCCTAAGTTCCAAAACTACATAGCCAACATAGGTTCTGAGATATCACCCGTTATATAGGATTGGCATACTTAGGGATCACCCGCTAGTACAGGACTGATCTCAAGGGTTACTCGCTAGATTAAGACAGACTCCACAATAGTTGTCTTTACCTGTGGCATGGTATTGACACCCTTCCAGCTGGGGTTACAGGTTAGACTCCACTAGTTCAGATTTGGGGCATGTTGGTTAGATGACTACTTCCCACAGTCTCAGTTTCCGTCTCAGTCTTTGAAATAGAGCTTAGATTAGTATTACAGAAATCAGGACTGTCAAATACAGTCACTCAATTAGTATAGAACTTAAATAGTTCCATATATCCAGAGATCACCTGCTAGATAGGACTGATCTCAGATTAAGTCAATCATTTTCATTATAAGCAGATTCAGAGATAACCCGCTAGATAGGACTGATCTCAGCTTCAGTCAATCAGATATCAGTATGAGTAGACTCATACATCAGAAATCCAGTTAATAGAATTTAGTATTCAATATTACTACATTTTTAGTTATAATTTATGCATTTATTCATGTATCCTCATTCAGTATACTCATGTTATTTAGTTAGTATTGTTCATGCATATGAACCGCTATATTTAGCCTAACCCCATCTAGCGTACCAATACATTGTCACGTACTAAAGTATACTTTTATTTTGTGCTATGGTGTCTTATACCATAGGTTCAGAAGCATGAGATATCGAGCACCCATAAAAGTTCAGATCTATCCAGCAGCAGTAGACTTAGCAGTGAGTCCTCATCATTCGAAGATGTTCCCTATTTTTATTTATTGAATTAGTTTTAGTATTTTTAGTGGACAAAGTTAGTTGGGGGATTGTCCCATCAACTCCATAGTTCAGCCAATTTTAGAGGCTTTCAGACTAGTTGTTCAGACAAATGTTTTAGTTTTGATATTGTTAAACTTTATTAAGTTGTATTTTATTTTTGAACCTTATGTCAAGTTTTTTGCTAGTTTATTCTATTTTTATAATGTATTATGCAGTGCTCAATTACAGGTATCAGTTAAGAGTTAGCTTGTGGTCCTTGGGAATTATGAGCACGGTGTAGCGTCTGGGGTACCAGACTCGGGATGTTACAAACTAGGTATCAGAACTTGAGGTTCAATAGTGTCCTAGGAAGTCTGAAAGCCACTTATTGTAGAGTCTTGTACATGGGTGTGTTGCTTGCCACATTTATGTATAGTAGGCTATAAGATGTTTTAGGAATTATTTCCCTTCTCTCAGTGTTCATGTCGTACGAGTGAGCATGAGCTCAAGTTGAACTCTCAGTCTAATCCATTCTTTCTTTTATTTACAGAATATGCCTCCTCACAGAGCTAATACCCCTAGAAATAATAACCAACCACCTCAGCCCGTAGATCTTGTGAATAAGAATGTGTCACATACAGAGTTTTAAGCAACTTTTCAAGCACTAGCCCAAGCTGTGATGACTAATGTTCAGGGTAACTATCAGGCTGTAGTCCCACCTCATCAAGATGAGAATTTAGCCACAACCAGATTCAGAGATTTTATGAGAATGAACCCACCAGAATTCTTTGGGTCAGTAGAAGGTGAGGACCCACATTTGTATCTTGATGAGGCAAAGAAGATAACCCAAATTATGCATGTTTCTGAAGAGGAACATATAGAATTAGAATCCTATAGGTTGAAGGATGAGGATTATGATTGGGTAGTGATATAGAAGAAGAGTAGAGGGGAGGATGCAACTTTTATAACTTGGCAGGTATTTCAGGATGCATTCTTAGATAAGTTTTTCCCACTCGAGATAAGGGAAGATAAGGTAGAAGAGTTCATAAACCTAAGGCAAGGCTCCATGACAGTGAAGAAGTATTACCTTAAGTTCAACCAATTTTCTAAGTATGTCCCTGAGTAGATGGCTGACCCTAGATCAAGCATGAGTAAGTTTGTGACAGGTGTGTCTGGGTTGGTGGTTAAGGAGTGTAGGACTTCTATGCTCAATAGAGACATGGAACTTTCTATATTAATGATGAAAGCTCAGGATATTAAGGTAGAGAAATCTAAGGAGAGAGAGTAAGTGAGTAAGAAAGACAAAATAGGTAGTTATAGTTTTTCTCAGCCAGGGTCACAGGGTAGTAACTATTCTTAGCATAGTCAGAAGCTTTCAGTCCCAGTTCCATCCTCAGATAGTGCTCCTGTACGAAAGTTTAGGGATATCAGTCATGATGGGGCACCAGGCTCTAAAACCCAGAGTAGTGCAAGTGATGTTCGTACCTATCTGCTGTGTGAAGAGTGTGGCAAGAATTACCTAGGTAGTTGTAGAGCTGGCAGTGAGGTATGTGTTGGATGTGGTAAGCCAGGCCACAAGATGTGGGAGTGTAGAGTGCTAGATCAGAGGGGTAAGGATTTGCGTTAGCAGGGCGCTACTTCTAGTACCACTAGTGGCCAACATCATAATAGATTTTACACACTTCAGACCCATCATGATCCAAAAAGTTTCCCTAACATAGATTCGGATACGTTATAAGTCCTTCATATTCATGGTATGAATTGTTAGATTCTTTACTCCCATTTGAGCTTAAGTTTTCAGCATAAGTTAGTTAGTAAAGCCAGCAAGTCAGTTTTGCAGTCAGGCAGTCAGATTCGTATAGTTTGTTTCCCATCTTTCCATCTAGTCATGCTATGAGAAATATCAAAACGGTAACTATTCTAAGATTGAAAGTCATGGTAGTTGTAAGATCAATTCAGTTCTTGAGCCATGCGTTAGTTTCAGACTCTTGAGGTTCAGTTATGATCCAGTTCATAGATGCCCTGTGCATCGCCCAGTATATTAGTGAAGTAAGCATTCTTATAGGGACATAGTGTCCCAAAGGGGAGATTCCTTATAATTTCTAGATGCTTTCATGTCCTTAAACCTATTCAGTTGCATATCCAGATTATTCTTCCAAAGTTAGAATCGGTTACCATTGTATACTCAGTCATGCATTCAAGATTCAGTTCAGCCAGATATTCATGCATTAGATATGCGCGTTCAGTAGAAGGAGCTTATCTTATAAATTATTTCAGTCATGCTTTCATGAGAATTAACTCAGTCAGATATCCATGCATCATATATGTATGTTCAGTATGAGATCTTAGTATATTAGTAATTCTCGTCATATAGTCATGTTTCAGATGTTCACGTCCCTTAAGTAAGTTCAGTCTATTAGTAATCTCAGCATAGTCAGTCCTATTCGAGGATGAATGTTCCCAAGGGGGAGATATCGTAAGACCCTGCAATTTTTCGTAGTCGTTAAATCTCTTTAAAGCATGTCAAGGGAAGCTTCATGCTTAGAAAATTTGGCTAAGTGTTGGAACTTCTTCATTTCACAAGCCTTTGAACTTTGATGATTTATTTCATGGCCTTCCCAACCTTCAGCAGTTGATATTTTAGCTAATTCATGATCCAGAATGTCAATAGGGGTTCTCAAACAAGTTTTGGATTTTTGGAACCTCGTTTAGACAACGTTTGGGGTCTCAAAACAATAGACCAATGTGATCTAGGCACGCCGCATCTCCTATTACGTTGGTTAACATTATTGCAGGCTACCAGAGTCAAAAGTACTGAGGCTCGACACGATCATGGAGTGATGCATCGAGTATTGCATTGATTCTATCGATATGCTGTGTCAACCAATGCATCGGCACCCAGTTTTCCAGTCATTAAAATAGCTGCGACCCCAGGTTTATTTTAGTCTTTTTCCCACTCTTATATAACCCTAAAACACGAGAATCAGCCATATTTTCACCAAAATATAGTTGTTTCTCTCAATTGCTCTCAAGAACAAGCTTAGGGTTTTCAATTAAGGATCTAAATTCAAGAAATTTCACCGTTAATCTTCGTAGAATCAAGAACTAAGGTATGTTAGATGTTGATTCTTGGGTTCCTTCCACCCAAGGAGTTCAAGAATCTTTTTCTAAATGCAAGATTATATATTTATGAGTTTTTCATAGTTTAAATGAATTCAAATTGATGTTCACGTAGTTGTTGAGTTTTAATCTATGTTTTGATTACAAAGTTCCAAGCTTTGATCCTAGTATATGGTATTTATGTGATGTTCATGATAAAACCCCCTTCAAGTTGCATGTTGATTGAGGTATCTATGATAATTAGATGTAGAATTTGTTGTATAACCAAAGCAAACTCCCCATATGTTTGATAAAATGCTTATGTGAAGGAAATAGAGTCATTATAGCATTTTGACAAGAAATCCCCAATTATGTATAAGTTCATGCATGCCAAGTGTTTGTTGAAAAGTCTTAGTGAATAAATTAGGATATATTGCATACATTCTTATTCATGTGTATTCCTTACTGAATGAGTTATGAGACAATAGCATGCCTCCCTATACAATTACATGTTTAAGACTTCCAAAGTGCCTCAGCACTGAGCAAATCTTGAAAACTAGCGAATCAGGCCTAGTATGAATTAGCGAATCAGTTCAGTGTCATTCAGTTGGAAGTAGGACTCAACACCAAGCGAGCCTAGGGATGGGGGCTCACCTGTTAGATAGGATCAAGATCCCTAGAAGAAATCCCTAAGTTCAAGAACTACGTAGCCAGCGTAGGTTATGAGATGTCACCCGTTAGATAGGATTGGCATACTCAGGGATCATCAGCTAGTACAGGACTGATCTCAAGGGTTACCCGCTAGATTAGGACTAACTCTATAGTAGTTGTATTTACCCATTGCATGGTATTAATACCCTTCTAGCTGGGATTATAGGTTGGACCCTACTAGTTCAGATTTGAGGTATGTCAGTTAGATGACTACTTCCCACAGTCTCAGTTTCAGTCTCAATATTCAGAATAGAACTTAGATCAGTATTATAGAAATCAGGACTGTCAGATACAATCACTCAGATCAGTAAAGAACATAGATAGTTCCATAGATCCAGAGATCACCCGCTAGATAGGACTGATCTCAGATTAAGTCAATCATTTTCATTATAAGCAGATTCAAAGATGACCCGCTAGATAGGACTGATCTTAGCTTCAGTCAATCAGATATTAGTATTAGTACACTCATACATCAGAAATCTAGTTAATAGAATTCAGTATTCAGTATTACTTCATTTTCAGTTATAGTTTATGCATTCATGCATGTATCCTCATTCAGTATACTCATGTTATTCAGTTAGTATTATTCATGCATATGAACCCCTGCATTTAGCCTTACCCCATCTAGCGTACCAGTGCATTCTCACGTACTGATGCATACTTCTCCTTTATGCTATGGTGTTTTATACCATAGGTTCAGAAGCATGGGATATAGAGCACCCATAGCAATCCAGATCCATCCAGCAGCAGTAGACTTAGCTGTGAGTCCTCATTATTCGAGGATGTTACCTATTTTTATTAGTGCATTATTTTTAGTATTTTTAGTGGACAGAGTTAGTGGGGGAATTGTCCAATCAACTCCACAGTTCAGATGGTTTTATAGGCTTTCAGACTAGTTGTTTAGACAGATGTTTTAGTTTTGATATTGTTAAACTTTATTCAGTTGTATTTTTGTTTTTGAACCTTGTGCAAAGTTTTCTGCTAGTTTTCTGCATTTTTATAATATATTATACAGTGCTTAGTTACAGGTATCAGTTAAGGGTTAGCTTGTGGTTCTTTAGGATTATGAGCACCGTGTAACGTTCGGGGTACCAGACTCGAGGCGTTATAACACTAGTTATGAAAAAACTTAAAACATACTTTGAAACTGAGGACGTAAGTCATTTGTGGAAATATATATTTAAAACATGTGTGCACGTAAAAGATGTGAGGCGTAGTGAAATCTCTAAATCATGAGCTAAAACATTCAAGTTAATGCTGAATATGATATAAAACTGTGCTGAATGCTAACTGAAAATAAAGAGATGAAATTGAGTGTAAACTGAATGCATGAAGTTGTATTGTAGTACAATGACCCTATATAAAATATATATATACTGATCTGAAGTGATAGTCTAAAAATTCATAGTATAAAAGAAAGTAAAATTAAATTGAGGGTCATGTATGAATACTGGGTCTGAAATGGTAGGATGTGAATAGATGCAATGACCAAGTAAATAAACATGTAACTAATTAGTACTATACTAAATAAATTGATTGCAAGGTCACGCAATAACTGAGTTTGAATGGGGGATAAACTTTTAACCAACATATAACCATGTGATGTAAACATGGAGTTCGATGAATTAACCCCATCGAAAAGAGCCCAACATATCTTGTCAGGTTATAAAGGTTGATCTAATGTTGTAGCACTAAAATGATGTCCAAAAGGACTAAGGTGTCAATTTTAGTCTAGCAGGTGAACCCTTTAGAACCCACGATGGCATTGATAACGCTCAAACTACAGCTCTCGTAAGAGTGTAAGCGGTCGTTGTCAAATATAGAACCCAACTGGGTTGGGTGTCGAATGCCACAGGGAATACTTGGTCACTAAGTAAGCAACAATTATTAGACTTTTGATGAAAGTTCTACGAATAAAGGGGGGATTTTGTGCGTGCAAATGATGTAAACAAAATAGTAGAGTAAAAACGGAAAATAGAAGAGTAAAACGGAGTACTTGGTAGGTTTTAATCAATGAGAATTGAGAGTTAGGGTTATGTCCACCTTATGAGTTGTACGTATCTATTGACTATGAGTTATGCAGAATTCAGACATGCATGCGCTTATAGAGAATCGTATTCTATGGTAAATCCAGGCGTCTTTCGACCATCAAGGACTATTTCACTTTAACTCTTTCGAGCTTAAAGCGTATCTAATGGTACAAATTCTCCAAGAGGTTAATCCATTTACGACGCTAAATTTTTAACAGGGGTTGGTGCCCTATTACCTTGACATTATCTCTTTTCCAGACATGTAAACTTTCTTTCGAACAAGTTAATGCTATACTGACGTATTCTATATGTTTGCAACCACAAGAGTTTAAATTAAGATGAAGAGAGTAATGATATAAGCAGCATACGTGTCAAGAATTCACAAACTCATAGCAATAGATAGTATCTCATAAGGCTTCCATAACCCTAACAGAGAAGTTTAGCTACTCATGATTGCAACGGAGATCACAATAAACATCATCATGATCTCATGTTGGTCACAAGGGCCGTGCTTTCTCTGTCAGAAAGTGTACGTGAATTAGGATCAAACGTTGAATGAAAAAGACTTGAATTAATTAATGAGTGAATAAGAATTTATTAGAATGGGAAGGAATAGAAGGGGGAATAAGAAGAGAATGCTGAAAAGTTTCAGCAAAATAGGGTTTATATAACATCCATATCCTAGTCCTATTGAAATAGGGTTTTTATCCTTGTCCTAATCCTATTGGGTTACTGCATACTTGTCCTAATCCTACTAAGTTACTGCTGATCCCCATGTCTTTGTAAATGCTGTTTTTGCCTGGGACAAGTTATCCATGCATCACTTTCAGTCCATAGGTGTCCAAACGCTGCTTTTCTTATTTCGTGAAGCTTCCTTTGGTGTCAAGTTATCCATAAAATGCTGAAATCTTCATCATTTATACCTGAAAACTTGCTAATCATGTTTGTTAGCTCACTTACAGGAAAAAGGACTAAAAGTGCAGGAATTATATATTTTGTCCTTAAAAGTTAGCTAAAATATGGGTAAATTAAGGTGCTTTAGGCGTGTAAATACGCCTAACATCAACACCCCACACTTAAAACTTTGTTCGTCCTCGAACAAAATATCATGTCCATATAAATATCTACTTGGGATTTCATAGTAACAGCACAAAATATTCATCAAGACAGGCACAACAATTATTAACAAAGAGTAGTTTTATAGATTGCTACTAGAAACAATTCAACCTCTACATAGACTCGTGATGATGGTGAATTCGTATCCACAAGTTAATGTACAAAGAATCATAAACAACTACCCAAACTCATCAACCACGTGTGTCTCACAATATATCACCCATAATCACTCACAAGTATTGTATATATTTCGAACATGGGTATAAGATTATCCTTGCTCTCACTCTCACAAAGAATTCATATGTTGCAACTGATGACCATAGGCTTTCCCTTAGTGTAATGCTCCACTAAATATCAGAATGCTAAGCTTAGGATCAAATAGGTCTTTTACAGGTTGTAATGTTGGCTAAGGGACGGGTAGGACTATTTTGGCCAGAAATAGTGACTAAGTTCCCTAAGCGCTTTAATACATCACATTAAGCTATCAACACTTTCTTCCAAACAACCTTTCTTCTTTCTTTTAATCTACCACCCTTCTCACCTCTTTTGTTATTCGATTTTAAACAGAACTAACTTTTTAGTTTTCTTTTCATTTTTCTTTTTTTTATAACACACCTCTAGATAACCATTCTTTTTCATAACGAATTCAAGTACCAATTCACTTTAAGGCACTAGTCTCACCCAATTTCCTCTTATTTTGTGACATGACTTTACAATTTTAAAAGCACTTAGGAATTTGGATCAAATTATGGTCTTGAAAAAAAATGGATTAGGCTTACATATGAGGCTGTCAAAGAAAATAGGCTAAAGGATCAAAGGGGTTTATCTAGGATGATGTCCATGGGTAGATAAAACGAAGGTAAACAATCACAGGTTGCCAAAGAAATGCCTAAATCATCTCCTAAACTCACACTCTTTATTTCGCTTTACATACACACCAGGCAAGTTCTAGCATCAGCCACAAACACAGAATATACTATCACCTCACACACACAAGGCACATGGTCGACTTTATTGGGAGTAGTATAGACTCTTGACCCAACAGATGAAGGAATTAAACCATACAACTATCACACAATGAGTCACATTTAGAGCCTAAACGTCTCAATAGTAATGATTTTATCACAGACTCTTGTCACAATACCATGCTGCCTATCAGAACAATTTTATGCAAAGTTTGTAACAAAAAAAAATTCCTAAAAAAAAATTAAAACAAACAAACATAAATAATCAAAACAAACATAAATAAGCAAATGCAGATAAAGAAGTATAACATACAAATACCAGCACCCCACACTTAGACGGGACACACTGCCCTCAGTGGAAAATAAATAAGAAGAACCTGGTTAGTCGCACTCCTCCTCCATGTCTGGGGTCATACCCCCTGCGTCGGAATCATCATCAGAGTCGTCATCCTTAGAAGTTCCTCATAAGTACCCCACTTGATTCCAAGAGTGCGTTGAGGTATTTGCAGCACGGAGGATTCAGCTTGCTCTTTTCTTCCTCTTTTCTACCTTTCTATGTGGTGGGCGCTTTTTCTTTTCCTTGTCGTCCTTTTTGTTCCATTCTACTTGAGATCTCAATAAAGTCATGTTAGCTTCATCTCGGAAGATTCAATCGACAAACAGACAATAGTGGCACCACCCCGCACTTAATTTGTTGACACAAACTAATTAAGTGAATGATGTCGATTACTCAGACTTCATCGACATACATTTAGGTGATATGTTCCAACAATATGTTCAGCACAGTCATACTTTCATGTCCTCTTAACGTTATGCAATCTTGACAATGCTTTCTTGTTTGGACTAATGCATCTTTTGAACGAAACTACTACATAGATATCGCATCAATTTATGGCATAGAAATAATCACAACATCGCATGTTTGTAGTCACCCATGATTTTCATCTCAATGAACAAGTCATTTCAACATGTAAGCTTTCAATTTACAAGATTATGCAATTATCTTGACCATGTCGATTTCGCAAAAGTATGACAGTGTATCAAAATCAAATACAAGTTGGAAACAAGTCAAGAGCATCCATACATATTCTTTCACTCACTTAGTTGTATCAACCACATTCAAATCACCAAACTACTTCACGATTTAACAACTTATTATAGGCGTAGTATTGTAATACTTATGTAATATAAAAGAAGAGCAAAGAAGTACTTACTTGGTTGATGGCCTCGGAAGATGTTCTTGCAAAGTTAAAAGAGCAAAAATAAAAGTTTTGAGAGTTTTGGGAGGCAAAGGAGGCGCCTATGCTATGGCATTGTAGATTCAGAGAGCAAAGGCAATGGCATAGGCGGAGCCTTTAGCTTTTCCTAGTTGAGCAGAAGGCCATAGCATAGGCCATGCCTAATGCTTTGCCTAGTTGAGCAGAAGGATTTTGCATAGGCGGCGCCTATGCTATGGCATTGTTGAGCATAGGCGGCGCCTATGCCATGACATATGAGATTCAGAGACAAAATGCTTTTGCATAGGCGGCGCCTATGCTATGGCACTCTAGAATCCGAGAGCTTAGGCCATAGTATAGGCCTTGCCTTGTTCGTGGCCTAGATTTGCATAGGCCTTGCCTTGTTCTTAGCCTATATTTTCATAAGCAATGCCTAACCCATAGCCTTTTGCTTCTTCATTCCTAACTTACCACCTTCACCATGCAATACTTCCAAATTTAAATTTGAAACCAATCTCCTCTTTTACACCTCTTGCACCTACATTTACTCAAAAACAACCAAAAATGATTAGAACGATGGGTTGCCTCCCATCAAGCGCCTTAGTTTTGGTCGTGGTACGACAAAATCCTAAGAAAACAAAAACAATAAAAACAATTAAAAACAATGGGTTGCCTCCCATGAAACGCTTAATTTATTGTCGCGGCACGACATAGCTATCTCGATTACTTAGACTTCATCGAGATAGATAGTGCATCATTTTCTGAATGGATTCAGATGACTCTGATGCTTACTTGTAGGAATGCAATCTTCGTTGATATGACTCTTGTGCATACATATCCCAGGAGGGATACCAATTATATCATCAATAGTCCAACCCATAGCTCTCTTGTATCTCTTCAGAGCAGAGATGAGAGCCTCTAAGTGCTTTTCACTTAAATCATCCGCCACACTCACAGGAAGTGTATTTCCACTTCCCAAGAACGCATACCTTAGATAATTGGGGAGCTCTTTCGATTCTAGCACTGGTGGCTCTTCAATGGAAGTCTTCGCTGTTGGTGAAGGTTGATTCTTAAGATCAAGGTTCGACTGTTTAGGAGTATGAGAATAGGACCCTATTTCTGTTAGAGCACACATAGTTTCTTTATAATCTTCATCGTCCTCATGCTCAACATTCAGCAGCGCAGCAGACAATGGCTCATCAATAGGCTGCTTCTCTACAAATAAGTTTTTCTCATCCTCATAACAAGCATCATCTACAGAGAACACATTCATATCGCTGGGCTGCTTCATTGCTTTGCATACATCAAAATGGACCACTTCATCATTCAACTAAATAACAACTCATTAGCTCTCATGTCAATAAGCACACTTCCTGTTGCAAGGAAAGGACGTCCCAAGATTATGGGAACTTCAGAATCCACCTCACAATCCAAAATCACAAAGTCTGTAGGAAAAATGAAGGTAGACACCTTCACCAACACATCATTCAAGATACCCACAGGTCATTTTACCGACCTATCTGCCATCACGAGCCGCATATTGGTTGGTGTAGGGTCGCCCAACCCCAACTTTCTGTAGACGGATAGTGGCATCAAATTGATTCTAGCTCCCAAATAGCACAATGCCTTAGCAAAATTCATAGATCCAACCGTGCAAGGAATAGTGAAAGCACCAGGGTCTGCCTTCTTCTGTACTAAGGACCTTGTGGCAATTGCACTGCAATGATGAATATCATCTGCCGGCTCATAGCTTGCTGCCCGCTTCTTTGTCAGAAGATCCTTCATAAATTTTGCGTAGCCAGGCATCTGTTCTAGCGAATCTACCAACGGAACATTAATGGTCAGCTATTTTAACATTGACATGAATTTATTGAACTTTGTATCATCAACTCTCTTCTTTAGTCTTTGAGGAAAAGGTGGTGGTGGAAGGGGAATAGTTTTCTCCACGACTTTCTTTTCCTCTTGCTTCGGATTGGCGATCTTTTCGGGCTGTGGACGTGGTGGGGTGACGTCACTAACGTCCTCTGTAGCTTCATCGGCACCTTTAGGTTCTGCATTGATCACTTGAGTGCCTTTGGATGAAGTTTACAGCACCTTACCACTCCTGGTAGTAATGGCCATGCATGTTCCATCGTTCCTTGGGTTTTGCACTGTGTTGCTGGGTAGCGTTCCAGCCTTTCTTTGGTTGAATGCCGCAGAT
Source organism: Capsicum baccatum var. pendulum (assembly GCA_030864225.1). Lineage (NCBI taxonomy): Eukaryota > Viridiplantae > Streptophyta > Magnoliopsida > Solanales > Solanaceae > Capsicum > Capsicum baccatum. The sequence goes on from CM061552.1 coordinate 236,295,181, forward strand.
AATTGACTCAATTATTACTCTAGCTATTTTTTTGAAGTGGAATGTGAGTCAACTAATTGCTTTATTGAGGACAAATCATTGATTACCTCTGTTACTCTCGTGCTGGTTGCTTCCACTCCTTTTAACAGCTTAGCCATCATATCTTCCATGGACATATTTTTGGAACCAGATGCAGTGGCGTCACGTCTTCCAGGAGGAATATACACGCCACTCCTGTCAATCTTGTTCTTCCAACTACCTTGATCACAGTCCTTGTTTCCAGAATTATCATAATAGTTCCGACCTTGGTTTCCTTGGGCATTGCCTCGGAAACCCCCCTGATTGTTCAAGTAGTTGGCTTCTTCCTCAGAATCGGATTCATCTCTTCCTTTTGACGCAACCGTTTTGACTTTTTCGGTCTTCCCTGATAATAGATGCTTTGTAAAAAGATCCATCTGTGTTTTTATGTGAGCCATATCCTGGTCACGCTCCTCTTCTCTTCGCCTCTATTCTGCGGTCATGCCAATAGATATAGTAGAGCTTGCTACCTCCGAATCCCTGGTATGCCAAGCTCTACTCTGCTTTGTCATACGATCTAGCATACCACTTGCTTCATTAAAAGTAAGGTCCATGAATGACCCACCTGCAGCATTATCAACCACTGGCTTAGCTACCAAATTCAAAGCTCTGTATAATATCACCATCAAGTGGACATTGGTCATATGATGATTTGGGCACCGCATAAGCTTCTTCTTGAACCTCTCCCATGTTTCGTGGAGAGCTTCAGTTGGAAGCTGTCTAAAATTGTTGATCTGATCTCTCAACTGTGCTTTCTTGGATGGAGAAAAGAATCTTTCTAGGAAAGCATCTTTCAATTGCCTCCACTTTGTAATAGAATCAGGAGTCAGCCCGTTCAACCACTGAGTTACCTCCCCAGATAGAGACAATGGAAATAAACGCAGCCGAATAGCATTCTGTCCAACTCCTGGATTGTCAAATGACTTGCATGTAGAGATAAAGTTGATTAGATGCATATTTGGATCATCGCCTGCTAGTCCACCAAATAATCCCTTGAGTTGCAAAAGCTGAATCATGGTACTAGTGATATTGAACTTGGCTCTGGGTGCCAAGGGCGGAGGAATAATAGCTCCTGTGGCACCAGCTCCATCAAGATCATCATCATCATCATCAAACGGTATTTGCACGGCTCGGTGTTCAGGTCGAAATCTTGCTTGACGATCTCTTTTGTTTGCCGGTGTCACAACTTCAGCATCACGCATTGAGTTTAGTAACTCATCATCACCCAAGTCCTCATCATCAGGATCTGCTGCTCGCCTAGGGTTATCGATATTTTGTTGATGCACTTGAGCAGCGGCCAACGCAGCTAGTCTAGCCTTCTCCTGTTGAGAAGCCCTTCTCTCAATGTCACGTTGTGCATCCATCCTTCTAATTAGTTGCGGTTCAGGATTTATGGGTAATAATGGTTGTCCCGAACTTCGAGTATTTGGCATGCACTGAACAAAAACTTGCAGAAAACAAAAACAACAACTAAAAGTAAAGTACGAGAATCTTTGACCAAAGGCTCTAGTAATTATCACAAACTTAATAGACAACCGTATTCCCCGGCAACGACGCCAATTTTTGATAACACTCAAACTACAGCTCTCGTAAGAGTGTAAGTAGTCGTTGTCAAATATAGAACCCAACTAGGTTGGGTGTCGAATCCCACAGGGAATACTTGGTCACTAAGTAAGCAATGATTATTAGACTTTTGATGAAAGTTCTGCGAATAAAGAGGGGATTTTGTGCATGCAAATGATGTAAACAAAATAGTAGAGTAAAAACGGAAAATAGAAGAGTAAAACGGAGTACTTGGTAGGTTTTAATCAATGAGAATTGAGAGTTAGGGTTATGTCCACCTTATGAGTTGTACGTATCTATTGAATATGAGTTATGCAGAATTCAGACATGCATGAACTTATAGAGAATCGTATTCTATGGTAAATCCAGGCGTCTTTTGATAACGCTCAATCTACAGCTCTCGTAGGAGTGTAAAGCGGTCGTTGTCAAATATATAACCCAACTGGGTTGGGTATCGATCCCACAAGGAATAGCTTGGTCAACAAGTAAGCAAAGATTACTAGACTTTTAGTACAAGTCTCGTAAAAAGGGGGGAGTTTTGTCGTGCAAGTAATGTAACCAAAGTAATAAGGTAAAAGTGGAAAATAGCAAAGTAAAAAGTAAGAATGTTTGGTAAGATGTTAAACAATGAGAATTGAGAGGTTGGGGTTATGTCCACCTTATGAGTTGTACGTCTCTATTGGCTATGAGTTATGCGGAATTCAGACATGCATGTGCTTATAGAGAATTGTATTCGATGGTAAATCCAAGCGTCTTTCGACCTAAACAAGGACTATTTCACTTTAACTCTTTCGAGCTTAAAGCGTATCTAACGGTACAAATTCTCCAAGAGGTTAATCCAGTTACGACACTAACTTTTTAATAGGGGATGGGACCCTATTACCTTGACATTATCTCTTTTCTAGACATATAACTTTTCTTTTGAACAAGTTAATGCTATACTGGCGTATTCTATGCGTCTGCAGCCACAAAGAATTTAGATTAAGATGAAGAGAATAACGATATAAGTAGCATACGCGTCACGAATTTACAAACTCATAGCCTTAGATAGTATCTCATAAGGCTTCCATAACCTCAACAGAGAAGTTTAGCTACTCATGAGTGCAAAGGAAATCACAATAGACATTATCATTGTACCACAATAAAGATCTCACGTTAGGTATAGGGGTAAGAATGGCGTGAATCCTTTGTTTGAGTAACGTTTCTCTTGTTGCAGAAATTAAGAATTGAAAGTAGAAGAATTGTCAGAAGTAGAATGTCTTGTAATTGAAGAATGAATTGTAACTAATGGAAGAATTAATTTTAAAATCTCTAGCAGAATAGGGTATTTATAACACCCATATCCTATTCCTACCAAGCTACTGCATTACTTAATCCAATCCTACTGGGTTACTGCATCATTATCCTAATCCTTATAAATTACTGCATTATTATCCTATTCCTAATAGGTTACTGCTGATCCCTGAAGTCTTGAGAAATGCTGTTTTTGCCCGGGACAGGTTTTCCATGCACCACTTTTGGTCCTTGGCGTGTAAGATTCCCCTTCCTTCTTTCGTGAAGCTTTCTTTGGCATCAAGTTATCCATAAAATGCTGAAATCTGCATCATTTATACCTGAAAACTTGCTAATCACATTTGTTAACTCACTTACAGGAAAAAGGACTAAAAGTGCAGGAATTATTTATTTTGTCCTCAAAATATAGCTAAAATATGGGTAAAATATAGCACTTTAGGCGTGTAAATTCGCCTATCATTAACACCCCACACTTAAAGCTTTGTTCGTCCTCAAACAAATTATCATGTCCATCTAAACATCAACTTAGGGTTTCACAGTAACAACACAAAATATTCATCAAGACAAGCATAACAATTATTAACAAAGAGTAGTTTTCCGATCATTAGTAGAAACACTTTAACCTCTAACATAGACTCGTGATGGTAGTTAATTCGTATCCAAAAGTTAATGTACAATGAATCATACACAACTAACCAAAACTCATCAACCATGTGTTTCTCACAATATATTACCCATAATCACTCACAAGCATAGTATATTTGTCGAAGGGTATCCTTTCTCTCGCTCTCACAAAGAATTCATATGCTGCAACTGATGACCATAGGCTTGCCCTTAGTGTAATGCTCCACTAAATAACAGAATGCTAAGCTTAGGATCAAATAGGTCTTCTACAGGTTGTAATGTAGGCTAAGGGACGGGTAGGACTATTTTGGCCAGAAATAGTGACTATGTTCCTAAGCGCTTTAATGCATCACATTATGCCATTAACATTTTTCTTTCAAACAACCTTTCTACTTTCTTTTATTCTACCACCCCTTTTCTCCTCTTTTGTTTTTCAATTTTAAACATAACTAACTTTTCAGTTTTCCTTTCCTTTTTCTTTTCATAACACACCTCTTATGATAGCAATTCTTTTTCATAATGATTTCAAGCACCATTACATTCTAAAGCATCATACTCACCCAATTTCCTCTTATTTTGTTACATGACTTTACACTTTAAAACACTTAGGAATTTGGATCAAATTATGGTCTTGAAAAAAATGGATTAGGCTTACATATGAGGTTGTCAAAGAAAATAGGCTAAAGGCTCAAAGGGGTTGACTAGGATAATGTCCACGGGTAGGTAAAAAGAAGGTAAACAATCATAGGTTGCCAAAGAAATGCCTAAATCATCTCCTAAACTTGCACTCTTTATTTTCGCTTTACATATATACCAGGCAAGTTCTAGCATCAGCCACAAGCATAGAATATACTATATCCTCACACACACAAGGCACATGGTCGACTTTATTAGGAGTAGTATAGACTCTTGACCCAACAGATGAAGGAATTAAACCACACTTATCACATAGTGAGTCACAATTAGAGCCTAAACGTTTCAATAGTCATGATTTTATCTCAAACTCTTGTCATAATCTCATGCTGCCTATTAGAATAATTTCATGCGAAGTTAAGTTAAAAAAAATATTTTACAACTAAAAACAATTAACTACTAAAGAAACAAACATAGATAGATGCAACTGCGGATAGAGAAGTATAGCATGCAATTACCAGCACCCCACACTGCCCTCAGTGGAAAATAAATAAGAAGAGCCTGGTTAGTCGGACTCCTCCTCTATGTCTGGGGTCATACCCCCTTCGTCGGAATCATCATTGGAGTCGTTGTCATCAGAATTCTCCTCCATGTTGGAGTCTGGCATTCGTCGATCATCATCGGTCGGCACATCGTCATCAAGAGGTTCCTCAAAATATGTACCTACTCCACATATTGCCTTCGTGTGCTCATTCATTGGGTAGTCATAGTCTAGTTGTTGGAGCTCTGCAGCAGTTGGAACACGACCTCTTCTCATCATTGTAAACCGAGTCATGCCATAAAGATGGAGAAAGAAACTCTCATCCCGAGCATGTCTCTCTGCCGTAGTAAGGTTGACGCCATGTGTTGATTCAACATCTTTGACCTTTGTGAGGTCAACCTTCTTCGGGTTGTGTGGGAGTTTATGATCAGACGGTTCCTCTTCGATGTCTTCCGTCCTCAAGATTGCAGTCAATAGATTGCCGAAGCTAAAATGGGACCGCTTGTGTAGCCTAGCCTTCTGCATTGTAGATCGAATGATTGCCCCAATGTTGATAGGGACATTCGTCATCAATGCATATACCAAGCACACTCTATCTCTTGTTATTTTTGTGTATTGCGTCCCTGTAATGAGGCAAGAGTTGACTATGCGCAACCATATCCTTGCTTCCCTATTCAAAGGAGCATATGAGAAGGTGTTGTGTCGACCGGTGTCTTTGTGTCTGCTCCATTCTGCCATGGATCTTGTTCCATAGAGTGTGTGTCTAATGGCTCTATATGGCGGTCTACTATACAACTCTTTGAATGGTGATGGATCGACTGAAGGCAAGCCAAGGTAGGAGTTGAAGAAATCCGCATTGAGTTATAAAACTTGGCCCCGAATCTTGACCTTGCTTCCTGTGGTTTTCGGCGACCAGTTGGCATAGAATTCCCTTGTTAAATCGAGATTGCATTCTCCCATGTCTTGGAAGATGAAATCAAGATGTAACGCCATGATCTTGGCCAACATGCGTGGTTCCTTCTTTGCTAGGCTTTCCTTATTTATCAAGTCCACATGAACATATTTTCTTTCTTTGTTGTTCCTATACCATTCCTTTGCTTCCTCTTCAAGAACCCATTTTATTCCGAACATACGGCGTGGTAATTGCATCGAGGATGATTCTCCTTGCTCTTTTCGGCCTCTTTTCTTGCCTTTTTGTGAAGTGGTAGCCTTATCTTTGCCTTGTCTTGCTTTGGGTGCCATTGTACCTAAGACTAAAACAATGTTCATATTAGCATCATCTCGATGGATACAATCTATAAACAAGCAGAAGGGGCACCACCCCACACTTAGTTTGTTGGTTCAGACTAGTGAAGTGAAAGTGGTCGATTACTCAGACTTCATCGACATACGTTTTAGGTGCTATATTCCAACAATAAAATCAGTGCAGTCATACTTCTTGTAATCTTGGTAATACTTGCATATGTGAGATATCAAAACTACTACATAGAGATTGCATCAAGGTATAGCATCTAAAAATAATCACAACCTCATATGTTAGTAGTCAATCATACTTTTCATCTCGATGAACAAGTCATTCAAACATGTAAGCTTTCTATTGACAAGATTATGCAATTTTTGTGACCAGGTCAATTCCGCAAAAGTATGACAGTGTATAAAAATAATATGCAAGTTGGAAACACGTTAAGATCATCCTTACGTATTCATTCACTCACTTAGTTGTATCACAACACATCAACCATATTCAAATCACCAATACTACTTCAAGATTTAGCAATTCATAATATGCGTAGTAGTGTAGTACTTACGGAATATAAATGAAGAACAAAGAAGTACTTACTTGGTTGATGCCTTTGGATGATGTTCTTGCAAAGTAAAAGAGCAAAAGGAAAATTTTTGAGAGGATTTGGAGAGGTAGGCGGCGCTTATGCTACGTTTGCAATGTGTTTTTGGTCTAAGACTAAGTCTCTTATTTATAGGACAAGCTTGGGTCAGGTTTTGACCCATTTAAAATCGGATTTGGAGACTGAAAGTGACCATAGGCGGCGCCTATTGCTTTGCCTATGCTAGGCATAGGCGGCGCTTTTTGCAAAGCATTGTTGAGCATAGGCGGCGCCTATGCCATGGCATATGAGATTCAGAGACAAAAGGCATTGGCATAGGTGGTGCCTATGCTATGGCATACTTGGACATAGGCGGCGCCTATGCTGTGGCACTCTAGAATCCGAGAGCTTAGGCCATAGCATAGGCCTTGCCTTGTTCGTGGCCTAGTTTTACATAGGCCTAGCCTTGTTCGATGCCTATATATTCATAAGCAATGCTCAATCCATAGCCTTTTGCTTCTTCATTCCTAACTTACCACCTCTAACATGCAATACGTCCAAATCGAAATTTGAAATCGATCTCCTCGTTTTATACCTCTTGCACCTACATTTGCTCAAAACCAGTAAAAATGATTAGAACGATGGGTTGCCTCCCATTAAGCGCCTTAGTTTTGGTCGTGGCACGACTCTTATTTTTGGATTTTTATTTATCAAAAGCAAACACGTAATAGAACGAAAGAAAGAAGAAAAAAAATGAAAAACGATGGGTTGCCTCCCATCTAGCGCTTGATTTATTATCGCGGCACGACATAGCTATCTCGATTACTTAGACTTCATCGATATAGATGGTGGATCATTTTCTGAATGGATTCAGACGACAATGAGGCTTACTTATAGGCATGCAATCTTCTTCGAGATGACCCTTGTGCATGCCTATCCCGGGAGGGATACCAATTATATCATCAATAGTCCAACCCATGGCTCTCTTGTATCTCTTAAGAGCAGAGATGAGAGACTCTACGTGCTGTTCACTTAAATCATCTTCCATACTTACTGGAAGTATATTTCTACTTTCCAAGAACACATACCTTAGATAATCGGGGAGCTCTTTCGATTCTAGCATTGGTGGCTCTTCAATGGAAGTCTTCGCTGTTAGTGACGGTTGATTCTTAAGATCAAGGTCTGGCTATTTAGGAGTATGAGAATAGGACCCTATTTCTGTTAGAGCACACATGGTTTCTCCATAATCTTCATCCTCCTCATGCTCAACATTCAGTAGCGCAGTGATAACGCTCAATCTACAGCTCTCGTTTGAGTGTAAAGCGGTCGTTAGCAAATATAGAACCCAACCTGGGTTGGGTGTCGATCCCACAGGGAATAGCTTGGCCAACAAGTAAGCAAAATTACTAAACTTTTGGTGCAAGTCTCGCAAGAAGGGGGGATTGTAATATGTAACCAAAACAATAAAGTAAAAGCTGAAAATAGCAAAGTAAAAAGAGGAAGAATGTTACGTAAGTTGTAAACAATGAGAATTGAAGCGTTGGGGTTATGTCCACCTTCTGAGGTATACGTCTCTATTGGCTATGAGTGTGTAGAGTCTTGACATGCAATTGCTTATAGAGAATTGTAGTCGATGGTAAATCCAAGCGTCTCTCGACCTGAACAAGGACTATTTCACTTTAACTCTCTCGAGCTTAAAGCGTGTCTAACGGTACGAATTCTCCAAGAGGTTAGTCCAGTTACAGCACTAGCTTTTTAATAGGAAAGGGTGTCCTACTACCTTGACATTATCTCTTTTCCAGACAAATAACCTTTCTCTCGAACAAGTTAAATGTTAGACTGGCGTTATTCTTGCGTTTGCAACCGCAAAGAATGTAGATTAATATGAAGAGCATAATGATATAAGCAATATACGTGTCTTGAACTCACAACTCACAGCAGTAGATAGTAACTCATTCGGCTTCCATAACCCCAACTAAGAGGTTTAGTTACCCATGAATGCGAAGGATATCACGTTTTTCATGGTGTATGGCGTGAGAAGTGGGTGTTTAGGCGTGTGGTTTTGGTGATTCCCTAGCAAGTAACGATTCTCTTGTTGTGGAATAGATGAATAGAAGAGTAGATTAGAAGTGTTTGTGGAGGAAGATGGGAGGGATGGAAGAAAATTAATTGTTGAATTAAGTGAAGAATGAATTGAATTAAGGGAGGAGTTGCCTCCACTAAGGGAGGACTTAATTAAAATCTCTAGCATGATAGGGTATTTATAATACTCCTATCCTACTCCTACTATGCTAATGAAATAAATAACCAAATCCTAATATACTAATGAAATCCTTGACCCAAATGTACTAGGGTAAGGTTACAATATCATAATCCAAATAGACTAGTAAAACACATAACCTAATTATACTAGGTTAATGTATCTTTGTAAAAATCCAGCTTTGTGTCTGTAAGTCCCCAAAGTCTTCAGAAATGCTGTTTTAGCCCGGGACAGATTTTCCATGCAGCATATTTGGTCCTTAGGCGTCCAGCTCCTTTCTACTTCGTTTGTGAGCTTTCTTTTGCGTCAAGTAAGCCGTAAAATGCTGTATTTTGCATCATTTATACCTGAAACTTTCCTAATCATGTTTGTCAGCTCATTTACAGGAAAAAGGACTAAAAGTGCATGAAATATATAATTAGTTCTCAAAACTAGGCTAAAATATGGGCAAAATATATTGATATAGGCACGTAAATTCGCCTATCATCAACACCCCACACTTGAAGCTTTGTTCATCCTCGAACAACATATCATGTCCTTCTAAACATCGACTTAAGGTTTTTACAGCAACAACACAAAACATTCTTCAGGACAGGCACAACACTTATCAACAAAGAGTAGCTTTCCGATTATAAGTAGAAACAATTTAACCTCAAGCATAGACTCATGATGGTGATCAACTCGCATGCAAACGTTAAGGTACGTAGAATCATATACAACTATCCAAAGCTCATCAACCATGTGTGTCTCACAATATAGTACCCATAATTACTCACAAATATAGCATATTTTTCAAACATGGGTATCAAAATGTCTTTGCTCTCACTCTCACAAAGAATTCATATGTAGCTAGAAAAATTTGACTCCTAAAAAATAAAAAAAACGTTTGAACAAAAAAAAACAAAAAAACAAAGTAAACAAGCAAACATAGGTGCAAACAAGGAAGTAAACAAGCAAACATAGGTGCAAACAAGGAAGTATAGCATGCAGATTCTGCCACCCCACACTTAGACGGGACACTGCCCTCAGTGGAAAATAAATGCGAAGAACCTGGTTTAGTCGGACTCCTCATCAATGTCGGGGGTCATACCCCCTTCGTCTGAATCATCATAAGAGTCATCGTCAGAGTTCTCCTCATCATCAGAATCAGGCAAGCGTCTATCATCATCAGTTGGCACATCATCGTCCAGAGGTTCCTCAAAATATACGCCCACTCCACACATCTCCCGGGCATGCCTGTTCATTGGGTAGTCATGGTCCAGCTGTTGGAGCTCTTCAGCAGTTGGAATACGTCCACCACTCATCATAGTGAATCGTGTCATGCCATAGAGATGACGGAAGAAACTCTCATCACGAGCATGTCTCTCCACAGTAGTAAGGTTGACTCCATGAGTTGTTTCAGCATCTTTGACCTTTGTGAGGTCAACCTTCTTTGGGTTATGTGGGAGTTAGTGGTCAGCTGGTTCCTCTTCTATATCCTCCTTCCACAACATTGCTGTCAACAAATTGCCGAATGTGAAATGGGACCTTCGGTGGAGTCTAGCCTTCCTTATGGTAGATCGAATGATTGCCCCAAAGTTGATAGGGACATTCGTCATCAACGCATAAACCAAACACACTCTATCTCTTGATATCTTGGTGTATTGCGTCCCAGGAATAAGGCATGAGTTGACAATGCGCATCCAGATTCTTGCTTCCCTATTTAGTGGAGCATAGGGGAAGGTGTTGTGACGGCCTGTTTCCTTATTTATGCCCCATCTTGCCATCGATCTGCTTCCACAAAGCGTGTGTCTTATCGCTCTGTAAGGAGGCCTGCTGTATAGCTCTTTGTATGGTGCAGGGTCGACCGAAGGTAGGCCAAAAAAAGAGTTGATCCATTCCGCTGTAAGCTGTAACACTTGGCCCCAAATTTTGACTTCGTTGCCTGTTGTGTTTGGCGACCAGTTGGCATAAAATTCTCTTGTCAAGTCAAGATTGCACTCTCCTATGTCGCGGAAGATGAAATCTAGCTTCAAAGCCATTATTTTAGCCAACATTTGCGGCTCCTTCTTTGCTAAGGTCTCCTTGTTGATCAATTCGACGTGATCATATTTCTTTTCTTTGTTGCTGCTGTACCATGCTTTGGCTTCTTCCTCAAGAACCCATTTTATTCCGAACATTCTGCGTGGTAGGTGTGCTGAAAATGATTCTCCTTGGTCTTTTCGACTTCTCTTCTTGTCCTTTCGGGACGTGGTAGCCTTCTCCTTACCTTGCTTTGCTTTAGGTGCCATTGTACCTAAGACTAGAAATAATGTTAGTTGCAGCACAATCTCACTTTATACAATCTATATGCAAGCATTAGGGGTACCACCCCACACTTAATCTTGTTAGCACAAATCAGTGAAGTAAAAGTGGTCGAGTACTCAGATTTCGTCGACATACGTTTTAGGATTGTATTCCGACAAGAAAATCAGCATTACATCACTTATTTGCAGCCATTGGACTACTTTCATGGTGGATATAGCAACACTACAACCTAGGGGTTACCACATGGAATTATTATTCTTACAACAAGCACAACCTCCTAAGTCGATAGGCACTATAACCTTATCCCGATATCCGGGATAGTCTATCATGTAATCCTCCAACCAACAATCTTAAGCAATATTCATAGCAATATCAATTCAGCAATTATCATAACAATGCTATCGAAACAAAATTCAAGTCGGAAACAAGTCAAGAATTCCCTACGTATATATTCAATCACACGATCTTGTAACAATTATCCAAACACATGAACATCACCACCAATCTCACATGATTTAGCAAAATATAATAAGCATATCAACGTAGTACTTACGATAAATAGATGAAGAATAAGAGAGTACTTACTTGCTTGAAGATTGTGGAGAAGTTGTTGTGAATTGGAAGAACAAAGGAAGAAAATTTTGAGAGGATTTGGAGTGTTATGCGGCGCCTTAAGGGTTGTTTCTAATGTGGTTGTGTTAGAAAACCAAGTCCCCTTTATATAGGAAGAGTATGGGTCAGGTTATGACCCATTTACAATCGGATTTGGGGTCAAGATCACCACATATGCGGCGCATATCTCTCGGCATATCAATGACATATGCGGCGCATTGTCCATGGCATAATGGGACATATGCGCCGCATAGTCTATGGCATTTCTAGACATATGCGCCGCATAGTCTATGGCATTTGGTCTCAGTATCTCAAATGCCATAGCATAGGCGGCGCATAGTCAAAAGCATACCTAGGAATAGGCGGCGCATAGTGTATAGCACACTAGATTCCGAGTCCTTAGGCTATAGAATAGGTTGTGCATCGTTCGTGGCCTATTTTTACCAAGGCCTAGCCTTCCTCGAAGCCTATTATGACGTGAGAAAGGCTCAATTCATAGCCTTATGCATCACCATTCCTAACTTACCGATTTTACCATACAATGCGACCAAATCGTCAATTGAAATCAATCTCCTCGTTGAATACCTCTTGCACCTATTTTTTCTCAAAACCAAACGAAAACGATTAGTACGATGGGTCGCCTCCCACCAAGCGCCTTAGTTTTGGTCGTGGCACGACTCTTATTTTTGGATTTTTCATTTAGCAAAACAAAACTAGTACTAGAATGAAAGGAAAAACGATAAATGATAAAATGATAAAACGATGGGTTGCCTCCCATCTAGCGCCTTATTTATTGTCGTGGCACGACATGGTTACCTCGAGTGCTCAGACTTCGTTGAGGTAAGTGATGGATCGTTTTCTAAAAGGATTTAGACGACAATGAGTCTTACCTGTGGTCATGCGATCTTTTTCGAGCTGGCTCATGCGTTTCTCCGGAGATTCACCAATTATATCATCAATAGTCCAACCCATAGCTCTCTTGTACCTCATCAGAGCAGAGATGAGAGCCCCCATGTGCTGTTCACTTAAATCATCCACCACACTTATCGGAAGTATACTTCCACTTTCCAAGAACACATACCTTAGATAATCGGGAAGCTCTTGCGATTCTAACATTGGTGGTCAATGGGAGTCTTCGCTGTTGGTTAATTATTGAGATCACAATCTGGTTGCTTAGGAGTATAAGGCTCTATTTCTGTTAGAGCACTCATAAGTTCTTCATAACCTTCATTATCTTCATGCTCAACTTTCAGTGGCACAGCAGACAATGGCTCAACAGTAGGCTGTTTCTCTATAGATAATTCTTTCGTATCCTCATGATGAACATATAACTCATTCATATCGCTGGGCTGCTTCATTATTTTGCATATATCAAACCGTACCACTTCGTCATTAATTCGAAACAAAAGCTCATTATCTTTCATGTCAATAAGCACACTTCCAGTTGCAAGGAAAGGACGTCCCAAGATGATGGGAACTTCAGAATCCTCCTTACAATCCAGAATAACGAAGTCTGCAGGAAAGATGAATGAAGAAACCTTCACCAACACATCATTCAAGATACCCACAGGTCGTTTTACCGACCTATCAGCCATCACGAGCCTCATATTGGTTGGTGTAGGGTCTCCCAACCCCAACTTTTTGTAGATAGATAGTGGCATCAAATTGATGCTAGCTTCCAAATCACACAATGCCTTAGCAAAGTCCAAAGATCCGACGGTGCAAGGAATCGTGAAAGCTCCGGGGTCGGCCTTCTTCTGAACTAGTGATCGGGTAGCAATTGCACTACAATGATGCACATCATCCTTCAGCTCATAACTTGCTGCCCTCTTTTTAGTCAAAAGATCTTTCATAAACTTCGCATACCCAGGCATTTGTTCAAGTTCCTCCACTAATGGAACATTGATGGTCAGCTGCTTTAACATAGTCATGAATTTGCTGAACTTCGTGTCATCGGCCACCTTCTTCAATCTTTGTGGAAAAGGTGGTGGTGGGTATGGAAGTGTTCTTTCTATGGCTTTCTTCTCCTCTTACTTCCGTTTATCATTCTTTTCAGGCTGCACGTCTCTAGGTAAAACATCCTTGACGCCTGAAGTAGTTGTTGCGGCTTCTTCTCTTGTAACGTCACTAGGTGTGGCGTCAATGTCTGCTGCTACGTCAACCACTTGCTTGTCTTTTGCTGAAGTTTCCAGCACCTTACCACTTCTGGTAGTGATGGCCATGCATGACCCATCATTCCTTGGGTTTTGCACAGTATCGCTCGGTAAGGTGCCAGCCTTTCTTTGATTGAATGCTGCTGAAAGTTGGCTCAATTGCTGCTCTATTTGCTTGATAGAAGTGGAATGAGAATCAACTAATTGCTTCATGGAGGCCAAATTATCAATCACCTCCTTAACTCCCGCGCTCGTTGCTTCCACTCCTTTCAATAACTTAGCCATCATGTCTTCCATAGAATTAGATGTGGTGGTATCACGTTTACCAGGGGGAACGTACAAACCACTATTTTCATTATTTTTCTTCCAACTACCTTGGTATTTGCTTCCAGATTTATCATAATAGTTCCGACCTTGGTTTCCTTGGGCATTCCCACGGAAACCCCCCTGATTGTTCAAGTAGTTGGCCTCCTCTTCAGAATCAGATTCGTCTCTTCCTTTTAGCGCTACAGCTTTCACTTTTTCAGTCTTCCCTGATAATAAGTGCTTTGTCAGAAGATCCAATTGTGTTTTCATGTGCGCCATGTCTTGCTCACGTTCTTCTTCTCTTCTTCTTTGGTCTGCAGACATGCCAATAGATAAAGTGGGGCTTGCTACCTCAGAATCCCTGGTGTGCCAAGCTCTACTTTGCTTTGTCATGCGATCTAGCATATTGCTTGCTTGACCAAAGGTGAGGTCCATGAAAGAACCTCCAGCTGCGTTGTCCACCACTGGTTTAGTTATTGAATTCAAGGCTCTATACAAGATCTCCATGAGGTGAACATTAGTCATGTGATGGTTTGGGCATCTCGCTAGCTTTGTCTTGAACCTCTCCCATGTTTCGTGAAGAGCTTCAGAGAGAAGCTGACGAAAGTTGCTGATTTCATCTCTCAATTGAGCCCTCTTGGATGGCGGAAAGAATCTTTCTAGGAAAGCGTCTCTCAATTGCCTCCAATTTGTAATTGAATCAGGAGTCAGCCCATTCAGCCATAGTGTTGCCTCCCCAGATAGAGACAATGGAAATAGACGTAATCGAATAGCATTCTGACCAACACCAGGATTGTCAAAAGACTTGCATGTAGAAATAAAGTTGATGAGATGCATATTCGGATCATCGCCTGCTAGTCCACCAAATAATCCCTTGAGTTGCAATAACTGAATCATGGTGCTAGTGATGTTGAACTTGGCTCCGGGTGCTAATGGTGGTGGAATTATGGCTCCAGTGGCTCCGGCACCATCAAGATCATCATCATCATCTTCGAAAGCTGGTTGCAAAGGTTGGCAATCATACCTATACCGCGCTTGTCGACCTCTTCGATTGGCAAGTGTTATAATTTTAGCATCACGCCTAGGGTTCAGTAACTCGCCATCACCTAAATCTTCATCGTCAGGATTTGTTGCTCGTCCAGGATTATCAATGTTTTGTTGTTGGACTTGAGCAGCGGCAAGAGCAGCTAATCTTGCTTGCTCGTGTTGAGCAGCCATCCTGTCGATTTCAGCTTGTGCTTCTATTCTTCTAATTCGTTGTGGTTCCGGATTGATTGGTAATAACGGTTGACCTGTACTTCTAGTATGGGGCATGCACTAAAGTAAAAAACCTTCAATAAACAAAAACAAAAACTAAACGTAAAAGTACGAGAATCTTTAACCAAAGGGTCTAGTAATTATCACGAACTTGATTGACACTCGTATTCCCCGGCAACGGCGCCAATTTTTGATAACGCTCAATCTACAGCTCTCGTTTGAGTGTAAAGCGGTCGTTAGCAAATATAGAACCCAACCTGGGTTGGGTGTCGATCCCACAGGGAATAGCTTGGCCAACAAGTAAGCAAAATTACTAAACTTTTGGTGCAAGTCTCGTAAGAAGGGGGGATTGTAATATGTAACCAAAACAATAAAGTAAAAGCTGAAAATAGCAAAGTAAAAAGAGGAAGAATGTTACGTAAGTTGTAAACAATGAGAATTGAAGCGTTGGGGTTATGTCCACCTTCTGAGGTATACGTCTCTATTGGCTATGAGTGTGTAGAGTCTTGACATGCAATTGCTTATAGAGAATTGTAGTCGATGGTAAATCCAAGCGTCTCTCTACCTGAACAAGGACTATTTCACTTTAACTCTCTCGAGCTTAAAGCGTGTCTAACGGTACGAATTCTCCAAGAGGTTAGTCCAGTTACGGCACTAGCTTTTTAATAGGAAAGGGTGTCCTACTACCTTGACATTATCTCTTTTCCAGACAAATAACCTTTCTCTCGAACAAGTTAAATGTTAGACTGGCGTTATTCTTGCGTTTGCAACCGCAAAGAATGTAGATTAATATGAAGAGCGTAATGATATAAGCAATATACGTGTCTTGAACTCACAACTCACAGCAGTAGATAGTAACTCATTCGGCTTCCATAACCCCAACTAAGAGGTTTAGTTACCCATGAATGCGAAGGATATCACGTTTTGCATGGTGGATGGCGTGAGAAGTGGGCGTTTAGGCGTGTGGTTTTGGTGATTCCCTAGCAAGTAACGATTCTCTTGTTGTGGAATAGATGAATAGAAGAGTAGATTAGAAGTGTTTGTGGTGGAAGATGGGAGGGATGGAAGAAAATTAATTGTTGAATTAAGTGAAGAATGAATTGAATTAAGGGAGGAGTTGCCTCCACTAAGAGAGGACTTAATTAAAATCTCTAGCATGATAGGGTATTTATAATACTCCTATCCTACTCCTACTATGCTAATGAAATAAATAACCAAATCCTAATATACTAATGAAATTCTTGACCCAAATGTACTAGGGTAAGGTTACAATATCATAATCCAAATAGACTAGTAAAACACATAACCTAATTATACTAGGTTAATGTATCTTTGTAAAAATCCAGCTTTGTGTCTGTAAGTCCCCAAAGTCTTCAGAAATGCTGTTTTAGCCCGGGACAGATTTTCCATGCATCAGATTTGGTCCTTAGGCATCCAGCTCCTTTCTACTTCGTTTGTGAGCTTTCTTTTGCGTCAAGTAAGCCGTAAAATGCTGTATTTTGCATCATTTATACCTGAAACTTTCCTAATCATGTTTGTCAGCTCATTTACAGGAAAAAGGACTAAAAGTGCATGAAATATATAATTAGTTCTCAAAACTAGGCTAAAATATGGGCAAAATATATTGATATAGGCACGTAAATTCGCCTATCATCACGCAGCAGACAATGGCTCAGCAGTAAGCTGTTTCTCTACAGGTAATGCTTTCTTATCCTCATAATGAACATCAGCTACAGAGAACACATTCATATCGTTGGGCTGCTTCATTGCTTTGCATATATCAAAGTGGACCACGTCGTCATTCAACTGAAATAAAAGCTCATTAGCTCTCATGTCAATAAGCACACTTCCAGTTGCAAGGAAAGGACGTCCCAAGATTATGGGAACTTCAGAATCCACCTCACAATCTAGAATAACGAAGTCGGCAGGAAAGATGAATGAAGAAACCTTCACCAACACATCATTCAAGATACCCACAGGTCGTTTTACCGACCTATCAGCCATCACGAGCCTCATATTGGTTGGTGTTAGATCGCCTAACCCTAACTTTTTGTAGACGGATAGTGGCATCAAATTGATGCTAGCGCCCAGATCGCACAATGCCTTGGCAAAGTTCAAAGATCCAACAGTGCAAGGAATAGTGAAGGCACCAGGGTCGGCCTTCTTCTGAACTAGTGATCGGGTAGCGATTGCGCTGCAGTAATGAACAGTATCCTTCAACTCATAGCTTGCTGCTCGCTTCTTTGTCAAAAGATCCTTCATAAATTTCGTATACCCAGGCATTTGTTCTAGTGCCTCCACCAACGGAACATTAATGGTCAGCTGCTTTAACATATTCATGAATTTGCTGAACCTTGTATCATCCACCTTCTTCTTCAGTCTTTGAGGAAAAGGTGGTGGTGGATATGGAATTGTTTTCTCCACGACTTTCTTCTCCTCTAGCTTCGGAATTTTGGTAGTTTCAGGCTGCAACCTACTAGGGGTGACGTCATGGAGGTCTTGGTCAGCTTCTATGGCGTCATCATCTTCCTTATTTTTAGCCACTTGCTTGCTTTGGGATGAATTTTCCAACACCTTACCACTTCTGGTAGTAATAGCCATGCATGATCCGTCCTTTCTTGGATTTTGCACAGTGTTTCTAGGTAAAGTACCAGCCTTTCTTTGGTTGAGTGCTGCTGAAAGTTGGCTCAATTGCTGCTCTATTTGCTTTATTGAAGTGGAATGTGAGTCAACCAGTTGCTTCATTGAGGACAAATCATTTATTACCTCCGTTACTCCCGCGCTAGTTGCTTCCACTCCTTTCAATAGTTTAGCCATCATGTCTTCCATACTTCCAGAACCAGATGCAGTGGCGTCACGCTGCCTGGGGGAACGTATAAGCCACTCTTTTCATTCTTGTTCTTCCAAATACCTTGGTCATTGTTTCCAGATTTATCATAGTAGTTCCGACCTTGGTTTCCTTGGGTATTACCTCGGAAACCCCCCTGATTGTTCAAGTAGTTGGCTTCTTCTTCTGAATCGGATTCGTCTCTTTCTTTTAATGCAATAGCTTTGACTTTTTCGTTCTTCCCTGATAATAGATGCTTTGTAAGAAGATCCACTTGTGTTTTCATGTGCGCCATATCTTGATCATGTTCTTCTTCTCTTCTCCTTTGGTCTACAGTCATGCCAATAGAGAAAGTGGGGCTTGCTACCTCAGAATCCCTGGTATGCCAAGTTCTACTTTGCTTTGTCATCCGATCTAGTATATTGCTTGCTTGCCCAAAGGTGAGGTCCATGAATGATCCTCCAGCCGCATTATCCACCACTGGTTTAGTTATTGAATTCAAGGCTCTGTATAATATCTCCATTAGGTGAACATTAGTCATATGATGGTTTGGGCACCGCATTAGCTTCGTCTTGAACCTCTCCCATGTTTCATGAAGAGCTTCAGTTGGGAGCTGACAAAAGTTGCTGATTTCATCCCTCAATTGTGCTCTTTTGGATGGCGGAAAGAATCTTTCTAGGAAAGCGTCTCTCAATTGCCTCCAATTTGTAATAGAATCAAGAGTCATCCCATTTAACCATAGAGTTGCCTCCCCAGACAGAGACAATGGAAATAGACGTAATCGAATTGCATTCTGACCAACGCCTGGATTGTCAAACGACTTGCATGTAGAAATAAAGTTGATGAGATGCATATTCGGATCATCGCCTGCTAGTCCACCAAATAATCCCTTGAGTTGCAATAACTGAATTATGGTGCTCGTGATGTTGAACTTGGCTCCGGGTGCCAATGGCGGAGGAATAATGGCTCCTGTGGCACCATCTCCATCAAGATCATCATCATCATCATCGAATGGTATGGCTCGGCGTTCAGGCCAAAATCTTGCTTGACGATCTCTTCTGTTTGCCGGTGTCACAACTTCAGCATCACTCCTCGGGTTGAGTAACTCATCATCACCCAAGTCCTCATCATCAGGATCTACTGCTCGCCTAGGGTTATCGATATTTTGTTGATGCACTTGAGCAGCGGCTAACGCAGCTAATCTAGCCTGCTCTGTTGAGCAACCCTTCTCTCAATGTCACGTTGTGCCTCCATCCTGCCAATACATTATGGTTCAAGGTTTATGGGTAATAATGGTTGACCAGAACTTCGAGTATTGGGCATGCACTGAACAAAACCTGCAGAAAACAAAAACAACAACTAAAAGTAAAGTACGAGAATCTTTGACCAAAGGGTCTAGTAATTATCACAGACTTAGTAGACAATCGTATTCCCCGGCAACAGCGCCAATTTTTGATAACGCTCAATCTACAACTCTCGTAGGAGTGTAAAGCGGTCGTTGTCAAATATATAATCCAACTGGGTTGGGTATCGATCCCACAGGGAATAGCTTGGTCAACAAGTAAGCAAAGATTACTAGACTTTTAGTGCAAGTCTCGTAAAAAGGGGGGAGTTTTGTTGTGCAAGTAATGTAACCAAAGTAATAAGGTAAAAACGGAAAATAGCAAAGTAAAAAGTAAGAATGTTTGGTAAGATGTTAAACAATGAGAATTGAGAGGTTGGGGTTATGTCCACCTTATGAGTTGTATGTCTCTATTGGCTATGAGTTATGCGGAATTCAGACATGCATTTGCTTATAGAGAATTGTATTCGATGGTAAATCCAAGCATCTTTCGACCTAAACAAGGACTATTTCACTTAACTCTTTCAAGCTTAAAGCGTATCTAACGGTACAAATTCTCCAAGAGGTTAATCCAGTTACGGCACTAACTTTTTAATAGGGGATGGGACCCTATTACCTTGACATTATCTCTTTTCCAGACATATAACTTTTCTTTCGAACAAGTTAATGCTATACTGGCGTATTCTATGCGTCTGCAGCCACAAAGAATTTAGATTAAGATGAAGAGAATAACGATATAAGCAGCATACGTGTCACGAATTCACAAACTCATAGCCTTAGATAGTATCTCATAGGGCTTCCATAACCCCAACAGAGAAGTTTAGCTACTCATGAGTGCAAAGGAAATCACAATAGACATTATTATTGTACCACAATAAAGATCTCACGTTAGGTATAGGGGTAAGAATGGCGTGAATCCTTTGTTTGAGTAACGTTTCTCTTGTTGCGGAAATTAAGAATTGAAAGTAGAAGAATTGTCAGAAGTAAAATGTCTTGTAATTGAAGAATGAATTGTAACTAATGGAAGAATTAATTTTAAAATCTTGAGCAGAATAGGGTATTTATAACACCCATATCCTATTCCTACCAAGCTACTGCATTACTTAACCCAAACCTACTGGGTTACTGCATCATTATCCTAATCCTAATAAATTACTGCATTATTATCCTAATCCTAATAGGTTATTGCTGATCCCTGAAGTCTTGAGAAATGTTGTTTTTGCCCGAAACAGGTTTTCCATGCGCCACTTTTGGTCCTTGGCGTGTAAGATTCCCCTTCCTTCTTTCGTGAAGCTTCCTTTGGCATCAAGTTATCCATAAAATGCTGAAATCTGCATCATTTATACCTGAAAACTTGCTAATCATGTTTGTTAGCTCACTTACAGGAAAAAGGACTAAAAGTGCAGGAATTATTTATTTTGTCCTCAAAACATAGCTAAAATATGGGTAAAATATAG
Organism: Capsicum baccatum var. pendulum; assembly: GCA_030864225.1. Classification (NCBI taxonomy): domain Eukaryota; kingdom Viridiplantae; phylum Streptophyta; class Magnoliopsida; order Solanales; family Solanaceae; genus Capsicum; species Capsicum baccatum. Next base: position 236,316,215 of record CM061552.1, read on the forward strand.
CACTTTAGGCGTGTAAATTCGCCTATCATCATCTTTCAACCATCAAAGACTATTTCACTTTAACTCTTTCGAGCTTAAAGCGTATCTAATGGTACAAATTCTCCAAGAGCTTAATCCAGTTACGGCACTAACTTTTTAACAGGGGTTGGTGCCCTATTACCTTTACATTATCTCTTTTCAAAACATATAACCTTTCTTTCGAACAATTTAATGCTATACTGGCGTATTCTATATGTTTGCAACCACAAGAATTTAAATTAAGATGAAGAGAGTAATGATATAAGCAGCATACGTGTCAAGAATTCACAAACTCATAGCAATAGATAGTATCTCATAAGGCTTCCTTAACCCTAACAGAGAAGTTTAGCTACTCATGATTGCAACGAAGATCACAATAAACATCATCATGATCTCACATTGGTCACAAGGGCCGTGCTTTCTCTGTCAGAAAGTGTACGTGAATTAGGATCAAACGTTGAATGAAAAAGACTTGAATTAATTAATGAGTGAATAAGAATTTATTAGAATGGGAAGGAATCAAAAGGGGAATAAGAAGAGAATGCTGAAAAGTTTCAGCAAATTATGGTTTATATAACATCCATATCCTAGTCCTATTGAAATAGGGTTTTTATCCTTGTCCTAATCCTACTGGGTTACTGCATACTTGTCCTAATCCTACTAAGTTACTGTTGATCCCCAAGTATTTGTAAATGCTGTTTTTGCCCGGGACAAGTTATCCATGCATCACTTTCAGTCCATAGGTGTCCAAACGCTGCTTTCCTTCTTTCGTGAAGCTTCCTTTGGCGTCAAGTTATCCATAAAATGCTGAAATCTTCATCATTTATATATGAAAACTTGCTAATCATGTTTGTTAGCTCACTTACAGGAAAAAGGACTAAAAGTGCAGGAATTATATATTTTGTCCTTAAAACTTAGCTAAAATATGGGTAAATTAAGGTGCTTTAGGCGTGTAAATACGCCTAACATCAGGCATCGTTGTTCTAGGACATAGGGACTTCTACTAAAGGTCTCAGCCTAACTAATGGGTGAGCCTTCATCCCTGCATTCTCTCGGTGCTAAGTACTACTCCCAACTGAATATAAGCTAATATACTAAATATCTCAATAATACTGAAGTTTGGAGGTTGAAATATAATTTCTTTATCTGAAAGAATTCTGAATTATGAAAACTGAAGGACTGAGTGTTTGACTAACAATGCATGATATCATAGGTCATCAGGTGTTCATAACCCGCCATATCTAAATACTAAAACTATTATGACGAATTTTATAATCTGAAAAGAATATGAAATTTCATACAAGTCCAAAATCATGAATTTATCAACAAATTGAGGGTTCATAATTCTAAGCATGTAAAGATACTAAATTTTATGGGAAAATATGGTATGTCAACTAATACATACTAAAATCTACCAAGTCATGCATAATTTATTCTAAAAGATGTTGAAATCTATAAAACATGCATAATCCATCACATATTAAAATAATTGAGTTTAAGCCATCGAAATCATGCATAATAACTTTGAATGAGAATTATAATGATAGAATAACATGATAGAATCAGATTTTCAAGAATTTGAAATAAATGGGTATTAACTCTAGATCATGAGTTCATAGAAATCATAATTGAAATTAATATTTTAAAACTAGGTTTAGGCATAAGAGTGAAAGAAATCCCTTATTGAATACCTACATACCTGGACTGATGAAATCTTGGACCGAAGACCTGGGAATCTGGCTTTAAGAAATACCCTAGGCTTAGGCTTGCTTGAGAGTTGAATAGATTGATTTTCTAACTTTGAAAAAGTTTGGGGAAAATAATGAGGGATTTCGAGTGATTAAATAGATTTATACTTCTTGTAACAGCTGAAACGAAGTATTTTTAGGGTTAAAGGAGTGGGTAAAGACTAAATAACCCCTTAAAATCATCTGAAAAGTTATTGGTATCAGTCTCAACGAATTTGGTTATGATTCGTAGGGTATGGAGACGAGTGATAGCCTGATTCTTTGTCTGAGACTCAAATTTTGGTCCCCACTTTTGTGATAATGAGTCACCCTACGACTTGCAGTGGCCTGACGATGACGAGTCGACAGAGTCGCCGTCACTGGCATCTTTGACAGTGCTTCAGTAAATTGGCCATAACTATTTACTCAGTTATCAGATTACGACGAAACTGAATGCATAGAATAGTTAATTCAATTATCTATTATTTTGGGTGTTGTGAGATAAAAAGACTTTATAATATATAGGTATTTTTATTTGAAGTGGAATATGGTAATATTCTTCTCAAGAATTCAATTGATAAGAGATATTTTGACTTGGCTATAAGCTAGAAGCTATTTGTGGCCTTAATATATGTGTACCTCTCATATAAAACTACCAAAATATTTGATTTTGCATGAACTTGAATCATGGTTGTAATATTAGCTTGGATTTTTTAGGTATTACAATATCTCTTCTTGGGATCATTCGTCCTCAAATAAAGACTGACTTGGCTGAAAGGATAGGGAAAGAGCTGTAATCCCCGACATAGAATTCTAAGAGCTAAATGAAGACACGATGACTAAATTTCGAACTAAAAATTTGACTAGTTTGAAAATTAGGGAACTCACTAGCATTGTCTAAACGAATTCTGAAGTTGGATAACTAACATGATACCGATTTCTAAATCTGGGTATCTACTATGGTTGGGGTTGATTTAGAATTGGAGTAAGGACTCTATTGAGTTACACATAGAATGAATGGAAAGAAATAACCTCATGGAATAGGCATATACATGAAACTTAGGATAGTAAGACTAGATAAAGTGATGAGAAACTACAAGAGCTTGTCTGTGTGATTACTGAACTGAATTGTTGGCTATAGAGACCGACTCATACTAAGAGATTATAACTCAACTAAAGCATTCTTGGTAGATCGTGTATGTAAAACTGTAAAGTGATATAATGACATACAATTTCAAGAAGTTAATGAGAAAGAAATATCTTTTAATTTCACACTCCATGTCAGAAGTTCTAATAACATTAGGGAGGGAGAATTTTGGGCATGATCTTAGTAAAATATCTGAATAAGGATTATAACATTGTTTGAGCATCCAATTCGAGCTTGTAGAATAGGAATGAATTAGAGATGAACATAAAACACCTCTGGTACAAAGTAATATATCATGAAAAGGGATTATATTGGGCTAAAAGTAAGGCAAGGACTAATATAGATTAAGTGATGTGACTGATAATTCTAAAATTTAGCAATATTCTTCTACCATTCTCTTTCTTACGAACCTACCACACTTAACTAGATGGAATTTTCTAACTCTTGTAGGGATAGACCATTATTGGTCGATAGAGGCTAAGGCTAGATACATGTTCTTATACTCTTCAAGCTTAACTCGGAGATACAAAGCTCTAGCACTAAAATGACCATACTAGCCTCACTTTGAGAATCTATATTCTATATCCACTAGGAGATTAAGCTCAATATACACTATTTCTTCATTTCTTAATCAATCAAAATTATGTTCTAAAATAATTACTAACCACCATAAGCTATCATATGAAGGTATATCAAAAAATCATTCAAGCCTGTCACTTAACTGCCTACAATATCACCATAAAAACATAAGGGTCACTAAAGAACTAGAACATGAGGTCTAATATATAAGGAAAATGTGAAATCTTGAGTTAAGGATTTTTATGAATTCAACACACAACTTAGGCCTAAGGAGTAAAATATAATTTGAATAAATTTTTTCAAAAGATCTGATCTTAGAGCATCATGACTTAGTGTGATCTCACTAGTCATTAATGATGTATCATGATTACCTAAAATTGAGCATATTGTAAAACATGAGTACATGAGTCATGATCTATATAAATTCAGAATGGATATTCATAAATTCATGGAATATTATTTGTACCATTGAGTGAACGATAACTCCTTATACTTGAAACTGGGAGTGGACATGATTCTGTACAAAGTGCATGAATATGAGCTATGGTCATGAAGCTGACTTGTAAGGCATAAGTAGAGTGTTGTAATGACTGAAGTACAGAAATTTATACTGAGATAAGAATGGGTCGGGTATCTTCCTCCCTTAGTGTTATTATAGAACTCTCTAGCATCACTACTAGAATCTAAAAACCTCACTTGGTTCCTTGTTCTATCATCTCCCTCTTAGATTAAATCTATCATTCTAAGTATGTGGACCTCTGAAATAAACTTTAAACTGAACTGCAATCACTCTACTCTAGATTTTAGGATATAACAGTACACATAAATACTAAACTTCTCCTGAAAGACTATACCTAAAAGTGTAAAACCTGCTTCTAGTACTTCCTTCTGAGATACAACTTTTAACTTTCTATTGCCTCAATAGTCATCACAATAACTTAAATGCTTATTAACTTCAAACCTTATGAATTATCACAATAGTCAGAGTTCACACTTTTTCCTTCTAGAATTCAAAACTATTTTTTCTATTAGCTTAATCATCCAATATTCAAACTTATATTCTAACACTTAACATGAATGTCCTTAAAACTTTAATGAACTATACTACTTACTACTACTGTATAAGAATCATGAAACACTAACCTACTAAAAATTATATGAACATACCCAACCTTAACAAGTTTCTCTATCTCTTTGGTCTCTGCCTAATCTCAATCCTAGTTAAAGCATTAACATACTCTAAGTCCCCTTAATTGGTAAATTTCTCTCAAAGTGATTACATACAATCTACACAACACCTTTCTGGCTCCATGGATACATAATCTACTAATTCTAGACAAACACTATACCCACTTTACTTCTTGTATTCTTCTAGGCTCATGCTTCTAACTCTAGATCATGTTACCACAAGATTCTAAAAAGGGATCTAAGGGCACATCTTATTTTGGCTCAGTGCACGATACTCATAAACAAGAATGCACTCTTTTAAAGTTTTAAACTTTAAAGCAATAACGAGATCCTTTTAAGCCCACGTGCAATCTCATAACTATATGTGGGGACTGTCTAAGAAAACTCTATCAATCAGAATTTAAGTTTGGCTATTTCTATTACCTAAAAAATAAAGCATTGTCAGCAGGAATGAAGTAATGCTAGAATATGTATAAGTTTCTTAGAGAATATCTCTACTGCATGATCTAAAATATAAAAAAAAGTAAATATTTCCTAAATGCCTTGTAGCCTCTCTAAGAAAAGTACAACATCACCATACCGTTCCACAAGACTCTACAAGACACAGTTTCACAGACACCTTAGGACACTTGAACCTTGTGCTCTGATACCAAGTTTATCACAACCCAAGACTACTCCTTAGTCGTAACACGATTCCTAGAACCATAAGTGATCCCAAACTAACCAATGGTACTGGCATAATGCTTGAGCAACTGATTAAAACATATATAGAAGCTAAACTAACTGAGCGGAAGCATAATCATAAGATAGGTTGTTTTAATATGCTACTGTTATTTTACAACACTATAATCTAAAAGAAAAAGGAACTTGAACTACATAGAACAACTCAGACTGACTATCTATAAAGACTCTACTAATACTGACTATAGGTAGTCGAGACATGAAAGAGAAACTTAAACTACATAGAACAACTCCGACCGACTATCTATGAAGCCTTTACTAATACTGACTATAGAAAGTTGGGACATGACCCCCAACTATCCCAAATCAATACATACAAATAATAAAATAAGATACTAGAACTATATCTAACTTGAGTTTTTGAAATAAAAGAACTCATCACATGCTGGTTGAATTCTATGATTTGCTTGACTATGAACCTGATAGTAAAAACTTGAATCTACATCACATGAAAAATATAGGCAGAAGAGGTATGCTATCAGTACTTCAAAATATACTGAGTATGTGACGTAAGTCATTTGCTAAAATATATATTTAAAATATGTCTATACATAAAAGCTGTGCGGCACAGTGAAATCTCTAAATTATGAGCTAAAATATTTTATAAATTGGGAAGTGGTAGAAACATAACTATTATATTTAATCACAAGTTAATGCTGAATATGATGTAAAAGTGTACTGCATGCTAACAGAAAATAAAGAGATGAACTTGAGTGCAAACCGAATATATGGAACTGAACTGTAGTACAATGACCCTGTATAAAATACATATATACTGATCTGCAGTGATAGTCTACAAATTCATAATATAAAAGAACGTAAAACTAAACTGAGGGTCATGTATGAATACTGGGTCTAAAATGGTAGGATGTGAACAGATGGAATAACCAAGAAAATAAACATGTAACTAATTAATACTATACTGAATAAACTGATTACAAGGTCACACAATAACTGAGTTTGAATGTGGAAAAAACTGTTGATCGAAATTTAACCAAGTGAGTTAAACATGAAGTTCGATGTATAAATCCCATCGAAGGCCCAATGAACTGTGCCAGGGTATAAAGGTTAATCTGACATGGTACCACTAAACTAATGTCCAAATAGACTAAGGCATCACGACCCAAAATCCAAGGAGTCGTGATGGCACTTGTCGCGACAAATCTTGACAAGTAAGCCTATCACCCAAACCAATACACCAAGGGAAAAAGACAATAATAAACCCAATGAAGCCGAACTATACAAGTATAATAAATATGGAAAGAAACATAAAAATGTATCCATAACTCTAAAAACTAGGTGTCAATAGTATAAGAACGTACTAAATACAACTCAAATTCAAGGAAATACATAAGATGTCCAAATACAAGAGAAACTTTATTTTTGAAATGAAAGTAAAAACATAATCTATAAAGAAAGGTAGCAGAAGACATTCAGTCGCCTAATAATCATCAACTACCTTGAAAGCTCCAACAATCGCCCGAGTCAAGCAATGTGGCACACACCCAAACCTGAATCTGCATAAATGGGTACAGTACGAGTGAGTACGGTTCACTTGTACTCTGTAGATATCATAGGCTGACCGAGCAAAGTAGAAATTGAAGTACACAAAATACACACTAAAGGTACATCATCTGCAATCAGAAAATGTCCCACAATGGTAGTCCATACTGCTTGCGCATATAGTTCTAATATATCACAAAAAGAACAACACCACAACAAGTAGAATACAAGTATACATGACATCCTATGAAAGTAGAAATAGAGAAAAACATGAATATACAAGATGGTCAAGTATAAATAATAGGATATAGAGAAGGTAGACATATAACAAGTCAATATAGAAATACAATCATAACATCAACACGATAAAGCAAGTGCAATGTATAAGATAATGATGCTTCTGCTGTTGTTGATGATGATAATGATGACACACAAGGTTATCTCACAATCTCTGTATACACCCATGGAGGCAAGACTTCCCAATGTAGGATCTATGGAGGGTTCATCAACCTATACACTACCCTATATACACCTACAGAGGCAAGCATTCTTGACGCAGGACCCATGCCCATATACCACCAGTATCCATGACCCTTCTATGGCATAATTCTTTGGAGAAGGTCAATAAGATACAATATCCAATATCCGATACCAATATCTAGTATTTCCAGAGAACATACATAACATCAGACAAAAATTAAGTACACATACGTGACAACAAATATATATAAAGAAATACAACAAACAAGTGAAACGATGTGTGTGATGACATGGGGATGATTATGCAATGTTCACAACCAATCTTAATGAGTATTTTCATAACCAATTCATATGATGTATTTCTACAACAAACTACAATGTTACATTCTCACAACTACATGAGCTAACATCCACTCATTATTTCCACCATCCATGAATTCCACATGATTCATATACCCATAAAGTATGAATATATCACAATACCCAATGGTACCACAAAATTATTATTCATGCATATTCCCTGCTATCAACATTACATAAGACCCCACACGGTCACACATATCATGTAATATCCCAAATTCAACAATTACAATACATATAGGCCCCTACATGGGCACAACATATAGATAGCCATTTTTTATGATTAGTTCCCACCCTTAATATGCATTTTGGTACACAAATTAACTACCCAGCCTAGTCTAAAGAGTTAAGTCATAATCTACCTCGAATGTCAAAACGGTCTGCTACACTTCAAACTCGCGACTTTACTTTTCACAAATGATCCCAAAATCAACTAAAACCAAGAAACATAGAATCTACGCGTAAAAATAAAGCCAACGATACTTATATTGCCTACTTTTGGTTTGGGGTCAAAACGGAACCTCGAAATGGATTTTCAAAAAAGAAGGATAAAACTAAAACTTTATTACAAAAACTTGTTCTCCTTATTTTTAAAAATCTACAACAAAAATCCAAGTCAAATTGAGGTTCAAATCGAAGAAAAATCATTTTTAAGCTTTACTGGGTAAAATATTTGAATTTCGCGTTAAATCAAGAATCAAAGTTGTTTTGAAGGTTAAATTAATGAAAAACTAGTAATTATAAGAATTAAACATTATTCAAGTGAAAAAAGGTGAAATTGGGTTTTAAAATCAAGCCCTAAAATTTTTGAGGTTTTGAAAAATTAATCAAGGAATTACAGTAGAAAAGGATGAATTCTGACACGACCCGAACCAGGCCCTAGTTTTTCAGGTATCTTAAGTCCAACCAGGGTCAGAGACCAACACCAATACCCAACCATTAAGCACCCTACACTTCATGTCAGATGAATTTCGAACAAATAACAAGATTAGACAATGTAAGTTTACAGACAATAAGATAAGTCTACATCCATAACCAAATAATCACAACCAAATATCCAACCGATACTAATCCTAATGCCAGTACCAATACCAAGGATAACACCAATACCAATACCTCCCACAGTAGTCGACAAAGCCTCTAACTAGAATCAAAGAATATCCAGTTGATATATGCCCCTAACCATAGCCAAAACTAAAAATAAAAGAAATAAAAATGATACAAAGAAGTCCATCACATTAAATAGGGTCTTTTGAAGTATGGAAGGTCACAACTTCAATCTGACTCAAAATTTGTCCTCGAATCCAAGTCACTAAGCAGGAAGAATGAAAGTATGGCCGATTCCTACATCGCATGAGGATACATCACCTAAAGTAGGTTAGCGGAGTGAACGCTAGCATATAACTCAGGGTTAAAGATAAGATAATTCTATCAATTATATATATATATATACTGTGTCAGGATAGGGGAAAAGGTTTAGCATGCATCTAAAACCTTAACCTAGATTGTCTAGCTTTACCATCATAAATCCACCCATAGGATATATGGATCCAGTGTAACCCCCTGAATCGGCCCCAGTGCATGTAGCCACACGAACCAGAGATACCATAGATAGTCGAAGAGTCCCGCGTACCCTTCGCCCTCCATGATACATATATACAAGCATAAACTTAGGGGAGTCCTATGTACCCCACAAGTATAAGGTCACAAGGACCAACCCTCATGTTGGCAAACATGAGTTTCCAGTGTTCGTCTATCAAACTCACACCTTCATGACTAACTATCATAACCTTCCATTATTGCCCCATTAAAACCTTTTTACATATAATCAAACTAACAATTACAAGGGTCAATTCTTAAGGCATTATAAAGTGGTATTGTTATACCGACTATTGCTTGCGAGCAATGTCATTAACCAACACTTAGGGGATTCCCATGAACCCCGCGGACTCCATTGTTAAAATCACTTGGGGAATTCCCATGTACCCCACAAGGTTATAAATTCAGTTCAATTTATGACCATTAAAACCTTTATAAAGTCTATCATCTACTATTGTCATGGTTATGCCAAAGCCTTAGTTCAAAAACACAATTCAACTTATGATAAAATCATTCTCATTGATAAGTTTACAAACAGGTTGATGGCATTCCATTATCAAAGACAAAATCATCAAATTTTTAGGGTTCAACCATGACCCCTTAGTTAAATCACTATTCCCATGCACCCACATGTACAAAACAATAATTAAAACATGCATAATCATAATTCAAACCATAGAAAATAATATTCAATGATATGTATTCAAACCTGTCAATCTTGGTTTCAAAAACAACCATTATCGATTCATGAGCAATGCTTTTAGCTAACAATGAGGGAAGAGTCACATGTCTAAATTACAAGAATTCACGAAGAGAAATTGATCTTTAAGCCCTTAGATGACCACTTTGGAGAAACCCTAGCCAAATATTCTTCAGAGGATTTTGAGAGAGTAAATAGGATGTTTAATCTTGTAAAGTGTGGAATGAATGACCAAAATGTGCTATAGGGACGTGGGGTCTTAAGGGTTTTGAGTGTAAAATGTCCAAAGTGCCCCAGCTTAAATCTGTAAAAGGTTGCATGTGGTTATGATTTGACCCCTTGACTCGTGACCACTACCTACAACTTGTACCCTTGAGTCGTCACCAAGATAGTGAGTTGGACACCCATACACTATCCACCTTACGACTCCATGATCCCATTCGTGACCAAACCATACGACTCATATGGTCTAGTCATATCTATGATAGAACCCAAAAAGATTAGACACTAGACAATATTTGACTCAATCCTACCACTCATAATCTATCCTTACGGCTCTTAGTGAGCCACTCATATTCAGAGCAGAGTCAAGTCACTAAGTTACTGATTTGATTAAGGATCATCCTAACGGCTCGTCACTATCCCTAGCAAATCACACCACTAAGTCGTTGCCAAGACCAAAAACCCAACCACTACTTACTGGACACCTAAAAAATAGGGTCACCTGACCCATACCTATACCATATGACTCGTATGATGAGTCGTTACTAGTACAGTGAGCTCAAAGCTCAAGAATTTTCCTAGGGCCAAAATCCAGGGTATTTCAATTCTCCCCCACTTAGATTATTCGTCCTCCAATGATAGGACAAGGTATTGGCTCGCACGATTAAGCCTCCGAACACCTCTACTCTTTTCTTTAAGATAGAAAATAGAATACCAAGGAATTTTACATTTTACCTTGAACAAAGACAAAAAATAGAGATGCTAAGTACAACACATACCTTAAGCCTGATTTTTTGTTTTAGAAAATAGGAATGGATACTTAGACTTTATATCTTCTTCAGCTTCCCAAGTAGCCTCTTCGACCTTTTGGTTCCTTGTTTCATAATCGACGAACCTGTTGGTCTAAAACTTTAATCAGGACCTTCTTATAAGATAAAGAATCCAAAGTACCAATATCCTTGATAGGAACAATTTGCGATGGATCACCCACACACTTTCTCGATGTAAAAACATAGAACACTTGGTGAATAAACCTTAAACTAAAAGAAAACTCCAACACATACGCAAAATTGCCAACCCTTCTCAAAACCAAGTACGGACCAACATATCAGGGACTAAGCTTCCCCTTCTTCCCAAACTGTATCACTCACTTCATGGAGGATACCTTCAGGAGCACACTATCCCCAACCTCAAACTCTAACTTCCTACGCCTCATATACACATAGGACTTTTGGCAACTTTTGGCGGCTTTAAGCCTATCTTGAATTACCTTTACCTTCTCCAACCAAATCCGGGCCGAACATCTCTACCTCACCAACCTCGAACCATCCAATAAAAGACCTATACCTCCTACCATACAAAGCTTTAAATGGAGTTATCCCATACTAGAGGGAAAGCTATTATTATACACAAACTCATTAACAGAAAAATGCTCAACCCAACTACCACCATAATCAATCACACAAGTTTGAAGCATATCCTCCAATATTTGTATAGTCCTTTCCTTTTTCCCATCCGACTGTGGGTGGAAAGCCATACTAAGACTTACCTTATTCCCCAAACCTTTTTAAAACAACAGCCAACAATGAAATAAAAACTATATACTACTATCTAAGATGATAGAAATGGGCAAACCATGCAACTTCACAATCTCTTGGAGGTCCAAACTCGCATAGTCCTTTGCCGAAAAATTAGTCCCCACTGGCAAAAAGTGAGCATACTTAGTCATCCTATTCATGATAAACCAAATTGAATCGAACTAATTTCAAGACCAGGAAAGACCCATAACAAAATCGATATTGATCACTTTCCACTTCCACATAGGAAACTCAATTTCTTGATATAATCCCCAATTCCTTAAGTTCTCAACTTTCACTTGCCGGTACACCATACACCTAGCTACAAAACTAGTTATATCCTGCTTCATATTGTTCCACCAATACATCTCCTTAAGGTCATGATTTATTTTCATCGATCTAGGATGAATAACATAGCACGACTCATGCGTCTAAGACAAGATCTTTTCTTGCAATCCATCTATGTCGGGAACACATAACCTTCCTTTGTACCATAAGGTAACATCACCACTAATATTAAAGGCCATCACCTTTTGCCCACCTATATCACCCTTGATCCTCATCAAGACAGGATCTAAAACCTATTTCTCCTTGATTTCAGCATCCAGAGATAACTGTATCATCTTCTGCACAAACACACCACCTCTTTAGAGTCCAAGAGATGAACTTCAAGGTTAGAAAAATAGTGAATTCTTTCACCGACTCCCGCTTCCCTTCCTTCACATGAGATAAACTCCCTATGGATAACCTCCTAAGTGCATCAACAACTATGTTAGCTTTACCTAGATGGTAGTAAAGACTCATGTTATAATCCTTGAGCATCCCAAGATATCTCCTTTGCCTGAGATTTAGCTCCTTCGCTTGAGAGTTAGCTCCTTCTGAGTGAACACATATTGCAGGATCTTATGATCAAAAAAGATATCCACATGTACTCTATACAAATAGAGATGCCAGATTTTTAATGCGAATACCCCAACCAACAATTCCAATTAATGAGTCAAATAATTCTTCTCATGCACCTTCAACTGTCTGGAGGCATAAGTTGTCACTTTGCTATGCTGCATCAAGATACAACCAAGCCCCACACAGGACGTATTATAATATACCTTAAATCCATCAGTGACATAAGGAAATGTCAAGACTGGAGATAAAGTCAGCTTATCCTTCATCTTCTCAAAACTACCCTCAAAAGTGTCAGACCATAAGAACTTCACCTTCTTCTGAGTCAACTTAGTCAATAGGGAAGCTATAGAAGAGAAACTTTCTATAAACCTCCTATAGTAATCGGCTAAACCCAAGAAGCTCTGAATATTAGTTGGATTCGTGGGTCTAGGATATTTCTTAACCACTACAACTTTCTGTGGATCCACCGTGATCTCTTCACTAGAAATAAAATGACCCAAAATAGTGACAATGTTCAACTAGAATTTACATTTTGAAAATTTAGCATATAATTGCTGATGTTTTAGGGTCTAAAATACAATGCAAAGGTGATTGGCATGATCTACCTCGCTCTTAGAGTGCACCAGAATATCGTCTATGAATACGATGACTAACAAATCCAGAAAATAATAAAAGACTCTATTCATCAAGTCTATGAATGTCGTTGGGGCATTGGTCAACCCAAAAGACATGACTAATAACTCAAAATGCCTATATCAGATACAGATAGAAATTTTTGGGATATCCATTTCCCTAATATTTAACTAATGATAACATGATCAAAGATCAATCTTGGAGAAAAACTTAGCACCCTGAAGCTGACCAAACAAATTATCTATCTTTCGAAGAGGGTATTTATTCTTTACCATTACCTTACTCAATTATTGATAATCAATACACATCTGAAGGGAACTATCCTTCTTATGCATGAATAATACTGGTTCACGCTACAGAGACACACCAGAATGGATGAAACCCTCGTCTAAAAATCCTTTAGCTGCTCCTTAAGCTCCTTTAGCTCAGCTAGAGCCATTCTATATGGGGGAATAGATATAGGATGAGTGTCCAAAACAATGCCTATCCCAAAATCAATCTCCCTATCGGTAGGAACACTAGGGAGGTCATCAAGGAAAACCTCAAAAAATTATTCACCATCGGGATGGAATGTAAAAACGACCCTCTAAGTTAGAATCTTTAACCCGAACCAAATGATAGAGACCTTCTTGGATATTAATCTCTGATCTCTAAGATATGATATAAACCTTTCCTTAGGAGTTAGGTAACCACCCTCCTATTTAATAACCGGCTCATCAGGAAATTTAAAGATGACTTTATGGGTCTGATAGTCTAAAGACACATACTATGAGTGCAACCAATACATCCCTAAATAATATCTAAATCAACCATGTCTAATCCAAATAGATCTATTAAGGTTTCCCGACCACCTACCCATAGATACCACACAATCCTATACCCCCTTCTAGCCACCACATAGTCACCCACGGAGGTAGAAATAGAAAAAGGGTCCAAAATACTCTTGCTATTAAAACCAAAATACACAGTCATAAATGGGGTCACACAAGAGAGAGTGGACCCCGAATCAAGTAAATATTACATATCATGGTAAAAGAGTTTCAATATACCGGTAATAACATCAAGTGATGCCTCAAACTCCTGACTAGTAGTGAGAGCATAAAGTTGGTTTCAACTAGTGTTGGAGCTAGATGGTGCACTCTTTTATGCTGAAGCTGATGAAAAGGAAATAAAAAACTTGTTTTCCCCATAAGCAATCTTACCAATAGGATAGTTTCTAAGCATATGCCCGGGCTGACCATAGTTGAAGCACTTATCCTTTTCTTTATCAAAGAAACCTCGATGCAATCAACTATAAAATCTTCAGGTATAATATGATGGAGTTGATTGGGTCTTACTAGCCTGATATTAGGCACCCTGTGCCCTATAAATATCGCTACCTAGAAAATTCCTATCACCTGAAGGCTTTGGGTAGGGAGCACTATCTGTCGATTGAGACCCAGAATTGCTAACCTCATCTTAGACCATTTTTCACCATCCCTGAACCTCTCTATTGTGATACCAATACAAATTTGAAGTCATGAAAAGTCTCTAAAAAAGTTGAAGTGTCTGAAGAATATGAGTTAAAAGTCTGAGTACGACTTGTATGGTCCAATTGTACACAAACCAGTGTTCGAATAAACAAAGGAAGAAGTCCCAAGTGGATACAAGTCAAGGACACAAGTCGTATGATAAAGGTATGACTTGTGAGCATAAGTTGTAAGTAAAATAAAAATTTAAAGCCTGTAATATAGTCATTGGACTGGATACGATAAACCTTGGTACGACTCGTATGATGATGGTACGAGTTGAAAAGAGAGTCATACCTTATGATGAAATTACTCTTCCTATCCCATTTTAGTTGGGATTTTTCCCTAAAGTTTCCATATATCCCAATTACACTCCTATGATGCTTTTAAGTTCTATTATGTATGGGTAATTATGTTTTCCTATTTTATTTAGGATTTGATTTCTAGTGTTTTCCTATTTTACTTAGAAGTTGATTTCTAGGGTTTTCCTATTTTAATTAGGATTTGGTTTTTGTAATCTATAAATACCCTTTAGGTTTTGTTTATTTATTCATAATTTAACATTCAATAATAAATTCATATATTAATTCTCATTCATCTATTGTTCTTGGTTCGTTATTCAATTTAAGACTTTGGAATTTAGTTCTCATTATTTGGAGATTGACTTTGTAAAATTTCTAGATTCCATAATTGATCTCATAAATATGAGTGGCTAATTCCCTTAGCTAGAGTTATGGAAACCCTGGCAGATTAACTATGTAGAGAAAGTGTGATATTCATTTATTCTAGGGTTGTGTGTTTCATAATCTTCTTTATAATAATTAATCTCACAACTGCTACAGAAGCTTGAGATAGCCTGTATTCGCATCCATCCCTAATAAGGAGTTTGTGATTGGTAAATGAAGTTAAAGACAATGATTTGAGATTTCTAGCTTCACTTTTTAGTCCCCGTATTTTATCTAATCACTTGATCCTAACCAGTGATGATAAACTAAGGTCGTACCAAGAAGCAATAGAGCGGCGCCCATGAGACCTAATAAGTAAAGGCTGAGATTTATCTTCGTGCCTAATAAGCATTGGTAATACCTATCTTATAGACTTTACATGCAGAACAATAGAATAATTAGGTTGATCACAAGAAATTTACAAAGTTAAGAATTCAGGGGGAACACAAGCCTAGTATTTGTCTTCTATTGTTTACAACCAAGAACAACCAATTTTTCTCCTTTTTCTACTTTAAAAATATCTCCTCTTCTTCTTTTACGTATTGCCCAGTGATTTTAGCAAATTTGAGACAAACTTTTGATGTATTCCCTGTAGGATTCAACCCCAACCTAGTTGGGTTACTATATTTGACAATGACTATTTTATCCTTTAATTAGAGGTGTATTTTGGGCATTATCATCATACTTTATATTTTGGGGGATATACTAGTCATTCCAGGTTCTATTCTCTGGTCTTGAGGCTAATATGCAGTGGGGCCCTTTCAGCAGGGGGAGATGAACCCATACAGCCCATGGATGGTCTTAGGAAGATAGAGGTACACAACCCAGGTTAATGGCTTTAAATGTATGTTAAACTCGATTCCCTTCCCTAGCATGATATATATATGTATATATATATGTATATATATATATATGGATGCGATTACATATGGTTATATAATTAGTTTTAAATGTTGGCATTATTTTATTCTTTCTCCTAAGTACATGCTAGTGTTCACCCGCTAACCTATCTTCTAGCATTGTATCCCTAACTCATGTTTGTTTGCTTTTTAGATCATGCCTCATCGATGATCTGAAGCTTACAAAAAATCCTCTATCCCAATTAAGGATAATGTTGATAGGACAGATTCTACTCATGGAATCCATACTTGGTATAGGGATCCAGCTTTGGACTATTTTAGAGTTCCACCGGTTCCCTCTAGTCCATCTTAGACTCCTCAGGCTGAAGTGACAAATGCTGAGTTTTGTCAATATATTCACATGTTTGCACAGTTGGTAGCTACTCAGTCTAAGCTTTATGTTTATTTTTCTCCATCTTCTGAGGTCACGAGGGTTGACCAATTAATGAGGTTGAATCCTCTGACCTTCACTGGTGTTAAGGTAGAGGAAGATCCTCCAAGTTTTCTAGATGAGATGGAAAAGATCTTTCATGTTATGTATGCCACAAATATGGAGGTTGTTGAATTTGCTACCTATCAACTAAAGGAGGTGGTGTACCAATTATACGAGGAATAGGATCAGATAAGGGGTGATGATGTTGAGTCATTTTTGTGGGAGGATTTCTCTAGTGCTTTCCTAGACTGCTTCTTTCCTTAGGATTTGAGGGAAGCTAAGGCACAAAAGTTAGTTAATCTGAAGCAAGGTAAGATGTCTATCAAGGAGTATGTCTTGAAGTTTCACAAATTGTCTTGGTATGCTCCGAAGATGGTTTCTAGCATGGGGGATAAGATGAGGAAGTTCACTTCTGGGTTGTCTAGAGAGTTGATATTGGAGAGTAAGGGTGCCTTGTTAATCAAGTACATGGATATCTCTAGGTTGGTTATATACATGTAATAGGTAAAGGAAGAGAAGAAGAAGCAGGCTAAAATAGAAGATAGATAGGGCGAGAAGTTTAGGTTCTTTGAGCAGGGTGATGGTCAGTAATAAAGTGGCAAGGATAGTGGGAAGTGGCCCAAGAAGAAGTGGGGCAATTCCTGGTCTTACTCGATGGCTATTTCTCCCTACCCAAAGCTATCAGGAGACATGCATTTCTAAGGTGGCAACAACCTTAGGGTATATAGTGCCCAATCTCAGGTTAGTGGGGCCCAATTAGCTTGATGATATCTTCTCTGTAGGTTTTGTGGTAGATTGCATCGGGGTTACTGTGATGAAGGAAAGGACAAGTGCTTCAATAATGGTTATCAAAGGAACATGATTATGAACTATCCTGTTGATAAAGTTACTTCTGGGGAAAATAAGGTTCCTGTTGCCTCTTCTTTGGCCCCAACATCGAAGGGTGCACCTTTGAGTTTTGGCACTGGTCAGAACTGCCTATATACTCGCACTACCCGAGAGGAGTCCAAGGCATCACCTAATGTCATGACTGGTACGTTGAAACTCTTTTCTTGTGATGTATACTATTTACTTGATTTGGCGTCCACTCTCTCTTTTTTGACCCTATTTATGGTTGTGTATGTTAGTTTTGGTCCCGAGTGTGTTTCATACCATTTTCTATTTCTACCCTGATAGGTGACTTTATGATTGGTAGAAAATTCCATAGGGTGTGTGTGGTATATGTCGGTAGCAAATAAACTTTTATGAATTTGTTTGAATTAGACATGGTGGATTTTAATGTCATATTAGGGATAGATTGGTTTTACTCTTGCTATGCTTCTCTAGATTGTCGGACCCATAAGGTTGTCTTTAAGCTTCCTAATGAGCCGGTAATTGAGTGGGGTTGGTTTCGTAGCTCCTAAGGGGAAGTTTATATCACATCTTAGATCTCAGAGATTAATCTCCCAGGGCTTTCTCTATTATTTGGTCAAGGTTAAAGATTCTAACTGGGAGGTTCCTTCTTTGCATTTTTTCCAAGTGGTAAGTGAATTTCCTAAGGTCTTCTCTGATGACCTCCCTGGTGTTCCTCTAGATAGGGAGATTGAGTTTGGGATTAATTCTATTTTAGACATTCGTCTAATTTCTATTCCCCCATATAGAATAGCTCGAGCTGAGTTGAAGGAGCTTAAGGAGCAAATAAAGAATCTTTTAGACAAGGGTTTCATCCGTTCTAGTGTATTCTTTTGGGGTGTACTCATGTTAATCATGTGTAAAAAGTATGGTTCCCTTCGGATGTGCATTGATTACCGACAACTAAATAAGGTAATGGTAAAGAATAAGTACCCTCTTCCAAGGATAGATGATTTGTTTGATTAGCTTCAGGGTGCTAAGTTTTTCTCCAAGATTTATCTTTGATCCGAGTATTATCAGTTAAAGATTACGGAGGTAGATATCCCTAAGACTGGCTTTCATACTCGGTATAGGCATTTTGCATTTTTGGTTATATCTTTTGGGTTGACCAATGCCCCGATGACATTCATGGACTTGATGAATAGGGTCTTCCGCCAGTTTTTGGATTTGTTTGTCATTGTTTTTATAGATGATATTCTCGTGTACTCTAAGAGC
The DNA here is from genome assembly GCA_030864225.1 of Capsicum baccatum var. pendulum. Taxonomy (NCBI): domain Eukaryota; kingdom Viridiplantae; phylum Streptophyta; class Magnoliopsida; order Solanales; family Solanaceae; genus Capsicum; species Capsicum baccatum. The sequence goes on from CM061552.1 coordinate 236,335,263, forward strand.
AATGTGGATCATGTGAATCACCTTTTTATTGTGTTGCAGACCTTGAGAAAGAATTAGTTGTTGTCAACTTTTCCAAATGTGAATTCTGGTTGAACATTATAAATTTTCTGGGTCATATCATTTCTAGTAAAGGGATCATGGTTGATCTGCAAAAAGTAGCAGTGGTGAATAAGTGGTCTAGACCCATGACCCCAATCGATATTTAAAGATTTGTAGGTTTAGCAGGTTACTAAATGAAGTTTGTGGAGAGTTTTCAGACTGTAGTTGCCCTGTTGACTAAGTTAACTTAGAAAATGGTAAAGTTCTCATGGTCGGATGCGTGTGAGGATAATTTTAAAAATCTAAAGGATAAGCTAACTTCGAATCTAATCTTGACTTTGCCTAAAGGCACTGATGGGTTTATGGTCTATTGTGATATGTCCCATGTGGGACTTAGTTGTGTTCTGATGTAGCATGGCAAGGTGAAAGCTTATTCCTCTAGACAGTTGAAGGTGCATGAGAAGAATTATCCAACTCATGACTTGGAATTATTAGTTGTGGTGTTTGCGATGAAAATATGGTGCCACTGTTTGTATGGAGTGCATGTGGATATTTTTTCAAATCATAAGAGCCTACAGTATGTGTTTACTTAGAAAGAGCTTAACCTCAGGAAAATAAAATGGCTTGGGCTTCTCAAGAATTATGATATGAGTCTTCACTACCATCCATGTAAAGCTAATATGGTTGTTGAAGCTCTTAGAAGGTTGTCCATAAGGATTCTAGCTCATATAGATAGGAAGAAGTGGGAGTTGGTGAAGGATATTCACCATTTAGCTAACCTTGGAGTTTGTCTCTTGGACTTTAAGGATGGTGGTGTGTTGGTACAGGAAGTGGCACAGTCGTCTCTTAGTTTTGAAATCAGGACAAGAAAGCGTTAGATCCTCTCTTGATGAGGATCAAGGGTGATGTAGGCGGCAGAAGGTGATGGCTTTTGAGATCAGTGGTGATAGTACCTTGCGGTACCAAGGGAGGTTATGTGTTCCTGATATAGATTGTTTACGTGAGACGATCTTGGCCGAAGTGCATGTTTCACGCTATATTGTTTATCCTGGTTCAATGAAAATATATAATGACCTCAAGGAGATGCATTGGTAGAACAATATAAAGAAGGATGTGGCTAATTTTATGGCCAAATAAATGGTGTGTCAACAAGTGAAAGTTGAGCACATGAGGCTTGAAGGTTTCAATCAAGAGATTGAGTTGCCTGAATGAAAGTGGGAAGTAATGAATAAGGATTTTGTTACTGGTCTTCCTCAGTCTCGAAATCAATTTCATTTGATTTGGATCATCGTGGATAAGATGATAAAGTCAGCTCACTTTTTTCCAGTGAGGACTAACTTCTCACCTAAGGATTATGCAAGGTTGTATCGCTAAGAGATTTTAAAGTTGCATGGGGTACCTATTTCTATCATCTCTAGTTGTGGAATGCAGTTTACATCTCACTTTTGGCGGTCATTCCAGAAAGATTTGGGGACTAGGGTAAGTTTGAATAATTTTTTTTTACCCGTAGTTGGATAGGGAAGCAGAAAGGACTATCTAGACATTGAAGGACATACTTCGTGTGTGTGTGATTGACTATGGTGGTAATTGGGTTGAGCACTTACCTCTAGTAGAGTTTTCTTACAATAATAACTATCACTCTAGATTTGGTATGGCTCTGTTTGAGGCCTTTCATGGTAGAAGGTGTAGGTATCCTATTGGGTTGTGATGATAGGCAAATTTACGCGCCTATATCAATATATTTTGCCCATATTTTAGCCTAGTTTTGAGAACAAATTATATATTTCATGCACTTTTAGTCCTTTTTCCTATAAATGAGCTAACGAACATGATTAGTAAAGTTTCAGGTATAAATGATGCAAAATACAGCATTTTATGGCTTACTTGACGCAAAAGAAAGCTCACAAAGGAAGGGAAGAAAGTCTACACGCCTAAGGACCAAAACTGCCGCATGGAAAATCTGTCCCGGGCTAAAACAACATTTCTGAAGACTTTGGGGACTTACAGACACAAAGCTGGATTTTGACAATGATACATTAACCTAGTACAATTGGGTTATGTATTTCATTAGTTTATTTGGATTAGGAGAATGTTACATTAACCTAGTACAAATGGGTTAAGTATTTCCTTAGTTTAGTAGGATTTGGTTATTTATTTCATTAGCATAGTAGGAGTAGGATAGGAGTATTATAAATACCCTATCATGCTAGAGATTTTTATTCATTCTTCTATCTTTCAATACATCCCTCTCTTAACAATACATCTATTCACTCTTCTAATCTTTCCATTACTCAACAATTAAATTCCACAACAAGAGAATCGTTACTTGCTAAGGAATCACGCCTATCACCCAATCCACACGCCTAGCACCTAATCCACACGCCATTACTCAACAATAACAATGCAAATCGTGATCTCTTTCTCATTCATGGGTAACTAAAACTCTCTGTTGGGGTTATGGAAGCCGAATGAGTTACTATCTATTGCTGTGAGTTTGTGAGTTCGAGACACGTATATTGCTTATATCATTATTCTCTTCATCTTAATCCACATTCTTTGCGGTTGCAAACGCAAGAATACGCCAGTCTAACATTTAACTTGTTCGAGAGAAAGGTTATTTGTCTGGAAAAGAGATAATGTCAAGGTAGTAGGACACCCTTTCCTATTAAAAAGCTAGTGTCGTAACTGGACTAACCTCTTGGAGAATTCGTACCGTTAGACACGTTTTAAGCTCGAGAGAGTTAAAGTGAAATAGTCCTTGTTCAGGTCGAGAGACGCTTGGATTTACCATCGACTACAATTCTCTATAAGCAATTGCATGTCAAAACTCTACACACTCATAGCCAATAGAGACGTATACCTCAGAAGGTGGACATAACCCCAACTCCTCAATTCTCATTGTTTACAACTTACGTAACAATCTTTCTCTTTACTTTGTTATTTTCAGCTTTTACTTTATTGTTTTGGTTACATATTACAATCCCCCCTTCTTACGAGACTTGCACCAAAACTTTAGTAATTTTGCTTACCTGTTGGCCAAGCTATTCCCTGTGAGATCGATACCCAACCCAGGTTGGGTTTTATATTTGCTAACGACCGCTTTACACTCCTACGAGAGTTGTAGATTGAGCGTTATCAAAAATTGGCGCCGTTGCCGGGGAATACGAGTGTCAATCAAGTTCGTGATAATTACTAGACCCTTTGGTCAAAGATTCTCGTACTTTTACTTTTAGTTTTCGTTTTTGTTTCTTGCAGGTTTTTACTTTAGTGCATGCCCCATACTAGAAGTTCTGGTCAACCGTTATTACCAATCAATCCTGAACCACAACGAATTAGAAGAATGGAAGCACAAGCTGAAATCGACAGGATGGCTGCTCAACACGGGCAAGCAAGACTAGCTGCTCTTGCCGCTGCTCAAGTCCAACAACAAAACATTGATAATCCTGGGCGAGCCACAAATCCTGACGATGAGGATTTAGGTGACGACGAGTTGATAAACCCAAGGCATGTTGCTGAAACTACAACACCTGTCAACCGAAGAGGTCGACAATCTCGGTATAGGTATGATCGCCAACCTTTGCAACCAGCTTTCGACGATGAAGATGATGATCTAGATGGTGCCGGAGCCACTGGAGCAATAATTCCACCACCATTAGCGCCCGGAGCCAAGTTCAACATCACAAGCACCATGATTCAGTTATTGCAACTCAAGGGATTATTTGGTGGACTAGCAGGCGATGATCCAAATATGCATCTCATCAACTTTATTTCTACATGCAAGTCCTTTGACAATCCTGGTGTTGGTCAAAATGCTATTCGATTACGCCTATTTCCATTGTCTCTGTCTGGGGAGGCAACACTATGGTTGAATGGGCTGACTCCTGATTCAATTACAAATTGGAGGCAATTGAGAGACGCTTTCCTAGAAAGATTCTTTCCGCCATCCAAAAGAGCACAATTAAGAGATGAAATCAGCAACTTTCGTCAGCTTCCCTCTGAAGCTCTTCATGAAACATGGGAGAGGTTCAAGACAAAGCTAGCAAGATGCCCAAACCATCACATGACTAATGTTCACCTCATGGAGATCTTGTATAGAGCCTTGAATTCAATAACTAAACCAGTGGTGGATAACGCAGCTGGAGGTTCTTTCATGGACCACACCTTTGGTCAAGCAAGCAATATGCTAGATCGCATGACAAAGCAAAGTAGAGCTTGGCATACCAGGGATTATGAGGTAGCAAGCCCCACTTTATCTATTGGCATGTCTGCAGACCAAAGAAGAAGAGAAGAAGAACGTGAGCAAGACATGCCGCACATGAAAACACAATTGGATCTTCTGACAAAGAACTTATTATCAGGGAAGACCGAAAAAGTGAAAGCTGTAGCGCTAAAAGGAAGAGACGAATCTGATTCTGAAGAGGAGGCCAACTACTTGAACAATCAGGGGGGTTTCCATGGGAATGCCCAAGGAAACCAAGGCCGAAACTATTATGATAAATCAGGAAGCAAAGACCAAGGTAGTTGGAATAAAAATAACGCTCAATCTACAGCTCTCGTAGGAGTGTAAAGCGGTCGTTAGCAACTATAGAACCCAACCTGGGTTGGGTGTCGATCCCACAGGGAATAGCTTGGCCAACAGGTAAGCAAAATTACTAAACTTTTGGTGCAAGTCTCGTAAGAAGGGGGGATTGTAATATGTAACCAAAACAATAAAGTAAAAGCTGAAAATAACAAAGTAAAGAGAAAGATTGTTACATAAGTTGTAAACAATGAGAATTGAGGAGTTGGGGTTATGTCCACCTTCTGAGGTATACGTCTCTATTGGCTATGAGTGTGTAGAATTCTGACATGCAATTGCTTATAGAGAATTGTATTCGATGGTAAATCCAAGCGTCTCTCGACCTGAACAAGGACTATTTCACTTTAACTCTCTCGAGCTTAAAGCGTGTCTAACGGTACGAATTCTCCAAGAGGTTAGTCCAGTTACGGCACTAGCTTTTTAATAGGAAAGGGTGTCCTACTACCTTGACATTATCTCTTTTCCAGACAAATAACCTTTCTCTCGAACAAGTTAAATGTTAGACTGGCGTATTCTTGGGTTTGCAACCGCAAAGAATGTGGATTAAGATGAAGAGAATAATGATATAAGCAATATACGTGTCTCGAACTCACAAACTCACAGCAATAGATAGTAACTCATTCGGCTTCCATAACCCCAACAGAGAGTTTTAGTTACCCATGAATGCGAAGGAGATCACGATTTGCATTGTTATTGTTGAGTAATGGCGAGTGGATTAGGTGCTAGGTATGTGGATTGGGTGATAGGCGTGATTCCTTAGCAAGTAACGATTCTCTTGTTGTGGAATTTAATTGTTGAGTAATGGAAAGATTAGAAGAGTGAATAGATGTATTGTTAAGAGAGGGATGTATTGAAAGATAGAAGAATGAATAAAAATCTCTAGCATGATAGGGTATTTATAATACTCCTATCCTACTCCTACTATGCTAATGAAATAAATAACCAAATCCTACTAAACTAAGGAAATACTTAACCCATTTGTACTAGGTTAATGTAACATTCTCCTAATCCAAATAAACTAATGAAATACATAACCCAATTGTACTAGGTTAATGTATCATTGTCAAAATCCAGCTTTGTGTCTGTAAGTCCCCAAAGTCTTCAGAAATGTTGTTTTAGCCCGGGACAGATTTTTCATGCGGCAGTTTTGGTCCTTAGGCGTGTAGACTTTCTTCCCTTCCTTTGTGAGCTTTCTTTTGCGTCAAGTAAGCCATAAAATGCTGTATTTTGCATCATTTATACCTGAAACTTTACTAATCATGTTCGTTAGCTCATTTATAGGAAAAAGGACTAAAAGTGCATGAAATATATAATTTGTTCTCAAAACTAGGCTAAAATATGGGCAAAATATATTGATATAGGTGCGTAAATTTGCCTATCATCAACACCCCACACTTAGAGCTTTGTTCGTCCATGAACAACATATCATGTCCTTCTAAACATCAACTTTGGGTTTTTTACAACAACAACACAAAACATTTATCAAGACAAGCACAACAATTATCAACAAAGAGTAGCTTTTCGATTATAAGTAGAAACAATTTAACCTCTAGCATAGACTCATGATGGTGATCAACTCGCATGCAAACGTTAAGGTGCATAGAATCATATACAACTATCCAAAGCTCATCAACCATGTGTGTCTCACAATATAGTACCCATAATCACTCACAAATTTGGCAATTTTTTCAAACATGGGTATCAAAGTGTCCTTGCTCTCACTCTCACAAAGAAGTCATATGTAGCAACTGATGACCATAGGCTTGCCCTTAGTGTAGTACTCCACTAAATGTCGGAATGTTAAGGCTAGGATCAAGTAGGTCTTTTGATGGTTGTAATGTAGGCTAAGGGACGGGTAGGACTATTTTGGCCAGGAATAGTGACTAAGCTCCTAAGCGCTTTAATACATCACTTTGTATCATTGACACTTTTTTCTTTCAACCTTTCTTCTTTCTTTTATTCTACCACCCTTGTTCTCCTCTTTTGTTTTTCAATTTTAAGAACAACTTACTTTTCAGCTTTCTTTTCCTTTTTCTTTTCACCACAACATACATCTTATGATAGCACTTTCTTTTTCATAACACATTCAAGCACCATTACAATTTAAAGTATCATACTCACCCAATTTCCTCTTATGTTGTCACATGACTTTTTTAATTTAAAGCACTTAGGAATTTGGATCAAATTACGGTCTTGAAAAAAATGGATTAGTCTTACATACAAGGTTGTCAAAGAAATAGGCTAAAGGCTCAAAAGGGTTTAACTAGGATGATGTCCTTGGGTCGGTAAAACTGAAGGTAAACAAATATAGGTTGACAAAGAAATGCCTAAATCATATCCTAAACTTACACTCCTTATTTTCGCTTTGCATACATACCAGGCAAGTTCTAGCATCAGCCACAAACATAGAATATACTATTATCTCACACACACAAGGCACATGGTCGACTTGATTGGAAGTAATATAGACTCTCGACCCAACAAGTGAAGGGATTGAACCACAAAATATCACATAATGAGTCACAAATAGAGACTAAACATCTCAATAGTCACAATTGTAGCACATACTCTTGCTATGATCTCATGCTGCCTATCAAAATAATTTCATGCGAAGCTAGAAAAAATTTACTCCTAAAGAAACAAAAAAAAAACGAACTCAAATAAACAAAGGAAACAAACAAACATAGGTGCAAACAAACATAGGTGCAAACAGAGAAGTATAGCATGCGATACCACCACCCCACACTTAGTCGGGACACTGCCCTCAGTGGAAAATAAATACAAAGAACCTAGTTAGTCGGACTCCTCCTCGATGTCGGGGGTCATACCTCCTTCGTCTGAATCATCATAAGAGTCGTCGTCAGAGTTCTCCTCCTCGTCAGAATCAGGCAAGCGTCGATCGTCATCAGTCGGGATATCATCCTCTAGAGGTTCCTCAAAGTATACGCCCACTCCACACATCTCCCGTGCATGCATGTTCATTGGGTAGTCGTGGTCCAGCTGTTGGAGCTCTTCAGCAGTTGGAATACGTCCACCACTCATCATAGTGAATCATGTCATGCCATAGAGATGACGGAAGAAGCTCTCATCACGAGCATGTCTCTCCGCAGTAGTAAGGTTGACTCCATGAGTTGTTTCAGCATCTTTGACCTTGGTGAGGTCAACCTTCTTTGGGTTATGGGGGAGTTTGTGGTCAGCTGGTTCCTCTTCGATATCCTCCTTCCGCAACATTGCTGTCAACAAATTACCGAATGTGAAATGGGACCTTTTGTGGAGTCTGGCCTTCCTCATGGTAGATCGAATGATTGCCCCAAAGTTGATAGGGACATTCGTCATCAAAGCATAGACCAAACACACTCTATCTCTCGATATCTTGGTGTATTGAGTCCCAGGAATAAGACATGAGTTGACAATACGCATCCAGATTCGTGCTTCTCTATTTAGTGGAGCATAGGGGAAGGTGTTGTGTCGACCTGTTTCTTTATGTCTGCCCCACCTTGCCATTGATTAACTTCCACAAAGCGTGTGTCGTATCTCTCTATAAGGAGGCCTACTGTACAGTTCTTTGAATGGTGCTGTGTCGACCGAAGGTAAGCCAAGAAAAGAGTTGATCCAATCCGCGGTGAGCTGTAACACTTGGCCCCGAATCTTGACTTCATTGCCTGTTGTGTTCGGCGACCAGTTGGCATAAAACTCTCTTGTCAAGTCAAGATTGCACTCTCCCATGTCGCGGAAGATTAAATACAGCTTCAAAGCCATTATTTTTTCCAACATTCGCGGCTCCTTCTTTGCTAAGGTCTCCTTGTTGATCAAGTCGACGTGCACATATTTTCTTTCTTTGTTGCTGCTGTACCATGCTTTGGCTTCTTCCTCAAGAACCCATTTTATTTCGAACATTCTGCGTGGTAGGTGTGCTGAGGATGATTCTCCTTGGTCTTTTCGACTTCTCTTCTTGCCCTTTTGGGACGTGGTAGCCTTCTTCTTGCCTTGCCTTGCTTTAGGTGCCATTGTACCTGAGACTAGAAATAATGTAAGTTGCAGAACAATCTCACTTGGTACAATCTATATGCAAGCACTAGGGGTACCACCCCACGCGTAATTTTGTTACGCAAATCAGTGAGGTGAAAGTAGTCGATTACTTCACATTACGTCGACATACATTTTAGGATTGTATTCTGACAAGAAAATCAGCATTGCATCACGTATTTGCAGCCATTGGACTACTTTCATGGTAGATATAGCAACACTACGACATAGGGGTTACCACATGGAATCGTTATACTTATAACAAGCACAACCTCCTACGTCGATAGGCACTATAATCTTATCCCGATGACCGGGATAGTCTACCATGTAAGCATCCAAACAACAATCTTAAGCAATATTTATAGCCCTATCAATTCAGAAATTATCATAACAATGCTATTGAAACCAACTTCAAGTCGGAAACAAGCCAAGAATTCCCTACGTATATGTTTACTCACATGATTTTGTAACAATAATCCAAACACATAAACATCACCAACAATCATATATGATTTAGCAATTTATCATAAACATAGCAATGTAGTACTTACGAGAAATAAATGAAGAATATGCGAGTACTTACTTGCTTGAAGCTTGTGGAGATGGTGTTGTGAATTGGAAGAGCAAAAGAAGAAAATTTTAAGAGGATTTGGAAGGTTATGCGGCGCCCTTAGGGTTTTTTCTAATGTGGTTGTGTTATAAAACTAAGTCCCCTTTATATAGGAAGAGTATGGGTCGGGTTATGACCCATCTACAATCGGATTTGGAGACAAAAACACCACATATGCGGCGCATTGTCTATGGCATAATGGGACATATGCGCCGCATAGTCTATGGCATTTGTAGACATATGCGCCGCATAGTGTATGGCATATGAGATACTGAGACCAAATGCCATAGCATAGGCGGCGCATAGTCAAAAGCATACCTAGGAATAGGCGGCGCATAGTGTATAGCACACTAGATTCCGAGACCTTAGGCTATAGGATAGGTTGTGCATCGTTCGTGGCCTAGTTGTACCAAAGCCTAGCCTTCCTCGAAGCCTATTTTGTCGAGGAAAAGGCTCAATCCATAGCCGTATGCATCACCGTTCCTAACTTACCAACTTTACCATACAACGCGTCCAAATCGTTAATTGAAATCGATCTCCTCGTTGAATACTTCTTGTACCTATATTTGCTCAAAACAAATGAAAAAGATTAGTATGATGGGTTGCCTCCCACCAAGCGCCTTGGTTTTGGTCGTGCCACGACTCTTATTTTTTTGGATTTTCTTTTATCAAAAAAAAAATACTAAAATGACGAAACGATAAAACAATAAAACGATGGGTTGCCTCCCATCTAGCGCCTTATTTATTGTCGTGGCTCGACGTAGTAATCTCGAGTACTTAGACTTCGTCGAGATAAGTGATGGCCATGTCATTCATCGAGTCAAGAGGACTGATATATTGCTTAACACTTTGGCCATTCACTTTGAAGACGACACCCTTAATGCCTTCCAATTCGACTACTCCAGACGAGTAGACTTGGATAACCTTAAATAGACCAGACCATTTCGATTTTAACTTACCTGGGAAGAGCTTAAATCTGGAGTTGAAGAGTAGTACCATGTCACCCTTTTGGAAATTCCGTCGAACAATCCGCTGATCATGATACTTCTTCACCCGCTCCTTGTATAAATCCGATCATTCATATGCATGGAGACGGAATTCATCTAGTTCGTTCAGCTGCTCCAACCTCAGATTCTTCACATCTTCCCAATTCAAGTTCAATTGCTTCAATGCCCACAATGCCTTGTGCTCGAGTTCAATGGGTAGATGACAAGCCTTTCCATAAACTAGTTGATAAGGAGACATGCCAATGGGTGTCTTGAATGCAGTCCTATACGCCCATAGTGCATCATCTAGCTTTCGAGACCAATCCTTCCGATTCGAATTAACCGTCTTTGCAAGGATTTGCTTGATCTCACGATTGGAAACCTCTACTTGTCCACTAGTTTGGGGATGATAAGGCGTAGCTACCTTGTGTTGCTTGACACCATACTTGGCCAATACAGATTTGAACAGCTTGTTGCAAAAGTGAGATCCTCCATCACTGATGATAGTACGAGGGACTCCAAAGCGAGAGAAGATATTCTTCTTTAAGAACGCTACAACACGCTTTCCTTCGTTGTCGGCCAATGCTACAGCTTCAACCCATTTTGAAACATAATCCACAGCAACCAAGATGTACTTCATTCCAAACGAATTCACGAATGGTCCCATGAAATCAATACCCCACACATTAAAGAGTTCTACCTCAAGAATTTTGGAAGGATTGGTCTCGAAAGCTAGATGATGCACTATGGGCGTATAGGACTGCATTCAAGACACCCATTGGCATGTCTCCTTATCAACTAGTTTATGGAAAGGCTTGTCATCTACCCATTGAACTCGAGCACAAGGCATTGTGGGCATTGAAGCGATTGAACTTGAATTGGGAAGATGTGAAGAATCTGAGGTTGGAGCAGCTGAACGAACTAGATGAATTCCGTCTCCATGCATATGAACGATCGGATTTATACAAGGAGCGGGTGAAGAAGTATCATGATCAGCGGATTGTTCGACGGAATTTCCAAAAGGGTGACATGGTACTACTCTTCAACTCCAGATTTAAGCTCTTCCCAGGTAAGTTAAAATCGAAATGGTCTGGTCCATTTAAGGTTATCCAAGTCTACTCGTCTGGAGTAGTCGAATTGGAAGGCATTAAGGGTGTCGTCTTCAAAGTGAATGGCCAAAGTGTTAAGCAATATATCAGTCCTCTTGACTCGATGAATGACATGGCCATCACTTATCTCGACGAAGTCTAAGTACTCGAGATTACTACGTCGAGCCACGACAATAAATAAGGCGCTAAATGGGAGGCAACCCATCGTTTTATTGTTTTATCGTTTCGTCGTTTTAGTATTTTTTTTTTTGATAAAAGAAAATCCAAAAAAATAAGAGTCGTGGCACGACCAAAACCAAGGCGCTTGGTGGGAGGCAACCCATCATACTAATCTTTTTCATTTGTTTTGAGCAAATATAGGTACAAGAAGTATTCAACGAGGAGATCGATTTCAATTAACGATTTGGACGCGTTGTATGGTAAAGTTGGTAAGTTAGGAACGGTGATGCATAAGGCTATGGATTGAGCCTTTTCCTCGACAAAATAGGCTTCGAGGAAGGCTAGGCTTTGGTACAACTAGGCCACGAACGATGCACAACCTATCCTATAGCCTAAGGTCTCGGAATCTAGTGTGCTATACACTATGCGCCGCCTATTCCTAGGTATGCTTTTGACTATACGCCGCCTATGCTATGGCATTTGGTCTCAGTATCTCATATGCCATACACTATGCGGCGCATATGTCTACAAATGCCATAGACTATGCGGCGCATATGTCCCATTATGCCATAGACAATGCGCCGCATATGTGGTGTTTTTGTCTCCAAATCCGATTGTAGATGGGTCATAACCCGACCCATACTCTTCCTATATAAAGGGGACTTAGTTTTATAACACAACCACATTAGAAAAAACCCTAAGGGCGCCGCATAACCTTCCAAATCCTCTTAAAATTTTCTTCTTTTGCTCTTCCAATTCACAACACCATCTCCACAAGCTTCAAGCAAGTAAGTACTCGCATATTCTTCATTTATTTCTCGTAAGTACTACGTTGCTATGTTTATGATAAATTGCTAAATCATATATGATTGTTGGTGATGTTTATGTGTTTGGATTATTTTTACAAAATCATGTGAGTAAACATATACGTAGGGAATTCTTGGCTTGTTTCCGACTTGAAGTTGGTTTCAATAGCATTGTTATGATAATTTCTGAATTGATAGGGCTATAAATATTGCTTAAGATTGTTGTTTGGATGCTTACATGGTAGACTATCCCGGTCATCGGGATAAGATTATAGTGCCTATCGACGTAGGAGGTTGTGCTTGTTATAAGTATAACGATTCCATGTGGTAACCCCTATGTCGTAGTGTTGCTATATCTACCATGAAAGTAGTCCAATGGCTGCAAATACGTGATGCAATGCTGATTTTCTTGTCAGAATACAATCCTAAAATGTATGTCGACGTAATCTGAAGTAATCGACTACTTTCACCTCACTGATTTGCGTAACAAAATTACGCATGGGGTGGTACCCCTAGTGCTTGCATATAGATTGTACCAAGTGAGATTGTTCTGCAACTTACATTATTTCTAGTCTCAGGTATAATGGCACCTAAAGCAAGGCAAGGCAAGAAGAAGGCTACCACGTCCCAAAAGGGCAAGAAGAGAAGTCGAAAAGACCAAGGAGAATCATCCTCAGCACACCTACCACGCAGAATGTTTGAAATAAAATGGGTTCTTGAGGAAGAAGCCAAAGCATGGTACAGCAGCAACAAAGAAAGAAAATATGTGCACGTCGACTTGATCAACAAGGAGACCTTAGCAAAGAAGGATCCGCGAATGTTGGCAAAAATAATGGCTTTGAAGCTGGATTTCACCTTCTGCGACATGGGAGAGTGCAATCTTGACTTGAAAAGAGAGTTTTATGCCAACTGGTCGCCGAACACAACAGGCAATGAAGTCAAGATTCGGGGCCAAGTGTTACAGCTCACCGCGGATTGGATCAACTCTTTTCTTGGCTTACCTTCGGTCGACACAGCACCATTCAAAGAACTGTACAGTAGGCCTCCTTATAGAGCGATACGACACACGCTTTGTGGAAGTTAATCAATGGCAAGGTGGGGCAGACATAAAGAAACAGGTCGACACAACACCTTCCCCTATGCTCCACTAAATAGGGAAGCACGAATCTGGATGCGTATTGTCAACTCATGTCTTATTCCTGGGACTCAATACACCAAGATATAGAGAGATAGAGTGTGTTTGGTCTATGCTTTGATGACGAATGTCCCTATCAACTTTGGGGCAATCATTCGATCTACCATGAGGAAGGCCAGACTCCACAAAAGGTCCCATTTCACATTCGGTAATTTGTTGACAGCAATGTTGCGGAAGGAGGATATCAAAGAGGAACCAGCTGACCACAAACTCCCCCATAACCCAAAGAAGGTTGACCTCACCAAGGTCAAAGATGCTGAAACAACTCATGGAGTCAACCTTACTACTGTGGAGAGACATGCTCGTGATGAGAGTTTCTTCCGTCATCTCTATGGTATGACACGATTCACTATGATGAGTGGTGGACGTATTCCAACTGCTGAAGATCTCCAACAGCTGGACCACGACTACCCAATGAACATGCATGCACGGGAGATGTGTGGAGTGGGCGTATACTTTGAGGAACCTCTAGAGGATGATATCCCGACTGATGACGATCGACGCTTGCCTGATTCTGACGAGGAGGAAAACTCTGACGACGACTCTTATGATGATTCATACGAAGGGGGTATGACCCCCGACATCGAGGAGGAGTTCGACTAACCAGGTTCTTCGTATTTATTTTCCACCGAGGGCAGTGTCCCGACTAAGTGTGGGGTGGTGGTATCGCATGCTATACTTCTCTGTTTGCACCTATGTTTGTTTGCACCTATGTTTGTTTGTTTCCTTTGTTTATTTGAGTTCGTTTTTTTTTTGTTTCTTTAGGAGTAAATTTTTTCTAGCTTCGCATGAAATTATTTTGATAGGCAGCATGAGATCATAGCAAGAGTATGTGCTACAATTGTGACTATTGAGACGTTTAGGCTCTATTTGTGACTCATTATGTGATATTTTGTGGTTCAATCCCTTCACTTGTTAGGTCGAGAGTCTATATTACTTCCAATCAAGTCGACCATGTGCCTTGTGTGTGTGAGATAATAGTATATTTTATGTTTGTGGCTGATGCTAGAACTTTCCTGGTATGTATGCAAAGCGAAAATAAGGAGTGTAAGTTTAGGATATGATTTAGGCATTTCTTTGGCAACCTATATTTGTTTACCTTCAATTTTACCTACCCATGTACATCATCCTAGTTAAACCCTTTTGAGCCTTTAGCCTATTTCTTTGACAACCTTGTATGTAAGCCTAATCAATTTTTTTCAAGACCGTAATTTGATCCAAATTCCTAAGTGCTTTAAATTAAAAAAGTCATGTGACAACATAAGAGGAAATTGGGTAAGTATGATGCTTTAAATTGTAAATGGTGCTTGAATGTGTTATGGAAAAGAAAGTGCTATCATAAGAGGTATGTTGTGAAAAGAAAAAGGAAAAGAAAGCTGAAAAGTGAGTTGTTCTTAAAATTGAAAAACAAAAGAGGAGAACAAGGGTGGTAGAATAAAAGAAAGAAGAAAGGTTGAAAGAAAAAAGTGTCAATGATACAATGTGATGTATTAAAGCGCTTAGGAGCTTAGTCACTATTCCTGGCCAAAATAGTCCTACCCATCCCTTAGCCTACATTACAACCATCAAAAGACCTACTTGATCCTAATCTTAACATTTTGACATTTAGTGGAGTACTACACTAAGGGCAAGCCTATGGTCATCAGTTGCTACATATGAATTCTTTGTGAGAGCGAGAGCAATGATATTGTTGATACCCATGTTTGAAAAATATGCTATATTTGTGAGTGATTATGGGTACTATATGGTGAGACACACATGGTTGATGAGTTTTGGATAGTTGTATATGATTCTATGCACTTTAACGTTTGCATGCGAGTTGATCACCATCACGAGTCTATGCTAGAGGTTAAATTGTTTCTACTTATAATCGAAAAGCTACTCTTTGTTGATAATTGTTGTGCTTGTCTTGATAAATGTTTTGTGTTGTTGTAAAAAACCCAAAGTTGATGTTTAGAAGGACATGATATGTTGTTCGAGGACGAACAAAGCTCTAAGTGTGGGGTGTTGATGATAGGCAAATTTACGCGCCTATATCAATATATTTTGCCCATATTTTAGCCTAGTTTTGAGAACAAATTATATATTTCATGCACTTTTAGTCCTTTTTCCTATAAATGAGCTAACGAACATGATTAGTAAAGTTTCAGGTATAAATGATGCAAAATACAGCATTTTATGGCTTACTTGACGCAAAAGAAAGCTCACAAAGGAAGGGAAGAAAGTCTACACGCCTAAGGACCAAAACTACTGCATAGAAAATCTGTCCCGGGCTAAAACAGCATTTCTGAAGACTTTGGGGACTTACAGACACAAAGCTGGATTTTGACAATGATACATTAACCTAGTACAATTGGGTTATGTATTTCATTAGTTTATTTGGATTAGGAGAATGTTACATTAACCTAGTACAAATGGGTTAAGTATTTCCTTAGTTTAGTAGGATTTGGTTATTTATTTCATTAGCATAGTAGGAGTAGGATAGGAGTATTATAAATACCCTATCATGCTAGAGATTTTTATTCATTCTTCTATCTTTCAATACATCCCTCTCTTAACAATACATTTATTCACTCTTCTAATCTTTCCATTACTCAACAATTAAATTCCACAACAAGAGAATCGTTACTTGCTAAGGAATCACGCCTATCACCCAATCCACACGCCTAGCACCTAATCCACACGCCATTACTCAACAATAACAATGCAAATCGTGATCTCCTTCGCATTCATGGGTAACTAAAACTCTCTGTTGGGGTTATGGAAGCCGAATGAGTTACTATCTATTGCTATGAGTTTGTGAGTTCGAGACACATATATTGCGTATATCATTATTCTCTTCATCTTAATCCACATTCTTTGCGGTTGCAAACGTAAGAATACGCCAGTCTAACATTTAACTTGTTCGAGAGAAAGGTTATTTCTCTGGAAAAGAGATAATGTCAAGGTAGTAGGACACCCTTTCCTATTAAAAAGCTAGTGCCGTAACTGGACTAACCTCTTGGAGAATTCGTACCGTTAGACACACTTTAAGCTCGAGAGAGTTAAAGTGAAATAGTCCTTGTTCAGGTTGAGAGACGCTTGGATTTACCATCGACTACAATTCTCTATAAGCAATTGCATGTCAAAACTCTACACGCTCATAGCCAATAGAGACGTATACCTCAGAAGGTGGACATAACCCCAACTCCTCAATTCTCATTGTTTACAACTTACATAACAATCTTTCTCTTTACTTTGCTATTTTCAGCTTTTACTTTATTGTTTTGGTTACATATTACAATCCCCCTTCTTACGAGACTTGCACCAAAAGTTTAGTAATTTTGCTTACCTGTTGGCCAAGCTATTCCCTGTGGGATCGATACCCAACCCAGGTTGGGTTCTATATTTGCTAACGACCGCTTTACACTCCTATGAGAGCTGTAGATTGAGCGTTATCAGGTTGTTCGAGGTTAGTGAGGCAGAGATGTTTGGCCTAGACTTGGCTCACCGGACTATGGAAAAGATGAAAGTGATTCGCGTAGTCTTAAGGCTGACCAAAGTCGCCAAAAGTTCTATGTAGACATGAGGCAAAGAAACCTGGAGTTTGAGATTGGGGATAGGGTATTCTTAAAGGTGTCCCCCATTAAAGGAGTGACAAGGTTTGGGAAGAAAGGGAAGCACAATCCCTGATATGGGTCCTTATGTGATTTTGAGGAGGGTTGGCAATATTGCGTATGATTTGGAATTGCCTTCTAGTTTGAGCTCCATCCACCTGGTATTTTATGTCTCTATGTTGAGAATCGTATTGGTGATCCGTCGCAGGTTGTGCCTATCAAGGATATTGGTATTTTGGATTTCCTATCTTGTGATGAGATTGGGTTTGAGATCTTGGATCATCAGGTTCATTGGCTGTGAACCAAGGATGTGACCTCTGTAAGGGTTCTCTGGAGAAACCACAAGGTAGAAGACGCTTCATATGAAACTGAAGAGGAAATTAAGTCCAAGTATCCATTTTTATTTTCTGCTTTGAAAATTCATGCAGAAGGTATGTTTTCTTCATAACATTTTTATTTTCAAACTTATTTAAAGGAAGGATTGATTCTCTTGTGTTCTATTTTCTGTCGTTGTTAAGCGTAAGAGTAGGGACGTTTGGCAGGTGTAAATCGTGGTTGTACTGCTTTGTTCCCTCGTTTGAGGATGAATGATCCAAGTGGGGAGAATAAAAACACCCTGAATTTTGACCCTTCAGAATTTGCTGAGTTTCGAACCTTCTGATTATCATACGTCGTACATATTGACTCATATGGTATGGGTACGGTCAAGGGATCCTAGTTGTTAGAAGTCTAGAGAATAATGGTTGGGTTTTTGGTGTAGATATGGTTCGATGGGTACGAGTCGTATTGCTGGTGATGGGTTGGTCCTTCATTTAATCTGAAACTTAGTAACTTGACTTGGCTCTGAGTATTAGTGGCTCACTAAGAGCTATGAGGATAGGGTACGAGTGTTAAGGTATAGTCGTATGTTGTCCATTGTCGATCCTCTAGGATTTTTCTTAGAGTACGACTCACACCATATTTTTAGTATAGTGAAGGTATGATTCGGGCAAGAAGGGGATGGGTCATATGGTCTACAGTGCGTGATGTCTAACATTCTATCTATGGTATGAGTGGTGGGTTTCACTCATATATTATAGGTAAAGTTTTGGGAGGGAAGGATAGTCGTACCTTTCTGCGGGATTCTTATAGTTTAAGTTAGGGGTATTCTAGATATTTCCCCTCTTAACCCCTCATGAACCCACAACTTAAAACACCATTGGGACTTCATTATCCTATTATTCTCAATTAAAAGAACTTTAAACACTCTCAAATCTCTCTCAAGCTTTTGGTTCAAGAAAGGCTAGAGTTTTCTTCAAGATGGTCAATTAGGGCTTTCAAAAGTGGTTACTCTCCGTACTCTTTGATATTTAAGGCATGTTAATCCTGCTTCATTGTTAGTCCAACTAAAAGCATGTTTTAATGAATAGTTTTCGTTGTACTATTGTGGTATTGGTTTGGTTTTGAAATAGATGTTGGGGGTTTTGGTTGTTCTTAGTTGAATAATGCTTTCCCATGTTTTTACTATGATTTTCATGTTATATTTATGGTTTTGAACATGTGATGGTATGGGAATGGTCAATGGTGGACTTAGGACGGCAAAGCTACACAACCCAGGTTAAATGTTTTAAATTCACGTTAGACCCGATTCCCTTCCCTGGCATGATATATATATGTACGGATGTGATTTTATATGGTTATTTACTTGGTTTAAGTGTTGGCATTGTTTTGTCCTTTCTCCTAAGTACATGATAGCGTTCACCCACTAACCCATCTTCGGGCGCTGTATCCCCATGCGATATAGGGACTGACCATACTACTCCTCCTACTTATTAAATGGATTTGGGGACAGCTTGTGTCAGATTGAAGTGGTGAGTTGCCATACTCTGGAATGCTCCATTTTATGTCATGGATTTCTCTACATACTCTTGTTACTTCTTGGATATTAGTTTTGGTATGGTCGGGGTATGTCCTGACCGGATATTATGTTACTTTCGGATAGAGGATTTGTGGGACTACTTTGGGTTGGTATGGGCGGTGTCGGTATTGGTGTCAGCCTTGGCATTGGTATTGGTATTGGGGATGATACCAGTTGACTGTATTTGATTTATGATTGTTTTATTTTGTTATGTTATATATATATATATATATATATATATATATTCAAAATTAATGTGATTTAAGGTGTAGGGCGGCTATGGTGGGGTATTGGGGGTGGTTTCCGACCCCGATTGGGCTTGAGGAACCCGACATGACTAGGCCCTGGTTCGAGTCGTTTCACATTTCTCATACCATTGATAGACTACATCTTTTAATTGGTAGGCATCAAATTCCACACCCTCCATGTTAGTAGCATGCATAACGTGGAAGATTTTCTTTATCTCATTAATAAAACCTTGAGGATCCTCTTCAACCTTAACACCAGTGAACACAGGAAGGCTGAACCTCATAAACTGGCCAACCCTTGTAGTTTCAGAAGATAAAGCAACTGAAGCTACATGCTCAGACTACGAAGCTACCAACTAAGCTAACATATGAATAGACTAACGAAACTCAATATTCATCATATCAGCCTGAAGAGCTCGAGAAGGACTGGAGAAGACAGGTGGAACTCCAGGAGGGCAATCTGAAACTTGACCCCTAGACGGAGTCTGGACCCCATAGCATGACATGTCTCATCAATATTGTCCTTAGGTAGGACATAGTAGTTTTTGTGAGCTTCAGATCATCTAGGTGGCATGATCTGAAAATTTAACAAAAGGAAATTAGATAAAATTTCAAGACCTTAGACTCTATAGCCCAAAAATAGAACACAAGAAAGAGAAACATTCCTAAATGCCTCGTAGCCTCTCCCTTATGAGTGTGGCAAGCTACACACCCATAAAAAAGACTCTACTCGACATGGCTTTGTGGACTCCCAATTGACCATGAACCTAGCGCTCTGATATCAATCTGGCACGACTCCAACCAGGGCCTAGTTGTGTCGGATATATTAAGTCCAACCAGGACCGAAGACCACCTAAATACCCAATCGTTAACCATCCTACAACCCATGTCGGATGAATTCCTAACACCAGTACCGACACCGACCATGCCCATAGTAGTCTAACAAAGCCTCTAACAAAAATCAAAGAATTTTTAATAGAGACATGCCCCCGACCATAACCAGAACCAAAACTAAAGAAATAACAATGATAAAAGGAAGTCCATAGCATGAAATGGGGACTTCCGAAGTGTGGAATCTCACCACTTTAATCAGACTCAAAAGCTATCCCCGAATTCAAGTCACTGAGCAGGAGGAATGAAAGTATGGCCGATTCCTGCATCACATATGGATACAACACCCGAAGATGGTTAACGGAGTGAACGCTAGCGTGTAACTCAGGGATAAAGATAAGATAATGCCATCAATCCAAAACCAAATCAAAGAACCATATGCAATGACATCTCTCTCTCTCTCTCTTTCTCTCTCTATATATACACATATTTACCGTGCCGGGATAAGGAACACGGTTTAGCAAGCATTTAAAACTTTATCCTGGATTGTGTAGCTTTACCGTTATAAATCTAGCCATGGGATTTATGGGTCTAGTGTAACCCCTGAACCAGAGATATCACAGAAGGTTGGGGAGTGTCATGTACCCTTCACCCTCCATGATACATATATACAAGTATAAACTTAGGGGAGTCCCGTGTACCCCGTAAGTATAAGGTCACCAAGACCAACCCTCATGTCGGCAAATATGAGTTTCCAATATCTGTCCATCAAACTCACACCTCACGGCTAGCTATAACAACCCACCATTATTTCCCCATTAAAACCTTTTTACGTATAACCAAACCACCAATTTCAGGAGTCAATTATTAAGTCACTATAATGTGGTATCGCCATACCAACTATAGCTTTCAACTAATGTTGTTATCCAACACTTAGGGGATTTCTATGTACCACGCAGTCTCCATTGTTAAAATCACTTGGGGGATTCCCGTGTACCCCACAAGGTTTTCAATTCAGTTTAATTTATGTCCATTAAAACCTTTATAAAGTCCATCATCAATTATCATCATGGTTATACCAAAGTTTTAGTTCAAAAACACAATTTAACTTATGACAAAATCATTCTCATCGACAAATTCACAAACAGGCTGAGGGCATGCCATTATCAAAGCCAAACTCATCAAATTTTGGGGGTTCAACCATGAACCCTTAATTAAATCACCATTCTCATGCACCCACATGTGCATTCAAACCCGTTAACCTTGGTTTCAAAAACCACCATTACTGATTCATGAACAATGCTTTAAACATATGCTTTTAGTAAACTAATAATGAGGGAAGGTTCATATGCCTGAATTACAAGGATTCACAGAGAGAAATTGTTCTTTAATCCCTTAGATAACCACTTTGGAGAAACCCTAGCCAATTTTTCTTAAGAGGATTTTGAGAGAGTAAAGAGCATGTTTAATCTTGTAAAATGTGGAATGAATGACCAAAATATGTTATAGGGATGCGGGGTCTTAAGGGTTTTGAGTGAGAAATGTCCAAAGTTCCCCCCACCTTAAAGATGTAAAAGGTCGGATGTGATTACGAGTCGAACCCTTGACTCGTGACCACAACCTATGACACCTACCCATGAATCGTCACTAAGACAGTGAGTTGGACACCCATACACTTTCCACCATACAACTCCATGATCTAACTCATGACCTGACCATACGGCTCGTATGTTCTAGTCGTATCCAAGATAGAACCCACAGGGATTATACACTGGAAAATATACGACTCAATCATACCACTCGTAAACTATCCTCACGGCTCTTAGTGAGCCATTCTTACTCAGAGCAGAGTCAAATCACTAAGTTACTGATTTGATTAAGGATCGTCCTAATGACTCGTAACCACCCTAACGCTCATACCACCAAGTCATTACCAAGACCAAAAACCCAACTACCACCTACTTGACACCTAACAACTAGGGTCACCAGACTCGTACCCACACTATATGAATCATATGATGAGTCATTACTAGGACAATGAGCTCAAAGCTCAAGAATTTTCCAAGGAATGAAATCCTGGGTATTAAAATATCATCTTAGATTCGTAATAGAATCAAGAAATAGATGTTAATCTAGCTTCCCAAGCTCACACAAGCTTCACTTTTAATATCTCACACTATTTTAGGGTTTAACTCTCAAGAGGCGAGGTGAAAGAATGGTCAAAATGGGCAAAAACATGGGAAAAAGCTCTTTTTATACACTGTACCAGCTTTTTAAAACAACCAAATTATTTTAAGTCCAACCCGAACTTCGATGGGGTACTCGGGATTCGTTCGGAGTCTGATATACAAAAACAAACTATGTAACCATACAAAATTTGATGCTCCGGACTCAATGTAGATATCAGATGTTTGAAAAAAAAATTGTTTTCAAAGAGTTGACCCCAAAACCCAAAATCATAATTGTCCAAATCGAGGGTTGAAATGAGATTTAAAACACATAAAATCCAACCAAACATATTACCATCCTAAAATTGGTATTTCGCACGGATTGGAGAAGTCGGAGTTTCCATCCGAGGTTGTTTTGACCAAATGTATGTCCCAAACTCATAATTTAATTTTCCAACCAATAGGTCAAAATGAGCTCGGGTGCATCAGAATCATAACCAAAGGTCTCTCTAGCCTAAAATAGATATTTCGGAGTTGCTGGCATAGTCCGTTCAGTCATCCATCACATGGATCAAAATATATCCACATAAGTTCAAAATAAGGCTCTCAAGGCAATCAAAAACCACAACATCGCATAAATGGTACCAAAATACATCGAGAATTGTGCAAATCACCCCCACACGCCAAAAATACTACAATGCAACTACGAGGAGGGGTAAAATCATCAAATCACATAAAATCACAAATTTCACATATTTTATCAAATATTTAGGTCGTTACATCATTCACTACTAAAACTAAGGTAAGGAAATACCTGGATCAACGAAGAGCTGGGGATAGGAACTACACATATCAACTTGACCTCCCAAGTAGCTTCATTTATAGGTCGATGTAGCCATAGAACCTTAACCATATGGATAAATCTAGAGCATAACCGCCTAACATCCCTAGCAAAAAATGAGACTGGCTCCTCAACGAAGGACAACCACTCATCTAACTGAATCAGCTCCCAATGAATGACATGAGACTCATCAAGAATATAGCGGCGAATCATAGAAACATAAAATATTTGATGAATATTTGAAAAATCCAGGGGCAAGGCCAACTCATAGGCCACATCACCAACAATTTGAATCATATCAAATGGACCAATATACCTGGGGCTAAGATTTCCCCTCTTCCCAAACCTTATCATACCCTTCATAGGTGAAACTCAAAGGAAAATATGATCACCAACACCAAATCTCAAGGCACAAAGCCTACGATCTGCATAGCACTTCTGTCTACTCTAAGTTGCTCGAAGTCTATCCTGAATGATTTGAACTCTATCCAAAGACTCATGAATCAAGTCCGTACCTTAAGGCCTCACCTCTAAAACATAAAACCAACCCACTGGCAAGCGACAACACCTACCACACAATGCCTCAAAAAGAGCCATATCAGCACGAGAATGGTAGCTATTATTATAAGTAAACTCTACTAAAGACAAATGTTATTCCCACTGGCCACCGAAATCCATCACACATGCGTGGAGTATATCCTCCTAATCCTAGATAGTTCGCTCTGATTGGCTATTAGTCTGGGGGTGAATTTTTTTATTAAGATCAACCCAAATGCCCAACTCATCCTAAAATTTCCTCCAAAAGTAAGATGTGAACACCGAACTACGATCTGAGATGAGAGATATGGGTACACCATGAAGTCTCACAATCTCACGAATGTAGATAGGGTCAACCCCTCGACACTAAATAAATCCTAAACTAGAATGAAATAGGATGACTTTATCAATCAATCCACGATGACCTACACACTATCAGAACCATGAGATTTATGAGGCAAACCAGTCACAAAGTCCATAGTGACTCAATCCCACTACCACTCTAGAATCGGTAACCTCTAAAGCAAAATACTAGGTCTCATATGCTCGGCCTTCACCTGCTAACAACTAGCATGACCCAAACTAGGGACTGTCTGGGATGGATATATCAAGTCCTACGTGGATCAGAGATCGTCCCTATACCTAACCAAACTAAACATGCCACACACCGAGGTCGGCTAAATTTTGAGCATATAACAAAATAGCATACAATAGTCTAAGAAGTTTAAATACATATCCATAACCAACAACTGATGACCGACCACACGATCGATCGACAATGTTCAATAGCTGCAGTAGTGCAAACAAAGCCTTCTAAACTATGATCCAAAACTGAATATCAATAAAGTGTGGAGATATGCCCTCGATAATAGCCAAAAACAAAATCCAAAGGAATGATCAAATTGTAAAGGAAACAATAATCATGAAATGGTCAATTTCAAAGTATGAAAGCTCACCACTTCAATCTGACCCACTAACTGATTCCAAATCTAAGTCACTGAGTAGGGGGAGTAGAAGTAAGAGCAGTTCCTGTATCACGTGGGGTTACAAAATCCGAAGACAGTTAGTAGGGTGAAGGCTAGCTTATAATTTGGTGATAAGGGTAAAATAATGATATGATCAATAGTTTAAAATCATTCAAAACCAAGAATATAATCAAATACACAAACACCCATATGTATATCATATTTCGGGATAGGGATCAAGGCTTAAAATGCTTTTCAAAACCTTAGCTTGGATTGTGTAGCTCAACCATCATATAATAGTACCAACGCACTATATGGGCCCCATTTATCACCCTCTGGTTGAGCCCCAGTGTGTGTAGACACATGAATTGAAGAATAATCTCATATATATGTACAGAGGGGACTCAAACCCTCCAAGATATACCAAGGTGACTTAAGAACCCAATCATATAATGATTTACGGGGGACAACATCCCTAATCATGAAATATTATTAAGGGGAACTCGAACCTCCCTGATCACTTTTACCCCTCACTCGGTTCTCCACATTCATGACTCAGTTACACAACCCATATTATAGTCCAATTTAAACAAGTATCACACATTCCCACTCATTTAACCACATTCCACATTAAGGCATATAATGTTATTATCGTCATACCAACTATACTTGCAAGGACATACTAAAACGATTCCCATAAACTTAGGGATAACAACTCCCTTTGTTCATTAGTACATATTGGGGAACACTGACTCCCTTTTTACATTAAATCGTACCATTGTATTTCAAATACCTTTTTATACCCAGCATAGTTCAACACTAGTTTAATTTTAAAAATTCCCATAGATCTCATAACTAAAATCAATTTCACATTATGGTGTTGGGGTTATAACCACTTAAAAAGTCACAAGTTTGGGAAAATCACAATTCCCTGGTTCATTCATCATACCCATAACCCAAAAGTTCAAAAACATATTTAAAGCATGGAAATAAAAAAATATATCATGAGAAACTTTGTCCAATTTGTAAACATTCAAAAAAACCCAACCTTTTTTTCAAAACAACCATAATAATCTGATGAACAGGACTTTAAGTCACATGCTTTTACAAAATTAACAACGAGGGAAGAGTAACATGCCTATAATAGTAAGACATACGAAGAGAAATAATCTTTGAAGCCGCAATTGATCACCCTTTTGAAAACCCTAAGTGTTCTTGACCTTGAAGATTTGGGAGTATTTGAGGAGTCACTTAGATGTTTATGAGAGATAATGACACGCTAAAAGAGGTTAAAAGTTGTGGATTTATATTTGGTTAAGAGGGGAAATGTCTAGAATGCTGTCAACTTAAAAGCTGAAAAGTGCCGCCTTTGATTACAAGTCAACCCTTTCACTCGAAACCACTCCTTACGTCGCATCACAATGAGTTGTAACTAAGTTAGTACCACTAAGGCACCCTACACTGTTATCCTTATGACTCAATGGCACAAATCGTAATAGGAACCTATGATTCATAGGGTCCAGTTGTAGTCAACTCAGAACATAAATTGGGACATACACTGGACACTCTACGATTACACCTAACGACTCCTAACATCTCATTACGGCTCTTAGTGAGATACTTGTACTCAAAGTAGAATCAAGATACAAACTTACTGGATTGGTTATGAATCATCCCAATGACTCATTAAGATACCCCACGACTCAAGGGGTCCAATCGTACACAGGACAGTGAGCTCAAAACTTAGGAAATTTTCAAGGGCCAAAATTTGGGGTGTTTCAATTCTCCCCCACTTGGATCATTCATCCTCGAATGATGGGACAAGGCAAATTCTAGCATGATTTGACTCCATATACCTCTACTCTTACCTTTAAAAAACTCAGAAAATAAAGATACCAAGTAAATCACCCTTTCCTTTAACAAAGTCGAAAACCAAAGATGTTAAGAATAACCATACCTTCTACACTATTATCCAGAGCGAAAAACAAGAATGGATACTTGGATTTCATGTCTTCTTAGGCTTCCAAGTAGCCTCTTCAACCTTATGGTTCTTCCATAGAACCTTTACCGAAGCTACGTCCTTTGTCTACAATCGATGAACTTACCGATCCAAAATTTCAATCGGTACTTATGATAAGGAACCTAAAATCTCTACCTCCTCCAAAGGAATAACTGTCGAAGGATCACCCACACACTTTCTCAGCATCAAAACATAAAACATCAGATGAATGGAGCTCAAACTAGGAGTCAACTCCAACTCATACGCAACATTACCAACCTTATTCAAAACCAATTATGGGCCGACATGTCAGGGACTGAGCTTCCCCTTCTTCCCAAACCGCATTACTACCTTCATAGGAGATACCTTTAAGAAAACCCAATTGACAACCTCAAACTCTAACTCCCTACGCGTCACATCTGCGTAGGACTTTTGACAACTTTGGGTAGCTTTAAGTCTATCCTATAAAACCTTCACCTTCTCCATCGCTTGGTGAACAAAATTTGTGCCAATCATCTCCTCCTCACCAACCTTGAACCACCCAATAGAAGACCTATACCTCCTACCAAACAACGCCTCAAAAGGAGCCATCCCAATACTAGAGTGGTAGCTATTATTATACGCAAACTCTATAGAAGGCACATGATCAACCCAACTAACACCATAGTCAATTACGCAAGCCCAAATCATATATTCAAATGTTTGAATAGTCCTTTTGGCTTGTCCATCCAACTACTAGAGAAAAGTAGTACTAAGGCTCACCTTAGTTCCTAAACCTATCAGAAATGAATGCTAAAAATGCAATGAGAATTGAGTACCACAATCTGACATGATGGAAACAGGCGCTCCATACAATTTCACAATCTCTTAGAGGAACAACTTCACATAATCCTCTATCAAATAATTAGTCCTCACAGGCAAGAAGTGAGTAGACTTAGTTATCTTGTCCACGATGACCTAAACCAAATCAAGCTAATTTCGAGATCAAGGAATATCAATGAAAAAATCCATAATTATATCCCATTTCCACACTGGTAGTTCAATCTCCTGATTCAACCCATCGGGCCTCAAGTGCTCAATCTTTACTTATTGACACACCATGCATTTAGCCACAAAACTAGCCACATATAGCTTCATATTGTTCCACCAATAAATCTTCTTAAAAACATGATACATATTCTTTGAACCGGGATGAATGACATAACACGACTTATGAGCCTCAGCGAAGATCCTCTCTCTTAACCCATCTACATTGGGAACACATAATCTGCCTTGGTACCTTAAGATACCATCACCATCGAGCTCAAAAGTTAAAACTTTTTTTAACCCACATATCCCTTAATCTTTATTAAGACAGGATCCAGTACCTGCATTTCAATTATTTCAGAAACAAGGGATGACTTCGCCACCTCTTTCACAAACATACCACCATTTTCAGAATCAAAGAAATGCACTCGAAGGTTAGCCAAACGGTTAATATCTTTCACTAAGTCCTGTTTATCCTCATGCATATATGCTAGACTCTCCATGGATAACTTGCTAAGAGCATCAACAACCATATTAGCTTTGCCTGAGTGATAGTGGAGACTCATGTTGTAGTATTTCAGCAACTCATCTCAACTTGTTCTATCACCTGTAAACACCCAAAAACAAGCTAAAAATTAAACCAAAAACATTAGAATACATAAAGAAAAATTTCTTGGTTGCCTTTCAAGAAGAGCATTAGTTAAAGTCGCGGTACGACATCTTTTGACTATTATTTATGTCTCCATTTAGAATATTTGGATCGGTGACCCAACGTTAGATCAATACATATTCGAGAAACTTTGGGAAAAGGTAAAGACACAATGAAATATTTTCTATCTCCCTACTTTAAAACTTAAACCTTTTACCTAACTTCACATCACACTTCCTAATAGGCTCATTGGGTATTGATGAGAACATCAAGAATTCACTCATTACACATTGCATTTTGCATTTATTAGCCTTCAAGTGAGGGGATTCATTTCTCCCTTTAGGAATGAAAAACTCTAAAATGTAGGGACTTTCCTCCTCTTCTCCATAATACATCATTTGCTTGGGTGGTTCGACTTTCATCACATCCACCAAGCATATGTTGAAAAATAGTTTTGAGTGAGGTTTCCTTCTTAATTTTGGAGTCATATCCTTCTCGACATTCTCAACCCAAAATGAACTAGAGCCTTCAAAAAAGATTTGTTTGGCTTTTTCTTTCGGCTTTAGTGCCATTTCCTCAATCTTGATATCATCTCTTATGTTAGGTCGGTTGGTTGGGAAACCATTGAGGGTTCTTTACTGTCAAGCTCGCCATCCATGACATGGCTTGATATATTTTCCTTATTCTCCTCATTTTGAAGATTACGTGTATTCATGGTACTTGAAAGATTGATGCTCTCACCCACTTCTTTTTTTCACTCTCCTTTTCAAATATCGCCATGTATTGATGCAAATCATGTATGTCCTCCTCCTATGTAGTTGCATGATCTAAAAGAGTTTAAAGCATTGCTTCAAAACTATTGTACCTAGCAAGTTGTTCTTCCTTTATTGCATCATGAGACCTATCAAACTAATAAGAAGAACTAGCATTTGGGTTAGCATAACAAGTGGAGGGGGAATTTGGAGAATCACTTCAATTTCCATTCCAACCATCACACAAAGAACAATCATACTCCCAATAGGATTGAGATGGTGCACATATCTCTTCTTGGGGAGCATATCTACAATCTTGCCAAAAGTGTGATCCTTCATAATATAGACATGGATCATCAAGATAATATTTCCAACCACCAAACTCACATTCATCCCAAGATACTATAGTAACAAGCAGACAAAAAAACATCTATATAACTCAAGAAACAAAAGAAAATCACACATAAATATTTACAAGTTTGAATCTAAGCAAGTGGGCTAAAATTTCAAACTAACTCAATATGCCAAATTGTTCCCCGACAACGGCTTCATTTTTATAACGATCAACTTAAACGCCAATTTAAGTGCAAGGAAGTCGTCTTCAATATAATTACCCAATTTTGAGTCGGGGTCAAATCCACGAGGAACAATGTGAGTGGCGATCAAGTAAGTTCGAAATAAAAAATACTTGCTAAATTTCAAACATAAGATACAAGTATTTGGGGTTTTTGAATCAAACTTGTTTAAATAAAGGAAATATATAACACTAAATTGAGAGAAAATCAATTTTATTATTCACAAATACCTATCACCCACATCCCTCTTTCAAGGATGATGTGGGATCTAAAGAGGTACCCAAATCCCTCTTTCAAGGATGATATGAGTTTAAAGGAACTAGGGCTTTCACCCACAACCTCCAATTCAATAACCAAGCATTTGCAAAACTCATTAACATTGACTTAGAATTGAAACTAGCAATCAATACCCACACACAATTGTACTCTATTCTAACATAACCCCGAGATAGAAATTTAGCTATGCATGAATTTAAAGAGAAGAAGAAGAGTACCCATATTTGCATTCTTTTCTTCCATTGAAACTTAAATAGAGTAAATCTAAACTTCACTTTCAATCTTTAACTAAATTCTCAATTGGAGTTTTCCCATACAATTGTCTCTCCTCAATGTCAAAAACTAAAAATTAGTATTAAGAGATATGTTCAAGATGATGAAAATGAGCTAAAAACCCTTATTTAAGCCACATTCTACATTTGTTAAATATTACAAAAATGTCCTTGAAACTTTTCCGCTCTACTGTGATCGCCACCTTTTGACCCCCGTTCGCGACTCCCGCAATTACAGTAGTCATATCGCAATCGCCCTTCGATTGACTTGTTGACTGGTCGCAATCGCGACCCTTAGGCCACGATCACGGTAACTGAGGGTCGATTCTTAGGCTTGATTTCTAGCATTTGGCTCTTTTCTTTCACATTTAACCTCTTTTTGACTTGAATGACTTGCTCATCTTCCCTTTTTAACTTTTCCTACACAAATGAGCATTAAGTAAGAGATTAACATAAAATCAATAGAAATACATGATAATTTAGGCTTAAAAGGTGCTATAAGATCTTTAATTGTCGACTTATCCACATGCCTAAACTTAAACTAATATGTGTCCTCAAGCAACTAAAAATAATTCAATGAGATAGGGTATTCAACTCAAATCCATCCAAAAGAAAGCTATACTAGAGGAACAAGATAACAAAGCTCTATAAAGACTTTCAAACATGACATGGCAACGAGTGAACCAAAATTTTTCAATAAGCACATCTTTATGAAGCAAGAATGCAAGTTTGTATCACAAACACACACATAAATATATATATCGCATGTCGGGATAGGGAAAAAGGCTTAACATGTTTTTTAAAACCTTAGCCTAGACGGTGTAGCTCAACCATCATATAATTGTACCTACGAGCTATATGGGCCCCAGCTCTCACCCTTTGGTCGGGCCCCAGCGCGTGTAGCCACACGAAGCGGAGAATAATCTTATATATATACACATGGGGGACTCGAACCCTCCAACATATACCATGATGATTTAAGCACCTGATCGTATAATGATTTACGGGGTACTTGAACCTCCCTAATTATGAAATAATTATAAGGGGGACTCAAACCTCCCTGGTCACTTTGACCCCTACGTCAGAAAACACGATTTCTATTATCAGTCACTCGGACCTCCACTTTTAGGACTCAACTACACAACCCTTATCATAGCCCAATAAAACAAGTATCACACATTCCCATTTATTTAACCACATTCCACATTAAGGCATATAATATTGGTATTGCCATACCAACTACACTTGGAAGGTAATAACAGGATGCAAAAACAATTCCCATTAACTAGGGGAGAACAACTCCTAAAACCGCCTTGGTCACTTTGACCCCCGCGTCAGCAAATACGGTTTCCAGTATTGGTTACTCAAACCTGTACTTTCATGACTCAGCTATATAATCCTTTTTATAGCCCAATTAATATACGTATCACACATTCCCATTTATTTAACCATATTCCACATAAAGGCATATAATGTTGGTATCGTCATACCAAATTTATTTGCAAAGTAACAACAACATGCCAAAATAATTCCCATTAACTTGGGGAGAACAACTCCCATTGTTCATTAATACACATTGGGGAACACTAACTCCCTTTGTTCATTTAATTATACCATTGTATTTCAAATACCTTTGTATATCCTACGATAGTTCAAGACTAGTTCAATTTTATAAATTTTCACAGTTCTCATAACTAAATACAATTTCACATTATGGGGTTGAGGTTATAACTACTTCAAAAGCAACAAGTTTGGGAAAATCACAATTCCCTGGTTCATATACCATACCCATAATGAAATCACAAAAGTTCAAAAACATATTTAAAGCATGGAAATCACAAATAAATCATGAGAAACTTTGTTCAATTCAAAAACATTCAAAAAACCCAACCTTTGTTTCAAAACCATGACAATAACTCATGAACAATACTTTAATCAAATAGTTTTACAAAATTAACAATGAGGGAAGAGTAATATGCCTATAGTAAGATGTACGGAGAGAAATCACCCTTGAGAGCCCTAATTGATAACCCTTTTAAAAGCCCTAAGTGTTCTTGACCTTGAGGATTTAGCAGTATTTAAGGAGTTACTTAGATTTTCTGAGAGATAATGACTGCCTAAAAGAGGTTATAAGTCGTGGATTTCTATTTGGTTAAGAGGGGAAATATCTAGAATGCCCTCAACTTAAAAGCTGAAAAGTATTACCTTTGATTACAAGTCAACCCCTTGACTCGTAAACACTCTTTACGTCTTGTCACCACGAGTCATAACCAAGGTAGTACCACCAAGGTACCCTACACTGTTATCCTTATAACTCAATGGAGCCAATCATAATAGGACCCTGCGACTCATAGGTTCCAGTCATAGTAAACTCTAAACATAAATTAGGACATACATTGGACACCCTACGATTACACCTAACGACTTATAACATCTCATTGCGGCTCTTAGTGAGCCACTCGTACTCAGAGCAAAATCAAGCTAAAAACTTGCTAGATTTATTACAACTCTTTCCAATGACTCATTAAGACACCCTCTGACTAATGGGGTCCAATCGTACCCAGGTCGTCAAAGCTCAGAAAATTTTCAAGGGCAAAAATCTAAGGTGTTTCAACAACTATGGCAACGAGCCACAAAATTTGCTACATCTCACTTCATACTACCCCATCAATAGTGTTGTCTTAAATCACGATACATCTTAGTCACTTCAGGATGGATGGAATATCTGGACCAATAGGCCTCCTCCAAAATCATTCTACTCTAATCATCCACTCTCGACACACAAACTTGACTCCCAATCCACAAAATTCCATCCGCATCAAGTAAGGCTTCCTTATCCTTACCACTCAACACCTTATCACGAATTGATCTCAATCTCGCATCACCAAACTAATAAACTCAAATCTACTCCATCAAAGAAGACCTAGCCTTAACAACTTCAAAGCAAACACAGCCGCGCATAACTCCAAATCATGGGTAGGATAATTCCTTTCATGGGGCTTCAATTGATGAGAAGCATATGCAATTATCTTACTCTCCAGCATCAACACAATACCAATCCAATACCTAAAACATCACTAAACATGGTGAAACCTACGTCCTCCTTGGGCAAAGTTAATATAGGAGATAAAGTTAACAAATCCTTGAACTTTTGAAAGCTCACCTCATAAGCATCGGACCACTAAAAAGAAATTTTCTTCTGAGTCAACTTAGTCAATGGAGCTTTAATAGATGAAAACCCTCAACAAAATATCGATAATAACCTTCAGGGCCAAGAAAACTCCAAATCTTGATGGACAAAGTAGGTATAGCCCAATCACGAACCGTTGTAACCTTGGTTGGATCAACCATGATACCTTTCTTAATCACTACATAACCTAAGAAAGAAATAGACTCCAACCAAAACTCACGCTTGGAGAACTTAGCATATAACTTCGCATCCCTCAATCTTTGAAGCACATTCTGCAAATGGTCCTCATGCTCAACCTTACTCTTGGAATAAAATAAGATATCATCTATAAATACAATAATAAAGGAGTCAAGGTATGGTTGACACACCCAGTTTATCAAATCCATGAACATAGTAGGGGAATTTGTCAACCTAAAGGACATGGACAAGAACTCAAAATGTCTACATCAAGTCCAAAAAGTTGTCTTAGGAATATCCAAAGATCTAATCCTCAACTAGTGATAACCAAGTCTCAAATCAATCTTTGAAGACACTACAACACCCTGAAGCTAGTCAAATAAATTATTAATGCGAGGAAGAGGATGCTTATTCTTAACTATCGCCTTGTTCAACTATCGATAATCAATACACGTTCACACAGACCTACTTATTCTACATAAACAAGACAGGTGCACCCCAAGGTGATACACTAGGTCGGATAAATCCCATAACCAATAAGTCCTGTAACTGATCCTTCAATTCCTTCAACTCAGTTGGGGCCATTCTATAAGAAGGAATAGAAATGGGCTTAGTTCCCAGCTCAACATCAATGGCAACATCAATATTACAATCCAGAGGCATACTAGGAAAATCCGTAGGGAACACATCCACAAACTCACAGACAACACAAACAAAGTATAAGAAAGGAGGAAAAACACCACTAGTATCACAAATATGAGCTAAATAATATAAACATCCCTGCTCAACCAATCTATGAGTCTGAACATAAGATATGACCCTTTTAGGACCGAAGAAGCACACCCTTCCAAGATAGCCTTGGTACAACCAACAGAGCTAAAGTCACGGGCTTAGAAAAATAATCTAAGACAACATAATAAGGGTCCAACCAATCCATGCCCAAAATAACATCAAAATTAACAATCCTAAAGAGGTAGATACATAATAGGTACGGCAAGAGACTGACTAACAGAATTAAAACCCAAAGAAAAATATGTAGAAACATAGAAGAAGGTCAATCTGGTATCAAATAACATAGATACAGATCTTAAGAAAATGAAGACAATACCTGTGATCATAACATCAGAAGCCTCTGCCTCAGATCTGGTTGGTAAAGCATAACATAGTCCATGACCACTAATTAACTTAATAGCCCCACGATCACCACACGACCTCCACTACCTACACCTCTCGTGCCTATGGTAACATCCCCACCTCTCACAGTTGTAATAGAAGTAGCCCTAAAAATATGGCGGGGATGATCCTTGGCCACATGGCCAGTCTCACCACATGAATAGAAAACTCTAAACTTTCCCTAATGACCATCCTGCATTGTCAAACCAAAAGACCCACAAAAACCTCTAAAATATCTACCTCAAGAAGTCTTACCTCTAAACTTACCAAAATAATGCACCTTCTTAGAGCCTCTCTGAGATACCCGAGGAATAGATCTCTACATTCGTGCTTGGTCCCCTATACTCTGGAATAATGCCCCAAACATAATCATTTGTGTTACGAATCACTGAAGAGAAAGAGACAAAACAAGTCCAGTTAGATGAAACCCCACCTAAGGAGGTAACAGAGACAAGGATTCTCAAACCAAAAACACCATACTCCAGTGTCAGCGCTGATGGAGGAATAGTACTCAGGGTCTGAGGAGTACCCCAAACTGAAGTAGGTGCAACTGGAGGAAGACCAAAACCAGACTCTAGCATAGATAGAGGCACCATGCTCAGAGCTGGGAGAATACCAAATGAGCTCAAATGGTCACCCTACAAATGGGTCAACAGATGAATCAGCAATACTTCCAAGATCGAGGTAGATGAACTTTGAGGAACTAGAGTAGAACTCACACCTCCAACCTTTTCAACATGAGGCTCAGGGGAGAGCCACTAGCACTCCTCCTAGATGGGGCTGATCCACGGGCTCGTCCACTCTCTTGAGTCCGTCCATGACTCGAGGCTCACCTACTAGGTGAAGGCTCTGCATCTCTAATCATACTGGACCTAGTCGACACCATGTGCACAGAAAGAGTGAAACACAACTCAGAACACGGGGTATGAAAGAACTATGAATGATAATGAATAAAATAAGGAAAGTTTTCCTAAAGACATCTTATATCCTCTCAAAGATAGATACAAATGTTTACATACCAATCCATGAGACTCTATAAGACTTCTCGTTCTTACACTGTTGAGACCAATGAAAATTGGTTGCTCTAATACCACTTTGTCACGGCCTAAAATCCAAAGAGTCGTGATGGCACTTGTCGCAGTGAACCTTGACAAGTAAGCCTATCATCCAAACCAATACAAAAAGGAAAAAATACAATAATAAACCTAAGGTAAGACTTCTAGAACAAAGTCAAACATACAAGTATAATAAATGTGGAAAGAAACATTGTAATACGGACATAACTCCCAAAACCAAGTGTCAACAATATAAGAACGTATCCAAATACAACTCAAATCCAAGGAAATACATAAGATGTCCAAATACAAGAGAAAATCTATCTCCAAAATAAAAGTAAGGACATAGTCTTTAAAGAAAGGTAGCAGAAGACATTCGGACGCCTGAAAATCATCAACTATCTTGAAACCTCCAACAATTGCTCGAGTTAAGAAATATAGGGCACACCCAAACCTAAATCTGCACCAGAAGGGTAGAGTAGGAGTGTGTATGATCCACTTATACTCATCAGGTATCATAGGCCGACCAAGTAAAGTAGAAAATAAAGTACACAAAATACACACTAAGGGCACGTCACCTACAATTAGAAAATATCCCACCATGGTAGCCTACACCACTTGCACTAACAGTTCTAATATATTACAAAGTAACAATAACATATCAAGTTGAACACAAGTATACATTATATCAAATGCAAGTATAAATAGAGAAGAACATGTATCTACAAGATGGTCAAGTATAAATAACGAGATATGTAGCAAGTAGACATATAACAAGTCTATATGGAAATTTAATCACAACATTAAAACGAAAAAGCAAGTGCAATGTATAAGATGATGATATTGATGATGATAATGATGATGATGCACGAGGTTGTCGGACAACCTTCGTATATAGCCATGGAGGAAAGCCTTTCTAGCGTGACATCCATAGAGGGTTTGTTATCCCATATACCACCCTGTATAAATATATGGAGGCAATCCTTCCCAACACAGGATCCATCGAGGGTTCATCAACCTACATACCACCAGTATCCATGACTCTTCTTTGGCCTAATTCTTCGAAAAAGGTCTATAAGATTCAATACCTGATACTAATATCCAATATTTCTAGTATTCCCAAGTATTTCTAGTGTTTCTAGTGTTTCCAGAGCACATACATAACATCAGACACAAATCAAGTACACATACATGACAACAAGTATATAGAAGGAAATATAACAAACAAGTGAAATGATGCATGTGATGACGTGAGGGTAATGATACAGTGTTCACAACCAATCACAATGAGTATTTCTACAACCGATCCATATGATTTATTTCTACAACCAACTATAATGTTGTATTTTCACAACCATGTGAGCCAGCATCCATTCATTATTTTCTCCATCCATGAATTTCCACATGATTCATTTGCCCCCAAAGTATGAATATATCACAATACACCAAAGGTACCATAATATGATTATTCACCTATATTTCAGGCTATCAACATTACATAAGACCCCACACGGTCACACATATCATGAAATATCCCAAATTCAACAATTATAGCACATATAGTCCTCCACATGGGCAGAATATATAGATATCCATTTTCAAGATTAGTTCCCATCCTTAACATGTATTTTGGTGCACAAATTAAATATCCTGCCCAATCTAAATAGTTAAGTCATGATCTACCTTGAATATCAAAATTGGTCCTCTACACTTCGAACCCACAATCTTACTTTCCATGTACAATTCTAAATCAAATAAAACCAAGAAATTCCTATATTGCCTACTTTTAGTTCAGGATCAAAATGGATCCCTAA
Organism: Capsicum baccatum var. pendulum; assembly: GCA_030864225.1. Taxonomy (NCBI): domain Eukaryota; kingdom Viridiplantae; phylum Streptophyta; class Magnoliopsida; order Solanales; family Solanaceae; genus Capsicum; species Capsicum baccatum. Next base: position 236,372,813 of record CM061552.1, read on the forward strand.
AATGGATTTCTAAAAAAGAAGGGCCAAATTGAAACTTTATTACAAAATTGTGTTCCCTATATTATTAGGAATCTACAGCTTAAGACCCAAGTTAAATCGAGTAAAAAATGAGATTCAAATAGAAGAAAAACTACTTTTTAAGCTTTACTAGGTAAAAAATTCAAATTCTGCATTAAATCAAGAATCAAAGTTGTTTTGAAGGTTAAACTGATGAAAAACTAGTAATTATAATATTAAAATATTATTCAAGTGAAATGAGTGAAATTGGGGTTTAAAATCAAGCCCTAAGTTTCTTGAGGTTTTGAGAAACTAATCAAGGAATTAGAGTAGAAAGGAATAAAATCTCAACTTAAATCCATATAGAATTAAGAAATAGATGTTAATTTAGCTTACTAAGCTTATACAAGCTTCACTTATAAGCTCTCACACTATTTTAGGATTTAACTCTCAAGAGGCAAGGTGAAAAATGGGCAAAATGGGCAAAAAAATAAGGGGGAAAAGCTGTTTTTATACACCGCACCTCCTTTTTTAAAAAACATTTTTTTTAAGTCCAACCTGAACTTCGATGAGATGCCCAGTATTCGTTTGGAGTCTGATATACACAAACAAATAATGTAACCACAAAAATTCGATGCTCCAGACTCAAAGAAAATAGCAAATTTATGTAAAAACATCGTTTTCACAGGGTTGACCCCAAAACTTAAAAATCACAATTCTCCAAATCGAGGATCGAAATGAGATTTAAAAGTTATATAACCCAACCTAACATCTTACCACCCTAAAATTGATGTTCCAGACTATCACAACTCGAACTAGGTCCTGTCCTTGACGGGTATCTCAAGTCCCACGTGGACTGGAGATTACTTCATTCATCTCATCTAGTCATCACATAAACCTCAAACGTCGGATAAATTCCAAACATATAGTAAGATAGAGATAAATACAACAATTGATAACTCATAAATGCCTAAGTCAATCGACTAAATAAAACTCTAAACCAACACATCCAAGTCCACAGTAATTCAACAAAGCTTCTACCTATGCGAAATCAATAAGATGTCGGGACATGCCCAAGACAATAACCAAAAACCAAATCTAAACAAAGTCTAAGACAGAGAATATTAAAGACCATGAAATGAATTCCTTCCCAACTATGGAAGCTCACCACTTCTATGTCAACTCACAAACCACTTGAACACCTGATCACTGTGCAGGAAAAGAAGAGGAAGCCCTGGTCCCTGTATTGCGTAGGGATACAGTGTCTGGAGACAGTTAGCGCTTAGAGCGATAGCATGTGACTTAGGGATAGAGGAATAAAATAATGCCATCAATAAAACCAAGTTAAATCATCATATGCAATCACGTGTATTCATACATATATATATTATGTTGCGGTAGGGAACAAGGCTTAGCATGAATTTTGAAAACATTAACCTAGGATATGTAGCATAACCGTCATATAACAAGGCACCCGCGGGCTATATAGACCCATCTCTCCGCTAGCTGGAAGTCCCAGTGTGTGTAGCCACACGAATTAGTGGATATCCAGATATACCATTATAGAGGACTCAAACCTCCCGGCATAATAAAGGGGACTTAAGCACCAATATATGCAATATGGGGTACTCGAACCTCCCATTCATATATCCATTCTGGGGACTCAAACCTCCCGGCCATATAGACACCCGCACGTGGTTTCAACGCTGACAAACTCCACTTTCACGGCCTGATGATACATTTTGCTTTAAAGCCCATTTAAAACATTCTTTATACATACACACAACCATTAGTACACGTATTACCAAAGGCATACCGTTGATATCGTTATATCAACCTCACTTGGAAGCATACAACATGCCATAACCATTATCATTAGACTTTGGGACTGGAACCCATTGTCTATCCAAAGTCAATAATTTAATTCAACATTTAAGGACTCGAACACACTTATCCAAATAAACCACCAAGGTTATAATTCAAAACCATCTATAACTTACAAGGTCTTCATGAAACCATTTACTAACCATTTACATTATTAGGCCAATGACTTGGCTCAAATCATGATTCAATTCGATTTCTAGTCATCAAGTCCTTTAAAAACCATTTATCCTTCACTAACATTTTTATGTCAAGAATAAGTTCAAAACACAATTCATCATGTAACTAGATTCTTCTCATAGACATTTTCACAAACGGGTTGAGGCATACTACTATCAAACCATTATTCAAGTCATAAACCATTAAGTTAGGGTTAACCATGACCTCTTAGTTTAAATCATAATTTCCAAGCACCCACATATGAAAAACCATCATTAAATTATGTATAAACACTAGTTGAAACATGAGAGAACAATACTTAACAATAAGTATTCAACACTCAACCATGGATTTCAAAACCACCATCTATGATAAAAGAACAATATGTAAAACACATGATTTTTGTGAAATAACAATGAAGGAAGACTCACATGCCTGAATTATGAAGATTCACTAAGATATTTTGATCTTTAAGCCTCTAGGTGACCACCTTGATGAAATCCTAGCCCAATCTCCTTAAGAGATTTCTAGAGAGTTTTTTAGAGTGTTTTTATCTTTTAAAATAAAGAATTAGGGACCAAATAGTGTTATAAAACATGGGGTATTAAGAGATTGAGGTGGGAAATATCTAAAACACCCTCAACTTAAAAGTTGTAAAAGACTCGCAGAAGGGTACGGTTGGACCCCTCCGCTCGTACACACATCATACGAGTGGTACCTTTCACTCGTACCTTGATCAGAATGTTGGACACCATTTTTGTCCAACATACTATTCCTTAGTCTAAATCGCACCCTACCATACGACTAGTACCCTCAAAGTGTACCCTAGGAATAACATCAAGGTTAGACACTGGACAACATATGATTTGGCTCTATACTTCTCGAACCATGTACATATGACTCGTATGGAGTCTTTTTGTATCAAGAACAAAACTTGGCCAATGTGATACTGACCAACATACGACTAAGGTCCTTGGCCCGTATCCTCACCATACAAGTGATAATGTAAGTCGTATGATGCGCAGAAGGTTTAAGAGTTGGGAAATTTTTCAAGGGTTAAAGTTTGGGGTGTTTATGTCTCCCCCAAGTATTATTCATCTCCGAATGATAGGAAAAGGAAATATAAGCACATCCTAAACCCCACACGCTTCTACTCTAACCTTTACCTAAGTTACAAGACAAAGATGGTAAGAAGAACACATACCTCAAACACAAATTTCTAGAATTGGAAATAGGAATGGATACTTGGACTTTATGTTCTCCTCGCCTCCCAAGTAGCTTCCTCAAACTTTTGGTTCCGCCATAGAACCTTCATCGAAGCCACATCCTTTGTTTGTAACCGGCAAACTTTCTGATCCAAGATCTACACATGGACCTCCACATAGGACAAATAATCTGAAATACCAATGGCCTCCAAAGGTACAATCAATGAAGGATCACCTACACATTTCTGCAACATAGACACATGGAATACCGGATGAATGGAACTCGTGCTAAAGGGTAATTCCAGCTTATACGCAACATTACCAACCCTTCTGAAAACCATATACGGGCTAACATACCGAGGACTGAGCTTCTCCTTCTTTCTAAACCGCATCACTCCCTTTATGAGGGATACCTTCAAGAATACCTAATCTGCAACTTTAAACTCCGAGTCCCTTTGTCTTACATCTACGTAGGACTTTTGGCAACTTTGGGTGGTCTTAAGCCTATCCTAATTACCTTCACCTTTTCCATAGCTTGGTGAACCAAACTTGGGCCAAACATTTCCACTTCACCAACCTTGAACCACCTAATAGGAGATCTATACCTTCTACCATACAATGCCTCAAACGGAGTCACACCAATGCTAGAATGATAACTATTATTATAAGAAAATTCATTCAAAGGAAAATGGTTGAACCAAATACCACCATAATCAATCACACAGGATCACAAAATATCCTCCAAAGTATGAATAGTTCTTTTGGCTTACCTATCCGACTGCAGGTGGAAAGTTGTACTAAAACTCACTTTAGTCCCCAAACTATACTGAAAAGAGTGCCAGATATGTGATGAGAACTGGGTATCACGATCTGAAATAATTAAGACAGACACACCATCAACTTTACAACCTCTTGAAGATACAACTTTGCATAATCCTCGATAGAATAAGGAGTACTTACCGATAAGAAGTGAGCGGACTTAGTCATCCTATCCACGATAACCCAAATAAAGTCACATTAATTCTAAAACCGCGGGAGGCCACTAATAAAATCCATATTAATTTTCTTTCATTTCCACATTGGTAATTCAATCTCTTGAAGTAGCTCATCGGGCCATAAGTGCTTGACCTTTACTTGCAAACATACCATACATTTATCCACAAATATGCCATTCTACCAATACATTTCTTAAAGATTGATACATCTTTGTTGAATCAAGATGAACCGTGTATCGCAACTTATAAGCCTCGGTCTTGCCTCACAACCCATCCACATCTAGAATACACAACCTCCCTTGGTACCTCAATATACCATCACCACCGATCTCGAAGGCCATCACCTTTCTCTTACCTACATTATCCTTGATATTCATCAAAAGAGGATCTAACACCTGTTTATCCTTTATTTTTGAACTAAGAGATGATTGTGCCACCTGTTGCACTAACGCACCACCATCCTCGGAGTCGAAGAGACGAACTCCAACATTTTCCAAATGGTGAATATCCTTTGCTAATTCTCACTTATCTTTATCTACATGCGGCAAACTACCCATGGACAACCTGCTATATATTAGCTTTACCTAGATAGTAGTAAAGACTCATATCATAATCCTTGAGAAGCTCAGGCCATCTCCTTTGCCTAGGTAAAGCTCTTTCAAAGTGAACACATACTACAGGCTTTAATGATCAGAAAAAGATATCAACATGAACCCCATACAAATAGTGATGCCAAATTTTAAACGCGAATACCATAGCCAACAATTTCAAATCATGGGTCAGATAGTTTTCTTAGGAATCTTTAATTGTCTGTAGGCATAAGCAACCACTTTACCATGTTGTAGCAATACACAACCCAAACCAACGAGGGATGTATCACAATAAACAATAAATCCCTCCGTACCCTCAGGTAGATTCAAGACTGGAGTTGAAGTAAACTTATCTTTTAGCCTCTCAAAACTACCTTGACAATCATCAGACCACAAGAACTTCACTTTATTCAGAGTCAATTTGGTTAATGGAGCAGAAATAAAAGAAAAACTCTCCACAAACCTCCTATAATACCCAGCTAAACCTAAGAAACTCCAAATATCAGTTGGATTCGTGGGCATAGGCCACTTCTTTGCCATAAAAACTTTATGAGGATCCACTATAATCCCCTCACTAGATACATCATAACCCAAAAAGTTACAGCATTCAACCGAAATTCATATTTGGAGAACTTAGCATACAAGGTGATTGGTATGATCCACCTCACTTTTAGAGTAAACCAAGATGTCATCGATAAAGACAATCATGAATAAATTTAGAAAATAATGAAAGATCTAATTCATCAAATCCATGAATATCGCGGGGGCATTGGTTAACCCAAAAGACATGACCAAGAACTCAAAGTGCCCATATCGAGTACGAAAAGCTATCTCAGGGATATCCACCACCCTAATATTTAACTGATGATACTCCGATTAAAGATCGATCTTAGAACAAATTTGGCACCTTGAAGCTGATCAAAGAAATCATCAATTCTCGAAAGAGGATACTTATTATTTAATGTCACCTTATTCAATTATTGGTAATCAATGCACATCCGAAGGAAACCATCCTTCTTACGCACGAACAACAACGGTGTACCCCACGGGGACACACTATGACGGATGAAACCCTTGTCTAAGATATCCTTTAGTTGCTCCTTGAGTTTTTTCAACTCAGCTGAAGCCATTCTATATGGGGGGAATATAAACTGGATGAGTGTACGAAATGAGATCAATACAAAAATCAATCTCTCTATTGGAAGGGACACCGAGAAGGTCATCGGGGAAGGCCTTGGGAAACTCACTTACCACAAGAATTGAATGCAAAGAAGGACCTTCTAAGTTAGAATTTTTAACCCAGACTAGATGATAGAGATAACCTTTAGAAATTGACTTTTGGGCTCTAAGATATGATAGAAACCTTCCCTTAGGAGCTAGGGAACCACCCTCCTACTTAACAATTAGCTCATTAGGGAATTTAAACATGACCTTATGATTTCGACAATCTAAGAAAGCATAGCAAGAGTATAACCAGTCTATCCCCAAAATAATATCAAAATCAACATTTAAATCTATCAAGTCCACCTGAGTTTATTTACTATAAACAGTTACCACAAACCCCCTATAGACTTTTCAGACAACCACAGAGGCTCCTATTAGGGAAGAAACAGAAAAAGGGTCTGGCAAATACTCAGGATCAAAACCAAAATACACAGCTACAAATGGGGTCACATAAGAGAGAGTGGACCCTAGATCAACTAGATAATACATATCATGGGAGAAGAGTTTCAACATATCAATAACAATATTCAGAGATGCCTCAGACTCCTAAGAAGTAGTGAGAGAATAAAGGCAGTTTCGACTAGCGTCAAGGCCAGAAGTAGCACCCTTTGGTACAGGAACTGAAGAAGAGGCAATGGGAACCATGTTTACCCTAGAAACAACTCTAGCGGTACAATCCCATTACATGTGTCCAATCTGACCACACATAAAGCGTCAGTTCCTTTCCTTCTCACACTAACCATGATGAAGTTGACCATAGTATCTGCAAGGAGGGTAGGATGGTTCTGATTGTGCCTCAGTGACCTGAGATTGGACATCTTGTGCCCTAGAAGCATCATCACCCTAAAAATATTTATCTTCCGATAGCTTTGGTTAGGGAGAGCTAGCTATTTAGTTGGAGTTAGGACTCCCCCAACTCTTCTTATTAGACCACTTACCGTTCTATTGGCCTCCACTCTATTCAAAAAATAAAGACCTCTTACTCTGCCTCTCACCAATGTCACCTTGTTTTTTTCTCTTGTTCAACCTGTTTTATATACACAACCAATCTGGAGATAGCTATGTCCTTGATCAACAAAGCAACCTTACTCTCAAGGATCATCTCACGAGATAATCCCAAAGCAAACTTTCTTATTCAAGACCTTATATTAGATACCAATTCAGGAGTATATTAGGACAACTGATGGAATTTCAAAGAATACTCCTTAACTATCATCCTTCCCTGCTTTAAGTTAACAAATTCTTCCGTTTTAGCTTCCCTCATCTCTTGAGGAAAGAAGTAGTCCAGAAATGCACTAGAGAAATTATCCCACATGGAAGAACTAGCGTCCTCACCGCTTGATTGTTTCCACTCTTCGTACCACTGGTACACCATATCTTTCAATTAGTAGGCAACAAAATCTACACCTTCAACTTTCAAAGCACGCATAACACAGAAGATCTTCTCCATTTCATCAATAAAACTTTGAGGAACCTTCTCAACCATTGTACCAGTAAACATCAGAGGATGCAACCTCATGAATTGGAAAACTTTAGTAGCCTCAAATGAACCCATAGCAGCACTAGCAGAACTAGACTGTTGTTACTGAGATGTCACCAACTGAGTCAACAGGGTAATGGAGTGATGAAATTCAGCATTACGAACCTTCCCAAGAGGCAATTGAGTATGAGTGTCACCCTCAGGAGTAGAATTAGTAGGGACAGGTGAAACCCCATGAGGATAGTGAGATGCAGCAACCCTTGACCAGGTCTAAATCCCAGAAGTTGGATGAGATCTACCCACATTATCCTTAGATGAGATAAAAGAGGTTGCATAAATATCAGATCTTCTTGGAGGCATGATTTAAAAAATGAGCAAACAAAAATTAGAGGAATCCAAGACCTTAAACTGTATATTCCAAAATTAAGACAAAAAGAAAGGGAAACATTCCTAAATATCTCGTAGCCTCTCTCTTATAAGAGTGGCATGCTACATACCCATAAAAGAGACTCTTATTGACACGGATTCGTGGACACCTAATTGACCATGAACCTAGTCTCTGATACCAACTTTGTCACAACTCAAATCAGGGCCTGGCTGTGACGGGTATTTCAAGTCCCACGTGGACTGGAAATTACCCTCTTTACCTCATTTAGTCATCATATCAACCTTAAATGTTGGATGAAATTCAAACATATATCAATATATAGCTAAATACGACAATTGATAACTCATAAAATGTCTAACCCAATCCACCAAACAAAACTATACACCAGCATACCTAAGTCCACAGTAATCCAATAAAGACTCTACACTATCCAAAATCAATAAGATGTTGGGACATTCCCCCGACAATAGCCAAAAACCAAGTTTAAACAAAGTCTAAGATAGAGAATATAAAGACAGTAAAATAAATGCCTTTCGAACTATAGAAGCTCACCACTTCAATGTCAACTCACGAACCAGTCAAACACCTGGTCACTGTGCAGGAAAAGAAGAAGTAGCTTTGGTCCCTATATCGCATGGGGATACAACATCTGGAGATTATTAGCGGTTAAAGATCTAGCATATGACTCAAGGATAGTGGAATAAGATAATGCCATCAATAAAACCAAGTCAAATTAGCATATGCAATCATATGTATACATACATATGTATACTGTGTCGGGATAGGGAACAAAACTTAGAATAAACTTTGAAAACATTAACCTCAATTGTGTATCATAACTTTCATATAACAAGGCACCCACGGGCTATGTGGGCTTAACTTTTCCCTAGCTAAAAGGGCCCTAGTGTGTGTAGTCATACAAACTAGAGACTATCCATATTCGTAGATACTATTATGGGGGACTCAAACCTCCTGGCATAATCAAGGTGACTTAAGCACCAATGTATACAATATGGGGGACTCTAACCTCCCATTCATATATCCGTTCATAGGACTCAAACCTTTCGATCATATAGACACCCGCACCAGCTAGCACAGTTTCCAATGTTAGTCCTATGGACTTCACTTTCACGGACCGGCTACACATCCTACTTCAAAGCCCATTTAAAATATTTTTTACACATACACACAACCATTAGTCCACTTACTTACCAAAGGCATCTCATTGGTATCATCATACAAACCCCACTTGCAAGCGTATAACATGCCATAACTATTATCATTGCAAGTCAAACCCATTATCTATACAAATTCATCAATTCAATTTAACATTTAGGGACTCGAACCTATTTATCCATATAAACCACCAAGGTTACAATTCAACACCATCTATGACTCACAAGGTCTTCTTGAAACCATTTACCAACCATTTACATTATTAGGCCAATGCCCTAGTTCAAATCATGATTTAATTTCATTTATGGTCATCAAGACCTTTGCAAAACCGTTTATCCTTTATTAATATTTTTATACCAAGCAATAGTTCAAAACACTATTCATCGTATGACTAGATTCTTCTCATAGACATTTTCACAAATGGGTTAAGAGCATACCATTATCAAACCATTATTTAAGTCATAAAACATTAAGTTAGGGATAACTATGACCCCTTAGTTTAAATTACAATTTCCAAGTACTCATATGTGCAAAGCCATAATTAAATCATGCATAAACACAAGTTGAAACATGATAGAACAATACTCAACAATAAGCATTCAAACCCTCAATCATGGATTTCAAAACCACCATCAATGATTTATGAAAAATGTTTAGAACATATCATTTTTGTGAACTAACAATAAAGGAAGAGTCATGTGCCTAAATTACGAAGATTCACGAAGAGATTTTGATCTTTAAGCCTCTAGGTGACCACCTAGATGAATCCCTAGCCATATCTCCTTAAGAGGTTTCAAGAGAGTTTATGAGAGTGTTTCGATATGCCAAAGTGAAGAATTAGGTACCAAATAGTGTTATAAGATGTGGGTTCTTAAGGACTTGGGGTGAAAAATGTCTAAAATACCCTCAACTTAAAAATTATAAATGACTAGTGGGTGGGTATGGTTGGATCCCTCCACTCGTACCTACATCAGACGAGTGGTACCTTCCACTCATACCTTGTTCAGAATGTTGGACACCATATTTTGTCCAACATATGACTCCTTAGCCTAAATTATAACCTACCATACTACTAGTATCCTCAAATCGTACCCTAGGTAGTACATTAAGGTTAGACACTGGACAACATATGATTTGGAACAATATTTTTCAAACCATGTACATATGACTCGTATAGAGTCTTCTCGTATCAAGAATAGAACTTGGCCAATGCGATACTGACCAATATACGACTAGGGTCCTTGACTCGTATCCATTTTCACAAACATATTGGAAAATTTAAATTTTCCATTTGAGATCATTTCGACCAAATGTGGATCCCACAACTATATTTTCAATTTTTTAACTTTCTGACCAACATGTTGAAATGAGCTCGGGTGAATTGGGACACGAACCAAAGGTCTACCTAGCCTAAAATTGATATTTTGGAGCTGATGGCATAGTTCATTTAGCAATTCATCACATGGATCAAAAGATATTTACATAAGTCAAAAACAAGGCTCTCGATGTCATCAAAAATCACAATATTGCATAAATGGTACCAAAATACATCAAAAACTATGCCAATCACGCTCACACTCCAAAAATACCACAATGCAACTATGAAAAGGAGTAAAAGAGTCAAATCACATAAAATCATAAATTTCATTAAATTTTTAGATCATTACATAAGGTCTCAATCCTGGTCTGATGGGTAACCCTTGCAGAACCTACGATGGTGATGTAGTTCTGGGACTACTAAAAGTCTCAGCCTAACTAATAGGAAAGCATCCATCCCTACATTTTTTTGGTACTAAGTACTACTCCCAACTAAATATAAGTTGATATACTAAATAGCTCAATAATACTGAAGTTCAGAGATTGAAAGATTAGTTATTTATATGAAAGAATTCTAAATTATTAAAACTAAAGAACTGAGTGTTTGACTAACAATATATAATATCCTAGGTCATCGGGTGTTCATAGTTCTCCATCTTTGAAGAATGTAACTACCATGATAAATTTTATAATCTAAAGAGAATATAAAATTTCATAACACAAGTTCAAAATCATGAATTTATCAACATACTAAGGGTTCATAATTTTAAGCATATAATGATACTAAATTTTATGGGAAGACATGATATGTCAACTAGTACTGACTGAAATCCACCAAGTCATGCATAATCCATCACATATTAAAATAACTTAATTTAAGCCATGAAATCATGCATAATAACTTTTGAATGGGAATTATAATGACAGAATAACGTACTAGAATCAAATTTTCAAGAATTTAGAATAATTGGGTCGTAACTGTGCATCATGAGTTCATAGAAATCCTAACTGAAATTCATATTTTAGAACTAGGTTCTGGGCATAGGGATGAAAGGAATCCCTTATTGAATACCCATATACCTGGACTGATAAAATCTTGCACTAAAGCCTTAGGAAGATGGCTTTGATAAATACCCTAGGCTTAGGCTTGCTTGAGAGTTGAATCGCTTGATTTTCTAACTTAGAATGAGTTTGGAGAAAATAATGAGGGATTTGGGGTGATTAAATAGATTTATACCTCTTGTAACAGTTGAACGCTATAATTTTAGGGTTAAAAGAGTGGGAAAATACCAAATAAGCCTTTACAAATTGTAAGAAAAGTTGTTGGTATCGGTCCCAACGAGTTTGGCGATGATTCGTAAGGGTCTGGGGATGAGTCGTGGCCTGATTCGTTATTCGAGACTCAAATTTTGGTCCCTACTGCCGTAACAATGAGTCATACTATGACTCGTAGAGGCCCGATAAGAAGTTGTTGTCAGATTCGTCGTCACTAGTAGCTTTGACAGTGTTTTAATAAATTGCCCATTACTTCTTACTCCAATGTCGGATTAAGGAGAAACTAGATACGTTAGAAAGATAATTCAACTATCTATATTTGGGTGGGTTGTGAGCCCAAAAACACTTAGTAATCTAGAATTTATGCTTGTTTGAAGTTTACTATAATAATAATATTTTTCTCGAGAATTCAATCGGTAAGGGATATTTTGACTTGGCTATAAGCTATGAGCTATTTGTAGCCTCAATATATGTCTCACTTGTCAAACTACCAAAACAAAATGTTTGATTTTACATGAACTTAAAGCATGGTTGCAATATTGACTTGGATTTTTAGGGTGTTACACCATATATTTAACTATATCAGCAACTTTGCTAAATTGCAAAGTTGTCATTCAACCCGTCGGAATTCGTATGAAATTTTATGAAGGCAAATGAAATATGCTACTAGACTAAATTCGACGGTTCAAACTCAATGGAGACATCAGATTTTTAAAAAATCCCTTGTTTTCACAAAATTAACTCCCGAAACTCAATTTCACAAATTTCTTAACCAAGGGCGAAAATGAGATCCAAAATCCATAAAATCAAATCAACTACGCTACCAATTCAAAATCGACTTTTCAGATCTGCTAACGCAATCTGTTTTTCCATCCGATATATAAAATAATAAATATTTACCAAAGTCAACTATAAGACCCTTTTGACATTTAAAAACCATAAACTCATACAAATCATTTCGAATTGCATCGGGAGTCATGTCAATCATCCCATACCCCAGAAACACAACATAGCAACCACAGGAAGGGGCAAAATAATTAAAACACATAAAAAAAAAGAAATTACACAGAATAAAGTCCTTGGAGGGGGGATTATATATGTAAGACATAGAATAGCATATAAGAGTGTTTTAAGCTATTTTTCTAGTTGGGTGATATATTTTGAGCCTAAAATATAGGGCTTCTTACGTAATTTACTTGTGATATAATAATTTTCAACAAAATGTCTATATGTATGTATAATGTATTGATATTTTAAAAATAGTGTATTACCGTGTATATATATGATGTATAACTATGTATCCGAGATGTATATACTCATATTTACTAGTTCACATGTTGATTTTTATTCAATCCAAACCAACTCTAATCTCCTTTAAACAGTTCCAAATTTTAGATATTATTTCCTCCTAATATTTTAATTCTTCTATTACGGTATTCTTAAAACAATTCAGGTTTGCGGCAAGCCGAATTTTAAATTTGGATTTTAAAGCTCTTCAATATCGGATTTCAAAGGACATCCAGCTCAAATTTTGTTCTAAATAGTCCTAAAATTTATATATGAGATTCTCTCGATGTTTTAATTATTTTGATATATTATTCACTCAAAATGATTCACGTTTGTAGTGAGTCAAATTTTAAAATTTGAGAATTGAAAGTGATGAATAATGAATTGTGATTTTTAATGGCTTTGTCAATTACTGTGTTCTACTAAAATAATCTTGTTACATAGATTATGATACATGCGTTGTGTATTGAAATGAATTTTCTTGTTCTTATGAAGCATGCAGCATAACATTAAAAAAATGTGACTTTTTACATTTAATGACGATGATCCTACTCAAACACTTCAATAAAACATTTGCTTTCTGATTTCTTGTGATAAAACACTGTAGTTTTCTCAAACTTAACAACAACAACAACAAACCCAGTGTATTCCCACCTAGTGGGGTCTGGAGGGATAAGATGTACGCAGTCCATACCTCAAACTTAAGAAAACAAAAATTCAAAGCAAAGCAAAACTGAAGAGTTGAGCTGCAAATTGGACGAAGAGAAGAAGAAAAGTCTTCCAAAATGTACTTCACCCTTGAATGAGAAGGTAAAACTCCTTATTTATAGAAAAGTTTGCCTCTCAATCTACAAAATACAATTTGTGCAAGTTGGTTTACAACATACATACAACTTGAATATAACAATACAACTAAAATACAACTTGTAAGTGCAAGTTGTATAGATATACAACTTGTATAATTGTATAATTACACTTTTAATGATACTATCCATGTCCAATAATACTTTTTTATGTTACTAAAAATAGATATACAATAATATTTGTTCAGTTTGAAAAATCAATGAATAATTTATCCCTTTCTACCCATTTTATCCTTACTATTAAATACTATTTGTCACTCAGTGAATTTCTTAAAGTACTAAATGTATTATTTTTCAAGGATAATATAATAAAATTGCTCTATTATTTATTGTTTCTTAATTTGTGTGTCAAGACAATGAACAAGTATTGTTGGACGAAAGGGTACATTCTAAGGGAAAATACATCAAAATCACTCTAAACTATATTAAAAAATTTGAAGACATTGCTAAACTATTTCACCGACCTAATACACCTTTTAACTTTATTTTTTGTTGAACTAATACTACCCTACCTGCAGTATCATCAGTTGCATAATGTAGAGTGTTTTACATAATATAGAGTGTTTTACACTGGTGTCCGCGTCATTGTCATGTCACTGTCATATCACTCCAATGTTAAATTTTAAAAGATATTTTTTATGTCATAATCTTGTTTCTTCTTAAAAACCCACCACTAACTATCACAATAATACCTACCACCACTACCACCGCAGCATCAGCATACTCATATATTTTACCACTAACAATCATAACCACAGTAAATTTTTCTACCCTGCCACTAAATTCACCACACTATCACTTAGTTTGTCATACCACAATGGATAATTTCATCATTCTAAACACAAACTCACACCTTGCACCAGCCAAAATCATCAGACTCTTCATTCAAAACTTATTAAGTCTAATCCATCACAGATTTGAAGTCCAAAATTTATTTAATATTTTAACTATTAATTAGAGAAGATGGAAGATGATTTTCTTATTAGATATCAAATATTTTTTCTTCAAGATTTTGAATAGAGAGAATTAAAAGCTTTTAAATTTTAAAAGAACAACGAGAAGAAGAATCGGTCATTGAAAAAGGGTTGTGAATAGAAGCACCAGTCATATTTAAATATTTTGAGGTCAACCATCTTCATTTTTCGGTCATAAATAGTGATGAAATAAAAGATGATTTTATGGGGTGGGGGAGGGGGAAGGGAAGACATTTTTATTTTTATTTTATTATTATTTTTAGGCTTGTATTTCATCTCCCACTCAACTGTATTTAAATTTTTATTTATTTATGAGAAAAAGCATAAATACCCCCTGAACTTATCGTCACAATTTACTTCAGCACTTTAATTTTATAGGTAATTAGTTATCCCCTAAATAACTTTTGTCTAAATTATATTACACCCTTAATGACTGACGTGAAAGAAATAAAAAAAATAAAGCGCGTTTTGATTAAAAAAATAAGTGAGGCCCACTTTTAAATTTTCAGCCACTAATTTTTTTTCTTCTTCTTCTTCCTCACACCCCACCACCCTCTTCTCTTCTCCTTCCTTACACCCCACCACCGCCTCTTTTCTTCTTCCTCTGTTTCTTTTTTTTGCACTCCTATCCATCAACCATCTCCAATACATATCAAAATATTTTCATGTGGATTTCTATAATAAAATCATCTTCTTACAAAAAAAATTTTTAAAAAATTTAATTTATTTCATCAAAATTAATTTTTCTCAATAGCTAAACTAACTTCATAATTGTCTGATTCTTGTTTTGATTAAACAAATTAAAACAAGAATCAAATTCCAATGATTTGAATTTACATATCAAGAAAAGAAGTGGGTAGAGGAGGGGTTGAAAGTTTATGCTTGTTATTATGCATACATACTTTTAAAACACCTTTCTCTAAACTTTAAGCAGAGAAGATCAGTGGTGGGGATGGGAAATTCAAGTAGGTGGTTGTTGGGAGGTGGCAATGGCTCCTCCGACTATGGAGTGGGGTGGGGATTGGAGTAGAAAGTGTTTTTTTCCTTTTATATATAGGTTTGTAGAAGGAATTATTTTTTAAAAAAAGATAATTTATTTATGTGGCTCAGATATGGCTCCAACGTGGCTCCAACGTGGCGCGCGTGTGATGCACTCTCCGTAGTGAGAGTGGTATAGTATTTTTAGGGTTGTATAAAATCTATTTAAAAGTTGATTAAGGGGATAAATACTTATTCATAAAGTTAAAGTGCTAAAGTGAGTTGTGGCGACAAGTTTAGGGAGGGAGGTATGCTTTTTTCCTTTATTATCTGTCACATTAGCTGATAAAGTGGTATTAGTTTCATAAAAAACAATGATAATTGAGATGAAAGAGATAAAGTGAAGGGTTAAAGTGTGAGCATCGTTTTGGATTTCTGTATTTATAGGGGGGGTTACAACATATATCTATATAATAGATAAGTATAAGAATAAATACAAAATAGAGTTTTACTAAAACTAGTATATAAGTAGATAACTCCAACACCCTTCCTCAATTTGAATGGGAAGAATGAATGTGATGATTAATAGTGAGCTCACGAAAACGACCAGAGGGCAAAACTTTGGTGAACAAATCTGTAATTTGTTCAGAGGTATGAACATGAGATACCACTAAGTCACTATGACTGATCTTTTCACAAATAAAATGATACTCCAAAGTAATGTGTTTGGTACAAGAGTGAAAAATTAGATTAGGTGCTAGGTGGATGTCTCCAATGCTGTCACATTTTGCAGAAATGGGAGAAGTAATAAAAATACCAAGACCACAAAGAATATATTGGAGCCATGTAGCCTCAGCAGTAGCAACAGCAAGAGCCCTATACTCAGCTTCAGTACTAGAGCGTGAAACTTTAGGTTGTTTCTTAGTGGACCAAGACATAAGATTGGAGCTAAGAAAAATGCAGAAACCAACTGTTGATCGTCTTGTAGTAGAGCAACCAGCCCAATCGGAGTCACAACAAATAGTAAGCACAAGAGAAGAATTTTTTTATAACTATAAGCCCCAATCAGTTGTGCCACTTAGGTACCTGAAGATGCATTTTACTGTCTGAAGATGTAATTGTCTCGGCTAGTAAAGAAATTGAGAAGCAAAGTCAACAAGAAATTAAACGTCTGGCCAAGTGAAAAGTATTGTAGACTCCAACCATTTGATGATAAAGGATCTTCAAGCAAGGGAGAATAAGTCGAATTCCAGTCAAGCTTATTGTGAAGTGGAGTAAGTACGAATTTACACTTCTAAAGTTTAAACCAATGAAGGATAGAAACAATATAACGATTTTGCACCAATAGCAGCCCCAAGGAAATATTCTTTAATTCAAGGCCAAAAAAGTAAGTAAGAGGGCCTAAGTTATCCATTGAGAATTCTGTACTCATAGAAGTGATGAATTGAGATACCGACGACTTCGAAGAGCCAAAACTTTCTATATCATCCCCATATATAAAAATAATTATACAATCACGCCTCGAGTAAAAAATGAACATGTTATGGTCCGAGATACATTGTGTAAAACCAAGACAAATAGGAAAATAAGCAAGGCGATGATACTAAGCATGCAGTGATTTTTAAGACCATATAGAGCACGGTGCAACTTGCATACATAATGAGGATAATCAGATAACTCACCATGTAAGCATGCATTTGGGATATCAAGTTGACGCATGAACTAATTTCGTTGAAGGGTCAAAGATATGACTAAACAAATTGTGTTGGGCTTGACAACAGGAGAAAATGTATCAAAATAATCTACTCCAATCTTCTGCGGGAAAACATTGAGCCACTAAACAAGCTTTACATCTTTCAATAGAGCCATTGGCATAAAACTTAGTTTGAAATACCTATTTATCCCCAACAATAGTTACATTTACACAAGGAGGAACCAAAGACCAAGTTTTATTTTGGGAAAGAGTATCAAATTCAACACTCATGGCTTACATCCAACAAGGATATTTAGAAGCTTGAGAAAAATAGGTAGGTTTAGATAAAATGGAACTATTTTGAGCTGTTAAAAAAGGAAAATATGTGGTTTGAGTGAACCAGTTTGAGAACGAGTAATCCTGGGTGAGAATTTGATTTTATGGAGATTAGAGTAGAGTTAGGAACACTAATATTGTCAGATGAAGGTTGAATCAGTGTTGGTTGTTCCTGGGATAAAGCAATACAAACTTCAGAAGAAAGATTTAAAGTATCTGCAAGACATTGATTTAAAGGGGAGTTCACAAGGTGTGAGGGATAAGTTGGAGAAAATTAATTAAAATCTTTAAGGCGAGAATCACGAGAATCAGGTGACTGAAATATAGAACTCTTAAGACTACAGATGGGTGCGAGTTGTTTCTTATTTTTAGGGATAAGAGTTTCTAAATTAAAAGAATTAGTATTATGTTCATTGGGTAAACGTGTAGAAGGTTAAGCAGGGAGAAGTCCGATTTGGAAGAAATGAGGAAAAGCTTCTCCAGAATGTGAGATATGGATTGGAAAGTGAGAAGAGTTAGGGGAGTTATCTAAAATAATTTTGGATGAGATAGGATTAAGTATGGTTGGTGGCTGAGTAGGAAAGAAGGTCTAAAATAAGAAAGAGTCTTCAACAAAATGAACATGTCGAGATATGATAACTCTATTTGAATTATGATCCAATCACTTAAAACCTTTGTGTTTATTATATGAACCAAAAGATAAATAAGGCTTGGAATGAGGTTGGAACTTGGAGAAAGGACCAAATGATACAATGGATAATAGAGGCACCCAAATACATGAATAAGATTATAATCTGGCACAAGGCCATAAAGTTGTTCAAACAGAGATATAAAATGCAATACTAGAATGAGAGTAACATTAATAAGGGAGACTGCATACAGACAAGCATCAACCAAAAATTTAAAGGACATGGATACTTGAAAAATAAGACAACATAGGACATTTACAATGTGTCTTTGTTTGCGCTCGAACCTACCATTTTGAGCAGATGTGTGAGGGCAAAAAAAATAATGGACTATGCCATTTTGCTTGAAGAATGAACTAAAATTATTGTTAACATATTCACCATCTCCATCAGACTGGAAATAAGATATAGTGGTGTGAAAAATATCTTTAACCATTGTATAAAATTCTTTGAATTTGCCAAGCGATTCAGATTTTTCGCGCATCAAGTCAACCCAAGAGAATTTGGTGTAATCATCAATGAATAAAATGTAATAATGATATCAAGAATTTAACACAATAGGAGCATGCCATACATATGAATGAATTAAAATGAATGGAAAATTTCTATTAGTACTTGATAATGGAAAAGACATTCGAGTTTGCTTGCCTAAATGAAAAATATTACAAGAATTATTGCTAATAGAAGAAGTACTACTGATCAATTTTATAACAACTAAAGAACTAAGAGACTCTCGACCAAGATGTTCGAGAGAAACAGGCAGAATTTTAGCAAAGAGACCAAGGCTGGAAGAGACGGATGGAGCAACACATAGAGGATAGAGGGACCCAGAATTATTACAGTGGAGTAATGTTGATCCGGTCCTTGAAAAAAATAGTGTTAGTAAAGTGAATAAAACAATTATTATCAGAACATAAATGTTGAATAGAAAGTAAATTTTTAGCGAGGGAAAGGACATATAATTCTTTTTGTAAAAGAAGAGGTTTTGAGGTTGTTGAAAGAGTAGAAGAACCAATAGATTTAATTGGGAGAAGAGTACCATCTCCAACCATAACTTGAGAAGAACCAGAATAAGAAGTGTAAGAAGTAAGAGTAGAAGGATCATGAGTCATGTGTCCAGATGCCCCAGAGTCTGCATACCAAAATATTGGTTGAACCTCCTCCAAATTCACGGAAGCAAATGATTGAGAATATTTTTAGCCATAAAGGAATGATTGAACCTATTTTTACACTCCAATACAGTGTGATTATAGTGAAAACAAATTTGACATTGTTTAGTAAGAGACAAAGAGGATTTACCCAAAATACAGTACCAGGGGAAGAAGGCTGAGATTTATATTGAAAACCAGACCATTAAGAGTTATGGTAATCTCGGCCTCTACCATGTTGACCCTTATTATTTCTACCACGGCATCATCCATTGTAGTGTCCTTTTGCAGATTAATTTCCATTAACAAATGATGATAAATTAGAAGTGCTCTTTCCTTGAGTGGCCACCAATAAAATAGTTTGAGAATTTTAATCTTCAAAAGTATTTGCATTAATGTGAGCTTCTTCAGTGAGAAGAAATGATCGTAATATAATTAAGGAAGGAAGTGTACTAGTAAAATTTGATCCTGATACAAAGGTAAGATAAGATAAAGGTAATCCTTGTAGCGCTTGAGTGACTAGATCATCATCAGTTACAGGTTTATAAATTTCTCTAAGAGAGCAGGCAACCAAGTGAAGTTTTTGAAGATAATCCCCCATAGAAAGGGACCCTTTTTAAAATTTTAGAATTTGGATTTGAGGTGAATTATAGAGGAAAAGACTTGATCTAAATATAAGGAGTCTAAGGTGTCCAAAGCCTATTTTGATGTCTCACAAGCATAGTTCAAAAGTGTGTCAAGAACAGCGGAAGACAGGGTTGCATTAATCCAATTTAATGCAATAGTATCACATTGAATCCATAGCCTAAAATTAGTGTGTTCTGGTGATGGACATGGTATGGTTCCATCTACTAAGGAAAGAATGTTGTGGCTTTTAAAGAGGTGATAAAAACTTTGTCTCAAGTAAGGTAGTTGACCTATGTCAATTCAATAGGAATAACACCTTTGCTATAGAAAACTATTGGAGGGGGATTTAGAAGGCCAAAAGAAGATTAATTTATGGCAGTTTGAGAAGAGGGGGTGGTGGTTTTAGATGAGGATATTTCTGAAGCCATGGAAAAGATCGTTTAGGGCTCTTGATACCAAGATGAAAGAGATCAAGTGAAGGGTTAAAGCGTGAGCCTTGCTCATTCTGTATTTCTATATTTATAAGGGGGATTTACAACATATATCTATATAATAGATAAGTACAAGAATAAATGCAAAATAGAGTTCTACTGCAACTATAGTGTTATGAAATATAAAGTAAAGAAGAACAAGAAGAATAGAGAGAAAAGAAAGAGTGATTATTATTTCTCTTGAGAGGTTTCTTGATGGGGTAATTACAATGAAGGAAAACCCCTTTATTTATAGGAAAAAACTAACCTTGGGATTTCTAAATTTTCCATAAATATACATTCACTATATTTAAAGTAGACATTCACTATATATGGTAAATCAGACATTTACTATGTATGGTACATATTTATAGCACTCTCCCTTTACTGTCTAATTGATAGATAATGTGTCTCGTTAAGACCTTACTAGAAAAAAACTAGTGGAATAAAATCTAGTGAAGAAAAAAGGTACACATCTCTAACAATATGCATATAGGCTACCTCATTAAAAACCTTACAAGGAAAACCCAGTGGAACAAAACCTAGTAAGGGAAAAAGAGTACAGTGCGTATTAACTCCCCCTAATGAGAACATCCTTGTCTCTTTGCATCCCAATCTTGTGCACCATCTTCTTGAAAGTTTTAATTGAAGGAGACTTGGTGAATAAATCAGCCACATTGACACTTGAATGAATTTCTTACATATTAATATCATCATTCTTTTGGAGCTCATATATGTAGAAAAGCTTTGATGAAGTGTGGTTCATTCTATCACCTTTTAGGAATCCTTCCTTAAGTTGTGTTATGTATGTTGTATTATCTCCGTATAAAATTATGGGTACATTGTCACATTTCACACCATATTTTTCTCGAATGAGATATATCATGGATCTCAATCATACATGTTTTCGTCTTGTTTCATGAATAGATATCATCTCAGCATGGTTAAATAAAGTGGCTTGATAGACTGCTTTGTATATCTCCAAGATATGGAAGTATCCCTACCTATGAACACATAGCCTATTTGACACCGAACTTTATGTAAGCCAGATAAGTACCCAACATCATCATAATCAACAAGATCGGGACTACAATATTTAGAATAAAATATGTCCATCTATTTGATCCTATTCTGATGTCTCATAATAGAAGTAGAACTATACCTTGCTAATAAAAAACTTGAAAATATTATATCAGACCTTTTAGTATTTGCAAGATACACGAGTGCACCAACTGCACTAAGATATGGTACTTCATAACCAATCCAAATTGATATATTTATTATTTTAGC
The DNA here is from genome assembly GCA_030864225.1 of Capsicum baccatum var. pendulum. NCBI lineage: Eukaryota > Viridiplantae > Streptophyta > Magnoliopsida > Solanales > Solanaceae > Capsicum > Capsicum baccatum. The sequence goes on from CM061552.1 coordinate 236,394,852, forward strand.
AAATAATCTATTGCTTTTGAAAATTCTCCAAGAGTTCAATAATTTTCAAGCTATAAGCTTATGTAATATAAGGATTATAAATAAGTTTCCCAGAAACTTTTATATACTTCAAACATTTTGAATCCTTAAAAAAGATTTTATATAAATTTTGTCAAGTGACAATATTCAACATTTCACGAGTGACATCTTCAAGTAACCGAACTGCAAATCAAATAAGTTTTATGCTTACCAAGATGTATTCTTTCATGTCATTCGACAAATATTTCTACGTCAGCATGCTTAAATAAATGTAGAATTTGGATTCTCATAATTTTTCACAATATTGCATCAATATTGTATCAAAGATATTGATAATATATCATTTCGTATAGATTCAGAGTGTGACATAACATTTTGAGATCTCATCACTTCATTATTTTCAGGTACCTGAACATCTCATCAGGTTTCATGAAGTGTTATGTCGTAGGCTCTTCAAGAGCCATTACCTTCTTATTATGATTATTTGCTTCTTATCATTTTTAAATATTATTTCATTTGGAACTGATCGGTCTACCACGCTTCACGCATGCGTAGACTTTGTCCTTTAGGGACACAAAATAGGAGCACTTGCAGCTTAAATATGAGATGTTTTCGACATTTGACTTGAATTATCTTTTGAATGAGGATCTGATGATAATTCCTAACATATTTTATAGCTTCTTATAATCTCCCCATTATATTAGGAAAACTAACATACATCCTCCATCTTATTTAAGGAATCCATTTTTGTGCATCATGGTATATTCATTAAATGTATATCGCATATCAAAATTGTTTGATGGAAAATGTGTAGTTCATGACTTAGAACCAACTTTGAGGGGAAATTAATCATAATTTATTGGTTTGATGCATACAAGTACTTTTGCATATAATAGTATAGTTTAAACTAATAGATGAAGTTTTATTCTCATTAGCATGGTTCAACTATTTATCGAAGACATTCAATGCCTAACCGACATTATCAAGATGAATTGTATTGATTACACAATCTAAAAATTATTCTCTTAACTTAATTTTATTGAGCAGCAACTTTATGAATGTCAACTACAGATTGACAATAAACACACACTTGATCATGTTATATTGATGCATCTTTTCAACATATCACATGTAAGGTGAACGGGCCCATATTCATCATTTATACTTTCCAGATTTCAACCAACTTATCACGAGAACAAGAAAAATTAAAAGTTCATGAAGAATTTTCTTTGTTCTTCAATATATACATATATACATATATATATATATATATATATATATATATATATATATATATACATACATATATATATATATATATATATACATACATATATATATATATATATATACATACATATATATATATACATATATATATATATATATATATATATATATTCATACATATTACTATGCACATCTTTGGGATGTTGCAATCGTTCATATCAATTTATGAACTTTTATTCTAGTAAACTCCAAGTTTACCATGACATATGCCTTTTACTTTAGTAAATTTGAGATTTACTATTACATGAATAAAGTTCAGATTTACTACTTTAGTAGTAGATACCAAAATAACTCTTCTTAATTATTCTGCCTCTTTTAAAGGTGGGTTGTGAGACCACCACAACTAAGTACACGTTTGTATTGATAAGTTTTTCTAGATATTATCACATTCGCCCTAGGGAATGGATCTATACTTATAACGATCAAAATTTTTATTCATCAAGAATGAATTATAATTGTGCTTTAAGCCTATCAAATTTTGATAGTTTATAACCTCTTTCATGATATTGCTACTTCAGGAGAAAATCGAGGCATACATAAAATATAGAGAATTTTTCTCTAGCATATCTTATAGTCATAATAAGGGTGTAAAAATATTATCACTTTTGATGATTATTATCATATTGTCCCTTCACGCTTATATTTGTACATTCAATCACTTGTCTTCTTTCAGACATATTTTGTACTGCTACCATATTCACTTTAAAGAAAGGAGCATATTCAAGGGGACGTGTCTCCTGACTTTTCAGAAACACCTATTATTTTGCCTTAGCCATCATAATATGGCTTAAGTCATCGACAAAAACTTAAAGTCGTCCCGAAAATTTACTTAGACTCCTCAACTAAGATCTGCACCTATTAGACCCATAACCCACCCAAATTTTGATCCAATCAGACCTTTTTTACACAACTAGAAAAAGGTATATAGAGAGTGTAACACACTCGCGTTATGTGGCATAAACGATGGATTAAAAGGTGACACTTGGCTATGAATTTAAAAATAATTAAAAAATATTTCATAACTAATTAACTTATAATTAAAAAAGAATTATAATTTAAAAAAAAAAAAAAAAACTAAACCCCCCTACACCCTCCTCTTCTTCATTAACTTTTTTTGAAAAGGAAAAAACTAAACACCCCCTCCCCCCTGCCGCTGGCCCCCCTCCCCCCATACCCTCCTCTTCTTCATCTTGTACTAAAAAATCCTCCGGCATAGCTTCATATTTTTGATAAAATTCTTTCTTTTCTACAATGACAAATGAGATGGAGAAAACTCTAAATGGATTGAGGAAGATGAATAGCTTATTGATTTATGAAAATAGCATTTTAATTTTTCTATTTAAATTAAATTTACAATTTTATTGATTTGTGGAAAAAATGGATTTACATCTTTCCAGCAAACTTTCATTTTTTTCGTCAAACTTTTATTTTTTCCGACAAACTAATTGCAGAAAAGAACAAAAAATAAAATCAAACTAAGAACAAAAAATTCAAATCGAATTCAAACAATAAATTCAAAACTAAGAACAAAAAAGGAGAAAAAATAGAAAATATGGAAGGAGAATAAAGTTTAAGAAAAAAAAGGAAGAAGAGTGGGAGAAGAAGATGAAGAGGGGGGGATCGGATGGGGGTGGCTGGGTGGGAGCCTTGTTTTTAAAAAACATTATTTTATTAATAATTTTTTGGGGTCCCCAGTGTCACTTGGCACATTTTCATTCGTGATTTAGTCAAAAAATACCTCCTCACATGCCTTTTTTGAGTGGAAAATACACGGAGTGCCATGTAGGCAAAAAAGACTTAATTGGATCAAATTCGGGTGGGTTAGGGGCCTGATAGATACATGTCTTAGTTGAGGGGTCTAAGTGAATTTTCGGGATAACTTTAAGTGTCTGTCGACAACGTAAGTCTCATAATATCATTAATATGGTGTATTGAGATTCAAACTCAATATTTATCCATATAAAAGGGTGTCTTAGGCTATAACTCGATGGGACATGAACCCAACATCTTATCATCATGGTGCATTGAAACTTTTAACCCAATGTCTTACCCTCTTAATGAGATGAGATTTAAATTAATTATCATATCTTTTAACAATATTGTTCTTCATGAACAAATTTAAAGCATAAGTGGTTCCAAATCATTTTTTTTTAAAAATCCAATAATAATTATATAATTAGTAGCAAAAGACAAATAACATAAGAAATCACTAACCTTGAAATTACCTTCAAAATTATAATCTGACCTTGTTTTGGCAGAGTCTCGTACTAATAACGTGTTATGAAATATAAAGTAAAGAAGAACAAGAAGAATGGAGAGAAAAGAAATAGTGATTATTATTTCTTTTGAGAGATTTTTGGATGAGGTAATTACAATGAAGGAAAACTCCTTTATTTATAGGGAAAAACTAATTTTGTAGTTTGTAGCTTTTTCATAAATAGAAATTCACTATATAGGGTAAAGTAGGCATTCACTATATACGGTAATATATTTATGTTTCTTTTCTTTACATCTAAATAACAATTTGTCAACATATTTTATAACATTTATCTAATCTATAATATATTAAAAGTGTGAAAATCCTTAGAAAAGTGATTTGAACTTTTTGTCCTTCATTAAAAAACTCCATAATAGACAAAATTATCTTTTCACCTATTTTCTTTAATTATTAAAATTTTAAAGAGTCCTAAAAACATCGAAAAGGCAAAATATATGGTAAATTTAAAATATTACTCAATTTGAGTTCTTTTCAAAGTCGTATTAATTAATCGTACTTTAAAAATATTTATTTTTGGAGTTTATGGACTTTCTAATCAAGGAAAGTTTTAAACAAAATTTTGATTTTTAATAAATATTAATGATCACGTTTTTTTCCAAGTATAAGAGTTTTTTCCTGTTATTAGGATTTGCTCAAAGTTTCTACCATAATTAAAGTTTTTTTCTTATGGAAAATATTTTTTTTTTTAAATATTTCTTTCATATTTGATTAATCCTTTTTTGGACAAAAAAATTTGAACTTCTATAAACTGAGTATTCTTTGTTGCTACAAATAATACAATAGCATCCACAAATAAAGAATTCTGTTTTGGAGAGATTATTCTCTCTAAGTTTTATGTTTGAAATATTAGTTTTTTGATATGTGTAGGTCACTTGACTAAAGTATATTAAATCTTATAATGTTTTTACTATAATTTTCTTTGTAATCTTATTTTTTGAATATTTGTAATGTAAGCGCCACATAACGACATGTTATTTCAACTTCAAGTTCAACAATTTTCTAGGTTTATAAATATATTTTTTATCTTAAAACTTTATGAATTAGAGCTATAGTTTTTTGAATGAATCTTCAATTTTGTGATTTTCATATTTGTTTTCTTGTGAATAAAAATATTTATATTTCTATGTGCTTGGTTAATAGAACGGTTGAAATTTTTCTTAGGTGTGAGCATGTATTAAATTATAACGTATGTTAATACCTCATGCAAAGGATTATGAGGCTAATTTTTGGCTTTTTCTTTTTACAGGTTAGAAAAATTTTCTGTTAGTTTGAGTTTAAATTGTTAAGTTGCTACTCAATTAATCATATTCATCATTTACCTGAAATTGCTATGTTAATGCACACATCAAAAAAATTAATTTAAATAACTAAAAAGATTTAAATAAGAAATTAATTAATTATAAAGTCCTAGATTAACTAACATGAAAGATGTTAAGGCATGTGGAGTTTGGATGATAGACATATGAATGAAACATGTTGTAAAAGCTGGTCCATTCAAGTGTACAAAGAAAAATTGCAGGCAAGGCTATTGATAAGATGATACTGCGCATAGACAGGAGTGGATAAGCAAGAATATTCAGGAACCTTCTCAAACACTTATCACTTCAGTAAAGTGGAAGAAAAATGCAACATTCAGAAGTTAAGTTGATCTAGAAGTCCAACAATGAGAAGAGTTCTTCAAGGATAAAGGATAAAGTAAAAAAGTCCTATTTAATCAGGGAAAGAGAAACAGCTACAACAAGGAGTGAAGTTACTTAATAGAGCAAAAGGAAAAAAGAAGCATAAATTAACCAGGACTCTATTACAGGTGGATCACCAGGGTGCATATATACAACAAAGCATGATCAAGTAACTTAATCAAGCACGAAAAATAAAATCAACAATCATCATATCAGTTCACATACTTGAAGAAGAACCTGGTCTCTTACTTAGCAAGTTGTAAACTTTGTGTAGTCGGAAGGTTCTTTGAGTTGTAATGAGTCATTGTTCTAGTCTCGGTGATCTATAAACTGAGTTAGGAATTATGTATTCAAGTTTGGGAACTCAAAGACTTGCGAACACTTATCTTGGGAAGATTTGTGTTTTTGTATTGATAGGAGTTAGAAGTTTTAATTCCTAGTTTACAAGAAGTCTTGTAATTTTGTTGATTCTTGAGGCTCAAGTATTATAGTGAAGTTGGGGTTAAATCCTGTAGAGGAACAGGTCATGGTTTTTTACACCTTTCTTGAGCCGGGTGTTTTCCACGTAAAAATACTGTGTTCAGTATTTACTTCTGTGAACCATGTTTACTTACTTCTTCCACAGATAGGAAATTTGTAGGGCTCGTATTCTTAACAAGTGGTATCAGAGCAAGGTTGTCTTAAATAAGGCTAGTATCTAAGGAAAGATCAATATGATGAATTCCGCACCTCCTACTGGTCACAGTGAAGGTCAGTCAACTACTAGACCTTCACTTTTTAATGGCTCTCATTTTATCTGATGGAAAGCAAGGGTGGAGATGTTCATTCAAGGAGAAGATTATGAATTATGGGACAGGATTATTGATGGTTCCACTATTCCAATGAAGACGGTTGATGGTGAACAAGTCAAGAAAGTAAGGAGTGAATTTACTCCTGATGACTTGTTGGCGTTGAACAAAAATGCAAAGGCCAAGAACATATTAGTTTGTGGACTAGGACCTGCTGAATACAACAGGTATCCACTTGCACTACTTCTAAGCAAATTTGGGATGCACTGGTAAATGCTCATGAAGGAACTTCTCAAGTAAGAAAATTCAAGATCTCTCTTCTTTTCACTGAGTTTGAGGCATTCAAAACGAAGAAAAATGAAACCTAGTATGAAATGATGACAAGGCTTACCACTTTAACAAATGAGTTGACTTCCTTAGGAAAATTCATCTCTGAGAAAGAATAAGTTGAAAAGGTTCTGAGAGTATTACCCAAGTCAAAATGGAATGTCAAGATGACTGCAATTAGGGAGGCAAATAAGGATCTTGAAGGTATGATTCCGGATGAACTAGTAGGGAACTTAAGAACTTATGAAATGGAAGTTGATGGAGTCAAACAATGAGCAACTCCTGAGAAAATCTTAGCATTGAAAGCTTCTGATAGTTATGAGGAATTTGAACTTGATAAAGAGCAAGTTGCCTTCATAACTAAGAACTTCAGCAAATTCTTTAAGAAGAAGAAGGGAACAGGTACTAAGAAACATTCCAATAACAATCCAAATGGGTGCTACAAATGTGGAAAAACTGATCATCAGATTAGAGACTGTCTAGTATGGGAAATAGAATGGAAGAAGGAAAGGGCTGAAAAGGAACTGAAGGCAAAAAGGAAAGAGAAGCATGCAATGATAGCAGCCTAGGGTTCTGATTCAGATGAAGATGAAGTTGATGAAACTGCATTCATGGCCCTTGGGAATTCAGATCTGGATGAAGAAGATGAAGATTTTGAGGTAAGTATACTTGAACTCAAAGAAAAACCAAAATTGTTCTCAAAGCCAAAAATTGTTTCCCCGATGAGTGCATTGATTGATGATTTCCAAGAGTTAACCTCTGATAGGGATGACAAAGACAATTGCAGTCTTCAGAAATAGGTTGTAGAACTTGAGATTTCAAACAACAATCTTAAGTCTGAAGTTCTCAAATTAACTCTCACTGAAAATGGAAAGAAGTCCATGAGTAAAGAACAAGAAAATGGTGAACCTTAGCTTGTTAAATACAAACAAAAATGTCATGATTTAACTGAAAAATAAATAAGTTGAACCAGGAAATCTCTAAACTAAAATTGGATCTTGAAAGGGAAAACAGGTGGACAAACTCCTCTAGAATTATTTACAAATTAAGTGAGAAAAAATTTAATGAAAATGCAGGTTTGGGATTTCACAAAAGTTTTGATGATCCAAAAGATTTATGTTACATTTGTGGAAACCTTGGACATCCCACCACTGAATGTCCAGTAGCTGCAAAAAGTAGATTAAACAGTCCAAACCTGGCTAACAGATCTTATCAGACCAAAAGGAACAAAACCAGTTCTGGTCAGAGAACCAGGTTGCACTACATGTTGCCTGCATGGACTAAGAGAATTTTACATCCTTTCACTCATAAAATAGGACCCAAGCTTGTATGGGTTCCTAAGGCTAACTTTTGAATTCTTTTATAGGAGAAGGTGAAAGAAACAAAAGGCACTGGTATCTAGACAGTGCTTGCTCAAGACATATGACTGGTGATAAGAAAGTTTTTTTCACTCTCCAAAATAAATAGAGGAAGAGTTTCTTTTGGTGATGGATAAAAGGGAATCATAACTGGAATTGGGAAGATTGGCTCATCTGGGTCAAAAGCATTGGAGGATGTCTATCTTGTAGAAGGATTAAAACATAATCTACTGAGCATCTCACAGTTGTGTGATAAAGGTAATAAAGTTATTTTTACTACTGCAGGAGTCAAGGTAAAAAAGATAGATACTAAAGAGGTTATGCTCACTGTAATGAGATATAAAAATGTATAAAAAGCTGACATCATGGCACTACCAGGACCTGAGCTGACTTGTCTGAGTACTATAGAAAATGATCCCCTCCTTTAGCACAGAAGACTTGGTCATGGAAGTCTGAAACAACTAAACATACTTTCATCCAAATACATGGTATTGGGATTACCCAAGACCAAGTTAAAGGAAGAAAAGCTATGTAGCGCATGTGTAAGGGGGAAGCAGGTAAGATCCTCTTTTAAGTCAAAGAACCATGTTAGCACAACCAAGTGACTTGACGTGGTTCATGTAGACTTATGTGGACCCGTGAGTCTTCAAAGTAGAGGTGGAAAAAGGTATGTGTTTGTGATTGTTGATGACTATTCTAGGTTTACTTGGACTTTGTTTCTAGCCTCTAAAGAAGATGCCTTTGATATCTTTGATATCTTTGAAATCTTCATTAAGAAAATTGAAAAGAAATTAGGCACTTCATTAGTTTTCATAAGGTCTGACCATGGTTCAGAATTTGAGAATGTAGAATTCTTGAAATACTATTCAACAAATGGTATAGATCACAACTTCTCAGCTCCTAGAACACCACAAAAAAATGGAGTGGTGGAGAGAAAAAATAGAACTTTGGAAGATATGGCTAGAACAATGGTGCTTGCAGCAAATATTACTAAAAACCTTTAGGCTGAGGCAATAAGTACTACAACATATATCATAAATAGATGCATGATCAGACCTTTGTTAGAGAAGACTCCCTATGAATTACTAAAAGGAAGAAAGCCCAACATCTCTCACTTTAGAATCTTTGGATGTAAATGTTTCATACATAATAATGGAAAGGATAATTTGGAAAAATGTGATGCTAAAAGTGATGAGAGAATCTTCTTAGGATATTCACTTCATAGTAAAGAATACAGAATTTTAAACAATAGAAAAAACTGTGTTGAAGAAAGCATGCATGTGATCTTTGATGAATCTTGTGTTAAGACTAACCTGCATGAAGAAAATGATGCTAAGGAACAGGTTACACAGCCCGTTTCATTGACTTAAGCTACCAAACTTAGAGGCACTTCAATAGGGGGAACTAAAACTGAAGGCACAGTGACAGGGGGATTGTGTCACCAACTACCCCAGAACAAAATATCATCAGTGATCCCAGTAGCTCTCTAGGCTTGGTTCCAAAAGGGTACAAGTATCAAGGATCACATCCTCTAGAAAATGTTCTCACTGAACTCACCTCTGGGATTACTACAAGATCTAGACTGAGAAGTATGTGTGTTTTCAAGGCATTCCTATCAGAAATAGAGCCAAAGAAGATAATTGAAGCATTGTTTGATGCTGATTAGATCATAGCTATGCAAGAAGAGCTGAATCAGATTGAAAGAAGCAAAGTATGACACTTAGTTCCTCTTCTAAAAGATAGATCAGTAATTGGAACTAAGTGGGTGTACAGGAATAAATTTGATGAGCATGAAACAGTCACAAGAAATAAGGCAAGGTTGGTGGTCTAAGTATATAACCAAGAGGAAGGAATCAACTTTGATGAGACTTTTGCTCCTGTAGCAAGACTGGAAGCTATAATATTACTTGTTGCCTTTGCTGCCTACAAGGAGTTTATACTCTATCAGATAGATGTAAAGAGTGCATTTCTGAATGGCTTTCTCAAAGAGGAGGTGTATGTCAAGCAACCACCAGGATTCGAAAGCAAGGAGTTTCTTGATCATGTGTATAAACTGGATAAAGCCTTGTATAGGTTGAAACAAGCACCTAGATCTTGGTATGAGAGGTTGTCAAAGTTTTTACTGGAGAATGGACATACCAGAGGTAAAATTGATAATACCCTTTTCTTAAGAACTAATGGGAAGGATTTGTTATTTGTGCAGGTGTATGTGGATGATATTATTTTTGGCTCAACAAATATGAGTATAACTCATGAGTTTGCCAAACTCATGAGTTGTGAATTTGAGATGAGCATGATGGGAGAGTTGAATTACTTCTTGGGCTTGCGAATAAAGCAGTCAGGTTCAGGGACAATGATTTCACCAATAGAAGTATGTCAAAGAGCTTCTCAAGAGCTTCTTCATGAAAGAGGCAAAAGAGATAAGTACTCATATTGCAACTACCACAAAGTTAGAGTTGGATGAAATAGGTTCAGATGTAGAGCAAAAGATGTATAAACGTATGGTTGGGTCATTATTGTACCTCACAGCAAGCAGGCCTAACATTTTGTTCAGTGTAGGGCTATGTGCCAGGTTTCAAGCTAAACCCAAAGAATCATATCTAAAATCTGTGAAGAGAATCTTCAGATACTTGAAGCGAACCAGTGATCTTGGCTTATGGTATCCCAAAGAAAGTAGCTTTAATCTGATAGGTTACTCAGATGTTGATTATGCAGGATATCTGGTGGACAGGAAAAGCACTACAGGAATGGCACACTTCCTTGGATCATGTTTGATTACCTGGTCCACTAAGAAGCAAAATTCAGTTGCTTTGTCTACTGCTGAAGTTGAATATGTTGCTGCAAGATCCTGTTGTGCTCAATTGCTATGGATTAAGCAACAACTTATGGAATTTGGTATAGATGTTGGTTGTGTTCTTATTTTTTGTGATAATACAAGTGCTATTAACATAGCTAAAAATCCTCTTCAACATAAGAGAACGAAACATATTGATATTAAGCATCACTTTCTTAGAGATAATGTTGAAAAAGGTCATATATCCATTATGTTTTGTTCTACTGAGGAAAAGATTACTGACATTTTCACTAAGGCCTTGAGTAGAGAACACTTTGAAAAAATTAGGTTAGCCTTGGAGATGATTAAAATTGTATAAGTCCCCCTCAATGCTTGACTAGAATAGTTTGATTTTACAAGTGATTGTTGGTTAATTCAGTCTCACACATTAAGTTGTGTATCCTAAGTCCAAGATTTTAGAGTATGTTGACTTATGTGTGTGTTGATTTTGCAGAAAGCCTTGATCACAGAAGCAATTTTGTCTATTTTGTCATTCAGGTATGATTATTATTACTTCAAAGTAGCTTAAAGAGAAATAAATTGTTTTCCTGGATCCTTCTTGGTCCATTTAAACCGCCAAAACATAAAGAGTCTTTTCCCTTTAAAAAAGCTGCCACTTCATTTCCCATTAGGACTGAAACACTCATCATTACTCCTTTGCCAAATACAGTCCCTCACCCTTTCAACTTCCTCATCCATTTCTCTTAAATACGCTTTCGTTTGTCTTGATTCTACACTATAAATTCTCTGCACCCTCCTTATACTCAAGAACACTTTCCTGATTCAAAAATGGCATTATTCTCTTCATCGTCCTCCTCTTTTTCTTCCTCCTCCATTGAATCTGTTCCAAATCCCTTCACCACACTTATCCTTCATCCAAACATCACCTTACCTCCCTTAATTCCTCCTTCAATCTCCCAGAAATTCATCGATTTTTGCTTCTTTTAGAAATTTCCCAAACCCTTTTGCCCAAATTTCTTCACTTTCTCCATTCTCTTCGAAACCCCACATTCCTCCTCCTATCACACTCCAAATTATTGAAGCTGATGGTAATCCTAGTGACAAAGATGACCTTCCTATCGCAGAGCTAATCCCAAGAAGGTCCAAGTCCAAGCTCCCAAGAAAACCCCTTTCGATTCCCGTCACTGTTGACAACACTGCCCCTCCAAAACTTTCTCCAAATATCTCTATCCCTCGTACCCCTCACACTCGAGGAAGAAAGTAATTAGAAGATGCATCCTTGGTCGAGGCTCTTCGAGCCAGCAAAAAGAAACATGTGGCTACATCTGATCCCACCTCTCCTCGTGCATCTTCTCCTGATCTTCTACTTTGATTTGTCAGAAAGACAAAAACTATCATGGCCAAAGTTCCAAAATCCTCGTTGCCCACGAAACCCTCTTCTAAACCTACTCAAAAAGCTTTCTCCTCTTCTAAACCCCACATGTTCCTTTTGACTCATCTGACTCTGACTTTACCCCAGATGCTACTGATGAGTTGGCACCTAAGTTTAAAGTTCCCCACTCATTTTCTCATCAGAATACTCCTGAGGCTCATTATCTTTACTTTTAAAAGCAAAAATTAGCTAGAGGGAGGGTAGTTAGTGGTTTTGGAGGACCTGATATGCAAGTTTTACAGGATAAATTAGAATTTCAAGGTTGGTCACATTTATTTCTTCAGGGTGATCTTCAGCGTAGATTTGCTAAACCTGAATTATATGAGTTTTATATGAATGGGGTGTGAATTGGTGAATTGTTCTCCACTACTGTCAGAAAGGTTACCATGATCCTTTATGTTGCTGACATTGCTAGGATTTTACGTATTCCCTCTAGGAGATGGGGTCACTATGTCAAGGGTGCTTGGCCTCCTCTGGATAATCTTGCCTGTGCCTTCGACATATGTAGAAAGTTTTCTGGCAATCCTAACTTGCTCCACCATAGAAAATTCCTTAAGAGGGAGATGTCCCCACTACATCAACTTTATTTGGATTTGGTCCACAACATGATTATTCCTAGGAAGGAGAGACGGTGTATGGAAAGTTTTCTTGATCTTACTCTCATGGAGATATTGGATACTGAAGTTGGAATTGATCTGCCTCGACTCATACTATAGCATATGCAAAGGGTTCTACTCAAGAAAGTAAATGGACATGCTCTACCTTATCAATTCTGGATCACCCCCATATTTGAGGACTTTGGTGTTTCTGTTCAAATGTGGTCTTCACAGACTACCAAAAATATCATAGGGCATGTAAACCATATGATTCTACCTGTTTCCATGAAGAGTGTTGATAATCTGATGCAACGATTAAGAAATTCACTGGCTGAGAAATAAGCTGAGGTGGAAGTTGCTCAGGCAGCTTTGGAGGTTGCACAGGCTGCTCATGAAGAAAAAAAAAGGGATCCTCCATGTTCAAATTGCTTTCCTTAATTCCTTGTATAAAAAAAGAGCTGAAAATGCAGATGTTATTAGGAAACTCACCTCTCTTATTCCCTCATCTTCTTCTACTTAGCCTCTTCACTGATATCTTAAGCCTATCTCTTTTTGTTCCTTTTCCTGATAGCTTGTTCTCTCTTATTTTAATTTTTGGTGTATGTAGTCATCTCTACAAATGAATGAACTGGGCTTAGTTATTTTACTGTTTCTGCTCTTGTTTTCTCATATTGCATTCATGTTCTCTTATCCTGAATTTTGATTGTCTTAGTGATAGCCTTAATGGCCATAAATTATTAGACGTTTTTCACTTATTGATCCAGCTTTTCGATGATGTCAAAAGAGGGAAGAGTAGGCTATGCAATGCTTATAATTCATGACTAACATGTTTCATTCTATGCTAGTCTTTATTCAAATGCCTTATTGAATATGTCAGGGGTCTATGATGTTATGCTGCTATGTTTGTCATCATCAAAAAGAGGGAATTTGTTAAGGCATGTGGAGTTCTGATGATAGACATATGAATGAAATATGTTGTGAAAGCTGGTTCATTCAAGTGTACAAAGAAAAGTTGCAGGCAAGGCTGTTGATAAGATGATACTGCGCATAGACAGGAGTGGATAAGCAAGAATATTTAGGAACCTTCTCAAACACGTATCACTTCAGTAAAGTGGAAGAAAAATGCAACATTCAGAAGTTGAGTTGATCTAGAAGTCCAACAATGAGAAGAGTTCTGCAAGGATAAAGGATAAAGCAAAAAAGTCCTATTTAATCAGGAAAGGAGAAACGGCTACAACAAGGAGTGAAGTTACTTGATAGAGCAAAAAAAAGAAAGAAGCATAAATCAACCAGGACTTTATTACAGGTGGATCACCAGGGTGCATATATACAACAAAGCATGATCAAGTAACTTACTCAACACGAAAAAGAAAATCAACAATCAGCATATCAGTTCACATACTTGAAGAAGAACCTGGTCTCTTACTTAGCAAGTTGTAGACTTTGTGTAGTCGGTAGGTTCTTTGAGTTGTAATGAGTCATTGTTCTAGTCTCAGTGATCTATAAACTAAGTTAGGAATTGTGTCTTCAAGTTTGGGAACTCGAAGACTTGGGAACACTTATCTTGGGAAGATGTGTGTTTTTGTAGTGATAGGAGTTAGAAGTTTTAATTCCTAGTTTACAAGAAGTCTTGTAATTCTGTTGATTGTTGAGGCTCAAGTATTATAGTGAAGTTGGGATTAAATCTTGTAGAGGTACAGGTCGTGGTTTTTTACACCTTTCTTGAACCGGTGTTTTCCATGTAAAAACACTGCGTTCAATATTTACTTCTGTGAACCATGTTTACTTGTTCCACAAATAGGCAATTAGTAGGGCTCGTATTCTTAACAAAAGACACTGTAGTTACATAATGCATTAAATTAAGTATATATTTGAAAATACCTTAGGTCCAAGAATGAGTGATTGGATTGAAATAAATCTAACAAACAAATCGAGGTTTAACTTCTACTACTTTTAAAAACTAAAGAATGTAATTTTGTTCTAAAAGTATTTTTGAGAAAAATACATTTAAAAATACTTTTAAAACTTAGTGAAATACTAATAGTTACTTCAAAGTATTTTCTAAATTTATTAGTTACGTACAAACTTTTTCTTATCAAAAGGTAGACATCGAAATGATTTTATAAAATTGAACTCGTTGAAATAAAGTGCACGGGCAGAGCGCCTAAACTAAGACTAGTTTTTCCAATAATGCAAGACAAACATTTTTAAGGAAAAAACCCTAGTAGAATATATAAAATTCCCAAGTATTTTGAATAGTTCGGGAGTATGGGAAAATGGAAAAGGAAGAATTTGAATAAACCGTCCTTTCCTTTCCCCTTTTTCCTTCAAATTTCTCCTAGTAAGTATGCAACTTTATTGATCTCGCAGTCATGATAGCAAAACCGAACCCATTTCATTTCTTCCTACTTCTATCTTCCTCACAATTGTCACTTAAATACTCAACTTCTTCAAACACCCTTTACAACTCCATCACTAAAACAAACAAATTCTTAATTTACTGCAACACCAAAATAGCCGAAAATGGACGTAACGGCAACATTCAAGAAGCTGAATTCATATTCAACAACATGCCCATGAAAAACATCGTTTCTTGGACGGCAATGCTCACGGCCTACTCTCAAAACAAGAAAATCAAGAATGCACGTGAAACGTTCGATAAAATGCCTGAAAGAAGCATTGCGTCGTGGAATGCAATGTTAACGGCTTATATGAGGAATGGAGTTGGAGTTGATGAGATTTTTGAGTTTTTTAAGATGATGACGGAGAGAAATGCGGTGTCTTTTGGTGCGATGATTACGGGGTTTGTTAATGCAGGGAGGATTGATATGGCGGAGAGTTTGTATTATCGGACTCCTATGGTTTTTCGGGAACCTGTTTGTTCGAATGTGTTGATAAATGGCTATTTGAAAGTTGGGAAGTTAAGGGATGCAGTTCGTGTTTTTGATGGTATGGTAAGGAAAGATATAGTAGCTTGTAGTGTAATGATTGATGGGTACTCAAAGAACGGGAAAGTTATTGAGGCTCGGGAGTTGTTTGATACCATGAAGGAGAGAAATGAGGTCACTTGGGGTGCGATGATTGATGGGTATATGAAAGTTTGTTGTTTCAAAGAAGGGTTTGATTTGTTTCTAAGAGTGAGAAGAGAAGGTGATGTGAGACTGGAACCAACTATACTGACAATCGTTTTAGAAGCTTGTGGAAGATTTAGTAAGCATCGACAAGGTTATCAAGTCCATGGATTGGTTTCGCGTTTGGGATTTGAATTTGATGTTTTCTTGTGTAATTCATTGATTACTATGTACTCGAGATTTGGTTGTGTAGATGCAGCTAAAAGTGTGTTTGATTCAATGTTAAGGAAAGATGTCATTTCTTGGAATTCGCTTATTTCAGCTTTTGTTCAAGCTGGAAATCTCGAAGAGGGATATGAGTTTTTTAAACGGGCTCCGAAAAAGGATGTAGTTTCGTGGACAGCCATGATTACAGGGTTTTCTGAAAAAGGTTTGACTGAAATTTGTGTTGATCTATTTAAAATGATTCCCGAGAAAGATGATGTTGCATGGACAAATCTTATCTCTTGTTTTGTAAATAAAGGGGAATATGAGGAGGCTTTCAAATGGTTTATTAAAATGCTTCATAGTGCAGTTAGACCAAATCCTCTAACTTTAAGTAGTATGCTTAGTGCTTCAGCTGGTATGGCCATGTTAAATCAAGGCCTGCAAATTCATGCTCTTGTTTGGAAAATGGATATGGAGTTAGATTTGTCTATCCAAAGTTCTCTTATCTCAATGTATTCGAAGTCTGGAAGTTTGGATGATGCCTATAGGATTTTTAAATTCATAAATTCCCCGAATATTGTTTGTTTCAATGCAATGATTACTGGATTTGCTCAAAATGGCTATTGCAGAGAAGCACTTAAGTTGTTTGACCAGTTGCAAAATGAAGGTGAGCGACCTAATGGTATCACTTTTCTAGGGGTTCTATCAGCATGTATGCATGTGGGGCTCCTAGAAGAAGGGTGGAACTACTTCAAATCCATGAGATCCTCATACAACATTGAACCCGAGCCTGATCATTATACTAGCATGGTTGATATACTAGGACGAGCTGGTTTACTTGATGAAGCAGTTAGTCTAATCAATTCAATGCCATTCAAGACACATGCTGGAGTTTGGGGTGCTCTTCTGGGTGCCAGCAAGACTCACTTGCGTCTTGATCTTGCAAAGCTTGCAGCTCAAAAGATTTTGGACTTAGAACCAAGTAATGCAGCACCATACGTAGTGTTGTCAGACCTGTATTGTGTTGTCGGAAAGAAGAAAGACGAAGAACAAGTTAGGCTGGCTAAGAAATTGAAAAGAATAAAGAAAAATCCAGGTTGCAGTTGGATTTTGTTGAAAAACAATATTGGTATATTTCTCTCTGGAGATCAGTCCCATTTGAACTTTGAAGAGATCAGCTGCACATTGTGGACGATTATGGATTACACGAAACAATTAAGTTGCATAGACCATGACTTGTTACCACTTTAAAATGTTAGTTTACATCAGAAAAGGATAAAGAGCAGTCCGGTGCACTAAAGCTCCCGCTATGCCTGGGAAAGGGCCGGACCACAAGGATCTATTGTACGGAGTCTTACCCTGCATTGCTGCAAGAGGTTGTTTCCATGGCTTGAACACGTGACCTCCTGGTCACGCGGCAGCAACATTTCCAGTTACCAAAGGATATTCACTTTATAATGCTTGTCCACTGACATCACTAAAATGGAAGTGTCATTTACCTGCCTACTATCATATGCTTTCTTGGATGGTTGAAGAGAATAAGGGATGTATTAGCAAAATGCAGTAGATATCCTAAAGGGGATCGCCGGATATAGTTCATTCTGCAGCATTTGGCAAGTGGAAGCATGAAAAGATTGCCATCCGGACATATTGAATCAGTGAAATGTTGTCCCTAAGGCGGCCTGCGTAATCGAAAGGCATTTGTAGTTGCCATTTCTTGCATGGTTCTCCTGTTAAGTTTTTACAGTGTAGATACAGAATCTACAGCCTCCGTCTTCCATAGAGAGATCGCCACTTTCTCGCTGTTAGTTTCATTAATTTCTAGTGCCTACAATTTGTTTATACTTTTGTAAATAGATAGGTACAGTTATAGGAGCTGAGTGTTGCGCCCTCGCTTCTTCGGGAAATTGAGTCTATTGTGGCTGTTCATCGTGCAATACTATATGAAATTTGAAGGCACTTAACCACTCAATAGCACCTAATGCATCTACGTTTTTGAAGCTGCAATCTCCAGCATTTCTTCTCATCTCATTAGTAACTTTTTTTATTGCGGTGGGGTATGGGTCAGCTTGCAGCTTAACTATTCCATCTGGTACATGTTACCTCTTACTTAACATAGGTATCAAGTAACTTTGTCAACCAATATTTTTGCTGATGAGGTCTCACAAGTAACTTTATGTACAGTTTAGGAATTATTCACAGCATAACCTTCGTAAACAGACAGCATATGCATGATGACCTTAGTATCCTTGAGATGGTACTCGTTTTGATATACGCAGCGACTACAGGCACCGCATCCACCACCACAACAACCATCTCTATCTCCAGCATGTTTGCTTCTACACCTCCACTATAGTCATCCCCTCTGTTACATTGTTGACGAAAGCCACTGTGGCATCTGATGGTGCATTTTAATATTATAATTAATATATTATTATGCATGAATTTGGGATGTTATGCTACTAATTCTTCACTCCTTTACGTTGCTAGTATTTGCCATTAATTTGCGAGTTTCATGTGTGTAATAAAATGGAGTTAGTGTTTTAACTTTTATTTCTGCAACATTCTATTAGATGGAGTTACATGTTCATTAGTTGATAGCATTTGATGCATGCAAATTATGCATCTTCCTTAGTCAATTTTTGGCACGTTGCATGGCTGCTCTTTACATCTTGAATTCACATTCATTTGTGTCCTTAACTACAATAGTTAGTGGTGGTAGAATAAAGACATAAGTTTCTCGTAACCACTCACTCTTTATTCCTCCATTATCCTATTCTTTATATTGGTGTAACTCATATAACTCTTGTAACCATTGTAACCTCTATTCTATTAATCTTTCCATTTATTCTTCCTATTCATTGCATGGAAGAATTCTCATCTATAAATAGATGTAGTCCTTCATGAGTTTGTAATACACAAGATAATAGAGAGTTCACAAAAAAGTTAATAAAAAAAAGAGTTTGCTAGTTCAAGGAAGGTGTTCTTTTTGTGGAGTTTTGAATTCAACTTTTGTCCAGAGTTGTTAAGTTATTGTGAGAAGGTTGTTGTATCCTGGAGGGGATAAGTCAAGAAGATTACTGCTGGACCGGTGAAACATTTGTTGTCGTGGGCTTAAATCTCCTTAAAGAGAGCGAGATATCCGCGCCTCAGTCGAAGAAGAAGAAGATAGTCTTTTTTATTTTCTTCACTTGTAATTTTCAGTTGTAAGTTTATTGTAATTTCATCAACAATTTTAAGGAGATTCAATGGCAACAACTGAAAAACCCGAGGATGTCAAGATGAGAGATCTCAACAAGCCATTCCGGTTCAACGGTACTCACTTCAAGAGGTGGAAAGGTAAAGTACTTTTCTACTTAAGTTTTCTCAACGGTTCTTATGTGTTAACTGAGAAGAACCCAAATAAAGTAGATAACTCTTTCATGACCGATGGTGAACTTATCTCTCTTCAAGAGAAAGTTGAAAAATATGATGGTGACTCCTACAAGTGTCGGTATTTTCTTCTTAATTGTCTATCCAATAATTTTTATGATTATTATGATAGAACTTACTCTAGTGCAAAGAAAATTTGAAAAATCTTGCAGAGTAAGTATGACATTGAGGAGGTGGGAGCGAAAAAATATGCGGTTAGCAGAATTTTTCATTTTCAATTGGTGAACAACAAATCTGTGGTAGACCAAGCTCAGTATTTCATAATGATCGTTGGCGAGCTCAAGTCCGAGGAAGTCAAAATTGGAGATAACCTTATTATTTGTGGCATAATTGATAAACTTCCACCTTCGTGGAAGGAGTTTCAAAAAAACATACGCCCCAAGCAAAAGGAAACTTCTCTTGAGACTTTGATAATGAGAATCTGCATGGAAGAAGAAGCAAGGGGCCAAGATGCACTTTTGCAAACAGAAGAGAACAACATCACACCGAAGGTAAATTTAACTTCTTCAAATAATGCTACCCCTGAAACTAACAAAAATACTACTTTGAAGCCTAAGAAGAAAAGATACAAGAAAAATAATGGTAGACATCCCAAGGACAATAATGGTTAAAACAACCAAGCTAAAAAAACAACATGTACAACAAAAAGGATCGTGTTTTGTCTGTGGCAAGAGTGGGCATATTGCTCGATTTTGTAAATTTTGGAAACGTGGGTCTACACCTCAGGCAAACGTTATCGAAGAACCATTTGTGGCAGTGATAACAGACATTAACATGGTGGAGAATATTGATGGATGGTGGGCTGGCTTTGGTGCAAACCGTCATGTCTGTTATGAGAAAGAATGGTTTAAAAAATATATAAATTTTGAGGAGCCCAAAATCATCATGCTTGGAGATTCACACACAACTCAAGTACTTGGAATGGGAGATGTCGAATTGAGTTTTACTTCTGGAAAGGTATTGATATTAAATGATGTACTTTATACTCCTTCTATGAGAAAAAAATTTGATGTCTAGTTTTCTTCTTAATAAAGCAGGCTTCAAACAGATTATTGAATCTGATCAGTATGTAATTGTTAAGAATAATATTTTTGTGGGAAAGAGGTATGCATGTGATGGTATGTTTAAGTTAAATGTTGAAATGAATAAAATATCTACTTCTATTTATATGCTTTCTTCTACTAATTTTTGGCATGCTCGTTTGTGTCATATAAATGGTCGTTATGTGGGAAACATGAGTAGTTTAGGATTAATTCTAGTGATAAAAAAGAACTTTGAAAAATGTGAGGTTTGTAGTAAAGCCAAAATCATAAAAAAGCCTCATTTTCAAGTTGAAAGAAAAATTAAATTATTAGAATTAGTTCATACTGATATTTGTGAACTTCGTGGAATTTTAACTCGTGGAGAAAATAAATATTTTATCACTTTCATTGATGATTTTTCTAAGTTTACATATGTTTACTTAATGAAAAATAAAAGTGATGCATTTGAGAATTTCAAAATTTTTCTCCATGAAGTTGAAAATCAGTTTAATAGAAAAATAAAAAGAATATGAAGTGATATAGGCCGTGAATATGAGTCATATGAGTTCAATTTTTTTGTTAGATCATTAAGTATAATTCATGAAACTACTCCTCTTTATTCTCCTGCATCTAACGGTGTAGCGAAAAGGAAGAATAGAACCTTGACTGAGTTAACTAATGTCATGTTAATTGAGTCTTGTGCACCTTTAAGTTTTTGGGGTGAAGCTTTTTTAACTGCTTGTTATGTGCTGAATCGTGTGCCTCATAAAAAGACCAAACTAACACCTTTTGAGTTGTGGAAAGGTCATAAGCTAAATTTGGGATATCTAAGAGTTTGGAGTTGCTTAGCCTATGTAAGGTTAATGGATCCTAAAATTTCTAAATTGGATAAAAAAGTTACTACTTGTTCTTTTTTTGGTTATGCTTCAAATAGTACGACCTATAGATTTTTTTATCTTGAAGATAGTGTGATAATAGAATCTGGTGATGCTATTTTTCATGAAAATAAATTTCCTTTTGATTCTAAAAATAGTGGGGGTCTAAGGACTAAAGAGAATGTTTTGTCACTACCTAGTTCTTCTACTTCTACTTTAAAAAATAAAGAAAATAATGATTTTGAGTTAAGAAGAAGTAAACGAGCTAGAGTAGAAAAAGATTTTGGTCCTGATTATTATATTTTTAACATTGGAGATGACCCTATCACTTTAAAAGAAGCTTTTTCTTCACATGATGCTATTTTCTGGAAAGAGGCTGTAAATGATGAAATGGAATCGCTAATTTTCAATAAAACTTGGAAGCTAGTTGGTTTACCACCGGGTTGTAAAACAATTGGATGTAAATGGGTCTTACGTAAAAAGTTAAAATCGGATGGATCTGTTGATAAATACAAAGCTAGGCTAGTGGCTAAAGGTTTTAAACAACTAGAAGGCCTAGAATTTTTGATACTTTTTCCGGTAACTAGAATTACATCCATTAGACTTTTAGTTGCTATTGCAACAATTTTTTATTTACAAATTCATTAAATGGATCTAAAAATTGATTTTTTAAATGGTGACCTAAATGAGAAGATTTACATGGAACAACCCGAGTGTTTTATTAAGGTTGGCCAAGAAAGCAAAGTGTGTAAACTTAATAAATCCCTATATGGCTTAAAACAGGCACCAAAGCAATGGCATGAAAAATTTCATTCCTGCATGATTGAAATGGGTTTAAAACAAATGAGTGTGATAAGTGCATATATCATAAGTCTTGAAATAATTCACATGTTATTATTTGCCTATATGTTGATGATTTATTAATCTTTGACTCTAATATGAATGTTATTGGTGAAACTAAAAATATTATTAGAAGTTATTTTGATATGAAAGATCTTGGTGAGGTAAATTTAATTCTAGGAATAAAGATTACTAGAACATATGATGGAATTTTCCTCGACCAGTCACATTATATTGAGAAAATATTGAAAAAATATAATTCCGTGATTGCAAGCATGTTGTAACTCCATTTGATTCTAGTTTTCACTTATTTCCTGTTGAAAGTGAAAATGATGTGATAAATCAAAAAGAATATGCTAGCATAATTGGAAGTTTAAGATATGTGACTGATTGAACTAGGCCTGATATTGCATATGCAGTAGGAGTACTTAGCAGCTTTACTAGCAAGCCAGGTAATAAACATTGGCATGCTATAACGAGAGTAATGGGATATTTAATTGTAATGAAAAATTGTGGTTTGTTCTATAAAAAATATCCTGCTTACTTGAAGGCTTTTGTGATGTAGATTGGAACACTTTATGAAGTGATTCCTCATCTACTACTGGTTATATTTTAACTTTGGGGTGTGGTGCTATTTGTTGGAAGTCTAAGAAGCAAACTATAATTGCTAACTCTACCATAAAATCTGAACTACTTGCTTTAGCTTCAGCTAGTGAGGAAGCGAATTGGTTGATAGATTTATCATTTCAAATACCTTATTTTGAAAAACTAATTTCTCCTATTTTAATTCATTGTGATAGCACCACTGCAATTGGTAGAGTTCAAAACCGTTATTACAACGATAAATCCATACATGTACAGAGGAAACACAGTAATGTGAGATCATATTTGACAAATGGCATTAATATTGAACATGTCAAATCTTGCAGATTCATTGACTAAGGCCTTAGCAAGAGAAAAGATATAGAGCACATCGAGGGGGATAGGATTGAAGCCTATTGAATCTTAAGTCATAGGTGAGGAAACCCAACCTGGGGGCTAGAGATACTATAACCAAGTTCAATGGGAAAAACGAATCACATAATGACTTGTTGTGGAAAATGCATTATCTTTTTTATCCCTCCCTATGGTGTGAGTGCATTTACCTGTAGTGATTGTGAGGTTGAGTTTATAAAACTGTTAATGAAAATCTGTAGCTCGTATGAGTGGGGTGCTAAATTACAAGAGCACTCTCGACGGATTTCACCTATGTGAGTGTGGAGGTAGGCCGCTTCCTACGAAAATTAGGCTCATTCTCAAAAGACACCCATTAAAATCGGGATAGCACAAGGTCGTAATGTACTGGCTATAAAGCTCATGTCAACACCTTGATTATTATGTGTAAGAAATAACTTTTTACTTCCCTTAAGCAGTCATAGTTAAAGTCTGAGACCCCTACGACTCTAGAGTAAAAATTACTGTTTTACTAAGTAGAGGTTCAATGCAGAGCACACCTTCATTATGAATGGTAGTCTTCTTTCAACTAGTGGACTCTCTTGTATTAATATTAAAATGAGTGGAGGATTGATGGTGCATTTTAATATTATAATTAATATATTATTATGCATGAATTTGGGATGTTATGCTACTAATTCTTCATTCCTTTACGTTGCTAGTATTTGCCATTAATTCAGGACTTCCATGTGCGCAATAAAATGGAGTTAGTGTTTTAACTTTTATTTCTATAACATTCCATTAGATGGAGTTACATGTTAATTAGTTGATAGCATTTGATGCATGCAAATTATGCATCTTCCTTAGTTAATTTTTGGCACGTTGCATGACTGCTCTTTACATCTTGAATTCACATTCATTTGTTTCCTTAACTACAATAGTTAGTCGTGGTAGAATAAAGACATTAGTTTCTTGTAACCACTCACTCTTTATTCCTCCATTATCCTATTTTTTATGTTGGTGTAACTGATGTAACTCTTGTAACCATTATAACCTCTATTCTATTAATCTTCTCATTTATTCTTCCTATTCATTGCATGAAAGAACTCTCATCTATAAATAGAGGTAGTCTTGCATAGGTTTGTAATACATAAGATATTTGAGAGTTCATAAAAAAATTAATAAAAAAAAGAGTTTGCTAGTTGAAGGGAGGTGTTCTTTCTGTGCATTTCTGAACTCAACTCTTGTACAGAGTTGTTGAGTTATTATGAGAAAGTTGTTGTATCTTGGAGGGGACAAGTTAAGAAGATTACTGCTGGACCGGTGAAATATTTGCTGCAGTGGGCTTAAATCTCTTTAAAGAGAGAAAGATATCCACACCTCAGCCGAAGAAGAAGAAGATAGTCTTTTTTATTTTCTTCACTTGTAATTTTCAGTTGTAAGTTTATTGTAATTTCACCAACAACATCTAAATAACCATTCCACCATCTTTGGTTGCGTTGCTATAGGGTGTTTCATCACTTTCAAGCATCTTGATGTGCTGGTTAGGGAACACAGAGTCGTCAGGTTTCTTGTTACATTGTAGTGTTTTTGCTTTCCACAAATATGCTGCGAACATAAAGTCAAAAGATTTGCAGCATTAGTCTGATAGTTTTTTGCCAAAATTGTCCCTTATTTATGGGAGTAGGTCTATCGTGGTCCTTCAGATATAACCTTGAGCATTTTAGTCTTTTATGTTTGCTAAAATAGAAGTAACTTTGGTCCCACTAATAGAATGGACTTAAAACAAATGGTGGCTAACAAAAAATACTACTTGATCCGCAAATAAAATAGACATGTGCGAAAACGCTCCATATCTTGTACGATGATTCACTTATTCCAATCTACTACGTATAAATTCATGTAAGTGAACTTTTTATTGGAGTCAAGAAGCATCATAATTGGCATGTCTCATGTAATCATGTAAGTAGTTTAAGAAGGGGGCTCAAGTACTATTGTATTTACTAACTTAGATATTTTCTTGAGAAGTCTTAAGATGAAAAATAAATAATGGATTAACTTTAGTAATAATAAGATCATGTATCATTTGTTCTTGAGATAATAAACAACTACCTGTCAAACTTGCATTTTCCCATTTTCCAAACTAGACCACCCAACTTTGCGGGATCTTATACTCCCAAGCTTAGACTATTTAGAGGAGTCGTGAAGTGATGATTGCTCTATCTCAAAAGAAAGGATGTGGGGGTATTTCTAATAATAAATACTCTCTTCTCTGATGTGTGATATATTATTGTATTATATCTTTTAGGGAGTGATTTGTGATTAAGTCACGTGGTGGTACAGGTGATGTAATACCTCTAACAACTTGTTTGGATGGTAGTTTGTCATAGTTTAATGATGTTTGGTATTGTATAGTATGGTATTATGTTGGGTTATTAAGAGGTGTGAATGAAAAATGAAAATGTGGTGGTTTTTTTGGATAGACACTAAGCGAAAGGATGCAATTTGAATAGGCACCTTTTCGGATTGAATGGTTATGACCTTTCCAATGGAATGCACCTTTTCGAAGATTTGCACCTTTCCAAAGAGTTGCACCTTTATGAAGGGGTGCACCTTTCTGAACCATTGCTTCTCTTCATGAAGCAACACCTTGATGGCTATAAATACCAAAAAAATTTCCTCAGGTAAAGACAATTTTTTTTATTTGAAAACATTCTTGTTCTTCTTAAAAACTCTTTTGTGATCATCAAACTGTTGAGTGCATTTGAAGTTTCTGAAAGTTTGAGGTATCGCTACATTCAGAAAGTGAACCATTTTATCCTGAGATGAAAGATTCCATAGACTCGGGTACTTGAGGGGAATAAATTCCTTAAGGACACACCGTGAAGTCGGTGGACTTGGTTCTTAAATTTCTGCTTCATCTTCATTTCTTAAGTTGATAAACAATTCATTTGATAGTTTATTTTATTATTCATTTGAACTTGTGTTTAAAGGTGTTGAACTTTATTGTAGTTCTTGAAAACTTATTCTTGAACTCAGTTTGAAGTTTGTATGGAAAACATACAGATTTTGTACCCACCGAAACAACAATCTTAAGGAATTTCTACTAATTTGTGTTGGTTGGTTTTACTGTTTTTCAGTAAATAGTTTGAACTTCATACTGATAGTTCTTCAACTATTTGAACTTATGTTTTAAGTTCTTGAAACTTCATTTTGATAGTTCATAAGTTGGTTGAACTTGTGTTGAAGTTCTTAACATTTGGTTTTGCTATTTTCCAGAAAAATAGTTTGAACTACATTTTGTTGATGTTCATAAGTTGGGTTGAACTTATAGTTAAAAGTTCAAGGTTGTAAATACTGAGCTTAAACTTCATTTGATTGTTCATATGTTAATCTGAACATGTGTTTGAAGTTATTGTTAGAAAACACAGATTTTACCAAACCCGAGAAAAACAACAATTTTAAGAAAATTATCAAAATATTTATTTTTTGTGCTTGTTTCAACAACAACAACAACAACATACCCTGTGTAATCCCACAAGAGTGGGGTCTGGGGAGGGTAAGATGTACGCAGTCCATACCGCTACCTCCGAGGAAGTAGAGAGGTTGTTTTTGATAGCCCCCCAGCTCAAAGTAAAGAACAATAAACAAAGGGATGGAAAACATAATAGAAAATCAGGAATAAGAAATAACAAAATAGACATCAGATAAATATGAAATCTGAGACACAAGGGCGACACGGAATAAGAAAATAAGTACTAAGACATAAGACCTAGTGCACCCACCTAGTAATAACCTATACTCCCATAACAAGGACCCTATGAACACAGACCTAGGCTTACTAACCCGGCTACACAAGACTCTCCAGACTGCAAACTACAACCCACACACCCACATTAGCCTTCTACCCTTATCAGCGACCTCTACACCTTTCTATCTAGGGTATGTCCTCAGTCAGCTGGAGCTACTCCATGTCATGTCTAATCACCTCCCTCCAGTATTTCTTTAGCCTACCTCTACCTCTCCTAAATCCATCCAAAGCAAGCCTCTCACACCTTCGGACTGGGGAATCCGCACTTCTCCTCATCACATACCCAAACCATTGCAGTCTTCCTTCCCGCAACTTGTCTTCCACTGAAGTCACTCCCACCTTCTCCCAAATAGTTTCATTTCTTACTCTGTCACCTCTAGTAATCCCATACATCCAACACAAATTTCTCATTTCTGCCATCTTCAATTTTTGGATGTGCGAGTGCTTGACTGGCCAACACTCTGCACCATACAACATGGTTGGACGGACTGCCACTCTATAGAATTTGCCTTTAAACTTAAGGGAAACCTTATTATCACACAACACTCCCGAGGCTAGCTTCCACTTCATCTAACCTGCTCCAATACGTTTAGAGACATCCTCATCAATCTCACCATTCCCCTGAATCGTAGACCCAAGATACTTAAAACTGTACATCCTACAGACATCCTGGGAGTCCAACCTCACCACCCCTTTGTCCTCCTGTCTCAAGTCACTAAACTTACATTCTAAATACTCAGTTTTGGACCTACTCAACCTAAACCCCTTAGACTCAAGGGTTTGCCTCCAAACCTTTAATTTGTCATTCATACCCCCTCGCGTCTCATCAATCAGTACCACATCATTCGGAAATAACACACACCAAGGCACCTCACCTTGAATGCTCCGCGTCAACACGTCCATCACCAATGTAAAAAGAAATGGACTAAGAGTTGATCCCTGATGCAGCCCGGTCTTGACCAAAAAATGCTCTGAGTCTCCTCCCGCCGTTTTCACCTAGGTCTTTCCTCCATAGTCATGTCCTTAATAGCTCTGATGTACGCCACTGAGACCCCTCTCACCTCTAAATACCTCCAAAAAACCTCCCTTGGGACTTTATCATACGTCTTTTCTAGGTCGATGAACACCATGTGTAAATCCTTCTTTATTTCTCTATACTGCTCCACTAATCTCCTCACCAGGTGGATTGCCTCTATCATAGATTGACCAGGCATAAATCCAAACTGATTCTCCAAAATAGACATAACCCTCCTCAACCTTCACTCGATTACTCTCTCCCAAATCTTTATAGTGTGACTCAATAGCTTAATACCCCTATAGTTGTTGCAGCTCTGAATGACCCTTGTTTTTATAAAACAGAATCATTGTACTCTATCTCCAGGCCTCAGGCATTCTTTCAGTCTTGAAAATGCCATTAAATAAATCTATCAACCACCTTAAATCGACCTCACCAGCATACTTCCAATAATTCACTGAAATCTCGTTGGGCCCCATCGCCCTACCCCTCCACATCCTATGAATAGCCTCTTTGACCTCTTCAACCTTTAAATACCTACAGTATCTGAAATCATGACCCTCATGTGAGTGATCCATCTCCCCCAACATAAAGCCTCTATCTCCCTCCCCATTCAAAAGTTTATGAAAGTACTACTGCCATCTCTTCTTAATGTGAACCTCCTCCACCAATACACAACCATCCTTCCCCTTAATGCACATTACTTGATCAAGGTCCCGGCCCTTCCGCTCCCTATCTTTAGCAAGTCTTACAATCTCTTTTCCCCACATACAATCTCTCGAACACTGCCGATTTAGAAGCCGCAACTGCTAATTTAGCCTTCTAACCAGATACTTTGTAAGCCTCCATATTTACCCTTTTCTCCTTCTCATTTTTACTCTCAATTAACTTAACATATGCCTCCTTCTTAATCTCCACTTTCTTCTTCACTTCCTTATTCCACTACCAGTCTCCCTTATGCTGTCCTGCTCAACCCCTCGAAACACCCAACACTTCTCTGGCAGTCTCCGTGATGCCTCTAGCAGCCCTATCCCACATAGTATCCACGTCCCCCCTTCTCTCCCACACCCCTTTTTTCGCCATCTTTTCCCCTATCTCCAGAGTATTAACTGGCGTCAAGTAGCCCTACTTAATTCTAGGTCGACCCTTCTCTTCTTGCACTTCTTGATAGATAAGTTCATCACTAGAAGCCTATGCTAGGTCGAAAGATGCATACTCAAAATGACTTCACAATCCTTGCATAGCCCCCTATCCCCTTTTCTAAGCAGTAAAAAGTCAATCTGGGTCTTGGCTATCGCGCTGCGGAAGGTAATCAGGTGATCCTCCTTCTCTGGAAAACTCAAATTCACTATCACCAGCCCAAAGGCCCTCGCAAAATCCAACAGAGCAGCTCCCTTACCATTTTTGTCACCAAAACTAAAACCTCTATGCACATCGTCATATCCTCCTGGTCAGACCCCAATGTGGTCATTGAAGTCCCCTGCTATGACAATCTTCTCTGAACTAGGCATGCTCCTCACCACCTCGTCCAACTCCTCCTAAAAACTCGCTTTCACCTCCTCCTCCAAGCCCACCTACGGCGCATACACACTACACACATGCAATGCAAAACACCTAATGACCAACTTAATCTTCATCAGCCTATCACTGACCCTCATAACCTCCACCAGCTACCCTCTAAACTCATCTTCCACTAATACACCCGCACCATTCCGACGCCTTACACTCCCCAAATACCACAGCTTGTACCCATCTACATCCCTAGCCTTAGATCCTACCCACCTAGTCTCCTGTACACATACAATATTAATCCTCCTCTTCTTAAGAATCTTTACCAGCTCTACAGACTTACCCTGTAGGGTCCCAATATTCCAAGACCCTAACCTAAAACTATCTTCTCTCGCGTCATGCCTTCTTCTAACACCCTTCCCCAAACCTGCCTTAGCACCTGACCTATACCCCGAACCCACCCCAACCCTTCCCTCTTCACCCCCTCCCAACACCGTTCCCACCCCCAACCCCCTCAGACATGACCTTATTCCACCATCAACCCCTTCATCTACTACTCAACCATAACAAAGCCCCAAACCAACGTACCAACAAACAAAATAACGGGCTGGAAAAAGTAAGAGAAGGCGCATACAAAGTATCCTAATCGACCTAGCAGCTAAAATAAATGCAACAAACACAATAATAACCACCACTAAGCCAAACAGTCAATCACCACTTAACCTTCCAAAATAGGAAAACAAGAAACAGTAAAGCAATAACAAACGGGAAATAGGAGCAGAATAGTATAAAGAAATCAACACAGTATGTAGTGATTTAAATATCAAAGAAACTAAATAGTAAGTAGTAGATAAAAGTCAATGGTTTAGATGTCACCGAGATACTCCTACGTGCTGATGGTGATTCCAATAATTTTGTTGTTGAAATTGGGTACCAAAAATGGGTCGCCGGACAAGCCCATCGATGCATCTCCAAAATGACACCGGAGTGTCCTATGGAACTTGTCGGAACTGGGTCGTCGTACCAACCTGCTCTGACTAATGTTGTGCCTTTACCCATTGCCGGAGTAGAGTTGAGTTAAACCGGTGATAAATCTAAGCCTACCGGTGATAGTAGTATCTATGGGGGGAGAAAAGAGGAGAAAGAAGAGAGAAGAGGGTAGAGACGGGGATGGGGAGATTTGGGAGGAGAGAGAAAAGCTAGGGAGAGAGGACCTTACCTGTAGCCAGCGTACGTATGTCGTTACTGACGTCGGTGTCGCTTGTTGGACATTGGTTGAGTGAACATCGATTGAGTAAACGTTAGTAAGAGAAACGTTAGGTAAGAGTAATAGTGAGAGAAATTTATAAATCAAGAATTTGGTCAATCTGTGTTAGGTCTGATTTTGTGGAGACTAAAATCTTTTGATTTCTACTCCCTCAGTTATAAAAATATAAAAACTTCATCGAGAAATTGATGTATGAGCCCATACTAACACATTTGAAGCTTTTACTCTAAATAATTGCAAAGTCTTGAGCAACTTTAGTCGTTTTTGATTATTTTACTTTGATTTTGTAGCAAAAGTAAAGAAGAGGGAAAACCATCAATAAAGGAAGAAAAAGGACTAAAATTGGAAGAAAATAAGGAGTTGTGAGTAGCTGACGACATTCATGACACGCCGTCAGCCTCGTGATAGGCTGTCATAGTTGTCGTCAACCTTAATAGAAGATGTAGCTACAGGAAGTTTTATGATGGCAATCATGACACACCATCAAGATCCTGATAGAATGTCACAATCGTCGTCAACCATAGGCAGCAGAAGTTGAAATTACAAAAAAGTTAACGACGTCTGTGACAGGCCATCAAGATCACGGGCGCCGTCACCTAATCTAAGAAAATCAAAAATTTAAATATTATTTCCTTATTTAGGATCGACTATTTAAAGACTTGTTTTAGGGTTTTTAAAGAGATTATTATTCATTGAGGAAACTATCTTACAACATACAACTTTTCTCTCTGTCTATCTCAAGAAAAATATTGTAGAGTATTGCCTTGTGATTCAAATACAAGTTCACTTTTGATTTCATTTATCGTTGTAAGTTAATCCTTTCAATTATAAATTCAACTTATGTACTTATCTATTGCATTATGAGTGGCTAAACATCTTTAACCTAGATTGTGGGATCTAGGGTTAGGTCATGATAAGGTGTTAATTAATTTTAAGGTTTAATAGGTGTTAGGATTTCTTGGTAATTCTGATAATATAACTTATGTCTGTTGGTTGCAAACAATAGGCGTACCTACTTTGGTTTGCTTGAGAAAGAAATCATAAATAGTAGGAAGTGAATTATCGACAGGGACTCGGAAAGGCTTCGTTTAATAATCAGCGTTGTAACAAGGTTGATTAACCTAAGGTAAAATCTAGGTAGTGAGTTGCGATTCCCTAAGTCCGAGAGGATTAAGAAATCAAATGCTTGAATAGGTCGAGAGACATTTGAGCATACCATTGATAAAGATAGCTTGTCATCCTAACCACTGTGAGAACCTTGAGTTATTTGTTGCATCTGTCATGTACCATAAACCCTAGTGAACATAATTCCGATTATTTCATAAAAATATTAGTTACAAACATTAATTTCAAAGTGACTAACAATTGTCTGAAAAATTTATACCCCTATTTCAGGAAACAGTAAACTACCAGTGAATTATTTTGTAAACAACTTGAGTTCACACCCTATTCCCTGTGGGATTCGACCCTAACCTAGTTGGGTTTTATATTGACAAAGATCGCTTACACCCATTCCAGAGTGTAGTTTAAGAATTATCAAAAAATGGCGCCATTGCCGGGGAATACGGTTGTAAACTAAAAGTGGTGTGCGCTAATTTGCTGTTAGTTAAGTTTTCTAGATTTACATTTATTTGTTGTTCTTGTCGATTGTAGGTATTGTGTTATTTATGCTAAAAATAAGAAATTCTGGGGAACTGTTATTGCCAATCAATTTAAAACCTCAACTGATAGGAAGAATGGTTGAACAACAGGAGGCAGACAGACTAGCCGCTTTAGCCAGGGCTCAGGTGAATGTACAGAATTTGAGTCAACAAGCACGTCACCAGAACCCTGATGACTAAGATTTGGGTGATGAGGAATTGTTGAATCCTCAAAACCCATGGCGAGCTGAACAACTTGCTGCACCAGTGCAGCAAAATATCAATAGAAACCATCCAATCCGAGTAAGGTATGGCCAATAGGCTGTTCAATACGAGGCTGATGAAGATGATGAAGGAATGGATGGAGCTTGTGCAATGGGTGCTATCATTCCTCCACCGTTGGCACCGGGTGCTAAATTCAGCATAACAAGCACCATGATTCAGCTCCTGAATCTGAAGGGGTTGTTTGAAGACTTATCGGGTGATGGTCCAAACATGCATTTGGTGAACTTCATCACCATTTGCAAATCTTTTGACAATCTAGGAGTGAGCCAAAATGTAATAAGGTTGAGGTTATTTCCGTTGTTTCTATCTAGAGAGGAAACAATATAGTTGAACGAGTTAGAGCCCGATTCTATAACCATCTGGAGATAGTTTAAAAATGTGTTTCTAGAATGGTTCTTTCCACCCTCTAGAAGGGTACAGTTGATGGACGAAATCAGTAACTTCAGACAGCTCTCGACTGAAGTGTTACACGAAACCTGGAAGAGATTTAAGAAAAATATTGCACAATGTCCGAACCACAACATAACGGACTTGCCCTTGATGGAGACTTTGTACAGAGCATTCAAATCTGTGACAAAGCCAATTGTTGACAACGCTGCGGTTGGTTCGTTCATTAACCTCTCTTTTCTAGATGCTTCTGACATGCTGAATAGAATGACTAAGCAAAGTCGGGCTTGGCATACTAGGGATTCTATAGTGGCTATCCCGACTATTACTGGTGGTATAACTGTGGAGTAGCGTAGACGGGATGAAGAGCGAGATCAGGACATGGCCCATTTGAAGACACAGATGGACTTATTGGCGAAGCACTTGCTGTTAGTCAAGACTAAAATGGTTAAGGTTGTAGAATTGCGGGGACTATTTCTACAGGTATTGATGCAGAGGCAAACTATGTGAGTAATTAGGGGGTTTCCAAGGCAATAGCTAAGGGAACCAAGGTCGGAACGTCTATTAAAAAACTGATTATAAAGATAGGGAACAAGGACACTGGAGAAGTAATAATGATAGGAGTGGTTTCTATGTTCCTCCTGGAAGTTGGGAAACTGCAACAACTAGTTCTAGCAAGATGTCCATGGAGGACATGATGGAAAAGCTGTTGAAGGGAGTTGAAGCTGCCAACTTGGGGGTAACTACTATGAAAAGTGAATTTTCTACTCTCAGTATGTTGGTTAGCTCACACTCTGCTTCTATTAAGCAGTTGGAGCAGCAGATGAGCCAACTTTCTGTTACACTGAACCAAAGAAAAATTGGTACTTTACCTAGTGATACGGTTCAGAACCCACGGAATGATGGCTCGTGTATGGAGATTACCACTAAGAGTGGTAAGATGTTTTGTGGCCCTTCTGTGGGCAAATCTATAGAGAATAAGGTAAGTGTTAATGAAATCGAAGGAAATAGCCCAGTAGATTCTGAGAAGCTGGATGGTTTTTTTTATATTTTAGAGAAAGAAGACGAAAAGGAAGAGAAAGTGGTGTTAAAGACTATCCCTAGACCACCACCTCCTTTTTCTCAATGATTGAAGAAAAAGGTCAATGATGCAAAATTTGGTAAGTTCATATCTATGCTCAAGCAATTGACAATTAATGTGCCTTTGGTTGAGGCACTAGAGCAAATACCAGGCTATGCCAAGTTCATGAAAGACCGCATCACAAAGAAGAGAAAGGTCAGCAGTGAGAAGGTGGACAATCTCCACCAGTGTAGCGCGGTTTCCACACGATTCTTAATGCAAAAGAAGGTTGATCCAGGTGCATTCACTATTCTGTGCAAGGTTGGGTCTTTGGATATTGCAAAGGCATTATGTGATTTGGGTGCCAGTGTGAATCTGATGCCACTTGCTGTATGTGAAAAGTTGGGTTTGGAAGATCTAACACCTACTAACATGCGAGTGGTGATGGCAGATAGGTTAATAAAGCAACCTGTTGGAATTGTGCGCGATGTGTTCATGAAAGTAGCAAACTTTATTCTTCCGACTGATTTTATGGTGATGGATTGTGATGTGGACTTTGAAGTACCCATTATTTTGGAAAGACCATTCTTGGTAACAGGAAGGGTAATAGTTGACATAGAGTTGAATGAGCTTAAGTTTAGGCTCGGTAAAAAGAAGGCAAAATTCAAAATGCATCAACCCATGTCACAACAAAATGATACGAATATCTTCTCGATCATTGACGCCTTCTATGAGGATGAAAAAGGGGGATCAATAAGTTGTCTTGGCAAAGTCTGAGTAGTCAAGATAACCCAGCCATGCCGCGATAGTAAATCAGACGCTATTGGGAGGCAACCCAAAGTTTTTATATTTGAGAAAGTGTTTTTAATTTTTAAATTAGGATTTAGCGTAGAGAAGGTGAAAAATGAAAAGGGTCAGCTGGAAGGTCATGACGACATCCGTGATACGCCGTCACATTTGTGACAAGCTATCACGAATGCCATCAGCTAGATCAATTTTGAGAAATTCTCTGCCTTGTTAAC
The DNA here is from genome assembly GCA_030864225.1 of Capsicum baccatum var. pendulum. Lineage (NCBI taxonomy): Eukaryota > Viridiplantae > Streptophyta > Magnoliopsida > Solanales > Solanaceae > Capsicum > Capsicum baccatum. The sequence goes on from CM061552.1 coordinate 236,429,788, forward strand.
GATGACCTTGATGGGATATCACAATCGTGAAAAGCCGTCACAAATTATCGTCATCCCAAAGCCTTAAAATATGTAAACTGGGCCTAATTTTAATCCAATCCGACCCGGCCCGAATCGTAAACCTTTTCAGTTTTTTGCCAATATTAACTTCCTTCTTTTTGAGTTATTTATTCTCTTAGTTAACATAGTTCCCATTCTTGGAAAACCACTCCAAGAAAAATAAGTTGATTTGTGTGTGGGTTGCATAAGAAAATTCAAGAAAATCCTTTTCTCTCTCTCTCTCTCTCTCTCTCTTTCTTTGGTGTGTGACGTTAATTAAGAGCTTCATCAGGTATATTCTACCTCAACTCTTCTTTGCTTGTGATTGTATGGTGATTAAAGGATAACCCAAATCCCCTAGGTGGTTAAACCAAGTTCAACTTGGAAAGTGGCCAAAATTGTACCTAGGGTTAGCCGTGTAAGCCCAAAGTTTGAAAAATTGACTCACAATGTGAATTGAAGCTAATCTTGAACAAAAAGAATAAGGACCAAAAATTAAATTAAAGTTAAAATTGCGTTCTAGTAGGGGTGACGACATTCATGACGGGCTATCACAATCGTGACAGCCTATCAGGAATGTCGTCAAACTCTGAAAAATTTAAAAGTGGTTCTGTTTAGAGCTGACGGCATTCGTGATGGGCTATCACGGTTGTGACAGCCTATCAGGAATGTCATCACAAAATGGTAAAATTTGTTGAACTTTGCCTGAGGATGACGACAATTGTGACAAGCTGTTACAGTCGTGACGGCTTATTAAGAATTAGCGTCATACTTGGGACCTAAAACATGAATGAGCTTAAATAATTAATGTGTTTTTGCTTGTGATCTTTAGGGTTCACTGATGTTCTTCTAATGTCTCCAAGTACTTTAAAATGGCACCAAAAAGAAAGAGCCCAACAGAACCAAAGAAAACGGCCAAACATGATGTACATCGTAAGCTCCTCGACGAGGAATCTGACTACAAGAAAGAGGAACCCTTTCTCAGAAAGCTAAAAAAGAAGCAAAGCCTAAAGAAAACTCCTCCACCTCCACCAATTGAGGTGGAGGACAGTGATGATACTGAGTCGACCACAGCTTCTGAGTAAGAGGTGTCTGAAAAGGGTGATTCTAAATAGCATGAGTCTGAACATGCTGACTCTGATGAAGGGGATCAAGAAGAGTCTAAAAAATCTGAGTCCGAGGGAACTACTTCTGGGTCTCCATCCACTGATCAACAAAAGAATGAAGAGTCTCCACCTCGGAGGACTCTTATTAAGTGTAAGAATTCAAAGGTGAGGAACAATGTTAGATGGCAGATTCCTAGAGCTGAAGACATCTATATTACTGGGTTGCAGAGAACTAATAGAAGGAATGCAAAGAGGCCAATCCAAGAAGAAAAGATGATCATCACAAAAGGGTTGAACAGATACCCTAAAGTGGAGAAGAAATTCAAAGAATATAGCTTAGGACGGACTGCAGAAAGGGGAGGTTCATTTAGCCCCACACTGGTTTGGGAATTCTATGCGAACTACCAAGCCCAGTTGGAGAATATGTGCAAATCGGTGATAAAGTAGCAGATCAACCTCTTTTTGTAAGAGTTCGGGCGAGGGGTGTAAGCATTGATGTTTCGACTAAAGACATCAACAGATTTTAGTATGGCCCCGACTTTATACCTCAGGCCACCATACCATTATTTTATACCTGGATAAAGAATAAGGACAAACAACATCCTTGGTTGGCCAACATCATTGCTGATGAAGAACCAATTTGGGTGACAAACCCAAATAAGAGAATCTGTAAGTCCTCGTTGACTCAGGATGCAAAATTCTGGTGGGGCATAGTGCGAGTGTGGATATGCCTACTGAGGGAGACAATATTTTGGGCAATGACCGGGCTATTTTGGTAGTAAGTTTGGTGCAGCAGCTTTCCTTAAACTTTGGGAAAATTATTGCGGATGAGATGAAGATCAGAATGTCGAGGGTAGATACTGCTTATCCTTTTCCGTGTCTTATTACAGAGCTGTACAGAGCTGCTGAGGTGCCAAAGATTATGGGCGTTGATGAATATGTTCATGCCCGGAAGACTCACAACCCTATCCGATTTGATGAGATTCAGCTGTGACTTAGACTTGATAGGGGTGCAGAGGTAGTAGAGGACCCACTAATTATAGATGTAGGAGAAATATCTCATGTAGATGTACAGATTCTTCAGCACAGGTAGCGTTAGTGTTTGAGATCAAAGCCAGTCCTTCAATTTCTCCAACAGCAACAGGCTTGGCATTTCAACCGATTGATATCAGTAGAGTGGCCAAGCAACCCAAGTGGTGCGAGGCACAACTATATGCTTTCGCCAAAGAGTTTACTATTGTTGTGGACAAAAGAATCAAAGATGCACTTGAACCTTTTATGACTTTGCCTGGGCAGGTTGTAGAATTAGAGAAAAGATTCGATGCCCGTGCAAAAGAAATGACAGGTGTTGATCTTGATACATTCAGGGCTGCGTTAGATAAGGTGAAGGCTGAGGTTGGGATGCTGCAGCAGCACCAAATTATGGTGCCAACAGGTTCATCTATGCAAAAAGTAGAGGAAGAAATTCCCATACTTGATCTCACTGTGGACTCCCTAAAGAAAAAGAAAAAAAAGGGGGAAAAGAAAGGCAAGAATAAGCGAGAAGATTCGTACAGTGAGGAGGAAAGAAGAGCAAAAAAAGAAGGCAAAAAAGAAGGAAAAAAAGAAAGAGTTGAAAAGGGCAAGATTAGAGTCTCTGGATAATACGAAGAAATGGGAAGCAGCCATCAGAGCTAGGGTTGTAGGTGCTTCATCTAGCCAGGCTCCTACCACCGTAAAGCCAGATGCTTCGAGTGGAGAAAAGACAATAGATGATGCAGAGGCAAGGGCGAAGACCCAGGATCCATGTTCTTGATTGTCTTCAGGTATACCCTAACCTTAGTACATTTTATTTTTGATTTTTAAGTTGAGGGTGTAGGGTAAATTGTTGTTGTAACATATTCTGTATATAATTAGGAGTAGTACAAGTACTTGAGGCAGTTAGCTTATTTTGTGGTTTTTGAGTGCCTCTCCAGTGGTCTGATCTATTGTGTACTGTGTGAATTACATCTATAGTGACCACTGTGCATCTTTTTATGGCATGAGTATAGAAACTGAATAACCTGTATCAAACAAGTGCATAAAACGGATCTGTAGTGATATGCTACATACTTGTATGCCATGTGTGTGTAAGTTCTTACTCAGTTCCCATTGTACGTTGAATCTAGAACTTTCCTTGTTAGTCGTGCCATAGTCAGAGGATAGGCGTTAGGAAAGGATCATAGGTTGTTTTTACATGTTAGCCCATTTTAGCTTAAATGACCATCTAAATGTGACTAATATCCATTGATCCCTGTTTGAGCCTAAATAGCCTAGTTCTTTCTTGTACACTTATCACCATCCCGTTACATCACAATGAACTTGTCTTGGCCCTGGTCCTCCTTGGACACTGTGCACCTTGACTTAGACAAATAACCTAAGTTAAGGGTGGCTATTATAGGGGTACTTGATACAATATGAGTATGAAGAGAGGTAAAATAAAGAAAAAGAATAAGAAGTTGGGTGCAGTGAAAAAGAAATAAGAAAAGAGAAAACTGTGTGAAAAAAATTATAAAAAGATAATCAGTTAATGGAAAAGACTGCATCCATCTTGAGCATGCATGATCAATAAAAGAGGAAGAAAAAAAAGGTCAACGGTTGAAACCCCAAGAGTTAATGTAGTGCCAAGGAGGTGTAGTCACTATGAAACACCCATGGATATCATACCACCCCTATCCTACGTTACAATCTTAAGAAAAGCCCTATAGTGATTCTAATTGACCAGTTTGAAGATTTAGGTACTGACTATAAGGGCAAGCCTATGGCATTTAATGCGCAATGTTGGAACTTTATTCTGAGAGTGAGTCTTATGTTCATCCCTATGCATATACATGTAAATCTGAGTAAAAAAGGGATTTCTTTATTGTGAGGGTACACCACGTATGTTGCTAATAACTGCTTTGTTCGGATAATATGATTTGGGTATGTGCTGGGTTGTTATTGCTAAGATTTTTGCCATATCTAGATACTTGTGAGTTGCATGGTTGTTTTCAAATAATAGACACAATTAATCTTACTTTGATTGATCATGGAGATGGTGCATGTATTCTGAACTGATGAGAGTAATCAGCTACCGAATTGTACTTTGTATACTCTTAGTTATGTTATGGTTGCTTGAGGACAAGCAATTGTTTAAGTTGAGGGTGTAGATGTGTGAGCCCATGCTAACACATTTAAAGCTTTTAACTCTAAATAATTATGAAGTCTTGAGCAACTTTAGTCATTTTTTATTATTTTACTTTGATTTTGCAGAAAAAGTAGAGAAGGGGGAGAACCATCAATAAAGGAAGCAAAAGGACTGAAATTGGAAGAAAATAAGGAGCTATGAGTAGCTGACGACATCCATGACATGCTGTCAGCCTTGTGATAGGTTGTCATGGATGTCGTCAACCTTAACAGAAGATGTAGTTGCAAGAAGTTTTGTGACGGCAATTACGACACGCCATCAAGATCCTGATAGGACGTCACAATCACCGTCAACCGTAGGCAGCAGAAGTTGAAATTACAAAGAAGTTGACGCAGTCCATGACAGGCTGTCAAGTCGTGATAGGACGTCACGGGTGCCGTCACCTAATCCGAAGAAAATCAGAAATTTTAATACTATTTCCTTATTTAGGATTGACTATTTAAAGACTTGTTTTAGGGTTTTTAAAGAGATTATTATTCATTGAGGAAACTATCTTACAACATATGACTTTTCTCTCTGTCTATCTCAAGAAAAATATTTTAGAGTATTACCTTGTGATTCAAATACAAGTTCACTTTTTATTTCATTCATCGTTGTAAGTTAATCCTTTCAATTATGAATTCAACTTGTGTACTTATCTATTGCATCATGAGTGGCTAAATATCTTTAACCTGGATTGTGGGATCTAGGGTTAGGTCATGATAAGGTGTTAATTAATTACTCAAGGTTTAATAGGTGTTAGGATTTCTTGGTAATTCTGATATTATAACTTATGTCTGTTGGTTGCAAATAATAGGCGTACCTACTTTGGTTGCTTGAGAAAGAAATCATAAACAATAGGAAGTGAATTATCGACAGGGACTCAGAAAAGCTTCGTTTAATAATCAGCACTGTAACAAGGTTGATTAACCTGAGGTAAAATATGGAAAGTGAGTTGTGATTCCCTAAGTCCGAGAGGATTAAGAAATCATATGCTTTAATAGGTTGAGAGACATTTGAGCATACCATCGATAAAGATAGCTTGTCATCCTAACCACCATGAGAACCTTGAGTTTTTTGTAGCATCTGTCATGTACCGTAAACCCTAGTGAACATAATCCCGGTTATTTCATAAAAATATCAGTTACAAACATTAATTTTAAAGTGACTAACAATTGTCTGAGAAATTTAAACTCCCATTTCAGGAAAGAGTAAACTACCAGTGAATTATTTCGTTAACAACTTGAGTTCACACCCTATTCCCTATGGAATTCGACCCCAACCTAGTTGGGTTTTAAATTGACAACGATCACTTACACCCATTCCAGAGTATAGTTTGAGCGTTATCAGATTAGTGTGGAAATTCAATTCAAAAAATATGAAAACTTCATAGATTCATTAAAATCTCTGTATTGGTTTCTGGAGTTAAAAATATGTGGGGTTTTACTCTGTTTGAATTTGATTCTGACTTGAAGTCATAAAAACTTCGTCATGTTTCAAAGTTCTTTCAGTTGATGATTTGAAGGTATAAAAAAATTCATCATTGACTAGAAATAAGTTGGCTAAATATTAAAGTCTCTATTGTTAGTATTCTGAAATACTAAAGAGTATGTCAAAGATTGACAGAAAAATGATGAATGAAATTGAACAATAAATTGATTTGATTGTGAATGGTGTTGTCCCAACAACAATCAATGTTGCATCATTAAGTCGTTCAGCGAGTGCTCTAGCAATGAAAACGATGGAGAAATTAGAAAAATATTTTGGTGTGAACTTCAAAGAATGGCAGTAAATGATGTCATTTTGGCTGGCCAAACTTGAAATGCAAATATTCGCACGTATAGATCCTCATATTCTAAAAAAAATAATGATTGAAAATCAATTGTCTAATTTGAAAGATCTTGTGAGTCATTCCACGATAGATAAGGATAATGAGCTGAATGAAAAATCATCAATGATGGTTGCAAATCCTGTTAAGGATGATGCTCCAAATGATAAGAAGATGAAGAAGTCTTCTAGACAAGAAAAAGAGCAGAATAAGAAAATGTTCAAAGACAATTGCTACATTTGTAGTGATGTTGGCCACAAAGCTCTAAATAGTCAATTTCTAAATAAGAACAAGAAAATAGATTAAATAATCATGTTGGAAACAACTAGAAAGATTGAAAATATATGTGATATGATTACTAAAAGCAATCTAGTTAGATATCCAAATGAATGATGCTTTAATTTAGGAGCCACTAGACACGTTTGAGCGGACAAAAGAATCTTTTGCTACTTATGATCCCACTGGAAGTGATCTTCATGGGAAATAATGCAACAACCAAGGTTGAAGAAAAGTAGGAAGATATTCCCAAAATGACTTCTGGCAAAGTGTTGACTCTCAACTATCTTCTCCATGTACCTACTATTAGGAAAAACTTAGTGTCGACAACACTTTTCGTTAAAACTGAGTTTAAGTTTGTGTTTGTTTTGGAAAAAGTTGTAATAAGAAAGAATAAAATGTATGTAGAAAAGAGCTACCTCAATGATAGCCTTTTCAAAATTTATGTAATGGTTGTTGAAATGAAGAAAGTTGAGGCTTCTTATTACTTGCTAGAGTCAAATGATTTGTAGCATAGTCGTTTAGGACATGTCAAGTATAAAATCATGCAAAAACTAATTAGTTTGAAAGTCTTGCAGAACTTTGAGTGCAATAAATTAAAGTGTCAAATATGTGTGGAATCTAAGTATGCTAAGTATTAGTATTAGTCTGTTGAAAGGAATTTCAACTTAATCTATACAAACATTTATGATATGAAGTCAACACCATCTCGTGGTGGAAAATAGAATTTTATAACTTTTATTGATGATTGCACTATGTATTGTTATATTTATTTGCTGAATAGTAAGGATGAAGTAATAGACACATTTAGGCAATACAAAATAGAAGTTGAAAATCAGTTGGAAAAGAAAGATCAAAACAATAAGAAGTGATAGAAGTGGAGAATATAAATCTCCTTTTGCGGAAGTATGTGTAGAGAATAGAATTGTCCATCAAAATACTGCCCCATATTCACCTTAATCTAATGGGATTGCAGAAAGATAGAACTAAACCTTAAAGTAAATGATGAATGTCTTACTTATAAGTTCAGGTTTACTGCAAAACTTGTGGGGGAAGCTATCCTTATAGCTAAACGAATACTCAATAGAGTGCCCCATAGTAAGACATTATCAATTCCATATGAAAAATAAAAAGGAAGGAAACCCAACTTAAAATGTTTCAAAGTGTAGGGGTGTTTAGCGAAAGTCCAAGTTCCTATGCCTAAAAGGGTGAAGATAAGAACTAAGATTGTGGATTGCATGTTCATAGGATATGCCAAAAGTAGTAAAGCATGTAGGTTTTCGGTTCATAAATCCGAACATCCAAACATAAACGAAAATACGGTAATTGAATCAGACAATGCTGAGTTGTTTGAACACATTTATTCGTATAAAACTAGACATGAGCGGTCTAGGGTCTAAACGACCTCAATATGAACCAAGCGAGAATGTACATAATGATGAGAATCCAAGAGTAGTACACGTCAAAGAACGTTAAATTTGTTTGGATCAAATTTTGTAATATTTTTCCTAGAAAATGAGCCTCAAACATTTAAAGAAGTAATGTCTTCTTCAGACTCATCCTTTTGGAAAGAGTCAGTCAATAGTGAGATTGATTCAATCTTGAGCAACCATACTTAGGAGTTAGTTGATCTTCCTCCAGCAAATAAACCTTTAGGTTCTAAATGAATATTCAAAAGAAAAATGAAAGAAGATGGTACTATTGATAAATACAAGGCAAGACTTTTAGTGAAAGGCTTCAAACAGAAGGAAGGCCTTGATTATTTTGATACATACTCGACTGTAATAAGGATAACATCAATTCGGATATTAGTTTCCTTAGGGGCGGTACATAGTCTTGAAATCCATCAAATGGATGTGAAAATAGCATTCCTAAATGAAGAGTTGGCGTACGAAATTTACTTGAAACAGCCTGAGGGTTTTGTGGTTCCTGGTAAAGAAATGAAGGTGTGTAAACTTGTTAAGTCACTTTATGGACTAAAAGAAACACCTAAACAGTGGCATGCAGAGTTTGATCAAACCATGTTGGCAAACGGGTTTAAAATAAATGAATGTGATAAGTGTGTTTACATTAAAAACACTTCAAATCACAAGGTCATTATTTGTTTGTATGTGGATGACATGTTGATCATCAGTAGAGATATTTTTGACATAAATGCTATGAAATGAATGCTTGAGAGCCAGTTTGATATGAAAGACTTTGGAGTTGCGGATGTGATCTTAGGAATAAGAATCCATAAAACTCCACACGGATTGGCATTGTCATAGTTTCATTAATTGAAAAGGTACTTGACAAGTTTAAGTATTGGGATTTCAGTATTGCCAAGACTCCATTAAATGTGAGCTTTGCACTTCAAAAGAATGAAGTGAAAGTGACTCACAGTTGGATTATGCAAGAGTATTAGGAGGTTTAATGTATGTCATGAATTGTACACGACCAAACATAGTATGTGCTATTAGTAAATTGAGTCGGTGCACGAGTAATCCCAATAAAATTCACTAGATGGCAATGAAAAGAGTTTTGGGGTATCTTAAATATACTTAAGACTATGCTTTGCATTATAATAAATATCCAACGGTCATTGAAGGATATAGTAATGGAAATTGGATCACTAGATCAAATAAAGTAAAATCCCCGAGTGGATATGTATTTACTTTAGATGGAGGAGAAGTCTCTTGGAAATCGTCCAAACAGACACGTATTGTCGGCTCTACAATGAAATCTGAATTTATTGCATTAGATAAAGCCGATGAAGAAGCTGAATGACTCCAAAATTTCTTAAAAGATATTTCTTATTGGCCCAAACCATTAGCACCAGTATGTATACACTGTGATAGCCAAGCGGCGATAGGTAGGGCAAGGAGCATGATGTATAATGGTAAATCTCGTCATATAAGACGACGACATAATATCGTTAGAGAACTACTCTCTAGTGAAATTATCACTGTTAACTATATGAAGTCAATAGATAATGTGTCAGATCCACTTACACAAGGCCTATCTAGAGAGGGAGTTGAGAGAACATTGAAGGGAATGAGTTTATAGCCTAGGACAAGTCAGCATGGCGGTAGATCTACCTAACGGACTGGAGATCCCAAAAGCTAGGTTCAAGGAGATTAAACAAAGTTGTGACTGATGGTTCAATATTGTCAATATACTTAACCCATTCTCATGATGTAGATAATTTTCAGGAAATAAGGATAAGGCTTATGATGTGAAACTTTTTAATGGTTATCTAAATTTGGCAAATTTGACCAAATAGTTTAATCTATAAGATTGAACATTTAGAAATCACCTATGTGAGGGTGGAGTGGAAGTAGCTTCAAGGAGAATGTTAGTAAAGGCCTATTTTGTACGCTCTCATGAAACCAAGACATGTTTATGGATGAAATGAACAAAATCGTGAGAACTATAAACGGTAAAAGGCTGGTTGTGTGACATGTATTGTCTCGGTTTACATTAAAGTTTGAAAATTCAAAGATATCAAATATACCGATTAATCGAGTTTATCCGATGCATGTTCACTACGAAAAGTTTAAAGAAAAACCTACTTATTCAGATGCAATCAGTTTTTGGTTGTTGATTACATACTTGTTCGTAAATTTTTTATAAGATAGTCATTCCCCATTCATGTGGGGGATTGGTGGGTTATTAAGAGGTGTGAATGGAAAATGAAAAGGTGGTTTTTTTTCGAAAAAACACTAAGAGAAAGGATGCAATTTGAATACACACCTTTTTGGATTTAATTGTTATGACCTTTCCAATGGGTTGCATCTTTTCGAAGAGTTGCACCTTTCTGAACCATTGTTTCTTTTCATGAAGCAACACCTTGGTGGCTATAAATACCTGAATTTTTTGTCAGGTAAAGAAAATTTTTTTTAATTGAAAATATTCTTCTTCTTCTTAAAAACGCTCTTGTGATCATCAAACTGTTGAGTGCGGCCGAAGTTTCTGAAAGTCTGAGGTACCACTACTTTCAGAAAGTGAACCATTTTATCCTAAGATGAAAGATTCCATAACCCCGGGTACCTGAGGGAAATAAATTCCTTAAGGCCACACCGTGAAGTCGGTGGACTTGGTTATTAAATTTCTGCTTCATCTTCATTTCTTAAGTTGATAAACACTTCATTTGATAGTTCATTTGATTATTCATTTGAACTTGTGTTTGAAGGTGTTGAACTTCATTGTAGTTCTTGAAAACTTATTTTTGAACTTAGTTTGAAGTTTGTATAGAAAACATACAGATTTTGTATCCGCCGGAACAACAATACAGTATAGTGCAATATAATGTTTGGATAGACTGTATCGTCACTATTGTTTAATAACAGTTTTTTTATTTGGTGTACTAATATGATACTCTTTCATTACTGATAAGTGTACTAAAATATCTTTAATTATTATAAATATTAAATTTATCAATAGTTGCTAATAAAATAATTTTCTTTCTGCTAATCTGTCACAAATTCTGCCATGTAAATATATTAAGTTGCTAAATTCATGTAAATTTTAACAAAATCAATATAAGAATAGATCAAAATAAATGTAATCAGATTCATTTTTATAGTAACAAAATTTATTTTCTTTTGGTGTTTTAAAACTTGACCACCAACGACAAGTACAAAATTTGAATGCATCTTTTGTGTATGCTACGGGTGTGTTCGGTACGAAATTAAAAAAAAATTCTAGAAAAATAAATTGTTTCTTACTTATTTTCTCGTGTTCGTTATGCAAATAGAAAAATATTAGTATATATTTAACACAAAATAATGAGAACGAATAGAATAAGGGGAGTGGGGTAACAAAAATTACGAATTTTTTATTAAAAACATATTTGGGGGTGGGGTAAAATTTAAATTTTTTTTAAAATAAATTAAAAAAAAATTGTTTTTGTGGGTGGGTGCAAGGGGCTGGTAGGAGGTAATGGTGGGGTGAAAAATCTTTTTAAAACCTTATTAAAAAATAAAAAAATTGATTCGGGAGAGGGGTTGGTAAGTGTTGGGGAGGGATAGGGGTGGATGGGAGTGGAAAGAAAAGTTTTGATTTTTTAAAAAAAAATAGGGTGGGGGTTTGATAAGGGGTGGGGTCGAGTCAGAGTAGTCGTAGGATAAGAAAAAAGTTAAAAAATTTCTAAAACCGAAATTTTAAAAATAATTTTTTTTTGGCGAGGCAGGGGGATGGGTCGCTTGTGGCTGGGGGGCGGATAGGAGATGGAGTTAAATAATATAAGATAAAGGGTAAAATAAAATTATATAATATTAAAAAGGGGCATAACTGGAAAAAGAATAAGCAAATCATGAATATTATCAAATCAATGGTTACATAAAGTGAGGATTTTTATGATTATCAAATCATAAAATTAAACTATACCATATCATACATTTTAAAAAACAATTAAAACAAACAAGATTCTCTAACTAACCATATCAGAAAAAATCACCATCCAAACTGTACTAAAGAATATTAGTTACAGTTAGACCAATTCAACATCCACCACCAGCATCACCACCACTATGACCTCCACCAAAATCACCACAACTTGTTATGCTGCCAATAGCACCATCACCCGTGTCAATGATCCCATCTCCGCCCGAATCAGAAACTCCTCCTCTCTGCATTTTAATTGTTCCATCAGGACTCTCAATATTCTTCTGCATCTTGCTAGGACTAAATGTCCAACAAATAATAAAAATTACAAGAAACACAAATATAGGTAGGGCTGTAAAGAGTATGATCACAACTTCCTTCAAGTTAATTACTAATCGAGGATTAAAACGCATAATTACTGCCCTTAAGGAATTTATGATCCTACTACATTGCGGACAGAATTTACGAAGCCAACGAAATGTAAGTTCTGAAAAAATTGTATTTCGACAAGAACATGATAAGGATATTAGTCGTAGCGAAGAAATAAAGGAAATGTGATTGTAGTAAGATGAACACGAAATAAGAACTTTAAATGGTAGAACTTGATCAGGAAGTCTTTTGTATGCTGCGCTATATATTGTGAGGACATTTGGTTTCGTAACTGGCGTGATTTTTGAATGAACGCATGTATTTGCACGTGAAATTTGGAAATATTAATCCATCTTTAATAGGGTCCTCGTTGGCTTTCTTGAAATTTGCATTGAATGTCACCTTGGGGGGAGGACAATATTTTGATATAATTTTTTCATTAACAGATCATGTTTAATCTTTTTGGGGGATAACGTAGGTTCATGTCAGAGATGTAAGAAAACAAGATGCAAGACACCTCTTGAGTCTCAATTACAGAGGAAGGAAGGAACATTACTTCTTCCAATTTCTTTTATCTGACTAGGTTGATTGGAGTTGATTAATACTCAGCCTGATCAAACTTATAAAATTAATTTATTTTAAAAAATAATTTTAGTGAGAAACAATTTATATTTGACTAATCAACTTAAAAATAATTTTTGAGCATTAATTAGTTTGGTCAAACTCTTAAGATTGTTTCTAAGTAGACGTTTGTGCATGCGATTTCATCAAATCATGAGATGAAAATTTAAATTTTGCAAAAAGACTCATGGTCAGTGGAAAGAGAATATACTTACAATGTGAAAGAATTATATTAAAGAATAACTAGTTCCTATTATCATTTACTAGTGAATCTTTATAGAAGTATGCATATATATATATATGTACTTGTATCATGGCACGCGCGTTCCACGTGTTCGCGTGACATAAATGTGCTTCAAAAAGTACCTATGTCTGAGTATAATTTATAAAATTGCATTAACACGGTGGATCATTAAGTCTTCACATGTCTACCATTGTCATGATAGTTCATATTTTCTATAGACCATATTGTTACGATTTTACCCTGATCTTCTTATTAAATTTGAGATTTAATTTTTTTTAATAGAAAAAATCAAAGTAATACAATAATTACTTTACTTTTTCTAAAAGGAAAAAAATATAGTTCTCTTCCATATTTGTTTAATTTTTTTTTTTTTTTTTGAGAAAAGATTTTGTACAATATTCTTCTTATTCCATATTCTTTGAAAAGCCTTGTTTACGAAGAGATTTTCCTCTCATAGTTATTATGATACTTTTTTATTAATTTTTTCATATATAGGTCAATTGATCAAACAATATAATAATTATGTTTTTAATATGCTTTTGTTTGTCATCTAATTTCTCGCCTACATGATTTGTGATTAAATTAGCTTTCGCATTACACCCTCTCAATTTCGAACCCAACAAGGATATCAGAGCTTATGGTTCAACGGTCTGATGGTATTATTTTGAAGGAGCTTTATGAATTTTTAATCAAACCTTAAGGTTTGCAGAGAAGGAGTTTGATTAAAAACCGTCATAGCCCTTTGTGGAGAGGCGACAAGCAACGTGGTGAGCAATATTAACACGAGAACCATCAACAGCCATTTCGAGTCCTTCCCACTCAAAGCCATGTCGTTAATTTACCCAATTTAGAGCAGCCCATCTGTCATCATATGCACACAGATATTGCTGTTCTGGTGATCATCTACAGTTCATAGAAACAACAGCTTTGCTAATCTTAACAAGGCAACTGAAAAACGTGTCATAAGAATTACTTAAACATCCACTCTTTTATAACATTTGTACAACCTTGGAATACCACATCCATGCGGCTTCCATCTCTATGTAAGTTACTCTGAATCGGGCCTACCGTCACTCTAGAAATCAAAAGCCCCATCAACATAAGGGCGAGAGCCTGGTTTACAAATTGGGTGGTTTTCATATTTCACCCAACTTCCCTAGAAAAGATCACATCTAATACGTCTTTTTCAAATGTCACCTCTAAAATAAGAATCTGCATTAATTTCTAACCTACTCCCTCCATTTAATTTTAGTTGGGCTCTTGCTAAAAATATTTGTTTTGATTTAGTTGTTTCATTTATAAAATCAAGAAAATTTGTTTCAATTTAGTTATCCATTTACTCAAATTTACATTTTCAAAATATGATTCATAAGGCTAATTTAGTAAAATAAGCTACTAATAAATATTTTTTTGAGAGTAGTGTCAAGTCAACGATGGCGAACTATTTAAAAACAGAGGAAGAACTAAATGGTTGGTTTTAATCTCACATGTAAAATCACATGGGCTAATTTAGCTTGTCATGATTAACTAATCGTACCATTTATGTTGCCAATCATGACCTAAACTTCATGTTATAAGTGAAAATGATGTTGATCACTATTTCTAGCCTAATTGAATGGCTAGGATATAAAGTTTTTTCGTCTCCATAATAGAATTAATCTATTGTTGGACAATAAAATTTTTGAGACCGAAAAATAAATAGTTCGAGATAAAAAAATATTGCAACAATCGATTTTATTGATTTCAATAAGTGAGTGTTACAATCTTTATGAATCCTCTGATTCACCTTTTTGAATATAAATTCAAGGGCTTAAAGCTTAGTCTTGAATTTGAATTTGATTTGATGGACTTGAGAGACTTGATCTTGACTTGTGCTTGAATTCAAGAGCTTTTGAGCTTGTTCTTGAATATTGCAATCTTGATCTTGAACTTTGATGAACTTGATTTGAATGCTTGAGCTTTAAGGAGAAATTGCGGTGTTTGATCCACGAGCTTTCTCTTGCTACTTGTTAGAGTTCTAGGGTCCCTTTTCTGAATTATGAGACCCCTATTTATACTTGTGGAAAAGGAAGAGTCATGATCAATATGACTTTCTTTGACCAATCAGATTTGAGTGATGTGGCGCCTTTTTATGGGCTTTTATTTCATGGGCTTGCTGCATCAATTTGACATGTGGTAGGGTCCTATTGGCTCATTCACTTGACTTGGTGATACCGGAATTATCAAGAAGACAAGAGAACACACTCAAAACAGTCCACAAATCCGATGATTCAAGGACCGTTTAGAGACCACACTCGGATTCAACAATAACAACAACAATGACGAGATAAAGGGTGTGTTTTAACACCGAAACAGCCAACCCAAAGTAAGATTAACAACAACAATATGAAGACCAGATGAACAACAACAAGGATATAACAATGACAACAAGTCACGAGTTACAATACTTGAACAAGAACACCAATGATTAGAACAAAGTAAAGATAGAAAGATAGACAAATGGAGATATAATATTAACAACCCAAGAGCTTATTCCACTCTTGGACCTTTAATACCACACACAACATAAACCTATATCTTACGTGACCTCAAGGGAACCGGAATCCCCAAGCAACCAACGTTTCTAAGCAAGCTACCAACACAAGGATTCCACCTTGCAACAAGGATTCCACCTTGTAAGACACTCTATGATGTTCTCAAAACATATCATCAAAGTTTAAATGACAAAATAACCTAATTGTTCTATTTATAGACTAGGGCAACACTTGTTACATAAATGACTAAAAGGCCTTTAATGAGCCCAAACAAAGGGGCTTGGCTTCTTGGACAACTTTGGAGTGTTGGGACTTGTTCTCTACACTTCAAAGCTTGTTCCTTGGTTAGGCAGCCCTACAAGCTCGGGTCTTCCCTCACGTCTTCATGTCCTCGAGTGCTAAGATGTCTCTTTGACCTGTATCACTTGGCATGCCACGTCATTTGACACGTAGCGCTTATTTGGGCCTCTAGAATATGACAATATCTTAGGCTTAGTAAAGTGGGCTCATCATTTGTAACCCAAATTAATGGACTAACCTAATAAATATTGGGCCTTATTTAAATCTATACTTATTTGGACTTAAATAATTAATTCAATTATATTAATTCGCAATATTTATTTGAGACTAATATATTTTGAATTTAATATAATCCGAATTGTGTACGGATTTAAATTTAATAAAATTGAATCGCCCACAAATGCCCCCTACTTCAACACTTGTCGAGATATTTAATATTTTAGAGACTAGCCTTGAAATATGATTATTTAAACATGTTTAATTCGTGCTTCAACGATTTTCTATACATAAGAACACCTCATTCAAAAACTTTCAAGACGAACCATATTGACATTGTCTCTCAAAGCTCTCTTATTTTTTCCACGAATCTCCATACTTAAGACCCGTTGGTGAGGCATGATATCCAATTTCAAATAGTTTTGGAAGACTTTTTCATTGCTTTACTTAACCAGGAATAAAACTCTTTCGATTTAAACTTAGATTGGAGAAGGAAACAACTTCCAATTTGACTTTGTATGGGAGAAGGAAATCAACCTCCAATTTGAATTTGTATGGGAGAAGGAAATAATCTCTAATTTAAATTTGGAGATGAAAATTATTCCAATCTGAATTTATATTGGAGAAGGAAACAATCTCCAATTTGAATTTGGAAATGGAGGCTATTCCAATCTGAATTCATATTGGAGAAGAAAATAGTCTCTAATTTGAATTTGGAGATGGAAATTATTCCAATCTGAATTTATATTGGAGAAGGAAACAATCTCCAATTTGAATTTGGAGATGGAAATTATTTCAATCTGAATTTATATTGGAGAAGAAAACATCCATACAACAACTCTATAAAAAGAGGTAGTTTCTCCACTATTTCAATATCAATTTTGAGGTTTCCAAGTCATCAATAATATTGAGGTAATTTCTTTTGCTCCCACTTTTCTCTTATTTTCGTCAATTTTTTCAGCATAGCATATTAGTGGTAGAAAATTCATAGCTCATCGTAGAAATATTGAAATCATGATCCGCTTGATGTTACAGAAACTAGACTTCAAGATATACAACATATCCAAAATTCAGAATTAAAATCATTCAATATAATTTTTGATAATTTTTTAAAATTAGCCCTGAATTTTATCATGCTGAAAATTTCAGATTTACACGTCTTTACTAAAACTTTCATATCTTGAAGTAGGAAGAATGAAATCACAAGCCGCTTGATTCTTGTGAAACTAGACACAAACATCTATAAAATATCCAAAATTCATAATTTAATATAATCGAGATATTTTCAGGTGTTATCCCGAAATCAACATTGAGTTTTGATGCATCAACAATTTCAGATTTATGCGACATCACTAAAAAAATTATATCTCAATGTGAGAGTATCGAAATTATGATCCGCTTGATACTATAGATGTAAGAAACATGCATGTATAACATACCCAAAATTTGGATTTTATCATTTTTTTGGATTGTTCCATATGATTTTTTTGAAGTCGATCCTTATATGTTATCTGACAGAGGATTCTAAATTTGCATTGCTTCCCCAAATAATTTATATCTTGATGTGGGACCATCACCACCAAAAGAAAATTTAATTTCCTCAAACTAGATTTTGAGGCTTTTATTCTCATCAAGGCATCTTGTCTCAATCCAAGTTGGTGATATACAATTTTCAAGATCGCAACGCTCTGACAGGTAACATCCTTTCTATTTGTGTTTTTACTTTCTTCTTGTTTCCTCCTTTTTTTTTTGCAAGGTTGAAATAAATATGCAATATGCAATCATTGGCCGGATTAAGGTGGTAAGAGTTTAACTTCACCTCTGTCACCTTAAGACCGAAAGACTTATGCATAATTGTCAACTTAAGGTGGTAAGAGTTTAACTTCGCCTCTGTCACCTTAAGACTGAAAGACTTACGCATAATTGGCCAATTTAAGGTGGTAGGAGTTTAACTTCGCCTCTGTCACCTTAAGACCAAAATACTTTGCTTGAAGAGGGCATGGTTTTCTTTAAGTATGGGCTCTTTCACCGATGCATTTATGCGATGATCTTCTCTAAGCATGGGCTCTTTCATCGATGAACTTATGCAATGGTCTTATTTAAGTATGGGCCCTTTCACTTGATGCACTTATGCAATGGTATTCTTTAAGTATGAGCCCTTTTATTGATGCATTTATGTGTTGGTCTTCTTTAAGTATGGGCTCTTTCATCGATGCACTTATGTAGTGGTCTTCTTTAAGTATGGGCCCTTTCACTTGATGCACTTATGCAATGGTATTCCTTAAGTATGGGCCTTTTTATTGATGCATTTATGTGTTGGTCTTCTTTAAGTATGGGCCCTTTATTGATCAGTTTAAGGTGCAAAGGGACAAATTTTGTCCACCTTAAGGCATGAAAATTTTGATATCCTTTTAAGGATAAACCCGTTAGAGGCCAGCTTAAGGTGCATAGGGACAAATTTTGTCCAACTTAAGGCATGGAAATTTTGATATTCTTTTAAGGATAAACCCGTTAGAGTCCAACTTAAGGTGCAAAGAGACAAATTTTGTCCACCTTAAGGCATGAAATTTTGATATCCTTTTAAGGATGAACCCGTTAGAGGCCAGCTTAAGGTGCAAAGGGACAAATTTTGTCCACCTTAAGGCATGGAAATTTTGATATCCTTTTAAGGATAAACCCGTTAGAGGCCAACTTAAGGTGCAACGGGACAAATTTTATCCACCTTAAGGCATGAAATTTTGATATCCTTTTAAGGATGAACCCGTTAGAGGCCAGCTTAAGGTGAAAAGGGACAAATTTTGTCCACCTTAAGGCATGAAAATTTTGATATCCTTTTAAGGATAAACCCGTTAGAGGCCAGCTTAAGGTGCAAAGAGACAAATTTTGTCCACCTTAAGGCATGAAATTTTGATATCCTTTTAAGGATGAACCCGTTAGAGGCCAGCTTAAGGTGCAAAGGGACAAATTTTGTCCACCTTAAGGGATGGAAATTTTGATATCCTTTTAAGGATAAACCCGTTAGAGGCCAACTTAAGGTGCAAAGGGACAAATTTTATCCACCTTAAGGCATGAAATTTCGATATCCTTTTAAGGATGAACCCGTTAGAGGCCAGCTTAAGGTGAAAAGGGACAAATTTTGTCCACCTTAAGGCATGAAAATTTTGATATCCTTTTAAGGATAAACCCGTTAGAGGCCAGCTTAAGGTGCAAAGGGACAAATTTTGTCCATCTTTAAGGCATGGAAATTTTGATATCATTGCAAGGATAAACCAGTAAGAGGCTTACTTAAGGTGCAAAGGGACAAATTTTGTCCACCTTAAGGCATGAAAATTTTGATATCCTTTTAAGGATAAACCCGTTAGAGGCCAGCTTAAGGTGCACAGGGACAAATTTTGTCCACCTTAAGGCATGGAAATTTTGATATCCTTGTAAGGATAAACCTGTAAGAGGTCAACTTAAGGTGTAAAGGGACAAATTTTGTCCAACTTAAGGCATGAAAATTTTGATATCCTTATAAGGATGAACCCGTTAGAAGCCAGCTTAAAGTGCAAAGGGACAAATTTTGTCCACCTTAAGGCATGAAAATTTTGATATCCTTGTAAGGATAAACCCGTTAGAGGCTAGCTTAAGGTGCAAAGGGACAAATTTTGTCCACCTTAAGGCATGAAAATTTTGATTTCCTTGTAAGGATAAACCCGTAAGAGGCCAACTTAAGGTGCAAAGGGACAAATTTTGTCTACCTTAAGGCATGGAAATTTTGAGATCCTCTTAGTTGTAGGCTTAGAGAACTTTGGCATTTCAAATTTCATTGAAGGAACTCTCTTTCTTTTTGACAGGTTGCCCCCATTGAGTCACAGATATTTAGAGTAAGTCCAAAATTTAATTAGAATAGTTTCATACTTGCTATCAATATGGTAGATACTGCATGAAATATATTTTTTTTGACATTCGTGCAACTGAACTCAGAATAAAATTCCAAGTGCCTACGTACCTCAGTAAAGAGGATCAAGTCACAACATAGCTCTGGGTGAGGTTTGTGTGTGTGTAAGAGTCGTTCACAGTTTATACTCTTGCGGTCCAGAAGTGAACATGCAGTTTATACTCATGCCTTAAGGAGTATACATGTAGTTTACACTCGTGCCTTAAGGAGTGTACATGTAGTTTATGCTCGTGCCTTAAGGAGTGTACATACAGTTTATACTCGTGTCTTAAGGAGTGTTATCTTCCTTTAAGGATAGTACTTCTTCAAGAACTTGGTGTTGATGGGGCCAATCCTCACGCCATCTGCATCGACAAGCTTGTAAGCACCGTTTGAATATGTCTCTTGTACGATATATGGTCCATCCCACTTTGGGGTAAATTTTCCCCCAGACTTATGAGAAGTGATAATGAGCCTTCTTACTGCAAGGACTTGATCTCCAACTTGGAAGCACCTTAAGCGAACCCTTTTGTTGAAAGAACGAGATAGTTGGGCTTGTAACATTTAAGATTTTGTTGAGCCTCCAGCCTCTTCTCATCAAGAGCTTCTAACTCCACAAGACACAAATTAGCATTTTCTTCATCGATGAGCCCTTCTTGAATAACCAGTCTTAAAGAAGGTATTTGACGCTCAAGTGGCAAGACTACTTCAACTCCAAAAGCAAGTGAATATGGGGTTGCTTGTGTTAGTGTACGGTAAGTTATCCTATACGCCCATAAAGCTTCTTCCATTCACTCATGTCAGTCTTGTTTGGATTTGGAGACGACTTTCTTCAACAAGTTGCATAAAGTCTTATTAAAGGCTTCAGCTAGACCATTGGCGACAGCATGATACATTGAAGACTTGCGCTGCTTGAAGCCAAAGAAGTCACAGATCTTGTTCATCAACTTGTTATCAAACGGCTTACCATTGTCAGTTATTAGATATTGAGGGATTCCAAAGCGGTAGACGATATTCACTCGGATGAAGCTCACAATATTTTCTTTCTTTACTTTCTTAAGAGCAACAGCTTCGGCCAATTTTGAGAAGTAATCTTTCGCAGCCAAGATGTATAAGTATCCACCAGAAGACTTTGGTAGTGGACCAACAACATCCATTCCCCAAGCATTGAATAGCCAAGACGCTACAATTGGATGTAGCACCTCTGGAGGTTGATGTATGAAATTTGCATGGAATTGAAAAGCTTTGCATCTTCTCACATAGTCCAAGCAATCTTTCACCATTATTGGCCAATAATATCCCATCCTTTTAATGTAAAAATGAAGCTTCGGTCCATACTGATGTGATCCACAAACTCTCGAGTGTGCTTCTTGCAAAGCTTGAATTGTTTCTTCCTCTCCTAAACACCGTAAGAGTACTCTT
The DNA here is from genome assembly GCA_030864225.1 of Capsicum baccatum var. pendulum. Classification (NCBI taxonomy): domain Eukaryota; kingdom Viridiplantae; phylum Streptophyta; class Magnoliopsida; order Solanales; family Solanaceae; genus Capsicum; species Capsicum baccatum. The sequence goes on from CM061552.1 coordinate 236,451,210, forward strand.
TCAAATGATTTTCTGTACATTGTGTCTTTGTAGTAAAGGAAGCAAGGTGTACGACGACGAATGTCAGTCTTTCTCCTTGGATCTTCTGGAAGTTTCCCATAACATAAGTAATCGATGATAAGTTATCGCCAATCTTCTTTTTTAGTTTCAGATACGACAATGAGGTATTCAACTTTATCTTTTTCATTATTGTTTGATGGGGGTACTATCCATTCTTGGCGGACAGTAACTTGTGTTTGATTTGGAAGGGTTAGGGTTGAGGCCAAAGTAGCTAGGGCATCAGCTTGCTTATTTTCCTTCCTTGGCACATGTTGTAGGGTTACTTCTCCAAGCCATCCAATCAAATTTCATGCATATTTATGATATGGTCTTAACTCAGGCTTTCGGACTTCATAGCTTCCCAACAACTGCTTTATCACCAATTGAGAGTCGCCAAAAACTTGTAATTGCAATTGTTTCATATCGACAGCCATATCTAGTCCGAGTATGAGCGCTTGATACTCAGCAACATTAGTGGAGCAATGATTCATCAAGGTAAAAGAGTAGGGGATGACCTCTTCTTGTGGAGTGACAAACACTACGCCAGCACCAGATCCATCTCTATATGTAGCACCATCAAAATACACCTTCCATGGGGATCTAACTTCAACAGCCATTACATCTTCATCAGGGAGTTCATCGCTCAGCTCTCAGTCATCAGGTATTGGGTGATCTTCTAAGAAGTCAGCCAATGTTTTTCCTTTTACAGCTTTTGGGAGAACATACACAATCTCAAACTGTTGAAATTAAAGGTACCATCTTGCAAGTCAGTCACTAAGGACTAGTTTCAACATTACAAAATTGATGGGATTTACCCTAGAGACAAGTCGAACAACATAAGCCTGAAAGTAGTGTTTCATCTTTGAATCGAGAAGGCTAATGCCAAACATAACTTCTCAATTAGAGAATACCTTAGCTTATTCGGCGTCATCATTCTGCTCAAATAGTAAAGAAAATTTTCCTTACCTTCACTATTTTCTTGAGCTTATAGTGCTCCAATTGACCTCTCTTGTGCCGCGATGTAGAGTATCAATGGTTTCCCAGGTATGGGTTCCACAAGAACTGGTGGCTTCATTAAGTATGATTTGATACTCTCAAAGGAATTACTACAAGCTTAGTCCCATTCGAAAGGAGTGTCCTTCTTTATGAGGTGACTAAATGGTTGACATTTTCCAGTCAGGTTTGAGATGAACCTCCTTAAATATGCTAGCCTTTCTTGAAGGCTTTTTAACTCATAAATATCCTGAGACTCGGGCATCTTCAAAATTGCATCAACCTTAGCTTGATCAATTTTAATTCCTCGGTGTCGCAAAATAAAGCCAAGAAATTTTCCCAAAGTAACTCCAAAGGCACACTTCAATGGATTCATCCTAAGTTGATATCTTCGAAGTAACTCGAATACCATTCTTAGGTCTTTTAAGTGGTCGTCTCTCTTTCTTGACTTCACTACTAGATCATCCATATAACATTCAATATTTTTATAGAGCAGGCCGTCAAAGATGTTATGCATAAACCTTTGATAAGTGGCGCCAACATTCTTCAAACCAAAAGGCATCACCTTGTAGCAATAAATACCTTTAGGCGTACGAAACGCAGTGAGTTCTTCATCCTTTGGCGCCATACGGATTTGATTGTAGCCGGATGAACCATCCATGAAGGACATTTTCTCATAACCAGTGGTAGCATCAATCATTAACTACGGTATGGGGATTGGGAAATCATCCTTAGGACATACGCTGTTGAGATCTTGAAAGTCGACACAAACTCAAATTTGGCCATTCTTCTTCCGTACTAGAACAATACTTGAGATCTACGTGGGATATTTGACTTCACGAATAAAGCTAGCTTCAATGAGTTTGTTAACTTCATTTTCAATCAGTGGAACCAACTCCGGCCTAAAGCGTCTTTGGGCTTGCTTAACAGGACGGGCACCATTCTTGACTGCCAACTGATAGACCGCTACTTTTGGATCTAAGCCAGGCATTTCCTTATAGCTCCAGGCGAAGAAATCCATATATTCTTTAAGTATGTCCATATAAGCGATTTCCTCTTCTACTTCTAGAAACGCACTCAGGTAAATTGGTCTTGGTTCTTTATTGGTTCCAAGATTAACTTCCTTCAAGAGATCTATTGTGGCCGTTACTCCTTCAAGTTGCGATGGAGCATCTCCAGCATCTTCCTTCTCTTGAGGATCATCTTCATTGACGGATATATGATAATACCTAAAGACATCTTCTATATCTTCATCAACCTTTATTTGAGATAAGACATCTTTATCGTTTTGAGTCGTAACATGATATGAGGAGCCAACACTCTCTTCATATTCTTCGCGTTGCTTGGTATAAACCATGGTATGCACTTTTTCTTTTAGCACCTCATTGCATAAAACTACCAGTTTCGTCTGTCGCTTCATTCTAGAAGGAATCAAACTTTGGAAATTCTTTTGTAGTTCGAGTGAAGAGTGCATTATCGTGCTTTGATGACTCCTCTTACACTTGTTGCTTTTTTTTTATTTAGAGGTCCCAACTTTTCAAACACAGAAGTTCTTGCAGTTGACCCTCCAAGTCGGTCAAATACAGAGGGTCTTTTATTAGCAGCAGTGGATTCTTCTTCCACGGTAATGTAATTACTGACTGCCCTTCTTATGCAGATGCGAATTGGAGGTGGTTATGTGTATCGCAGGCCTTCACATGCCTACCTGGTTGTACCCTCCGACGGAAGTTTTTCCAACCTTGATGACTTATTAGGATTGTATCCAGCCTTCACAAATAGCTTATATGCATTTGGGTTAAAACCTTTTTTCGTACGTTTCGCAAGGAGTGTCATATCTTGTGGAAGATTTTGAGCCAGAGACTCTTTAAGAAGTCTTGAGGATGGATTTATTGCATCAATCTTCCTGATAGGTAAAGTTAGCCCCTTCAGCACATTATCTTGGGAATCCGATGGGTGTTCTTTTTCTTTCCTTACCTTTGGTATGTAACGATGAATGGGAGTTGCCTTCTTTTTTGTAGAAGCGACACCTTCTTTATTTAAACTGGAGAAGGGCTTTCTTTTGGTGAATTTTTTGATAGTCACCGCGACCTTCTTAGATGAAAGATCGTCACAATTGGTCTTGGTGACATCTTCAATCCTTTTCTCATCTACAATATGATTCTTTAAGTAGAATTTTGCATCGGCAAAATGTGACTCAGCTTCAGTGAATGGCTTGTCATCAGCGTTATCGTTCTTTCCACTCCGTTTTTGAGGTACTTCAAGCATTGATAGTAAGAGGACAAGATAATTTTGTTCCCGTGTACCCAAGGCCTACCAAGTAATACATTGTATGAAGTTTTGGTATCGATCGCATGCATCAATGGGTTTGATTGAAAATCATCCATACTAATCCCCAACTTGATACATCCCATGGCCTTTTGGCCCCCTTGGTTGAAGCCTTGGATCATTATACGGCTTTCATCCAGTTATCGAGTAGTGATGTCAAGCTCCTTCATCATACGGATAGGCAGGATATTGACTCTAGATCCTTCATCTATCAAGATTCTATTGATCTTCTTTCCTAGAATTTGACCTACCATGTATAAGGGACGGTTATGTAGGGTCTCACCAAGCAGAAGATCATTATTTGTGAATGTGATTTTTGTATCACACACATGTGCCTCTTCTCCAAGAGTTTCAGCCAACCTTTCGGAAGATGAAGGAACTTTCATGGGTAGATTCTCACCCTTTTCCCCCTCTTTGGCGGTATTAAAACAAGACGCCTCAAGGTTGACTTGGGCAGTCTTTACACGAAATCAACTCGGCAAGAATTTCTCTAAAGTCACCGGACGCCGAAGTTTTTGGGGGTGAAACTCCGTCACCCTCGTTTTCTTTGGGAGTTCAACCAACTTCTATTTCCTTAGTTTCTTCACCACTCTCCTTCCGGTTGGCTGCTCGTACGTCTCTTTTCGCAGACTCATCTTCTTGCGTTTGTGTCTAGTCACTAAAGTCCAACCTTCATCGTCATCTTCGTCAACCGAAGACCTATCAAGCTTTAATATCTCCTCATTATGCTCCTTGACACAAATTTTAATCGGGTCAAGCGAGCCAAAAGTGATAGAGATTTGATGAGAACTGGCTATTTGCTCGTCGAAGAAGTTTTTCTTCTTTTTTGCCAGTTGCATAACTTTATCTTTAAAGACAAAGCATTTCTCCAGAGGGTGACTTATGAGCCTATGATATTTGCAATAATTAGGGTCATTGGTCCTTTCGGTTTCGTTGGGACGCTTCATCTCTGGGAGTTCGATGAGCTTATGCTGGAGAAGTTCATCGAAAATCTCAGCAACATCAGAATCAAGGAAGGGATATTCCTTTTCTTACATCTCCTTTAACGTTTTTTTATTTGGACATGCTCTAGAAGTCGTCTTTACACTTTGCTTCTTGCTCACCTTTATGGTGACTTTCACAGGAGACACATCAACATTCATGGATTCTTTGTTATCATTTTTGGGGACAAACTTACCCCATCTCTTGGGTTCTTGCTTATCCTTTCCCCTTCGAGGGTCATGGATTGGCGTTCCTTTCTTTTCAGCAGAAGACATGCTCAACTCCATGTCGTGAGCACGAGTAGCTAATTCTTCAAAGGATTTTGGCTTAATGTCTTGCAAGATGTAGAGAAGCCCCCAGTGCATTCCTTGAATGCACATCTCTATCGCAGAAGCTTCGCTGAGCCTATCTTTACAGTTTAGGCTAGCATTTCTCCATCGATTGATGAAGTCAATGACTGGTTCGTCCTTTCTTTGCCGAGTATTTGTGAGCTCTACCATGCTCATTGTACGCCTTGTGCTATAAAAGCGACTCAGGAACTCATGTTCCAGTTGCTCCCAACTATCGATGGAGTTAGGCTCGAGATCCGTATACTAATCAAAGGCGTTTCTCTTCAGGGAACGAACAAACTATTTGACAAGATAGTCACCGTAAGTTCGAACATTATTACATGTCTCGACAAAGTGTGCGACATATTATTTTAGGCTACCTCTGCCCTCAAATTATTGAAATTTGGGGGGTTGATAGCCAACAGGCATTTTAAGGCCATCTATTCTTGCAGTGTAAGGCTTGGCATATGCAAGGAAAGACTTGGTGACAACATCATACTTGTCTTTGAGGGTTCCTTCAATAAATTGCCTCAATTGCCCAATCGGGATCATTCCCTCAGCAGAAACTTGCACCTCTTTAGTCAATGGTGTTTGTTTCACAGGATTTTCTATCGCATGGACCTCTGGAGCTTTTCCCTAGATTCTCCGTCTATCAAGCCTTCCACCCTATCCACTATCTTATCAATCCTAGCCTCTTGATTCTGAATATAGTTGGTCAGGCCTTCAATTACCTTGGTCAGATTCGCAAGCTACTCCTCCACAGACGAGGCATCAATTACCATTGCTTGCATGATCACCGAAGATGTTGGAGAGTAACACGAATTATCACATAAGTTGATATTTGAAGTACATAGCTTATGTGGTGTAAGTGGAGATGACGCATTTGTTGAACGACCATCGCTCTTGGCTCCAGAGTATTTGGAATCGGAATGCTCAAGTAGAGCTAGAGTTTTTTTCAATGATTCGGCCACACTGCTTCCTCCTTCTGAAACACTTGCATTGGACTTCATTCCTTTCGGGGTTGAAGACCCAAAAATTGGAGTTGGTGCGAAAAACACTAGATATGTTTGTTGTCCTAGAAAGCCTGCCTTGCTTCTTGTGACAGCTCCCAGGCTTCCGAAAGTAACACCAAGGATGCTTTCTACTTCAGCAGAGAACTTTGAATCTGCAGCCTTGGAATCAGTTGATTGAGAATTGACCTTCTTGGAAGTCATTTTATTGTTCTTAAACTTTGAAGTATGAAAAGTTGAGATGAGAGATAGAGATTGTCCCACTGGGAGTGCCAGAATTTGTTGGACAATAAAATTTTCGAGACCGAAAAATAAATAATTCGAGACAAGAAAATATTGCAACAATCGATTTTATTGATTTCAATAAGTGAGTGTTACAATCTTTATGAATCCTCTGATTCGTCTTTTCGAATATAAATTCAAGGGCTTAAAGCTTAGTCTTGAATTTGAATTTGATTTGATGGACTTGAGGGACTTGATCTTGACTTGTGCTTGAATTCAAGAGCTTTTGAGCTTGTTCTTGAATATTGCGGTCTTGATCTTGAACTTTGATGAACTTGATTTGAATGCTTGAGCTTTAAGGAGAAATTGCGGCGTTTGATCCACGGGCTTTCTCTTGCTACTTGTTAGAGTTCTGGGGTCCCTTTTCTGAATTATGAGACCCCTATTTATACTTGTGGAAAAAGAAGAGTCGTGAATCAATATAGACTTCCTTTGACCAATCAGATTTGAGTGATGTGGCGCCTTTTTATGGGCTTTTATTTCATGGGCCTGCTGCATCAGTTTGACATGTGGTATGGTCCTATTGGCTCCTTCACTTGACTTGGCATGCCACGTCATTTGACACGTGGCGCTTATTTGGGCCTCTAGAATATGACAATATCTTGGGCTTAGTAAAGTGGGTTCATCATTTGTAGCCCAAATTAATGGACTAACCCAATAAATATTAGGCCTTATTTAAATCTATACTTATTTAGACTTAAATAATTAATTCAATTATATTAATCCGCAATATTTATTTGACACTAATATATTTTGAATTTAATATAATCCAATTTTTTTACGGATTTAAATATAAAATTAAATCGCCCACATCTATATCTATAAATATCTATATGCATGCATGAAGAGTATAATTGCAAACAAATTAAAGCACATGGCATTGGATTCTATTGTTTCCTCAAATTCAAGCGCCAGGAGATGGACAGACCGCATAAGCAATGTCCTTCAAAAAGAAGTTGACGTTGACTTTAATCTTCTCCTTCCAAGTTGTGTCCTATAGGTTATCGAAACACTAACTGACCAGAAACCAGAAACCTATACTCCTCAGCTTATTGGCATTGGACTCTATCAACACTTAAGGCCAGATCTACATCAAATGGAAAGGTACAAACTTGTTGCTATTACTGACATTCTTAAGCTTGAAAATCCTCAATTTTGATCACCTTTTAATCAACAAACTCAGAGACAACGACTTTGTTTTTTATGCTAGATAAAACCGCTTCATGGACATAGATGAGGAGATTTTAGCTTGGATAGTAGCCATAGATGGTCTATTCTTGCTTAACATCCTCTATTCAGCCTATGGCAATAATGTGCATGATAATCAAGAAAATAATATTGATGACTTCATTTTCACCCGAGAATTTATGATGCTTGAGAACCAAATCCTCTTTGTGGTCGTGAGGCAAATTAAAAAGCTTCTATGCCCTTCTTCCCTTGAGGACAGAGAGATGATGAGTTAATTTCCATGTTTTGGTGCTTGTGTGAAATGCATTGCCCACTTCCTTTTCTGCAAACAATGAGTACCATAGAAATAATGCCAAAGAAACTTGGCCTCTCTATTTGTTCAATCTTATATATCGTTTAATCCTCAATGATCATGTAGATTTTGCTTTGGTTCCTATTCAAATTTCATCCATCACTATTAAACATGATGATAAAGATGAAGAAGAGGATCAAGAGCAAGATACACATGAAGACCACCACTCACAATTTTGGGAGAAACTTAGAGGTTTTGGAGCCAATAGGCCCAAGAAATGTGCAAAAACTTGTAAAGTCCATTAATCGGGTTGTAGCAAACATGCCATGGTAGAAAAAATTTTAGGGATATTTAGTAAAAGTAAGGAAAGAAATGGAGACAAAGAGAGCAAGAATATCAGATCTATACAACGTCTAAATTATGGTGTTATGCCAGAGTCAGATGCAGCCCAATCCAAGCGGGTATCAAATAGGATTAAATTTGAGCAAGGTTCTTCAACCTTACACCTTCCTATTATCACCATGAATGTTGACTCCATAGTCATACTTAGAAACTTGATGGTCTATGAAGTTGCCATGTCGAAATCAAAGCCCATATTTACCAAATCCATCAATCTAATGAGTGGGATAGCAGATGCAATTGAGGGCGTAAGGTTGCTTAGGGAAGCAAGTATTATCAAAGGGAATTTGACTGATTATGAAATTGCCACTTCAGTACCAAGTAAAGGTCATATGTGAGGTTTAGTGGATGCTTTAATGTGGAGACTACCATGGAGAAAGTCAGCAAGTACTAAGACCGGGTGGCATCCGCATCCACAACCTGGTATAAAAAGCAAAGTTCTTTTTAATAATAATAAAAATTTAAGCATGGTGAATGAAAGTGCACTTGTTGACGCCTTAAACAAAACCAAATGGAGGAAAAGAGCAATAAAAATTTGAGAATACTGATGATCTTAAACGGAGTTCGAGAAGAGATGCAGTAAGATGCTAGCTTTTAGTGCTCAAAAAATTTACCTAGTTTTCTGATTTCTAGGATATAAAACAGGGACAATTTAAGAATTTGCAATATTTGATCAGATTAATGGCTAGGCCGAAAAACCGAAACTCTCTAAGCAATCATGTCAAACAAGTTAAGACTCCATGAATTTGGATGGGATATCTGGAAAAGCAGGAGACAACACATTCTAGTTGTACGGGGTATCGAAAGTGATTTCTACTCACAATTTGATTTTGAAGAAGGCAGATTTGAAAAAATAACAGAGGTCATAATGTTAGAAGCAACAACGATTAAGTAGGACAAATGAATGGGAAGTGACTACAACATACAATTTGTTTTTTATCCAACTTTTATTGTATAATAGATGGACTAGTCGTACAAACTACAAAAGATAATTGTCTAGGGAGGTGTAAAACGTTAGAAGTAGAATAGATGAATAGAAGCGTCTCCAACTTACAAGACTTTTGTATAACAGATGCATAGAAGAAGAAAGTATAGCAGATGCTCATAAGCGCAAAATTAAACCAAACCATGAAATTTGCAGATCATACATAAGTACAACAACATCACTATTTTCTGAAAGTTGGCTACAAAGTAAGAGCTTAAGAGTGATCTCTAATTCAATTAAACTAATGCTAGAATTTTGTATTTATGAAGCTCACTTGTATGCCACGCCCTAATCATCAGATTTTTATTTTATAAAACTGATAATCAATCAACAAATGAAAACAATAATAACTTGTTTCCACACGGCTAGTTTCAGCTAAAAATGATTCCAAGCAACCACCATGTTACCTGTACAGTGAAATAATATCCAAATTTTCTGAGTTACTAGCACTTATGTCACAAAAAATAAAATTAAACATGTGGTTCCAGTGTTCTCAGCACATTTCAGATATTGTTTCACCGCTCCTCTTGAAGCATGGTACAAAGTGAAGCGATTTTCACTAAAATGAACAATTTCGCATAAAGTTTGCAGTTGAGATTCCACTGACATTAGTAAAATAGGCAATTGCAGGTTATGCAAGGTACCAATTTATAGCATCTTAAAGCAGCATGATGTAATTCTCCACCTTGAAACCTGAAGTCTAAAATAATAAAATGAATTGAAGTTCACAATAGATGATTCTTATGCCCTAGATTTTACTACTAACAATGAGTGCAGTCAATTTGCAGTAATGTATGACTGATTGATGGATCGGCTCTCCTGCATAGTAGATATTCCTGACCAGGTGCAGAACACATTTTCCATTAAAGGAACATTAAGTATCAGCAGTGAATTCTAGCATAATAATAATATGTCAAGAATATCTGGCCTAAAAGAGAAGAATTTAAAAACGACAAACATAATTGAGGAACTGCCGCTGAGAGAGTTTTCTTTCTAGAGGTTGGCACAATAGTTAAGTGTTTCACTAAGGCTGCTACTCAATATAGGAGCGAAAAGTTGTAGACACAAATCTGCAAATAAGCAGAATCATAAAATTCTACTCTGGAAGTGCAAACAGGGAATTGAAAAGCCATATAAACTGCTACGTTAAACTCTTAAATGTACAACAGTTTTGCAAAACCAAATAAGAAAGACATATAATAGGAATTATATTAGTTCGAATACAAACTCCATTAGGAGCGTTGGAAGGGTGAAAAGACATTGACGTTCAGATAAAAAGACTTACAACTTGATTTTGTGGGCGAAGAATTTCACCAATGTTTTGACCTAGCTTTAACAACGGACATACAGAAATCTGAACATAAAATAGAATGAATTCTTTTTGACCCTCCGGCTGGATTTGAAATGGATCAGGTAGGGCATCCGTTTACAACGTGGGTGCCAGATGAAAATTGTAAACCTCAAAATTTTGGTGTTTGGGAATTAACAGGGCATACCAGATAGATTTACAGAGAAGAAGAAAGATCGTTGGGGTACTGCCATGACATTTCTGCTTTTAAAGAGAGTAATTGGTATTATTATAATATCTACTCATTGAAGTGAAGAGCCTGAAAACTGTTTCGTAGGTGCTTGTTGGGTGTTTTGGAGCGCGCAGATATAGGGTTGAAAATTCTGATTGAAGTTAAATGGTTGGGGGTAATTTCGGAATTTAAATAAGTTCATTTTAATTAGATGAGTTGGGGTATTTTTAGTAATTTCACTTTAAGTTCTTTGAGTTATACTTTTTAAGGTAGTATATATATATATATATATATACTAGTTTAGTATACGTGCTTTGCACGTATGTCTTACGTTAATATATTTGAGTTACAAAAAAAATACCAACGAAAAACTTTAAGTTCCTAAAATAGTTCAATTTTTTGAAGTTTAATTACACCTCTTTTTAAGAAACTATAGACGACTTATTGCTTAGAACTTCGAAATAAATTGAGAATTTGTCATTTAAACTTTCTAGTTCTTATTCAATATTTAGATCAAATATTAAAACTAATATTAACCTTAAAATACCTTTCAAAATTCAAATTTCAAGGTTTTAATATCTTACCTAAATCACTTAAGAAAAATATTGTAAACTTATCAACTTCTTTTGATGAAAAGAACTACTACTATTAATTCTTCTAAAAGTCAAGCTAGAAGAAAAATTAAGATCAAAATAAATTTAAATGATTTGTTTGCTTTTAATCTAAATGAAGACATTAACAAACTCAGTTGAGAAATCAGTGAAAATTTCGTTGAAGCCCGTCAAGTACATGTTAGTGAATGAATCAGCCTTGTGTGCAGTTTTAGTATAACCAAGGAAGAGAACCTCAAGTTCAGTGTCCTCTTTGTTATACCACCATGATACAAAACCAAAAGGAAGGGCAACGGCATTCCCCTTCTTAATGGGAATCACCTCTTCGTATTATGAAGGAAGAACAATTTTAGCTACTTCAGAACCTGATGTATTCAGATAAATAAGTGACTAAAATAAACAGATCTATACATAAGGTATATATATCAAAAAACCAAGATGTCTAAATATGAAAAACCATCGAATCAGAGTTTATAACAGAGTAAGCAATGCATATATATGAAACAAACTTTCAATTTATTTTTTTTTGTATTAAGGTAGCTCAGCTCTCTTAACCAATAATAACAACATACTCATTGATGGGCCTGGGAGTGTGGTGTGTAAGCAGATTTTACTCTATCTCATAAATCTATAACAAATACGATAAAATAAACTATAAATAACAATCAAAACAAATAATGCATTTTAACTAAGAACACAATACAATATAATAGATGATTTATTATCAATTCAAATACACAATTGACAACATAACAACAAGTGAGTTGCACAAAAATTAAACCAAACAAATGAAAACGTTAAGAGAAAAAAAAAAACTATTCCTTAGTGGCTTTTATTGATGTAATTTAATCACCACATAAACCAACTCTTTTTATAGAAAGAGTATTTATAAGCAAAAAAAATTGATTTTAGACTCTATATAATTTGTATTAGGATACTGAAAAAAAAAAAAAAGACTCCTATAATCTATATCTATAATTTATTAAAAGTGTGAAGACCCTTAGAAAAATGATTTGAACTTTTTGCCCTTCATTAAAAACCGGTGAAATAGACAAAAACGTCTTTTTACATTTTAAAAAAAAAATTAAAAATTAAAAATTCATTAAAATTTAGTTCTTAAACCTTTCCTTATTAGAATTATATAGCTAAAATTTAGGAATTTTAAATCAATTAAAAGTTGTTTCTTAAATAAATCTTTAAAAACTTTAATTAATTGGTGAGTACTATTTTGGCATTTGTTTTCTTCACGTAAGAATTCTTTTTGCTAAAAGTTTTATTCCCAATTTATTTTAGGTATAACTTCTTTTGGTTTGGTTATTTAATTTAAGTAACAATTCATAATATTTAACACGTCTAAATCACTTAGAATTTTACCTTATATATATATATATAAAAGCTACAATCTATTTAATTAATATATTTTGGATCAAATTTACAAGAAACATAGTTCTACGTCTATTTTTTCTCCTTATTTCGTTATTAATACAAGTTGTCTTTTTCTTTTTCCTTTTTAGCTAAAATTTAGGAATTTTAAATCAATTAAAAATTGTATCTTAAATAAATCTTTAAAAAATGTAATTAATTGGTGAGTACTATTTTGGCATTATTTTTTATTCACGTAAGAATCCTTTTGGCTAAATATTTTGTTCCCAATTTATTTTAGATATAACTTCTTTTGATTTTGTTATTTAATTTAAGTAAGAATTCGTAATATTTAACACTTCTAAATTACTTAGAATTTTACCTTAAATAAAACAAACTAAAATTCTACTTAATTAATATATTTTGGATCAAATTTACAAGAAGCATAGCTCTACGTTTATTTTTCTCCTTATTTGTTATTAATTCAAGTTGTCTTTTTCTTTTTTTGTGTGTGTAGTCCTCATTAATTATCATCTTCTCCGTCTTTCTTTATTTTTTTTATTTAATAACTTTAAAGATTATATTATATAAATTATGATTAAATCATCCAAAACTGACAATAAAATTTTCTCTTTTGATAATTTCTCGATTTTCTCTTTCAATAGAAAATTTTTAATCGAAAATTGAAAGAAATAAGCATGTCGCCACCGAGTAAAGTGGTCAAAAATATCAAATATTTATCTCTTTTCTTTTTTTCTTCCTTTATTTAATTGTGACATTATTTTGATTATATTATTTAACTATTTCGTTGGTATTATTCTTGAATTATTAATTAAACTTATTAGTTGAGTTCTAAATATAAGCTTATAATAAGTGTTGAATCTTGATATGCATAACTTTTGTTTGAATGGTGAACATATAAATTTAGAATTATAGCCGACTCTTTCAATTTTGGGCTTGCTAATTCAGTTTGAAGGCGGATCAAGTATATTATTCGTTGTAAATTGAGTTAATCGATCTACCTACTGTAATAAAATCCTAAATATAAATGTTAGTTGACAAAAATATTTTTCGAGAAGTCTTCCTAACATATTGAATATCATACATCAGCCAATGAAGTAGAGAAATTAATTGGGTTGAACAGATTAGTTGAAGAATCTCCTGAAGAAACTAACAAACCTAAAGAATTCAAATAAAATAATAATTGTGTTGATATGAAATTAAAGAAGTTGAAAAGAGAGATTGAGAGAATTAAAGAAAGAGATAAGAGCTAAGGAGAATGGCTCAAGAGAGGACTAAAGAGAATATAATTTTCTTTGTAAATTTTATTGTGTTTAAATTAAAATACTTGCTTCTTGGTTGGCTAATTTCTACTTTTTCATATAATTGAATAATAGCTGAAAATAGCCGTAATGTGAAGATGCTAACAAACAAAAAATGCAATACACATCTGAAAAATCATCATGTTTTTTTATATCTTGAATGATTTTATAAAATTGAATTCATTAAACTAAAGTACACGCGCGAGCTGCGTACACCTAAACTAGTATAACAAAAAGGACTCTCACTCAATTTTTATTCTGCAAATTAAAAATATTTTGCCATAAATATAAATGAAAGTTTTTTATTTCCCACAAAAAGGCAGTGTTCTAGTTTTACAAAACTACGCATTTGTTTTTCCAAAAAAGGCAATATCTTTGAACTCCTACTATATATATAATTCTTAGATTGTAAAAAATAATGACAACTTACACGTTTTTATTTTGTCAATAATAAGACAATGTTTGTTAGACTCCTATTATATATCTATTTTACCAAAAAAAAAAAAAAAGGAGAGATATTTTTTATTTTTAAAATCTAATAAAGAATTAGAAAATGAAAATTTTATCTAAAGAAGTGTCTTTTAATTAAGGGTAAGAAGTTATATCTATAATCTATAATCTATATCTATAATATATTAAAAGTGTGAAGACCTTTAGAAGAGTGATTTGAATTTTTTACTCTTCATTAAAAGACTCTTCTTTAGACAAAACTGTCTTTTCACTATCTTTTTAAATTTATTATTTAATTATTTTTATTATATTAATTAGAATTCGTAAAATATATGACACTCCTAAAATATATGGTAAGAGAATTAATTAATATTTTCTTTTCTACTAGACTTCCTAAAATATATGTGACTCCTAAAATATTTAGTAGGAGAATTAATTAATATTTTTCTTTCTACTGTTCAATTAGAAAAATACTCCTAAAATAGGACTTTATTAAGGAAATACTTGTACGTTAAACTAGAGAACAAACCGGTTTGCCTATTGAGAGAATATGATTGATGATTATCTAACTTGATTCGATTGCATGCCTAGATTGGTGGATGCTTGATTTTTTAACCCTCAACTTCTTCACTGTTTTTTGTCAACATAATAGAATTCAACATGTGTGTGTATATATATATCTTCTTTGTTTTCATTCAAAATCATTCTTTAGGGTCAAAGTTTTCGCTCAGACAAGAATTAGTGGGATCAAGATCGAAGCTTTGTGATCACTATTATTTTTTCTTATAGTTTACAGGTCGTAGATGAATGTCGGTTGGCTTTGAAGAATTTCTTGTGTAAATGTTAGGTTTAATTATATTATTTTGATATCTTTATTATCTTATTGTTTTATTTTAATTTACAGATGCTAGATGAATGTGGGTCGGCTTTGAATTTTTTTTAGGAAAAGGTTAGGTTTAATTGTATTATCGTAATATCTCTATTAGTTTGTTATTTTGTGGTAGTTTACATTTCATAAATGAATCCCGATCGGCTTTGAAAATTTTTTGTGTGTAAAATTTATGTTTAATTGTATTGTTTTGATATCACTTTTATCGTATTATTTTATTATATTTTACAGGAGATAGATAAATGTTGGTCGATTTTGAGGAATTTTTGTATGTAAAGGTTAGGTTTAATTGTATTATTTTGATATCTCTATTATCGTATTATTTTGTTATTATTTACAGGCGGTAGATGAGTGTCGAACGACTTTGAGAAAATTTGTGTATGTAAAGATTAGATTTAATTGTATTATTTTGATGTCGCTGTCATTGTATTATTTTGTTGCAATTTACAGATGGTAGATGAATGTCGATCGACTTTTAAAAATATTTTTGGTAAAGATTAGATTTAATAAATAAATTCTCCATCTTTTAATTATTATATTCATCTTTATTATTTAAATAAATATCCTATTTGATGTAATGTTTGAACTCATTAAAGTGGGGTACACGTGCAAAGTGCGTACACCTAAACTAGTGTGTGTGTATATATATATATATATATATATATATATTAAAAGTATTAAGACTCTTAAAAAAGTGATTTAAACTTTTTGCCCTTCATTAAAAGTCTTTCCTTTAGACAAAATCGTCTTTTGACTATCCTACAATTATTAATTAATTATTATATTATAGTATTTAAAATTAAGGAGTCCTAAAATATATAGTAAGCGGTATTAAGGGAATTACTAATTAAAGAGTCCAAAAATATATGATAAGAGCTAAGTATTAGAATAATTCATAATTAAAGTATCCTAAAATATATGGTCCAAATAACTTTATGTATTAAATTCTTCTTTATTTGAATCATGTAATTCTTTATTTGAGTTGGGTTAAAAGATATTTAAGATTTAAATATTTTAAAGTTATTGAAATTTTTATTTATTCAATGTATGTAAAATTTGTTTTTGTTTATAAAGTCGTGTGTGTAAATATTTTGACAAAAAATATTTTAATTGTTGAATCCTTCTCCATTTGATCTACACAAAGTCCTAATACTTAACATTTTAAAACTCAATTGGTTTAAATCATAATATTTAACACTTCCAAATCAATTAGAATTTTACTTTATATACAAAAAATAATTTCTACAATCCTATTTAACCAATATTTTGGATTACAATTGACAGGAAACACACCATTCTTCTATTTCTACTTGTATTTTTTCTCTTATTTTGATTTTAAATCAAGTCATCTTCTTATATTCATTATTATCATTATTTTATATCTTTTTTTCTTTCTTTTTATCAATAATTTTAATAATTATATATGAATTATAAATAATCAATAATTTCTCGTGTTTCTCTTTCAGTTGAAAATTTTGATCGAAGTAACAGACGAACCAAGCATGTTACCGCTGAATGAAATAGCCAAAAATCTAAGGTTGTCCCTTTCTCTTCTTTTCGTTCTTTGTTTAGTTATGACTTAGTTTTGGTTATGCTATTTAATTATATTTTGATATATTATTTGTTAGTAATATAGCTGAATCTTTACTTAAACTTATTTGTTGAATTCAAAAATATAAAGTTATAATTAAGTGCTAAGTCAGAACATATCCATTATCGTCAAAATAACTCTACTTTATATTTTATTGTTGTGTGTTTATGTGGGAATTATAGTTTTGATGATTGATTTATGAATCAATTTCATGTTTATTATGAACCAGACTCTCGATTTTTGTGGGGCTTATAATTGACTTTTGAACTAGGTTCATGTTTATTATGAACCAGGTTCTCGATTATTATGGGGCTGACCTATTTGGCTAGGTGATGTGCAACAACATAATTGTTTAAATAAGGAATGCATAATTAACGTTTTGAAAAGAATCCGAAATCTTACTGTCAAAAGGAAATTCTTTTATTATGGTAAAGAAGTGTATTCTAAGCAGTTTTCCTTATGCAAGTTGGTTTCCACAAGGAAAAGTTTTTTGGTGACCTAAACGGAGTCAAAGTGCAAGCAGTATATATACAGCATTGCTGTATGAATTGGCGTACAATCCTCCTTGCAAACGCACAGATCTGAAAATCACTAAAAAGCAAGAAGGATCAAGCAAATAAACGAGCCATAACTGTTTGGTGTGGTCAATAAAAGTGTTTCTTTTGAGTTGTAATTATCTTTGTTTTATTGATAGAAGTGAAGTGCTGGTGAGGTGTTGTAACAAGAAGCGAGTTTGACTTTTTGGAGCAATTAAGTTGTGAGAAGAACAGTAAGAGTTAACTATTGAAGTGAGGTACTCGAGTGAGTCCCTTAGATTACGAAGTTGTAATCTAAAACGTTATGAAAGTAGTGGAGATTGGAGTCAAAATCTCCTAACAAAATTTTGTGTGCAGTTTGCTTTTACTGTTATTATGTTTCTCTGAACCAGGTTCCAAATACATGTGGTGAAGTTAGTTGTTTTATTAATTGGTATCAGAGACGGTCTTTTCAATATAAGGTTAACACCTTGAAAAGGATCCATGACTGTCCCACCAACATCTCAGGAAGGAGCCTCCTCTTTTCAACGGACAGTACTACGGATGATGGAAAAATAGAATGATGGATTTTATTATCAGAGAAAATCACGATCTATGAAATGTTGTGTTTGATGGACAACAATCCCTACCAAACTTGGTGAAGACGACAAGACTCAGGTACCAAAAGAAAGATTGGAGCTAGATGCAAATGATAAGATAAATGTTCAGAACAATGCGAAGGACAAAAAAATCCTAATATGTGGCATTGGTCCTGATGAATACAATAGAATATCATCCTGTTCCACCGCAAAGAAAATTTGGGACACTCTACAAGAAGCCCATGAAGGTACCAGTCAAGTGAAGAAATCTAAAATTAATGTGCTTAATAGGAAATATGAACTATTCAGGATGAAGGGGGGAGAGAACATTCAGGAGATGCATACCAAGTTCACGTCAATTTTGAATGACATTTACTCACTCGGTGAAGTTGTTCCCAATAAAAAGACAATTCAAAAACTTCTCAGTGTGTTACCAGAATTATGGGAGAGAAAATTTTAAGCAATCTCTGAAGCATATAATTTGGACACCCTGACCATGGATGAGCTAATAGGAAAATTGACTACTTTTGAGCTAAAAAAAATCAAGAATGTGAGATGACTGGTGGTAGAAAAGAAAAAACTCAGGTTCTAAAGGCCACTGATAAAGCTGATTTTGAGAAAGAAAATATGGCTCTCATGACCAGAAGGTTCCAAAAGATGTTCCGAAAAGGTATGAACTCACAGAGGAGGAACTAGGTTTTCAAGAACAATGAAAAGGAAAATCATGACCAAGTATGTCATAAATGTGGGAGCCCAGACCACTTCATTAAATTTTTCCCACAATGGGAGATTGAGTACAAGAAGAACCATCAGACAAGGCAAAGAAACAAAGAAAGGAGTACACCATTCTTTCAAGTCGAAGAATGACTGCTCATGAAGCCGACATCGCGGTGAAGAAGTCATTGGCTGCAATGGGTGACTCATCGGAAGGAGAATCTGATGATGATCTTGAAAATCAATCTCTAATGGCCATTGACTGCTTAAACGGAGAGGATACCCTGGCTATTATGGCATTTTCAGATTCTGATGAGGAGAAAGAAGACAAGGAGTCAAAGAAGAACATTCTTGCACTGATGGCAAGGTCTGATTCAGATGAAGATGATGAGAAATAACTTGAGGTAAGTTTCCAAGACATAAAATCTAAAATCAACACTTTCTATAAGAAAAAACTAGAATCTTTGTCGGCTGTTCTTATAGAGGCATACTACTCAGTGTCATCTGAAAAAAACCAACTCATGAATGACTATGCCTCTTTGAGAATTGATTATAAGGATCTTGAGGATAAAAATACTTCACTTGAGAATTCAATTGTAAATTTTAAAGAGGAAAACGATCGACTTAGCTCACTCCTCAAAGGTAAAAGTAAAATCGATTTCTCTCAAATTGCATTAGAACAAAAAGTTAAGAAATTAACCGAAGATCTTCAAGCCGCAACTGAGAGAAATAGAATTTTATTAGAAAACCTTGAAAAAACCAAAGTTGATTTGGAACGGCATGTCAAGTGGACCAAGTCCTCATAGATGTTGCTCCAAATTCAAGAAAGCCAGTCTACAAACAAATATGGCTTCGAATATGAAAAGGAGAAGCATCCTAAACAAGAGACACTTGTTTCTTAGGAAAGTCTTTATACTCACTGTGGTAGAACCGGTCACATTAAAAATCAGTGTCAGGATAGATTTAAGGGGATTTTGAAAAATAAAGGTTTTGTTAAGAAATCCTGGAAGCAACATTTTAAGAACCTGGTTCATAAAGTTAGACTTCCCTCTTGGGACAGTAGAAACTTGATTCATCCATTTTTCCATAAGAAGGGACCCAAGTGAATTTGGGTGCCCAAATCTAAATTTTGACTATTTTTACAGGTAAAGGTGAGGAGAGAGAAAAAAACTTGGTATCTAGATAGTGCATGCTCCAGACATATAACAGGAGCACGTGAAAATTTTCTCTCACTCACAGACCTTCAAGGGGAAGTATAGCTTTTGGAAATGGAAAAACAGGTGAAATAGTTGGGATTGGAAAAGTAGAAAAGTCTCAATCTCATGCAATTGAGAATGTGTACTATGTTCTTGGTCTGAAACACAATCTTCTAAGTGTGTCTCAGATATGCGATAAGGGAAATAATGTGATGTTCACTTTCGCTGAATATCTCGTTACAAACTCAAAGACTGGGAACCTGGTCCTGAAAGGAAAAAGATACAAAAATGTAAACAAGGCAGACATTATGGAACCTCATGGTAATAATCTTATGTGCCTTACTGCAGTTTCTGAAACCAACTTGATATGACATAAAAAGATTGGGGGCATGCTAGCTTTTCTCAGCTGAACAAACTGGTTGCTAAGGACCTGGTTCTTGGACTGCCTAAAACTCAATTCAATGAGGACATTATTTATGATGCCTGTGCAAGAGGAAAGCATGTCAGATCATCCTTCAAGCCTAAGAAAATAGTCAGTACTTCCAAATCCCTTGAATTGTTGCACATAGATCTATGTGGACCCATGCGAGTTCAAAGTAGAGAAGATAAAAGGTATGTTTTTGTTATTGTTAATTATTATTCAAGATTCACTTGGACTCTCTTTCTTGGGTCTAAAGATGATACATTTGATGTATTTGTGGTTTTTGTTAATCTGGTTCCAAAAAATTAAACTCTGAAATCTTAAGCATCAAGTCTGACCATGGTATGGAATTTGAGAATTCAAAATTTCTTGAATTTTGTGTTGAACATGGAATAGACCACAATTTTTCATACCCTAGAACCCCACAACAAAATAGGATTGTAGAAAGAAAAAACAGAGCCTTGAGGCAAGAACTATGTTGATTGCCAGTGGTCTTCCAATGGGATATTGGTTTGAAGCTGTAAACCCAACATGCTACCTTTTGAATAGATGCATGGTTTATCCTTTCCTTGAAAAAACACCCTATGAGTTACTGAAAGGCAGAAAACCTAATATTGCTCATCTAAGGGCTTTTGGGTGTAAATGCTTTATTCACATCAATGGCAAAGAACCCCTAGGAAGTTCGATGGCAAAAGTGATGAGAGAATTTTTCTTGGTTACTCATCCCAGAGTAAAGCCTGTAAAGTATTAAATAAAAGAACCAATCGAGTTGAAGAGAGTATTCATGTGATTTTTGATAAAACTAGTCACTTGACTAAGGAAGGTATGCAGGTTAACAGTGAAGGACTTGGATTTTTCAGGGATGATGATGAGGATCAGGAAGTTTCATCACAACAAAAACCTGGTTCCCAAAATTAGAGAGAACATGGTTCTCAAGTTGTTCTGGAAAATGATCAACCCAGCAACACCAGTGATGAATCTCACACCATTGAGGGGTTACCAGTGTCAGGGGGAACAAATGAAGAACTTGTTGAACTGGAAATACTAGTACCCAAGTACAAGGTACCTCAACATCAAAAGATGGACAAAGATCATAGGTCCGTAATTGGAAGCATAAGAGTTCACACCCTGTGGAGAATATTCTTACCCCGTAGACTCCGGTATGCAGACTAGATCAAAATTAAGAAACTTGTGGGCCTTCCTAGTTATGTTTCCTTGGTGGAACCTAAGAATATTAAGGAAGCACTATTTCACGATGAGTGGATTATTGCCATGCAAGAAGAGCTAAACCAGTTCGAGCATTGCAAAGTTTGGAACCTGGTTTCTATACCTCCAAACAGAACAATTATAGAAACTCGATGGGTGTTTCGAAATAAAAAGGGTAACCAAGGAGAAATAACCAAAAACAAGGCAAGGTTAGTTGTTCTAGGATACAACTAAGAGGAAGGCGTTGACTATGAAGAAACCTTCGCACCAGTGGCACGAACGGAGGTTATTCGACTGTTCATAGCTTTTGCTGCTCATATGGGCTTCACTTTGCACCAAATGGATGTTAAGAGTGCATTTCTCAATGGGTATCTTCAGGAGAAAGTCTACGTTCATCAACCACCAGGTTTTGAATGTCATAAGCATTCTGAATATGTCTACAAGCTAGATAAATCATTGTATGTCTTGAAATAAGCACCCCGAGCATGGTATGATAGGTTGTCAAAATTTCTTCTTAACCATGGGTATTCTCGCAGAAAAATTGACAACACATTGTTTATCAAAAGAAGAGGAACAATTCTCTTGATCGTACAAGTGTATGTGGATGATATTATCTTTGGTGCCACTAATGAAGCTTTATGTGAAGAATTCTCTAAGATGATGAGCGGAGAATTTGAAATGAGTATGATAGGTGAGCTTACATTTTTTATTGGTCTTCAAATTAAATAGACTCCTAAGGGGATATCTATTCATCAGTAGAAGTACATTAAGGAGTTGCTGCACAAGTTTGATATGGGTAATGCAAAGTCAACTGACACTTCCATTAGTGTCAGCACAAGGCTGGATTTAGATGAATTTGGTATTCCTATTGCAGAGACTAGGTATCGGGGAATGATTGGCTCACTTATGTATCTCACAGCAAGTCGCCCAAATATTGTGTACAATGTTGGTTTATGTGCTAGGTTTCAATCAAATCCTAAGGAATCACACTTGAAAGCTATTAAGCGGATTCTTAGGTACCTCAAGGGAACTCAAAGCCTGGTTCTCTGGTACCCTTATGGAGATTCATTAAACTTGGTAGGGTATGCAGATACAAACTATGCTGGACACTTAATGGATCGTAAAAACACTTCTGGGATGGCTTACTTCTTGGGCTCGTGCCTAATATCATGGGCCACAAGAAAATAGAATTCCATCGCCTTATCCATAGCCGAGGCTGAATACGTTGCAGTTGCCTTTTGCTGTGCATAGTTATTATGGATTAAACAATAATTGGAGGATTATGATGTGAAGATCGAATGTATTCCAATCATGTGCGATGACACAAACACCATGAATATGGCTAGGAACCCGGTTCATCATAAGAGGACTAAGCATATTGATGTGAGACATCACTTTTTGAGGGATAATATTAAGAAAAGAAAAATTAAAGTCCATTTTTGTAAAACTGAGGATCAATTAGCAGAAATATTCACTAAGGCCTTGAGCAGAGAGAATTCTTCATCGAGCTTGGTGTACTCACTATGAACTAATGTTATGGACTTTCCCTCGTGTATTTTGGCTAGAAAAGATGACAAACATCAGCTTGTACTTAACTAATTTAGATTTATATTTTTACAGGTACACATTCTAGGCATCATCCAAATACAAGGCAAGATAGGTTCATTGATTATACTTTAGCTTCCAGAGCAACTGAGCATGGAGAAGAGTAAAAAACAAATAAACTATCAGTTATGTACCATATAGTCATGTACTGTGTGTGGTTTGTACAAAATGTGTCAAATTCTTAAGCACTAGTAGAAACTTGATTCCTATATTCCTGAAGATGTTTCACCAAGTTTGGGTGCCAAAAATTCTTGTCTCTTAAACTTATATAAAAAAACCACAAAATGCTCATGGTCTTCTTGTTCCTTTTTCGATAGAGTCCACAACTTGGTTGTTGGTGGAGTATTTCGAGAATGATGAGTCATCTCCACCACAAACCAAAACCACGCCCGTTACTCCACATATCTGTCCATCGACATGTTTTTAGGGGGAAGAAATTAACCTCATTGGTCCAAATTTGTACATTGGTGATAATGTTGATTCAATTCAAAGTGATGCTGAGTCGGATTCAGATGTAATATTTCTATTGCTACTCGTTTAATTTCTCTCAGAAAAAAATTCATCTTTCATCATGCCCTCTAAAAGACGTCCTTCTCGCTGAACTACTCTTGCACAAAAGTGTTTTGAAATGATGATGTCCTTGGTTGGCCGGATTCCTTCACCTCCTCTCCCACCCTCCTCTTAGTCCCGTATTTCATGTGTTGTTCCCTCTAGTACCTTTGGCCTGACTAGTGCTCAGACTTGTCATTTTTGTGCAACACATATAGTGCTTGCTATGTTGGTCCAATGCCTTGGTTGTTGTTGTTTGCTCTGTTTTCTGTGTTTATGCGTGCTATTGGCTAATTTATATCATTGGAATGATTTTTGCTTACTATTTTGGTGGTGTTCTGGTTAGTGTTCTCTGTATTATCCTATTTCGTCTTCTTTTCAATGATGCCAAAAGGGGAAAGTTCATGTATTCATGTTTTTTATGAGACATCGGGACTATGTTTGTGAAGACATGGGGACTATATTTGTGAAGTTATGCTGTATATGTGCATTATTTGTCATCATAAAAAATAGAAAATATGTGGAAATTATAGTTTTGATGATTGATTTATGCACTAGGTTTATGTTTATTATGAACCAGGCTCTCGATTTTTGTGGGGCTGATAATTGACTTTTGAACCAGGTTCATGTTTATTATGAACTAGGTTCTCGATTATTGTGGGGCAGACCTGTTTGGCTAGGTGATGTGCAGCAGCGTAATTGTTTAAATAAGGAATGGATAATCAACGTTTTGAAAAGAATCCAAAATATTACTCTCAAAAGGAAATCATTTTATTATGGTAAAGAAGTGTATTCTAGCAGGTTTCCTTATGCAAGTTGGTTTCCACAAGTTTTTTGGTGACCTAAACGGAGTCAAAGTGCAAGCAGTATATATGCAACATTGCTGTGAATTGGTGTACACTCCTTCTTCCAAACACACAGATCTAAAAATCGCTAAAAAATAAGAAGGAGAAAACAAATAAATGAGCAATAACTGTTTGGTACTGTCAATAGAAGTGTTTCTTTTGAGTTGTAATTGTCTTTGTTTTACTGATAGAAGTGAAGTGCTGGTGAGGTGTTGTTACAAGAAGCGAGTTTGACTTCTTAGAGCGATTAAGTTGTGTGAAGAGCAGTTAGAGTTAACTGTTGAAGTGAGGTACTCGAGTGAGTCCCTTAGATTGTGGAGTTGTAATCTGAAACTTTATGAAAGTAGTGGAGATTGGAGTCAAAATCTCCTAACAAAATTCTGTGTGCAGTTTGCTTTTACTGTTATTATGTTTCTCTGAACCAGGTTCCAAATACACGTGGTGAAGTTAGCTGTTTTATCAGTTTGTTTGTTATAAATAATTTCATTATTTTCTCAATTTTGTTAACAAGATTATGTCGTGATGTTTCAATCATCATGAGGTTAAATATATAAATATTCAGTGAGATGTTTCAAACATGCCATATGTAAATTTTCTTTGAGGTTTTTTAATTTTGTTCGTCTCTGCCTCCTTATATTTGAATTAGTAAAAGGTTAATTGTAAAATGTGTTATTTTTTAGATTGATGCTTTGTTAATTTTGTTTGCTCAATTGGGTTTTCTATATTTTGTTTGTTTTTGTTTTATCGTGCTCTTAACTAAAGAATTGTGATGTCAGTTAGTGCTAGAACACTGCTCTTGTGATGTTGAAGTAGTGTCAAAACATTGTTCTTGTAATTCTTCCCTGCTTTGATTTGATATAACTAAATTTATTATAGAAGGATTATTAGATAGTTAAGCTAGTGTTAAGCTAGTGTTGTCTTGCTTATTCTTATTACTATTAGCATCAGTAATCAAAACGTTAATAATTATGTGATAACTATCAAGATTCTTATATTCAAGTGATTGTATAAAATTGAACTAATTAAAGTGAGGTACACGCGCAAGGCACATACATCTAAACTAGTATATATATATATAGATAGATAGAGAGAGAGAAAGAGAGAAAGAAGGGGGGGGGGGGGAGATATGGGGATGCTGATGTGGCATACTTCTAACTAAAAAGTTGA
This sequence comes from Capsicum baccatum var. pendulum, assembly GCA_030864225.1. Lineage (NCBI taxonomy): Eukaryota > Viridiplantae > Streptophyta > Magnoliopsida > Solanales > Solanaceae > Capsicum > Capsicum baccatum. The sequence continues at coordinate 236,476,595 of CM061552.1, forward strand.
CAATATTTTACCCTATTTATAGACTATTCAGAATCAACTACTGTTGCTATATCATAACATAGAATTCAGAAGGTTGCAATGAACAATTAGTGTAAATTAATCTAATTAATAAATGCTGGAGAAAATTTTTCAAAGAATACCAACGAAGAGAGCTACAAAATGGCAATAACAAGCTTCCATTTACCCCATATCCCTTTCTCCCCATCTTTGTGTGTAATGTGTAATGACATTTCATAAGCAGTTATGCATGCCATTCATTAAATTTCAATAATTTTTCTTTTTATCTTTTTCTTTTTTCATTAAAAAACTTAAGAGAATCGAAAGAACGTATAGTTGTACAAGGTCGAAATGGGAATAGCCATGCAAATTCAACTTTCACTATATTCACATCTTGCAAGAGCATACTACACTAGTAATTCAACACAACATTAGTTTTAACAATTAAACATGACATTAGTTTTAAGATACACAATATTTATGTATCATTATCGATGAAATTATAAATATATTTTATTATCATTGTATATTATTTTAATTTTATGTATTATCGTATTGTACCTTGATTTGGTATTGATATATCCTTAATTTTGATTTTCAATGAGAAGGTATTCATTATTATTTCGTAAATTGATAACTATTGCTATTTTCTATCGCAACAAAGTTGAATTATCGAAATAACAACTAAACATTGAGAGGATATTTTCATCTGTGTTTCTTCCTTTTGTGATTTGTGATTTTAAGTTATATAATTATTCTATCGTTTTTTTTAATTTTATCATATTTAACTCCTTTTATCTTCTTAATGGATCAAATGTGGAATTGTTCAAGATAAACAAGAAAAATAAATCAAAAAGATCAAATTAAAGAAGGGATTCAACATGTTCTTTGTTTTATGATTATAATAAATTGATTTTGACAGGGCATGCTATATTCCTCCCTCTTCCTATCCAGAATCTATTTAATTATTGCTAACAGATTTATTATATTAAACATTATCTAAACTTAAACAGCTTCTTTGTATTATGGTGAAATAACATGAAGATATTAGATGTGATTACAGTTAAAAAATATCAATATAATGTTCAGAACTTCAATCAAATAAAACTTTATTGTGAAATATATATCAAGAATATAGCATTTATAAGTAAGTATTAGGTTAGGTATATAATCTATATATACGTGGCACCTTTTAATGGCCTTCATTTCTATTTTTCTTTTTTCTCCCTTTTTTAAAGCTTTTTTCTAATTTCTTTTTGTTTTTTACCCTATTTTTTAAATTTTAATGTTGTAATAATAAATGACTCTATAATTAATACTCCACATACTATTGAAACAGTTTTATCATTCCAACCACTAAGATTCCTTATTTATGGAGAAAAAAGAATTGAAAAAGTCTTTAGCAATTAGAAGAATAAAATCACAAATAGCTACACACACATACTAGAATAGTGTACGTGCGTTGCACGTGTATGAAACGTTTTTTTTAGAATAAATGTATATAGAAAATATATTAGTTGTGTGTGTGTTATTTTATTAAATATAAATTTTTTTAAGAAACAACGCAAAATTTTCAAGATAAAAAAGTTTACTTGATTAAAGAGGAATTTAGTCATTCTACTTATTTCATAATTTTTTTTTAAGAAAAAATTATTTTTATGAAGAGTTATTTTTATTCTCAGAATTTTATATATTTATACTTTATGCAAAACGTAATTATTTTTGAAACAATTTACAAATCTATTCTACTTTCATTGTTATTCTCAGAACTTCACTTTTCATATCTATTTTTGCTTTTGTTCTATTTCCATTGTTTCAATCATATGGTAGAATTTTTCTTTTTACTAAATTCCTAACAAATTAGTAAATAACGTTTTTGTACACTCATAATAAATGAAAAAGTATATTTCACATTTATATGTCTATTCTATAAAAATCCATATATACATTTATGCACTTAGTAATAACAGAAAACATATAATTTAGTTTAGAATACAAATTGTAACAATTAATTTTATGTATATATTTAAATACTTTATATAAATTGATAAGTAGAGTGTAAAATTTATACTAAATTCTAATTTTTTTTTTTAGGGAAAAGACATCATGCAGCCTTTTTTTAAAAAAAAAATAGCCCAAGTTTGGGAATATGAACATATAATGTCCAGTCGAAAATAAAAATGCCACTTTATGATCATTTCCTATTCTTTCTCAATTTGGGTCCATTTTCGTGAAAATAGTTTGATTTAGAATGTCATTTTTGTCCTTTTCCCAAACTTTTTATGTATGTAAACATGCATATTGAAGAGTAAAATGGTAGGTATGGCCAAAACTCAAAAAAGGCTCAATAATTTAAAAAAAAAATAGAAAAAATGAATTAGGAAAAGAAATAAATATTATTTGTACATTGTCTGAACTCTAGAAGCTTCATTTTGTTTGTTTTTTTGTAAGCGCATAAGCTTCATTTTCTTCTCACTAAAGTCCTCTTTCCTCAAAATATATTCTTTGTATTATTGATACTATACATATTATTATATCGAAAAAGTGATGAATCAATTGAAATCATCAAGCTCAATATTGAACTTTGATAGACTAAATCTTGAGGTTTATCTTCCTAGTGCATCCATTCAACAATCGCATTTCAAGCTTGGCCTGTAATTCCCACTTCTTTTCCTTTTCCTTCATTTTTTATACTTAACACATTTGAAGATTCAATTTTTTTTAACCCTTTTTTCTTTACATTTTCTATGTTTTAATTTTCTTAAAACCACTTTTGTTTTATGATTTTTTGTTACTTCTTTTGCTTTGAATGTTCCAAGATTTGATTTTTTTAAAACCCATTTTTCTTTAGTTTCTTATTTCAGGTTTGATTTGATTGATATTTACATAAAATATGTATCAGGTATGCTTAATCTTGCTAATTTTAATATTTTGATGTTTGCATATCAATAAAGATAATTGAATTTGAGGTATGGAATAAAAATTGAAGCAGGTAGAAGGCTGTTACAGAAACATATTATCTAGATATATTGTTGGGAGATAGAAGATACTTAATAAAATAGTTGAGATGTGTAGCCTAAGTCATACACCATTAATTTAAGGAAAAACAAATGCAGAAAAGGTCATAATGATAGAGAAATCATTACCATAAGACATAGAGGGAAGGTCATAAGCTTCTATACCTTAAAATTATTTTTAGACGGAATGAAAAAAACATATATGGTAGAATTGTAACCATAGAATACAACCCTAATTTTTAAAAGCAGTGGCTTGTCGTCTAAAGATATTCCAAGTCAAAAATCTGTTTAAATTGGTATATCTCCATGTTTTTGTTCTGTGAAAACTATCACAATCAGTTGAGAGATATGTTGTGCACATTTTAGGTCCATGTCAGTATTTAGACTTCATTGACAATTCTCCCTTTTATATTGTGGTGAACTGAAAAGCTATTATAGTGAGGGCTAATAAATTTTTAATATATATGAAAGTATTTTGAACCCTTTGCACCAAAGGTTTCATTGTTGTTTAACATCTAGTGAGTTCAAATCTCCAAGAAGTGACGACTATTAACGGATTCCTAAAGATGACATAGAAAAACAAGGATTAATTGGAAGTCATTCATTGTTTGAAGACTTTATGGCCATCTTACCTTTTGCTATTGTCCCAGTCATAGTGTCTCATTGGTGCTGATGCAAAACATTAGGTGGCCTTAACCATTGCAATACTATTTACCATGTCCTTGTTAGTGGCATTGATGGTTTGAGTATCACAAGTATTATCGCTGAGCTTACTGCTACTGTAATTTCATATGGTCTAACCAATGATGTGTGTACTATACACTAACACATTCCTAAATCAGTACTTGATAAATTAATAAATTCTATGAGGTAACATTTTTTTTTCTGTCTGAAAAAATCATCGATTTTGCAAAGATAATAAGTTAATATATTTTCGGAAGACCCATATGTAAATATATGGTCTCATTAATGAGCCAGCTCCAGAAGAATCTAAACTTGAGGTAAAAACAGATGGTCAAGTTGTTCTTGAGAATCCAGATGGTCAAGTCCTCTCTCCTGGAGCTCACCTGGAGACCACCAATTTTTCTAGACACAAGTGTTTCTTATGCTTCTTTGTTGGATACAAAAAATTTCATCCTTGCTAGCAGTAAATCTAGCCTTCTGTGGCAATGTTTTAATCATCCTTCTGATACAACACTGTCTTCTAGGACATCACAGAATAACTTCTCCAAGTACTCTTTGTTTATTTCCTGTACTATTGTAATCATTCCTAAATATTAAAATTTTTAAGCATGGAGTAGTGTTCAGAGATATCTTTTTGGTTTTCTCTTTTTATTCCTTTCTTTCCCTTTACTGCATGTGTGACACTGATACTTTGTACATGGCATCACATTTTATCGACAGATCTAACGACTATTTTCTCTTTTTATTCCTTTCTTTCCCTTTACTGCATGTGTGATACTGATACTTTGTACATGGCATCACATTTTATCGACAGATCTAACGACTACCCATAAATTTAATTATTGATATGCAAAGTTTCATTTATTTTTTGACGCAACTATGAGTGAGCAAAATAAGAGATTTCCATACACATAATTAGTTGTGAGCTCACGTTAGAATCCAACTCCAGAACAACTGCAAACGCTAGAGGATTTATATCGTTGTGGCATAAGAACTCTTTCTGCTGAACAGATTTAGCACATCATTGCATAACTCAGATGTTACGGGAAAATTGAAAGGGAAATTGCTTTTTACTGTTTTCAAAATCACAAGGCGAGAGAATGTCAAAAATGATGACGTCAACTTGAATCAGCTGCTAATGATACTGGTGGTGGTAATGCCAGTGGTGGTGATGATCTATCTTATAGTAATTGAAACACTAAAAATAGCAAAAGGAAAGAATCAGGTATACATGAATCACATTTCTATTATACAAGATTCAACAAATTATATAATACTAAATGAATGATTTTCTAATAGTACTGATTTTCGTCAAAAGGGATCTAGTTTGAAAGTCCTTTAGTAAAATGGCCACGATACTGGTTTAAGGAATGAGTTTAATTGAACTCACAACGTTGAAATTTTCCCCCTTTTTAGTCTAGATCTGTGATTATAAAAGTTTCATGTGTTGTTGTTGTATGTTTCACTTATGGTGTTATCTGGATATTCATTACTTTAGTGTTTGTTATTTCTTCTATTTGAACATACCTAATGCATAAAAGAAGACTACTTTAGCATTCATCTTCCTGATGATATATAAGGTTGAACAAACCTCTATTAGTTATACTCCTATGTCCTAATTTTTCCAGTACTTTAATACATCTATATTGCAATATAATTCACTTTAAGTACATAATGCAAATTACGTAATAAATGATGACAGTGTGAGCCTTATGTAGTGCCTTTATCTGTCTATACGTCAGTTTAATCTTTATTCATAGTTTTAAAAATGTTTATACAAAAAGAAATCAATGGGATTGGTGACCATAAATACTTGATTAAAGCGCGTTTAAAATTATATTAGGTTTTATCTTACTCGAACAATAGGATTTTTCACGAATGAGATTAAATTGAGTTTCATTTTCACAAAATTCCTATTTTTTGTGTACACACATATGTATAGTCACCTTGTATGGTCTTAAGTTGAGATTCTTAAAATTTCAAGCATTTTTATGCGTATGAGAGAAATGTGCTAAAGTTGACAGTACTTGCACGATATGGTTTATCAATATTCTTAGCAAAATATGACCAAAGTTGTAGATCGTTATGTTATAAATCCAGTTATCACTTTTATTATATGCCTTATAACGTTGATGCTTTAAACATTTTTGAGTATCTTCTTTGTAATTAGATACAGAATTGTTGACATCTTTCAAATTATCAGGTAAACTAACGTGAATGGAATATGCAGGAATCCTTTAAAAGGTTTGAATATGGGTGATGCAAAAAACTTGAGCCATGATGATTTGTAAAAGATCACTAATAATTTCAGTGACCCCATAGGGAGGGTTGGACGTGCCTTATTGTTCCGCGGGTTCATGGATAATGAATAGGAGGTTGCTATCAAAACATGGGATTTTATATTTCCTGTTGTCTATCGCTGTGTTGGTTATCCACACGATTTCGATATGAGTAAATGCTCTATCTATTTGACTAGTTGATTCTCATTTTGTTGTGTTATTGATCTTGTAAGTTTGTGACAGGATGAAATTGTATTACTGGAAAGGTCAGGACTTAAGTCGTGTCCTTTCTTATTGAAGCTGATTGGCTCTTTTTACTTCTTAAGACATCATAATCTTTCAAGTGTTTAATATATTGCAACTTCTATAACTTCCTCCATATATTAGTTTCCTTGCTAAGTTAGTGAAATATATTGAGTTGCATTGGTTATTTTGATAATGACATTCAGTTAACTGGTTGTGAACAAATTTAAAATTCAATTTTTCACAGGGACACACAAAGACTATTCATAACTATGGCCAAAAGTAAAAACTGAGAGAAATATGCTAAACTGGACAATACTTGCCTGACAGAATTTTCATCAATATTCTTAGCAAAATATGACCAAAGTTGTAGATCGTTATGTTATAAATTCAGTTATCGCTCTTATTATATGCCTCATAACGATGATGCTTTAAACATTTTTGAGTATCTTCTTTGTAATTAGATACAGAAGCAAGGTACTCTTTGTCTACCTTGTTGACATCTTTAAAATTATCAGGTAAACTAACTTGAATAAAATATACAGGGATCCTTTAAAAGGTTTGAATGTGGGTGATGTAAAAAACTTGAGCCATGACAATTTGGAGAAGATCACTAATAATTTCAGTGACCCCATAGGAAGGTTTGGACGTGCCTTATTGTTTCGTGGGTTCATGGATGATAGGTAGGAGGTTACTGTCAAAACATGAGATTTTATATTTCTTGCCATCTATCGCTGTGTTGGTTATCCATGTGATTTTCATGTGAGTAAATGCTCTAACTATTTTACTGGTTGATTCTCATCTTGTTGTGTTATTGATCTTGCAAGTTTGCGACTGGATGAAATTGTATTACTGGAAAGGTCAGGACTTAAGTTGTGTCCTTTCTTGTTAAAGCTGATTGACTTTTGTTTTAGAAAGAATCTAGCTATAGTTTATGGTATCGACTTACTTAAGCTTTTTTTTTCCTGGATTTACATGAGCTTTCTTGAAAAGAAAAATAGTAGTCTGGTAGATTAGTAGTTTCTTGCTCTTGTTAACATTCTATTATACACATAGATGAATTTGGCTGGAAGGAACGAATGAGGGTGGCAACTATTTATGCGTTGCTCCTGAAAACATTAACCATGGAAAAGTTGGACCTCATTTAGTCTTGTGATGATATTATGATTAATGAGGTATCAAATGCATCCCCAATTTTGCTGCTTTTGAAAGATGTCCTACAAGTGATCTGATTACTTTTCTATGCAGGAATATAACATTAAACTAATACACTATGTGATCAATTGTAGAAAAGGTAATAACATAATTGGCGAGAAGTGAAATAGTTTAATGAAGCGAGAAGAGAAATAGTCTAATGAACATGTTTGCTAAATTAAACTAAGCAATTTAAGATGGCATAACAAGTAATATATTGTATTTAAATTAACAATGTAAAAAGGAAGAGATGATATAACAAAAAATATCTGAAAGTAAAATTGTTGAAATTGTGTTGAGACGAAGAACGATGAATAATTGTCTTGTAAATTAGAAAAACTGCAACCGTTTATAGCGATGAACAATGGAAAAGCTAAAACATTTATATAGAAGGACAAAAGGTATAAACCAAAGAGAAGATCAAATAGGCAAACCAAATAAAACACAAATTTGGATGGAAGATAAATTTGAAAAAGATCAAAATAAAGACAAAAAAAAGTGGGTGTTTATTTTGGTGAAATAAATTAAGTCGGACACAAATTTGAAAAGAATTTAATTAAAGGGAAATTGAGTATATTAGGACAAAAAAATGGGTGTTTTAACCAACTAGGAAAAACACGCCTGTTTTTTTGGTTGAAAATGGGTGTTTTAAGTAAGAAAAAACATGGGTGCTTTTTGGTTGAAAGAAATCAAGCAGGTAAAAACATGGGTTTTTGTTTTGGTGAAATAAATCAAGTAGGAAACAAATTTGGAAAGAATTTAATTGAAGGAAAATTTTAGCATGTTTATTTTGAATAATTTAATTATAGGAAAAAGGGTAAAGGACGATTTTGTCTAAAACGGTCTCTTTTAATGAAAGACAAAAGTCCAAATCACTTTTATAAGGGCATTCATACTTTTAATATATTATATATAATATTAAAAGTGTGAAGGACCTTAGAAATATTGTCTGAACTTTTTTCTCTTCATTAAAAGTACTTGCTTTAGACAAATCGTTGTTTCACTAATTATTTTCAATATTTAAGAGTTAAAAATTAATTAAATATATTTATGGTAAAACCTTTTCTTATTAGAAATCATCAAAATTTCAATATTTTTTTCTAATTTAAGAGTAGAAAATTAATTAAATATATTTATGATAAAGTCTTTCCTTAATAGAAGTCATCAAAATTAATGACAACTGATACTTTTTCCATCAGTTTAAGAATTCTAAATCAACTAAATTTGATTTTAAGAAGATTTGGAAAATCTAGAAATAAATATAAAAACATTAGAATAAGAAAAATTTAAGAATAACTAGATTTTTAAAAGTTTTAAGTACGTAATAAGAATGTAATCAATAATTTTGTAAAGATTTGACTTTAAAAATAAGAAAAAATTTTAAATATAAAAAAATCGTAACACAAAAATAGTTCAAATTGATGCGTCTCTTTTAGCTTGTGGCAACAAGGGAAAGGGGTACTATAAGGCAAACGCAAAAGAAATGATCCATCAGCTACTTGAAACTTCTGGTGGTAACATATATATGTGTATATGTTTATGTTAAAAATTTTTGAAAAGTGATTCAAACTTTTATAATTTATTAAAAAATGATCTCCTTAATAGGTAAAATTATTTAATTTTAAATAACCAAATGAAGCACGTGCAAGGCACATGCGGTTAAACTAGAAAATTATTTACTTGTTCTTTTTAGAATGTGCTAGCTAAAGGGTATCTGCGGGTTGAATTCGTTCCCATAACATTATCTTTGCATTCTTTCAAGTTTTGATTCGTAGTGATTTATAACTGATACATAATCAATACTATCAAATATTTTATTTTTTTCTTTGAATTACTCATATATATCCTATGAATTTCATTTCGCACCGAAAACTATTCTAGGAGAAGTTCGAATATATATATAATCTATAATATACTAAAAGTATGAAGGGCCTTATAAATATCATTTGAACTTTTTGCCCTTCATTAAAAGTCTTTATTTTAGACAAAATTGTCTTTTCACTATTTTTTCCTAATATTTAAAGGTTGAAAAATAATTAAATTTATTTATGGTAAATCTTTTCTTATTAGAATTAGAATTAATGAAAACTAATACCTTTTTAATTAGTTTAAGAATTCTAAATCAACTAAATTTTATTTTACAAGGATTTAAGAATCTATATCTACATCTATATCTACAGTTACATCTATATCTACATCTACATTTATACCTATAATATATAATCTATATCTTTAATCTATCTATAATCTATAATATATCAAAAGTGTGAACATCCTTAGAAAAGTAATAGTTTAAAACCAACTAAAATTTGAGTTTTGCAAAGTTGCCCAAATATTAGTATAGGACCTGTTACTACTATTTGTGATGTATATTATTTTTGCTTTGTATAGAATTAGAACTTGATTTATTTATTTTACAAAACTATTTTTTATGTCTTCTTTTTTGGACTTCTTTTTTACAAAAACAAAGTTAATTTGGGGTTATTTTTTTAAATAAGTTAATATTATGCATTATTTAGGTTGGCACTTTTTTTTTTAAAAATAAGTCAATTATACATTATTTAGATTTTTGAAATTAATTAAAGTCCTTATTTCATTTAGATAAGAAATCATAATATTTAATACTTCTAAATCAATTAAAATTTCACCTTATATAAAAAGAACTTTTACAACTCTATTTAAATAATATTTTTAATCAAATTTTACAAGAAACATAAACATTAGCTCATCCTATTTTTAGTTTTCTTCTTATTTGAATTTTGATTCAAGTCACATTGTTGTGTTCATTGTCATCATCCTCTTTGTCTTTCTTTATTTGATTTTCAGTTCACTTACTTATTTCTTTTGTCTTTACTTTTGCAGGTTCCAAAATATACGTAGGAAAAAAATAAGTTTATGTATCAAATTTTCTTATTCAATGAAATCTTAATAGTATCTAGGGGGTTTGGGCTGTAGGTTATAAAAGAGTTTTAAAATGAGGTGTAGGTGACACAAGTCTTAATAATTGAGTGGAGGTGATAATTACTTTATTATGGATTAAGAAAGTTGGGTAAGTTTGAGAATAGCCCAGAAGTTTTTAAATTTATACATTGATCCAAATGCTTACCTAATATAACGAGAAACGGAGGAATAAAAGGCGTCTTTCTCTCTCTTTCTCATCCATTGTTGTTTTCTCTCTTAGTAATTTTTGTCGTTCATTGTTGCTTCTACTTTATTCATCATCTTCTACTTGATTATCATCTTCATTTTCTTCTTGTTGACCATTTATTGTTGTTGTTACCACTACTGTTACTATTTGACCAATTTCTTAGGTCAAATTTTATTTCATACATCACTTTCCACTTTGGCATTACCTCATAGGAGATTTTGGTAAGTCAAATTATAATTTTTAGTTGAATTTGTCATCTGGGTAACTGTTATTGTGATGTTTTTTCAATAATAGATAGCACGTGAACATGAATGCAACATAAGATCCATCTGTTTAAATAGATCTGTTTCAACGGAAGACTCATATGTTAGATTTATGTTTATGGCTCTATAGTGCCATAACATGAATCGAATAGATGGGTCATCTGTTGCAACATATGACCTATGTTGCAACAGATTAGTTATTTAGTGCAATATGATAAATATTTGTTGTAACAGATTCGTAACCTATTACAACAGAACTTGAACTCAATTCCAACAGACGTGTTGTCTGTTGCAACAAGGTAAATATCTGTTGCAACTGATTATTAACCTATTGCAACAAAACCTGAACTCGATTTCAGTAGACAGTAAATATCTGTTGCAACATATTAGTAACCTGTTGCCATAAAACCTGACCTCGATTCCAATAGATCATCGTCTGTTGCAACAGGTAAGTTATTTGTTGTAACAGGTTAATTATCTGTTACAACATGTCACTCATCTGTTGGAATTAACTTCAAAGTTGCCTCAGTACTATAACATCAATTCTAATAGGCACTTCATCTATTACAACAGATAGATAGTCTGTTGCAACATATGATTCACCTGTTACAATAGATGACATCTATTGAAATCAACTTCAGGAGCGTAACATGAATCCCAACAGGTAAGTAATCTGTTGCAACTGATTACACATCTGTTGGGATTCATTTACGGTACTATAAAATCACTATTAATTTTGTTTAACAAATGAATTTATTTAGGTACCACTAAAGGAGTGATCAATAACAGTAGGGGTGGATTGTCATAGTCAATGGATCGAGAAGAGCAATCGATATGTATGACATTAGAAGGTGGGTGAAATAATAGAGATGATAGCTATATAGTCCAAAGTGATGTTTCGTATGATAATTTTGTGAAATTAATCATCAGCTATTGTGGACTGAATTATCAATCGGAGGAACTCATCATCAGCTACATGCACAACTCCTTTGAAAATCAGAGGGTACTGCCTTTTAAGATAATCGATCAGGTTTGATTGCGTGCTTGTCTTAGTGATTCATCTAGGCCGGTGTTAAGGGTGTACGTGGTTAAAAAGATGGGAGAGAATGAGAACCAGAATATAAAAGAAGAATAAAAATAAGACATCTTTGATGATATGTTGGATGATCTAGACATGAATATTACAGAGGATGATCAAATACCTACGTTCGTTGATACGACCGATATGGTGTGCAGTTCTTCTTGATCGACACAACATGACAATTTTCAAGACGATGGGACTGGTTTTTTCAAAGGAATGTCATTCAAGGACAAGAATGAACTATCTACCACTTTGTTTATTTCTTGCTTGAAAAAATATTTTAGAATAAAGAAGTTGATTAATTTGACCAGTGTCTTTAGCTATAAATGTGCTAATCCAAACTGCAAATGGTGGTTGAGAGCAGTGAAGTACATAAGTTCTGACATATTCGTCATTCATAAACATGAAAAGGATCACACATGTGGTTTGGAGAACATCTCGGGACAAAATCCTCACGCCACAACAAAGGTTCTCGGTGAATATTTCAAGAGTATTTTCCTCGATGGCAAAGGCCCTTTTACAAGGGTTATGGCCCATCAAATCCTTATGAAATTGGGTATACTGTTCAGTTATTGGAAGATATATACCGCCATGGGGATTTCTGAGGACTTAGTTAGGGGGACATATGAGCATGGGTATGCAGTCCTGGATTCCTACCATTACATGATTGAGTCCATAAATCCCAAAAGTAAGACGGCATTGCATGTTGATAAAAATGGAAGGTTCAAGTATTTTTTTATAACCGTCGGCGGTACCTTCTAGAGGAGCAGGTATAATGGAGTTCTGCTAGCGGTGGTGGCGCAGGATGTGGAGGATCATATTTTTCCTATAGCTTTTTGTGTAGCGAACAAGGAATGTGATGCCTCTTATGAATTTTTTTTTAAACAACTGTGAAGCTGCATCGAAGATACCAAAGAGTTGTGTTTTGTTTCGGATAGGCGTCCAAGTATTCCAAAGATGGGTTCAATTTTCTTCACTTTTGCTTACTTTGGTTGTTGCATCAGGCATCTTGAAGAGAACATTCAGACCAACTATCACAATGAAAGAGTCGTGACCCTTTTTTATATAACAGCTAAAACATATAGTAGAGAGGAGTTTTTAGACCATTTCAATCAAATAACGGATGTGAATCTCTAGGTAGTAGAACTTCTCATACGTGTCGGTTTTGAGAGATGGAGCCGATCATTCTGTTTGACAGATAGGTACATTTTTATCAATTTAATGTCTTGTTTGACTTACAAGTTTAGTATGATGTCGTACTAAGTGATTCTTTCGTATAGGTATAATATTATGACATCAAACATAGTTGAATCGGTGAATTAATTGTTTGGCAATGAAAGAGAATTCCCATCAAGGCTATGTTTGAAGTAATAAACAAGAAGTATGGCTGATTTTTTAATGAAAGGGGTGTATAGTTCAAAGGCCAAAAAAGAACCCGATTTGTTCTCGAAATCGAAAAAATAATATCAATGGACATCAGTTTGGGGAATAGGTTATTATCTCATAAAATAGCAGATTACAAATTTAGTATCACCAGTCATGGTGATGTTATCACGGTCGATCATCAAACAAGATCTTGTACGTGCAAAATTTTTGACTTGGATAAAATACCCTATCCATATGCCATGGCAGCGCTTCAAGCTCAATACAATCCAAAATATGGACCTAAAATTTATGAGAACTTCTCTCAATATTATTCGGTGGAAAAATATGAAATGGCATATAGTAGGCATATTACTCCGGTGCCTCCCAAAAAATCTTGGGTTGTTCCTGCAGAGCTTTTGGGGATATTAATACCTCCTCCATATATTGACCTAAGTACTATCAAATCAGGAAGAAATCCATATAAGAGGAGGCGTAGAGTTAGAGAATCATTTTCATCAAACACATGATCCATCTGTTGAAAGAACTCAAAAGCCAAAATTGCTATTTCTACTAGATTCAAAGTTGCTCCTTACCTCCAACCGTCGACATGTTAACATGTATGTTTAAAAGAAATAGACAGAATGAAAATTTTATAAGAATTAAAAGTCAAAGTCGACTAAAAATAATTTTTTCATTAAACAAAAAATGAAATAAATTAGGTATAGATCAAATATAGAAAAATTAAAATACATACTTTAAAAGAAAAAATATATTCTAATTATTATTATTATTATCATCATCATCATCATTAATGAAAGCCGACAAATCAACTCGCAGCAGCAGGGCCCTCATCAACATCTGCATCTCTCTAAACATCGTCGCTCTCACAGTGATCAACTCTCTCTGCAGGTCATTAACTTGCCTCTGAAGTTTCCGCACTGTGTCGTGCAAAATAGCAATGTCCCAAACAGGATCAGCCATATTTAGAACACGCATGAATTGACAAATGTAAAGAAAATAGTCCAAATGTAATACAACGTATACTACAAAATGGTAGATTTACACCGAAAAAAACTTACCTCAATGAGAAAGGAATATGCTCTTTAAAGAGAAGTGATTGAAGATGTCACACAAAAAGAAAAAATGCAAGAAATAAATAAAGTTTAGCAGAATGAAGATTAAAGAGGGACCTATTTATAGAGGATTGAATCTAGATGTGTAAGGGCAAAAGGCACGTCTATTCAACACAAAAGGCACTTTTGTTCAACTCCACTGTATTAATTGCATTCAAACTGGTGGTATTTTGTTTTTTGTAAAAATTCATAACTTTTTATTTTACATTAATACTTCTCACCTTTTAAAAATGGTTTAAGACTTGATAAAAACCGTATTATTGAGTTGTTGCAATAGATCATCCATCTGTCGCAACAGATTTAGCATCTGTTGCAACATATGGTCTAAATGTGCAATAGATGGTCTGTCAAAATAGATTTATCATCTGTTGCAACAGATAATTTGTATATGCAACAGATGAGATATATGTTTCAACATATGTATTATCTGTTGTGACAGATGGACCATCTGTTGGAGGAGATGTTTTGATTTTTTCTAACAGCTGATTCATCAATTGCACAGATGGAGAATTTGGTTCATCAACTCTTTTGAATATGTTAGATAAAAAGTCACGACTCTTCACCTATTTTTTAATAGTCATCATATGCGTGCAGATGAATAAACACTGTCTGGTCTATCGCAATAGATTTACCATCTGTTGCAATATATGGATTATCTGTTGTGAAAGATGGACCATATATTAGAAGAGATATTTTGATTTCTTCCAATAGCTGATTCATTAGTTTTAACAGATGAAGATTTTGATTCATCAGTTATTTTAAATGTGTTAAGATAAAAAATCACGACTCTTCGCACCTCTTTTTAATATCCATCACATGTGTGCAGATAAATAAACAACACTTTTTGACATATCCTGATGGGGTAGGAAGAATAATGTGCATGCAATGGATCCACTTTCATGTGTGGGAGTTATGTATATTATTGATTAGGCTACCGTGATAGACACACATGAAGTGCAATGATTTTATAAATGCAGTTTTTTACCGATTAGACACTGATCCTTCAAGTAAGATCTTGCATTGTATAGTTTAGTTTTATAGGTGTGAACTGATAAGGCTGAAGGGTTCCAAGACGGTGGTGTCGATACCCTGTTATAATTTAATGACAGTTTATGCTTATGTTTTTGTGTCAAGTTTGGGGAAGGGTTCAAGTTTTTGGCGGTAGTGTAAATACCCAATAGTAATTGGGCTAATTTTAATGGCGCAGTGGACTTCTTGAAAGGCCTCCAAAGCTTCACACTATAGTAAATAACGATAGAACAAATAGAAATTCCCCTGGTCCAAATTTATATGGATGGGTTCCTGGAGGAGACTATTATACAGTAGAAGGTTCTTGGGAGAGTACTTGTACAGGAAAGGAGAGGTTGAAAAGGCCGTATATCATCTCAGAACTTATTTAAAAGAAAACACAGGAAAGAAAGAAAGGAACTTCTAGCTATTCTGGCTAAAAAAATTGACTTGAGAAACAAAAAAATTGGATGAGCTTCAAATGTGGAAGTGTATCCAAATATAAAAATCCGCCAGTCGTTGAAGAAAAAGAAGAATGGTCACCAGGACTGGAGCTAGACACTTTGCTAGAGAATGCAACTAGCGAATGTGGCCTCAATGAAGACTCTCACAAAGTGCAGGAGCAGAACTTTAAGGAAAAAGCTACGCGAGCACAAGAAATTGGTTAGATTGTCGGTCAGAATTGAAACCTGAACCAACAATTCCTGAATTAAAAATAAGGGAAGCAAAGACGTCAATTTCTGAAGTCTAACTTGCATGCCATGCCATCTGTTTGTGGCTATGATCAGGTCAATGGAAGTAGAAATAAAAAGGTCTGAAGTTGGGCAGAAATCCCATGCCTTGTTATTTCCACTGCCTTTGACCTGACCAGAGCCATAAATGAGAGGCATAGGATGCAAGTTTAACTTAAGAAATTGACACCTTGGATTGATCCCGTATTTTTAATTCAGGAGTAGTTGGTTCAGGTTTCAATTCTGATCGACAATCTTACCACCTTCCGTTCTCGCGAAGCTGCTTCTTTAGAGTTCTGATCCTGCATTTTATGGGTCTTCATTGAGGCCACACCCACTAGTTTTAGTCTCTAGCAAAGTGACCAGCTCCAGTCCTCTTGACCATTCTTCGTTTTCTTCAACGACTGATGGATTTTCATTTTTGGATACACTTTCACATTCGCAGCTCATCCAGTGTTTCCATTTTTCATGTCAATTTCATCAGCCAATTTCGCTACACTTTTCTTCCTACCCTGTGTTTCCTCTTAAATAAGGTCTAAATGATATATGGCCTTCTCAACCTCCCCCTTCTGTACAAGTATTCTCCCAAGAACCTTCTACTGTATAATAGTCTCCTCCAGCAACCCATCCATATAAATTTGGACCAGGGGAATTTCTATTAGTTCTATCATTGTTTGTTGCAGTGTGAATCTTTGGAGGCCTTTCAAGAAGTCCACTGCGCCATTAAAATTAGCCCAATTACTATTGGGTATTTACACTATTGCCAAAAACTTGAACCCTTCCCCAAACTTAACACAAAAAAATGAGCACAAACCGTCATTAAATTGTAACGGGGTATCGACACCACCTACTTGGTCCCTCAGCCTTACCAGTTCGAACCTAACAATCTTAACTATAAAATACCATATCTTTTTTGAAGGATTAACGCCTAATAGGTAAAAAACAAATACTCACAAAATCATTGTACTGGATGTGTGTTTTCCCGATAGGTTGATCAGTAATACATACCTCCCACATATGAAGTGGTTCCATTTGCAAGCAACTTATTCCTCCAAACCCATTTTTACTCTATCCTGTCATATTGGTCAGGCAAAGGTGGATCCAATTTCACTTCCTTTTATCTACAAACAAGAGAAATATATTTGATGTCAAACTAAAGAAGAACAAAACAAACATTACAAAAGGGTAACACAAAATTGAGTGAGTTAACAGATGACCAATCTGAAGTAATAGATTACCCATTTATTCAACTGATGAGGCATCTGTAGCAACAGATGGATGACATGTCGCAACAAATGGTTCATCTATTGGAATAAATCAAACCAACCATGCTACTGGTTTCATTTTTTCAAACAGTTGCTCCGTCTGTACAAAAGGGTAACACAAAATTGAGTGAATCAATAGATGACCAATATAATGCAACAGATTACCCATCTATTCAACTGATGAGTCATCTGTTACAACAGATGGATGACATGTTGCAACAAATGGGTCATCTATTGGAATAAATCAAACCATCCTTTCTACTGATTTGATTTTCTTTAAAAAATTGCTCCGTCTATTCCAACAGCTGATTTATCAGTTGCAACAGTTAAGGAAACTGTTGCAACACCACCACCAACAGCATAAACAATAAAGAAACAACACTATATGTTCCAACACCATCAACAAAACAAACACCACATGTTTCAACACGACCACCGCCCCCAACAACAGCACCACCAAAGTAACAAACAAAAGACATAAAAAAACTCTACTGACAACAAGGCTTTTTAAGTTGTCCCAACAGATGATTTTTTTTGCATATTTTAATAAAAATAATAGTTCGTTCATTTAAGAGTTAAAAGTCACCTTTCCTTCAATTTTCTTAATAAATAAAAAACTGGTAATATGTAAATCATTAATAGCAATAATAGTAAATATATAATTTAAATGACATACAAAGAAGAAGAAGAGATAGAAAGAGTAATAGTGAACCATACCTGCAATGTCAAAAAAACAAAGGGATCAAATATCCAGTACAGTCGAGAAAAGATATTAATCGGTTGAGATCTGAAAGGATTCTCATTCGAAAGAAAAGAGAAAAAAGAGGAAAAAAGGAAAGAAAGAGAATTGAGAATAAAAAAGAGAAAGAGAGATGAGTTGAGTTTCTCATCTCGAGTTTATGGATAAAGGTGAGAGTATTCTACTCCCTCCATTTCATATTAGTTGAGTTGGCCCCTATGGACTTGACACATTCATTAATAATAATATTTATTAGGGGTTTATTTTACCTAATTAGCTTTATTAATTATGTTTTAAAAATATAAATTTGAATATATACAACTTGTTTAGTCATTTAATGATAAGGGTATTATTGGAAGAAAATATTAAAATCCTCTTGATTTCACATTGGGACAACTAAATTGAAATAAATATTTTTAGAAAGAGGGTCAACTAAAATGAAATGGAGGGAGTAGATATGTGTTTTAAATATTCATTAATAACTTTTGAGGGGAACGAGGAGACAGTGACATTGAAAAGACCAGATAAGACTACCCCCTGAGGAGATTTTTTTGAGTTATTCAAGTAATATTTTTTTACCACCTTAGTGTTTTATCTTTTTATCTCAGACAAGAAATACATAAATTTCTTTAAAAAAGGATCTTAAAACATCAAAGTCATACTATGCAATAGATGACAATTTCTATTTGAATATTTCCAAAGCTCGATCATTTGTCACAACAGATGACAACACCTATTTGATAATTTACAAAAGATGAGTAATATTTTGCAACGAATAACTTAATCTGTTTGATTATATCCAACAGAAAAGACATCTATTGCAACAAATTGGACATTTGTTTTATACAATTTCAATTGAGTTCATATGTTAGACTAATACCTTAATTGATTAATCTAGGACCAGGGATGAGTTCTCATAGGTTCAACTAAAACTTTAATTGAGTCTTTTGACAATTGCATAATGAGACGGTATTATGTTTATCCTGACCAGAGTTGACGATCGATCACTCTAAGCGAAACTGATTCTTATTACCTCAGTGTTCAACTAATACCTTAATTGATTAATATAGGACTAGGGACGAGTTCACATAGGATCAACTACAACTTTAATTGAGTCTTTTGACATTAGCATGATGAGACGGTATTGTGTTCTTCCCGACCAAAGTCGTCGATCGATCACTATGAGCTAAACAAATTCTTATTACCTCATATATGCAATTAATACCTTAATTTATTAATCTAGGACTAGGGGTGAGTTCTCATAGGGTCAACTACAATAGATGAAAGTGCCTATTTGATAATTTACAACAGATGGGTAATCTATTGCGATGAATGACTTAATCCATTTGATAATTTATAACAGATGGGTAATCTGTCGTAATAGATCACTTAATATTTTTGATAACAGATAGGTAATCTATTGCAATAAATGACTTAATTTGATTGATAATTTACAATAGATGCGTAATCTAATGCAACAGGTTGACCGTTTGTTTTTATACAATTTCAATTGAGTTTATATGTTCAAATAATACCTAAATTGATTAATCTAGGACTAAGGGTGAGTTCATAGGGTCAATTACAACTTCAATTGAGTCTTTTGGCAATTACATAATGAGATGGTTAAAAATTACGCATATCTTTTATAATTTTAAAAAATAATTACGATCAATTCAGACCAAATTAACATTTTCAAAACTTTTCATTCTTTTCCAAAATACAAATCAACCCATATAAATCATCCATTTGCAAAAAAAATATTTCATCATTTTAAATCTCGAGTTCTCACTCTTTTCTCTTTCTCAACAATACAGTACATACAACAACTACTCAAAAAATTGCTCAAACCTTCACAACAGATCAATTTTCTTCTTATTTACGACCATATAGGTGTTATTTTTTACTGCATTCTTGCTTGTATCAGTCGTTTTCTCTATTTTCATAGGTAACAGAGTTCGAGAAGAGTTCTAAATTTGTTATTTTTTTAACAAATAAGGGCTTTTAAGTTAATGATGAAAACAAAAACTTTTAGTTGTATTATCTTTGAGAATGAGTTTTGATGGTAAAATCATAGGAAGAACTCAAGAAAATCCTAGTTTTTGTAGAAGTATTTCTTTGACTATCGTGGTATTGTTGGATGGTGTTTATGGTGTTGGTGATCGTCGTGTTGGCACTGGTGGTGGCTATTAGTGGCATTGGTTAGTGGTGTTTATGGTGGAATTGGTTGGTGGTATTTGTGGTGGCTATCGGTTGTATCAATATTCATGGTGTTTATGGCATTGATTGGTGGTGTTTGTGGTGGTGGCTGTTCGTGTGTCGGTATTGGTGGTGTTTGTAATGTATTTTTTTAAGATTTATGCATACATCAATTGTAATGTAATTTTTGTTTTTCTGTTGTTTGTAGGTAAAACATGTCTCCCAAAAGAAAAGAAAGTGAAAGTAGATCAACTTCTGACCACCTAACAACAAAGGCTACAGTATCGTGGGATTTCAAGGAGCTTCCTAAACAATCTTATTTAGGGAAAAGTGAAGCTGAGGAGAGATATGAAAACATTATTGAGGCAGGTGGACTAGGGTCTGTAGATGGTGATGAAGAAAATAAAAGTGAGAAAGAGGAAGAATTAGAGAGTGAAAAAGAGGATGATCATCAATATGATGATAATGGATCACCAATAGGGTATGAATTAATATCGACATCCCAATATGATACTGGTAAAACTATTAGTAATGACAGGTTTCAAGTTGCGATGCTGATAGATGACCCTGCAGCAGAACTAACTGGTGAACTTGTACTTAAATGTCAGTTGGGAAATTTTTTTAATTATTTTAGGAAAATTATGAAGAAGTAAAACATAGACAAACATTTTAAGAGGAACTGCTTTGGATGCTTTCTTGAGTTGCCCGAGGAGCCCCCTGCCCGTTTCCAAGTGAGGATGGCATATGGTATTCTCAAACACAGGATCAAGTACGTGGGGGATGATACAGTTTGGAAGAGGGGGACAAAAAAAGATGGATGAAATCTGGATCAACTACTGTGGCATGCCGATTTGTTTTGGCTTGCGAGAGTTTGCCATAGTGATGGGCTTGAGATGCGATCATCTAGAAGAATCACCTATCGACAAGGGAACACCCCACAAAAGACCCAAGGCAAGTAGCAAAACCAACAAATGTAAGGAAAAAATAGATGGGTTGTTGGACATTGCTCGATGTGGCTATAAAGCATCGGATTTGTTGACAAATCTCAGGGATAAAACCATATCAAAACAGTGGAGGGAGCAATTGAGCTTAGTTTGGTTTGCCCATTCGATTATAGTGGCAAGAGACGTCAACAAGGTCATAGAAGATAATTTGTTGGCGCGTGCTGAGGATTTTGATAAATTCAACAATTATCCCTAGGGATACGACTATTTCTACTTGACTGTCCAATATTTACTGACAAAGCTATCCTCAGGGATGACCAAATTATATGGCTTTACTTGGGATTTCATGATAAAATTAATCATTATTTTTACTCATCCATTAATTTATACCGAATATAGTTATTAGAGTATTGACTTTTTTTTTTGCTTGCTTCCTATTTACATTTTTTAGGCTTGGGCATTTGAAGCCATTCCTCCCCTCCAAAAGTAGGTAATGGATTACCTAGATGAGGTTTCTCATCCAAGGATGTTTAGGTGGTTGGCTGCAAAGAACAACCTAAAAATTAAGGAGGCTAATCTCTTTAACCCTCCGGATGATGTAGTACGTCTTCTTCAAGTAAAATAATTTTACTTAATAAAAGATATTGAACAGATGTTATATTTGGTGCAATAGATGTTATATCTGATGCACCAGATGGGACATCTATTATGATAGATTACCCATCCTGTGCCAACCGGTGCAACAGATGGATAATCTATTGCAATAAATCATCGGTTGCATAACATGTAACCCAATAGATTACCCATCTTGTGCAACTGGTGCAACAAATTGGTAATTTGTTACAACATATGTTGATATTTTGCATCAGATTATCCATGTGTTTCTCTGGTTCTCTGAACTCGACTCAAACTAATTTTAACCATCTACTGTAAACTATACAGCAAATGGGTAAGCTAATACAACATATTATTAATCTGTTGTAGAAGTTGACCGTGTTAACATGTAGCTCAATTGTGAAAATTATTATATTATATAATTTAAATGTATCTGTCTTTTTTATAGGTTGTGCATCCATGGATCATGCCTAGTGAGCAGGAGTTGGTGATGACTTTTTTTATTACTCTAGGTCATGTTGATACTATAACAGATCCAATGGTGGAGTTAATAAAGAAGGAATTGGCTGGAGAAACAACCATAAGAAGAGCAGTTAGGCAAGGTCAGCCTAATGTTGAGGCTCTTCATGACCAACCTACTGAAGCAGATTCGGGTGCCTCTTCTGGTGGAGTTATTGATGTTGGTGGCAGGAATGCTGATGCTCCTACCACTTGTGATGATGAGCATAAAAAATAAATGTGTTTGAAAACACCCCTTCATAGGTCTCTCTTATCCTTACACAGTTCCCTCTTACCCCTCTTCACCCTCGTATTCTCGTTGCAAATGCGAAGAGTGCAAGGACAACCAGGATAAACTCTTTGAAAAAATAGAGGCTATCTCTAAAGCTATCAAAGAATTCAAATTCGAGAGGGGTGTCATACCATCCACGAGGGGTTTCATACCAATCAAGAAGGTAAGGGAGCCATACACTCCTACAACAGTGGATAGAAGGAAGAAAAGAGCAATTAGAGATGTACTATCCAGTTGGAAATAAAAAAATTACAACTCCTCCCTCTCCAAAAGCTGTTGAAGTTCAGGGGCCATTTAAGAATGTGGATATATACATGAAACTTGGTGCCAAAGAGAAGAGGGATCTGCGACGGGCCAAGAATGCCAAGCGAGGCATACCAGATTACCCCACACCTTCTTTCCCCAAGACTTCCAAACTATGACAGATATGTTTATGTGGTATGAGAACAAGGTAAGTTTAATTTTCCTAACCTAGACTTTTAATCTACTCCATAAAGAAGAAGCTACGCAACAGATGTGAAATCTGTTGCAACAACTAGGTATTCTTGTGCAACTTGTAGTGGTTCTGTTGCAACTTATTATCCGTCTGTTGCATAAGTTGCATTGGATTATTAATTTAGATAACCCTATGCAATATATGGACCATCTGTTGCATCTTTACAATTACTAACCTATTTAAAAATTGACTTCTTATATCACAGCATGTTGACGAAATTCTCTGCCTCATGAGGAAAACGAAATTAGCGTACTCAGAATCTTATGACGCTGCCGATATGATAATGGATCTCGATTTCTGTAAGAAGCTCAAGGATAAGTACGATCAACTCAATAATGATACGTCATCCTGTGGCGCGGGATTTTATTTGTTAGTTTCTACGTTGGACTGGGATGAAGAGGAAATAATAAAATATGTTAGAGGAGAGAGGCCAAATACATATGGAAAGAGCTGGACCGAGGAAAAAAGGATTCTTATAGTCATGAGCATGGACATCATACATTATCGGACTATTGAGATACTACTCGATTAGGGAAAGATCAAAGTTTATGATTGCAACGAATCTACCATCAATGGGGTTGATCTTTTTTTCCACGTATAGCCACTGATGGAGCTGTTCCTCATCATGTTGAGGGAGAGTAAACTTATAAATCATTTGCTAGCAGAAGTGTTGATGAAGAAATCATGGGATTTTAAAGGTTGAAACAAGGGCATGAACTTTCCAAAAAATGATATCGGTTTTGCATGTGGCTCGCACGCTCATGCACACATCGAATGTTTGTTGACCAACACAGAAATGGTCGAGCCAACGACCTTTCTATGTGACAACGCTGTGGCTAACCTTTAAGAGGTCTGCTCTTATGGGGTACTAACTGGATGCTTAGATCCTATGTATATAGAAAAGCCTATGAAATAATAATTTTTTATTTTAAGTCACACTTCATTTTACTTTAAATTACATGTACATATAGTGACAATAATTTTTCTGATGAAAGTTGAGTATTTTATAATACAATAGATTGTCAATCTGTTGTAAAATATATTCTATCTATTCTGGCAGATAGTTTATCTGTTGCAATAGGTTAGTCATCTGTTGCATTATGTCGATGTTATTTCTATCTAATCTAAGTCTAATCTGTTGCAGTAGTGGGAAGACCTGTTTGATAATTTCCAATAGATGGCCTAAATTTTACAACATATGCCTAAATCTGTTTGATATTTTTCAACAATTACGCTTGAATATCTATGTGATCGACAACACCAAACCAGTAGAAAATACGCCACCTTGAGATTTTCAGCAATTAGGCTTGAATATCCATGTACCCAACAACACCAAATCATTAGCAATAATGACAATAATGTAGTATCTTTTTGCTCAATTTTGTTTATCTTTAGAAGCCTTGAATTTCTTCTACAAACCCCAGATTACACCTAAAAAGAGTAGCATATTGTCAATGTTGTTTAGCAGTAGCTTCTACATCCACCTAAAAAGCCAGAATTGATCAATGCTAATCACGGAGATACGACAAAATGGAAAAGGATAAACTCATCTGTTCTAGCAAATCAAATAGGTCTTCATTCTATTTTAAATTGTTTCAAAGAGATTATATTTTTGTTGCAATAATGAATTAACTGTTGGGATAAATTTCTACATGTGGAAGACCTATATGATAATTTCCAATGGATGAACTATCTATTGCAACATATGACTCATCTATTGCAACAGATAGGCCATTTGTTGGTACAAATAAAAGTTGGATGAAGTGCTATTTAATTTGCAAAAATAGATGAGACATATGTTGCAATTGATACTTTATCTGGTGCAATAAGTTAGACAATCGTTGCAACAGATGCATATATCTATTTGATAATTTTCAGTAGATGTGTTATCTGTTGAAACAAATATGTGTCTATTTGTTAGTTGGAAGACATATATATTCACTTTCTTCAGCTTGTGCTGCTCTTCTTTGGACACTGTACATTGCTCAGTGCAATACATGATAGAGGAGTTGCAATTTTTCTTTTTGGATGCTTGATAATGCCTTGGAAATTACTTTCCTTCTTCTCTTAGCCTTAATCTGTAATGGAGTGGATGGATATAAAATCCCCTTAGATGTCAATTCCTTTACAAAAGTAGTTAATGCATTAATAGCATTAATCACTACATCATGTTTCGCCCTGCAATCTTGACATTTGCATGCAGAACATTCACTAGGAGAGGCAAAATCTGTATAACCAGTATGATCATACTCATAATGATTTACTTTAAGTACTGTAAGAGGAGAATCATTGCATCAACAGAAGCACCACTACCACCACCAATAGCTCCATCACTACTAAGGTCATCAACAAGAATAAACCCACCCTCCAATTTTTTTCTTGTAATGACTGTTATTCCAAACAATTCCATTTTTATTCTATCGATGATCTTAGGGTCTGATAAAGTTTGTACAAATTGTAAAGTAAAAAAAATTGGCAACTTCAACTCTCGATTGGTTGGAACTAGCGACAGATGCACAATCTAACATAAATCATTACATATATTAGAATGATGATTAGATCATTCAAAAAAACCATTAATTAAAATAAAAACTTAATTATAATTATACTTATTGAATCCTTCAGAGGGTTGAAGAGATCAAGAAATTTTATATATTTATTAGTTTTGGCCGACAACCATATCAAGATTCTTGGACAGAAAACTTCTTCCTGGTAGTTCACTTGTTGTTTTACATAAGGAATGACTTTAAATGCCCAAGCCTATAAAATAAGACCAATAAATCAAAACTATTATCGGGTAAAAAAAATTGAATGATATCATAATAAAAGAAAGAAACATTTACCATGAAATCCCATGAAAAGCCATATAAGTTGACTGTCTTTGGCGCTAACGGAGTCAACAAATATTTGACAGTCATTTTGAAGCTTTCATAACTCCAAGGATAGCTGTTAAACGCCTCAATATCCTCGGAGAGCTTTATTAAACCAACACTTATGTTGTTATTAATGTCTCTCGCCCAAATAATATTATGTACAAACCAAACCAAGCACAATGAATTCTTGTGATTTCTTGAAATTCCTTTACCTTTCAATGCTTCTGTCAAATTTTTGTTTTTAAATCTTGGACCAACAATGGACACTAGGTCATCACGATCACACGACTTACCTTTGCCTTTTTTGAGTGTGCGTGGTGCTTTTTTGGGTCAGAATAGATATAACTTGAGAAGGAGGATAACATTTTAGTTTAGTAACTATGGCAAACTCCTTCCAACCAAAACAAACAGGCATGCCACAGTAATTTATCCACACCTCATCCAACTTATCTTTGTTTTCATACATAAACCTATACCTGAGAAGTTTATATACCATTTTTATTTGGAAACGAGCATTGTTGTCCTCCGACAAATCAAGCTATTTCCCAAAGCAGTTGTCCCTGAAATAAGCATCCAACTTTTGTCCTCAAAGTATTTTTCTGAAGGCGTCGAAAGATTTTCCCATGGCTGACTTAACCATGAAATCACCCATTAAATTTGTGGAACTAGTGTTGACACTTAATTTTTGCCCTCCACAACTACGTTTAATCTCGAGTTTCTTCGATTTTCAAATAAAATCACAACAATTATTTCTTTCAAATAACCCCATTTTAAAATATGCATTTGGGTTAAATTTGTCATTTAAAGTGATAATTATATATTTTTCGTATTTTAATATACGAGATTGTATAAATGATATCATTTAAATGAACATTTTCATCAAAATTGGACTTTAAATTAAGGATTATTTGAAAAATAAACTTAAATAATTAAATCTTGATTTAAATATAATCTATTCTAACAAATAATCTATTTGGAGAAATACTTGTTTGGTTTTATTGAATCAAGAAACTCGGGATTAAAAGAAGTATTAATTCGTATTTAATTTCAATTCAATTTAATCAATCTATTTAATTTGATCATAAATTGATATTAAATTGGCCACAATCACAATACATTTGGCCAATTAGCCTTTAGTTTGATCAAAATTTAATTAGAATGGGTTAAATGTTAATTGAAACTATTTTCTAAATTATCCATCCCAATTTTAAACCCAGTTTTGCCAAACACCTGGGCCCATTTCATATTTTCTTCAAACAGCAGGCTATTTCTCCCTTTTTAATTAAACAGGCCCATTACTAAAACCACCAGCCCAACACCAAAAATAACCCAACCCGGCCCACCTTATACCTTTTTCAATATCAACCTCAGCAAGAACGACTTCACCATCGTAAACCCTTAACCCATTTTCTTTATCCCTCTTCATCGCATGACGCTTACGCAAGTTTGTACTAGAACTATCGAGCAGCTTCTAGAAATCCCCAGATAACAGCTGAGTCATAGATATCAAAGGATATTCCTAAATCTATTTTAAATCCATTAAATCCGTACCACGAAGGTACAGGTGCGTCCATTTTGGATTGGCTGTGGGAGGAAGATTTTCAAATTTCAAATTCTAGGTTTCCCTTCTTTTGAGTCCCTAAAATACCCCTATTCATCTGCTATATAAGGGACCCTTCGTTCACTGTCTCAAGGGGGTTGGTTTTTCTTGGGGGATCTAGGGTTCTAAGTTGGGATATTTTGGGGAGGTTTAGAAGTTTTTTTTCCTCTTCTCTTCTTTCAAGGGTTTGAAAGTTTAGGCTGAAATTTTTCGGGTTTGAAATTTTTTAAGGGGTTCGAAAGGCTTGTTCGAGAAAATTTCTGAGGCTCTTGGGTTCGGAAATTAGATTTTGGTTCAAAAGAAAAGATTTTCTAGGGAAATTTTAATTGAAAGTCTGAGAGGTTTCAAAACCTTTAAGGGAAAAAGCAAAAAGACATTCTGTTGGTGGTCGACGTCGCGAGATTCTGGTAGCGACAATTTTGCTGATAGTTCGTCGTCCCGTTTGCTGCCCCGAAAGAGGTAAACACACGTTCGCCCCTTTTAATTCCATTGTTTAATACTTTATCCTCTCTTTCTTTGTAGAAATATGTATCTATTTATCATAAATGAGGTTGCGATTCTCTATTGTAGTTGGCTATGATAGCCTTAGGATTAGTTTGTGATTGGATTATTAAGCTATTTCGTTGAATCAGTGTTCACGTCAAATTTTTGTGCTATTATATAAAAAATATTATCTTTATTTGTTTGCTGAATGAGTATAAGCATCATCAAGACTTCGCTTTTTATTTCTAGTTTTCCCCTTTTAGGTCTAGTGTTTTGTTGCATCTAGATACCTATTTTTCATAATTGTTTGATCCATGATTTAGCTTTATTTTGCTTTTTTTGGTTTTGTGATTCGTTGTTTAAACTGTGATATCATCAGGTAAGCATTTACCTACTGTTTTTATCTCATGTTCCTGCTCGTAATCTGACTTGTTGTTCTCGGTTGAATTCATGTCCTAGTGTTCTCTTTGTCGTTTTAGTTCAACATCGCCTCGTTGGGTCACTGTGTAATTCCTAGGGTGCCAATATTATAGTTATCTCTTTGCCTAAATGAGTAGGAGCGTGTGATTCCTGTTTAAGGCTTTGTTGAACTTTGGAGTTGTTGGTTTTGTAGAAAATGTCTCATGTTTAATTTCTTCCATGATAGTTTTGATGAGAATCCTTGTAGGTTAGTTAAGGAGATGATAGGAATAAAAGAAAATATTTTCCTCTTTTGTAATCTGTCCCCTGTTAAGTAGAATTATGAAAAGTTTCTTTTTTAGTTAGTTGTCCAAGTGATTCTTTTTTTAGTTAGTTTCCTAAATTATTAGTTGTCCAAGTGTCTTGATTAAGTTGTCATTATATGTCAGTATTTGTTTTTTTCCAAGTTGTTAATTTTGAAGTAAGTTTTGTCAATAAATTGTATATTTTCTAGAAGTGATATAACGAAGAGCCTTGCCTATTTCCTTGAAAAAAGGAGTTCTTTTCCTGTTCGACGTTACATGTGAGTCGTTTATGAGGTTGTTGCAATTCTCGACCCTAATGTATTCTCATCATTTGCTTGTTTTTACTTAGGGGATCTTCATCAATTTAGTCTTAAACTTTCTTTAGTATATATACGTTTAGCCATGTACTGATGATAGCCGTAGTTGCTTAACTTCACCAATATTGAGCATGCCCTTTTTCTTTGACTTTCTATATCTCGATTTTCTTCTTATTATGTTATTTTCGATCTCAACAATTTCTCGTTTTATCTATGGATTACGTATGAACTAATTGAATTTCCTCCCTTTGATTACCTATGTGATGTTTTTATATATCTCTTCTTCTTCATTGGTCATGTATTAATATCTTTTGTTTTTCTTACTTCGCATGTGAATTTGTTGGAGTCTAAATGGACTCTTTTGCATTTCCTAATGGGCCAATAAGGCCCATCTCACTGAGTCAGTCTTGAAAGAGAGCCCAAAGTTGTCTAAAATGGCGCATGGATATGAGGAGTCGAAAGAGGAGAAAATGGATTTAAAAGTCCCATGTTCAAAGCGGCCAAGAGACTTGAAAGTCTCGGTTTTTCCATTTTACTTGTTCATTTTATCATTTTTCATTGTTGTCTTTATTTATTTAGTTATTTATGTTTTATTCATTCATTTGGGCCACGAAGCCAAAGTTGTATTTAATACAGGTAGAGCAAGATTCGAGCCAAAGGCTCAAGAATTAGACTAGGACAGGTGAAATGGGTTGAAAAACCCAAATAGCTTTGGACAGGATCGATGGTTTGGGGTTAAAAGCCTAAATCACTACTTCCCTGCTTTTTCCTCTTTTCTTTTCATTTACTTGTTTATGTGCTTCTTTGCGAACCTAGTTAAATACCTAACCAAAGTCGCTAAAAAATTGATTTTCCAAAAACTCTTTTCTAATCAACTACTTTTCAACAAATTAATCTTTTTAAATTTAGTCAAAAGACGATTTTCAAACAGTTTGGATAACCGCAAGTTAGCGGATGTTCTAGGTGCCTAACACCTTCCTAAAACGTTAATAGGAACCGCTTACTCAGAATCTCTAACTTAAACTATTTTCTTGTTTTGATCGTCTACGTATTTTATAAAGGTTTATTAATTCCTTTTCACAATTAAGTGGTGACTCTCAAAAAGTCAAAATTTCTCCAAAACAGAAATGGCAACTCTGCTGGGGATTTTTCGAACTAGGTTCTAACCAAATGTTTGGTTTTGTCTTTTGATTAAATTTTTATGTTTTTATATGTTTCGATTCTGTAAAGTTTAACTATCGCATCTCATGGCATATTCCTGCATTATTTAAACTCTTTTGGGATTTCGTGGATGTCCCGACCCCTATTGTTCAATTTCAATAATGTGTTGGAAATACAAACGGCTTATTACCACGTGAGTCGTCTGATGGCTGTTCGTATTTTCAAACTCAAGTTTTCCTCTTGAGAACCGGTGTTCAAACCTACTCTAGACACCTAGGATAGAACGAAACCAAAACCATATTTTAGGCATGAGCCTAGGATGACCCAATACCCGAGCAGAGTATCGGGTCCATTAGAAAATCTGTCCTGCGTCTATTGACCCCGAATCAATTATAGACGAACCATATTTATATGTTGAAGAAGATGTATGCCTGTCTAATTCAATCCATTATCCTTTGGGGGTCGGGAAAAATCTTGATTTACTTACTTTTGTAAGAAGAATTGAAGCAAGATAAGCAAGAAATTGATTGATTTGGGAGGTTGCATCTAAGGCACCGTTTATAGACGTCACCAATATAAGAAATGGATGAAGCTAAGAAGGCGAAGGCTGATAGAAGAAGCACTCAGGAATTAGTATTTTCTATCCCCTGCGTGGGAGCTTATCTTCTTTTATGTTACTTCCTTTTTTCCCTAAAGATTGTATCCCTCTTTTGTTATCATTTGTAAGCATTTATGCCCTTTTCGTGTCAATATAAGTTGGTGGATAATGGATTGAATTTAGGGAAGCATATGTTTTCTTCAAAATCATTAGGCCTGAACCCTTGGCTCAAAAAGGGTCACCCCAGTTAGGATACGCATTATTATAATGTTTTTGTGTAATATAATTGTCTTATGTGCTTATGTGTGTTTGTTTGGATCAAAGGCAAGTTTATCCGCTATGCTCCTATGGATGAATTTGGCTATGACTCAAACAAATCTACGTGGTTATTTCTTGTCAAGTATTTTGCATTACTTATCACATACGGAAACTAACACATCTGCCTTTGAGTTGTTTTACTTTACAGATAATAGAAACTACTCCGTGTTGATATAAGCTGGTAGAACATCCCTACTTCACCCGGTCAAAAGCACATAAAGTCCCATCCTCTGACCATCATTCAATAATGACTGGAAATGATAAAGAAAACACATTCACCATCAGGGACAATGTAATAGGGGAACAAAGTGAGATGATTGCAGAACTCGCAAGAAAATTAGAAATGCTTCAGGAGGAAATAAATCGCACTCAAGATTTGACTAACCTGGCCTTCACCGTCAATTTCCCCACTCCAGGAGGACACGGGACTCCACTCCAAATTTCTCCCTTCAGTACACCTAGTCTCGAGAATCAGCCAAATAACATATCGTCCATCTCTGCTCCTCCATTTGTCCAAAACATCAATCGGAAAAATAGCCCTGATGCCTACCATCCAGAAAATCCATCTCTAACCCCACAAAACTATCTCCGAATCCATTCCCAAATCCCCAAAACACATTTTCAAATCAAGAAAATTCATTCCCAAATCCATAAGATTCACTCCCAAACCCGCAAAATCCATCAAATCTATTCCCGAATCCACCAAATTCATTTCAAAATCTGCAGAATTCTTCTCCGATTCCACAAACCACTCTCAAATTCCACAAAACCTTTCTAATTTTCATAATGTCCACCCCACCTACCAACCCGCTTCGTTTCATCCACAAAGTCAAGCCTCCCTTCATGCCATCATATCCTCTGATATCTATAATCCCCTTCCTAATCTCGAGATGGACCATTACGAGGAGAAAGAGAAAGAGTGAAGGACCAAAAATGAAATGAAGTTGCTAGCTATGAATGAAGAGATCATGAGGATCAAATAATCTCATGGAGTGAGGGACCATGACGATTTAGGGTATGATGATTTATGTGTTTACCCTGGAATAGATCTACTAGAAGGGTATAAGGTCCCTAAATTTGAAGTATTTAATGGCACCAGAAATCCAATGGCCCATTTGAGAAGGTATTATGATTAAATGGTGGGGGTAGGAAGAAATGAAACATTATTAATGTGTTTGTTCAGCCGGAGTTTAAATGGCGAAGCCTTAGAATGGTTCATGTCTCAGATATTGAAAAGATGGACTGGTTGGAAAGCATTGGCCAAGGGTTTCCTTGACAGGTTTGCATTTAACATTGAGATAGTCCCTGATCGATACTCACTAGATCGGATCAAACAAAAGAATAATGCGTGTTTTCGAGACTACGCCTTTCGTTGGAGAAAAGAGGCTGCTAAAGTACAACCTCCCATGTCTGAGGAAGAAATGGTATCAGTTTTCTCTTACGCACAGAAAGGAGAATTTTATATCAGGATGGTATCCGCGGTTCGAGAAAATTTTACAGATTTAGTAAAGATTACGGAATCGTTAGAGGAAGGCATCCGAAAAGGAAAAATTGCCAAAATCCCAACATCATCTGAATTTTTTGCATTCCCAAAAAAGAAAAGAGAGGATGCGACTGCAGTCTCTACTAATTCTGTTGATAAGTTAAAGAGGAAATTCAAGCTTAGAAATATTCTTTCCTCATCATCATCATCAAGTTTCATCCTGTATTCTATGCTCAACCCCAATGTCAAGCTCCAATTCCAATATCGAGAATTGTATTAACTTGAAACATAAGATCCAAGATTTGATTAATCAAAAAGTTATCACACTTCAGTCGCTTACACCAAATATTAATAGTAATCCATTACCTAACCATGGGGGACCTAATATTAACATGATTTAAATAGAGGGTGACTGGACGTCTAGCAAGGCCATCACTAAGGTAAATTCAGAAGTACTCAAAAGAACAGAAGAGGTGGAGAAGATAGAGGAAGTTGTGGCTGCCTTAAGTAAGGATTTGGAAAGAATTATTGAGCCTGTTATGGTCCCAGAAAAAGTTTTTAAGCATGGAATAGAGTACCAACCAAGAAAAGAAGATGAGATCAAAGATAATTCAAAGGAGAGTCTGTTTAGGCCCTTTCCGCTCTTGTACCAGTCATTTCCCGTACATGAGATGTCAAATGATGATGGTCTTGAGGATGGGATAGGAGATTCGTTTGAAGGATCCAATGCTCTACCAGATGATTTCTCAAAGTCCGATGAGATGAAGAAGCTTACACCAGGAGAGGCTTTACAAAATTAGACTTTCACTCCGCTCCTAATTTGTCGCCCATCGCGGTAGATGAAAGGAAAATGACTAATAGTTTTTAAAGTCGACGATGATCCAGAGGAGTCCCCGTGATCCACCCTTTTATGTCTCAAATTTTCATTTCGTGTTTTACAACTTTCAAAAAGGCATGGGCCCATATTTGTGTGGGTCATGAGCCATAGTTTTTATTTATTTTCCAAAAAGGCCTCCTTTTATTTAAGAAGTTATTTTTGTAAATATGATTATCTAGCATGGTTTATTTTGGTAGCAATAATTCAAAAACCTGCCAATGTCATGTCATGTCAAGGGTTAGACAAACAGAGCAAAGGAAACAATAATGAACAAAAAAGATGATGAGGAGCATTTAGTAGTAGATATAGAGGAATGTGAAAATCAAATGAAGCCCAATCGGGAGAAGTACTAATCCTACCTGAGATGGATGGTCAAGAGTGGACCTAACCAAGCAATTCTGATGCGGTAGAGATATTGTGCTTGAAAGATGCTATAGTTTTGTTTCTTGACTTATTTATAATCGCCTTTATAATGTTATCAATGTTATGATGTGTAATTGTCTAGAACCTTTTCCCTTTACGTACAAACTACGGTTGACCTGAATTCCCAAGAAAGGGATACGTAGGCGGCATATGTCAGCTTTGGTCAACCCCTTAGGAAAATTTATCCTTTCTTTTTATGTACGACTACGTTTGACCTGAATTCCCAAGAAAGGGATACGTAGGCGGCCTCTGTCGGCTTCGATCAACCCCTTAGGATAATCTATCCTTTCTCTTTATGTACGAACTACGTTTGACCTGAATTCCCAAGAAAGGGATATGTAGGTAGCCTATGTCAGCTTCGGTCAACCCCTTAGGATAATTTATCCTTTCCCTTTATGTACGAACTACGTTTGACCTGAATTCCCAAGAAAGGGATACGTAGGTGGCCTATGTCGGCTTCGGTTATCCCCTTAGGAAAATTTATCCTTTCTTTTTATGTATGAACTACGTTTGACCTGAATTCCTAAGAAAGGGATACGTAGGCGGCCTATGTTGGCTTCGGTCAACCCCTTAGGAAAATTTATCCTTTCTTTCTATGTACGAACTACGTTTGACCTGAATTCCTAAGAAAGGGATACGTAGGCGGCCTATGTCGGCTTCGGTCAACCCCTTAGGATAATCTATCCTTTCCCTTTATGTATAAACTACGTGATGACCTGAATTCCTAATAAAAAGGATATTTAGGTGGCCCATGTCGGCTTTGGTCAACCCATTAATTTCTTTTGTATATCCTTAGCATAGTTCTGAACTACGTTTGACCTAATTCCTACTTCAACGGGATACGTAGGTGCCCCAATGGCTCCTTCATATAACCCCAAAAAATAGAAACTGGGGCAAACTTTTCGAGAAGGAATCTCAAAAATTTACAAGAGAAGATCGATGTCCAACGAAGAGAATGAAGATCAGCAAAGACTTCAGATCCACTCGAGTTGGTATCATCTCAAACAACTCTAAACTGGGGCAGAAATTTTGAGGGAAGACAAATCTCCACCAGATGCTGGAACATATTTCAAATTCCCCCAGCACCAGAGATTAAGGACAAGATTTTAAAGTAGTCAGTTGCGACAAAGTCTAGGCAAGCTCAATTACTTGCTATGATAGAACAACTTGAAGAAAACCTCCAACAATGATCATGAGCTTTGGAAATCATCCGTCAGATATAGTCCGAACCATGAGGAAGATGTTCGTTGAGCTAGTACATGACATGACTGGCAAAGATTTTCTAAAGTTTTACAGAAGCTTTCAAAATTATTTTCTAAAAATTAAGACTATTTTTAAAATAATCTTAAAACTCACTTATTTAGTACTTGCCTAAACATCACTTGGGATGGAGTGTTAGGATGGAAGTCCCAACATGGAGGAATGCCCAAGAGATGGGAACAGCAAATCAAGGATTGAAGAAGGTCAATACGGAGTAATTTTATTCAAACTAATCATCTTTCTGTGGATACATGGATCAATACACAAAATTGAGGGTCTCTTTAAAAAATCCCCAATAAAATTGGGAGCCACAACAGAGCATTAATACCCAAGAACGGTATTTTAGGGTAGCCCTAAAAATAGGTTTAATACCCATTTATTGAGGACCTTCTGATTTGTCCATCTCATTTCTTGAGATCATGGGCAACAAACAAAAGTGCCTTGTATTCTTCACAAACATTGTATTTAGAAGTTTCCTAAAAGTAGTCGCTAGTAAAAGCGACTTTGCGTCTACTAATCATCTACCTTGAGTACAGGTATATGTAGAAAGCAAGGCGCTGACAAATGAAGTCAGGTAAAATTACTTTAAAATTTGCAAAGAGGGCCACTGCATATGATTGCCGTAAGGGCCATTGCATATCATTGCTGTAAGGGCCATTACATATCATTACCGCAAGGGCCATTACATATCATTGCCACAAAGGCCATTGCACATCATCGCCGTAAGGGCCATCACATATCATTGCCGCAAGGGCCATTGCATATCATTGCCAAGAGGGCCATCTCATACCATCACCCAAGAAGGCTATTCATATATCTATTGACATATGAGACACAACGCTAGCATCGAGGATATCACCAATATTCATATATCTGTTGACACGTGAGACACAACGCTGGCATCGAGGATGTCATCAATATTCATATATCTATTGACACGTGAGACATAATGCTGGCATCGAGGATATCATCAAAAATATATCTGTTGACACCCAAGACATAACACTAGTATCGAGAATATCATCAATATTCAATATATCTGTTGACACGCAAGACACAACACTAGCATCGAGGATATCATCATCATTTTATATCTATTGACACACAAGACATAAACGCTGGCATTGACGATATCTCATTATTTTATAAATCAGTATCTAAATGCATCAAGAGCACACGATTTGAAGGGATGCCTTTAAGTCTCTATCTAAGGATGAATGATATTTAAGATTTCCTAGAAATTAACAATTTGAGGGTCATCTATAAGTCATATTATTTGAAATAAGATAGTATGCAAGATCACCTATGAGTTGATAGCCTGTAGGTCATCCGTAAGCCACAACAACATCCAAACTGGATAGTGTGCAAGATCGCCCAAAAATTGATAGTTTAAAGGTTATCCGTAAGTCGCAACTAAATCCTTATCGGAGAATATGAAAGATTATCAAATTTATACGTCCAAGGGTTCTCTACAAGCCGCGTCATATCCAAGATTGATTATGTGCAGGATTACCCAAAGACTAACAATCTGAGAGATTATCTATAAGTCATATTGTATCCAAGGTCAGATGATGTGCAGGAACACCTGAAAGCTAGCGATTGGAGGGATATTTGTAAGCCATCTCTTATCTAAAGTCAGATAATATGCAGGATTACCTAAAAGCTAACAATTCAAAGGATATCTATAAGTCGCCTCGTATCCAACGTCAAATGGTGCGTAAGATTATCTAAAGATTGACAATTTAAGAAAAATTTATAAATTGATCATCAGCTATAACCGGGAAGGTTATAATTCCACATACAACAAGTGATATAGGTAACCAAAAGGGTTGCCACACCAGCATAGGATTACAAGGTTGTAGGGACTGTTCTGCATAAAGTATCGCCGGTGTCCAAAAGGGCCACCCCACTTTGAAGACATATTCAACCAACAAATATCATAATTATAAAACATCCAAGAGGGTTGTTGTGTTTGTTATCGTCGGTTATTTTATTCCAAACAGGTACAGGAAGAGATGACTCCGTTTTTCAAGCCATAACTCACGTGGAGATATGGTAAAAGACTACATACCTCTTTTGTGAATTATGTTTAGCACTGACACTTTTTTCTTGAAACATTGTCTAGAGCATCTAAGAGGATGAAAATCTCAAATCAAAACCAAAGGTGCGGACCACTTCAAATAGGATGCAACACGACGTGAAACTCTTTTTTAGCAGCAAAATGGGACATAGTCTGGAGAGGGATGTCAAAC
This sequence comes from Capsicum baccatum var. pendulum, assembly GCA_030864225.1. Taxonomy (NCBI): domain Eukaryota; kingdom Viridiplantae; phylum Streptophyta; class Magnoliopsida; order Solanales; family Solanaceae; genus Capsicum; species Capsicum baccatum. Next base: position 236,514,132 of record CM061552.1, read on the forward strand.
TCTCCAGACGTGAGCTAAATGATGATCACCACCACCATCCAACCACACCCCTATTAGAAGGCATATGAATATTTTAGGATATTCTGGTTTCAGCTCTACCTTCGGGATATTTCTAAACTCATGTCGAGGGTAACCTTCTCTTTCTTCTAAATTCGAGTGATAAGACTCCTAGAGTTTCAAAAATTATGCCCAGGTAAATTCTTGCCTATGGATGTGAAGAGATCCACGTTCATGATTAATAGGTTATAAACCTCTTTTCCATAACTCGATCAACTTGTCACTCATCTTGAGCCAAAGATCATCCGAAATAAAAGACTATCTTTTCTACCGATTGAGTCAAACTACAAGCAGTCTTATTCCCTGAAATCTTAGGGATATGTAGGCTAGAATCTATGTAGAAAACTCGACTGCATTCCAACCTCCCCTAAATCCCTTTATTCCCCAGCTTCTCGGTTGAACCAAAAACTCTAAAACCATGATAGTTGGTGAGTTTTCTTGAAAATCATGCTTAAAATCAAGCTTTATGAACTACAAGTGGCCTGAATTCTCATGAAAACTGAGATATGTAGGAAACCTGATACTGAGGTTCGTCCATAACTCCATGAAACTCATGCGGAAAACCAACTTCTCTTAGATATGAATTTGTGGTTGGACAAAAATTAGGAACGTCAACCTCCCTTTGCCCAGAATTACTTGCATCCATCCTACCCAAAGGGAGGGGGCAGTTGTTGACACCTAATTTTTGCCCTCCACAACTACGTTTAATCTTGAGTTTTTTCGATTTTCAAATAAAATCACAACAATTATTTTTTTCAAATAAACGCATTTTAAAATATGCATTTGGGTTAAATTTGTCTCCATAACTACGTTTAATCTTGAGTTTTTTCGATTTTCAAATAAAATCAGAACAATTATTTTCTTCAAATAAACGCATTTTAAAATTTGCATTTGGGTTAAGTTTGTCATTTAAAGTGATAATTATATATTTTTCGTATTTACATATACGAGATTGTATAAATGATATCACTTAAATGAACATTTTCATCAAAATTGAACTTTAAATTAAGGATTATTTGGAAAATAAAATTAAATAATCAAATCTTGATTTAAATATAATCTATTCTCACAAATAATCTATTTGGAGAAATACTTGTTTGGTTTTATTAAATCAAGAAACTCGGGATTAAAAGAAGTATTAATTCGTATTTAATTTCAATTCAATTTAATCAATCTATTAAATTTGATCATAAATTGATATTAAATTGGCCACAATCGCAATACATTTGGCCAATTAGCCTTTAATTTGATCAAAATTTAATTAGAATGGGTCAAATATTAATTGAAACTATTTTTCTAAACAATCCATCCCAATTTTAAATCCAATTTTTCCAAACACCTGGGCCTATTTCATATGTTCTTCAAACAACAACCCATTTCTCCTTTTTAAATTAAACAGGCCCAACACTAAAACCACCAGCCCAACACCAAAAATAACCCAACTCGGCCCACCTTATACTTTCTTCAATATCAACATCAGCAAGAACGACTTCACCAACGTTAACCCTTAACTTGATTTTTCTCTCTTTCTTCATCGCGTGACGCTTACGCGAGTTCGTACGAGAACTGTGGTGCACCTTTTAGAAATTTCCAGATAGCAGCTGAGTCATGGGTATCAAAGGATATTCCCAAATTTGTTTTGAATCTGTTAAATCTGTACCACAAAGGTACAGGTGCGTCCATTTTGGATTGGCTGTGGGAGGAAGATTTTTGAATTTTAAATTCTAGGGTTCCCTTCTTTTGAGTCCCTAAAATACCCCTATTTATCTGCTATATAAGGGACCCTTCGTTCATTGTCTTGAGGGGGTTGGTTTTTCTTGGGGGCTCTAGGGTTCTAAGTTGGGGGATTTTGGGGAGGTTCAGAAGTTTTTTTTCCCTTCTCTTCTTTCAAGGGTTTGAAAGTTTAGGCTGAAAATTTTCGTGTTCAAAATTTTTTAAGGGGTTCAAAAGGCTTGTTTGAGAAAAATTTCTAAGGCTCTTGGGTTCAAAAATTGATTTTGGTTTAAAAGAAAAGATTTTCTAGGGAAATTTTAATTGAAAGTCTAAGGGGTTTTAAAACCTTTAAGAGAAAAAGCAAAAAGACGTTCTGTTGGTGGTCGACGTCGCGAGATTTTGGTAACGATGATTTTGCTGATAGCTCATCGTCCCGTTTGCTGCCTTGAAAGAGGTAAACACACGTTCACCCCTTTTAATTCCATTGTTTTCTGCTTCATCCCCTCTTTCTTCGTAGAAATATTTATCTGTTTATCATGAATGAGGCTGGGATTGTCTGCTGTAGTTGGCTATGATAGCCTTAGGATTAGTTTGTGATTGGATTGTTAAGCTAATTCGTTGAATCAGTGTTCACGTCGATTTTTTATGCTATTATGTCAAAAGTACTGTCTTTATTTGTTTGATGAATGGGTATATGCATCTTCAAGACTTCGTCTTTTATTTCTAGTTTTCCCCTTTTAGGTCTAGTGTTTTGTTGCATCTAGATACCTGTTTGTCATAATTGTTTGATCCATGATTTAGATTTATTTTTCTTCTTTTGGTTTTGTGATTCATTGTTTGAACTGTGATATCATCAGGTAAGCATTTACCTACTGTTTTCATCTCGTGTTCCTGCTCGTAATCTGACTTGTTGTTCTCGGTTGAATTTATGTCCTAGTGTTTGCTTTGTCGTTTTAGTTCGACATTGCCTCATTGGGTCACTGTTCAGTTCCTAGGGTGCCACTAATACAGTTATCTCTTTGCCTAAATGAGTAGGAGCGTGTGATTCCTGTTTAAGGCTTTGCTGAACATTGGAGTTGTTGGTTTTGTAGAAAATGTCTCATGTTTAATTTTTTCCATGATAGTTTTGATGAGAATCCTCGCAGGTTCGTGAAGGAGATGATGGGAATGAAAGAAAATATTTTCCTCTTTTGTAATCTGTCCCCTGTTAAGTAGAATTATGAAAAGTTTCTTTTTTAGTTAGTTGTCCAAGTGATTCTTCTATCAAAGTTAGTTGTCCAAGTGATTCTTTTTTTAGTTAGTTTCCTAAATTATTAGTTGTCCAAGTGTCTTGCTTAAGTTGTCATTATATGTCAGTATTTGTTTTTATCCAAGTTGTTAATTCCGAAGTAAGTTTTGTCAATAAATCGTATATTTTCTAGAAGTGATATAACGAAGAGCCTTGTCCTATTTCCTTGAAAAGAGGAGTTCTTTTCCTATTCGACGTTACATGTGAGTCATTTATGAGGTTATTGCAATTCCCGACCCTAATGTATTCTCATCATTTGCTTGTTCTTACTTAGGGTATCTTCATCGATTTAGTCTTAAACTTTATTTGGTATATATATGTTTAGCCATGTACTGATGATAGCTGTGGTTTCTTAACTTCACCAATATTGAGCATGCGCTTTTTCTTTGACTTTCTATATCTCGATTTGCTTCGATCACAACAATTTCTCGTTTTATCTATGGATTACGTATGAACTAATTGAATTTCCTCCCTTTGATTACCTATGTGATGTTTTTATATATCTCTTCTTCTTCATTGGTAATGTATTAATATCTTTTGTTTTTCTTACTTCGCATGTGAATTCGTTGGAGTCTTAACGGACTTCTTTGCATTCCCTAATGGGCCAATAAGGCCCATCTCACTGAGTTAGTTCCGAAAGAGAGACCAAAGTCGGCTAAGATGGCGCATGGATACGAGGAGTAGAAATAGGGGAAAATGGATTTAAAAGTCCCATGTTCGAAGCGGCTAAGAGACTTGAAAGTCTCGGTTTTTCCATTTTACTTGTTCATTTTATCATTCTTCATTTTTTTCTTTATTTATTTAGTTATTTATGTTTTATTCGTTCATTTGGGCCACGAAGCCAAAGTTGTATTTAATATAGGTAGAGCAAGATTCGAGCCAAAGGCTCGAGAATTAGACTAGGACAGGTGAAATAGGTTGAAAAACCCAAATAGCTTAGGACAAGATCGATGGTTTGGGCTTAAAAACCTAAATCACTACTTCCCCGCTTTTTCCTCTTTTCTTTTCATTTACTTATTTACGTGCTTCTTTGCGAACCTAGTTAAATACCTAACCAAAGTTGCTAAAAAATTGATTTTGCAAAAACTTTTTTCTGATCAACTACTTTTCAACAAATTAATCTTTTTAAATTTAGTCAAAAGACGATTTTCAAACAGTTTGGATAACCGTAAGTTAGCGGATGTTCTAGGTGCCTAACACCTTCCTAATACGTTAATAGGAACCGCTTACTCCGAATCTGTAACTTAAATGATTTTCTTGTTTTAATCGTCTAAGTATTTTATAAAGGTTTCTTAATTCCTTTCCAAAATTAAGTGGCGACTCTCAAAAAGTTAAAATTTCTGCAAAACAACTATCGCACTGCATTTTCACAGGACAACAATCAATGTTGAAGATTTTGACCAACTCTTCGGTGGAAGGGCTATTAGCATTTGGATCATCTCTTTTGAAATATTCCTTCTTCCCGTGTTCGTCATATTCTGCTCCTGATTGAGATAACACTTGTAAAGCAAGCTCATAGAGTGGTGGATGTAGCCTAGCTGCTTCACTTGGACTTGATTCGATTTCTGTTCTTTTGGGAGCCATATTATCTAAAATTAACAAGAACATAAAAAATATGTTATAGTTGATTAATGCATCATTAAAAAAGGATAACAGTAAATCAAACAAGCAAAATAGTAAAATAACAGATTCAACAGATCACTGATCTGTTGCACCAGGTAGTATATCTGTTGCAGTAGATAACCAACCTATTACAGCAGATGAGTAGTCTATTTTAATAATGCAAAATATATCACTCATCTTTTAAGATAGATGAATGGCCTGTGTGACAGATCACACATTGTTGCAATATATAAGTGATTTGTTGGAACTAGAAAAATAACCCGTTGCAACGAATGAGTAATCTGTTGCAATAATACAAAACGTATCACTTATCTGTAGAGAAAAATGAATGATCTGTACAGCAGATCACACATCTATTGCAACATCATCTGTTGCAACATATGAGTGATCTATTGGAACAGTTAAATAACCTGTAGCAACGACTAAATAATCTGTTGAGATAATACAAAATATATCACTCATCTATTGAGAAAGATGAATGGTCTATACAACAGACCATATATCTGTTACAATATATGAGTGATCTGTCAGAACAGTTAACTAACCTGCAGTAATGGATGAGTAATCTGTTGCGATAATACAAAATATATCACTCATTTGTTGAGAAAAATTAATGGTCTATACAACAGGTCACACATCTATTACAACATATGAGTGATCTGTTGGAGCAGTTATCAATAGTCAATATTGTTTAGTTTTTTTCCAACAGAAGGGTCATCTATCGCGGCAGATGAATGATTAGTTGGAAAAATCAAGTCTTGGACATGTCTTATTGGAAGAGTTGATAGGATTTTATCCAACATGAGGTTTATCTGTTGCATCAGATCTTTAATCCAATGGTTTCTCTGTTGCATCAGATGGTTCATCTGTTGCATCAGGTTTTTTATTCGATGGTTAATCTATTGCAATATATGGTTAATCTATTGCATCAAATAGTTAAACTATTGCATCATATGCTAAATCTGTTGCATCAGATTTTTTTCCGAGGGTTCCTCTATTGCATCAGATGATTAATCTGTTGCATCAGAATTTTAATCTGATGGTTTCTCTGTTGCATCAGATGGTTGATCTGTTGTATTATATGATAAATCTGTTGCATTAAATGGTTAATATGTTGCACCAGATGGATAATCTGTTGGAGAAGACAAAAAATAGTAGCATGATTTTGTTCAATGGAAAAACAACAATATCATCATTTTTACCAAGGACAAGAACAGAACAAATCAACTCAAATCGTTGTTTTGTTTGTATAAACACAAACAGGAAAAATCAAACTTCAAACAAATGCAATAAACAACAAAAAATCATAATTGACTTCAAAAAGAGAAGAGAAGAAATATTAGAAATTAGGGTTTTATTCAGACCTTATTTCAAATTAAAGCAACAAATATTGAAATTGTTAACCAATACTATAAGAGAAGTTGGATCAAGTTCCTCGTTTTCTTCAAAACTAAAAAGGCCATAAACTTTTATCTGTGAAAGAAGAAAGGAAACGATAAAGAATTCAAAGTTGTTGTGGCCGAGAGCAAGGCTATCACGTCGATTGAAGGTTGAAGAATTCGAAGCTGTTGTGGCTCGAGAGCAAGGCTGTCACATCGATTGAAAGTTGAAGTCGAAAAGGAACTTGAAGCTTAACTATTTATCATCGGAGGTTGAAGTCGTCGAGGATTGAAAAGAGAAATTTGCAGAATTATTAGTTGGGAGAGAGTTGAGAGAAGCTATCGAGAGAGAAATGAGAGAGACTGATTGATTTATATTGAAGAGGGGTGTAGGTTGGGTTGATTTATATTTTTTAAAATATTAGAAAGTTTTAAAAATATTAACCAAGTCCACAATTAACTTAATCAAGTTTTCTAATGATGTTTGACCCTTTAAGTTGGTCAATGTCACCAATCCTTCATTCAAGACTTAAAAGATATTTTTTCTTCAATTTTCTCTAGTATCTATGATTAGTTTGAACTCTTTGCCATTCATTAAAAGTCTTTGCTTTAGACAAAATCGTCTTTTCACCTTTTTCCTAATTTTTAATCTATAATCTATAATATATTAAAAGTGTTAAGGGCCTTAGAAATGTCATTTGGACTTTTTGCTCTTCATTAAAAGTCATTGCTTTAGGCAAAATTGTCTTTTCACTATATTTTTCTAATTTTTAAGGGTTGAAAATTAATTAAATATATTTATGGTAAAGCTTTCCGTATTAGAATCAGAATTAATGACAACTAATACTTTTTTCATTAGTTTAAGAATTCTAAATTAGTTAAATTTTATTTTAAGAAGATTTTAAAAAATTATAAATCTACATCTGTATCTACATTTACATCTACATCTACATCTACATTTATATCTACAATATGTAATCTATCTATAATATATCAAAAGTGTGAAGACTCTTAGAAAACTAATAGTTTAAAACCAACTAAAATTGGATTTTTGCAAAGTTGCCCAAATATTAGTATAGTATTTTTGCTTTGTATAGAATTAGGACTTGATTTATTTATTTTACAAAACTATTTTTTATGTCTTCTTTTTTGGATTTTTTTTTTAAAAACAAAGTTGATTTGGGGTTATTGTTTTTAAATAAATTAATGTTATACATTATTTAGGTTGGCACTTTTTTTTTTTAAAAAAAAAAACAAGTCAATTATACATTATTTAAATTTTTAAAATTAATTAAAGTCCTTATTTCATCTAGATAAAAAATCATAATATTTAATACCTCTAAATCAATTAAAATTTCACCTTATGTAAAAAGAACTTTTACAACTCTACTTAAGTAATATTTTCAATCAAATTTTACAAGAAACATAAACACTGGCTTATCCTATTTTTAGTTTTCTTCTTATTTGGATTTTGATTTGAGTCGTATTATTGCGTTCATTTTCATCATCCTCTTTGTCTTTCTTTATTTGATTTTCAGTTCACGTACTTATTTCTTTTGTCTTTACTTTTGCAGGTTCCAAAACGTACATAGGGGAAAAACAAGTTTATGTATAGAATTTTCTTATTCAATGAAATCTTGATAGTATCTATGATTAAGATGATAAATTTATTTGTGATTTGAGGTAGGTTTTAAAATTTTTAGTATATTTCTAAAGTTTACGATAAATAAATTATCATCTATTCTTGATAGATAACTGTTAATTAAGAAGTTAATAATTAATCATGTATTCTTGATAGATAAATGTTAATTGATAAATATTTTGTGATTTTTATTTTTAATGACTCATATGCAATTAATAATTTAAAATTAACTTATTTGCAATTTTAAAGTCCTAAAATATATAGTAAGAAAAAAATATTATCAAATAGTGTAGGTAGATTTTACGTGAAAAAAGGACTCCTAATTTGATTGTTTCACGGACTCTATGTGTATGTTGCATATGTGTACATTTTTTTTAATGTTTTACACTTCACCTTAATTGTTTTATCAAATTTACTTGAAAAATACATAATCAAATGAAACTAGCATATATTATTCTTTTCGGTACTTAATGCGGCCTTGTCGCGTTGGCTCACTGGTTTCGGACAATTGCCATTTGGCATGCCTCTGTGACGCGTTGGTGTACCAAATGGTACACTGTTTTACAAAAAAGGCTCTAACTCTTCGCTCAGGTATCTGATTTGGGCAAACTTTTTATCATTGGAAAACTAACTAAATTTCCTACGAAATGGTAAGCTCTAAACTGAGAAATAATGAGTATTTCAAAAAATTTATATATAAATACTCACGTATTGTAATTTAAATTATTCTAAGGAAATACGGGGTATTACAATATCTTCCCCTTGGGATCATTCATCCCCAAATGAGACTGGTTAAGTTGAGAAAACTGATGGATTGAGCTCACACACTGAATATACATATTTGATGTATGGGATACATGACTGAACTAATTCATGAATGCACGACTGACATGAACCTGATGTGCAACTGAAACTGAGCATGATAAAGAGAAATCTTAAGAAGATTAATACCTTAAACTGAATCTAAGTTTGCAGAGAACAGATGAGGGTACTTGGTTCGCATATCTTCTTCTGCTTCCCAAGTGGCCCCCTCCACGGACTGATTCCGTCAAAGAACTTTGACTAGTGAAACTTCTTTGTTCCTTAGTCTACGAATCTGATGATCGAGGATTTAGGCTAGAACCTCTTCGTAAGAGAGATCATTCTGAATATCTACGCCCTCTAAGGGAACTATGACTGCTGGGTTACCAATGCATTTCTTTATCAAGGAGACATGGAATACTGGGTGTACTGAAGCTAGATCTGAAGGCAACTCGAGCTCATAAGCTACCTTTTCAAAACGAATGAGAATTCTGTAAGGATCGACATAACTGGGACTGAGCTTTCCCTTCTTGTCAAACCTCTTTACCCCCTTCATGGGAGAAATTTTCAAGAACACAAAATCACCAATCTCAAACTCGAGATCCTTTCTTCTCACATCTGCATAGGATTTTTGTTGGCTTTGGGCTGTCCTAAGCCTTTCTCTGATCCACTGAACCCTCTCTAAGGCATCAAAGACTAAATTCGGCCCTACTATCGCGGCTTTACCAACCTCAAACCAACCAATTGGAGATCTACATTTCCTACCATAGAGAGCTTCAAACGGAGCCATCTGAATGCTGAAATGATAGCTGTTATTATATGCAAATTCGATTAAGGGCAAGTGGTCATCCCAACTACCTTTAAAATCAAACGCATGCTCTCAACATGTCTTCCAAAGTCTGAATAGTCCTTTCTGCTTAACCATCTGTCTGAGGGTGGAAGGTTGTACTGAGGTGAACCTGGGTACCAAGACCCTTTTGGAATATTTTCCAGAAGTAAGAGGTAAATTGGGTACCTCTTTCTGAGATAATAGATACCGGGACTCCGTGTAACATGACCAACTCTTTGATATAGAGTTTGGCATAGTCCTCTGTAACACCCCGTAAATTTTTTTCGTACACTTATCGCGATTGTATGGAGTCCTAAAGGCTTGCGTATGGGTTAAATTAAGTTTATGGTGTTCGGAAGTACCCCGTCAATAGTTGTATGTGTAGGTATTGGAATAAGATTTCAAACGATATAAAGTTTGCCCAAAACAGAGGAGTATTTCATATAAGCGAGCACATTCGAAATTTCAAAACGGTGGCCGGGGAGCCTGTGAACAGTAAATCTGCAGGAAAATTACTGCAGCTAGGCAATTATTTTTTTGGATCAACTTTAGACGATCATAACTCCTTGTACAAAAAGAAATGTGTGAGCCAATATATATCGACGAAAAGCTCTGAGAGTCTTCTTTCCGATGAAATTGGTTTCATCCAAATCCAATGTCTGAGTAAGGAGCTATACCCGTTTTACTACAGCCTATCAAAAAAACAAATAGAATTGTGGGACAGATTTTTGGGTCAAAGTTACACGACCATAACTCCTTGTACAGGAAGAACTGGGTGGTATACTTTATATGAAAATGAAATCCCTTTGAATTATCTTTCCAATGCAATTGTTTTCACCCAAATCCGATACATGAGAAAAGAGTTATGATCGATTTACTTCAGCCTGTCAAAACTGTCCACTGGGGACAGATTCGGATTTATTTAAATTTTTAGGGCAAAATGGTCATTTTCTATTACCTCTTGGACGAAAATGGGTCTTTATAAACCTACACTTAGCCTCATATATATCATATATCATCCAATTATTAAGAGAAGGTGAAACCCTAGCCTAATTTCAACTTCAAATATTTTGTGATTCAACTGTAGAAAATTCGAATTGGTTCAGTAGTTGTGTTCACCATCTCGAAAGCTTCGAGAAGCACCCCATGGTTATGTAAGGAGTATTATAAATGCAAGAGTTCATTGTTAAGGTATGAATATTGTTTATTCTTGATTCTTATCCATGAATAAGTATTGATAAAGAATTATGAGTATTGTCTTGATGTTGGAAGATAACCAGAAACATAGTTATGAATTGTTTTGTATAAATTGTTAGTAGTAAATTATGGAAGTTGTTGTATTGGATTATGGAGGATGAATTGTGGTGATATATCATTATATTAGTGGTTATGTATTCCTAGTGATCATGTTGGTATTGGATGGTGATTAAGAAGGGAAATAAAGGCTAAGAGTGATGTTGAGGGATATTTCATGAAAATGCATGATATGTGAATGTAATAAGAGTATAAGAGGATGTATGTAGCACTCTTATTGATAAGTTAAAGGATTACTTCCTAGACATTATTTGGTGAAGTTAATACCTAAATGGTAAGGTTTGGTTGCTAATACTAGTTTGCCACAAATGACTTATTGTAGATAAGTGTTTGAAGAGTACGGGAAGTCAAGTTGGACTTGTATTGAAGTGGTTATATCAAGGTATGTAAGACATACTCTATCTAATCTTTGACATGAATAATGACCCATGTCACTCTCAAGTAAGCTTCCAACATTGTCCTACGACACATGACACATAATAACATCATATGAACTTCGACACCACCAATTGAACTTGTTTTCACCTTTAAGATGTCCGGCTAGTCAAAAAAAATGTCCATATACTATTGTTGACTCCGAAATGGTTTAATGAGGTATCCATGATTCTCTACTTCATTTTCATGATATTGATTACCTATTCACATGTTTTTCCTATTGAGGTATCATGGTTTCAAGTTCCATAAGGTGTGACCACAAAGTAACCAATCTCAAAGATTAATTGAATTAAGAAATGGAATGTCTGTATTTTAAATTGATGATATGATGTATTGTATTAGTACCACTGATCAGTTGGCCATTGTATTATAAAGTTTATGTATATACGCTATTCCAGGGGTGGTCCCTGATGTATTGTATTAGTACCACTGATCAGTTGGCCATTGTATGACATATGTTATGTATTGATAAGGATTACGGGAAGTATTGATATGAAAGTAATGTGCAGGTATCCCATCAGCTCTTTTAAGTGTGGTCTAATCATACTGTTTATTCACTGGTATCTGGGTTCTGTTTATCTTTTGTATCTCATCTTGATACTCACTGCCTTATATACTCAGTACATATTTCCGTACTGACGTCCCTCACGGGGGACCTGTATTCATGCCTGCAGCAACAGGTACTTCAGGTCGTACACCTCCGCAGTAAGAGCCAAGACATTCTGTTGTTAGTGGTGAGCTCCAGTTGTTTCGGGGCATCCCAAGTCGTTTCTATATGTATTTTTGGTATTCGTATAAAAGTCTTTTGTGGGCGGGAGTTTGTCCCGACCCTAATTCAGTTGTGTATCTATGTAGAGGCTTTTGTAGACATATTGTACAGCCATAGGAGTGTTTGGTTGATAGACGTGATGGCTCTGACGGTCAATTACTGTTTAGATATATATTTATGCGTGTCTGCTGGGCTGATACAGGTACTGTTTTCTTCTATTTACATAGAAGTGCTACCCAAATTTCTAATTTTCATAAGTAATGTAAATGTGAAAGTATAGGTTATGAACGGGTTCTCCCGTGCCTCCTCGGCTACGGGTGCCAGTCCGCTCCAATGGGATTTGGGCTATGACATCCTCGGCAGAATATGAGGTATGGACTAGCAAGAAATGAGCGGATTTGGTCATCCTATCTACGATAACCCATACATAATTATGTTGACGATGAGTACGAGGAAAACCCATCACAAAGTCCATGTTCACTTCTTTCCATTTCCATGTGGGAATATTGAACTCCTACATGGACCCACTAGGCTTCTGGTGCTCAATCTTAACCTACTGACACATAGAGCACTTAGTTGCAAACTCTATAATATTTCTCTTTATCCCACTCCACCAATAGATCTCTAGCAAATTACGGTAAATCTTAGTGGCTCCTGGATGGATAGAGTAGCATGAACCATGCGTTTCTGCAAGAATTCGTTGCCTCAAGTTATCTACAACAGTCACACATAGCCGACCCTGACAATGGAGCACACCATCTCCCCTTTGGGAGAAAACTTCTACCTTCTAATCTTTGACTGATTCTTTTAGCTTCACTATATTGGGATCGCTATCCTTCTTTTCCTTCACCTCAAAAACTAGAGATTATTCGGCACTACTCTGTACCCATACGCTACCCTCTGCTGAATCGACTAAGCGGACACCTATTCAGGCAAGCTGATGAACTTCCTGTACTAACTTCTTCTTATCATTCTCAACATGAGCAACACTATTCATCGATAATCTACAGAGAGCATCTGTCACTACATTGGCCTTGCTAGGATGATATAAAACACTCATTTCATAATCTTCCAATAACTCTAACTACCTCCTCTGACACAAATTTAAATCTTTCTGAGAGAACACATACTGTAATCTTTTGTGATCTGTGAACATATCAACATGCACCCCATACAAATAATGCCTCCCAATCTTTAAGAAAAACACTATAGCTTCTAGCTCAAGATCATGGGTAGGGTAATTCCTTTCATGGGGCATAAGTTGTCTAGAGGAATAGGCTATAACCTTACTTCTCTGCATGAGGACACAACCCAAACCTACCCTGGATGCATCACAGTACACAAGAACCTATCTGAACCATTTAGCAATGTCAAAACTGAGGCTGAGGTGAGTTGAGTCTTCAACTCCTGAAAACTCTTCTCACAGGAATTTTACCACTAAAACTTAACTTTCTTCTGAGTCAATCTGGGCATAGGGGAGGTAATATAAGAAATCCATTTAACAAACCAATGGTAATAGCCAGTCAAACCTAAGAAATTCCTGATGTCTAAAGGAGAAATGGGTCTAGGTCAGTTTCTCACTGCCTCAGTCTTTTGATAATTAACTCTAATTTCATCACCGGAAATAATATGGCCAAGAAAAGCTACGACCTTAGCCAAAATTTTCACTTACTGAATTTGGCGAACAACTGATAAGTCCTAAGAGTCCACAATACTATTCTGAGATGGTTTGCATGATCGTTTTCACTATAGGAATAGCTAAGAATGTCATTGATAAAGACTATAACGAACATGTATAAGTACTACTTGAACACGCAATTCACTAAGTCCACGAAATCTACTGGAGAATTTGTAAGACCAAGGGACATTACTAGAAATTCGAAGTGACCATACCAGGTTCGGAAAATTGTTTTTGAAATGTCACACTCTCTGACTCTGAGTTGATGATAGCCTGATCTGAGGTCTATCTTTGAAAAGTAGCTGGCACCCTGAAGTTGGTCAGACAAGTCATAGATTCTAGGAAGTGGATATTTATTCTTAATGGTGACTTTGTTTAATTGACGTTAGTCAATACACATTCTGAGAGAACCATCTTTCTTAAACACGAATAGAACTGGTGCGCTTTACGGGGAGATACTGGGCCTGATGAATCCCTTGTCTAGAGATCCTTCAACTATTTTTTAAATTTTTTGAGTTCAGCTGGAGCCATTCTGTATGGCGGAATAGAGACAGGCTGAGTGTTTAGGAGAAGGTCTATTCCGAAGTAGATTACCCTTACCGAAGGAACTCCGGGAAGATCTTTGGGAAATACATCTAAGAATTCATTTACTACTGGAACTGACTCAAGACTAGGAGTTTCTGAAGAGCATTTGACTCACACAAGATGTTATATATATCCGTTGGATATCATTTTTCTTGCTCTAAGGTATGAAATCAACTGACCCTTAAGAGTTGTAGTACTACCCCTCCATTCAAGGACTGGTTCATTTGGGAACTGAAAATGAACTATTCTGTTTCTACAATCAACTGAGACATAGAATGAGTGGAGCCAATCCATGCGAAGAATGACGTCAAAATCCGTCATCTCTAACTCCACGAGTTCAATTGAGGTAACTTTCTGAGATATTGTGATCGGACAGTTTTTGTACACCTGCCTGGATATAATGGAAATACCGACTAGGGTAGACACTGAAAAGAGCTCTGCTAGAGTTTTAGGACTCCGAAGTTAACGACTATATATGGAGTTACAAAAGAAAGAGAAGCTCCAGGGTCTAGTAAAGTATAAACATGTAAATGAAAGACCTGCAACGTACCAGTAACTATGTCAGGAGAATTTTCCTGATCTTGTCGGGACTGAAGAGTATATTTATATTTATATTTATATTTATATTTATATTTATATTTATATTTATATTTATATTTATATTTATATTTATATTTATATTTATATTTATATTTATAATCTATAATCTAACATCTATTAAAAGTGAGAAGGATTGTAGAAATATTATTTGACTTTTTGTCTTTTATTAAAAGTCTTTGCTTTAGACAAAATCATTTTTTCACTATTTTTCTAATAGTTAAGAGTTTGAAAACTAATTAAATAATTATAGTAAATCTTTTCTTATTAGAAATCATCAGAATTAGTTACAATCAATACCTTTTTCATTAGTTTAACAATCTAGAAAATACGAAACTAGTAGGATAAGAAAAATATAAGCAATACCAAATTTGTAAAAGTTTTAAGTAAGTAATCAATTTTTTTTTAAAGATTTAACTTTAAAAATAAAGAAAGATTTTAAAAATAGAAAAAAGAATAGTTGTACTACAAATATGGTTCAAATCATGCGTCTCTCTTAGCCTCTAGCAGCAAGGAAAGGAAATACTGTATGACAAACGCAAGTGACGATCTATTAACCACTTGAAACTTCTGGTGGTAAAATATATATGTGCTTAAGATAAAATATATATTTTGAACTTTTTGCACTTCATTAAAAACCATCGTAATAGAAAAAATTGTATAATTTTAAATAATCAAAAGTTACATGTGCGAGGCATGTGCGGCTAAACAAGTATATATTAAAAGTATGAAGGCCCTTATAAATGTCGTTCGAGCTTTTTGCCCTTCATTAGAAGTCTTACCTTTAGATAAAATCATCTTTCACCTTTTATGATATTAAACATCGATTTAAATTACAAAGTCCTATATTAAATATTTCTTTAAATTATAAAGTCTTATTCTATTTCAAGTAGGTGAACTATCACATCCAAAAAGATCTTAAATTACAAAGTTTCACTTGAACCCAAAAAAATCTTCAAATACAAAGTTACAACTAAATCATCAATTTTCGACAATGATGAGGTTTCTTCATCGACTGTCAAAGCTAGCAAAAGTCAAAAGATTCCACCTAAGTGTTTGAATACTATTTCTTGGTTTGTTTTCCAGAATACTATTTCTTAGTTTTTTCTTTCCGGGTATCTAAGCAAGTAAGCGTAATTGGTTGGAGATTGGATTAATTTTGTAAACAACTTTCAAATGAATAAAGGTTACAAACATTAACTATAATGGCTTGATTTTCTAGAGAATGTAGCTTTCCTTTAAATATCTTAATAATTTTTTTATCACAATCCAAACTTGGGCCTGACCGTGACAGGTATCTCAAGTCCAACGAGGATCGGAGACCATCCCGATTACCCCAACCACTAAGCACCTGACATCCCATGTCGGATGAATTTCGAACATATAACAAGATAAGAGAATATCAATGTAAAGACATTATGATAAGTCTATAACCAAAACCAACCACCAATAACCAATACCACCAATGTCCACAGTAGTTTGACAAAGCCTCTAATCAAAATCAAAGAATATCCAGTCGGGACATGCCCCCGACCATAGTCAAAACCAAGACCAAAATAAATAGTAAAGACATAAGCAAATCATAGCATGAAATGGGGTCTTCCAGAGTATGGAAGCTCACCACTTCAGTCTGACTCAAAAGTTGTCCCAGAATCACCTAGTCACTGAGCAGGAGGAGTGAAAGTATGGCTAGTTCCTGCATCGAGTGGGGATACAGTGTTCAAAAATAGTTAGCAGGGTGAACGCTAGCATGTAACTCAGGGATAAAGATAAAGTAATGCCATCAATCCAAAAACCAAGTTAGACCAATACACATAACATATGCAATTCCTATGTGCCCCACAAGGTTTTCATAAATCATTCACTTAGGGGATTCCATTGTACCCACAAGATTTTTAAAACCATTCTTAACCATTTAACAATTTATACTATGTATTAATTTTTAAAAAAATGCCAAGCCAAGTGATATTGCATAACATATAGGGAACAAGGTTTAGCATGCACTTTAAAACCTTAACCTGGGTTGTGTAGCTTTACCGTCATAAATCCACCCACGGTCCATAAGGATCTAGTGTTACCCCCTGGATGATCCCTAGTGTGTGTTAGCCGCACGAATCAGAAGTACCATAGGTGGATGGGAATTCCCTTGTACACTTTACCCTCTATGGTCGTATCTACATATGTGCACTTGGGGGATTCCCTTGTACCCCACAAACACTTGGTCATCACGGCCAATCCTCATGTTGGCAAACACGAGTTTTCAGTATTTGTCTTTCAGACTCACACCTTCACGGCTAGCTATCACAACCCCCTTTATTCCCCAATTAAAGCGTTTAACACATAACCAAACCATCAATTCCAGGAGTCAATTATTAAGGCATTATTAAGTGGTATCATCATAGACTATAGATTGCAAGTAATGTCATTAGCCAATACTTAGGAGATTCCCAAGTACCCCGCAAACTCCATTATTAAAATCACATAGGGGATTCCTATGTAGTTTTCATAAATCATTCACTTAGGGGATTCCATTGTTCCCACAATATTTTTAAAACCATTCTTAACCATTTAACCATTTATACCATGCATTAGTTTCAAGAAAAATGCCAAGCCAAGTGATATTGCATAAACCAAAATTAACTATGCAAGTGGGTTGAGGTTATTACCAATTTTCATACCAAACCAATTTAATTTGGGGATTACTTTGTACCCCTTTTTCTATCAATTTAGGGATTCCATTGTACCCATGTCCATCCACCCTTCCTATTTACCCCAAAGCATTTAAAAACCATCAATTTAAGCAAAAGAATTTCATAAATATCATAGTAAAAGAATTTAAACAATTTCTATTCAAAACACTTAGCCCATAGTTCAAAACCCAATTATCAAAACCATATAAACCTTGCCCAAATCATGCCATTAAGAAAATAAAGTATAGGGGAATAGTAACATGCCTAAAATAATAGGATATACAGTGAGAAATCACTCTTGAAAGCCCTAATTACTTAAATTCTTAAAAACCTTAAGTGTTATTGACATTAAGGATTTGAGAGTGTTTTGAGAAATTATTTGGTTTGTTTCTGAGGGCTAATAATGCCCTAAAGGGATTAAAAGATGTGGGTTTTAAGTTGGGAAAAAGGAAAAATATCCAGAATGCTCTTAACTTAAAAGCTGGAAAATGGTCACCTTTGATTACGAGTCAACCATCGACTTATAACCATAATTTATGACTCATCACCACGAGTGGTAGCCAAGACAGTGACTAGGACCTCCATATATTGTCGACCTAACGACTTGACCAACCTATTCGCAATAAGAACCTACGACTCGTAGGGTCCAGTCGTAGTCAACATAGAATCCAAATGGGTTAAAAACTGGATATTCTATGATTTTATTCCACAACTCGTAACAAGTCCTTACTGCTCGTAGTGAGCCACTCATACTCAGAGCAGAATCATGCCACAAGCTTACATGATTTGGTTATGACTCCTCCTACCGACTCATCATAAGTCCTTATGACTCATGTCCCCAAGTAGTACTGGGGACAGAAACTCAAGCACCATTCACTGGACACCTTACGACTAAGGTCACCTGACCCGTCAAGACACCCTACGACTCATGGGGTCAAGTAATAACCAAGGAAGTGAGTTAAAGCTCAAGAAATTTACAAGAGCCAAAATTCAGGGTGTTTCAATTATTCCCCATTTGGACCATTCATCCTCGAATGACTAGACAAGGCATTTACCATCACGACTAGACCCCAAAAATCACTACTCTTACCTTTAAGACAGAGAACAAAAATACCAAGGAATTTACAATCTTTCTTTAAAAAGACAGAAAAAATATGTTAAGAACAACACATACCTCAAGCATGATTTTTTGAAATAGGGAACAAGAATGGATATTTGGACTTCATATCCTCCTCGATTTTCCCAAGAAGCTTATCCCATCCCCCAAAAGGCATATAGTAACCCATACCTATAACCACCCTTCTCAACTATGCTCTTAGCTATGAACACACATCCCACCATCTCAGTCTCCTATTTTTTTCGCAAAACACATAACTAAGAGGACCTAAGAATAACCATATATTCCTCTTATGTTAAGGCCTAATGCAATGTTAAAGAGGATAACGTAAGCTATGACTTATATACCTAAGAAATAAGATGGGTTACCGCTTGAAACCATTGTCCTTTATTCTAAGGACTAAGAATGGTTAGGATCTCGCATAGGTAGCATCACTTTGGGATAGGACATACATAAAATTATTAGCCGGGCAACTAACATGCGTAGTCCTTTAGAGATAAGCATTAAGTGAGTCATGAGCTCATAAATCATGAGCGCCATAGGATAGGGATCGAATACTTTGAAACTTAGATTTCTGAGAACTGTTACATACGTGGCATAGCGAATGCAGACTCTATGTACATGCATAATTTTCTTAAGTAAGACATTGGTGGTAGATCCTCCTAATCGATGTAGGAGGGAATTTCTAGAATAGGAGTAGATTTACCACAATGCCTTCCTTGAAGCTCACCACCAAGAGAAAATTAGAGGTCAGACTTAATTCACTATCTCAATAAGCCTATAAGCACAACAGTCCGCTCTAAGGGGTATCACCATGGACATGTACTAGGGACACTTGGCTCTCTAATACTTAAAACCTGATCTATCCAGATACTACCTGGGTTTCAACATAGTCTTACAAACTCTATGCCCTAACCCATTCAATGACTTAGTCCCCAATCTATCATTTAAACCTGGACCTCCGACCTATATATCACAACTTTCCCTTTCCAGTATTCTTTAAGTTATTCACCTCATCTCTTTTGCCTACCTTATCAAGCCTACCAAATTTTATCCCACGAATCTCTCATAGCTATCCTCGAGCTAACATACTCCTTTCACCAAAATCAACATCTAAGGTTCAAACTTAGTGTCTAGCATAATCATCATTCACCACTGAATCTTGCAAAGTCCACCCAATAGAGAGGTCACGCTAAACCCTTTGTCCCACTGCCAATAGTGTATACCTCGATGAAAAAGACCATATTCCTTACACATGAGAAATGCAGGAGGACTCCTTGTATAAATACTAGGGTGGAGAAAACCTTAACAAAATGATCCTTCAACTGTTCATTAAGCTCTTTTAACTTAATTGGAGTCATTATATAAAGAGGGAGAAATAGGGATAGGATGAGTATCCAAAACAATCCCAAAACCAATGTCCCCCATTAGGAGGGACACCAGAAAGGTCACTAGGGAAAACCTCCGAAAATTCACCAACCACAAGAATGGACTGTAACAAAGGACTTTTCGATTTAGAATCTTTAATTCGGAACAAAGGGAGACACCCTTTGGAAATTAATTTTTAGGCTCTAAGATACGATATGATCCTCCCCTTAGACACTAGGGAACTCCCTTCCCATTTCTAAAATTGGCTCCTTAGTGAATTTAAATAGGACCTTGCGGGTCCGCAATCTAAAATGGCATAGCATGAATGCAACCAATCTATCCCCAAGATGACATCAAGATCAACCATATCTAATTTAATCAAATCCACTGAAGTTTCCCTATCATTAATAGATACCACACAACCCCTATAGACTCTTCTATATAGCAACGATAGAGTCACCCATTGGGGTAGAAATAGAAAAGGGATTCAAAATATACTCGGGACTGAAATCAAAATAAATAGCCACATATGGGGTCATATAAGAAAGAGTGGACCATGGATCAAGTAAATAATACTCATCATGGGAAAAGAGTTTCAACATACCAGTAACGATATCAGGAGAAGCCTCACACTCTTGAAGGATAGGGAGAGCATAGAGACGGCCCCAGCCATTGTCGGAGCCAGAAACATCACCCTTCGGTGCAGGAGCTAAAGAAGTGGCAACCAAAATTCTATTTGTCCTAGTGGAAACCTTTGTGGGACGTTCCCACTTCATGTGACCTAACTAACCATAACTAAAATACTAATTCATCCTTTTATGGAAATAACCACAATACAACAGACTATAAAACCGACAGGAAAGATAGGGTAGGGCTGACCGAGCTTCACTAGTCCAAAAATAATGTCCACTAGAAGACTGAGGATAAAGAGTACTGACAACCACATGGGAACTCCCCCGACTTCTCTACCCAGACCACTATCCACCATACCACTATCCACCATCTCTACCACTATTTATCTGGACCTCCTACTCTATATATAAGGAATTCTTGCTCTACCTATTTATCGTCTTGGCATGATCCCTTCTCACACTAACAAGATTGTACTAGCGCAACAGAGGCCACTATCTGGGTTAATAAATAAATAGTTCGTCAAAACTCAGCATTGGTGATATCTTCTCGAGGTGACTGAGTATGCATGTCACCTTCTAGAGTAGGGTCAGTGGAGATTGGTGGAACTCCATGGGGGAAATCTAAAGTAGATACCCTTGATCAGGTTTGTACCACATAAGTTGGATGAGTTCCATTCACGTTGTCCTTAAGTGAGATAGGTGAGTTTCCATGAGCTTTAGATTGACTAAGAGGTATGATATGAAAAACAGACAAATGGAAATTAGAAGAAAGCCAGTATCCTAGACTCTACAGCTCGAAAATAGAATAATAAGAAAGGAAAAAAATTCCTAAATGCCTCGTAGACTCTCCCTTATAAGTGTGGTGTGCTACACACCCATAAAAAAGACTCTAATTGATACGACTTTGTGGACACCCAACTGACCATGAACCTAGAGCTCCAATACCATCTTTGTCATGACCCAAACCATGGCCTGGCCATGACGAGTATCTCAAGACCACCGAGAATCGAAGACCACCCCTATTACCCTGACCACCAAGCACCTTACATCCCATGTTGAATAAGTTTTGAACATATAACAATATAAGGGAATATCAATTTAAAGTCATTATGATAATTTTATAATAAAAATAAATTATGAAGAAACAAACAACTAACCAATACCACCCATGTCCATAGTAGTCCGACAAAGCCTTTAATCAAAATCAAAGAATACCTAGTCGGGACATGTCCCCAACCATAGCCAAATCCAAGACCAAAAGAAATAGTAAAGACATAAGAAAATCCAAAGCATAAAATAAGGTCTTTCAAAGTATGAAAGCTCACCACTTCAGTCTAACTAAAAAATTTTCAAAGAATAACCTAGTCACTAAACATGAGGAGTGGAAGTATGATTGGTTCCTGCATCACATGGGGATACAACGTCCGAAGATGGTTAGCAGGGTGAATGATAATATGTAACTCAGGAATAAAGATAAAGTAAGGCCATCAATCCAAAAATCATGTTAGACCAATGCACATAACCATATGTAATTAAATATATATATATATATATATATATATATATATATATATATATATATTAACATGCACTTTAAAACCTTAATATATATATATATATATATTAACATGCACTTTAAAACCTTAACCTCAACTGTGTAGCTTTACCATCATAAATCTACCCATGGTCAATATGGAGCCAGTGTTACCCCCTAGATGGTCCCAGTGCGTGTTAGCCGCATGAACTAGAGATACCATATGTGGCTGGGGATTCTCTTTTACCCTTCGCCCTTTATGATACGTATGTATGTATGTGCATTTGGGGGATTCCTTTGTACCCCAAAAGCACTTGGTCATCTAGAACAATCCCTATGTAAAACACGAGTTTCCAGTGTTCGTCCTTCGGACTCACACCTTCATGGCTAGCTATCATAACCCCCTTTATTGCCCAATTAAAACATTTAACAAATAACCAAACCATCAATTCTAGGAGTCAATTTTTAAGGCATTATTAAGTGGTATTGTTATACCGACTATAGCTAGCAAGCAATGTCTTTATTCAATACTTAGGGGATTCCCAAGTACCCCGCAGACTCTACTATTAAAATCACTTGGGGGATTCCCGTGTACCCCACAAGGTTTTCATAAATCATTTACTTAGGGTATTTCATTATACCCCGCAAGGTTTTTAAAACCATTCTTAATCATCTAGCCATTCATACCATGCATTAGTTTCAAGAAACACGCCAAGCCAAATGATAATGCATAAATCAAAATCAATTATGCAAGTGGGTTGAGGTTATTACAAATTCCCATACCAAACCAATTTAATTTGGGGATTTCTTTATACCCTTTTTTCTATCAATTTAGGGATTCCATTGTACCATATCTATCCACCCTTCCCACGCACCCCTAATCACTTACCAACCAACAATTTAAGCATTAATTTCATAAATATCATAGAAAAAATATTTAAACAATATGTACTCGAAACCCTCAACCAATAGTTCAAAACCCAATCATTAGAACCATATAAAACTTGTACAAATCATGCCATTAAGAAAAAAAAGTATAGGGGAAGAGTGACATGCCTGAAATAACAGGATGTACGAAGAGAAATCACTTTTGAAAGCCCTAATTGCTAAACCTATTGAAAACCCTAAGTGTTCTTGACCTTGAGGATTTAAGAGTGTTTTGAGAAGTTATTCGATTTGTTTTTGAGGGCTAATGATGCCTTAAAAGGGTTATAAGACGTGGGTTTCAAGTTAGAAAGGGAAAATGTCCATAATGCCCTTAACTTAAAAACTGGAAAAGGGTCGCCTTTAATTATGAGTCAACCATCAAATCATAACCACACTTTACGACTTATCACCATGAGTTGTAACCAAGATAGTGAGTAAGACCTAGGGGTGGGCATAAATACCGAAAAACTAAAATACCGAATCGAACCTAATCAGTTTGGTTTTTCGGGTTCGGTTTTTTGTTTTTTCAATTCGGGTTTGTTTTTTTAAAAAAAAAAATTGATATTTTGGTTCGGGTTACGGATTTTAGGTTCACATAATTCGGTTTTTTAGTTAAACCAAAATTTTTAATACACTTTTTTTAATTATATAATGTGTATAATATAATAATATATATTTAACTTTTAAGAGGCTCTTTATATAATATAATAATATACATTAATATATCTATATTATTAAATTAATATACATTCCAAAAGGCCCTAAATCAGAAAATTGATTTCATTCCAGAAGACAAACTTCCTCTTATTAAGTTAATATATCTATATCACATTGATTTGTCCAGTACATACTTCCTTTTCTGTATATATCTAATCGTCTCCATTCCTTCAGTTTGTAAACTAGTGTTATTACTTATTAGTTTTATACCTGTCTGACTGCCCAGTAGCCCAATTTATAAATATAACGTAGCCCATTAAACATGCTCAAAATCGAAAAACCAAAATTATTAAACCGCAATAAAACCAAAACAAAAATTATATAAACCAAACCGAACTGAACAAATTCGGTTCGGTTTTCGGTTCTTATAATTTCAAAATCGAAAACAGAAAAAATCAAAATAAAAAATCGAACCCGAACCAAAGTACTGAACGCCCACCCCTACTAAAACCCCCATACATTGTCGAGCTTACGACTCGACCAATCTATTCGTAATGAGACCCTACGACTCATAGGGTCCAGTTGTAGTCAACATAGAACCCCAATGGGTTAAACACTTGACATTCTACGATTTCATCCCACGACTCGTAATAAGACCTTATGAATCGTAATGAGTCACTCATACTCAGATCAAAATCATGCCACAATTTACATGATTTGGTTATGAATCCACCTAATGAGTCGTCATAAGTCTTTAAGACTCCTGTCCCTAAGTCGTACTCAGGATAAAAACTCAAACACCAGTCACTGAACACCTTACGACTAGGGTCACCTAACCTATCAAGACACCTTACGACTCGTGGGGTCAAGTCGTAACCAAGGCAGTGAGCTCAAAGCTCAAGAAATTTTTAAGGGTCAAAATTTAGGCTATTTTATTTTTGTACCAAACTTGTACAAAGTTGTGATTCTAGGCGAGATCTGCTACATCAGCCAGTTTCTTTAGAGATGGGTTGGAGTCCTTTCCCTCGTGTATGGGTAAAAATAATAATCTTTTTTCCTCTTCAACAACTTTATTTCTGTTTTTTTTCAATTGTTGCTTACTTAGAGGTTCCTCTCGATATATGATTATGTTTTCTATGAATGTAATTCTGAAAGAGTTCATGCCTGAAATTTCATCAACATTATAGAAACACTGAGGTATGCTTCTCGAATCTCTCAAGCTGAAGTTACATTCATGTTTTTCTCTTAAAGGAATATGATGAACTTCTGGAGGAGTTTATGGCTGCAGTTAAGCAAAACTATGGACAGAAAGTCTTTATTCAGGCATGTGATCATTAACGGATAAACATCCCTTTTTGGATGATATCTAGGTAGATATTGAACAGGAGGATGAAAAGAGAGGACTATGTAATTGTTGGTGCTTAATGTTTATATTTCAGATAGTGGCTATTGTATTGCTTTAAGCCTCTTCAATTTGGTGCATTTGTGAAAATTTCACCGGTTTTAATTTGTTGTTGATATTTTGATTGATATAGGCTGCTTATGTCATGTCTGCTTGGAATCACTTGCAGCCCGCATATGCAACTAATATATGGAATGAACCTTAAACAAGAGACTTGGAACTCAGGCCATATCTGTTTTCTCTAATTAGTGAACTGCCCCAAAGAATCTCTAATTTTAATTCGTCATTGAATTGATTTCTTTTTTCTTTGAAGATGCTAAAAACACTTCGAAATAACCTGGTCATATCTCTGTGAGTAGTAGTAGTGTCTTCTTATGATTATTTTAGGGGGAATCAAACTCCTTACAGAAAGTTGAAAGTTTTGTTAGTCAACCAGTAGAGGTACCAAGATTTCCCACCCTTTGTTTGTTTAATTGAATTTTAAAGAGGTTGTGGAATAGGTTGTATTCTATTTATTTATATAGGTAGCAGCAGGTTGATGCCCTCAGTTCAAGGATAACAGTTTCAGATATTTGACTTTTATATTGGTTGAAACTTGTGCTAATAGTAACCACCTTCAACTGATCCTTAAGCATTCGATTTGGTTATTTCCATGGCATGTGGATAACTATATTTTCTTCTTTTAGTCAAGAATAGACTTAGGATTCTGTAGGTATATATGGAGGTCAAAGGTTAGGGTAAAAGGTTAGTAGGTAATCGAGCGTGTTTCTTTTTCAGTTTTATTTGCATTGCTCTCCTACTATCGTATTCTTTGAGTTTAGTATTATCAGTTGTTTTCTTTTGTTTCAGTAATGTATTATTTGTTTTAGCTATGATTCTTTCTTAATTTGTTTGCAGTAAGCAACAGACATCAAAATTGCTCGGTTGAAGTGTGATTGCTCCAACAATGATGAATGACCTAATGTACTGGCCGGTGTGTGATTTCTTGACTTATAAAGTAATCCCTGTTCATTTGCATCGAAGCCGGTTTATTTATTTTTGAGGTCTTATCCATATGATCTTCGGTTGACTACACAAAAGGGTGTGAACTACTATGTCAAGTCTGAAAATTTTGAATAGGAGTATTCTGTTGATACCCCAAACCGTTTGGCCCTCGAAGAAAAGGTTGAGAATAATTATTTTACATTTCTATCTCACAACTGCAGGCTTGATCTACAACAGCTTCATTGGGGTTATCAATGACACACCAAATTGTGATACACTAAAGTAATTCTAAGCTACAACTTGATTTACTCAATACTGGGTGTGGTTTCCTCCTTTTGATATCTTAAGCCCAAAATAAATTTAGTTTCTAATTTTAGATTGGCAATCATATGCAGTTAGGTTCCTTTATTTAATTTCTCTTCGCACAAAAATTTTCTTAGATGAATTAGTCAACTTGCCAGTCTTGTGCATTGTTTGATAATTAATGTGTTATAATAGTCTAATTTGAACTCTACAAGATGGTAATTCATCTTTCACACCAATGTGGCTTCATTTGTTGTAATAAATTACTACCTCAGTCATATGATTGGCAATCCACCTTTTATTTTTTTTGGATATATATGATTGATGGTTTAGTTATTTAAGGCAGGAATGAATCTCACATCTTTATGGACAATAAGCTTAACTCATTTTAAAGATTTTTGGTGTGTTGTCTATACAAGGTAGTTAACAGATCCAGGTTGCAGAAGTCATACTGCACTAATTTTTTTTCTAATCAAATTCGAAGAATTATTGATTGGATAAAAATTATGGGTTTATTATTTTGTTTTGCAACAACAACCTATCCGGTATATTTTTATAAAAGTGGGGTCAAGGGAGTGTAAGTGTACACAGTCCATACCACTACCTCAGAGGTGAGATCGAGAGGCTGTTTTTGATAGATTCCCGGCTTAAGAAAAAAATAGGTCAGAAAAGAAATAATAAAGGATATGGAATTAGATAAAAGGCATGACCACGTCCAACAACAAAAGAGAAAATTCAAAAGTATCTATATATTCAATTCCGTTCTCCTCTGATTTTTTTGCTTATGCGAATGGATTTTGCTTAGTTCATTTTCTTCTTCAACGCCAGTTAATATAAATGCATAGAAAAAAAAACAGATATAAAGAAACATATAACGCAATGATATAACATGGTTCATCGAGCTTAATTGTGTAGTATAACACATCTGTTTACTAAGTGACACAACAAAATGATAATATGAAAGATTTCAGGAAAGCTATGACAGACATCTGTACAATCGAAATTTCCAAGAAAAATCATTCCATGTAAAAGAAGAACCGATCAAGTACATGAAGTGAAAATATTTAGACAAACCTGCAAATCCTTGGCTTGCCTTGGCATCTAGCAGCAATCTAAAGTGTCTCTTACAGTTAACTCAAAAATGTAATTATCTGTCTGACTTATGTAAGCTGAAGTTCTTTGCACACAAAATTCATTCAGCTTATGTCTATTATATGTGATAATCCCTCTTTTCTTTAATTCATTATATTAGTTTATTTAATGTTGCTAAATATGTTAGGGAAGAAAAAGACATTTTCATCTACTTAATTGTGTAGGATCAGTATGAAAAAGTTCTTCATAAGGAGTGCTACCCCGAATAGGTTTTTATTCAGTCGAAAGACTTTAATTCATGTCCTGAATACTGGATTAAAAAACAAAAAAGAAACGTGTAGACTTGCAACAATATGTAGGATTTTTTGACACTGACAGAAAAATATGAATGACCTTAGAAATGTGATTTGAAAATTTTTGTCTTTTACTATTAATTTTTGCACTAGACAAAATTGTCTTTGACATATTTTCTTCAATTATTATGTTATTATATTTATAATATTTAAAATAAAAAAGTCCTAAAATATATGATAAAAATATATTTCACCTTCTAATATATTCCCAAAATATATGAGAAGAATTGTGATAAAATAAGGACTTTTAAACCTAAATAGGCGTTTGGCCATGAAAATAAAAAATATATTTACTTTATTTTAAAATTTTGAAGTTGAAAATAGAGTTGGAGTTGTCTTTGACATAATATTCTGGAGTTAATATTTAGAATTGAAATGTATTTTTTTAAAAAATAAAAAGTAAAAATAAACTTATTTTTTAAGAATATTATGAAAAAAATAAATCTAAAAAGTGAAACAAAAAATAGTGAATTTCAAATTTTCAAATACGATCAAGTTAGTATTCCGAAATAAAGTGAAAACGTATTCCAAAATATAGTGAATAACATCGATGACCAAATGGATCCTAAATATATTCAAATAGATTTTCACTATACCTTAACCATTAAGATTTAAGAGTATATATATAATCATACAAACTAATCAATAGTTCGTAGGGTTTCTTACCGTAGAAAAATATAATGATGTGACAAAGAGACACAACAATAAGATAAAGAAACGAACAAGCCTATGAGTTGAAAACCACAATGCTTTTCCAAAGACTCTTACTCACCTCACTTTACATGGTTCAGACGTGAGTGTGTTTCTACTTAACAATAATATGTATAGATATTATTTTATAAATGTCTCTGATAATATCTATTTAGCTTAGTTCTATACATAAAATACAATAGCAACAACAACTCAGTATATTTTCACACGGTGAGGTTTGGGGAGGGTGAAATGTATGCAGTTTATACCGCTACCTTCGAAGAAGTAGAGAGGTTATTTCCGATAGACCCCCAGCTCAAGAGAGAGAATGGTATAGCAAGGTCGTAATGCAACTCGAAACAGGATGTATAATACAACAGAAATAAGCGATAAAATAATAACAGTAAATATCAAGGAAATACAAAATAAGTAAAGTACAAGCAATACGAAATAAGAAATAGGAAAACGGATACTCTCTTAGTAGTAAAAAATACACTCACAGATCTAAGAAGACTACCACCTCCACACTCTCCTAACACCTAGCCACAACCCACACACTCACACTAGACTTCAACCCTAATCCGCGACCTCCACACCTTCCTGTCTAGGGTCATGTCCTCAGTAAGCTACAGTTTCTCCATGCCATGCCTAATCACCTCCCTCCAGTATTTTTTTGGCCTACCTCTACCCCTCCTGAAGCCATTCAAAGCTAGTCTCTCACACCTCCGAACAGGGGCATCTGTGCTCATCCTCATCACATGCCTAACCATCTCAACCTGCCTTCTCTCATCTTGTTCTCCACCGAAGACACTCCTACCTTCTTTCGGATAATCTCATTCCTGACTCTATCCCCTATAGTGAGACCACACATCCAACGGAACATCCTCATTTCCGCCACATTCAATCTTTGGATATGAGAGTTCTTGATTGGCCAACATTCAGCTCCATACAGCATGGCCGGACGGACTGTCACTCTGTAGAATTTGTTTTTAAGCTTAAAGGGCACCTTCCTATCATATAATACTCCCGAGGCGAGCCTCCACTTCATCTAACCTGCTCCAATACGCTTAGAGACATCCTTTTCAATCTCGCCATCCCCTGAATAATAGACCCAAAATACTTAAAACTATCCTTCTTACAAACATCCTGAGAGTTCTATACATAAAAGAGACTTCTTTATATTATGCATATAAATTTACAAGTATATTCTATGCCAAAAGTAAATTTGGCCAAAATAAAATTTTCCAAAGGTGTTTTTTTTCTCTTATTTTTCTTCTTTTTCAAAATTTAAAATTGAGTAATGCTTTAATTGAAAATCACCATGTATACGAATCAAACGCCGTTGACTACTTTGATCATGTTCTCAATTATTTGTACTTTGGTTTAGGGTTGATGTAAAAATAAGTTTGCTTTGTATTAGATTGAATTGTCTCATTTTTCTCTCATCACAAGTTTTAGGTTCTCTCTTTCAATATATTCTTAAATTATTTATTCATCTGTGTTATTTATAATTTCTTTTTATTTATGAAGTTTCGAGAAATGTTTATTTATATTTATAAGGAATGTGCTAACTAATTGACATGGTATACAAGTGCAACACATATACACAAATTAGAAGAAGACACATTTTTACTATTTAAATTATGAATATCATAAATTAAAATAAAAGAAAAAAATTATGAATATAAAGTTGCATATTTGCAACTTCAATTGCAATCTAATATATATTTTATTCGTTTTTTTAATCTTTTGTACTGACGAAAAGTATAAGTGTAACTCACGTAGCCTAAACTAGTGTGTGTATATATATATATATATATGATCCCTATTTTCTTTTTTCATTTAGTGACTTTAATAAAAATAACTACTCATACCTCTTTAATTTATACTCTTAATAATATTCATAACTCTCATTTTTAATCTTCATAACCTCACAAAATTTAATTTTTAAGTTTATAAAAATCTTATGAAATTCCTTCACTTTGCCTATATAAATTCATGTTTTGTTTCATAAAAATTTTCATTCAAGGTTATTCTTTCTCTTCTCTATTACTATACCATGCATAAGGGTGAGCAAAAGGGTGAGGAAGAACACGAAAAAAATGTTAATCATCACATCATATGGTTGCTTTCACGTGAAGAACCATGGTTGGCAAAGTCGTATAAAGAATTTATGGGTAGAAATATTTTTTTTTAATTTTCTAAATTATACTCCTCTTATTTTAATTTATACAATATTTCTTTAGAGCTGATTTATTCGATTATTTTTTGAAACTAAATTGCATTAGATGAACTCAAGACCAACCAAATCAAAGTGCTAAAATACCAATCCAGTTACGAGTTCTTAAGTGGTAAAAATATTCTTTTAATTTCTTTATTTTAATTTTGATCACTTAGAAGTTACAAATTCTAATTTTAGGTATTTAAGATTGAAAAAATTCATTTAAGTTTTTTTAGAGTAAATAACAATATCCTAATAAGTATATTCGTAATTTCTTCTTGTAAGAATGAAGAAGAAAGATGAATAAGATAAAATAGTTGAGAAAATTGAGAAGCCAATAAAGTTTTGGTGGTTATAGAGATAAAATAATGCAATCCTGTAATCATCTTCAAGAAAAATGCAATAGCTTCACCAACGACAAAAGAGTACTCCTTAAAATTTTCATGTTGATGCTTGGCATGTGTTTTCACAAACATACATAAATATTATTCAAACAAAACAATTTTAGTTTTTCCTACTTTAGGATAAATTGATATAAGTTTCTTTTACTTGAAATGAGTTTTATTTTGTTATAATGTTCTTTGTAGCTAAATTAATTATTTGCAAAATATTATAAATTGATTATTTGTTCTTATTATGAAGTCTTTCTGTTATTATAATCTTTTTTTTATATATATTTTGAGACATCATAATTAAGTATGTGACTTTTTAAAAGTTAAATTACATGTATAGTTGAAATTTTTTTTACAATGTGTGAATTCTGATGATACGTCTACATAATCTAAGAAAACAAATTTAAAGTATAAAACTTAATTTTATTGCATTTGATTTTTTTTAAAAATTTAAACACATTCTTTACACTTGAATATTAAAAACTTTATATATTTAATAAAAAATTTCATTACTGCGCGAAGCGCGACTCATTTCACTAGTTTATTTATAAAAGGTACATGAGAATATAATTTTTTTTTTATGTAATGTCTTAGCATATTATCATATCGTATATATGAACTATATCTTGCTCATTTGATAACATTGAATTTGAAAAATTTTTGATAGTTTTCGTAATTTGTTAGGTTTTCATGTTTATGAGAAAATTTCATGTTTATGAGAAAACATATAATTTGAAAAGACCAAATGGTATCTTCAAATAAAACTTCAATTTTATCACAAATAATTTTATACCATATTGCCCAAATGAGAGTGTATTTTCTAAAAAAGTTTTTTAAAAAAGACTCTTTACGGCGGTGATGTTTGCCTTCATACCATTACGATGATATTCAAAGGTTTCTACAAAAGGGCAGATGCAATTCATTGTTATTCCATCTTGTTTCGTCATTCACATTTTACCGTACTGCCATCGATCATCATTATCAACTATATAGGAAAAAGACATCGTTTCTACCCCAAACTATACTCGAAAAGTTTAGGTCACATTTAAACTGTACTAGTGACCTATTACACATAAACTATAAAAAGTGATACTTTTTACACCCTGTAAAGCATTATACCATTTGCACGTGGTGCGGTGTTTCACACGCACCTGCCACGTCAGCACCACTTTAGCATAATACGAAAAAAATAATAAATTTATTATTTTCATAAATTTTTTATTTTGTTTAATTTATTTATTTTTTCTTTTTCTTTAATATCTAAAACCTCCATTGTTATGAGATCTATGTCCAAAACCTCCATTGTTATGAGATCAGAAACACCATATTCACCACCATAAACTTTATCAGCACCAAAATTACCATAACAATTAATTTCTTCTAATCATGTTCTTCATCCGTAAACTATCGTCTTCATCCGGTTGGAAGTTTTTTTCATTCTTTCCAAATCCGCTACTGCAACAGTAACATTTAGCAACATCAATTACAATAATCAAATATGGAGAAAAAAATCAAATTCACTATGCAAACTCTCCAACAATTCTTTTGTTACAAAGGCAACTTCATCATCTTCAAATTTGGAAAGTGACAATAGAAAGTAATTGAAAAAAAAGAGAAAAAAATGCAAGAACAATTGATTCAACAGTGAGTACCTGTTTTCCTATAAAATGCAAGAGTATGAGAAATAATCAATGGGTAACACGTCGATTTACGTAGTTTCCTATAAATTAATACATTGGAGAAGAAGGAAAATTGATGGAAAGTACCTGGATCATAAGTGATGTTGCAGTTTGGAAGCGAGAGAGAGATCTAAGATGTTTTTTGTGCAAAATAATTGATTCAAATGTTAGTGGAATAGTATAGTATAGTAGAGAGAGAAATGGGGGAAGGAGGAGAGTTATAAAGAGATTAGATTATGTAAATCCAGTGGAATTAGGAATGCGTTGTTCTCGTCAAGTATTTGATAAAGTATGACGGAAGTTTTTGAAATTTGCCCGTTTAAACATCAAATTCAATTTGATTTTGTTCATTATGAAATTGACACTGTTTCGATGAAGATGGAGGATGGGGTGTGAAGAAATTGTGTTATTTGGGGGTAAGGGTGATGAACAAGATATGCTGGTTGGGGGGGGGGGAGTTTGGGGGTGGGGGTGGGGGTGACGAAGAAGAAGATGGTTTGGGGGTGGGGGTGATGAAAAAAGAAGGTGGTTTGGGGGTGGGGGAGGAAATTTTTTTTTTTTCTGCGTTCATTTTCTACTAGATACGCTATATTTAATTTAAATAATTATGTTTTTTCACGTCAGATCTAGGGGGTAAAAAATATCATTTTTTTATAGTTTAGGTGTGTAATAGGTCACTAGTGTAGTTTAGGTGTGACCGAGACTTTTCGGGTATAGTTTGAGATGAAAACGATGTCTTTTCCTCAACTATATATCATCAGCCACGACCTACAACCATCATTATCAATCACAATTACGACCATCTCCACCCGCCGTCAACCACATAAATTTAATTTGTTGTCCCCCATCATCAATGGTGGATCCAGAATTTTATTCAAGTGGGTTCAAGTTATAACGAACCATCATGGACATAACCAATAATAATAATTGTTATTTTTTTAATTTCCATAATAATCCTGAAAAAAATTATTTCAATTCTAAAAGAAATGAAGAGCTAGCTCTAAGATTATACTCCATCAACTTTGATATTTCTATCAAAACAACAAACTTTTGATATAACATGAGCGATGTAGCGAATTAAATTGAAAGATTAAGCACTAAAGAATAGTAATCACATGACTTTGACCTATTCAAAGTCCACCACCACCTCCGCAACCCCAACCACACCACCTCCGGCACCCCAACCACCACATGCATGACCAAAACCACCGCTACTTGTGTTACATGTTATGCTGGTCAAAGTAGACATGGCAATAGCAACTCTTCAACCAGAAACACTACTTCTTTGACTTGCATTAATATTGAATATTCCAGTAGGAGTACTCTCAATATTCTTCTGCATTATCTTGTTGCAACAAAATGTGCAACAAACAAAAAAGAAAAGAAACGCCACAAACACACCTAAGACAATCCATGTTAATTTCTACTCCTGTAATGGCTTGAAAAGTTTCAAGAGTAGAAGATTGAGACGTGTAACTACTTACGTTCTTAAGGAATTTATATATTCTCCTAGTAAAATTTCAGTTTAGAAACAAGAACTTTAATTGGTAGAACTTCAAGACGACTTTTGCCTGATATATATCAAGGTCTTTGGTTTCATAACTTACGTAATATTTGCATGATCGAAGGCATGTGTTTGCACATGAAATGATGAAATTTGGGAATATTAATCCAACTTGAGTGTGAGTCGTCGTTTACTTTCTTGAAATTTACTTTGAATGTCAACTTGAGGGTAAAGGACAACGTCTTTTAATATACTCTATTATTCATTAACAAATCATGTCTAAATGCTGTTGGGATATAATAGGTTCATGTCAAAATTAAAGTGACGTACGAAAGATGCAAAAAGACCTCTTGAGTCTCAGGTTTTAGAGAAGGGATTCCATTTCCATTTCTATAATTTATTTTGAGAACTAATGATCAAAAATATATCTAAAGTCGATTTTTTAAAGTTCATATATGAATTATCAAGTGTTTGAATTTTTAACCTGAATTATATATGATACTCTTAAAAATTAGAGTACTCTAGGTATGTTTATTTTTGACCCTTCACTCTTTATCATCCCAAAAGGTTGATTATAGGGGGTTAACTAATATAAGTCGGGTGCCATATCGAAATTATTATATGATTGGGATAAACATTGAAATTTGAAACTAAAGAAGGTTGAATATATTATTGACAGAACTTACACTTAAAGAAGGTTTTGTTTAGACATTTGAATTATGATATATTATAATTCAATACTTTTTCATGATGGGATCTTTAGTGCAGGGCTATAATTTTTTTTTTTAACTAGAATAGTGGACGTACGTTACACGTGTATCAAACGTTTTTTAAGAATAAATGTATGTAGAAAATATATTAGTTGTGGATGTGTTATTTTATTAAATACAAAAAAGTTTAGAAAACAAGGTAAATTTTTCAAGAAAAGAAGTGCAGTTGATTAAAGAGACAATTTTGTCATTATACTTACTTATTTCCTACTTCTAAAATAAGGTTATTTTTACGAAGAGTTATTTTTATTTTTAGGATTCTATATATTTATACTTTACGTAAAATGTAATTTTAATGAGATGATTTATAATAACAGAAAACATATAATTTAATTTAGAACATAAATTGTAACAACTAATTTTTAAATTTTGTACTCATTTAAAATGCTTTATATAAATTGATAAATAGTGACTAAAATTTATACAAAACTTGAAAATTTTATGTATATAAATTTGCACATTGAAGAGTAAAATGGTAAACTATGGCCCAAATCCAAAAAGACCCAATAGATTTAAAAAGACAGAAAAAAATGAATTAGGAAAGCAAACAAATATTAGTATTTGTTTTTGTCTGAACTCCGAAAGATTCCTTTTCTTCTCACAAAATTCTCTCTTTCCCCAAACATTTCCACTCTATTATGATACTGCATATTATTTTCTCGAAAATTGATGAATAAGTTGAAATCATCAATCTGAAAATTGAACTTTGATAGACCAAATCTTGAAGAGTTTGTTCCTACTGCATCCATTCAACAACTGTATGTCAAGCCTTGCCTGTAATTCCCTTTTTTTTATTTTTTTTTATTTTTTTATGCTTTAACATATTTGAAGATTTGATTTTTTTGAACCCTTTTGCTTTACTTTTTTTATGTTTTGATTTTCTTAAAACCACTGTTGCATTATATGTTCCATGTTTTGATTTTTTGTTCCTCCTTTTGCTTTGCTTGTTCGAAGATTTAATTTTTTAAAATCTATTCTGATTTAATTTCTTGTTCCAGGTATGATTTGCTTAATGTTGTCAACTTTTAATGTCCTGATGTTTGTACGTCTGCTGAGATACTTAAATTTGAGGTACAAAATAGAAATAGAAGCCGGTAAATAGAATGTTCTGATGTTTTTATAGTTCATTGGACACATATGAGAAATCAAATCTAAGACTTTGAAGAAAAAGAAAATACAAGCTGTAATTTTTGTTTCTCTTTTTTGGATTACTATTGTTACTATTTTTTTTTTCAAAAAATCGAGGAAGATCCGTCAAATGTAACAGCTTTTTGCTCAAACAGTATGTTTGTGCAGTAAATTTAGAATCTAATTGGTAGTACTTAAACTCATAGTTTAAAATTTATAACTCATAAAGTTGAAATTTTGACTCCCGCCTTAAACTTTGAACCGATAGAAATTGACATAACTGATAAAGTAAAGTTGTCGCCATGTGAATATTGAATAGGAGGTAAGACTGTTACACAATAGACCCTTATCGGCCGATCCTTACCCGAACTTTATGCATATGAGTGGTTAGTCTATTGGAACGTCCTTTTGTATCTTTTAGAAATTCCTGGTATGAATGAGTCTTACATGTAATTAAAGTTGCCGTTATGTGACCAGTAAGTCACTGTTTCGAGTTGTGGAATAAACTGATTTCAAAAAGGTATCCTTGTGTGTGGATAATGTTTGTGTCACATAGTTCTCAATCAATTATGGTCGTAGAAAATTTTATTTAACACATCATTCTTAAGTAACTTTGTTACTCATTTACTAATCATTATGAAGATTCGTTATTCATTTCTATTATTTGTGGTTTTGTTCATTTCCTGTGTTGTCTCTTATCATGCTCTCATGCAGTGTCATACCCTGGAGCCACTATTTTTAACTTTAGATGTCTACAACAACAATAACCTAGTGTAGTGCCACAAGTGATATCTGGGAAGGGTGGGTAGGATTTACTCATATCTTACCCCTAGCTTTGTGGGGTAGAGAGACTGCTTCCTTTGGATGTCTGAGATAAAAATTTATTTTGAATGCTGGTACATTCTCATTATTGTTACCTATAACTTCTTGTTAGAGTGATTCAAATTACTTTACTACTAAATCCTAGCAAATATTTGTTTATCTATGCTAGTATATTGGTGGAAGTATGAACAATCTGTTATAAGATGAAATATATTTCAAAAATTCGATAGGATTTGAGAAGGTGACAATTCTTTTGAAAGAGCCAACATCAAATATATTAGTGGGCATTGGGTTGTATGATTATTAATCTCCATATACGTGGTACTATTGTTGTTTAATTTAAAGCCTACTATAGTTGTATATTGGTGAAGTAAAAAATGAAGAGGGTCATGCCGTCAAAAAGAAAGTCTTGTTTCCATTTTACCATACAGTGTACTCCAATACCAATAAAAGATTGTGATGGAATGAATGTTAAATCTTTCTTTATTAAAGGGCAGTTTGGTGTGTTAACGTTCTCTCCATGCACATGAATAATGGTCATTTTATGATGCTG
This sequence comes from Capsicum baccatum var. pendulum, assembly GCA_030864225.1. NCBI lineage: Eukaryota > Viridiplantae > Streptophyta > Magnoliopsida > Solanales > Solanaceae > Capsicum > Capsicum baccatum. The sequence goes on from CM061552.1 coordinate 236,551,660, forward strand.
CATATTCTAACTGGTGTTGGTAAATAATTTCAATAGAGAATCACTTGAAGATAAAGAAAATTCGTGAGGCAGAAGAAGTTGGATGCCGAGGAAGGATAACTAAGGTTTTCAGTTGATCCTTTCACTTGTATGAAGTCTGAACATTTTTGTACATGGATTTATTGTTGGTATGTCAAGTGCATGTGTAGATTTAACTTCATCAAACTGATTTTTGCCTTTTTAACTATTGCTTGGCTTTTAGAGGAACAATAATTACCTTTTTTCTCAGCAAACGATTGATATGCTACGATTTCTTATAAGTTTATTTCTTATTGTCTCTACAACAAAGTCACCACGAATTCATCCAACCCGGGAATAAACTACCATAGGAGAATCGATAGTTGAAAGTGTCATTTAATAGTTATATTCTTTCTACTACTCATTCCAACATCGCTCTAGAGTATAAGTATAGGACTGCAGGTAAATAAATTCAACAGGGGCATCCCTAAAGCACAGCTATGGCTGGCCATTATAGTTGGTTCATTTGGTGTGTGGATCAAATGGTTTTTGGCACGACTAACAATATATCAGGAGCTTGCAGTACTTCAACCTTGAAGAAAGTAGTGAGTATACATATACTTTTCTTTACCTAAATACTTCATGTCATAATGTGTTATATGATAGATGCTTGTAGTATTTTTGCCTAACTACCAAAGTGCTCTGCTGTTGATTATTTCGTAAAATTTGTGCTTAATTTGTAAAACTAAAGAAAATAATAGAAACAAAACATAATTGTTGAATGATGCAACTAAATATCTATTTATGAATCTAGCCACATTAAAGGTACTTTAAGAAAAGAATAAATGTCATTACTTTGCCAAAATAGCTCAATCTAATGTAATTGTGTATCTCCTGAACCTGTGAACACAAATATTTAATGTGAGTCAGTAATAATATATTAGGAGGTGTAAAAAAGATTTGTATCACGTAATTTCATGTGTTTTACATTACCTAAGATCTCTTTGTAGATGATGTTTTTGGTGTATTTCCTTTTTTTCGCTTTGGATACTCCGTCATGACCAAAACCTTTGTCGCTGACATTGATATTCCTCTTTAGAGGGCAGCGTATAACTGTCCATGTGAAAAAAATATTTTGTTGTAAGTACAATCCAACAGTTGGTATTGTCTATCCCTATTCTTTGTTTATCGTCATTGAAAAGCACAGTTGATAACGCTCAATCTACAGCTCTCGTAGGAGTGTAAAGCGGTCGTTGTCAAATATATAATCCAACTGGGTTGGGTATCGATCCCACAGGGAATAGCCGGTCAATAAGTAAGCAAAGATTATTAGACTTTTGGTGAAAGTCTCGTAAAAGGGGGGATTGTAATGTGCAAGTACTGTAAACAAAATAGTAAAGTAAAAACAGAAATAGCAAAGTAAACAGAAAGAATGTTTAGTAAGATGTAAAACAATGAGAATTGAGAAGTTGGGGTTATGTCCACCTTCTGAGTCGTACGTCTCTATTGGCTATGAGTTGTGCGGAATTCAGACATGCATGTGCTTATAGAGAATTGTATTCGATGGTAAATCCAAGCGTCTTTCGACCTAAACAAGGACTATTTCACTTTATCTCTTTCGAGCATAAAGAGTTTCTAATGGTACGAATTCTCCAAGAGGTTAATCTAGTTACGGCACTAACTTTTTAATAGGGGATGGGACCCTATTACCTTGACATTATCTCTTTTCCAGACATATAACTTTTCTTTCAAACAAGTTAATGCTATACTGGCGTATTCTATGCGTTTGCAACCACAAAGAATTTAGATTAAGATGGAGAGAATAATGATATAAGCAGCATACGTGTCACGAATTCACAAACTCATAGCAATAAATAGTATCTCATATGGCTTCCATAACCCCAACAGAGAAGTTTAGCTATTCATGAGTGCGATGAAAATCACAATAGACATTATCATTATACCACAATAAAGATCTCACGTGTAGTATGGTGTGGTATGGCTTTAGGCGTGAACTCCCTTTCAAAGTAGCATTTCTCTTGTTGTGGAATTTAAGAATTGAATAGATGAATAGAAGAAGAAAAAATAGAATTAATGGAAGAATTAGAAGTAGTAGTAGAATGGTTAATTGAAGAATGAATTAAAACTAGAATGAATGAAAATCTCTAGCACAATAGGGTATTTATAATACCCATATCCTATTCCTACTAAGCTAATGCATTACTTAACCCAATCCTACTAGGTTAATGTATCATTACCCTAATCCTAATAAGTTACTGCTAGTCCCCAAAGTCTTCAGAATTGCTGTTTTTGCCCGGGATAGATTTTCCGTGCGCCACTTTTGGTCCTTGGCGTCCAAGATTCCCCTTTCTTCCTTCGTGAAGCTTTCTTTGGCGTCAAGTTATCCATAACATGCTGAATTCTGCATCATTTATACCTGAAAACTTGCTAATAATGTTTGTTAGCTCACTTACAGGAAAAAGGACTAAAAGTGCATGAATTATATAATTTGTCCTCAAAACTTAGCTAAAATATGGGTAAAATATAGTACTTTAGGCGTGTAAATTCGCCTATCATCAACACCCCACACTTAAGGCTTTGTTCGTCCTCGAACAAACTATCATATCCATCTAAACATCTACTTGGGATTTCACAGTAACAACACAAAATATTCATCAAGACAAGCACGTCAATCATTAACAAAGAGTAGTTTTCTGATCATTAGTAGAAACAATTCAACCTCCAACATAGACTCGTGATGATGGTCAATTCGTATTCAAAATGTTAAGGCATAGAGAAGCATACACAACTACCCAAAACTCATCAACCATGTGTGTCTCACAATATATTACCCATAATCACTCACAAGTATTGTATATTTCGAACATGGGTATAGAATTATCCTTGCTCTCACTCTCACAAAGAATTCATATGTTGCAACTGAGGCCCATAGGCTTTCCCTTAGTGTAATGCTCCACTAAATGTCAGAATGCTAAGCTTAGGATCAAATAGGTCTTTTACGGGTTGTAATGTAGGCTAAGGGACGGGTAGGACTATTTTGGCCAGAAATAGTGACTAAGTTCCCTAAGTGCTTTAATACATCACAATATGCCATTTATGCTTTCTTGCAAACAACCTTTTTGCTTTCTTTTAATCTACCTCCCTTTGTCACCTCTTTTGTTTTTCAATTTTGAACATAACTAACTTTTTAGTTTTCTTTTCCTTTTTCTTTTCATAACATACCTCTTATGATAGCAATTCTTTTTCATAACGACTTCAAGCACCAATACATTATAAAACATCAAACTTACCCAATTTCCTCTTATTTTGTCACATGACTTTACACTTTTAAAGCACTTAGGAATTTGGATCAAATTATGGTCTTGAAAAAAAATGGATTAGGCTTACATATGAGGCTGTCAAAGAAAATAGGCTAAAGGCTCAAAGGGGATTATCTAGGATGATGTCCATGGGTAGATAAAATGAAGGGAAACAATCATAGGTTGCCAAAGAAATGCCTAAATCATCTCCTAGACTTGCACTCCTTATTTTTGCTTTACATACATACCAGGCAAGTTCTAGCATCAGCCACAAACACAGAATATACTATATCCTCACACACACAAGGCACATGGTCAACTTTATTGGGAGTAGCATAGACTCTTGACCCAACAGATGAAGGAATTGAACCACACAATATCACATAGTGAGTCACAATTAGAGCCTAAACGTCTCAATAGTCATGATTTTAGCACAAACTCTTGTCATAATCTCATGTTACCTATTAGAATAATTTCATGCGAAGTTAAGTAAAAAAATTTAACTAATAAAAAGTAAAAAAAAATTTAACTAATAAAAAGAAAAACAAAACAAACATAAATGCAAATGCAGATAGAGAAGTATAGCATGCAAATACCACCACCCCACATTTAGACGAGACACACTGTCCTCAGTGGAAAATAAATACGAAGAACCTGGTCAGTCGGACTCCTCCTCTATGTCTGGGGTCATACCCCCTTCGTCGGAATCATTATAGGAGTCGTCGTCATCAGAATTCTCCTCCACGTTGAAGTCTGGCATTCGTCGATCATCATCGGTTGGCACATCGTCATCAAGAGGTTCCTCAAAATATGTACCTACTCCACACATATCCCTTGCATGCACATTCATTGGATAGTCATGATCCAGCTGTTGGAGCTCTGCAGCAGTTGGAACACGACCTCCGTTCATCATTGTAAACCGAGTCATGCCATAAAGATGGCAAAAGAAACTTTCGTCCCGAGCATGTCTCTCTGCCGTAGTAAGGTTGACGCCATGTGTTGATTCAGCATCTTTGACCTTTGTGAGGTCAACCTTCTTTGTGTTGTGTGGGAGTTTATGATCAGCCGGCTCCTCTTCGATGTCTTCCTTCCTCAAGATTGCAGTCAACAGATTGCCAAAGCTAAAATGGGACCGCTTGCGTAGCTAGCCTTCCGCATTGTAGACCGAATTATTGCCCCAATGTTGATAGGGACATTCGTCATCAATGCATATACCAAGAACACTCTATCTCTTGTTATTTTTATGTATTGCATCCCTGGAATGAGGCAAGAGTTGACTATGCGCAACCATATCCTTGCTTCCCTATTCAAAGGAGCATATGGGAAGGTGTTGTGTCGACCAGTGTCTTTGTGTCTACTCCACCGTGCCATGGATCTTGTTCCACAGAGTGTGTGTCGAATGACTCTATATGGAGGTCTACTGTACAGCTCTTTGAATGGTGATGGATCAACAGCAGGCAAGCCAAGAAAGGAGTTGAAGAAATCCGCATTGAGTTGTAAAACTTGGCCCCGAATCTTGACCTCGCTTCCTGTGGTTTTCGGTGACCAGTTGGCATAGAATTCTCTTGTTAAATCGAGATTACATTCTCCCATGTCTCGGAAGATGAAATCAAGATGTAACGCCATGATCTTGGACAGCATGCGCGGTTCTTTCTTTGCTAGGCTTTCCTTGTTTATCAAGTCCACATGAACATATTTCTTCTCTTTGTTGTTCCTATACCATTCCTTTGCTTCCTCTTCTAAAATCCATTTAATTCCGAACATGCGGCGTGATGCTTGTATCGAGGAGGATTCTCCTTGCTCTTTTCGTCCTTTGTTTTTGCCTTTTTGTGAAGTGGTTGCTTTGTGTTTGCCTTGTCTTGCTTTGGGTGCCATTGTACCTGAGATTAAAACAATAGTCATGTTAGCGTCATCTCGATGGATACTTTCAACAAACAAGCAGTAGTGGTACCACCCCACACTTAGTTTGTTGGTACAGACTAGTGAGGTGAAAGTTTGTCAATTACTCAGACTTCATCGATATACGTTTTAGGTGCTATATTCCTACAATATAATCAGTGCAGTTATACTTCTTGTATTCTTAGCAATACTTTTATGTTTGATATATCAAGACTACTACATAGGGATTGAATCAAGGTATAGCATCTAGAAATAATCACAACCTCCTATGTTGGTAGTCAACCATAATTCTCATCTTGATGAACAAGTTATTCCAACATGTAAGCTTTCTATTGACAGGATTATGCAATTTTTGTGACCATGTCAATTCCACAAAAGTATGACAGTGCATCAAAATCAAATTCAAGTTGGAAACAAGTTAAGATCATCCTTACGTATCCATTCACTCACCTAGTTGTATCACAACAATTCAATCACATTCAAATCATCAATACTACTTTCAAGATTCAACACTTCATAATAGGCATAGTAGTGTAGTACTTACGGAATATAAATGAAGAACAAAGTAGCACTTACTTGATTGATGACTTTGGATGATGTTCTTGTGGAGAAAAAGAGCAAAAGGAAAATTTTGGAGAGGATTTGGGTACTATAGGCGGCGCTTAAGCTAGGTTTCCAATGTGTTTTTGGTTCAAGACTAAGTCTCATATTTATAGGGCAAGCTTGGGTCGGGTTTTGATCTATTTAAAATCAGATTTGGAGACAAGAAATGACCATAGGCGGCGCCTTTTGCTTTGCCTATACTAGGCATAGGAGGCGCCTTTTGCATATCATTGTTGATCATAGGCGGCGCCTATGCTATGGCATTCTTACGCATAGGCGGCGCCTTTTGCATGACATATGAGATTCAGAGACAAAAGGCATTTGCATAGGCGGAGCCTATGCTATGGCGTACTTGGGCATGGGCGGCGCCTATGCTATGGCACACTAGATTCCGAGAGCTTAGGCCATAGTATAGGCCTTGCCTTGTTCGTGGCCTAGTTTTACCTAGGCCTAGCCTTGTTCGTTGCCTATATTTTCATAGGCAATGCCCAATCCTTAGCCTTTTTCTTCGTCATTCCTAACTTACCACCGTTAACATACAATACGTCCAAATCAAAATTTGAAACCAATCTCCTCGTTTTATACCTCTTGCACCTACATTTTCTCAAAACCAATGAAAACGATTAGAACGATGGGTTTCCTCCCATCAAGCACCTTAGTTTTGGTCATGGCACGACTCTTATTTTTGGATTTTTATTTATCAAAAGCAAAACACGTACTAGAACAAAAGAAAAAAAATGACAAACGATAAACGATGGGTTGCCTCCCATCTAACGCTTGATTTATTGTCGCGGCACGACATAGTTACCTCGAGTACTTAGAATTCGTCGAGATAAGTGATGGCCATATAATTTATCGAATCAAGAGGACCGATATAAGGTTTCACTCGTTGGCCATTCACTTTGAAGACAACACCATTATTGTCTTCCAACTCAACTACTCCAGACGAGTAGACTTGGTTAACTTTGTACGGACCAGACCACTTGGACTTCAACTTACCTGGGAATAGCTTCAATCTGGAATTGAAGAGAAGTACCATATCATGTTTTTGAAAGTTTCGTTGAACAATCCGTTGATCATGATACTTTTTTATCCGCTCCTTGTATAGGTTCGATCTCTCATAAGCATGTAGACAGAATTCATCCATCTCATTCAGTTGATCTTATCTCAGATTCATTGCATCATCCCAATTTAAATTAAGTCGCTTCAAAGCCCACAATGCCTTATGCTCAAGCTCAATGGGCAAGTGACAGGCCTTCCCATAAACTAGTTGGTATGGGGACATGCCAATTGGCATTTTGAATGCCGTCCTATATGCCCATAGTGCATCGTCCAGCTTCCGAGACCAATCTTTCCTATTAGCATTTATCGTTTTAGCAAGGATTTGCTTGATCTCTCTGTTGGAAACCTCTACCTGTCCACTAGTTTGTGGGTGATAAGGTGTGGCTACCTTATGTTGCTTGACACCATACTTTTCCAACACGGATTTAAATAGCTTGTTGCAAAAGTGAGACCCTCCATCGCTTATGATAGTACGTGGTACTCCAAAGCGAGAGAAGATATTTCTCTTCAAGAATGCAACAACACGCTTTCCCTCATTGTCGGCCAACGCTACTGCTTCAACCCATTTCGAGACATAATCTACAGCAACTAGGATGTACTTCATTCCAAACGAATTTATGAATGGACCCATGAAATCAATACCCCATACATCAAAGAGTTCTACTTCAAGGATTTTTGACATAGGCATCTCATGGTGTTTCGAAATTGCACCTTGTCGCTGGCGTTGGTCACATCTTCTCACAAAGTCGTAGGAATCTCTAAATATAGAAGGCCAATAATATCCACTTTGCAATACCTTCCTTGCTGTCCGATTACCTGCGTGATATCCCCCAACTTGGGAAGTGTGGAATGCTTCCAATATATTAGGCTCCTCTACATGGGATATACATCGTCGGATAACACCATCCGCGCATCGTCGAAACAAATATGGCTCATCCTAAAAGTAGTGTTTTACATCATGCATAAACTTCCGCTTTTGATGGTAAGATAAGTTTGCAGGTATCACATTACTCACCACAAAATTCGCAAAGTCGGCATACCATGGTAACTTTTCCATTATCGTCGCTAAGATCTCCTCGTCAGGGAATGCATCATCAATCTCGATTTCAGGCTGCGCCATATGCTCATTTTCAAGTCTAGATAGATGATCAACCACTTGGTTCTCGCAACCTCTTCTATCCTTAACCTCGAAATCAAATTCTTGCAGCAGCAAGACCCATCGAATTAGTCTTGGTTTTGCATCCTTCTTTGTCATTAGATATCTTAGAGCTGCATGGTCTGTATGAATGATCACTTTGGTCCCTAACAAATAAGCACGGAACTTCTCAAACGCATACACAACCGCTAGGAGCTCTTGTTCTGTGACAGTATAGTTCTTTTGGGCTTCGTTTAGGACCTTGCTAGCATAGCAGATAGGATGAAATAATTTCTCCTTCCTCTGGCCAAGTACAACACCTAACGCTACCCCACTAGCGTCACACATGACTTCAAACGGTAAAGACCAATCTGGTGCTACCATGATAGGAGCTTCAATTAGTTTTCCTTTGAGGCATTCAAATGCCTTTAAACAATCTTCATTAAGGTCAAACTTTGAATTTTTCTCCAGAAGTTTGCATAATGGACTAGCAATTTTTGAGAAATCTTTGATGAACCGCCGATAGAAACCTGCGTGCCCGAGGAAACTACGAACTCCCTTTATGGAAATTGGAGGTGGTAGTTTTTTTGATAACTTCAATTTTAGCTCGATCAACCTCAATTCCTCTTTCGGAGATTTTATGCCCAAGAACAATACCTTCTTTAACCATAAAGTGGCACTTCTCCCAATTCAGCACTTGGTTGAATTCTACACATCTTTGCAACACCATACTTAAATTTTATAAGCATGCTTCAAACATCTCGCCAACCACTGAAAAATCGTCCATGAATACTTCAAAAGTATCTTCGACCATATCAGAGAAAATGGACATCATACAACGTTGAAAGGTGGCTGGTGCGTTACATAGCCCGAATGGCATACGTTTAAAGGCAAGCGTACCATATGGGCATGTAAACGTTGTTTTCTCTTGGTTTTCAGGAGCAATGCAAATCTGATTATAGCCTGAATAATCGTCTAAGAAACAAAACCATCCTTTTTCCGCTAATCGATCTAGCATTTGGTCCATAAATGGCATTGGAAAGTGATCTTTGAGTGTCCATAAATTCAGCTTTTGGTAGTCCATGCATACTCTCCATCCGGTGATGGGTCTGAGTGGAATAAGTTCATTCTTTTCATTCGTGACTACCGTCATGCCTCCTTTCTTGGGAACACATCGTACCGGGCTTACCCATGTACTGTCAGAGATTGGATACACAACCCCCGCATCTAACCACTTGATAATTTCTTTCTTTACCACTTCTTGCATAGGTGGATTTAGACGCCTTTGATGCTCAATGGTGGGTGTGCAATTTTCTTCAAGCGGAATCTTGTGTGTACAAATCCCATGTGGGATACCTATAATATCAGCGATGGTCCAACTAATGGCTCTTATATACTTCCGTAGAATAGCAATGAGAGCTGCAACTTGTTGCTCACCCAAATCTGCCGCCACAATGACTGGAAGTGTGTTTCCTCTTCCTAAGAATGCATACTTTAAATGACTAGGCAGCTCCTTCAATTCTAATGTGGGTGGCTCTTCAATAGATGGCTTAGCTGGTGGTGTGGGTCGATTTTTGAGATCGAGGTTCAGCTTCTTGGGAGAATGAGGATATGACCCTAATCCTGTCAGAGCACCAATAGTTTCTTCACAATTTTCAGCATCCATACTCTCACCATTCATGAGCACAACCGCCAATGGGTCATCAATAATTTGCTCTTCTTCAAGTAATTCTTCCTCATCATCAAAGTAAACATCGGCCACCGAAAATACGTTCAGATCTTTGGGTTGCTTCATTGATTTGCACACATCAAAGCGAACTACTTCGTCATTTATTCGGAATGAATGCTCATTTGCTCTCAAATCAATAAGCACACTTCCTGTAGCAAGGAAAGGGCGCCCCAAGATTATGGAAACTTCTGAGTCTGCCTTACAATCCAGAATTACGAAGTCTGCCGGAAAGATGAATGAAGAAACCTTTACCAATACATCACATAGAATACCAACAGGCCGTTTCACCGACCTATCCGCCATTATGAGCCTCATATTAGTTGGAGTAGGATCACCCAACCCCAACTTTTTATAAATAAATAATGGCATCAAATTGATGCTGGCTCCTAAATCGCATAATGCTTTGGCAAAATTCAAAGATCCAACGGTGCAAGGAATAGTGAAAGCACCGGGGTCAGCCTTCTTCTGAACTAGTGATCGGGTAGCGATTGCGCTGCAGTGATGAACAGTATCCTTCAACTCATAGCTTGCTTCTCACTTCTTTGTCAAAAGATCCTTCATAAATTTCGCATACCCAGGCATTTGTTCTAGTGCCTCTACCAACGGAACATTAATAGTTAGCTGCTTTAACATATTCATGAATTTGTTGAACTTTGTATCATCTGCAATCTTCTTCAATCTTTGAGGAAAAGGTGGTGGTGGATAAGGAATTGTTTTCTCCACGGATTTCTTCTCCTCTTGCTTCTGTTTTTCAGCCTTTTCAGGCTGCAACGTACTCGGTGTGACGTCATGGACGTCGTGGGTGGTTTCTACGGCAGCTTCTCCTTTTGCCTTATCATCGATGTCTGCTTCCTCGTCAACCACTTGCTTGCCTTTGGATGAATTTTCCAGCACCTTACCACTTCGGGTAGTAATAGCCATGCATGATCCGTTATTCCTTAGATTTTGCACAGTGTCGCTAGGTAAGGTGCCAGCCTTTCTTTGATTGAGTGCTGCTGAAAGTTGGCTCAATTGCTGCTCTATTTGCTTGATTGAAGTGGAATGTGAGTCAACCAATTGCTTCATTGAGGACAAATCATTTATTACCTCCGTTACTCCCGCGCTGGTTGCTTCCACTCCTTTCAACAGTTTAGCCATCATATCTTCCATGCTTCCGGAACCAGATGTGGTGGTGTCACGTCTTCCTGGGGGAACGTATAAACCACTCTTTTCATTCTTGTTCTTCCAACTACCTTGGTCCTTGTTTCCAGATTTATCATAGTAGTTCCGACCTTGGTTTCCTTGGGTATTACCTCGGAAACCCCCCTGATTGTTCAAGTAGTTGGCTTCTTTTTCTGAATCAGATTCATCTCTTCCTTTTAACGCAACAGCTTTGACTTTTTTGGTCTTCCCTGATAATAGATGCTTTGTAAGAAGATCCACTTGTGTTTTCATATGCGCCATATCTTGATCTCGTTCTTCTTCTCTTCTCTTTTGTTCAGCAGTCATGCCAATAGATATAGTAGGGCTTGCTACCTCAGAATCCCTGGTATGCCAAGCTCTACTTTGCTTCGTCATCCGATCTAGCATATTGCTTGCCTGCCCAAAGGTAAGGTCCATAAATGATCCTCCAGCCGCATTATCCACCACTGGTTTAGTTATTGAATTCAAGGCTCTGTATAGTATCTCCATTAGGTGGACATTGGTCATGTGATGGTTTGGGCATCTCATAAGCTTCCTCTTGAACCTTTCCCATGTTTCATGAAGAGCTTTGGTTGGAAGCTGCCGAAAGTTGCTGATTTCATCTCTTAATTGTGCTCCTTTGGATGGCGGAAAGAATCTTTCTAGGAAAGAGTCTCTCAATTGCCTCCAATTTGTAATAGAATCAGGAGTCAGCCCATTCAACCATAGAGTTGCCTCCCCAGACAGAGACAATGGAAATAGGCGCAATCGAATTGCATTCTGACCAACGCTAGGATTGTCAAACGACTTGCATGTAGAAATAAAGTTGATGAGATGCATATTCGGATCATCGCCTGCTAGTCCACCAAATAATCCCTTGAGTTGGAATAAATGAATCATGGTGCTTGTGATGTTGAACTTGGCTCCGGGTGACAATGGTGGAGGAATAATGGCTCCTGTGGCTCCGGCTCCATCAAGATCATCATCATCATCGTCGAATGCTGGTTGCACGGGTCGGCGTTCATACCTAAATCTAGCTTGACGATCTCTTCTGTTAGCAGGTGTTGCTATCTCAGCATCACGCCTTGGGTTTAGTAACTCGTCATTACCTAAATCCTCATCGTCAGGATTTGTCGCTTGCCCAGGGTTATCAATATTCTGTTGATGCACTTGAGCGGCTACAAGAGCAGCTAGTCTCGCCTGTTCCTGTTGACCAGCCATCCTTTCAATTTCGTGTTGTGCCTCCATTCTGCCAATACGTTGTGGTTCAGGATTGATAGGTAATAACGGTTGACCAGAACTTCGAGTATGGGGCATGCACTGAATAAAAACCTGCAGAGAACAAAAACAAAAACTAAAAGTAAAAGTACGAGAATTTTTGACCAAAGGGTCTAGTAATTATCACAAACTTAATTGACACTCGTATTCCCCGGCAACGGCGCCAATTTTTGATAACGCTCAATCTACAGCTCTCGTAGGAGTATAAAGTGGTCGTTGTCAAATATATAACCCAACTGGGTTGGGTATCGATCCCACAGGGAATAGCCGGTCAATAAGTAAGCAAAGATTATTAGACTTTTGGTGAAAGTCTCGTAAAAGGGGGGATTGTAATGTGCAAGTACTGTAAACAAAATAGTAAAGTAAAAATAGAAATAGCAAAGTAAACAGAAAGAATGTTTAGTAAGATGTAAAACAATGAGAATTGAGAAGTTGGGGTTATTTCCACCTTCTGAGTTGTACGTCTCTATTGGCTATGAGTTGTGCGGAATTCAGACATGCATGTGCTTATAGAGAATTGTATTCGATGGTAAATCCAAGCGTCTTTCGACTTAAACAAGGACTATTTCACTTTAACTCTTTCGAGCTTAAAGAGTATCTGATGGTACGAATTCTCCAAGAGGTTAATCTAGTTACGGCACTAACTTTTTAATAGGGGATGGGAACCTATTACCTTGACATTATCTCTTTTCCAGACATATAACTTTTCTTTCGAACAAGTTAATGCTATACTGGCGTATTCTACGCGTTTGCAACCACAAAGAATTTAGATTAAGATGAAGAGAATAATGATATAAGCAGCATACGTGTCACGAATTCACAAACTCATAGCAATAGATAGTATCTCATATGGCTTCCATAACCCCAACAGAGAAGTTTATCTACTCATGAGTGCGATGGAAATCACAATAGACATTATCATTATACCACAATAAAGATCTCACGTGTAGTATGGTGTGGTATGGCTTTAGGCGTGAACTCCCTTTCAAAGTAGCGTTTCTCTTGTTGTGGAATTTAAGAATTGAATAGATGAATAGAAGAAGAAAAAATAGAATTAATGGAAGAATTAGAAGTAGTAGTAGAATGGTTAATTGAAGAATGAATTAAAACTAGAATGAATGAAAATCTCTAGCACAATAGGGTATTTATAATACCCATATCCTATTCCTACTAAGCTAATGCATTACTTAACCCAATCCTACTAGGTTAATGTATCATTATCCTAATCCTAATAAGTTACTGCTAGTCCCCAAAGTCTTTAGAATTGTTGTTTTTGCCCGGGACAGATTTTCCATGCGCCACTTTTGGTCCTTGACGTCCAAGATTCCCCTTTATTCCTTCGTGAAGCTTTCTTTGGTGTCAAGTTATCCATAAAATGCTGAATTCTGCATCATTTATACCTGAAAACTTACTAATAATGTTTGTTAGCTCACTTACAGGAAAAAGGACTAAAAGTGCATGAATTATATAATTTGTCCTCAAAACTTAGCTAAAATATGGGTAAAATATAGTACTTTAGGAGTGTAAATTCGCCTATCATCAACAGTCGTATTGGAAATTATTTTCTAATGAATTTAAATGGGTAACCTTCATTTTCGGGAGGTGATTGCTGGATTCGTAGGATAAACACATGTTTGAAAGCATTTTTCCCGATCAATATTTCTGCATGTATGGCGTTCTTATCAAAATCTCTACATATCATTCTTGTGCCATTACATAAGCCATTGGAAGCATCCAAATTTCTTAGTAAAATGATAGGTACTTTTTTTTTTCAAAACCAAGCTGCAAACCAATAAAATATTGTTAGAACGATACTATGAAGAATTTGAATAATAAGTTTCCAATCAAATATGCTAAAAATAAAGATCATATGAGTAATAAAACTATAGCTATATGTTTATAGTAACTTTCAACATGTTAATATTTTTTTCTTGAAATTTGTGTAGAATGTTATTTAGTTACAATATATAATTGTAAGGCATTGAAATTATTGATGCTTAGCGTTTCTCAATCTCGTAGTCCAGGATCCTCCCAAGTAATTTAACTACATTATCATCAACTCCCAAGTTTAATCTTAGTGATTTTGCAAGAAGAGTGATAATTTAATGTTGCATCTTAATGTATCTTTTGAATGTTTAATCATTAGCCTTTTATGCTTTTTATTCTTTTGAGATGGCGTATTGAAATATACTTTTACTTTTAGTCAACTTCTCTGTTGGTCAGACTAATCTCCTATTTTCTGGGTAATTATTTGTTTTTAGGGAGTGTCTATAGAATTGCAAAGAAGCTGTTTCAACTTTGATGTTTGCAGCGGCTAGATTTTCTGATTTGTTAGAATTACATGAACTGAGAGCTACATTCACTGAGAAATATGGAAATTCCATTGATTTTTTAATGAATAAAGAGGTTACTCATTGTCTTTAGCAATATATAATACTCATACATAAACTTATTTCACATGGAACTCTTTTTCCCACTGTTAAACATATTCGTTTTCGTCCTTGATAGTTTGTTAAAAAACCAAAGTCTGAGCCACCTATAAAGGAGATGGAGCTTCATTTGATGCGAGAAATCATAGTTGAATCTAGTGTAAGATGAAATTCAAAGGCTTTAGAGCATAAGCTATCTAAACTAGCGACAGGTGTACAAGTAAGCGTTCTATACAATGACCAGAACTTGCACCATCCACAATATAGTCAATTCATTTCTTGAAACATTATAATCACTAACAAGAATTTCTTGGGTCACTTTTAGTATATAGAAGTTAAAGGATTTTTACCTGTAGTTCCCATAAGGGGAAAATGAGGTATGACATAGTTCTTGAGATCTAAGTCAACTTGCATTGTTATCATAATAGTAAGTTTCAGAAAAATGTGGAGAATCGAAAGGAGTTTATTGTCCTTTTTTTGGCCTTCATATCGTATAGTTTCCAGGTTAAATATTATTTTTTCTTTTTTACTTTGGCGGGGAGGCTGTGTAGGGAGATTTTCTATTGATATAAGTACAAGTGAATGATGACCTTTTATATTATAAACTGAAGACGGAATGTCAATAAAGCTATTTGTTATATTGGTGACGTGTGTTTCTGCTTCTGAATATACACCTTGTCCTTAAATTGTAGTTGGATTATACATACTGAAGATATTTTTCCTGCCTAATCCGTCTTTTTTTGTGCCAATGTTTCCCAGAACTTGATGAAGAGTCATAATGATGAAGAATACAAATCACACAAGAAAAGGGATGAATCAGTTCAGAGAAAATAACACCAAAAAGTGAATCTTAATAATTATAATGCAAGGGATGAATCAGCTTAAAGAAAAGAAGATAAAAAATCGAAGCTTAATAATGAGAATGCAAGGGAATATACGACTTTTAAAGCATAAAGGGAGCATCACTCATCTCATGGATAAATATACTGGATGGTTTAGCCGTGAAGTTATGTAAATACATCACTTCATGACTTGTTCAATCGAATAATCTGTATACTATTTTGGTAATATGGTTTTGCTATTGAAATTTTACAGGAAAATATTTACTGATTATGCAAATTTTTGTTTTAAGATGTTCGGAGACAGAGTGAAGATCTAATTCTTATCTAATAAGGCAAGAGTGATAGCTAGATTAGGATATGATGATACTGGAAACTTTGCACCTGGAAGATGGTTAAAGTTATTTGGAAATTGCACAACTGAAGCACAAAGATACTGTGAAAAGTATCAAGTAAGATTTTTTTTAATTTATAATGTATTCAACACATATATATAGTGTATCCCTTTATATTGTTTGGTCACGTATAAAAATGTAGCTTACTTTAATAATTAATAGTAAGAATATCTTTCTGTGTTATCCAGTCTATGAACCATAGATACTTTTATTACAGAAAATTTGATTCTAAAATATAGTTCTATATTACTAAATAATCAAAATCATACCTGTGTGGAGGTACACCATTTGGAGTTAGTGTATTCAAGTAATATTCTTGATAGTAATTAGTGGTGTCATCCTCTGCAGAGTCGAAACTAAGAAACATTCTGCTTTCATAAGGAAATTTGAAAATTAACATTTCATTTAGCTGATCAAAGTATTCATTTCTGCTAGCTAGGATAGCCCGTTCTGTCATGTATTTTACACAAGTTGCATTTTTATCCAGTGATGGGAATATTTGGTCTAGTAAGGCATCTTCACTAGTACTATTACTCTTATTTTCAATAACCGGTCGTTTTGAAAGAAGTACCAAATCATCTTTTATTGTAGGCTCCTCACCATTACCTATACGTAATAAGAATTCACTAAATGATGGATCTATTTGTTCCCTCATATTTCTTGTCAATTTAATCCTTTTCATTCGATGCCACAAGTATGATCTGACCAAACTTGTATTTACCGTTTTAGCCCTAGTAGATTTTGGAATTACTTGCAGTACCTAACGGAAATTGTCGTCAAAAACTATTACTTTTTCACAAAGGGTTCATCAACGTCCAATATATCTCTGAAGCTCCTATCAACTGTTTTAATTATCCAACGGCTAGCCATAGGTGCTTCATCCCAAATTATCAGCTTGGATTTTTTAATCAATTTACCTCCACCACTTTTCTTTGACATACATTTGATTGTTGAATCAGTTGACTGAAGTGGTATCTCAAATCTAGTATGTGTTGTACGACCTCCCGATAAAAGAGTTGTAGCTACACCACTTGTTGTGTTTCCTAAAGCTATCATCCCTCTCAAACTAATATTTACAAGTATTGTGCGATATAAGAATATTTTTCCAGTCTCTCTAGGTCTGTCAATAAAGAATAATCCTGATTTTTCAGTATCGACCCTTTCCAATATAATCTTGAATGCTTTCTCTTGTTCAAGATTTAGTTTTGTTTCTACATCCAAATCTTCTAAAGGCACTATTATAGATTTCTCTTCCCTTACTTCTCTACATTCTTATATAATTTCATCATCCAACCTTTGTTTAAGTTTAGGTATGTTATATGTTCAATTTTCTTCCCCATACTCTCTAAGAAATGATTTATGTTTTTTAATGTTCATTGAAGTTGAGCAGTAGGAGAATTGTCATATGTTCTTTTAAAATTTTTTGACATATCATCATAATATGTATCCCAGAGTTTTCTAACATCCATAGGATTACAATGAGCCAACATTACTGCAAATAAATTTCTCAAAGATGATGGCATTTTGAACACAACTGCTTCACATAGGCATTCAGAAATGTTGTTATCTAATTTCAGTAAACCTCTTTCTTTTGTAGCTTCTTTGAATGTTTCACATGATCTTCCAGTAACAGACAACAATGAATTAAATGAAGTTGGTCCTCGTACGTGATTCAATAATAATCGCAAATAATATTTTTCGCCTTCTGTTGTTGGGTTAGCTGTGACATTAAAGAAAAAGATTAAAATAAATCAAATCTAAACATACACAAATTGTAAGAGTGGTTGTAGTGCTTATCAACATTAATTTGATAAATAATTGCTCTTGTTTTTTTTTTGAGGTCCAAATCTTACCTCGCGGGTTCCAAACATAATGCTCTAGAAATTCCTTATATCGGTACAT
The DNA here is from genome assembly GCA_030864225.1 of Capsicum baccatum var. pendulum. Lineage (NCBI taxonomy): Eukaryota > Viridiplantae > Streptophyta > Magnoliopsida > Solanales > Solanaceae > Capsicum > Capsicum baccatum. Next base: position 236,569,409 of record CM061552.1, read on the forward strand.
TCGTGCTTCATTGTCCGTCGAACATTTTTGGAAAAACTTAGTGAGCATGGTATGTGAGGAATATTCCCATGCAAAAATATTTTTTAAATTTTGATTGTTCCAATAGCATACTAAAATATTAACAACAATATTAGAAAGAAGAATAAATGATGAACAAATATACTTAATTATGAATGTATTTCTATTAAATTATATTGATTGGGCCAGTAGTGTTTAGAAAGTCCAAAATTGTTCATTGGTACACTTCTGTGGTAATTGCTTTGGAACATGTTGAGAATTATCTGCCTAGTTTTTCTTTGCAATTACTTCTCAGTGCTTGCTTTTATTTCTTTTTCTAGAATAGATTTTAAAATTCAGACCATTGAGCTTGATGGATAAAGAATCAAGCTTCAGATATGGGATACAACTGGTCAAGAATAGTTTCAGACCATCACTACTGGTATGTTGTAATGGTTATTAATTGATAAAAGTTCTGGTGGTGTTTCATCAAGGTTGTTATAAAGGATTTTGGTATAAGAGATTGTCATGACCGAGAGAAGTTTTCTCCATTTTTGTTTTCTTAATTGAGTCTTATTTAGAGAAGTTCAGTTTGATGATTTTTTTGTCCCCCTTTGTTTTTTCCCTACATTTCCATGTGATTATTTACTCTTGCTCCAATGAAGATATTGGATTATATTGATCTTCTCTATCATATTATTTTTTCAATGTTGATGAGCCATTATCCTTGTGCCTATTTCTCAACCTCATGAATAAACTGTTCTCTTATTAAAAAGAAAGAGATGATCTTCCTTAGATTCTTGTGTTTTGTTAGCCTGTGTACTTATTGCTTCTTCTTTTTCTAATTACAAATTTCTCCAACTTAGTATCGTGGAGCCATGGGTATATTGTTAGTGTATGATGTTACTAATGATTTTTCTTTTAATAGTAAGATTCTTTATCCTGATTCTCCTATAATCCAGGTTGTATATGTGAATGCTCATTATTTTTAGGACTTCGGTGAATTAATTGCATTATTTCATAACTCATATCTATTTGTTGTCATTTATGCAATATGCTCATTACTCACTGGCTCAATTTTTTCTTTTTATTTATGTTATTTTGTTTTACTTTATTCCTCTCTTGTGGATGGTTTCTAATTGTTTCATCCTACCTGTAGACATCAGGAATTGGATTCGTAACCATTAGCAGCATGCCTCAGACAATGTCAACAAAATACTTATAGGAAATAAATAATTAAAATTTTGAAGTCTCTGCTTTAATAAATATAATATATGATCAATATGTATGTTTTTTGTAGGTTGTCCCTACCGCAAAGGGTCAAGCCCTTCTAGATGAGTATAGAATTAAGTTTTTTTGAAACTATAAGTATGGTCAAACAACTTTGAAAGAAATGCTAGTAAATTTGCTCTTACTGGGAATAATTGTTACCCTGTACAGTGCAAAGATAAATCTTAACTTGAAAGAAGTTTTCTTCTCATAGTGAGATATATAAAGCAAAGGCTTGCAGACACAGACTGTAACACCCCGCAAAAGTTTTTGGCATAGTATCGCCCCTGGCAGTATGCTTAAGAAGATAGCAACTTGTAATCTTTGTAAGTGTCAAAAATGACTTAGCTTCACATTAGCTTCTAAACTTTAATGTTCCTTAAATATATCTCTCCGACCTTGAGACTTGGTTTTTAAAGTTGATTCACGTTCAGGAATATAAGGAGGGTGTCTCTGAGAAGTTTTGGATTTTTATGGACAAGGGATGGAATGTGTTTAGATGTCGAAAACAGTGGCCTGCCGCGAAGTCATCCACCGCGCCGATGATTGCATCGATGAAACAGTGGCCCAATGCGAAGTCGTCGTGCCACGTTAATGATCGCGTCGATGAAATAGTGGATCGACGCATCACGTCAGATAATGTATCGAGTGTCCAGTTTGCATTTTTTTTTAAAATTCTAAGCTAGGAGGGGTATTTTAGTCTATTTCCCCTTATTTAAACTAAGTTATAACACGAAATTAAAACGTTTTTAGGGCCAAGTACATGAGAAAATACTCATATCCTCTCAAATCAAAGCCCCAATCCTTTTTCTCAAGGATCAAGAGTTCATCCTTCAGGTCAAGAAGTCCAAGAACTTAATCAAGATTCGGGTTCCACTCTCTCTACTAAGAAAAATAAGGTACGTGAGGTTGTCCTAATCTCATGGGCATGATTTTGATACAAATTTAAACAAGTTTTTAATAGTTACTTAAGTATGTGTATAATTGTAAGTGTGGACTTTCATTTTAAAAAAAACATGCATTGTGATAGGGTTTTGAGAAGAATATCGAAAGATCATGGGGTTGCTTTTCTTATAAATCTTGATTGTTGAATTTGTGGAAATGTGCTTTTGGATTTTTGAACAGTGTTATGAATATGAATTGTGGATATTTTAACCCCCATGATGACATTTATGTACCCCATACAATACTAATATTAAACTATTGAGAGCATGAGTTTTAAAAGCCCTTTTTGAACATAAAATTGTGTTTAGCTAATGTTGTGCTACTTTAAAAATGATAAAAAATTCTTGAATATTAAAGTGTTGGAAATCAATATGCATGTGTTGAATGAATGGAAATCTTATCAATGTGCATATAAATGGTTTGCATAAGAAGTGCTGAGAATCGATGTGATACAAATGACTTGTAAGTCGGGGTATGATGATACCCCATTGAGGATTCGCCTTTGAATAAAAAGGAAAGGAATGTTGTGTGTATGATGCATGTTTTCTTATAACAAACTTAAAATTAGACAAATGTAGGTTAGATGGTTACTCAAAGAAAGTACGAGTCAGAAGACTCTATGCTGGAAATTGTGATTTTCTGACATAGGACCTTGGTACCCTTCTATATGAGCTTTTTACCTAGTATCATGTCTTCCCAATTCGGGACCTATAGTTAGGAGCCCTGCTTTGTGATCTTGAGCCCACCATGACATTGACTTGATTGGGGGCTTACGGTACCCTATTGTATGATCTTGTGTGTCCTCCCTTCACTAGTACTCCAATCTTGGTAGCAAACTGCGATCTGGCAGTCGGTAAAAGTGTGAACTTATAGGGTGTACCATCTAGCTCCCTTGTGTTAAAGTAAATTGAACCACATAGGACAGAAATGTTGTTGAAACTCACCATACTATTCCCATGTTTTTTCAAATGATTTTGTAATAATATGTTTTATAAAAGCTTTCACCTATGTTGTATAAAAGTTGTATTTTGTTTTTGGATTAGTCTGGATACCAGTACATCTGTATTGATCCCCTTTATTTCAGGGCCTGAGGCTCAGTCTAAGGGTCCCGCTAAGCTGTAGATTTGTCAGACAAAAGTGTGCAGTTGGTGAGCCTCCCTTACTTAGAAGGGCCATTCTTAGAGTATTATTATTTCATTGTGGTATTGGTCCAACTGGGAGCCTTGTCCCAGTTTTAAGTAAGATGTTGGTTTTGATGTATTAGAGATTTCGCAGACTATGTTAGATACTATTAGAGGTTTATGAAATTTCATTTGGATTGTTCAATTGAATTATTAAATTGACCATGTGTCTATATGTTGAAAATTTTGCATCTCTTTATATTTTTTAAATGATGTGCATAGTTACCAGAAAGAAAGAGGCTCAGGAAATTATGGTTCGGGAACCCCGTCACGGCCAGGGCTTAGTTCAGGTCGTGACACAGACTCCAACATGATTAAACTACCAAAATAAAGTACTGTGGGTGATGTAATTAACAATCTAAAAACAAAGGTCATATATGAACCTGGTAGCGTCATTGGCTAGAACTTTTCTATGTGAAATCTATCTTGAACAATTTTTTCCTCTTTACCGAACCACCTGATCCTTTATATAGTTATTCAGTTTTGTTTAATAGTGAGATATACTAAGCAAATGCTTGCAGACACAAACTCTAACACAATCAGACTACCAAAATAAAGTACTGTAGGTGATGTAATTAACAATCTAAAGGCAAAGGTAACATATTAATCTGGTAGCCTCATTGGCTAGAGCTTGTATATGTGAAAGCTGTGTTGAACAAATTTTCTTCTCTTTACTAAACCACCCGATTCTTTCGATATAGTTATTTAGTTTTGTGGCAGGTATTTAATTCCATGTTTGTTTCAAAGGTGGGGAAGGGAAATATGTTTGGATAGTTGTTTTGAATATATTTCTTCTCTCCTGATGCTTAATACAACTTGTAGGTAAGTAATGCCATTTAAGTTCTTTATTCTTAATTTGGAAGTTAAAATTAACTCATTTGAGTTTGTTTAAATTATTTGTCTATGGTATAGATGTAATACCCCGTACTATTCTTAGCTAAGTTCAGCTTCTAGTTGCATGCATAAGAGGCTTAAGGCCTAAAAATTTCAGTAAGTGTCGGGGACTTAGTCATTTTTAAGGCCTCTTAACTTTGAGGATTTTTAATTTGGTCTTCTTGACCTCGAGATGTTGGTAATTGGGTTTGTTCCCCTCAACCTAAATCGTCCATAACACGAATTGGGACATCAATTAGGGCATTATTTGCCCCTTTTCTCCAAATCCCTCTCAAGAAAACCCTCTCTTTTTCCCTAAGAACACAAATTCAATTCTTTTCTCCCAAGAAATCAAGAATTTAAATTCCTCAAGTTCAAGAACCTTCAAGAAAGCCTCAAGAATTGTGTTTTTCCTCTCAAGTTGAAAGCTCAAGGTATGTGTGATGTTCATCCATGGGCTCCTTTCACCCATAGAGTCCAGAACCCTTTTTGGTTTTTAAATTATGAGTTTTACATGTTTAAGTTGAACTATCTCCATGAATCTCTTGTTAATTCAATTACAAGTTATGTTTATGAGTGTTTTCAAGTAGAATAAGCCATTACATATTTTCAATGTTGAAAGTTTCACATTAAATCTCTAATATATGATTTTTGTATAATGATCATATTATTCTCGCATGCTTTATCTATCCCTATGCGTAAGTTCACGACTCTCATGTGTTTGATGAATTGACTAAGTTTTGGGTTTTGAACAATGATCCCCTATTATGGTTTTAATGCTTTTATATGGCATTATTAGTACTTCCATTCAGTGCTGGTAGGTTGTGAATAATCGATACTTACGTGTTTTACATGAATTCAGCTTTTTAAGTACTCAGATAATTAATCCATAAATCTTATCAGTATACTCAAACATGCACATTCATGATGAGCACTATCAGTTATGTAATAGCATTCAGTTGAGTTTAGTTTAGTTCAGTACCAGTGTCAGTTCAGTTGGGAGTAGGATTTAGCATCGAGCAAACCTAGGTATAGGGTCTCACCAACCAGTTAGGATGGGATCCTTAGTAGCAGTCCCTAAGTTCCAGAACTATGTAGCCAGCATAGGATTATGAGATGTCACCCGCCAGTTTAGGACTAACACTATCTTAGGGGTCACCTTCCAGTTTAGGACTGACTCCATAGTCCTTCGGGACATCAGATTAGTGGATCTATATAGCTAGTGTTAGTACCCATGGAACAATACTGATACCCTTCCAACTGGGGTTACAGGTTGGACCCCAATTAGCTCAGATTGGGGCATGCCCATTAGATGATACCTCCCACAATATCTGTAATGCCCTGGGTCTGTAACCCGGACACTACACAGTGCTCATAATCCCAAGGGACCACAAGCTGACCTATGTACCTACTATAATAACTGAATAACAATACTAAATAATATGCAAAATTAGGAGAAAACATGCCATAAGGTTCAATCTGTAAATAATACTGAATAATACTGAGTGCAGTATTAAATATCAAAATTAGACCAAATACTGAAATCTAAATAACTATCTAAAAATACTCTAGTCTGGGAAGCCTCTAAACTGTTTGAACTGCGGAGTTGATGGGACAAGCCCCCAACTAACTCCGACTACTGATACTAAATCTAAAATACTAAAAATAATAAGCATGTCCTCAAACTATGAGGACTCACCACTACTCTGACTGCTGGAAGTCTGATCTACTGAGGGTGCTCTGAAGCTCATGCATCAGAACCTATGATATAAGACATCATAGCGCAAAAAGCATGCATCGATACTTTAATATACTAGTATACTCAGTGAGGTAGGCTGAGATGCATGGGTTCATATGTATAAATATTAATAACTGAATAACATGAGTATGACTGAATAAGAGTACATGCATGAATACGAATACTGTAACGAAATCGTGCTAGTACTGAATACTGGTTCTAAATATTAATTAACTGATTTACTGAGTTTACTGAATACTGTACTACTGATAACTGGATGATTGTATCTGACATTCTTAAATTCTGAGGAACTATACTGAGTTCCATACTGAGCTGAGTTGGGTGACTATTTCTGGTAGTCCTGAATCTGTAGAACTGAACTGAGTTCTATTTTGAGACTGAGACTGAAACTGAGACTTTGGGGGGTAATCATCTAACTGACATGCCCCTTTCTAAACTGATTAGGGTCCAACCTGTAACCCTAGTTGTAAGGGTATCAATACTGTGCCACGGGTAATGATAAGCTTTTGAGTTAACCCTCTCTGACAGAAAGATCTTCTATCAACCCTCGCTGGAAGGATAATTCGAGTGAAAAGTATCAACCTTTATAATATCTGGTAGGAAGATATCTCAACCTACGCTGGCTAGTAGTTCTGTAAGGGACTGCTACTAAGGGTCAAACCCTCAGCTGGCAGGAATGCCCCTATCCCTGAGTTAACTCAGTGCTGAATCCTACTCCCAACTAAATTTGATAGACACTGAACTGATTTCTAGTCTGTACTAGGTTGGACTAACTATTATTGAGTTTACTGCTTAGCCGAACTGAACTAAGTTCACTGAGTTTCTGTTGACTGATGGAATACTACTGAGTTCTATTAACTGATAGAGTTTACTGAGGTCTAAACTGAATACTGAGTTAGACTAAACTATTACTGAATCTACTGAGTTTTCCTAAGTTCTGTAACTGATTGAGAGTACTACTGATCGTGTTATGACTGATACTGTTCTATGACTGACCATGGCTCTAGGTAATCATCTAAATTATCGGGTACAAGTAACCCCAGAACTCGATAGCATAAATTAAGAGACATGGCATAAAAATGAAACATATAACTATGAACTTGATCATCATTCATTCACTGGAGCATTTTGACAAACACTTGCATGATATAAATTGCACATAAGCTAACTTGACATGATTTCATTCTCTTAACATTTCACATGGACAATTTATCAAGCACTTGGTGAGCATAGTATATGCATATAGTATTGAACAACAAGTGAGCATCATAATTCATCTCTAATTTCATAAATCTAGGGTGCATCATAGATTCAGGTGAAATATATATATATATATATATATATATATATATATAAAATCATGAATTAGAAACTTAATCCAAATAGCAATCATGGATACACTTTAATTCTAAATAAGGAAATCATAAAATCAATTACTTGAAGTTCAAAAGAGATTCTTGGACTCCAAGGGTGGAAGGGACCCTTGGATGAACACTTCACATACCTTTGTTGAAGAATTTCTGAAAGCTTATGGTTGAATCTTGAGTTCTTGATTTGAAATTGGATCTTCTAGGGTTTTGTTCTTGGGCCAATTTGAGAAAGAATGACGATATTTGCTCTATAGGGAGTTTAATTTCGTGTTTTGGGGGCTAATGGTTGAGGAAAGAAGACCTAAATACCCCTAAGAACATGGTCCTTTAATGACTAAAAACTAGGCTGCCAACGCGCATGTCGACATGATGCGTCGATGGCATCAGCGTGATAGCCAATGCGTCGCTCCATGTTTGCATCGATTTACTAGAATTGGACGCTGGTAGCCAAAAAAAATATTAATTAATGCGGTAGTCAATGCGGCACACCAATATCGTGTTGATCCACTATTTTAAGATTCCAAAGAAGCTTCAAATGAAGTCCAAAAAATCCAAAACTTATCCAAAAAAACCTATGGACATTCCTGATCATGAATCAACCTAAAGATCAATATTTAGTGGATGTAAAGGTCACAAAATAGGATTACCAACATTTGTATGCTAAAATGACACTAAGTCTGAGTACTTAGCTAAACTATTCTAAGTCTGGGATCCTTTGACAAGCATAAAGGACTGAATTAAGCTTAGGATTTTGCAGGGTCTTACAATATCAGTACAGTATTTAGTGTATATTCAGTTTAGGTTTGCTTGACCAAAGAATACAGATTTATAGTTATTCAGTTACACTGATTTTAGTCTTTCAAATTTTAGATTATTTTAGAAATATGTATATTCTTGGTCTTGCATTCTCAGACATCACAATGTTTATGTATTAATGCTCAGTTATTTCATGTTGTTCAATTAGTTCTTATCCCATATGCACAGTACGCTAATCATTTTAGCCAGACATCATCTCATATAACAGTACATTCAAAGTAATGACCACATACTCTTCTTTGCGCTATGATGTCTTATATCACAGGTTCAGACACAGTTTCCTAGCTGCAGTTAGACAACTCAGCATACTTTAGCAGCCGTAGTGGTGAGTCCTCATCCATCGAGGATATGATATGATTATTCAGTTTGTTCAATATTTTATTTTATTCAGTCAGTCGGAGTTAGTTGGGGGTCTATCCCATTAACTCCTCAGTCAGTTTAGAGGCTTTTAGACGTTCAGATAATCAGTTAGATAGTCAATCTATTGCTAAAGTATTGCTAGATATTTTGGTTAAACAATTGGTTTTTAGTAATTTATCAATTGTTCAAACATACTTTGATACGTTTTGCAGTATTTTGATATTAGTACTATGTCAGTTTATTTTTTGCTCATGTATTTTGTTACTATTTATTTAGTGCTCACAGTAGGTATTAGTTCATGGGTTAGTTTGTGACCCTCGTGGTAGTAAGCATATTTGTCGCAACTAGGAGGTAGCCTCGGGTCATGACAAAACTTGGTATTAGAGCCTAAAGTTTTACATTATCCTAGGTTATATAAAAGTTGCCTTAAGTAGAGTCTTTAACATGGGTGTGAAGCGCACCACACTTATGGACTAGAGGGTATAAAATATTTTTGGAAAAGTTTCCCTTCTTTTAATATTCATGTCATATTAATGATCATGAGCTCTATTTCTAACTCATCCTTCATTTCGTTTATAGACTGTACCTCCCAGAAGAAAGAACAGAATAAGGGATAGGGACTAACCCGCACCTCCGCCTATTCAAGAAGATCCCCTGAATGAATATGTCTCTCACACTAAGTTTAGAGCTACTTTTACTACCTTATCTCATTCAATAGCATCTCAGCACAACTAGTGAGTTGTTTCCCCAGCCAACCTACTGGAAAATATAGCTGCATCTTGGATTTAGGATTTTATACGAATGAATCCCCCTTCATTTTTAGGATCTAAGCTTGAAGAAGATCCAAAGGAATTTCTTGATATGGTTTAGAAGGTGACTGATATCATGGATGTCACCTCAAGTGAGAGTATAGAGTTAGCAATATATTAGTTGCAAGATGTACCCCACACCTGGTTTAAGTAGTGGAAGGAGAACCATGGTGTTGATGTAGCGCCTATTGAGTGACAGGAGTTTGCCACAACTTTCTTAGATAGATTATTTCAATTAAGTTGAGGAAAGCTAAGGTACAGGAGTTCATCAATCTAAAGCAAGGTAATATGAGTGTGAAGGAGTACTCACTTAAGTTTACTAAGTTGGCGAGGTGTGCTCTTTTGCTGGTGGCTGATAATAGGTCTAGAATGAGTAAGTTTGCTTTTAGTGCATCTGATAGTATGGTAAAAGGATCATTGGACTGCTATCTTGATTAAGGAGATGGATCTATCTAGGCTTATAGTTCATGCTCAGCAGATTGAGGAAGACAAGCTTAAGGAGAAAGAGCGAGAATAAAAGATCTAGAATAAGTATTTTTAACTTTTCTCAACTAAGGTGAGAGGGTGGAAAACGTTCTCAGTTTCATCAAAAGTTCTCATCCCCAGCTCTATCTTCAGCTAGTGCGCCAGTGCCAAAGTTTAGGAATGACAGTCGGGATAAAGCACCAGGCTCTAAGTCCCAGGTAGTGTGAACAATAATTGTACTAATCTGCTCTACGGGAAGTATAGTAGGAATCATCAGGATATGTGTAAGGCTGGTAGTAATGCATGTTTTGGATGTGGCAAGCCAGGACATAGGATAAGAGAATGTCTAGTAGTTGCTTAGATGGAAAGGATTTGCATCAATAGGTCTAGTATAATCTATCATCAGCACTAGTAGGTCGCCCAACTCAGTAGGGTGTCACCTCCAGTGCAACTAATGGGCCACGCTAGAATATATTGTATGCACTTTAGAACCATTATGATAAACAAAATTCTCTTGATATAGTTACGGGTATGTTACAGGTTTTTTATCTTCATGTCTATGTTTTATTAAACCATGGAGCTTCACTTTCTTTTGTAACTCCCTATATAGTAGTCGATTTTGGTGTTAGTCCTGAATCTTTGGCAGAACCTTTCTTAGTGTCTACCCCAGTGGGTAAATCTATTATAGTCAGATGGGTATATGATAACGCTCAATCTACAGCTCTCGTAGGAGTGTAAAGCGGTCGTTAGCAAATATAGAACCCAACTGGGTTGGGTATCGATCCCACAGGGAATAGCTTGGTCAACAAGTAAGCAAAAAGTACTAGACTTTTGGTGAAAGTCTCGTAAAAAGGGGGATTGTAATGTGTAACCAAAATATCAAAGTAAAAACTGAAAATAGCAAAGTAAAAGAAAGAATAGTTATTAAGTTGTAAACAATGAGAATTGAGAAGTTGGGGTTATGTCCACCTTCTGAGTTATACGTCTCTATTGGCTATGAGTGTGTTGAATTCCGACATGCATGTGCTTATAGAGAATTGTATTCGATGGTAAATCCAGGCGTCTTTCGACCTATTCGAGGATTATTTCACTTTAACTCTTTCGATCTTAAAGCGTGTCTAACGGTACGAATTCTCCAAGAGGTTAATCCAGTTACGGCACTAACTTTTTAATAGGGGATGGGACCCTACTACCTTGACATTATCTCTTTTCCAGACAGATAACCTTTCTTTTGAACAAGTTAAATGTTATACTGGCGTATTCTTGCGTTTGCAACCACAAAGAATTTAGATTAAGATGAAGAGAATAATGATATAAGCAGCATACGTGTCACAAACTTACAAACTCATAGAAATAGATAGTATCTCATACGGCTTCCATAACCCCAACAGAGAGGTTTAGTTACCCATGAGTGCGAAGGAAATCACAATTGACATTGTTATTATACCACAATAAGAATTTCGTGTAGCACAAGTGTGGTAGGCGTTAGGCGTGATTTCTTGCAAGTAACGTTTCTCTTGTTGCGGAAATTAAGAATAGAATAGATGAATAGAAGAAGAATAAAAAGTAGAATTAATGGAAAGATTAGAAGAGTTGTAAGGTAAGATGAGAGTTAAAACTAGAATTAATGAGGAATGAATAAAAATCTCTAGCAAGATAGGGTATTTATAATACCCATATCCTATTCCTACTAAGCTAATGAAATACTTAACCAAATCCTACTAAGCTAATGAAATACTTAACCAAATTGTACTAGGTTAATGTATCATTATCCTAATCCTATTAAATTACTGCTAGTCCCCAAAGTCTTCAGAAATGCTGTTTTAGCCCGGGACAGATTTTTCATTCATCACTTTTGGTCCTTAGGCGTCCAAGACTCCCTCTTCTCCTTTCGTGAAGCTTTCTTTGGCGTCAAGTAATCCATAAAATGCTGAATTCTGCATCATTTATACCTGAAACTTTGCTAATCATGTTCGTTAGCTCACTTACAGGAAAAAGTACTAAAAGTGCATGAAATATATAATTTGTTCTCAAAACTAGGCTAAAATATGGGTAAAATATAGCACTATAGGCGTGTAAATTTGCCTATCATCAACACCCCACACTTAAAGCTTTGTTCGTCCTCGAAAAAAATATCATGTCCCTCTAAACATTAACTTAAGGTTTCACAGCAACAACACAAAATATTCGTCAAGACAGGATCAACAATTACCAACAAAGAGTAGTTTTCCAATCATTAGTAGAAACAATTCAACCTCCAACATAAACTCGTGATGGTAGTTAATTCATATCCAAAAGTTAAGGTACAAAGAATCATACACAACGATCCAAAACTCATCAACCATGTGTGTCTCACAATATATTACCCATAATCACTCACAAGTATAGCATCTTTTTCAAACATGGGTATAGAAATATCCTTGCTCTCGCTCTCACAAAGAATTCATATGCTGCAACTGATGACCATAGGCTTGCCCTTAGTGTAATGCTCCACTAAATGTCAGAATGCTAGGCTTAGGATCAAGTAGGTCTTTTGATGGTTGTAATGTAGGCTAAGGTACGGGTAGGACTATTTTGTCCAGAAATAGTGACTAAGTTCCCTAAGTGCTTTAATACATCACAATATGCCATTTATGCTTTCTTTCAAACAACCTTTTTGCTTTTTTTTAATCTACCTCCCTTTGTCACCTCTTTTGTTTTTCAATTTTTGAACATAACTAACTTTTTAGTTTTCTTTTCCTTTTTCTTTTCATAACACACCTCTTATGATAGCAATTATTTTTCATAAAAATTCAAGCACCATTACTTTTCTAAAGCATCATACTCACCCAATTTCCTCTTTATTTTGTCACATGACTTTACACTTTAAAGCACTTAGGAATTTGGATCAAATTATGGTCTTGAAAAAAATGGATTAGGCTTACATATGAGGTTGTCAAAGAAAATAGACTAAAGGCTCAAAAGGGTTAACTAGGATAATGTCCATGGGTAGGTAAAAATGAAGGTAAATAATCATAGGTTGCCAAAGAAATGCCTAAATCATCTCCTAAACTTGCATTCTTTATTTTCGCTTTGCACACATACCAGGAAAGTTTTAGCATCAGCCACAAGCATAGAATATACTATTATCTCACACACACAAGGCACATGGTCGACTTTATTAGGAGTAGTATAGACTCTTGTCCCAACAGATGAAGGAATTGAACCACACAATATCACATAGTGAGTCACAATTAGAGCCTAAACGTCTCAATAGTCATGATGTTAGCACAAACTCTTGTTATAATCTCATGCTGCCTATTATAATGATTTTATGTGAAGCTAAGTAAGAAAAATTTTACTACTAAAAAAATTGAAAAAAATAAAAAACCAATTTCGAAAAACAACAAACTAAGCAAACAAACATAAATAAATGCAAATGCGGATAGAGAAGTAAAGCATGCAAATACCACCACCCCACACTTAAATGGGACACTGCCCTTAGTGGAAAATAAAAATAAAGAACCTGGTCAGTCGGACTCCTCCTCTATGTCGGGGGTCATACCCCCTTCGTCGGAATTATCATAGGAGTCGTCGTCATCAGAATTCTCCTCCACGTCGGAGTCTGGCATGCGTCGATCATCATCGGTCGGCACATCATCATCAAGAGGTTCTTCAAAGTATGTACCTACTCCACACATCTCCCTCGCATGCATATTCATTTGATAGTCATGGTCCAGCTGTTGGAGCTCTGCAGCAGTTGGAACACGTCCACCACTCATCACTGTGAACCGTGTCATGCCATAAAGATGACGGAAGAAACTCTCATCTCGAGCATGTCTCTCCGCAGTAGTAAGGTTGACACCATGTGTTGTTTCAGCATCTTTGACCTTTGTGAGGTCAACCTTCTTCGGGTTATGTGGGAGTTTGTGATCAGCTGGTTCCTCTTCGATGTCCTCCTTCCGCAAGATTACTGTCAACAGGTTGCCAAAGGTGAAGTGGGACCGCTTGTGTAGTCTGGCCTTCCGCATTGTAGAACGAATGATTGCCCCAATGTTGATAGGGACATTTGTCATCAATGCATAGACCAAACACACTCTATCTCTTGTTATTTTGGTGTACTGGGTCCCAGTAATAAGGCAAGAGTTGACAATACGCAACCATATTCTTGCTTCCCTATTCAATGGAGCATAGGGGAAGGTGTTGTGTCGTCCGGTGTCTTTATGTCTGCTCCACCTTGCCATGGATCTACTTCCACAAAGTATGTGTCGCATTGCTCTATAAGGAGGTCTGCTGTACAGCTCTTTGAATGGTGCTGGATCGACTGAAGGTAAGCCAAGAAAGGAGTTGATCAAATCCGCATTGAGTTGTAGAACTTGGCCCCGAATCTTGACTTCACTGCCTGTGATTTTCGGCGACCAATTGGCATAAAATTCTCGTGTCAAATCAAGATTGCATTCTCCCATGTCGCGGAAGATGAAATCCAGATTTAGTGCCATGATTTTCGCCAACATGCGCCGTTCTTCTTCGCTAGGCTATCCTTGTTGATCAAGTCGACATGAACGTATTTTCCTTCCTTGTTGTTCCTATACCATTCCTTGGCTTCCTCCTCAAGAAACCATTTTATTCCAAACATGCGGCGTGGTAATTGCATTGAGGATGATTCTCCTTGGTCCTTGCGACCTCTTTTCTTGCCCTTCTGGGAAGTGGTAGCCTTATCTTGTCTTGCTTTGGGTGCCATTGTACCTGAGATTGAAACAATGTTCCTATTAGCATCAGCTCGATATATACAATCTATACACAAGCAGTAGGGGTACCACCCCACACTTAGATTGTTGATACAAAGTAGTGAAGTAAAAGTGGTCGATTACTTAGACTTCATCGACATACGTTTTAGGCACTATATTCCAACGATCAAACCAGAGATGTATAATTTCTTGCAACCTTAGCAATACTTTCATGTTAGGTATAACAAGACTACTACATAGGGATTACATCCTGGTATAGATTCTATCAATAATCACAACCCTCTATGTCGGTAGGCAACTATAAGTCTTATCCTGATGAATGGGATCTTCTAACATGTAGGTATTCAAGTGACAAGGTTATGCAATGTTCATGACTCTAGCGATTCCGCAATTAGTAACAATGCATCAAAATCAAATTCAAGTAGGAAATAGTTTAAGATCATCATAACGTATATGTTCACTCACATGGTTTTGTATCAACAAGTCAAACACATTAACATCACCAATATTTCTTCAAGATGTAGCAATTCATAATAGACATAGTAACGTAGTACTTATGAAAAATATATGAAGAATAAAAGAGTACTTACGTGATTGAAGCCTTTGGAGATGTTCTTGTGAAGTGGGAAGGCAAAAAGAAAAATTTTGAGATGTTTTGGAGAGTATGTGCGGCGCCTAGATCAAGTTTCCAAGGTGTTTATGTTTCAAGACTAAGTCCCCTTTATATAGGAAAAGAATGGGTCGGGTTTTGACCCATTTAAAATCGGTTTTGGAGATAAAAAGTGACCATAGGCGGCGCCTTTAGCATTGCCTATGCATGGTATAGGCGGCGCCTTTAGCATTGCCTATGCATGGTATAGGCGGCGCCTAATGCAAAGCATTTACTAGCATAGGCGGCGCCTAGTGCAATGACTTTAGTGACCACAGGCGGCGCCTTTAGCATGGCATATGAGATTCTGAGACCAAATGCTTTAGCATAGGCGGCGCCTATGCTATAGCATACTTGAGCATGGGCGGCGCCTATGCCTTTGCACACTAGATTCCGAGACCTTAGGCTATAGTATAGGCATTGCCTTGTTTGTGGCCTAGTTTTGCCTAGGCCTAGCTTTGCTCGATGCCTATTTTGTCATGAGCAATGCTCAATCCATAGACTTATGCATCTTAATTCCAAACTTACCACCTTTACCATGCAATACGTCCAAATCGTCATTTGAAAACCAATCTCCTCGTTGAATACCTCTTGCACCTATATTTGCTCAAAACCAATGAAAACGATTAGTACGATGGGTTGCCTCCCATCTAGCGCCTTAGTTTTGGTCGTGGCACGACTCTTATTTTTGTATTTTCATTTATCAAAAGCAAAACAAGTACTAGAATGAAAGAAAGACAAAACGATAAACGATAAACGATGGGTTGCCTCCCATCTAGCGCCTTATTTATTGTCATGGCTTGACATAGTTACCTCGAGTACTTAGACTTTGTCGAGATAAGTGATGGCCAGATAATTCATCGAGTCAAGAGGACCGATATAAGGTTTAACACGATGGCCATTCACCTTGAAGACAACACCATTATTGTCTTCCAATTCAACTACTCCAGACGAGTAGACTTGGAGAACTTTGTATGGACCAGACCACTTAGACTTTAACTTACCTGGGAACAGCTTCAATCTAGAAATGAAGAGAAGTACCATATCATCCTTTTGGAAGTTTCGTCGAACAATCCGCTGATCATGATACCTTTTTATCCGCTCCTTGTATAGGTCTGACCTTTCATATGCATGGAGACGTAACTCATCTAATTCGTTCAGCTGCTCCAACCTCAGATTCATCGCATCATCCCAATTCAAATTCAATTGCTTCAACGCCCACAATGCCTTATGTTCAAGCTCAATGGGTAAATGACAAGCCTTCCCATAAACTAGTTGATAAGGGGACATGCCGATGGGTGTTTTAAATGCAGTCCTATACGCCCATAGTGCATCATCTAGCTTCCGAGACCAGTCCTTCCTATTAGCATTTACCGTCTTCGCAAGGATTTGCTTGATCTCCCGATTGGAAACCTCTACTTGTCCACTCGTTTGTGGGTGATAAGGCGTGGCTACCTTATGTTGCTTGACACCATACTTGGCCAACACGGATTTGAATAGCTTGTTGCAAAAGTGAGATCCTCCATCACTTATGATAGTACATGGTACTCCAAAGCAAGCGAAGATATTCCTCTTCAAAAATGCTACAACACGCTTTCCCTTGTTGTTGGCCAACGCTATAGCTTTAACCCATTTCGAGACATAATCTACAGCAACTAAGATGTACTTCATGCCAAACGAATTCACGAATGGACCCATGAAATCAATGGCCCACACATCAAAGATTTCTACCTCAAGAATTTTTGACATGGGCATCTCACGGTGTTTTGAAATAGCACCTTGTCTTTGGCATTGGTCGCATCTTCTAACAAAGTCATAGGCATCTCAAAAAATCGAAGGCCAATAATATCCACTTTGCAATACTTTTCTTGCCGTCCGATTGCCTGCGTGATGTCCTCCAACTTGGGAAGTGTGGCATGCTTCCAATATAGTAGGCACCTCTACATGGGATATACATCGTCGAATAATACCATCCGCACATCGTCGAAAAAAATATGGCTCATCCCAATAGTAGTGTTGTACGTCATGCATAAACTTCCTCTTTTGATGGTATGATAAATTGGCAGGTATTACATTACTCACCACAAGATTTGCAAAGTCGGCATACCATGGTAACTTTTCTGTTATCGTCACTAGGATCTCCTTGTCAGGGAATGCATCATCAATCTCGATATCAGGCTGCGCCACATGCTCGTTCTCGAGTCTAGATAGATGGTCGGCCACTTGGTTTTCGCAACCTCTTCTATCTTTAACTTCGAAATCAAACTCTTGCAGTAGCAATACCCATCGAATTAATCTTGGTTTTGCATCCTTCTTTGTCATTAGATACCTAAGAGCTGCATGGTCTGTATGAACGATCACCTTAGTACCCAATAGATAGGCACGAAACTTCTCAAATGCATACACAACCGCTAGGAGCTCTTGTTCTGTCACAGTGTAGTTCCTTTGGGCTTCATTTAGGACCTTACTTGCATAGTATATAGGATGAAATAATTTCTCCTTTCTCTGACCAAGCACAGCTCCAATGGCTACACCACTAGCATCACACATGACTTCGAACGGGAGAGACCACTCTGGTACTACCATGATAGGGGCTTCAATGAGTTTTCCTTTGAGGCATTCGAATGGCTTTAAGCAGTCTTCATTGAAGTCAAACTTTGCATCTTTCTCCAAGAGTTTGCAAAATGGACTAGCAACTTTGGAGAAGTCTTTGATGAACCGATGATAGAAACCTGCATGGCCAAGAAAACTACGAACTCCCTTTACCGAAATTGGAGGCGGTAGCTTCTCAATGACTTTGATTTTCGCTCGATCAACCTCAAATCCTATTTCGAAGATTTTGTGCCCAAGAACGATTCCTTCTTTTACCATGAAGTGGCATTTCTCCCAATTCAGCACTAGGTTGAATTCTACATATCTTTGCAACGCCATACTTAGGTTTGCCAAGAACGCTTCAAAAGTCTTACCAACAACTGAAAAATCGTCCATAAATACCTCCAAAGTGTCTTCAACCATATCAGAAAAAATTGACATCATACAACGTTGAAAGGTAGCTGGTGCGTTACATAGCTCGAATGGCATACGTTTGAAGGCAAACGTACCATATGGGCATGTAAACGTTGTCTTCTCTTGGTCTTTGGGTGCAATAAGAATCTGATTATAGCCTGAATAACCGTCTAAGAAGCAAAACCATCCTTTCCCCGCTAATCGATCTAGCATTTGGTCCATAAATGGCATTGGAAAGTGATCTTTGAGTGTCCAAGAATTCAACTTTCGGTAGTCCATGCATACTCTCCATCCAGTGACGGGTCTGAGTGGAATAAGCTCATTCTTTGCATTCGCGACCACCGTCATGCCTCCTTTCTTGGGAACACATTGTACTGGGCTTACCCATGTACTATCAAAGATTGGATACACAACCTCCGCGTCTAACCACTTGATAATTTCTTTCTTCACCACTTCTTACATAGGTGGGTTTAGACGTCTTTGATGCTCAATGGTGGGTGTGCAATTCCCTTCAAGCTGAATTTTATGTGTACAAATCCCAGGTGGAATACCAATAATATCTGCAATGGTCCATCCAATGGCTCATATATACTTCCGTAGAATAGCAATGAGAGCTGCAACTTGTTGCTCACCCAAATCTGCCGCCACAATGACTGGAAGTGTGTTTCCACTTCCTAAGAATGCATACTTTAAATGACTAGGCAGCTCCTTCAATTCTAACGTGGGTGGCTCTTCAATAGATGGCTTAGCTGGTGGTGTGGGTCAATTTTTGAGATCGAGGTTCAGTTTCTTGGGAGCATGAGGATATGACCCTAATCCTGTCAGAGCACCAATAGTTTCTTCACAATTTTCAGCATCCATACTCTCACCATTCATGAGCACAACCGTCAAAGGGTCATCAATAATTTGCTCTTCTTCAAGTAATTCTTTCTCATTATCAAAGAAGACATCAGCCACCGAAAATACACTCAGATCTTTGGGTTGCTTCATTGATTTGCAAACATCAAAGAGAACTACTTCTTCATTTATTCAGAACGAAAGATCATTAGCTCTCAAATCAATAAGCACGCTTCCCGTAGCAACGAAAGGACGCCCCAAGATTATGGGAACTTCTGAGTCTGCCTCACAATCCAAAATAATGAAGTCATCCAGAAAGATAAATGAAGAAACCTTTACCAAGACATCACATAGAATACCAACAGGTCGTTTTACCGACCTATCCGCCATTACGAGCCTCATGTTGGTTGGAGTAGGATCACCCAACCCCAACTTCTTATAGATAGGTAATGGCATCAAATTGATGCTGGCTCCTAAATCACATAATGCTTTGGCAAAATTCAAAGGCCCAACAGTGCAAGGAATAGTGAAAGCTACGGGGTCGGCCTTCTTCTGAACTATTGATCGGGTAGCGATTACGCTGCAGTGATGAACATCATCTTTCAACTCATAACTTGCTGCCCATTTTTTTGTCAAAATATCCTTCATAAATTTCGCATACCCAGGCATTTGTTCAAGTGCCTCCACCAATGGAACATTAATGGTCCGCTGCTTTAACATAGTCATGAATTTGCTGAACTTCGTATCATCCGCCACCTTCTTCAATCTTTGAGTGAAAGGTGGTGGTGGGTATAGAATTGTTCTATCCACGGCTTTCTTCTCCTCTTGCTTCCGTTTTTCAGCTTTTTCAGGTTGCAAATTGTTGGGGTTGACGTCGTTGACGATAGGATTAGTTGCAGCGGCATCTTCTCCTTTCGCCTTATCATCAATGTCCACTACTTCGTCAACCACTTGCTTGCTTTTTGCTGAAGTTTCCAGCACCTTACCACTTCGGGTAGTGATGGCCATGCATGACCCATCATTTCTTGGGTTTTGCACAGTATCGCTAGGTAAAGTGCCAGCCTTTCTTTGATTCAGTGCTGCTGAAAGTTGGCTCAATTGCTGCTCTATTTGCTTGATTGAAGTGGAATGAGAATCAACTATTTGTTTCATAGAGGACAAATCATTAACTACCTCCGTTACTGCAGCGCTTGTTGTTTCTACTCCTTTCAATATTTTAGCCAGCATGTCTTCCATACTTCCAGAATTATATGTGGTGGCGTCACGTCTTCCAGGGGGAACGTACAAACCACTCTTTTCATTCTTGTTCTTCCAACTACCTTGGTCTTTGTTTCCAGATTTATCATAGTAGTTCCGACCTTGGTTTCCTTGGGTATTCCCTCGGAAACCCCCCTGATTGTTCAAGTAGTTGGCCTCTTCTTCCGAATCAGATTCGTCTCTTCCTTTTGACGCAATAGCTTTGACTTTTTCGGTCTTCCCTGATAATAAATGCTTTGTAAGAAGATCTACTTGTGTTTTTATGTGTGCCATATCTTGATCACGTTCTTCTTCTCTTCTTCTTTGGCCTGCAGTCATGCCAATAGATAAAGTGGGGCTTGCTACCTCAGAATCCCTGGTATGCCAAGCTCTACTTTGCTTCATCATACGATCTAGCATATTGCTTGCTTGACCAAAGGTAAGGTCCATAAAAGATCCTCCAGCCACATTATCCACCACTGGTTTAGTTATTGAATTCAAGGCTCTGTATAATATCTCCATTAGGTGAACATTAGTCATATGATGGTTTGGGCATCTCGTTAGCTTTGTCTTGAACCTCTCCCATGTTTCATGAAGGGCTTCAGTTGGAAGCTGACGGAAGTTAGTGATTTCATCTCTCAATTGTGCTCTTTTGGATGGCGGAAAGAATCTTTCTAGGAAAGCGTCTCTTAATTGGCTCCAATTTGTAATAGAATCAGGAGTCAGCCCATTCAACCATAGAGTTGCCTCCCCAGACAGAGACAATGGAAATAGACGTAATCGAATTGCGTTTTGACCAACACCAGGATTGTCGAACGACTTACATGTAGAAATAAAGTTGATGAGATGCATATTCGGATCATCGTCTGCTAGTCCACCAAATAATCCCTTGAGTTGCAATAACTGAATCATGGTGCTTGTGATGTTGAACTTGGCTCCGGGCGCTAATGGTGGAGGAATTATGGCTCCAGTGGCTCCGGCTCCATCAAGATCATCATCATCGTCGTCAAAAGCTGGTTGCATGGATTGTCGATCATACCTAAACCGAGCTTGACGACCTCTTCTGTTGGCAGGTGTTGCGATTTCAGCATCATGCCTTGGGTTTAGTAACTCGTCATCACCTAAATCCTCATCGTCAGGATTTGTTGCTCGCCCAGGGTTATCAATTTTTTGTTGGTGTACTTGGGCGGCGCAAGAGCAGCTAATCTCGCCTGCTCCTGTTGAGCAGTCATTCTTTCGATTTCCGTTTGTGCCTCCATTCAGCCAATTCGTTGTGGTTCAGGATTGATAGGTAATAACGGTTGACCAGAACTTCGAGTGTGGTGCATACACTGAATAAAAACCTGCAGTAACAAAAACAAAAACTAAAAGTAAAAGTATGAGAATCTTTGACCAAAGGGTCTAGTAATTATCACAAACTTAATTGACACTCGTATTCCCCGGCAACGGCGCCAATTTTTGATAACGCTCAATCTACAGCTCTCGTAGAAGTGTAAAGCGGTCGTTAGCAAATATAGAACCCAAATGGGTTGGGTATCGATCCCACAGGGAATAGCTTGGTCAACAAGTAAGCAAAAAGTACTAGACTTTTGGTGCAAGTCTCGTAAAAAGGGGGATTGTAATGTGTAACCAAAATATCAAAGTAAAAACTGAAAATAGCAAAGTAAAAGAAAGAATAGTTATTAAGTTGTAAACAATGAGAATTGAGAAGTTGGGGTTATGTCCACCTTCTGAGTTATACGTCTCTATTGGCTATGAGTGTGTTGAATTCCGACATGCATGTGCTTATAGAGAATTGTATTCGATGGTAAATCTAGGCGTCTTTCGACCTATTCGAGGATTATTTCACTTTAACTCTTTCGAGCTTAAAACGTGTCTAACGGTACGAATTCTCCAAGAGGTTAATCCAGTTATGGCACTAACTTTTTAATAGGGGATGGGACCCTACTACCTTGACATTATCTCTTTTCCAGACAGATAACCTTTCTTTCGAACAAGTTAAATGTTATACTGGCATATTCTTGCATTTACAACCACAAAGAATTTAGATTAAGATGAAGAGAATAATGATATAAGCAGCATACGTGTCACAAACTTACAAACTCATAGCAATAGATAGTATCTCATACGGCTTCCATAACCCCAACAGAGAGGTTTAGTTACCCATGAGTGCGAAGGAAATCACAATTGACATTGTTATTATACCACAATAAGAATTTCGTGTAGCACAAGTGTGGTAGGCGTTAGGCGTGATTTCTTGCAAGTAACGTTTCTCTTGTTGCAGAAATTAAGAATAGAATAGATGAATAGAAGAAGAATAAAAAGTAGAATTAATGGAAAGATTAGAAGAGTTGTAAGGTAAGATAAGAGTTAAAACTAGAATTAATGAGGAATGAATAAAAATCTCTAGCAAGATAGGGTATTTATAATACCCATATCCTATTCCTACTAAGCTAATGAAATACTTAACCAAATTGTACTAGGTTAATGTATCATTATCCTAATCCTATTAAATTACTGCTAGTCCCCAAAGTCTTCAGAAATGCTATTTTAGCCCGGGACAGATTTTCCATTCATCACTTTTGGTCCTTAGGCGTCCAAGACTCCCTCTTCTCCTTTTGTGAAGCTTTCTTTGGCGTCAAGTAATCCATAAAATGCTGAATTCTGCATCATTTATACCTGAAACTTTGCTAATCATGTTCGTTAGCTCACTTACAGGAAAAAGTACTAAAAGTGCATGAAATATATAATTTATTCTCAAAACTAGGCTAAAATATGGGTAAAACATAGCACTATAGGCGTGTAAATTCGCCTATCATCAGTATACAGAAATTGTTAGGTCACAGTATCTCAGAAAATCACTTGAGTTGATCTTATGGAGTTAGAGATGACAGATTTTGATGTCATTCTCGGCATGGATTAGCTCCACTCATGCTATGCCTTAGTTGATTTTAGAAATAGAGTCGTTCAATTTCAGTTTCCCAAAGAACCAACTATTGAATGGAGGGGTAGTACCTCTATGCTTAGGGGTTAGATCGCTTCTTATATAAAGGAAAGAAAAATGATATCTAGGGGGTGTATGTACCATCTTTTTTGAGTCAAAGACTCTAGTTCTGAGACTCCAAGTCTTGAGTTAGTTTTAGTAGTAAGGGAATTTTCAGATGCATTTCTTGAAGATCTTTTTGGAGTTCCTCTCAAAAGGGAAATTGACTTGGAATAGATCTTCTTCCAAATACCCAACCTATATATATTCCACCTTATATAATGGCTCCAGCTGAGCTTAAGGAGTTGAAAGAACAGTTGAAGGATCTCTTAGATAAGTGATTCATCAGACCAAGCACTTCCCCATAAGGCGCACCAGTCCTTTTTGTGCGTAAGAAAGATGGTTCTCTCAGAATGTGCATCAATTATCGTCAGTTGAATAAAGTCACAATCAAGAATAAATATCCACTCCCCAGGATTAATGACTTATTCGACCAACTTCAGGGTGCGAGTTATTTCTCTAAGATACACCTCAGATCTGGCTATCATCAGCTTAGAGTTAGAGAATATGACATTTTGAAGACAACCTTCAGAACTCGGTATGGTCACTTTGAATTTCTAGATATGTTTTTTGAACTAATGAATACCCCTGTAGCTTTCATAGACTTGATGAATAGAGTGTTCATGCAGTACTTGGAAATATTCATCATAGTCTTCATTCACGGTATCCTTTTTTATTCCCATAGTGAGAATGATCATGCAGACCATTCGAGGATTGTATTACAGACCCTTAGAGCTCATCAGTTGTTCTCCAAATTTAGTAACTGAAAATTTTGGCTAAGATCAGTAGCTTTTATTGGCCATATTATTTATAGTGATGGCATTATAGTTGACCCCCAAAAGATCAAAGATGTGAGAAACTGGCCCAGACCAATCTATCCATCAGATATTAGGAGTTTCTTGGGTTTGGCTGAGCTATTACAGATGTTTTATTGAAGGGTTTTCTTCTATTTCATCCATCATATCTCGATTGACTTAGAAAAAAGTCAAATTTCAGTTGTCAGATTCATGTGAGAAGAGTTTTTAGGAGTTGAAAACTCGACTCACTTCAGCCCCTGTATTAACTTTGCCCGATGGTTTAGATGGATTTCTAGTTTACTGTGATGCTTTCAGAGTTGGTTTTGGTTGTCTATTGATGCAGAAAGGTAAGGTCATAGCCTATGC
Organism: Capsicum baccatum var. pendulum; assembly: GCA_030864225.1. Classification (NCBI taxonomy): domain Eukaryota; kingdom Viridiplantae; phylum Streptophyta; class Magnoliopsida; order Solanales; family Solanaceae; genus Capsicum; species Capsicum baccatum. The sequence continues at coordinate 236,593,914 of CM061552.1, forward strand.
CTCTAGACAACTTAAACCCTATGAAAAGAATTATCCTACCCATGATCTTGAGTTGGCAACTGTTGTTTTTTCCTTGAAAATTTGGAGGCACTATCCTTATAGGGTTCATTTGATAAGTTCACGGATCATAAGATTTTGCAGTATGTGTTCTCGCAGAAATATTTAAATCTTCATTAGAGAAGGTAGCTTGAGTTGTTGAAAGATTATGATATAAGTGTGTTGTATCATTAGGGAAAGGACAATGTAGTGGCAGATGCCCTTAGTAGATTGTGTATGGGTAGCGTTGCTTATTTTGAGTAGGATAAGAAGAAGTTAGTCCGGGAGGTTCAGCAGCTTGCTAAGTTAGGCATTCGGTTGGTTGATTTAGCTGAAGATAGTATATGGGTTCAGAACGGTTCAAAATATTCATTAGTTGCTGAAGTAAAAGAAAAACAAGATAGAGATCCTAGTTTGTTTAAGTTAAAGAAAATAGTTAGAGATCATAAAGTAAAAGTTTTCTCCTATTGGGGGAGATGGTGTGCGTCTTCACCAGGGAAAGTTATATGTTCCATCTATGGATGGTTTGAGTTAGCGGATTTTTTCAAAAGCACATGGTGCATGATATTTCATTCATCCAGGAGCAACTAAGATGTACCGTGACTTACAGGAAATCTATTTGTGGAAAGGTATGAAGAAGGATATTACAGAGTTTGTGGCTAAGTGTTTAAATTTTCAGCAGGATAAAGTTGAGCACCAGAGGCCTAGTGGTACATTGTAAGAGTTTAGTGTCCCCACTTGGAAGTGGAAAGTGGTGAACATAGATTTTGTGATGGGGTTACCTCATACTCATCGTCGACATGATTCGATATGGGTTATTATGGATAGAATGAATAAATCAGCTCATTTATTACTAGTTCATACTTCATATTCAACTAAGTATTATGACAAGCTTGATGTTAAAGAGTTAGTTAAGTTGCATGGAGTTCCTTTGTCTATCATATCAGATAGAGGTAGTCAGTTTACCTCTCACTTTTGGAAAGATTTTTAGAAGGGCCTTGGTCCCAAGTTCATCTCAATATAACTTCTTATCCTCAGACAGATGGTCAGGCATAGAGGACCATTCAAACCTTAGAAGACATGTTGAGAGCTTGTGTTATTGATTTTAAAGGTGGTTGGGATACCACTTACCTTTGATTGAGTTTGCCTGCAATAACAACTATCACTCCAGTATTCAGATGGCTCTATTTGAGGCTTTTTATGGGAGGAGATTTAGATCTCCTATTAGTTAGTTTGAGGTAGGTGAGGCTTCTTTGATAGGTCTAGATTCAGTGTTTGGTGGGATAGAGAAAGTTCAGCTGATTAGGGAGAGGCTAAAGATAACGCAAAGCCATCAAAAATCCTACACAGATGTGAGAAGGAGGGACCTTGAGTTTGATATTAGTGACTTAGTCTATTTGAAAATCTCGCCCATGAAAGGAGTGAAGAGATTTGGAAAGAAGGGGAAGCTCAGCCCCCGCTATGTTGGACCTTATATAATTTTGAGCCATTTTAGGAAGGTAGATTATGAGCTAGATTTCCTGTAGAATTGGCATCCGTTCATCCGATGTTCCACGTTTCCCTATTGAAAAAGTGTATTGGTGATTCAGCTGTTGTTGATCCATTAGAAAGTATGGATGTTCAGGATAACCTTTCTTTCGAAGAAGTCCCAGTTGAGATCCTTGATCGTCAGATTCGTAGACTAAGGAAAAAAGAAGTTCACTTGGTTAAAGTTCTATGGCAGAATTAGTCCGTTGTGGGAGTGACTTGGGAAGCAGAAGCAGATTTACGCACCAAGTACCTTCATTTTTTCTCCACAAACTCAGACCCATCTTAAGGAAATAGTTTTCCTTAGATTGTCTCTTTCCCATTTTAAGTTCCTGCTATATAACCCTTCTCATGTGATTGCATGCATTCACAAAATTAGTTCATTTCATTATGTTTATGACTCAGTTATGAAATCATTTTCCCAGTCATGCATGTTCAGTATGTAATTTCAGTTGCCTTAGTTTAGTCCTCTTAGTCTAACTAGTCTCATTCAAGGATGAATATTTCCAAAGGGTAGATATTGTAATGCCCCATACTATTCTTAGCTCAGTTCATCTTCTAGTTGCATGCATAAGGGGCTTAAGTCTTGGAAATTTCACTAAGTGTTAGGGACTTTGCCATTTTTAAGGCCTCTAAACTTTGAAGATTTTTAATTTGGTCTTCCCGACCCCGAGATGTTAGTTTTTGAGTTAATTAATGTTTAGGTGTGTAAGGAGCATGTCTTAGAAAAGTTTTGAATTTTTTGGATGAGGTTTGGGGCATTTTCTGATCACGAAACTGGGGGGTTATCATGATAATCCTGTCCCGTCCAGTTTTGAATTTAAATGTCTGAGGGGAAATTGGGTCTATTCCCCTCAACCCAAATCGTCCATAACATGAATTGGGACATCAATTAGGGAATTATTTGCCTTTTTTCTCCAAATCCCTCTTAAGAAAACCCTTCCCTTTTCCCAAGAACACAAATTTAATTCTTATCTCCCCAAGAAATAAAGAATTCAAGTTCCCCAAGTCCAAGAACCTTCAAGAAAGACTTAAGAATTGGGTCTTATCTTATCAAGTTTAAAGCTTAAGGTATGTGTGATTTTCATCCCTGGGATCCTTTCAGACATGGAGTCCAAGAAGCCTTTTTAGTTTTTAAATTATGAGTTTTACATGTTTAAGTTGAACAATGTCCGTGAATCTCTTGTTAATTCAATTACAAGTTATGTTTATGAGTGTTTTCAAGTGAAATGAGCCAGTACATGTTTTGAATGTTGAAATCTTCACGTTAAATTCCTAATTTATAATTTTAGTCTTGTGATCATGTTATTCTTGCATGTTTTATCTATTCTCATGCTTAAGTTCATGACTCTCATGTGTTTGATGAATTGCCTAAGTTTTGGGTTTTGAACAATGATCCCCTATTATGGTTTTAAAGCTTTTATATGACATTGTTAGTACTTCCATTTAGTGCTGATGGGTTGTGAAAACCCATACTTATGTGATTTACATAAATTCAGCTTTTCAAGTACTCATACAGTTAATCCATGAATCTTATCAGTATACACAGACATTCATATTCATGATGAGCACTATTAGTCACGTAATAGCATTCAGTTGAGTTTAGTTTAGTTCAGTACCAGTGTTAGTTCAGTTGGGAGTAGGATTTAGTATCGAGCGAACCTAGGGTTGGGTACTTACCCGCCAGTTAGGACTGGGTCCTTAGTAGCAGTCCTTAAGTTCCAGAACTACGTAGCCAACATAGGATTATGAGATGTCACCCGCTAGTTTAGGATTGATACTCTTTTAGGAGTCACCCGCCAGTTTAAGACTGACTCTCTAGTCCTTTGAGGCATCAGATTAGTAGAACCACACAGCTAGTGTTAGTACCCGTGGCATGGTACTAACACCCTTCCAACTGGGGTTACAGGTTGGACCCCAATTAGCTCAGATTGGGGCATGTCAGTTAAATGATACCTCCCACAGCTTTAGTACAATATTTAGTGTACATTCAGTTCAAGTTTGCATGACCGAAGTATACAAATTTACAATTGTTCATTTACCTAAATTTTAGTCTTTTAGATTTTAGATTATTTCAAAAATATGTATATGCTTTGTCTTGCATTCTCAGATATCACAATTTTCATACATTAATGCTTAATTATTTTATGTTGTTCAGTTAGTCCTTATCTCGTGTGCACAGTACCCCAAGCATTTCAGCTAGACCTCATCTCATTTACCAGTACATTCAAAATACTGACCGCATAATCTTCTTTGCGCTATGATGTCTTATATCATAGGTTTGGATGCATAGTTTCTTAACCACAGTTAGACAGCTCAGCGTACTTCTGCAACCGTAGTGGTAAGTCCTCATCCATCGAGGACATGTTATGATTATTCAGTTATTTCAGTATTTTATTTTATTCAGTCAGTTAGAGTTAGTTGGGGGTCTATCCCATCAACTCCTCAGTCAGTTTAGAGGCTTTCAGACATTCAAACAATCAGTTAGACAGCCAGTTAGTTTCTTTAGTATTTCTAGATATTTTAGTTAAACGGTTGGTTCCTAGTATTTTATCAGCTGTTCAGACATACTTTGATGCATTTTGCAGTTTTAGATATCAGTACTATGTCAGTTTAGTTTTCGCTCATGTATTTCGTTACTATTTATTTAGTGCTCACAGTAGGTATTAGTTTATGGGTTAGCTTATGACCCTCGTGGTCCTAAGCACCGTTGTTGCGACTAGGGGGTAGCCTCGGATAGTGACAATAGAGCTCCAGAAGTTTTGTTGGAAACTACTCATTACTCAACTGTTGTTGATATGTGGTTTATGGGTTGTATTTTGGTAAGTTTGTTTCCGTGGATCACTTTGTTTACTCCTCTTAGCCAAATAACTACTTAGATTTTTGTTAATTCTTTAAGTTAAAACTGTTTGCTACTTCTTTTATAATATTTGTGTTTCCCGGTGCTTTAAATTATAATCCATTTTAGCATTTTGTTTTATTAACTATTTTATAACATCATTATATATGATAATTTAAAATTTATATTTTTATTAGTTAATGAAAATTCAGCTAAGATAGTTTTGTTCCAATATGAATACATATTTTATGTTATTTTATCATAAACTTAAATTATCTAAAAAATGAATATAAGTAGTCTAGCTGATTATTTATTTAGGTGATGCAATTGAAGGTTAATGACCGAAGGCTGTATTTCACTGAGATTGAATTCATAAAGTCTCCATAGTGCTTTTGGTGCAGTTCCCCAACGTGCATCTTGTAAGCTTCGAATTTCATCAACAACTTTTTCTCCATAATCTGATTTAATATAGATGGTGCATCTATCATGTCCTTTATTTATGTACTTGTAGAGATACTTTATTGTTTTTACTCCTGTACAAGATTCAACGTTGATGTGGCAGTTGTATCTAGTAAGTAAGTAAGGATTATATGGAACGAGCCACTAATTGTTCATTGTCATGCCTCAAACTTTTTCCTTCATTTCATTATTTCATCTCTTATAAATAGGATATCCATCCTTTTCTTGTATTGATTTATTACTAAATAATTGAGGATAATGACTCTTGCATTGCCCATCCTTCACGCATGAATTTGCTGGAAGATTTTTTCCATATGGCCCATGCATCATATGCTTGACAACCAAATCATGTAAGATCAAAAATTCTTCTTTGTTAGAAAGTTCAACGGAAATAAACTTATCATAATTGTCCAGTGATATTATCTTGTATCCTTGTTCAAGTATTAACAAAAAATGTATGTGTGGTAGTCCTCTTTTTTGAAATTTAACCACAAAAACATGTGCTGCAACGGGACCAAATATATTTTTCTTGATGATTTGATCTTTTATGTCCTGTAACTTTGCTCTAAAGACTCTATTCGCTAAGTTAGGTCTGTCTTGACGAAGTTGTCCTTCTATCAAATTTTCTTTGATCTCCACCTAATCAAGATTACATGTTATTGTGATGAATAGATCTGGTTTTTTAAAATGTTGAACCAAAGCCATTGCATCCAAATATCTGCGACGTATGTCCCAATGACCTCTAATGAATAATGCAAGAAGTATTACTCTCTGACCAACTTTAGATCCTTTAATTTCTCCGCCAGCATATTATGAAATATACCTTGCTATATTTCCCTTCTAAGATTTGATTTCTCTAGCTTAAAATATTCAAGTTGTATTGTTTCCAACTTGATGTACTTGTCAATTACAAATTGTTGTAACAATCATCCACATAATATAATTACGATTCTTTCTCCATCGTGTATTTACAGCTTATAGTAGTAGTACTCTCTACAAGAGACACAATGTTTACCTCCTCTTCGCATACCTAAAAAAAATAGAATACATTGATATGAGACTTTTAAATAACCAAATCTAAGGGTTTTTGTAGTTATGTTTAAAAATCATACCTTGCTTCTCATGGGGGCGGGATGGATGAAGTGGAAGCTCACGTCGGGGGTGTTGTGTGATAAGAAGGTCCCGCCCAAGCTTAAAGGTAAATTCTACAGGGTGGTATTCCGTCCAGCCATGTTGTATGGAGTGGAGTGTTGGCCAGTTAAGAACTCCCACATCCAAAAAATGAAGGTGGCAGAAATGTGGATGTTGCGCTGGATGTGTGGGTTGACTAGAGGGGATAGATTTCGGAATGACACTATCAGGGAGAAGGTTGGTGTGACTCCAGTGGAGTGCAAGATGCGGGAATTTTGATTGAGATGGTTCGGACACGTGAAGAGGAGGGGCATGGATGCCCCGGTTCGTAGGTGTGAGAGGCTAGCGTTGGATGGTTTTAGGCGGGGTAGGGGTAGGCCGAAGAAGTACTGGGGTGAGGTGATTAGGCGGGATATGGAGCAGTTATAGCTCACCGAGGACATGACCCTAGATAGGAAGGTCTGGAGGACGCGAATTAGGGCAGAAGACTAGGGCCAGTTTGGGTCGCTAGTGTAGGGAATTACTTGGTGGGGGTATTATTCTTGTTATGATTCCGTGTTCTATGTTTTATTACGAATCTGGGTGCTTTCCTCTGTTTTCGATTACTTATGGGTGTTGTATTTATGTTATGAAATCTTGTTCTGTGCTTTACTATGTATTTGTGTGGTATCTCGTGTCTTGAGCCGGGGGTCTATCGGAAATAGCCTTTCTACTTCTTTAGAGGTAGAGGTATGGACTGCGTACATCTTACCCCCCCCCCCAGACCCCACTAGATAGGAATACACTGGGTTTGTTGTTGTTGTCCTATTTCTTGGTGCCAGCCTGGTTCACCATTTGGAAAAAGTAAAGGATACTGAAGTGGGTCATAATAACCATAATAATGTTTGACACTATGCATATTGCCTGAATGCTCATGAATAATAATATCTCGATCAAATGGTACATTGGGGTTATTTTCGTCTATCCAAATCGCAATAACTTAATCTACTGATGGTTTGTTGTATACACGTTGATCTAGTTTAGCATTGGAAGTAATTCAAATTTCTAAATTCTAAAAGTTTGAATAATCCTTTAGCTGATGAAAGAATTATGCATAAGGATTGGCATTTATTATCTGTCTAATTATAGCCACAACTTCTTTGGATAAATTGGTTTCTTTGAGTTTTGAAATCCTATTGCATACCTCATTTTCTGTGTCAATAAAGTACAATTAAAAATAACATAGTGTTATAAATGTACCATATATAGTGAATGTCTACTTTACCATATATATGAATACCTATTTTACCATATATTGTGTATGTTTATTTATGGAAAAGTTACAAACCTCAAGGTTAGTTTTTTTCTATAAATAAAGGAGTTTTTCCTCATTGTAATTCATCCCTCAAGAGAAATAACAATTACTCTCTATTCTCTCACTACTCTTCTTCTTGTTCTTTATTATTTTATAACACGTTATCAGCGCGAGACTCTGCCAAATAGGTGAGAGTATAAATCTAAAGAATTTCAAGGTTAGTAATTCCTTATGTTATTTGTCTTTTGCTATTAATAATATAATTATTGTTGAATTTGAGGAAAAATAATTGGTTTAGAACCATTATGTTTTAAATTTATTCCTCAAGAACAATATTATCAAAATGGATGATAATATGTTGTGTTTAAGTCCCATAAATTTATGCCTAAGAGACCTTTATATAGGTAAGACATTGAGTTTGAATGTCAATGCACCATATTGATGATATTATGATGGCTAAGGCAAAATAATGTGTTTTTAATGAAAAGTCATGAAATATGTCCCATTGAATATGCTCCATTCCATGAAGTGAATGCGGTAGCAATGTTTGATAAGTCTAAAATATGACAACTTACTTCATTCTTGAAGTGTATATGATAGCAGTGCATAATATGTCTGAAAGAAGACAAGTGATTGAATGCACGAATATACGCATGGAGGGAATATATGATAATGATCATCAAAAGTGATGATATTTTCACACTCGTATTATGATCATAAGATATGTTAGAAAAAAGTTCTCTAGATCATATGTATGCCTCGATTTGCTCCTAAAGCAGCAATATTATAAAAGAGGTTACAAGCTATCCATTTGATAGGCTTAAGACACGATTATATTTCATTCATGGGAATGAGAATTTCAATTGTTATAAGCATAGATCCCTTCCCTAGTGTGAATGTGATGATATTTAGTAAAGCTTATCAATACAAACATGAACTTGATTGTGATGGCTTTACAACTCATACCTCTGAATCAGGCAGAATAATCGAGAAGAGTTATTTTGAAACCTACTTCTAAAGTAGTAAATCTGAAATTTATTCATGTAATAGTAAATCTGAAATTCACTAAAGTAAAAAGGTACATGTCATGGTAAACTTGGAGTTTGCTAGAATAAAAGTTCATAAGTTAACATGAATGATTATAACATCCCGAAGATGTGCATATTGAGTATTGGACATGTAATGAAGAATTAGAAAATTCTTCAAGAAATATTCATGTTGTTTGTTATCATGATAAGTTGGTTGGACCAACTAATTATTGGATTGGATCCCTCAAAATCTGAAAAATATAAAAGGTAAATAAGGGCACGTTCACCTTTCATGTGATATGTTGAAAAGATGCATCAATACGATAATCACATGAACATTTATTGTCAACCTGTAGTTTGACATTCATAAAGTTGCTTGCTCAATAAAATTGAGTTAAGAGCATAACTTTCAGATTGTGCAATCAAGACAATTCATCTTGATGAAAATAGTTTGGCATTGAATACAATAACAACAACAACAACAAAAAACCCAGTATGTTCCCACAAAGTGGGGTCTGGTGAGGGTAAGATGTACGCAGTCCATACCGCTACCTCCGAAGAAGTAGAGAGGCTATTTTCGATAAACCCCCAGCTCAAAATAAAGAATAAGTGATAAGGAGATGGATTACATAACAGAAAAGGTATAAGGAATAATAAAAAGTAAATCATAAAAATACAAAAATACGAGAGATACGGCAACACGAAATAAGTAGATAGCAACAGAGAAAATATGAAAGGGACACCCACATATAAGTAACACATACTCCCTGCCATAGACACCTATAGACACAGACCTAAGGTTACTTACTCGGCTACACAATATCTCTCCTGGTGGCTTTCTATAACCCATACTTTCCTGCTAGCCTTCTACCCTTATCCGCGACCTCCACACCTTCCTCTCTAGGGTCATGCCCTCAGTAAGCTGCAACTGCTCTATGTCATGTCTGATCACCTCCCTCTAGTATTTCTTCAGCCTACCTCTACTCCTCCTGAAGCCATCCAATTCTAGTCTCTCACACCTACACACTGGGCATCCGTATCCCTTCTCATCACATGTCCAAACCATCTCAGCTTTTCTTCCTGCATCTTTTCCTCTACCAATGCCACTCTTATCTTCTCCCGGATAATCTTATTCCTAATCTTGTCCCCTCTAGTAATCCCACACATCCAACGCAGCATCCTCATTTTCGCCATCCTCACTTTTTGGGTGTGGGAGTGCTTAATTAGCCAACACTCTGTGCCATACAATATAGATGGATGGACTGTCACTTTATAGAATTTGCCTTTAAGCTTAAGGGGCATTTTCTTATCACACAGCACCCCCGAGGAGAGCCTCCACTTCATCCAACTTGCTCCAATACGATTGGTGACATCTTCATCAATCTCACCATTCCCCAAGATCAAAGATCCAAGATATTTAAAACTATCCCTCTTACAAACATCTTGGGAGTCCAACCTCACCACCACATCATCCTTCTGCCTCAAGTCACCAAAATTGCATTCCAAATACTCCATTTTAAACCTACTCAACCTGAACCCCTTCGACTCAAGGGTTTGCCTCCAAACCTCTAATTTGTCATTCACGCCTCTCCGCGTCTCATCAATCAGCACTACATCATCCGAAAATAGCATACACCAAGGCACCTCGCCTTGAATACTCTGTGTCAACATGTCCATCACTATCATAAATAGGAACGAACTAAGAGTCGATCCCTGATACAACCCTATCTCGCCCAAAAAATTATCTGAGTCTCCTCCCGCCATCCTCACCCTGGTCTTTCCTCCATCGTAAATGTCCTTAATAAATTTGGCATATGCCACCGGGACCCCTCTTACCTCCAAACACCTCCAAAGAACCTCCCTCAAAACTTTATCATACGTCTTTTCTAGATCGATGAACACCAAATGTAAGTCCCTCTTTCTTTATCTATACTGCTCTACCAATCTCCTCACCAAATGGATTGTCTCATTTGTTGAATGACCAGGCATAAATCCAAACTGGCTCTCCAAAATAGACACAGCCCTCCTCAATCTCCGCTTAAGTACTCTCTCCCAAATCTTTATAGTGTGACTCAATAGCTTAATACCCTTGTAGTTGTTGCAACTCTCAATGTCACCCTTGTTTTTATAAAGAAGAATTATCGTACTCCATCTCTAACCCTCAGGCATTCTTACAGTCTTGAAAATACCATTAAACAAATCCATCAACCACTTAAGCCCTTCTCCGCCCGCATACTTCCAAAAATGCACCGGAATCTCGTCCGGCTTCATCGCCCTACCTCTTTGTATTTTATAAATAGCCTTTTTGACCTTCTCTACCTTAAAATACCTGCAGTATCTGAAATTACGGCTCCCTCCGAATGCTCTAGCTCCCCTAGCCCAATGCCTCTTGTCCCCTTTCTCATTCAAAAGTCTATGAAAGTAGTCCTGCCATCTCTTCTTAATGTGAGCATCCTCCACTAGAACATTACCATCCTCTCCATTAATTTACTTCACTTAATCTAGGTCACGACCCTTTCGCTCACTAACTTTTCCAAGCCTATACAACCTCTTATCCCCTCCTTTCTCCTCTAACCCAGCATACATATGCTCAAATACTTCTGACTTGGCAGCCGTAACTGCCAACTTAGCCTCCTTCCTAGCTACCTTGTACACCTCCCTATTCACCCACTTCTCTTCTTCATCTTTACTCTTAATCAAATCAAATACGATATGTTGAGAAAAAAGCTTTATGTGTTGGTCTGAAATACGATATGTTACATACAATAAGATATGCATGCATTAGACCAATATATTATGATTATTTCTTACTTATCAATTGGTTCAATGTCAGGAACCAACTATTCCATCTAATAGTTTTCATGTGCGGTATACAATTAATAAATACACCATGATGCACAAAGATGTATTTCTCAAAAAAAGATGGAGGATATATATTAGCTATCCTAACATAAGGGGGAGATTACAAGCATCTATGAAATATGTTAGGAATTATCATCAGAACCTCATTCAAAAGATAATTCAAGTCATATGTCGAAAGCATTTACTGACTCAAATTTAATCTCATATCTAAAATGCAAGTGCTTCTATTTTAAATTTTTAAAGGACAAAATCTACGCATGCATGAAGCATGGTAGACTAATCAGTTCCAAATAAAATAATCCTCAAAAAGGATTAGGAGCAAATAATCATAATAAGAAGTCAATGTGCTCTTAAAGAGCCTACGACATAACACTTCATGAAACCGATGAAAGGTTCAGGTACCTGAAAATAATGAAGTGATGAGATCTCAAAATGTTATGTCATGTTGTGAACCGATACAAAATAATATATCATTGATAATATCTTTTATACAATATTGATGCAATATTATAAAGTATTACGAGGAACCGAATTCTACGTTTATCTAAGCATGCTAACCTAGAAATATTTATCAAGTGACATAAAAGGATACATTTTGGTTAGTATAAAACTTTTTAGATTTGCAGTCCAGACACTTGAAGACGTCACACTTGACATGTTGGATATTGTCAGTTGACAAAAATCCATATGAAAATCTCTAAAGGATTCAAAATGCCTGAAGCATATAAAGTTTCTAGGAAACTTTTTATTATCCTCATAAGAGATAATTTGATAATTTGAGTATCATTGAAACTCTTGAAGAGTTTTCAAAAGTAATAGAATTTTTGCTTAAATGAGAAACATGCAAAATTGAATAAGGATCCATTCCGACCTCAAGAAAAGAATGAGGAACTCCTTGGTTATGAAGTACCATATCTTAGTGTAATTGATGCACTAATGTATCTTACAAATACTATAAGGATCGATATAGCCTTTTTCTAGTTAATTTGTTAGTAAGTTTGCAGTCCCAATCTTATTGGTCATGTTGATGTTGGGTACTTATCTTACCTACATAAAGCTCGATCTCAAATAGGCTATGTGTTCAGATGTGGTGTACTGTAACATCTTGGAGATATACAAAGCTGTCTATTATAGCCACTTCATGGAATCATACTGAGATAATAGTTATTCATTAAGCAAGTCGAGAATGTGTATGGTTGAGGCATAATACATATCATTCGAGAAAAATATTATTTGAAATATGACAATATACCCATAATCTTATATGAAGATAATACAGCATCCATAGCACAACCTAAGGGAGGATCCATAAAAGAGATAGAACGAAGCATATTTTGTCAGAACTTTTCTACATACTTGAGCTCCAAAAGAATGGTGATATTAACATGCAATAGATTCGGTCAAATGACAATGTGGCTAATTTATTCACCAAGTCTCCTTCAATTGCAACTTTCAAAAAGATGGTGCACAAGATCGGAATGCAAAGGTTCAAGGATGTTCTCATTAGGGGGAGTTAATACGCACTTTATTCTTTTTTCCTTACAAGGTTTTATCCCACTGATTTTCCTTGTAAGGTTTTTAATGAGGCAGTATATATGCGTATTATCTATCAATTAGACATTCAAGGGGAAGTGTTATAAATGTACCATATATAGTGAATGTCTACTTTACCATATATATAAATACCTACTTTACTATATATTGTGTATGTCTATTTATGGGAAAGTTACAAACCCCAAGGCTATTTTTACCCTATAAATAAAGGGATTTTCCATCATTGTAATTCATCCCTCAAGAGAAATAAGAATTACTCTCTATTCTCTCTCTACTCTTCTTCTTGTTCTTTCTTATTTTATAACACATGAATTATTATTATGTGGAATTAATTAGGGTAGATCATGATATATTTGATCCTCTGCCTTAAACATATAAACTCCTTGTCTTGAAGATGCCAGATTATTTTTGACTTTTATACCAAAAGACGTAAATTCTATTATGTTGTTATATCCTCTAATTTGCATGTGAAATTCTTTTACTACTGCAGAGTCCAAGAAAAATAAAGCATACATTTGATTTAGAACTTCAGTAGGTGTAAGTTTGATTAATCCACCATCGCTACAAAATGTTGGAGTTTTACGTTCAAACTTCAAAGCATGACAATGTTTGCATTTAGGAACATATTCCAATCTATGAAGAGACGATATTGATGATATATAGTCAATATGACCTAAATTTATGTAGTTATATATTATAAAACTTAATAAATAATAAAAAAATAGAGTTGAAGTAATTATAATGAATAAATTAGTACTGCATTACCTTCAATATCACACATTTCAGATAATTTTTTCATGAACCAATTTATTCTCTATTTTTAATTGATCTTCTTTCTTCAACATCGACATCTTCTGTAGATTGAACCATTTTTCCTGCTGCATTAGAAATAAACATTCTCATTTTACAGATAAAAGATGTGAAAAGATCAAGATATACTTAAGTTAGATAATTATAATTTAAATAATTATTATTTTGGTAATGCAATGCTTTTATGAATGCCAAGAGTTGTTGCTTATATTTTCAGTGTTGATATTGGATAAGTTCTTGCTATAATAGGTATAAAGACATAGCTCAAATCTTTGTAGGAACATTTTTCTTGTGTATTCTAAAGATTCATAGGCAGATTATCTTAAAAATTTGTGCATCTTTTGGTCCAAGAATACTATTAATCTGTTACATGATCCACCAGGAATTGATTTACTACTCTTTCAGCTTCTTCTTTATCTACTGGTTGAAAGGATAGTGGAAATAATTACTGGGTCTATTATGATTTTTCGAATTGGTAGAGTACGACTCTCCCTAATCTTCCATATAATATATATTAGAACTTCTTATTAAGTCACTTTTTCACCGTTAATTTAAATTGATCTTACTTGTTTTCAGGTTTTAAGCATCTCCTTGTTGGCAGGCTACCCATATTTGACTTTATTAACTAATTTTGGCCTATGCACAGGGCTCAATTGTGCATCTATGTTGACAAAATATTCTCAGTAAGAACTTTTTTCTTGGATCAGTGAGTTCTTCAGTTTCAGAAAGTTATTATTAACAGAAATTCAATGCAATGCTTTTGGAAATGTCAGGATTTGTTACTTATGTTTTAGTCATTGAGGAACTAAGATGCTAGCTGTACTATTTTTAGATTTTTCTACAGATATACAGGTTAGTCATTCTGATTAGCTTATATTCTCATATTTTGGAATCCAGTTTTTGTAGATAAGAAAAAAATTTAACCAAAGTGGCACACAACAAAAGCTAAAATATAATTTGTTAAATTAATTTTATAGCTACCTCGTGCCATGTTTAATGAATATATATCCTGCAATATAGAATAAGAAATTAATAATGTATTGTAAGTAAATAAAAGCAAATATTGTATGTTTATATCAAATTAGAAGTAGACAGTTAGTAAAGGTGAATAAACAATCAATATTATTTGATATGCCAGCAAAATTTACTTATTGTCTAAAAAAAAACTTAAATAACTAATTAAAAATTTGGGCTTCTACTTTTAAGAGAAAATAGCATCATTAATACTTATCAAGCTTGACTCTTTTCTTTGGTATTGTGTCACCAGTGTCATTTTATTTTCTTCCTATCTCTTTGATTGTTGTTGCTGAGGTGATTTCTTCATCTATTATGTTAATTGGAATAGCGTTTTGAACTAGTTGTACTTCATCAGCAATAAAGCGTCTTCTTATCCGATCTTTTTCGTTTCTTGCTTCAATTTTGACAAGAAATATATATTCTTTGTCAATACTTTGCAGCAAATTACGATAAAAGGACAATTCTTCTTTCCATATCAAAGAAAATAATGTATTAGTAAAAAAAAGTTAGCGGAGCAAAGAACACAGTAATAAATATAAAATATATAATAAATATAAAAGAAGAGTATAATATGACCTTTTCTGATATTGATTGATTATATGTTGTAACATTACAACCAGTCAAGAATTTTATCGCTTCAAATAATGTAACACTGCAATGTTCATTGCCAGCGATCACATCAAGTATTAGACGAAACCTACAGAATCAACAAAAAGTAAACAAATAGCTTATTTATTGCTTCTTAAAGAAATAATAAAAAAACTTTTTATGTGTATCACCTATCGGCATAATGTACATTTTCCACAAGACAATTAGAATATTTTGTAACAATACCGAAAAAGTTTACTTTTTATAGCAGTTGTTGCAAGATGCACAGTATGGATCATCTGCATTTAAGAGCCTTACAATTTTCACAGTAAATTTATAATATTTAACCTACATATATAAACATAAAAAAATCAAGGGTTAAAACTTTTAGAACATGTAAAAATATTCATTATGCGGGTGAAAATAGTACTTCATTATAATTGAATAAACCACGTGTTATATCCCCAATTTTTAGTTCTTGAGACTTTTTTATTTGTAAAGTTGGAAGCATAGTAATATTTGTGTATTTCTTTTTCTTTAAAGAAGTCCTACATATTATTTAGGCAGAGAAGTAAAATAACTATATTATAGTAGTCATTATTTTGAATATGAAAATGTATAGTACAATTCTTGGAGAGAGATTGCTTTTTCAAAAGTGGGATTTATCCATACACTATTGATAGATGTAGAAGCTATTCAAAAATTTCCTGTGAAGATTTTAAGAAAAAAAGTTAGTAAAAAAAAAGATAGAGAATTTACTATAAACACAACTTATAACTTCTATGATAGCACCTAGGAATAGGTTAGTCTTGACATCACAGAATGCGATAATAGATTTTTCATCATCGAGGGTTTGTAGGAGTTCATCTTATTTCTTAGATTTTTCCCATAATGTTATAGTTTTTTATCATACTTAAATTTTTTGATCAAACAAATAATGTTAAATTTTGAAATTGCACTGAAGTAGGTGAACAATAGGAAAAAAACTAATATTTTTAAAAGATAAGTTTAACTTACTTCTCATTCATAAGTACCAGCTCTCTACGTTTTTTGCCTTTTGTGAAGAGTTTAGAAGACACGAAGATTCCAAAAATATCTACAAAATATTAAGTATGAATTATTAGGTAATAGGAATAAAATATTGGGCTTATATGAAATATTAGATAAGGCAATGAAATCTAAAAAAATTACCCAAAACAATTTTCGAGGTATGCAACTTTTTATCATCAAAAGAACAAAATTGTTCAAAAAACAAAGTGTAGAGAAGAGACTCTTGTATTCTTGAACTATAGTGGTATCACTGAATCCAACCTCAATGTTCTTATTGACTAAAAGAAAATTAGGATTGGGAGAAGTAATGCAGTTATTCATGATATAGCAACTTTTGCCTTGATGTAGACGTTTTTCTCTTGTTGCAATATCTCCATTGAAAAGAGTGGCATTAACTTTTGTGTCCTAAAAATATTTTTTTAAAAAAAAAAGGTTAATAAATAACAAGGGATAAAAATAAGAGGAAAATTGTGGCTAGATGGCTTAAATAAACATTCTGGAGGAGCAGGAGTCATTACAGACAACAAGGGTCACTTGGTTTTTGCAATGACTTTAGTATGTGATGTTAAAAAAATGAATGTGCAGTGGTTGATGAATTAAGTACCTCTTCATTTACGAATGTGAAAGTTTTCTGAGTACCACTTGTTTTTCGCGTAAATTCTTTTGTTGCTTAACACCCTATGACTAAAATTTTTATTATAGAGGTACGATCGTGGAGCTTCACTATTCTAAGAGAAACAACTTCGGTAATGGAGTCTGTTAATTCTGTAGGTGCAACCATTGAGTTTGCTGATTTGGCGAGTAAGTCCATTGATGATTCCAGTACAATAATATCCGTAAAAAATAAAGTCATAATAGCAATAACACATGGTTATATAACAAATAATATATAATGATGTAAGAATTTTACCTAAATATGTGAACTTTTTTGGTTGATTAGTAGAATAGTAGGAGAGAAATATTAGGGGATGAATTAAGAATCAAGCAAGTACAAACTAGCATAAACAATAATATTCAAAAAAAATAAAGTTAATAATAGCAGTAACACATGATTATATAATAAAAAGTATATAATGAGGTGAGAATATTACATGAATATGTGAACTTTATTGGTTAATCAGTAGAATAATAGGAGAGGAATGTTAGGGTATGAATTAAGAATCAAGCAAGCACAAATAAACATAAACGAAGCAACTTTTAAGATGACATAATATGAGCTTAATTAAACAAAGAAACTTTTAAGCTGGAATAACAATTAATATTGTGTTTAAATTAATTACTAACATTAATAACCATGTAGGAGAAAAAAGGATACACGAAAAGATGAATTACTGAGAGAAATTGCATAAAAAAATTTTGAGAAGAGACAAACAGAAAAAATTGAGGAGCAACGAAAGCAGCAGGGAGAAATTGATTTGTTGAATGTTACAGAGACAATATCAAATAGAATGGTATTTATAGAAGTAACTTTTTTCGAACGTGTTTGTAATAATTTAGCTAGAATAGTATTTTAATCTTTTTTTGTACTAATATAGTGAGAATAGGATTAGTTTTTCTTTTATAAATGTAGTGTCGTTTTTTAGTTAGAATAGAATTAAAATACGGTTGTGGTTGTGCATTAGTAGTGTCGCCCTAAATTTATATTATTTTATTGAATTTGTAGATAGAATTTGTCATTTTTTAGGTTAGAATAGGATTGTGGTTGTGCATTAGCAGTGGGGTCCCAAGTTTATATTGTTTTATTGGATTTTTAGCTAAAATTTATATTGCTTTATTTATTGGATTTGTAATTTAAATAGAATATGCGAAAAGATGATTTTGTCTAAAGAGAAGACTTTTAATGAAGGCCAAGAAGTTCAAACGTGATTTATAAGGCCCTTCACACTTTTAAGATAATAGAGATAATTGATCACTTGAACATACGATAAAGTGATCATATTAGATACTTCTATCTCAAATTTTGGAAAAATTATTGTGTATGTTCTAAAACTTCCATTACATAATTACATAAAATATGTCACACTTTTTGAAGCAAGTCTGAGAACTTATAACTTAGTGATGCCAAGACATATTATTAAAAGATCCAAAAGAGTAATATATCTACGTAATGAGCACTTGAAAGTATTAATGTGGAGCTAAGAACAATAAGTTGGGGAGAGCTATGTGTTAGACTAATAATATGAAGTAAAAAAAAACACGTATAGACCACCAACCTAGGGACCTGGTCCCAACTATCGTATGAAGTGATGAACAAGATTAAAAGTAAAGTAAATGTAAAATAACAATGCCCATAAACAATCTTTTACATGGAAACTCCTTATTCAAGGAGAAAACCATGACCTACCTCATAGAATTTTCAACCACTTCACTAAGTTCAAACAACCTTGAATACAAACTCTATGGTTTAAGAATTAAATTCCTAACCCTTTCTCAACCCATAATAACTCCATTATAATGAACTCCAATGCAATAAATCTATTGCACTAACTGACATAGCTAACTCTAACTGAATCAATAATCAAGCTAACTCTAACTTCTATGTAAACTAACTCTAGATGACACTTTCAACAAAAAGACCTGACTAGTAAAACACCTACTAATAATCAACTAGAGAAAGAGTCAGTGTTTACAAGCATAAAATAAAAACTTAAGTACAACAAGAGCTTGAGATGCAAAAGTCGACCGAGCAGGTCTCTGTGGCAAGTAGGGATTTGAATCTGATAGCTTCAAGAGAGATTTGATGTTGTTGGAATATGAAAGCTTATATTTTCTTATTGTAGCATGTTCTATATATAAGAAATAAAAAAACATAGGATGTTTGTGATTGGTTGGACAAAAGAACTATTGTAACTTTTCCCCCAACTTTCTACAGATCGTACTTCTTCCAGCTGTAATGCTGACCAAGTGAAAAAGACGTGAACACCATCAATGTGGTCCCTAAGTAACTACAGTTTTGTCATCAAAACTCTTTATGAACCAGGTCAAAAGTTGATAGTTTATCAATCATCAAAATCAAGGACTTAATAATTTTCCCCTTTTTGATGATGACAAACCCATACTCAACTTTTCAAGACTTCATCCCTTGAATACTTCTCCTTATCACTGATATTGTTCCCCAGATTCCTTTCCCATGTCAATGATACCTACCATTCTTTCCCCTGAAAGTAGGGACCTGTCCTCTGCACTATTACTATACCTCATCTTCCCTCTTTTAACACCATTAAAGAGACAAAATAGTAAACCAAGGAAAAATAAGAAAATATGTTAGCTCATGACCATTGAGGCAACATTGATATGAACAATGAAAATCAAAACAAGTAAGAAGAATGATATCCCCAAAACACAATCCATTCATTAATTATTTACGCGACATCATACATTATTTTTAAACAAAAAACTTATAAAAATTAAGTACGGGCAGTGCCACTACAACAAAACAGGAATAAAAATAGAGCTTAAACATAAAACAAGGGAACTGATAACACTGGGACTTAATGGGACTAAAACAAAATAGGCTTAAAGAAGTCAAGCACAATAAGGACCAGGGTGGACAGATATTTAGGGTAAAAGACCAGAAAAGGCGTGCGACGACTGACGAAGGATCAGGGTGAACCTCTCATTTCCAGCGGCATGATTTTTCAAAAGTTTTTAACTCCTCAACTTTGGCTTTCAGTTACTTGACCTTATCACACAAAAATTCATTCTCATCATGAAGACCCCATTCTAACCTGGTCCCTTTTTATGACTCCTCGCACTTGCAGCCTTCAAGGTAGCAATATCAATATCCTTTTATACCATGATACTAGTCATATCGTTCAATTATCCTTGCAACCTGGTCTGTACTTTTATCAAATCAGCTACCATAGATTTTGACTTCACACCACTGTGTCTAGGAAGGCACTCATTATCCTCTAATGTGGACACTATGAACATTTGCTTCACTGACCCATCCTTTTCAGGCCCACATGGAACTTCAAAGTAGGAAAATACCCTACTCAACCAAAACCCATACGCTAAGACATATTTTCCATCCTTGGTTGTCATAACTTATGCATGTGTTCAATAATTACAGTTGGAAGGTTAACACGCTTAAACTAAGACAATGCCTCTATAAGGAACAAGTAAGGACCTATAACAATTGTTCATTTCTCATTTTTAGGAAGCGGGGCTTTGTTAACCAATTCAAAAGAGAGTTCTCATTTCAAGGACTTATTTGTTAAATTCTTGATGTTTAAATCATCCAACTTTCCATAAACTTCTAAGAATTTTGCAAACCTACTCGCATTCTTTAAGGACCTGGTCCCTTCAGTGGGTACTCCCAAAATCTTAGCCCACACTTAGTCATCCAGAACAAATTTTACATTATGAATCTGGGTTGTCACATAAAAGGCATCATAAGAGAAGATTAGGTTGTGGTAGAATATCCTTACCTCATTTTCATGTAGAGTGGGAACTGGAGGCTTAAATAGATGCTCCCAACTCTAAAATTTAACAATATTTATCAATTCAACCATTTCAATTATGGAAATAATTTCCAGTCAAATACTCTTCCTCTCAAGACTTTCTGAGTCTTAAGAATTTCTTGTCTCTCTTCTCTTGACAATTCTTTTCCCTTTTCTTTTGATGTAGAGGCTTTTTCACTGGCACTAGTTCCTTTAACTAAGAATCCAAGAGCTTTTGAAGTCTTAGAAGTTTTAGAAATGGGACCTGGTCCCGTAGAACTTGGAGCCTCTTTCCTCTTTATTTTTCCTCCACTAGTAGACACTGGTTTTTTATCATGACTTCCTTTGATTTTCCTTTCTTGGGTGAAATACCAACACCACCCCTATCCTTGGACTTCATAGCATCCATACTCTTTTCAACATCCTCGTCAGTCTCATTATTAAAAAAACCATCAAAGTTACTATCACTCTCTGTGTCACTCTCCCTTTACTCTGATTCTTCCATAGGAGCCAGATCCTCATCGGGCACCTCAACCTCAATAATAACCTTCTTCTTCTTCATACTTTTCCTTTTTTAAGTTTTATTCTTGTTTTCTACCAATGCATCCTCCATCAATTTTTCGGAAATCGACTTGGTCCCATGAGTGTTACCTACCTTAGATGGCAACCTTGCAGTGGAAAATACCCTTCGTTTGGTTATTTTCCACGATAAGGGCTTATCATCATCACTCTTAGTAGTAGTATTTTCTTCCTCACCTTTATTATATAGATTGAAAATAGGGGGTAAAACCACACTATCCTTCTCAACACCCATAGAAGGGTCTTCTTGTCTCCTAGTAGACAGAGATCCTGAGGTGTTATCCCACCTAGGAGGACTGAGAGAACCATTTTTGTAAGGAGGCTCCTCTCTTAGGGAAGTTAGACCTTGAATCACCATTTTCTCACTCATAGAAAGGACATTCAAATATGTTCCCTTTTCCTTGGGAAGATCACCATCAAACAACTTTTCGTCTACAACATAGCTTTCTATGATGCTTGAGGAGACAGACTTTTTAGGACTTTGAACTTTGGATGTAGATACTTAGGGAATAATTGGACTGTTGATTCTAGGATAGTTTCAGTTAGTTTTGATAGGGGTAGAAATAATTGGAACAGGAATAGATAAAGTGTTGAAATCAACTCTCACTTCAGATAAAGGCGGTGGAGTATTTTTTTTGTGGAGGCAAAAGACTAGAATTGTTGGAAAGTGAGGAGGAAGTAAATTTAATTATGGCAAAAGGGATATTTAAGTAAGAATCAAGAGGGAAGGATGGAGGAAAAATAGTTTAAAGAGGTGTAGGATCATTTGGAGAAGGAGGAGATAATGGTGGGTTAGAATTGTGATCGATTTCCTTGATCACTAAAGGTTTGAAGGAATGTGAAGAGCAATAGAGAGTAAGGGAAATAAGATGATATAAACTAAAAATTTTAAATAAGAAGAAAGAGAATGGATTGGGTTTAAATAGAGGATGAAGGAATGGTTCAGATTTGAAGAGGTGTGGATCAGGAGACGTGTCCAATTAGATTGACGTGACTTTTAGTCTTAAAGTAGGTGTTGGAATCTCTTAAGAAGAGACAGAAATTTTATGTGGCACACTCTGATATTAATTTTAAAATGTTAACGTTAAAGATTAAAGCGTGATGCTAACCAGATGAGGGACCTGGTCCCTGTATGATTTTCTGAACTCTTAGTGCTTAAAGCTATCGCATCCCCCTCCTTAATCTTCTTCCCCCTACCATGGGTGTATATCTGCAGAAGATATGAGACTAAGTTAGATGTGTGTAACATTATTTTACATGGATACTTGCTTATCAATTCATATCCATCATAGAGGAATAAGAGAAATAGTATATAATCAACTTTGCCTCATCAGACCCAACTTTATTCTATTTTTTTCAAATTGGTCCCCGCCAAGAGCTTTAGTAAAGACATTGACTATTTGGTCCTCGGTGTTGCAGAAGACTATTTTGATCAAACCCTTCTCTATATTATTTATGAGCAAATAATGTTTGATGTCTATGTGCTTGGTCCTCTTGTGTTGGACTGGATTCTTATCCATAGTAACTACACTTATGTTGTCACAAAATAAAGGAACAAAACCCGAGAGAATTCCAAAGTTTTTTAGTTATTGTTTGATCCAAAGTAATTGATCACAACATAAAGCATCTGCTACATACTCAGCTGCAGTAGTAGAAAGGGCTATTGAATTCTGTTTCTTGGTACCCCAAGAAATTAAGAAAGGTCATAAGAAGTGAGCCATTCTTGAGGTACTCTTTCTATCAATCAGGTACCTAACATAATCTAAATCAACATACCTAACCAGAAAAAATTTATCGCCAGTAGGATAGAGAAGGACCAGGTTAGGGGTTCCTTTGAGATACCTTAAAATTCTTTTGGCAGCCTTCAGATGAGATTCCTTTATGGACTTGCTTGGAATCTAGCACACATTCTTACAATGAACACAATGACAAGTCTGCTAGTAGTGAGATATAGTAATAAAACAATGATTCATCTGTACATAGTTTTAATTACAGAGGGACCAGATTTATCCAAGTCTAATTTTGAGAAAGTGCAAATGAGAGTATCTATAGGTTTTGCATCCTCCATATGGAATCTTTTCAACAACTCATAAATGTACTTTTGCTGGCAAATAGTTGTACCAGCTGCACTTTGCTTTATCTATAACCTAAGGAAAAAGTTAAGATTTTTCATTGTACTCATCTAAAATTCACTGCTCATTAACTTGGCAAATTCATCACATAGGGAACTCATTGTGGCTCTAAATGTAATGTCATCAACATAGACTTGAACAATGATTAGGTTTCTCCTCATTGACTTCAAGAAAAGTGTGTTGTCAATCTTTTCCTTTTAAAACCGTTGTCAAGTAAGAATTTTGAGAGCGTATCATACCATGCCCTAGGATCTTCTTTCAATCTATAAAGGGCCTTGTCTAATTTGAACACATATTTTGGAAAGTCAATATCTTCAATCCTAGAGGTTGTTTCATATACACTTCTTCTTTTAGAAATCTATTAAAAGGCACACTTTTCATATCCACTAAAATAGTTTGAACTCCATTTAGGAAGTAAAAGCAATGAGAATTTGAATAGCTTTCATTTTAGCACAGGGACAAATGTTTTCTCTTAATAAATTCCTTTCTCCTGGTTATAACCTTGAACAACCAACCTAGACTTGTTCCTGATGGTGTTACCTGCTCATCTACCGTGTTCCTGTAGACCCACCTAGTTGTTTTATCAGTAGAACGAGGGACCAGATGCCACAACTTATATCTCTCAAACTGATACAACTCTTCTTGTATAACATTCATCTAGTCAACATTTTTCAAGGCCTCCTTCATAATATTGGGCTCAATCTGAGAAAACATTATTGAAAAAGCACAGAGATTTCTTGCTCTATTCCTAGTCTGCATAACTAAATCCAAAAAAAAAAGTAGTTTATCAAGAGGATGTAAGGATTGATGCTTCTAGTTGGATCTTTGAGGGGTGGGAAGACTTGAACTGGTACCAGTTCCTATTTAGGCATTACCCTCAGGAGACTAGTGATCCACTAAGATAGAATAAGGATTAAAATCTTTATTTGGAGGTTGAGATGAACTAGGCTCCTGATGTTCTCCTGAACCATCTACATCTACATAAGCTGAACCTGGTCCCTGGAGTCTTCACCATCATTGATTCCTTCATTTGAATCATCATCAGTTCCAATTGACTTCCCTGAAACATTGAGGAGTTCCTCAAGGTCTACATCATTAAGAGAATAACCTCGACTAGTACATTCATCTTCATCAAGCACAATATGTACACACTCCTCTTCACATTGGGTTTTATTCTTGAAGATTTTATAGGATTTATTAGTTGAAAAATTACCAACAAAGACTCTTTCATAACTTCTTTGGTCAAATTTTCCAAGATAATTTTTCTATTGTTCAGCATAAGTATTTATATCTAAAAGGTTTGAAATAACTCAACTTGGACTTCTTCTTGGTCATGAGCTCATAAGGGGTCTTATTAGGAATGGACCTAATAAGATACCTATATCACATGACATATTGTGTTTACTACCTCAGCCTAAAAATTTTGTGATATTCCTACATTAATCAACATAGTACTATAAATGTCCACCAATGTTCTATTTTTCCTTTCTATAACACCATATTGCTAAGGTATCCTAGAAGCTGAAAAGTTGTAATTGATTCCAAACCCATCACAGAACTGATAGAATTTTGTATTTTCAAATTCTTCCCCATGGTCTAACCCAATCCAATCAATATTCTCATTGTATTTCGCTTAAACTTGTTTTACAAAAGCTTCAAACACTAAGAAGGTCGATTCCTTAGATCTCAGAAAAAATATCTAGATGAAGCTGGAATAATCATCAACTATAACCAGGATATACTTATTTCCCTATCTAATTGCAACTTTTATAGGTCCGCACAAATTTATATGAAGAAGCTATAGAGGTCTGGAGGTAATCCCCTACTTCTGTGGCATAAACAGGACCTAGTCTGCTTACCCTTCACACAAGCACCACACACTTTAAAGCAGGAAAACTTTACCTTTGGTATTCCTCGAACCAAGTCCTTATCGACCAACTTGTTCAAAAAGGAGCATCTTACATGACCTAGCCTTTTTGGACATAATTCAACAGCATCTTCTTTCACACTAAGGCATGTGAGATCCTTGGGGTCGCAAGACCCCAAATCAGCAA
The DNA here is from genome assembly GCA_030864225.1 of Capsicum baccatum var. pendulum. Classification (NCBI taxonomy): domain Eukaryota; kingdom Viridiplantae; phylum Streptophyta; class Magnoliopsida; order Solanales; family Solanaceae; genus Capsicum; species Capsicum baccatum. Next base: position 236,619,316 of record CM061552.1, read on the forward strand.
CATACATGTTCTTGTCTCTCCATGCAGTGGGAATAACTTGACCATCCTTGAGGCTTGTAACTGTAAAATTGTGGCACACAAACTTCACTTCATTCCCTTTGTTACAAATTTGTGCCAAACTCAATAAACTGAATTTGAGTTCATCCACATAATGCACATAATCAATGGCTTGGCTCAAATGTTCACAACTTTTCCAATGCCTATAATGTATCCCTTTTTCCATCACCAAAGGAGATAGTGCCTCTTTCATGGGCTTAGGGCAATAGAAAGTATTCAATTCTTCCAGTCATATGCTTAGAACAACCACTATCCATATACCAGTGGTAACTACTTCTCTTGCTCTACCCTGCAGACACATTATTTATTAGTTTTGGAAACCCATTGTAACTTGAGTTCCCAATAGGGGGACCGAGAAAAAATTAAATTCTTTTTGGTCCAAGCAGGTAGAGCAATATTGGTTTTCTTTGATTCAGGATACTTTCTCAGATTTTTCATAACAGCTAGTCTTGAAGGACATGAGTCCTTTAAATGTTCATTTTTACCACAGTAAGTGCACAACAGATTTTTCTTTACAGAAACATATTTGTTATGTGGGTTATAAAGTGCACTTGAACTCTAGAAAACAAGACCCCTTCTATTGTTAAACCTTTGATGTGTGACACTTTCCAAAACTTGAGATGAGGTGGCCAATTTGAGAGCCTTCTCAAGCTCAACTTTAATCTGAACTAGGTCCCTCTTAATTTCAGAGTTTTTCTCTAAGGTTTCAGTCAAGTCAGCATTACACTTGGCCAACTTCTCCTCCAACTTACATTGAATCCTACTACCTTCACCCTTTTCTTTTTTATCATCAATATTTACTTAAAGATTCCTTATCTTTTGTAAGCTCACACAGATCTATTAACATAGTAGTAAGAGATCTTAATTCCTTAGGAGAGTAATCTTTACAATTATCCTTGATGTCCAGAATGGTTACCTTTTAATCTCCATCATCATCAGACTTGGCCCTCAAGGCAAAGAGGGAATCATAAATCATAATATCATCTTCCACCACCATCATGGAAACATCTTCTCGATTCCCTGATTTATCATACTCACTAATAGGAATCTCTCCAAATAGTAAGAACTTTTTTCACAACTTTGCTAGCGGCAACCCTTCTGCTATATCTATGAAGGACCCAGTCCTTCTTATTTTCTCTATCTCCAATATTTTTGATATACTCTTTGTATTCCACCATGTAATGAGGATAGTATTTGATGAAATGACCTATCTTGACACACTTGCGAGATGTGTTATTTTCCTTGCTATCCCTGGTGTATCTGCTTGTTTCTCCTCTTCTGGGAAGTGCACTAGTTTTTCTCATAATCTTGAGAAATCACTTTGTGATATAGGTCATTTCCTCATCATTAACATTGGTCCTCTTATGTTGACTTCAACACAATATTCTTTTCTTTCTTCAGCTCACCTCTGGCTTTGTCCTATTGTTTCTTAAGTTTATAGGTCTTGAGATTCTTTATCAACTCATCTATAGTCAGGGTATTTAGATTCTTAGCTTTAATTATTGCATTTACCTTAATTTCCCAAAAATTAGATAGTATGCTAGAACTTTGCAAACCTATTTGGTGGGTCGGATATATTCACCTAAGCAATGCAGTTCAATTATGATTGTAGTGAACCTAGTGTGTATTTCTTGAATGGTCTCACCTTTCTTCATGCTGAAAGTTTCACATTGAGTAGTCACCATGTCTACATTTAAATGCTTTACCTGACTAGATCCCTCATGAGCAGTTCGCAAGAAATCCCAGATTTTCTTTGCAGTCTCACATGTTGAGACCTTGTTATATTCATCAAGACCAATTCCACACACAAGGAGCTTCTCAGCCTTATAACTTTTCTCTATCTTCTTCCTATCGACATCATCATACTCATTCCTTATATTAGAAACATTTGAAGTAACCTTACCAACTTTCATAAGCTTTGTGGGAATGAAAGGACCATCTTCAATAACATCTCTCAGCTCACATTCTTCAGCCACAATGAAATTGTGTATACAACTTTTCCACTGCCCATAATATTGTCTATTAAATCTGGGTAGTCTGGTGGTTGATTGACTTTCTTTGCCCATAATATTGTCTATTAAATTTGGGTAGTCTGGTGGTTGATTGACCTTCTTTGATACTTAGAGGTACAACCATGTTAGAAGATCCTTCCTAGGTATTAATGTAATACCCCATACTTTCCAAGCTCAGCTCAGCCCTTAGTACGTGCCTATAATACTTAAAACCTAAAAATAAAGTTAAGTGTTGAGGGGTTTAGTTATTTTGACTCCCTTTAGACTTTGAAGATTTTTAAGTTGACCTTTCGGGCTCTGAAACAATGATTTTTGAGTTAAATTATATTCAGGGGTGTAAATAGCATGTCCCGAGTACGTTTTAAAATTTTCGAACAAGGTTTGGATCACATTTGGAATTACAAGGTAGCAGCTCACCGCGAATAGGCTGCATCACGGTGAGTATCGCGGTGAGAAGGCCACCGCATCTTGGTGGATGCCAATTCGGCAATTGTCAATTTCCAGAGGGTCATCGCGATTGCACCACGTTGCGGTGGGTATCGCGATGACCCAGTCACCGCGTCGAGGTAAAGCCCAAATCATCAAGTGAGTCACCGCGATTCCACTGTATTGCAGTAGGTATCGCAATGACCCTTTCACTGCATCGCAATGAGGCCTCTATCAGCATTACAGTTGCGAGATTTAAATCCCCAAGGGTATTTTTGTCCTTTACCAAGCCCCCAAATCATGAAAACAGATGATTAAGTGTACTTTTGAGCAAAATATGCCTATTATTCATCAAATCCCTCTAAAAGAAAATCCTAGCTTCAACATTCAACACCAAGAACCCCCAAATTCCACCATTTTTTTCCAAGATAGCCCCAAATTCAAGGTTCCCAATTCAAGATCTTCAAGAAATAATCTTCAAGAGCACAAATAGGAATTCAAAGTCAAGTTTCTCATTTATTTCATCAATTAAGGTATGTGGGATTATTAACAAGGATAATTCTTTCACCCTTGTGCCCAAAACTATCTTTTAACGATGTATTTATATGATTTTACATGAATTCACACGAATTTCAATTTAGGGTTCCTACCCAATTTTCATTATTTGAAGATTATGATATTACAAGTGTTTTAGATGATGAATTGCATGCCTAATTTTGTACATTTATGCTTGTGAACTGGTTTTAGATATATTGAAGGTTGAATTCTATTATTTTGACTAGAATTGTGCAAGAACTTCATGATTTTGACTATTGAGCATGATTTGTGATAATTTGAAGGATGGGTTATTAAGCCTATTTTGAATATTGATATTCCAAGAGTGATTAAGCTTTTAAGCACCCTATGATTTGTTTATATTCAGTTTTTAATTCAAGACTTGATCTTTTGATCCCCAGCTAAGAAATGGAATCCACTTTACAATTTTATTACAGTTTATAGAAAATAGATTAGTTTTGATTACATTTTAAAATAGACAGATGCATAATTGGTTTTCACTATAAACCCTTATGCTAGTTTTAAAGTGGATTTCCTACAGAATAAGCATACGGACTAAAGGAGTAGTATTTAGCACTTAGCAGGAAGTGTGGGTTAAGCTCCTCCTAGTTCCCTAGAACTACGAGCCAACATAGGTGCAGATTCATATTATTCCTATTTTTATATGGATGACAGTTACAGATATGATCACTTAGCTCAGGTTATACTCCTTGGCAAAAGTATGACACCTCTCCCCAACGTGAGGTTTTCTCCTTAGGGGAACTAGACGTTGGAGTTCATGATAGCTCACATGATTTATGTCGGTTAGAATAACCTCCCTACAGTAAAGTCCCTAATAGCAAAGACTTACAGAAAATTTTTAGAGTTTAAGTATAAAGGCTCGTAGTTTCATTTTGATACTATTTTACATTAGATATTAGTCATGAGATTTCAGTTTTCAGTTTACAGATATAAAAGTGAGTCTTTTCTATATTTAGACTGCATGATTTAAAGATAGAATACAAGTACAGCTTTTAGAACTAATTATTACAACTCACCAGATTTATACAGCATGCTTTATTACTCATGATTTATGATTTTCATTTTTCAGTTATTCAAGCCTATGTGAGCCATCTACATTTAGCATTCATTCTTTTACAAATTTTATATAAACATTGAGATATTATTTACTAATGCATTCACCCCTAAATGATCAGTATATTCCAGAAGTACTGATCCACATATATGTCTATGTGCTACATTGTTTAATAATGTATGTTCAGGTGCTCAATTTCAGCAGCGTGAGTGACTTCGAGCATCTCCATCTACATCCCGACAGTTGGTGAGTCCTCATAGTTTGGGGACCCTGTTATTCAATTTTTTAGCTTATTAAAGTAGCTAATTCAGTATTTTCAGACAGTTTGAGTCAGCTGACGGTTTGTCCAGTGGCTCTCTAGTTGTTAGTAGTAGAGGCTTGACAGACTGCCAGTTATAATTCAGTTTTCCAGTGTTTATTGTCCAGACTTTTAAGTCAAGTCTTTTTAGATATTATGTTCAGTTAATTCCAGCTTAGCTTAGATAGAATTCAACATTTCGGCCTTGATTATATGTTTATATTTCTCTATTATGAGTTTCAGATTTAGTAGAAGGCTTATGGGGTTATCTTGAGGCTACTCGTAGTCTTGAGCACCGTGTGACGTCTTAGGACCCATTTTTGGGGCGTTACAATTAACCTTTTAGGAAGAACCTACTCTGATACAAAATGAAGAAATACATGTATAGACCACCAGCCTAGGGACCTGGCCCAACTATCAAATGCAGTGATGAACAAGATTAAAATTAAATATAAAAGAACAATACACACACAAAATCTGTTACGTGAAAACTCTTTGTTCAAGGGAGAAAAACCACGGCCTACCTCGTAGGATTTCCAACCACTTCACTAAGTTCAAGCAATCTTGAATACAGACTCCATGGTTTAAGGATTAAAACCTTAACCCTTTCTCAACTTGTAATAAGTCTATTGCAATGAAACTCCAATTCAATAACTGTATTGCACTAACTGACACAACTAAATATAAATCAAGCTAACTCTAACTTCTATGTCAACTAACTCTAGATGAAACTTTCAAAGGCAAAAACTAACTAAGAAAACACCTACTAATAATGAAGAAGAATAGTAGGCAATGTTTACAAGCATAAAATAAAGAATCAGATACAATAAAATCTTGAGACACAAAAGTCGACTGAGTATATCCCTGTTGCAAGTGAAGCTTTGAATCTGATAGCTTCAAGAGAGATTTAAAATTGTGGGAATATGAAAGCTTAGGTTTTATTGTTGTAACATGTTGTATATATAAGAGACAAGAAAACCTAGGACGTTTATGATTGGCTGGACAAAAAAAGTGATGCATCCTTGCTATCAACTTTCTGCAGATCGTATTTCTTCCAGCTGTATTGCCAACCAAGTGAAAAAGACATAAATGCGATCAACCTGGTCTTTAAGGAATTGTGGTTTTGTCATAAAAACTCTTTATGAACTAGGTCCCAAGTTGATAGTTTGTCAATCATCCAAACCAAGGACTTAACATGAAGCTTTGAAAACCAAGATCTTATTGTACTTGAGTCTTTGTTTTGTGCTTGTAAACATTGCCTACTATTCTAGTTCATTATTAGTAGGTGTTTTCTTAGTCAATTTTTGTTGTTGAAAGTGTCATCTAGAGTTAGTTGACATAGAAGCTAGAGTTAGCTTGATTTAGATTTAGTTGTGTCAGTTAGTGCAATATAGTTATTGTATTAAAGTTCATTGTAATAGACTTATTACAAGTTGAGAAAGGATTTAGGGTTTAATCCTTAAACCATGGAGTCTATATTCAAGGTTGCTTGAACTTAGTGAAGGGAAAATAGGGAGGAGATTACTATATGTGGAACTAAAACCTCTCCAATTAACAAGATGACATTTCATGTAGCAAACAAACTAAGCTACTAAGATGCCCCAAAATTTTGATGATTGACAAACATAATAAAAATATGCAAGAACCAACTATTAAACTATCTCAAATAAGGACAGATAGTGTTTATGACAAAGAACTACTAAAGAACCAGTTTCTTATAAGGTCCACTGCAATAACTACTTAAAACCAGGTCATTCACATTAGAATGGAAGAAGATTATTGATCAAGTGCAAAGTAGATTCCACGTGTATTAGAGTATTTGTTGATGAACTAGGGTTACGAGTAATCCTAGAGAGCAAGGAATAACAAAACAATATAAAAATATAGAGAGAAGTATCAATTACCCCTGAAGTTGTCTCGTTTTATTCATGGTACACCTAAACTTTAAGTCATCTTAAGTATCCCCCCCACCCCCACCCCCCCGAACTTTGTTGATTTAGTAAGTCGCGTGCCTCTTTTTTGCCCACAGACCACAACATGTAAAACATACGCATACATGTGGAAAAAACTGCTTATGTGTTTGTCCACATGGATAAATATCATGCACTGCCCTCATATTTATCCTATATGAAAAAATAACCCACTTCTACCCTTAATTATCTGATTTCTCTCTAAAAAAAATGTGTTTTTGAGTTTTCCTACTCTGAAATAGTGAAAGGTTAAATTTTCGTCAATCAAGTAAGTTATTGTCTAAAAAAATTATGTTTTTGTGTTAAAAATATGAGATTGTTTTTTCCGGTTAGTATGTTTTAGTATTTTTCGATTACTATATCGATTAGGATTTTGAGTAGACTCACATGCACAAATATGTTTTCTATTATAATTAATGGAGTAAGAAATCGCAATTTAAGTTAGGGTTGTACAAAAATTGAACTGACAAAAATGTTATTGATTTATCATTATTGGGTTAACGATTTTTTAATGATTTTATAAAAAAAATTGTTGGATTATTGTTTTCGTGTTGATTTTTTTATTGGGTTATTGGGTAAATTGATAACCCAACAAGATATACTAAATTATTATTTTACACCTCATATATATATATATATATATATATATATATATATATATATATATATATATATATATATATATATATATATATATATATATATATATATATATATATATATATATATATATATATATATATATATATATATAATATTAAAAGTGTGAAGACCCTTAGAAAAGTGATTTGAAATTTTTGCCCTTCATTAAAATACTCAGCAATAGACAAAATCATCTTTTCACTATTTTTTTAATTAAATTTCTCAAAAATAGATTATTGTTGCTAAATTTTCCAACCTAAGTCACTTCTCCAAATTCGTGTCCTATTTGGTTTAAAATTCCCAAAATTATATGACTTTTTTTCTAAATTTAAAAGGACAAATACATGTATTTTAGGAAAAAAATAGAGTTATTTTAACAATAGATCTGTACATTCTTTGAAAGAAGCCGATAACTTGGGGAGAATTTAATGTATAGGTTTTGTTCTAATTTTAAACTCCTTGATTACTTTGTCTATCTTCTTGCTTAGGAGAACCTTGAGTTGTTATCAATTCATAGTCATAGGCAATCAATAATCTATGTAGCATGCTTATAGTGTTTCTTGTACAAACGAATATAATTGTTTCAACTGGGTATTCATGTTGTTGTTTTGAAATGCTCATAAGATTTTTCAATTTTGTCCTACATTATTGCCTATATTTTATATATAATGGGAATAACACTTTAATCAAAAGTATTATCTTTTAGTGCCTTGTTATGTGTAGGTTGTAGATCACTAACCAGAGAAGATGAGTTTTGATTCAAGCCCTGTCAGATATCAAGGACTTTGTGGCTATGTTAATGTCTAAACTCCACATTCAAAATCTCAAATTTCAAAGTAAAAATTTGCACTTTTGGTACTTAGAGATTAATCAACTAAATCTAATTGATCCACGACTAATATGACGCTCAACCGCTTCCCTATAAAGGTATGATCATCTTCCTCATAAAAATATTAGGAGTTTTGGCATTCACTACCACTAATATTGATTTCGTTTGTGGATACAAGGTTTTGAAGTAGAGTTGGGTACTTTACCATTTCTCTCTATGGCTAGATGAGTTGTATAGGATTCCAGTTAGAAGTTTGTTCTAAAGAAATTGCATCAATCTATGCAAGCTGCAAGTTGGGGAGCTTTTTTTTTGTCGCAAGATAACACTCAGGGATACACACGAGACACAAGTTCAATTTGTCTCGAGTCATGAGATATTACTGCTCTAATTGGAGTGCTCGCGTCGAAGAGGCTTCCCTATCCATCTAGAGCTTTCAACATGGCCCATTATTTTTTTGCCTTATTTCATGGGTCCAATTTGGTGCATGTAATAAAGTAAATAAAAGTTCTTCTCTGTTAAGTTTAAATATAATTTTATATGTTCAAATAAGATTATTTTCATTGATGTGCAGTGGATCAAATAACACGTACTTCATGAAAGTCGATAGAGTTCTGAGACTCAGTGGATATTGAACTGGCTATTAATTCACTAGAGGAAATTTGTCAAAGGCCGAAAAGAACAAGGGATGACCTTAATGGTAAGAAAATCAAAATTGAAGAGGTAGCTAAGGAACTCTGCTTGAAAAGGTTTAAAAAGATTCAATGGCTTGTGTTGAGTTAGAATATAAATAAATTCTAACAATGACTATGTTTCCATGATGAGGAAACTATTTGAGGCGACCTGCATTTTGGTGCTTCAAATTTCTTGATCTTCTTCAGTTGTTATATTGGGTCTAAGCCAAATTTTTTTTTCTGCTTTATTTTTTTTTATGTGTGTGTGTTATTTTTAAGGTTTTGACTAAGAAGATGAATAATGATAGTTGTTATAAATGAATGGCTAAATATTATACTAAATAAATTTATTTTATATGAAAAATATTTGGATGATCTATTGTAGTTAAAGACCATAATCAAATTGTTCATTGATTATATTTTCTGGGAAAGTTATATACTCTAATATGAATACACAGGCAAAGCCCGTACCTTAAACTAGTGTGTATATATATATATATATATATATATATATATATATATATAAATATACAAGTAGAATTTTGGTTGCAACTAAGATTTGGTTTATTTTCATGTTAGTTACTACTTTTTCTATTTTATAAGTATTTTATTGTTGGTTAAATCGAAAATCGAATCGTTAAAGAATAAAAATCGATAAACCAAAGATCGATAATAAAATATCTTATTGGTTTGGTTATTGATTTAGCATATTTAAAAATCAAAAAATCGATAAACTGAGATCGATGCATACCCTTAATTTAAGTAGGTAAAATAGAAGCAATTAAAAGAAAAAAAATTTACACATTTTGAAAGTGATGGAGGAATGGGGATAACAAATAGGAAGAGAGGAGAGAGGAGGCTTTCAAAAATTTACTCCATCTCGTGCATGATGGAGTTTGAAATCACATTTTGTCACGTAGGCCAAAAAGGGTCATGCAACGTACAAAAATAATAAGTTCGGAGGGGTACTTAAGACGACTTAAAATTCAGGTATACCATGAATAAAACATGGCAACTTCAGGGGGTAATTGATACTTCTCTCTAAAAATACACTTCCTCTATTTTAAAAAGAATGACCTAGTTTGACTAGGAACGGAGTTTAAGAAAATAAAGAGACTTTTGAATCTTGTGGTCCTAAATTAAAGTTATGTCAAATGTACCAAAATGTCATTTAATCTTGTGGTCTTAAACATGCCATGTGGAAAGTTAAATTAAAGTCATTACTTTTCCACATTAGTTACTTTACTTTTAGTTTACAACATTAAAACTCTCTAGGTTATTTTAGCTCAATAGTTGAAATAAAATTGGATAGTTGTCAACAAAATTCCCTGTGGGGTCGATATTTGGCTTTCTTGAAGACCACTATATTACTTGTTAGACCACTGACATTTGCGTGTGTTCTTGGGCGCTGTCAGAAACCCTGAGTATGATAGTATTGAATCCTGATATTATCATAATGAGGTCTTAGAATGAGTATATGATGATGTAAACTATTTTTTGAGATGACCTCATGTTACGTGTATGTATATATATGTATCTAGCTAAATGAAACTGTGGTACTACCGTATATCCCTTCCTTCACTTGTTTATATTTTATATTCATTTCTTGACCTTGTATATTGATATATATCTTTCTTTCACTCTTCATTCGCATATTGTCCTAGGATATACAGTATAGCATTGACGTTTGACGAATGTGGCTGGAATAGGATAGTTCACCTTGACACTTCATTTGTCTTGTTATGTTAGACTCTTTGACATGAACATAATAGTTGTCCCTTATTATTCTCATTGACTTGTTATATAACCTATGAACTCTTGAGGGTAGTTTCTATTCTGTTTATTTGTTGTATATATTTGTTTTATCTTTGGAGCTCAATTGACAGTTGCCTACTGAGTACCATTCATTTTGTACTCATATTATACTTCTATTGCCTGCAGATTATAGTATGGATTGTCACTGTTGATTGTGCATTGTGCGGAGTAGCTATGGTACAGAGAATTAGAGTGAACTCCTGACATTCGGAGTATTACTTGTCGCTCTCTTTTTATTAAACTAGTCTCTATATGTAATGCAAAGATAAGTCGTATCAGTGTAATTCTCTTGATAGATCACTTTTGTACTCTTATTATATTTAGAAGCTCTTGTACTGATACCACCAGGTTTTGGGATTCTGTTATGTGTTGATCTTTATGTCATTTATTTGGCATTCTTTCTCTTATATTATTGAGTAGTCCGTTACTAGCCGTTCCAGACTCCATGTTGGCTTGCCTAATGGTGGCTTATTGTAGGCGCCATCATGATCTGATAAATCGGGTCGTGGCACTTTCAAAATTTACTCCATCCCGCGCGTGATGGAGTTTGAAATCACATTTTGTCACGTAGGCCAAAAAGGATCACGCAGCGTACTAAAACAATAAGTTCGGAGGGGTACTTAAGACGACTTAAAATTCAGGTGTACCATGAATAAAACATGGCAACTTCAGGAGGTAATTGATACTTCTCTCTAAAAATAAATTTCCTCTATTTCAAAAAGAATGACCTAGTTTGATTAGGAATGGAGTTTAAGAAAATATAGAGACTTTTGAATCTTGTGGTCCTAAATTAAAGTTATGTCAAATGTACCAAAATGACATTTAATTTTGTGATATTAAACATGTCATGTGGAAAGTTGAATTAAAAGTATTGCCAAAAAAGGAAAAAATCATTCTTTTTAAAATAAACTAATTAAAGGGGGAGAATACTATATTTGCATACATGAAAGAAACTTTGACAACAAAAAAAAAAATATCAAAAGGGACTTTGATTGGTTCAAAGCGTCAGCGGCGCCCCTTCTTAGAATTTGAACCCATTGAGGGGCACAACTTTGGAGGGAGCTCACTATCAAGACGGACGGATATAAGCAATTAGCGATAAGCTATAGTACTGACACGTGAAGGAGGAAACCCAAGTCACACTCAAATTCTTAAACTAATTCATGTTGAATTGGAAGAACTAGAAATGGACATCCTAATTCTATATAAAGCATCACATTTATGCTTTTAAGACAAGAGCTCAATTACACAAACAAAGTGAGACTAATTATTTTGTGAGATGATTTTAGCTTGAAATCGAGAGAGTCAACTGGCAATGACAAAAGAACGTGTTCCTATCAATTGGAACTACAATTCTTGTTGTCTAATTTGATCCTTTGATAGCTTACATTGAAACTTTGTGTTTCTACTGAATTTGTAATAGATGTTTAAGAAAGGGATTTCTTGACTGGGTAGAATCTTTAAAAAAGAAAAAAAAGAAAAAAAAAAAGTAGCTACAGTTAGGGAGAGTTGTAGAGGAAAAAAGTACTATTTAGTCATAGAATTGTATGCTAAAAGGGTTTATCAAATTAAGTGGAAATGGTAATTAAAAAAACTCATTAGGATAGATCGTGGTTTTTGACTGGTAAAAATCATATCTATATCTATAATTTATAACCTATCTATATTTGTTGTTGGAAAATAAAATTCTCTAGACCGAAAATAATAATCTAGACAAGAAAAATACTGCAACAATCGATTTATTAATTTCAACGTGAGTATTACAATCTCTATGAATCCTCTGATTCGCTTTTTCAAATGTAAATTCAAGAGTTTCAAGCTTGATCTTGAACTTGAACTTGATGGATTTGATCTTTGACTTGTGTTTGAATCCAAAGGCTTTGTAGCTTGTTCTTGAATCTTGCGGTCTTGATCTTGAACTTGATTTGAGGACTTGATGAACTTAATCTCGGCTTGTACTTGAATGCAAGGGTCTTTGTGCTTGTTCTTGAATCTTGTAGTCTTGATTTTGAAGCTTGAACTTGTTCTTGAATCTTGAACTCTTGATCTTGAAGCTTGAGAAATCTGTTGCGTTTGATACACGAGTTCTCTCTTGCTTCTTACTAGAATTGTTGGAGCTTTTTCTGAATTATGAGTCCCCTATTTATAGCTGTGGAAAGTAAAGAGTCATGATAAATATGAAATTCCTTTGACCAATCAGATTTAAGTGGCATGGTACCTTTTATGGACTTTTAATTTACTGCATCGTTTTGACATGAGGCAGGGTCTCATTGGCTCCTTCACTTGACGTGGCATGCCATGTCATTTGACATGTGGCACCAAATTAGGCCTCTAGAATATGATGATATCTTGGACTTGATAAAGTGGGCTTAGTCATTTGTAGTCGAAATTAATATGATGACATTTTGGACTTGATAAAGTGAGCTTAGTCATTTGTAGCCAAAATCAATGAGCTAGCCCAATAAAAATTGGACTTTAATTAAATTCATACATGTTTGGACTTAAATAATTAATCCAATTATATTAATCCGCAATATTTGTTTGAAATTAATATATTTTGAATTTAATATAATTTAAATTTCGTACGAATTTAAATTTAATAAAATTTTATAGCTCACAATATACCCCTACTTCAAGATTTATCGAGATTTTTGACTAGACTTGAAGTATTAATTTAAATTAGTAATAATTGTTGGAAAAAAAAATGGAATAAACCAATGCATGCATGCAGAAATAAAAAGAAATGGAGGTTTGACTTTTCTTTATTTTCATTTGCTGGTTCAGGTGGCAGAGTTTCCTTTCTAGGCAATTTCTTGTTCACTTTTATTAGAATTAGGATATCCTTCACGCATTCCTTGTTCCAATTTTATCGGAGCCGCATCAATTAGTCTCCTAATCCTATTTAACTTGTGGCTGCCTCCAGCGCCCTATTGCTCCTATAAATACATGTTTACTTTTAAATTTCACAATTTTGTGTTGCTGCCTACGAGTTCGGCACCCTTTATACGGTGCAAATTTTTCAGGCATTCCATAGTAGCTTCGTCTTGGGTCAACGAGCATAAAGTGCAAGGTATATTTTTTGTCTTTTTTTTACACACTTTCTTTCTTTCTTTTTTCTTCTATCTTTTTGTAGGTGAATGATGAACTTTTACTTAAGATAATATTTCTTATGCAAAGGTTGTAGCCACATGATGCGAAGGGATGACTACTCGTCCCCGTCATAAGAAAGGTAATTTCATAGTAATTTTATGGCGCATAGGAACGACTATTCGTCCCCGCCATAAAAAAAGGTAATTTTATGGTAATCATACGGCGCATAGGGATGGCTACTCATCTCCGGCATAAGAAAAGGTAATTTTATGGTAATCTTACGGCGCATAGGGATGACTACTTGTCCCGCCATAAGAAAAGATAACTTTATGGTAATCTTACAGCGCATAGGGATGACTACTCGTCCCGGCCATAAGAAAAGGGTAACTTTATGGTAATCGTACGACGCATAGGAATGAATACTCGTCCCCTCCATAACAAAAGGTAACTTTATGGTAATCGTATGACACATAGGGATAACTACTCGTCTCCTCCATAAGAAAAGGGTAATTTTTTGGTAATCTTATGGCGTATAAGGATGACTACTCGTCCCCGCCATAAGAAAAGGATAATTTTATGGTAATTATATGGCGCATAGGGATTACTCTTCGTCCCCGTCATAAGAAAGGGTAATTTTATGGTAATCTTACAACGCATAGGGATGACATAGTCAAGATTATTTTGTACCTATTATTGTACGCCACAAATTTAACCCTTTTTGTTTCCTTTGCAGTTTGAAGAGATGGTGATTTTCAGACACTACACCTCCCCTTCCAACAGATCCAAGTATCTTGTAATTCAAACTGAAGATGGGGCCAACAGAATCGACTTTTGACTCACACTCTGTTGACTAGTCGATATGCAAGTTCGTGGTCTTCTTTCAAAAATCCATTTTCCATGGCGAATTGGACTTTAGTACAAACCCCTAATTCCGACCAGTCATTTAAGTTTTCTCTCTTCAAGCGCAAGATCATCATCATCCAAATATTGCAACTCCACTCCTAAGCTTGGGTCGTCGTATAAATTTAGGAAAGATATGTTGGGGAGCCGCAATGAAACTTGAGGGAGAGTATCGTCACATTCTTGGGTATTAGGAGTGGACAGAAGATATACTTGGTAGGATCCAAGAAACTCTGAGCAATGTACAGATTTATGATGCCGTTTATGCATCACTTTTTACTTATGATCGTAAATCAGACATATTCCAAGCATTTTGTGAAGCTTGGTGCCCCAAGACAAACACATTTCTCATCTGTCGGGGAATTATCTATTTATTTATGGAATTTGCATGTTCTTGGATGCTTGCCAATTCAGGGTATTCTTTATGAAGAAGTAGATTCTGAGGCCAAAGAACTTACAAGATTAGATGCAAAGAAGGTAAGGTATATTTCCCGAACTTGTGAGTACAAATTTGCGACCTTTCATAATCTGCGAGATACTAGCCAAGAAGTATCATTCAGCGATTGGATACCATTCTGGTGCAAGAAACCTTCAAAGTACGGCCTTGCTCTACGAAGGCAGGAAAAGAAATATGCTCTCCTTGAATTGACACACAACCCTAGCGGGTTTTCGCCTGATACACTAAGATGGTCACATGCTGAAGAGAAGGAATTTTTTAAGCTTGGGGTGAACCGCGACAAAAAAGATGATACATATTTGGCAGCTTTCTTGTCTTGTTGGTTGTGCGCTTTTATTTTTCCAAGTACGAAAGGTGACTTCATTTGCCCTGGAACTTTCAAGATGGCAAGCATGATGAAAAGTGGGTGGGTGGTTGGCCTTGCAATACCGGTACTGGCTAGCATTTATAGTGGACTAAACAAAATATCTTCTTCTGCGCAAGTCAATCAAATCAAGGTTTGTTTTCCTATTCACTGTGTATGTTTGGACTGCTCATTATTTCAGGACCCATTATCCATTTGCCAGTGGGCCGTCCGATCCTACTATGATTGTATACTCCGGAGAGGGCGGTGCAAAGTAATTTGGAAAAAATAATGCAAGAATGTGTATCCATAGTGGGGAGAGCACGGTTTGGACTTCAACCATGTAGAACAAAATGCACCCTTACTTTTATATAGATACTGAGAATACCCCAGCATTGGAGACGAGCTACTTTATGAGCATTTATTTCAGCTTTCTCTCACTTAGATGCAAAAGCTCATTTATCATTGAGCCATATAGTCCACACTGCTTCAGTCAACAGTTTGGATTTTATCAAAATATTTTGGGCATTATGAAGAACGGCATTCGCACTACCTCTATAGAAAAAAAACTAATGCTTTGGAGGATTTGCACATTGAGTCAATCATCCTCACGAGCAATTTTTCCTTTAATTTTGCCTAATGTAAGAGAGTTCTTCGGAATCGACTATCAGACTTGGTGGAAAAAGACTCAAGGGGATTTCCCCGATCATCACCTACAGATTTTGATGAACATTGCTGGGTCGACTACTGCCACACATTTGGGGAATTTTGATGAAGTACCTATAAATGAGGCCTTAATTACTGATGTTCCTCCTTCTTTGGATGCCAGGATGCCAAATCCACATGAAAATGAGAGATCTAACACACCTTCAGTGGTATGCGAGGGCAAGACTCCTACTCAAACTACTCATGTCTCTAAAAGGTTATCCCAAGATGAAAGTGAAAGTAGTAGTAGAGATCGTTGCTGGAAAAGAGTAAAGGTACATTTTGACAATGCGAGAGAAACTAGTCCACCGGTGATTAAAATTCATGATAACATGGATGATCCTTTGAGGACTAGATCAGCTCTTGTCGGGGAGATATGGTTAAGACATCTATTTACCAAGTGTATCTTAATGACCCCCTTTTTTATTAATCCTTTTTTTTGTTCTTATACAGCCGATTAATGTTACAGCCATGTAGCGTGAAGGGTCACATGATAGTGATGAGTCTGTATCTGGACCAGATCTGATGGAACCACCTTCCACAACTAAAATGGGAGAAGGGACAACTTCTATTTCTTGTAACAAGGTTAAAGCAACCTTGGATTCTGACATCTGTAAGCCCCCATTAACTATTATATCGGTGCTTGATGGAAAGAAGGTTGTCCTTGATGCTCAGAAAAACTATATCTCCTCTCTTTGGATCATAATTCAAGGTAAGCTTTCTAAGTGCGGTGTTAATTGTACTTCTTCCCTTGAAAATGAAGTCCAACTAATCATCAAGGAGATGGATTGTAAGGATATAGATATTTCCCCATTGAGAAAGTTGTTGCATGACTTCTTTGACCTTTCTACTTCATATGACCAAGCACGATCGATGCTTCATGATAGGAATGAGGAAGCCGCAAGAGCAAAATTATTCTTTGTAGCAAGGGAACACCTCTCAAATGCCATGCTTGAAGAGGACGAGAAGTTTAGAGCAGCATCCTTCATTCGACAATCACTATAGAACATGAAAATGAAGATACAAGAATTGTGTAGAAAGGTACAGGCTTTGGAGAGTCTTTTAGAGGAAGCTGAGAATGAAGCCAAAGAAGTAAGGGTAGATTCTTCTGTTGCAACCAAGGAATTCGATGCAAACTTTGACGCAGACTTATCAAATGGTGTAGATCAGAAGAAAGAACGTCTAGAATCTATGCGCCAAGACTTAATCAATTATAAGTTATGTCTAGATTAGACTTAGGAGATGTTTCCTTTTCTCCAAACTCTTTTGTCGTTTTATTTTAGTCTTTTATTTAATAGTTGGATCTATTAGTTGTAATAGAAACTCCTTTTTATATTGCATTTTTCTCTTAATATTCCTTTTGAATTTTAACTTCAAGAATTGCTTGCTTTTTTCATTATGTGCTTATGTTTTAGTACTAAACTCTAGATTTCTCTTCAAATTTGTTGACTATTAGTTTCACGTCTTTCTCTCACAATCGGTTTACACTTGAAACTTTAGTTTGAAAGCCTTAAAGATTAAGGCTTTCAACTTGTAAGCTTGATAATTGCATGGTTGGCAGATCTACGCTCCAAACTGCAGACTTTGGGTATTCCAAATCCTATTAAAAAATTTCTTTTCATTTCAGAGGGTTTCCCCATTGAGCCAAAAGTATTTGGCATAAGTCCAAGACTTAATCAAGATGCATGCAGGCTTGACTTTCATACGGCGGATTAAGCAGGGACATGTATTTTTTGACACTCATGTAACTGAACTCAGAATAAAATTTCAAGTGCCTACGTACCTCAATGAAGAGGATCAAGTAACAACATAGTTCTGGGGTGAGTGTTTTTTCTTGTTTCCTAACTTTTTCCTAGGCCGCCTCTTTCGAGGTTTTCAACCTAGCAGACATTTATTTTATTTTATATTTTTCTTGAGCCGTACACAATTTATACTCTTGTGGGCCATGAGTAGACATGTAGTTTATACTCGTGCCTTAAGAAGTGTCATCTTCCTTCAAGGATAGTACTTCTTCAAGAACTTGGCGTTGATGGGGCCAATCCTCATGCCATCTACATCGACAAGCTTGTAAGACCATTTGAATATACTTCTTGTATGACATATGGCCTATCCCACTTAGAGGTGAATTTTTTCCTAGGCTTATGAGAAGTTATAATGGGCCTTCTTACTATAAAGACTTTATCTCCAACTTAGAAGCACCTCAAGTGAACCCTTTTATTGAAAGAACGAGATAGCTGGGCTTGATAACATTCAAGATATTGTTGAGCCTCCAGCCTCTTCTCATTATGAGATTCTAACTCCGCAAGACATAACTTAGCATTTTCTTCACTGGTGAGCCGTTCTTGAATATACAGTGTCAAAGAAGGTATTTAACGCTCAAGTGGCAAGACAGTTTCAACTCCAAAAGCAAGTGAGTATGGATTTTCTTGCGTCAGGGTACGATAAGTTGTCCTATTGCTCATAAATCTTCTTCCACTTGCTCATGCCAGTCTCGTTGGGATTTGGAGATGACTTTCTTCAACAAGTTGCATAAAGTCATATTGAATGCTTCGGCTAAACCATTTGCGGTAGCATGGTACATAGAAGACTTGTGCTACTTGAAACCAAAGAGATCGCAGATTTTGTTCACCAGTTTTTATCAAATGGCTTTCCATTGTCAGTTATTATGTACTGAGGAATTCCATAGCGGTAGACGATATTCACTCGGATGAAGTTTGCAACATTTTCTTTCTTACTTTCTTGAGAGCAACTACTTTGGCCCATTTTGAGAAGTAATCTATCGAGGCTAAGATGTATAAGTGTCCACCAGAAGATTTTGGTAGTGGACCAACAACATCCATTCCCCAAGCATTGAAAGACCAAGATGCTACAGTTGGGTGTAGTACCTCTGGAGGTTGATGTATGAAATTTGTATGGAATTGACAAGCTTTGCATCTTCTACCATTGTCCAAGAAATCTTTCGCCATCATTGGCCAATAATATCCCATCCTTTTAATGTGAGGAGCTTTGGTCCAGACTGATATGATCCACAAACTCCCGAGTGCGCTTCTTGCAAAGCTTGAATTGTTTCTTCCTCTCCCAAACACCGTAAGAGTACTCCTCAAATAATATTTTGTACATTGTGTCTTTGTAGTAAAGAAAGCGAGGTTCATGACGATAAATGTTAGCCCTTCTCCTTGGATCTTCTGGAAGTATCCCAAAACACAAGTAGTCAATGATAGGTTGTCGACAATCTTCCTTTATAGCTTCAGACATGAAGACGAGGTATTCAACCTTACTTTTTACATCCGCATCCTCATTCGATGGCGGTACTACCCATTCTTGGCTAATAGTAACTCGTGTTTGATTCCAAAGAGTTAGAGTTTAGGCCAAAGTAGCTAGGATATCAGCTTATTTATTTTCTTTCCTTGGTACATGCTGGAGGGTTACTTTTCCAAGACATCCCATCTACTTCTGTGCATAATCAAGATATGGTCTTAACTCAGGCTTCTTGACTTCATAGCTTCCCCAAAGCTGCTTGATCACTAATTAGGAATCACCAAAAACTTGTAATTATAGTTGTTTCATGTCGACAGACATCTCAAGTTAGAGTATGAGCGCTTGATATTCAGCAACATTATTGGAGCAACGATTCATCAAGGTAAAAGAGTAGGGGATGACCTCTTCTTGTGGAGTGATAAACACTACGCCAGAACCAGCTCCATCTCGATGTGCAGCACCGTCAAAGTACATCTTCCATAGAGATCTAACTTCAACAGCGATTGCATCTTTATCAGAAAGTTCATCGCTCAGTTCCCAGTCATCAGGTATTGGGTGATCTCCCAAGAATTCAGCCAATGCTTGTCCTTTTACAGCTTTTTAGGGAATGTACACAATCTCAAACTATTGAAATTAAAGGTACCATCTTGCAAGTCGATCACTAAGGACTGTCTTCGACATTACAAACTTGATCGAATTTGCCTTAGACACAAGATGGACAACATGATCCAGAAAGTAGTGTTTCATATTTTGAATTGATAAAGCCAACGCCAAGCATAACTTTTCGATCGGAGAATACTTTAGCTCATTTGGTGTCATCATTCTGCTCAGATAGTAAAGAGAGTTTTCTTTGATTTCACTATTTTCTTGAGCCAACAGTGCTCCAACTAACCTTTCTTGTGCTACGATATAGAGTATTAATGGCTTTCCAGGTGTGGGTACCGCAAGAAGGGTGGCTTCATTAAGTATGATTTGATATGCTCAAAAGCATTGCTACAAGCTTGGTCCCATTCAAAAGGAGTATTCTTCTTCATAAGATGGCTAAATGGTTGACATTTTCTATCCAGGTTCTAGATAAACCTCCTTAAATATGCTAACCTTCCTTGTAGTCTTTTTAATTCGTGAATGTCTCAGGGTTCGGGCATCTTCAAAATTGCATCGACCTTGGCTTGATCAATTTCAATTCCTTGGTATCATACAATGAAGACAAGAAACTTTCTGGAAGTAACTCCAAAGGCACACTTCAATGGATTCATCTTAAGTTGATATCTTTGAAGTAACTCGAACACCATTCTTAGGTCTTTTAAGTGGTCGTCTCTTCTTCTTGACTTCACCACTAGATCATCCATATAGCATTCCATATTTTTATGGATCAGGCCATCAAAGATGTTTTGCATAGCCCTATGATAAGTGGTTCTAGTGTTCTTCAAACAAAATGTATCACCATGTAGCAATAAATACCTTCGGGTGTACCAAATGCAGTGAGTTGTTCATCCTTTGGCACCATGCGGATTTGGTTGTAGACGGATGAACCATTCATAAAGGACATTGCCTCATAACCAGTGGTGGCATCAATCATCAACTCTAGTAGGGGGATTGGAAAATCATCCTTAGGGCATGTGTTGTTAAGATCTCAAAAGTCTACACAAACTCGAATTTGGCCATTTCTTTTTGAAATGGAACAATACTTGAAATCCACATGGGATATTTGACTTCACAAATAAACCCAGCATTAATGAGTTTGTTAAATTCATTTTAGATTAATGGAACCAACTCTGGCCTAAAGCGTCTTTGGGCTTGCTTAATAGGACGAGCACCATTCTTGATCGCCAACTGATAGACTGCTATTTTTGGATCTAAGCTAGGCATTTCCTTAAAACTCCAAGCAAAGACATCCATATATTCTTTGAGCATGTCAATATAATCGATTTTCTCTTCTATTTCTAGAAATGCATCAGGTAAGTTCGTCTTGGTTCTTCATCGATTCTAAGATTAACTTTCTGCCTTCACTTCTTCTTCAAGTTGAGACCGGAGCATCTCCAGCATCTTCCTCCTCTTAAGGATCATCGTCATTAATGGATATGTAGTGACACTAGAAAGTATCCTCCATTTCTTCATCAAACTTCATTTGAGATGAGGCCTCGTTCTCATTTTGGGTTGTATGAGGCCTCGTTCTCATTTTGGGTTGTAACATGACATGAGGAGCAAATACTTTCTTCATATCCCTCATATTTTTTGGTATAAAATATAGTATGAGCCTTTGGTTTTACCACCTCATTGCATGAAACCACTATTTTTTTTGCCACCTCATTCTAGAAGGAATCAGACTTTAGAAATCCTTTTGAATTTTTAGTAAAGAGTGCATCATCATGCTTTGACGACTTTTGTGATGCTTGTTGCTTTTTTCTAATTTAGAGGACCTTACCTATCAAACACAGAAGTTCTTGTGGTTGATTCTCCAAGTTGGTCAAAGATAGAAGGCCTTTTGTTGGATAAACTAGACTCTTCTTGTACAGTGTTGTGGTTACTAACCGCCCTTCTTATGGAGATGCAAATTAGAAGTGGCTGCGTGTATTCTAGGCCTTTACATGCCTGCTTGGTTGTACCTTTCTAAGGAATTTTTACCAACATTGATAACTCATTAGTATTATATCCAGCCTTGACAAATAGTTTGATGCATTTGGATTGAAGCCCTCTTTTGTACGCTTCAAAGAGAGTGTCATATCTTGTGGCGGATTTTGATCCACAACCTCTTCAAGTATCCTTGAGGATGGATTTATTACATCAATCCTCCTAATAGGTAGAGTTATCCACTTTAGCATTTATCTTAGGCATCAGATGGGTGATCTTTCTCTTTCTTTTCATATAGTATATAGCAGAGAATAAGAGTTGCCTTCTATTTCATAGATGTGACGCTTTCTTTATTCAAAGTACAGAATGGATTCTTAGTGGCAATTTTTTTGACAGTCACCGCGACCTTCTTAGATTCAAGATCATCACAATTATTCTTGGTGACATCTTCAACCCTTTTATCATTCATAACATAATTATTTATATAGAATTTTCCATCAGCAAAGTGTGACTCAGCTTCAATGAATAGCTTATCATCGGAAACTATCTTTCTTTACACTCCGCCTTCAAGGTACTTCAAGCATTGATAATAAGAGGACGATATAATTTTTTTATCATGTACCTAAAGACAACCAAGTATATATTGTATGAATTTTTGGCATCGATCACATGCATCAATGAATTTGATTGAAAATCATCCATACAAATCCCCAACTTGACAGATCCCATGGCCATCTGGCCTCCTTAGTTGAATCCTTGGATCATTATACGGCTTTAGATGCCTCAAAGTTGACTTGAATAGTCTTTGGAAGAAACCAACTTGGTAAGAATTCTTCCAACGTTACTGGACACTGTGGTTTTTTGTGGTGAAGCTCCATTAACCTCGTCTTCTTCAAAATTTCAACCAGCTTCTGTTTTCTTGGTTTCTTCACCATCCCTCTTTTAGTTGGCTGCTCAGACGACTCCTTTCATAGACTCATGTTCTTGCATTGTAATGCCCCATACTTTTTTCTAGCTAATTTGATCTTAAAAATATCTAGTATCAGCTTCTAAATTTAATGATGGTTATTCCATGAGAAATTTTGAAGATTTTACTTTTTGTCATGTGGGAAATTCAATAAGCTTTCCATCAATATAAAATTCGCCCAAATTCGATAACCGACTCAGAAGTTACGACTATTTTAAGTTCCCATCATAAAATAGTGCCATATTTGTCAGTGGCGCGCCGCGCCACAAGAGGAAATGGCATTTGTAAAATTCCAGTATGAGTCCGCAATTATGCCACATCACGCCAAGGCCCAAAGTCAGAAATATCCTTTTCCAGTATCTTAGCGTGATTTCCTCCGCATCGCGCCAAAGTTCCAGGTCGTAAAAGAAGGGGCAACGCCATGGTTCTGTGTTGTGCCATCCCTCAGTTTCCCAATTGTCAAATTCCAGTGATATGACGCGATAGCGCCATATCGTGCCAGGGGCCCAGTTCGAGAAAAATTTACTGAAATTAAATGATGCATCCAGGGTTAAAAGGGCCAACTCCCACCCCTATTTAAGCCCTTTAACACGTGATTCAGACACTTTTTACCCAAAATACACTCTCTTCTCTCAAAAACTTCTCAGGAATAACCTAGGCCTTTTCATAGAAGTTCAGAATCAAGAATTTCCTCCGTCAGTCTTCACGAAATCACAAACCAAGGTATTCATAGTGTTCATTCATGGGCTCCTTTCGTCCATGAAACCCAAGAATCTCTTTTCTAAGTTTAAGTTTATGGATTTCTTTATGAATTTCATGTTGTGTTCATTTTGTTTATGTAGATAATGGTCAATTGAATTCAAATCCATGTTGGGTGATCAATTTTATGTGGAATTGATTTGTATAGATGTATTTTCATGTGAACCTATGAATAAACCCTAGGATGAAGAAATTAGAGATGAATCATGATGATTAATTATTGTATAATGTTGTCTACATGTTTTATACCTACCATGTATTTGATTAAATGCCTAGATGAAGGAACAATGCCCAACTAGTATGATATCATGAAATCCCCATGTATGTACAAGTTATGCCTATCACATGTTTTGATGGAATGTTTCTATAATTGTATTATGGATTATATTGTTAGTTATATGTTCAAGTAAGTTATGCTTGGTCAATTTCCTTCCATCGAGTCATAGGGGTACTTGTACTCGAAACATTAGTTGTGTGCTTAGAGCTATGTCATGTTTTCATGATACTCTCAGTCAAGCCATGATCCTTAGACTTCAAACAGTCTTATGACTCAGGAAATCTCCATGATCTCATGAACTCAGTCAGTTGTCAGATGTTAGTAGTATTCCGTCAGTCAACGAAAGTCAGTAACTCAGTCCATGTTCATTTCAGTAAATCATGTTCAGTGTCTATTCAGATGGGAGCAGAAATTAGCACCGAGCGAACTCAAGGGTGGGAACTCACCTGTTATATGAGGGTATAATTCTTAGAAGCAATCCTTGTATTCTAGAACTATGTAGCCAGCATAGATTGAGACATCATAGCCTGCTATATGAGGGTATATGAGGTGGATTAACCTACTATATAAGGGTTCCCACCATTCTCATTAGAGTTACCTGTTATATTAGGGTCACTCACATGTTGTCCTTACCAGTGGCGTGGTATTGACACCCTTCCAATCAGGGCATAGATTGGACCCCAATTCAGCTATAATTCATCATTTGAGGCATGTCAGTTAGATGACTACCTGCCACAGTCTCAGTATCAATCTCTGTAAAAGAACTCAGATAGTTCTTCAAAATTCAGGACTATCAGATACAGTCAACTCAGATACAGAATGGAACTCAGGTAGTTCTACCAGATTCAGCACTGTCAGATACAGTCACTCATGTTATCAAATATATCAGTTATTAGTATGTCATGTATCATTATTCATATTTAGTATTCATGTTATCATGATTTCAGATATAGTTAATATGTATGCATGCATGTATTCTCACGTTCATATTAGTCAGTTAGCCAGTATTGTTCATACATATGAACCCCATGCATTCAGCCTACCCCGTATGCATACCAGTACATTCAAAGTACTGACTCATTTGCGCTATGGTATCTTATACTATAGGTTTAGAGACACGAGTTCCAGATCAGCAGTAGATTCTAATTTCAGCAGTCAGAGTTAGAAGTGAGTCCTCATCATTAGAGGACATAATTATTTCTCTATTATCTCATTAATTAGTTTATTAGTTGGAGTTATTTGGGGACATGTCCAATCAACTCCTTACTCAGACAGTTCAGTCAGTTAGAGGCTTTCTAGACTATCATGTTTCAAACTTTAGTATGTTCAGTTTTGTTTTGGGTATTCTATCACCCCATACAGATGTTATCTCATTCAGATCATGTTCAGTATTGAACCTATGGCCTTTTAGTGCATGTTTCTGCATTATTATGTCATATTATGCAGTGTATAGGTACAGATATCAGTCATGGATTAGCTTGTGGTCCTTCAGGGTCATGAGCACCGTGTAGCATTCCGGGTATCAGATTTGGGGCGTAACATGCATCTTTGCCTGGTCACCAGAGTCCAACCTTTATCATCGCCTTCGTTAACTAAAGACCTGCCAGGCTCTAATAGTTTCTCACTATGCTTTCCAATATATATTTGAACTGGATCGAGTGAGCCAAAAGTGATAGAGATTTGATGAGAGCTGGCCATCTCATTATTGAAAAAAATCTTCCTCTTATTTACCAATTGCATAACTTTGTCTTTAAAGACGAATTACTTTTCCAAAGGGTGACTAACAAACCTATGATATACTTATAATAATTTAGGTCATTGATCCTTTCAACTTCATCTCTAGGAGTTCAATGAGCTTATGCTAAAGAAGTTCATTGAAATATCAGCAACATCAGAATCAAGGAAGGGGTATTCTTTTTCTAGCATTTTCTTTAAAGTTAGCTTCTGATTTAGACATTCTTCAGAAGTTGTCTTCGCGCTTTGCTTCTTGCTCACCTTCGTGGTGACCTTCACAGGAGACACGTATGGATTCCTTATTGTCATTTTTAGGGTCAAACTTGCCCCATCTTTTGGGTTTCTACTTATCATTTACCCTTCGAGGGTCATGGATAGGCGTTACACCCTTTCCAGCAAAATCCATGCTTAACTCCATGTCATGAGCATGAGTAGCTAAGTCTTCAAAGGATTTTGGCTTAATTCCTTGCAATATATAGAGAATTTTCCAGTGCATTTCTTGGATGCACATCTCTATTGCAGAAGTTTCACTAAGCATATCTTTGCAGTTTAGGATTGCATTCCTCCATCGATTGACGAAGTCAATGACTGGCTCATACTTTTCTTGATGAGTATTTATAAGCTCTACCATGCTTACTGTATGCCTTGTGCTATAAAAGCAATTTAGGAACTCATGCTCCAATTGCTCCCAACTATCAATGGAGTTAGGCTCAAGGTCCGTATACTAATCAAGGGCGTTTCCCTTTAGGGAACAAATAAACTGTTTGACAAGATAGTCACCGTAAGTTCCAGCATTATTACATGTCTCAACAAAGTGTGCAACATATTGTTTTGGGTTCTCTTTGCCCTCAAATTATTAAAATTTAGGGGGCTGGTAGCCGGCAGGCATTTTGAGGCTATCAATTATCGCAGTATAGGGCTTGGCATATGCAAGGAAAGACTTGGTGACAACATCATACTTGTCTTTGAGGGTTCCTTCAATGAGTTCCTTCAATTGCTCGATCAGGATAATTCCCTCAGAAGAAACTTGGACCTCCTTAGTTGGTGGTGTTTGTTTCATAGGATGTTCTATCTCATGACCTTTCAGAGCTTTCCTAGATGCATGGCTAGACTCTCCGTCTATCAGGCCATCCATCCTATCCACTATCTTATTAATCCAAGCATCGTAATTCTGAACATATTTGGTCAGGCCCTCAATTTCATTTGTCAGATTCGCAAGTAGCTCCTCCATAGATGAGGCATCAGTCACCATTGTTTGAATGATCACTGGAGACATTAGAGAGTAACATGAATTATTGCATAAGTTGATCTTAGAAGTACTCAGCTTATACAGTGTAAGTAGAGATGACGCATTTGTTGAACGACCTTTGATCTTTGCACTAGAGTATTTGAAACCAAAATGCTCAATGTACAACCCCAAAACTGGTACCCAGAATGCTACACGGTGCTCATGACCCCGAAGGACCACAATATAACCCATGACTGATATATGTACCTGTATACTGCATAAAATACCTAAAACAAAATTAAAAACACTGAAGTCTGAAACATGATGGTCTAGAAAGCCTCTAACTAACTGAACTGTCTGAGTAAGGAGTTGATGGGACATGCCCTTAACTAACTCAAACTAATAAACTAATTAATGAGATAATAGACAAATAATCATGTCCTTAAATGATAAGGACTCACTTCTAACTCTGACTGCTGAAACTGGAATCTACTGCTGAACTGGAGCTCGTGTCTCTAAACCTATGGTATAAGACACCATAGCGCAAATGCATCAGTACTTTGAATGTACTGGTATGTATGTAGGGTAGGCTGAATGCATGGGGTTCATATGCATGAACAATACTGGCTAACTGACTAATGTGAATGTGAGAATACATATATACATACATAGTAACTATATCTAAAATCGTGATAACATGAGTACTAAATCTGAATACTGATAACATGATATACTCATAACTAATATATCTAATAACATGAGTGACTGTATTTGATAGTTTTGAATCTGGTGGAACTATCTAAGTTTCGTTTTGTATCTGAGTTAACTGTATCTGACAGTCCTGAATTATAAAGAACTATCTGAGTTCTTTTACTGAGACTGATACTGAGACTGTGGGAGATAGTCATCTAACCGACATGCCCCAAATGATGCATTATAGCTGAATTTGGGTCCAATCTATGTCGTAATTAGAAGGGTTTCAATACCGCACCACTGGTAAGGACAACATATGAATAAACCTAATATAACAGGTAGCTCTAATGAGAATGGTGGGAACCCTCATATAGCAGGTTAAGCCATCTCATCTACCCTCATATAGCAGGCTATGATGTCTCAATCTATGCTGGCTACATACTCTGGAACGCAAGGATTGCTTCTAAGAATCACACCCTCATATAATAGGTGAGTTCCCACCCTTGGGTTCGCTCGGTGCTAATTTTTACTCCCATCTGAATAGACACTAAACATGATTTACTGAACTAAACATAGACTGAGTTACTGACTTTCGTTGACTGATGGAATACTACTGACATCTGACAACTGACTGAGTTCATGAGATCATGGAGATTTTCTGAGTCATAAAACTGTCTGAAGTCTAAGGATCATGGCTTGACTGAGAGTATCATGAAAAACATGACATGGCTCTAAGCACACAGCTAATGTTTCGAGTACAAGTACTCCCAGGACTCGATGGAAAGAAACTGATCAAGCATAACTTACTTGAACATATAACTATCATCATAATCCATAATACATTTATAGAAGAATTCTATCAAAATATGTGATTGGCATAACTTGTACATATATGGGGATTTCAAGATATCATACTAGTTGGGCATTGTTCCTTCATCTAGGCATTTAATCAAACACATGGTACGCATAGCACATGTAGAAAACATTATACAATAATTAATCATCATGATTCATCTCTAATTTCATCATCCTAGGGTTTATTCATAGGTTCACATAAAAATACATCTATACAAATCAATTCCACATAAAATTGATCACCCAACATAGATTTGAATTCAATTGATCATTCTCAACATAAACAAAATGAACCCAACATGAAATTCGTAAAGAAATCCATAAACTTAAACTTAGAAAAGAGATTCTTGGGCTTCATGGATGAAAGGAGTCCATGAATGAACACTATGCATACCTTGGTTTGTGATTTTGTGAAGATTGATGGAGAAAATTCTTGATTCTAAATCCTCTATGAAAAGCCCTATATTGTTATTGAAAATTTTTTGAGAGAAGAGAGTGTATTTTGGGTAAAAAATAGTTGAATTACGTGTTAAAGGTCTTAAATAGGGGTGGGAAGTTGACCCTTTTAACCTTGGATGCGTCATTTAATTTCAGTAAATTTTTCTCGAACTGGGCCCCTGGCGCGATGCAGCGCTATCACACTGTGTCACTAGAATTTGACAATTGGGAAACTGAGGGATGGCGCGACGTGGAGCCATTGTGTTGCCCCTTCTTTTGCGACCTGGAACTTTGGCACGACGAAGAAAAAATCGCGCTAAGACACTGGAAAAGGACAATTCTGACTTTAGGCCCTGTCGCGACGCGCCATAATCGTGGACCCATACTGAAATATGTCAAATGTCATTTCCTCTTGTGTCGCAGTGCGCCACTGACTAATATGGCACTATTTTACAATGGGAACTTAAAATAGTCATAAATTCTGACTCAGTTATCGGATTTGGGTGAATCATATATCGATGGAAAGTTTATTGAATTTCCCACATGATCAAAAGTAAAAATATTAAAAGTTCCTCATGGAATAACCTTCATTCAATTTAGAAACTAATACTAGACATTCTCGAGATAAAATTATCTAGGAAAAAGTATGGGGTATTACAATATCTCCCCCCTGAGAATATTCGTCCTCGAATAAGACTGACTGAGAGGGAAGAAAAGACAACTAACTTATATACTGAGCATGAATAACTAAAACATGATCTCATGACTAACATGACTGACAAGCTGAACGTATAATACTGAACATGCATATCTAATGCACGTGTAACTGATTCATAAATGCATGACAGAGTATGCAATGGTACTTGATACCAAGTTTATAATGGGAACATGAGCATGAAACTGCATGCCAAGTTTGTGATGAACACTGAACATGAAAGTGAGTAAGCTTAAGGAGAACTGTTACCTTGAGCTTGATCTAAGTAGGTGAAGAAGAGGTAAGGATACTTGGTATGAATATTTGCCTCTATTTCCCAAGTAGCTCCCTCGACAGACTGATTTCGTCAAAGAACCTTAACTAGAGGGACTTCTTTGTTCCTTAACCTATGAGTCTGATAGTCTTAAGATTTTGACTGGAATCTCTTCATCCAAGAGAGTGTTATGAACATCAATGCTCTGAATAGGGACTACAACTGATGGGTAACCTATGCACTTCTTGAGCAAAGAGACATAAAACACTGGATGAATTGAGGCTAGATCTGAAGGCAATTCAAGATCATAGGCTACCTTGCCAAAGCGACTGTGAATCTTGAAGGGACTGAGCTTTTCCTTCTTGCTGAATCTCTTCACTCCCTTCATGGGAGAGATCTTTAAATAGACATAGTCACTAATGTCAAACTCGAGATCTTTTCTATGAACATCTGCATAAGACTTCTGTCAGCTCTGAGAAGCTCAGAGTCTTTCACTGATCAACTGGACTTTTTCTAAGGCATCAAATACTAAGTCAGGCCCTATGACTGAGGCCTCACTAACTTTGAATCAACCAATTAGAGATCTACATCTCCTGCCATAGAGAGTTTCAAATGGAGCCATCTGAATACTAGAATGATAGTTGTTGTTGTATGCAAACTCAATCAAAGGTAAGTGGTCATCCCAACTTATCTTAAACACGCCCTTAGCATATCTTCTAAAGTCTGAATGGTCCTTTCTTCTTAACCATCTGACTGAGGATTAAAGGTTGTACTAAGATGAACTTGGGTACTAAAACCCTTTTGGAATATTTTCCAAAAATGAGAGGTAAACTGGGTACCTCTATTTGATATAATGGACAATGGAACACTATGAAATCTGACCAACTCCTTGCTGTAGATTTTGGCGTAATCTCGACTAAATAAGAGGTATGAACTGGAAGGAAATGAGCTGATTTGGTCATTCTATCTACAATGACCCAGACTGAATTATGTTGATGACGAGTTCGAGGCCAACCCATCACGAAGTCTATGTTCACAACTTCCCACTTCCAAGTAGGAATATCGAACTCCTGCATGGACCCACTAGGCTTTTGATGCTCTATCTTAACTTGATGACATATAGAGCACTTAGCCACAAACTCTACAATGTCTCTCTTCATCCCACTCTACCAATAGATTTCCCGTAAGTCGCGGTACATCTTTGTGGCCCCTGGATGAATAGAGTAGCGCACACCATATGCTTTTGCAAGAATTCACTGCCTTAAGTCATCTACACCTGGAACACAAAGATGACCATGACAACGCACAACACCATCTACCCCTTGGGAGAAAACCTCTACTTTCTGATCCTAAACTGACTTTTTTAACTTAACAAGGCTGGGATCTCTATCTTGCTTTTCTTTTACCTCAGAAACTAGAGATGATTCTGAACTACTCTGAGCCCATATATCACCCTCATCACTATTGACTACGCGAATGCCTAGTCTGGCAAGCTGATGGACTTCCTGAGCTAACTTCTTCTTACTGTCCTCAACATGAGAAACACTATACATGGATAGTCTACTGAGAGCTTCGGTCACTACATTGGCCTTGCCTGGATGATAGAAGATACTTATGTTATAATCTTTCAAGATCTCTAACCACCTTCTCTGATGAAGATTGAGATCTTTCTAAGAAAAGACATACTGAAGACTCTTATGATCTATGAACACATCTACATGAACACCGTATAAATAATGCCTCCAAATCTTTAAGGCAAATACTACGGCTGCTAACTCAAGATCATGAGTAGGGTAATTCTTTTTATGGGGCTTAAGCTGTCTGGAGGTGTAGGCTATGACCTTACCATGATGTATGAGGACACAACCCAAAACTACTCTGGATGCATCAAAATACACTACAAACCCATCTGGACCATCTGGAAGAGCTAAAACTAGAGCTGGGGTGAGTTGAGTTTTCAACTCCTGAAAAGTCTTCTCGCAAAGATCTGACCACTGAAACTTGACTTTCTTCTGAGTCAATCTAGACATAGGGGATACAATAGAAGAAAATCCCTTAATAAACCATCTATAATAGCCAGCCAAATACAAGAAACTCCTAATGTCTGATAGAGAGATAGGTCTGGGTCAATTTCTTACAGCTTTGGTCTTTTGAGGATCAACTCTAATGCCATCACCGGAAATAATGTGACCAAGGAATGTTACTGACCTTAGCTAAAACTTACACTTACTGAATTTTGTGACTAGCTGATGATCTCTAAGAGTCTAAAGTACTATCCTGAAGTGGTCTATATGATCACGCTCACTGCGGGAATAGAACAGAATATCATCTATGAAGACTATGACGAACATGTCCAAGTACTGCTTGAACACACGATTCATCAAGTCCATGAAAATGGCTGGAGCATTGGTAAGACCAAATATCATAACTAGAAATTCAAAGTGAGCATACTGAGTTCGGAAAGCTATTTTCAGAATGTCACATTCCCTAACTCTAAGCTGATGATAGCCGGATCTGAGATCTATCTTAGAGAAATAACTGGCACCCTAAAGTTGGTCAAATAAGTCATCAATTCTGGGAAGAGGATACTTGTTCTTGATCGTGACCTTATTAAGTTGACGGTAGTCTACACACATCTTAAGAGAACCGTCTTTCTTGCGCACGAATAGTACTGGAGCACCCCACGGGGAAATACTGAACCTGATGAATCCCTTATCTAAGAGATCCTTCAATTGTTCTTTCAGTTCTCTGAGTTCTACTGGTGCCATTTTGTATGGCAGAATAGAGATAGGCTGAGTATCCGGAAGAAGATCAATATCAAAGTATATTTCCCTTTCGGGAGGAATTCCTGAAAGATCTTTAGAAAAAATATTTGAATATTCACCTACAACCAGAACTGATTCAAGGCTGGAAGTTTTGGAACTAGTGTCCTTGACTCGAATAAGATGATAGACACATCCTTTAGATATCATTTTCCTTGCCCAAAGGTAGAAAACAAGCTAACCCCTGAAAGTGGATACACTACCCTTCTACTCAAGGACGGGTTCATTTAGGAACTAAAACTAAACTCTTCTATTTCTCTAATCGACTGTGGCATAGCAGGAATGAAGCCAATCCATGCTGAGAATGATGTCAAAATTAGTCATCTCTAATTCGACTAAGTCTGCTGAAGTGACTTTCTAAAATATCATAATCGGGCAGTTCCTGTATACCTGCCGGGCTATGATGATTTTACCCACTAGGGTAGAGACTGAAAAGGGATCTTCTAAAATTTTGGGACTGATTCCAAAATCATCTGCTATATAGGGAGTAACAAAAGACAAAGAAGCTCTTGGATCTAGCAAAGCGTAAACATGTACATGAAAGATCTGTAACGTACCAGTAACTACATCAGGAGAATTTTCCTAATCTTGTTGGGAATGAAGAGCATAGAGACAATTTGGGCGTTGCCCACTAGTAGCACTGGAGGTGGCACCCTGCTGATTTGGGCGATCGAACTGTACTGTCATCTCTACAAATAGACTAATGTTGCTTTCCACAAGTCTGGCAAAGAGGATAGGTGCGGGCACTGCTAACACTGCCCTGGGACTTAGAGCCTGGCGCTCTATCTT
Source organism: Capsicum baccatum var. pendulum (assembly GCA_030864225.1). NCBI lineage: Eukaryota > Viridiplantae > Streptophyta > Magnoliopsida > Solanales > Solanaceae > Capsicum > Capsicum baccatum. Next base: position 236,652,520 of record CM061552.1, read on the forward strand.
TTTTACCCTCTTTGAAATTAGTAATTAGAGCACTGGCTGAATAAGGAGCTGGAGCTGATAACTTAGGACCAAACTGAGAATGGTTTCCTTCTTATGACTTAAGTTGAGCAAAGTTAAAACTACCTGTCTTCACTCTCTTATTCTGCTTCTCTCTCATCTTAATCTTTTGCTTCTCAATCTGCAGAGCATGAGTCATAAGCCTAGCTAAAGTCATGTTACTGTTTAGTATGGTGGATCTACACTCATTAACCACGCTATCATTTACCCCTGAAATGAACTTACTCATTATTGCCCTTCTATCTGCAACCACATGATGGGAATATTTGGCTAATTGAGTAAACTTAAGATAATACTCTTTCACTGTATATTGCTCTGCCTGAGGTTGATGAATTCTAACACCTTAGCTTCCCTAAGCTCTAAGGGAAAGAATCTATCAAGGAAAGCAGACGTAAACTCCTCCCACTCAACTGGCCCTGGATCATCTACCCTCTCTGACTTCTACTGCTTGAACCAAGTATGAGCAACATCCTACAACTGATATACTGCTAGCTCAGCATTCTTAACAGTAGTCACCCCCATGATGTTTGTCACCTTCTGCACCTGATCTAGGAATTTCTGAGGGTCCTCATCTATCTTAGACCTGAGAAAAGATGGAGGATTTATTCAGGTGAAATCTCGAATCTTGGCTGCAGCTAAACTGGCCACTGGATTGGCTGGAACAACAGTTGGCCATTTATTCTGAGCAGAAACTGAATTAGTAAGAGTAGTGAATACAGCTCAAAACTCTGCATGAGAAACATGTTCGCCCAAAGGTTCTTCGAGCTGAGGGGCTGGCTAATCCCATTTCTTCTTTTAGGAGGCATGTTATGTAGAAGAAAGGGAAAAATGGATTAGAATGTGAGATTGAATTGAGATTATGCTCACTGGCACGACATGAATACTGAAAGAGGAGAAACTATTTCTGAAACATCTTATAGCCTCCTATACATAAATGTGGCGCAAAACACACCCATGAACAAGACTCTACTAGATGCGGCTTTCAGACTTCTTAGGACTCTATTGAACCTGGCTCTAATACCAAGTTTGTAACGGCCTAAAATTGGTACCCAAAAAGGTACATGGTGCTCATGACCCCGAAGGACCACAAGTTAACCCATGACTGATATTTGTACCTGTATACTGCATAAAATATTGAATAATGTGGAAACATGAACTAAAAGGCCATAAGGTTCACATAACTGAAGTAAAACATAACATCTAAACGGGGTATGAAATATCCAAAATAGAACTAAAAATACTGAAGTCTGAAACATGATAGTCTAAAAAGCCTCTAACTGACTGAACTGTCTGAGTAAGGAGTTGATGGGACATATCTCAAACTAACTCTAACTAATAAAATAATTAATGAGATAATAAATAAATAATCATGTCCTCAAATGATGAGGACTCACTTCAAACTCTGACTGCTGAAACTGGAATCTACTGTTGATCTAGAGCTCGTGTCTCTAAACCTATGGCATAAGACACCATAGCGCAAATGCGTCAGTACTTTGAATGTACTGGTATGCATGTGGGGTAGGCTTAATGTATGGGGTTTATATGCATGAACAATACTGGCTAACTAACTAATATGAATGTGAGAATACATGCATGCATACATAGTAACTATATTTGAAATCATGATAACATGAGTACTGAAACTGATTACTGATAACATGACATACTGATAACTGATATAACTGATAACATAAGTGATTGTATCTGACAATCCTGAATCTGGTAGAACTATTTGAGTTCCGTTCTGTATCTGAGTTGACTGTATCTGACAGTCTTAAATTCAGACGAACTATCTGAGTTCTTTTACTGAGACTGATACTGAGACTGTGGGAGTTAGTTATCTAACTGACATGCCCCAAATTATGCATTATAGATGAATTGGGGTCCAATCTATGCCCTGGTTGAAAGGGTGTCAATACCGCGTCACTGGTAAGGACAATATATGAGTGACCCTAATATAATAGTTAACTCTAATGAGAATGGTGGGAACCCTTATATAGCAGGTTAAGAAACCTCATCTTCCCTCATATAGCAGGCTATGATGTCTTAACCTATGTTGTCTACATATTTCTGGAACGCAACGATTGCTTCTAAGAATCACACCCCCATATAACATGTGAGTTCCCACCCTTGGGTTTGCTCAGTTCTAATTTCTACTCCCATTTGAATAGACACTGAACATGATTTACTAAAATAAACATGGATTGAGTTACTGGCTTTCGTTGACTGATAAAATATTACTAACATCCAACAACTGATTGAGTTCATGAGATCATGGAGATTTCCTGAGTCATAAGACTATCTGAAGTCTAAGGATCATGGCTTGACTGAGAGTATCATGAAAAACATGACATGGCTCTAAGCACATAGCTAATGTTTTGGGTATAAGTACCCCCAGGACTCGATGGAAGGAAACTGACCAAGCATAACTTACTTGAACATATAACTATCATCATAATCCATAATACATTTATAGAAGCATTCCATCAAAACATGTGATAGGGATAACTTGTACATACATAAGGATTTCATGATATCATACTAGTTGGGCATTGTTCCTTCATCTAGGCATTTAATCAAACACATGGTAGGTATAGCACATGTAGAAAATATTATACAATAATTAATCATCATGATTCATCTGTAATTTCATCATCCTAGAGTTTATTCATAGGTTCACATGAATATACATCTATACAAATCAATTCCATATAAAATTGATCACCCAACATGGATTTGAATTCAATTGATCATTCTCAACATAAGCAAAATGAACCCAACATAAAATTCATAAAGAAATCCATAAACTTAAACTTAGAAAAGAGATTCTTGGGCTTCATGGATGAAAGAAGTCCATGAATGAACACTACGCGTACCTTGGTTTGTGATTTCATGAAGATTGATGGAGGAAATTTTTGATTCTGAATCTTCTATGAAAAGCCCTAGGTTGTTCTTGAGAAGTGTTTGAGAGAAGAGAGTGTATTTTGGGAGAAAAATGGTTGAATCACATGTTAAAGGGCTTAAATAGGGGTGAGAAGTTGACCCTTTTAACCCTGGACGCGCCATTTAATTTCAGTAAATTTTTCTTCAACTAGACCCCTGGCGTGATGCGATACTATCATGTCGTGTCAATATAATTTGACAATTGAAAAACTGAGAGATGGTTCGACGGGAGCCATTGCGTTGCCCCTTTTTTTGTGACCTGGAACTTTTGCATAACGCGGAGGAAATCGCGCTAAAACACTGGAAAAAGACAATTCTGAATTTGAGCCCTGGCGTGACGCACCACAATCATGGACCCATACTGGAATTTTTCAAATGCCATTTCCTCTTGTGGCACGGTGCGACACTGACTAATATGGCACTATTTTACGATGGGAACTTAAAATAGTCATAACTTTTGACTCGGTTATCGGATTTGGGCGAATCTTATATCGATGGAAAGATTATTGAATTTACCAAATGAGAAAATAGTAAAAATCTTAAAAATTCCTCATGGACTTTGATGACTTCTATGATGCATGTTACTTCTCTTCTTATTTAGAGGACCCAACCTCTCAAAAACTAAAGTTCTTGTGATTGATTCTCCAAGTCAGTCAAAGACAGAAGACTTTTTTTATGTGGTAAACTTCTCTTCTATAGTGATGTAGTTACTAACTGCCATCCTATCTGAGATGCCAATTAAAGGTGGATACATTTATCCTATGCCTTCACGTGCCTGCCTGATTGTACCTTCTGATAGAAGTTTTTCCAACCTTGATAACTCATTAGGATTATATCCAGCCTTGACAAATAGCTTGATGCATTTGGATCGAAGCCCTCTTTTGTACACTTCGTAAGGAGTGCCATATCTTGTGATGAATTTTAAGCCACAGACTCTCCAAGTAGCCTTGAGGATGGATTTATTGCGTCAATTTTCCTGATAGGTAAATTTAGCCCTTTTAGCATATTATCTTGGGCATCAGATGGGTGATCATTCTCTTTCTTTACCTATGGTATGTAGCAAAAAATAAGAGTTGCCTTCTTGTTCATCGGTGCGATGCTTTCTTTATTTGAAGTGGAGAGAGGCTTCTTGGTGGCGACCTTTTCGACAGTCACCACGACATTCTTAGCTGCAAGATCATCACACTTGGTCTTAGTGACATCGTCAACTCTTTTCATATTCATAACATAATTCTTTAAGTAGAATTTTGTATCGGTCAAGTGTGACTCAACTTCAGTGGATGGCTTATCGTTAGCAACTATCTTTTTTTCCACTCCACCTTTGAGGTATTTCAAGCATTGATAGTAAGAGGATGAGATAATTTTGTTCTCGTGTACCCAAGGCTACCCAAGTAATATATTATATGAAGTCTTGGCAACGATCACATACATCAATGTATTTGATCAAATACCATCCATATGAATCCCCAACTTGACAGATCTCATGGCCCTCTGCCCCCTGGGTTCAAGCCTTGGATCATTATAGGGCTTTCATCCAATTCATCAGTAGTGATGCCAAGTTTCTTCATCGTGTTTATTGGCAGAATGTTGACTCTTTATCCCTCATTTATCAAGATTCTGTTGATCTTCTTTCCTAAAATTTGACTAACCATGTATAAGGGACGGTTGTGTAGGGCTTTACCAAGAAGAAAATCATTATTTGTGAATGTGATTTTTGTATCACATACACGTGCCTCTTGTCCAAGAGGTTCAGCAAGTGGTTCAGAGGATGAAGAAACTTCTACAGGTATATTTTCACCCTTTTCCCCCTCTTTGGCAGTATTAAAACAAGATGCCTCAAGGTTGACTTGAGCAGTCTTTACACGGAACTAACTTGGTAAGAATTCCTCCAAAGTCACTAGACACCGTGGTTTCTGATGGTGAATCTTTATTACCCTCGTTGTTTTGGAATCTTGACCAGCTTTTATTTTATTGATTTCCTTACCATCCTCTTCCTAGTTGGTTGCTCGTCCGACTCCATTCGTAGACTCTTCTTTTTGCATCTGCGCCTTGTCATTAAAGTCCAACCTTTTTCATCTCCTTCGCCAATTGAATACTTGTCATGCTCTAATAGTCTCTCATTATGCTCTTCGACACATATTTGGACTGGATCGAGCGAGCCAAAAGTGATAGAGATTTTATAAGAACTGGTCGTCTCATCATCGAGGAAGATCTTCTTTTTGTTTGCTAATTGCATGACATTGTCTTTAAAGACAACATTTTTCCAGAGGGTGACCCACAAGTCTATGATACTTGTAATAATTTGGGTCATTGGTCCTTCCAACTTCATCGGGATGCTTTATTTATGGTAGATCAATGAACTTATGCTCAAGAAGCTCATCAAAAATCTCAGCCACATCTGAATCAAGGAAGGGGTATTCCTTTTCTTGTATCTACTTTAAAGATAACTTTTGATTTAGATGTGCTCAAGAAGTTGCCTTCACGCTTTTCTTTTTGTTCACCTTCGTGGTGACCTTCACAAGAGACACATCGATATTCATGGATGCTTTGTTATCATTTTTTGGGACAAACTTACCCCATCTTTTCAATTTCTGCTTATTCTTTCCCCTTCGGGGGTCGTGGATAGGCGTTCATCCCTTTCCAGTAGAAGACATGCTCAACTCCATGTCATGAGCACGAGTAGCTAACTCTTCAAAGGATTTTGGTTTAATTTTTTGCAAGATGTAGAGAAGTTTCCAGTGCATTCCTTCGACACACATCTCTATTGCAGAAGCTTCGTTGAGCCTATATTTGTAGTTTAGGCTCGTATTTATCCATCGATTGATGAACTCGATGATTGGATCATCCTTTCTTTGATGAGTATTTGTAAGATCTACCATGTGTATGCCTTGTGCTATAGAAGAGATTCAGTAACTCATGCTCCAATTGCTCCCAACTATCGATGGAGTTAGGCTCAAGATCCGTATACCAATCAAAGGTGTTTCTCTCTAGGGAACAAACAAATTATTTGACAATATAGTCACCGTAAGTTCCATCATTGATACATGTCTCAAAAAGGTGTGCAACATATTGTTTTGGGTTCCCTTTGCCCTTAAATTATTGAAATTTAGGAGGTTGATAGACGGCAGGCATTTGAGGCTATCTATTCTAGCAGTGCAGGGCTTGGAATATGCAACGGAAGACTTGGTTACAACATCATACTTGTCTTTGAGGCTCTCTTTAATGAATTCTTTCAATTGCTCAATCAGTATCATTCCCTCAGAAAAAACTTGTACCTCTTTAGTCGGTGGTTTCTATTTCGCAGGATGTTTTAACTCATGAACTTCTTGAGATTTTCTCATTGCATGGCTAGACTCTCCGTCTATTAGGCTTTCTACCCTATCCACTATCTTATCAATCTGAGCATCTTGATTCTGAACATATTTGGCCAGGCTCTCAATTGACTTTGTCATATTTGCAAGTTGCTCTTCCATAGACGAGACATCGGTCACCATTGCTTGCATAATCACTGGAGAGGTTGGAGAGTAACATATATTGTTGCATAATTTGACCTTATGCGGTGTAAGTGGAGATGACGCATTTGTTAATCCACCATCGCTCTTTACACCAGAGTATTTGGAATCGGAATGCTCAAGTACAGCTAGAGTCTTCTTAAGAGATTCCGCCACACTGCTTCCTCCTTTTGAAGCACTTGCATTGGTCTTCGTTCTTTTTGGGGTTGAAGATCCAAAAACTAGAGTTGGCATGGATGACACTAGATGTGTTTGTTGTCCTAGAAACCCTGCCTTGCTCCTTGTGACAGCTCCCAAGCTTTTAAAAGTAACACCAAAGATGCTTTCTACTTCAATAGTGAACTTTGAATCAGCAGCCTTAGAAGCAGTTGATTAAGAGTTGACCTTCTTGGAAGTCATTTTAGTGTTGTTGATCTTTGAAATTGGAAAAGTTGAGATGAGAGGTAGAAATCATCCCACTGGGCATGCCAGAATTTGTTGGACAAAAAAATTCTTGAGACCGAAAATAATAATCGAGACAAGAAAAATACTACAACAATTGATTTATTGATTTCAATGTTAGTGTTACGATCTCTATGAATCCTCAAACTTGCCTTTTCAAATATATAAGGGCTTCGAGCTTGATCTTAAAATTGATGGATTCGGTCTTTGACTTGTACTTGAATCCAAAGGCTTTGTAGCTTATTCTTGAATCTTGCGGTCTTGATCTTGAACTTGATTTGAGGACTTGATGAACTCAATCTCAACTTGTACTTAAATTTAAGAGCCTTTGAGCTTGTTCTTGAATCTTGTAGTCTTGATCTTGAAGCTTGAACTTGTTCTTGAATATTGAACTCTTGATCTTGAAGCTTGATGAACTGATCTTGAATTCTTGAATTTGTAGAGAAATCTGTTATGTTTGATTCATGAGCTCTCTCTTGCTTCTTGCTACAATTGTTGGTGCCTTTTCTGAATTATGAGGCCCCTATTTTCAGTTGTAGGAAGTAAAGGGCTAAAGCCATCGATAGGCCCTCAAACTTGTTTCGAAAATTCTCTTAGACCCCTCAACTAAGGCCTGTACCTATCAGGCCCCTAAAGTGCTAAAATTGGTACCTATCAGGCACAAAATATTGATTTGGCAAGGATAGTGTGTTACACTCTCCTTGAGCGCGTGAATAGTAGCTCAAATGGTGTTTTTTTTAATTTTAAAAATTACATTTCAATTTATTTAATACAATAGTAAATTTTAATTAAAAAAAAAAAGCAACCCTCTTTTTCTCTTCTTCAGCCATCTTCTTCATCAGCGGCCCCTCTCCACCAGCTTCAGCCATCTTCTTCATCTCTATTTTTTTTATTTTTAAATTCTTAACAATCTTGTTAATACAATTTTCAATCAAAAAAATAAAAGAAAAGTAGTGGAAGCCATGAACTTTAGCAGTGAAAAACTTTTCAAATTGTTAATACATGAACTTTCCGGCAAAATTTTCAGCTATGATGGAAAACTTTAGCAGTGGAAAACAATCTTGTTAACATAGAAGAGTGGTTGGCGATGTTAGCATTAACAATGTATTAACAATTTGATTTAGGTGGAAAACTACCTTTAGCAGGGGAAAACAATCTGTTTTCTTAGAAATCAAATTGTTAATACATGAACTTCTTTTCTTTTTCTTTTGATTAAACTTTCCAGAAAAGCTTAGTGTCCAAGAGCATAAACAAGTTTCGTCGGATTACTGAGCTACTGAGTTTTGAAATGCAAATTCTTAAAATTGAATTACTGATTTTTATTTTTTTGTTCTTCTGGTCGCCATTGATTTCGTCTTCAATGGCGACTTAGAATGACGAAGGGAAGTTGATGGAGGAGGGAGGAGCAGAGTAGGGGTGAGGGTGGGGGTAGATCAATTGTCATTTGTGGGTGGGTGGGTATGACGACATGGGAGGGTTGTGGTGAAGAAGACGACTACTAGGGGGTGGGGGGTTTTTCTCTTTTTTTAATTAAGAAATTATTATTAAATGGATAATTAAATAGAAAAATAAAAAAAATCAAAAATTCTACATATAATTTTTTTTGCCACGTATTTTTTTTAATTGATTAATTTTGCCACATCAGGCGAGTGTATTACACACACTCTATGTCTGTTGGTGATTATACAAATAATGCTTGATTAGATCAAAGTTCGGGGGGGGGGGGGGGCTGATAGGTATAGGCCTTAGTTGAGGGGTCTAAGTGAATTTTTGAAACAAGTTTGAGAGCTTGTCGATGGCTTTAGCCGAAGTAAAGAGTCATAATAAATACGAAATTCCTTTGACCAATCAGATTTAAGTGACATGACACCTTTTATAGGCTTTTATTTTACTGTATCATTTTGACATGTGGCATAGTCTCATTGGCTCCTTCACTTGACTTGGCATGCCACGCCATTTGACATGTAGCACCAAATTGGGCCTCTAGAACATGATGACATCTTGGGCTTGATAAAGTGTAGCCTAAATCAATGGGCTAGCCCAATAAAAATTGAACTTTAATTAAATCCATACATGTTTGGACTTAAATAATTAATCCAATTATATTAATCCGCAATATTTGTTTGAGACTAATATATTTTTAATTTAATATAATTCGAATTTCGTACGGATTTAAATTTAATAAAATTTTATTGCTCACATCTATATCTATAATCTACATTTATAATCTATCTATATCTATATCTATATCTATATCTATAATCTATAATCTATAATCTATATATATAATATATTAAAAGTGTGAATGGTCTTAGAATTATCGTTTAAACTTTTTGCCATTCATTAAAAGTCTTCGCTTTAGACAAAATCGTCTTTTCATTATCTTTTCCTAATATTTAAGAGTTGAAAAGTAATTAAATATATTTATGGTAAAAAAAATTCTTATTAGAAGTAATCAAAATTAATGACAACTAATACATTTTTCATTAGTTCAAGAATTATAAATCAACTAATTGATTTGAACTTTTTGTCCTCGTTAAAGTCTTCACAATAGACAAAAAAAGTCATTCTCTATTTTTTTAAATTATTATAATATTAAATATTGACTATAATAAATATGTGAGAAGTTTTGGTCTTTCTAAATCTATTAAAAAAATTAAAATTAACTAAAATTTACCCACTAAACATAAACAAAATATGACATCTAAGTGAAATATAAATCAAATATCATTGTAAAGTTAATTACTACAAATTGATATAATTCTTTGGGGATGCTAATCACGACTAATATGCATTGTTGTACCCTAATTCGTTTTGGACTATAATATGTTGGTACAATTTGATACACATGATTCTCCAATTTGTATGGGACTTAAATTTATTATATGAATCTATGTATAATAAGAATTAGTTATATAGAAACTTTTGATACACATATTATTTCATTAAAATAAGGACTCCTAAAATATATAGGATCCTAATAAAATAAATATATAGAAAAAAATTAAATGTTAAGTCTTAAAATATATGAAAAGAAATTAAGAATCTTAAAATACATGTATAGAATCACACTATTTATTTAACTTTACCGTGATTTTTGTTTATTGTTCACAAATCGACAATTCCTCCCATTTGGTTGCATCGACTATATGCTCTTGACCAATTCTAAAGAAATAACTTATATTGAAAGTATATGTTCTTGATCAATCCAATATCAAGGGTTTATCTCTTTTATTTTTCTTTCTTTGTTTGTTTAATTGGGCCTTATTTTTTTTTTTTAATAGTATTTAACTATATATTTTGGTCTATTAGTTGTTAGGTGAGATCATACATATTGTGCATTGCTGGTAATTCTTGAAGATTATTGTTTTAGATTGTATTATTGTGTATCTATTATTTTTTATTTAATATATGAGACAAATTGTTTGTATATTGATCTACTTATTGATGGACTTTCACTTCTACATTGATAAATATTTTTTTTCCTGAAGATTATAACACTTTACTACTAATATCTTATCAACCATCATGATACTTGAGCTAAGTTTCTGGTTGACTTTGGTACGGGAAATAATTGGCGATTCCCTAATGGGTGTTTTTAATATGTTTCAAGGTATGCCATATTTTACAATGATACATCATTGTATAAGAGTATAGGGCTCGTTTGGTACAACGAATAAGAGATAACAACTCTTGAAACCAATTTTAGAATAACCTTTTTCATATTTGGGGAATAAAATGCATTGAATAATTCATTCCGGGATTAGTCTAATCACATAATTGTAGTAAGAAAAATTTAAGAAGTATCAAAATTTTAAAAATTTTAAAAATTTTAAGTATGTAATAAGAATGTAATCAATAATTTTGTAAAGATTTGACTTACAAAATAAGAAAAAAATTTAAGTATAGAAAAAAAAAACGCACTTTGACTTTAAAAATAAGAAAAGATTTTTAAAATAGAAAAAAATAACTGTACCATAAATATGGTTCAAATTGATGTGTCTCTCTTAATCTTGGGAAGCAAGGTAAATAGGTACGAGATGATAAACGTAAAAGTGATGATCCGTCAACCATTTAGAACTTCTAGTGGTAAAATATATATGTGCTTACACTAAAATATATGTTTATATTTACATTATTATATTAAAGTGTGAAGAATCTTTGAGAAGTGATTTAAACTTTAACACTTCATTAAAAATCTCCGTAATAGATAAAATCAATTAATTTTAAATGATTAAACATACACATGCAAGACACGTGCATTTAAACTAGTTCTTAATTTCTGGTTGAAAGAAGAATCTTGTTTGGAAGTAACTAGAAAAAATTGGAAAGATGATATAGGGGGGAATCCTTCTATTATTTTCTACCAAAAGCTAAAGAAGACTAAAGCTGCATTAACTCAGTGGAGTAAGCAAACTTTTGGAAACATATTTCAAGAGATTGCTACTCTTGAAGAGGTGATTAAAGTAAAAGAGAAACAGTTTGAGGAGGAGCCTACAGGGGTGAACAGATCTAATTTGTTTAAAGCACAAGCAGAGTTGGCAATGCGAGGCAGAAGGCTAGTTTTGAATGGTTCAAGGATAGAGAAAGGAACACAAGATTCTTTCATGCAGTAGTCAAAGAAAGAAGATCAAGACTACAGATTCAAAGAATACAGAATAATCAAGGTTTCTGGCTAAAGAATCATAATGAAATTGTTGAAGCTACAACTATGTTTTATCAGAAGTAATTTGAGAAGCAAAAGGATGTTGAGGACTTCTCAATGTTGGAGGTTCTTCCAAGAATAATAATTGAAGATCAGAATAGGGATTTAAAGAAGGTTCCAACAAATGAAATAAAGGTGGCAGTCATAAGGTTGAACAGAAATAGTGTTGGGGGACCAGATGGTATGTCTGGTACTTTCTATCAGGATGCTTGGCCTATAATATCAAAAAATTTACATTAGATAATAATACCATTCTTTTGTGAGTGTGAGCTTCCTGGATTTATCACACATACTAACTTGGTTCTATTACCAAAAAATCTAATAGTGAACATCTTTTCAGGCCTGGGACCTATTTCACTTAGTAATTTTGTGAATAAAATCTTCTCTAGAATTATTCATGAAAGGATTAAGTATCTACTGCCTGATATTGTTCTGAAGAGCAAGCTGGAATTGTTCATGGGAGAAGTATTGCTGAGAATATCTTAGTTGTTCAAGAAATAGTATTTGAAATTAGAAAAAAGAGAAAGCCTCCAGACATGGTGATGAAATTGGACAAGATGAAAGTATATGATAGAGTAGAGTGACTATTTCTCACTAAGGTGTTAAGAAAAATTGGGCTATATGAAGAAGTCATTGACATGGTTTTTCGACTACTGTCTAACAATTGGTACTATATATTGATGAATGGCCAACCTAAGGGTTTTTTTAAATCCTCTAGGGGTTTTAAGCAAGGGGATCCTCTATCACCTACCTTGTTTATCATTTCAGCTGAAGTACTATGAAGAAGTTTAAAGGAATTGATGTTAAGGAAAGAGTTCAAACTTTTCGGCATGCCAAGAGGAAGTCCAAGAATCAATCATGTTGCATTTGCAGATGATATGATCATTTTGTGTAAAGATGAATTAGGCACTTTGCAACTTCTGACAACAACTTTGGAAAAGTATAAACTGGTATCTAGACAGAAAATTAATAAAGAGAAGAGTGTGCTGTATTTGCATGAAAGTGTATCTAATGGTGTAGTGGTTATGGTTGAAGCTGCTACTGGAATCTTGAGACAGGACTTTCTATTCAATTATTTAGGATGTCCAGTGTTTTATAAGAGGAAGAAGAAGGTGTATTACCAATAGCCAATGAATGAAATCAGCAACAAATTATAAGCATGGAAAGGTAAACTTCTATCCTTTGGAGGAAGAGCTGTATGAATTAAACATGTGCTGCAAAGTATACCCATACACTGTCTTTCAATTATGAATCCTCCAAAGAATATCTTAAATACTATTCAGAAAAGTTTTGCTAAGTTTTTCTGGAGTAGTACTATAGGAGGTAGGGGTAGGCATTGAGTAGCGTAGTCCAACTTATGCTTACCAGAAGAGGAGGGAGGATTGGGTTTTAGATTACTGCAAGATGTGTCCACAACTCTATTTTGTAAGTTATGGTGGAACCTTAGAACTAAGAAATCTATATGGAGTGACTATATGCTGAATAAGTACTACAGAAGATATCATCCTAAAGAGGTTATGTGGAAACCAGGAGGAGGTTCCCAAGTTTGGAAGAAGATCCTACAGGTAAGAGATCTTACTGATCAACTCATAACTTGAAAACTTAGAGGAGGGGATACACATATTTGGCATGATAATTGGAATAGAGTAAGAGATTTTTACTCTATTATGCATGGCAGCAAGGAATGGGATGATAGGCATCAGAGTGTCAAGGATTTGGTGAGAAATGGGCAATGGAATGCAGACTTGCTAAAAGAGTTGTTCACAAAGGATATTGTGGAATACGTAATGCATAAGGTGTTACTACCTCAGCATCCAATGCAGAGGGATACAACAATATGGAGTGTGGATGCAAGAGAGAACTTTGGTATGAAATCATCTTGGCATTATGTGAGATATAGAGAACAGCCTAATGAATTCTATAAGAAGTTATGGATAAAGGGATTGTCTTTCAAGATAGTATTTTTTATATGGAGAATGTAGAAAGGAAATATAGCAGTTTATGATATTATCAGAAGGTGCGGAGTTGAGGGACCATCCAAATACTGGTACTGCTAAAATCCTGCACAAGAGACTATATCTTATGTGCTATTGAGATCTTATTCTGCTAATAAGACTTGGTCCTATTTCTCTTCCTTTGTTGGAATAAACATCCAAGGAATGAGCTTAAGGAATATAATATATGCATGGTGGGAAGCATATGTGAAAGTAAGAGAGAAAGTATACTTCAGAAAAATACTAATAATTATAATGTGGGACCTGTGGAGGAGGAGACATGCTATTAAACATGAGGGTAAAGGATTTTCGGTGCAGAGGCTAATCTTTAATGTAACAAGGCACCTGAGGATGTTACTTAAAGTTAGAAATCCTACTCTGGAATTTTCGTTTGAATGGCCAGGAATTATACAACAGCTCAATCAGTTGAAGCCTAAGATTAAGGTTACACCGGTCTTATGAAAGTTTCCAGAGAAAGGTTGGGTTAACACAGATGGCGTATCAAAATAAAATCTGGGGAGTAGTTCGTGGGCTTTTTATCTCAGGGACTCATATGAAAACTTGATACATGCAGAAGGGGCAACAATAGAAGATACAAATAGCATAGAAGCAGAGGTCATGGTTATTTTACATGCAGCAAATCATAGTAATAAACCAAAGTTGGATTAAGTTACCATTTAGAATGACTCACTACTGATGCAAAAGCTTTTAGGCGGGGAATGGGAGATACCATGGAGGATAGCAGACACAATCAGTCAAATCTGGCAGTTATTCTCAAAAAGCTAGTGCAGATTTAACATATATACAAATAAGGAAATCAATAAGCAGACTATCTGTCCAACATAGCATTGGAACATAAGGAATTCACATACACATCCTTCCATCAGTTACCAAGTGCAGGCAGAAAGATTTTAAACAGTGATAAAAATCAAAGTTGTTATTTGAGGTTAGAATTTTCAAAGAGGTAGAATGACTGGAAAGGCTAAAGCAAGTTAGTTCACATGACAAATTTACAACCTAATAAGCTACACAAAAAGGTAAAATTGCTACTTAGACTAATTACACCAGCTAACAAAAATAGACTCTTAGTAGATCGGGAGGTCATAAGGTTGGATCTTCAATGCATGAGGTTGAGGATCTTGGTACCATCCAATTACAAGTGGTCTGGGTATCTCATAATCTCCATCCCTTCCATAACTACAAAGCAAGAGGTCAAAAGGTATTAGTAAGGTCCGTCGGCAAGCTTAAACACTATAAGAGACCTGAATTAAACACCAAATCCTAGAGGACTAGACCCAAGTTGTTAGCACCAAAAATCAATATGGGGACCCTTTCACTGGAGAACTCAGCTGGAGGTAAAGATAGAACATTATCAAGCAGAGGTTATAGAACAAGTGTTAGCTCAAGTCACCAAAAGGATAGAAGATTCTTACTCTTGCAAACTGGAAAAGGATTCACTTTAACCCAACTAAGGAACGATATTTATCACCCACAGCTGGAGAAGCACAAATTGAAGATGTTTGAAAGCAACTATGGTAAAGTAGGTGTAAGGGCAGTGGAGATATAGTTGATCTTAGCTCAATATAGAAACCCTACTCACTATATGTTTATTTCTTTTTGGACCTGGTCATTTGTTGGGCCGATTCATTTTTATTTTTGGATTTGGATTTATTGGATCTTTTGGATGGGTTGGTCCATCCTTTGTGGACTTTGATTGGAGTTATTAATAAAAATCACAAATTAAACCAAAAAAATACACTACCACATTGTGTATTGATTTATGAGATATTTTGTAACTTTTTCCTTAGAGGCCAGGGGCGAACCTACATTAAGTTTTGGGGTGCTCCGACACTCACTAAACTCGAAGTGGAATAGATATAATTACATAGGAAATATATGAAACTAGGTATAAAACATATAAAAGCACCCACTAAAATAAAAAGTTGGATGGGTGCACTAGCATTTAGGTTGATCTTAAGGTTCTCCATAAAAAGGGTAGCCTTGGGTTCAAACCTCATTGAGGGATTTTTTTATTTTTTTTATTTTTTTTAACTTTTTTAAGCACCCACAATCGTTAAATATTGGATCCACCACTGTTAGAGGCAAGACTTAGACCAAGGACTTTCAAGTACCAAGTTATGCCTTATGGGCAAGTGTTGACACTATTACATTGTGCTTTGATTTATAAGACATTCTACAACTCTTGCCTTAGAGGCAAGGCTTAACCTAAGGACTTTCAAACAACAAGTTATGCCCCATGGGTAAGAGTCGACACTATCACCTTATGTTTTGATTTATGAGATATTTTATAACTCTTACCTTAAAGACAAGACTTAGTCTAAGGACTTTTAAACAACAAGTTACGCCCTATGGGCAAGAGTTGACACTATTACATTGTGTCTTGATTTATGAGATAGTTTATAAATCTAGGGTTTTCAAACAATAAGTTATGCCCCATGGGTAAGAGTTGACACTATCATATTATGTCTTGATTTATGGGATGTTCTATAACCCTTGACTTAGAGGCATGACTTAGTCCAAGGAATTTCAAACAACAAGTTATGCCCTATGGACAAGAGTTGACACTACCACATCGTATCTTGATTTGTGAGATGTTCTATAACACTTGCCTTAGAGGCATAACTTAGTCTGCAAGTTACGTTCCATAGGCAAGAGTTGACACTATTATCACATTGTGTCTTGTTTTATGATATGCTCTATTAGTATTGCCTTTAAGACAAGACTTAATCCAAGAATCTCCCAGAAAAATAAGTTACGTCCAATGGGCAAAGTGTTGTCACTGCCACATTGCGTCTTGATTTATAAGATGTTCTATAACTCTTCCTCATTGGCAAGACTTAACTCAAGAATTTATAAACAACAAGTTATGCCCGACGAGCAAGACTTTTTATTACTATATTATGTCTTGATTTATAAGATGTTTTATAACTTTTGCCTTAGAGACAAGACTTATCACAAAGGGCTTTCAAACAACAAATCACGCTCTTAAATTACTTTTTATCAAAGAAAGAAAATTCCTTTGTGGATTATCCAACTTTCTATTTATTAGCAAAATATAATAAAAGTTGAGAAAAAAAAAGAAGAAAAAAATAGAGAAAAGAAAAAAACAACGCGAAGAATAAGAAAAAGAAAAAGAAACAAAAACTAAGAAAAACAAAAATGAGAAGAAAAAAATAAAATAAAGTTTGAGAAAAAAATTTAAAAAAAAAAATGAGAAAAACAAGAAATAAAAAAAAAATAAAGGTTGGACAAATAAATTAGAAAAAGAAAAACAAGAGAAATGAAGATATAGATAATGTTTGAGAAAAAAAAAATGAGAAAAAAAGTAAAAAATATAAAAGTTGCGCCAAATGAATCAAAATAAGAAATAAAATAGGAATAGAACTTGAGAGACGGATGAGTATAAAAAGTTTAAAAACATTATAGGTGTAGAGGGACAAAAATGGACTTGTGCTATACATAAAAAGGGAAGGAAGACTATAGTATTTAAAGACTTTTCTTATGAGGGATGAAAAAAATCAAATTCACCCACTATGGGGGTCGTCCCATGCAATTTCTTAGTTTTTGACTCTTGAGAGCGGGCAACTTTCCACTTAAAAATGTGTGTGTTAAAAACATACACCTTAAGTAACTTACCAGATTTACATAAATCTTCATCTTTACAAAGTAGTTAAAACAAATTGACTAATTATGTATCTTCGTTGATTGTATCGGGAGCTAATTATGTATCTTGATAGAAACAGAATCGAAAAAAAAAATTCGAGAGTTGATTATGTATCTTTACGAAGGAAAAATGTATCTTCGTTAAATGTATTATGTATTTGATGGGCCCAAAATCAGAAAAAATGTATCGGGAGATAATTATGTATCTTTACAAAGAGAAAAATATATCTTCGTTGGATGTATCGAGAGCTAATTGTAATTAAAACGGACAGGAATAAGCAATACCACAAAATGAAAGAAAACAATAAGAACACACAGATTTTACATGGAAACCCTTGATGGAAAAAAATCACAGACGGAGGAGGAAGAAATTCACTATGATGGAGAGAAATACAATGAGGAGACTAAAGTCTCAATGACGTATATAAAATGTCCAAAAACAACCCACTAAATCATACTTATATAATACGTGTATACAAATAAATCCTAAGCCCAAAAACATACAGGTCCATCTGATCCCTCCGCTACCACTATAGACCCTCCAAAAATACTCAAACATAGATCGCACCTCGAACTTTTCAGAGCCAAATCAATACAATTCGGGGCACAAATTCTAACGCTAATTATGTAACTCGACAAACCCAAAATCAATATTTTTAGTACTTATACAAAATATCAAAATTTTCTGTAATTAAACTTCAAACTCTCCTAATTTATATTGTTTGCCCTAGTTTTATTATTCCACATTTACTTCTTGCTTAGTTGGTGAAGAGCCTGATCTTCGGTACATGACATAAAATAGCAATGTGCATAATTATTTTTTTCAAAATTTTAGTTAGAAGTATCTAATAAGAAAAATTATTATATATTTAGGTGTTTAATCAAAACAAATCAAAGTTAAAGTATTTAAATGACATTTGTCAAAAGTTTAAGAGGCTATGAATACATATATTCAGCGAAAAAATTGAAATAAATAAAAACACCTAACGATCTCATCCTCTTTCACTGTTCTCTTCTATGTACTTCCTCATCTTCATCCTCAGATTTTTCTTCTTCTCCTTGGAGAATATTTAACCATTTTGGTTAGAAGCTTGAAGTAGATTTTACAATCCCATTAAGACTACCAAGTTTCTCTCTTTTCTCTTGCTGAGTCTTCTCGGTTTATTTGCCGTTTGTTGGAAATATCACCTGATATCTACAACTTTTGGATTTAATTCAATCCTCAAAACTAGTTCATGCAAGGAGTATTATCTAAAATCATATAAGAGACTTGATTCTCTGATACTCCTAAGAATGGAATTGAAGCGTGGACCAAACGTAATGATGATCCCAATATTAAGAAACACAACAAAAAGGATTGATGGGTCTACATGCGATACCATGTAAAGATATAAACTTGGATCTAGTTTAACCCCAAAAATAAGTTCAAGAAGGAATGAATATTTAAAGTTACATATGGAGACCAAAACCCAATTTCTCGACCAACGTGGACTTGACATCCATAAACATTAAGAGATGGACCAGTACTGCACAAATAATTTCTTATATACTTATATTATTTTTTTTTGTTGAAGCGGATATATCAAATATATGTAAGCATCCATAACTTCATATGTACACATACTAACATAATAAGTCCATTTCCAATTGGGAAACAACATACACCAAAACAACTACGTTAAATTAAAACAAGGAGGATAAGAAGGAAAGCAAAAGAAAAGAAAATTACAAGTAGAGGGGAAAAAAACAAGAATGTGCATCACAATTTACATCTTACAATATCAGCCATGATGAACTCTATAACATGGCTAGCGCCCAAATCACGATTAAACTAATTAACTAACCTCCACATCCACCACAACCTCCACAACCACCACCGCTGCCACCATCACCACCACCACAACAACAGCCGCTGTTCGCACCCGAATTATCTGTACCACCACCTCCAACTACAGGCGCTCCACGACCACCACTACCACTATTGCTATTACCCTTATCACGATCACATTTATCGTCACTAGTCCTGACACCACTAGCTACAGCCGTGCCAGCTACCGCAGCACCTGCTCCAGCCAAAACAACCATATTCCCGTCCCGTGTGGCACGACCGATGCAAGAGGTGGCCTTCTTTGTACCTTTTTGGATGTCGGGTCGTAAGTTTGGCTGCTTCGCCCTACCTCCTCGACCGGCGCATAGGCAGCATAATATATTACAAGTTGCAAAAAGCACAGAAGCGAGCACAATGAACACAATACCGAATACTTCCATTGGAAGAAGATTATTTTCTCTCTATCTTTCAACTCTTTGTTTGGACTTTCTATTTTGGAAAACTTTTATAACACAAAGTTAAGTCAACAATTGGATCGGAGAATGGTAAGCACCCTCACTTTTAAACTGAAAATTATGAGTCATCAAGCGAGCCAGAAAGGGTGGAAGCTCTTTGGAACTTGGAAGAGGTGAAAAGAAAAGAATTAGGTCAACACTTTGAGGTTTCCATTATTTACTTAAGTACTTCACGATGAATTTCATACTGCATATATATTCTCTTTTATTTTATTACTTGATCGGTCGTGATTTATGTCACACCTTTTTGCTTTATGGCATATAAATTATATAAATTTTGATCAATATTTAAATATATAATTTTTTCATAATATCTTTATAAGAAGAATTGTATCTTCTATTACTTTTTATATGTTTTTTTAATATTTAAATTTTAGTTTTAAAACATATTTAGTAGATCTAATTTGTTTTAGCTTTGAGATTAGACAAATTAACTCTTAAGCACCAAATACGTACCATATAAGAAGATAAGGGAAATATTAAGTTCCTAAATTAAGCTGACTTTAGCCAACTACCTACTAAATTAAACTTTGTATATTACATTAAACGAGTAGTTAGTATAAGATAATTATACAGTTTCAATAAATAGAGTTAAACTCTATTTATTTTTTAATGCAAAATATTCTTACTTCTTCACTTGTTACTAAAAATATATGTTCAATAATATTTGTCCATTTTATTCTTGATATTAAATTTTATCCATTATCCTATGCATTTTTTGAAATGTTAAATTTATTATATTAAAAAATATAATAAAATTTTGTAATGTGTATGACAAATTAATAGTAGAAAAATATTCACAGACGGTGGGAGTAATTCTTTAATCAAATTGTTTGCCACTATTCAAAACATTGTGTTCCTCCTCTTTTTTTCTTCTTGTTGATTTCCTTTTGGGTATATTTATGAAGTCAAAGTCAACCATGACAGATCCCTATGAAATGGCTGTTGGTTAAGATTTCAAATACAAGTGGATTATCATTGATGTCCAATATTGAGAAGAAGAAGTCAATAATATTATTGATGAGACTGGATATATATAGGTTTCCGAGAAATTTCTTTTTTCCATTTCTACTTAATTAGAAGTGTGAATAAGCCGTTGGGTCCGACATGTGTGATTGGTGTCTTTTTTTTAATTGATTGAGGGCATTTGTATCATTCGCTTGGTTTTCCTTTTGATATAGAAGTACAACCACCTTCGATCAGGTCCGGCTCAAGCGAATCCGTTATTTAAATTTAAAATCAAACAAAGGTCTTACGTTTTTAAGAAAAAATAATTTTTTTTATAAAATTTATTTTTTAAATTATATAATTAACTTTTTTTAATAATTTTTTTAAAATTATAATAAAGTCAATGCGTTAATTTCTTAATACATAATATTCTGAACTAAATATATCAAACTCCATCTAAATTTTTTTTAGATAAAAAAATTATTTTCTATAAATAGTATTTAATATATTTTTAAAAATTTAAAATTTATTATTACTTAAAAAATGCAGCCTCCAATTCGCCTTCTTTCCCAAAGGGTTGAGCTGCCTGCCTTCGATGCTTAAACTTCTTCACAACTTTCATCAAGTTTCTTTTCACATTCCACACACTTCTAAATTAAATATATACACACTTCTAATTTTAAATTTCTTATATATATATATATATATATATATATATATATATATATATATATATATATATATATATATATATATATATATATATATATAAAATCTCTTTCCATTTAGTTTAATACTGAATAATTCTTCTTCATCAGCCACTTTCTGCTGCATGCTAAAGGTAAATTCTTTATTTATTTTTTTCTTCTTTGCTTTTATTCTTTCAATTTTGAGATATGATTTTCGTTCTCCATTTTTTGGGTGGATAGATTATTTTAATTTTATTGGTGCAAATCAGAGAATGATTCAAATTAGGGAAACAAATTAAAATATCTATAAATAGAATTCTTATACAGAGCATAGAGTTTCTTGGAGTTTCTTTGCTGTTTAGCGAAAAGGGTATGTTTATTTGTCTGAAAGTTGATTCATTTTTGTTGTTTATTTTGTGTAAAAGTTGATTCATTTTGTTGCTTGGGGTGTTTTGGATTGTGTCAAAGTTGATTCCTTTCGCTGCTGCTTAGCATCATCTTTAACTGGATTTCTTATTTATTTCTTCTAAAATTTGTTGATAGTTTTATTGTATTAAGAATTTGAGATCACTGTATGCAAATATATATGGGGGTTATCGATCAATTTTGAGGATTCATTTTAGGAGTAAACTTATTGTGATACATTATTCTAAATTGGAACATACTTGAAATCCTATGATTTATTAAGATTAATATAACACATTTTAAGTCGAAGAATGGGAGAATTGCTTTTGGATTTTGTGTTTGACATCAAAACAACGTATTGTAACTCGGAGAACTGGAGAATTGCTTCATTACAGATGTAAGATTTGATTCTTTTTACTATTTGTTTAGTTAATTGTATTTGTATGTTGTATTAGAAGTAGTCTAAATTAGGCCTGTTTAATCGGAGAACTAGAGAATACTTGACTTTTGAGTTGAGGCTTGGTTGTTTTTAGGATTTATTCAGTTAATTGGATTTGTTTTTTGCATTAGAAGTCAAAAGTAGGCTTTTAAATTGGACAAGTTATTCACTAAATTGGAACGGAGTTTGGTGTCATAACTCAAATTAGGGCTTATTTTTATTGAGATTGTTTGAGTTCATTTATACTTTGAGCCTGTTTTAGTGTTTGTTTATATTAAAATTGGTAAATTTGACTGCGATTTGCGTGGTGTGAAAAGAAATAAATTTATAAAATTATTTTTTTATGATATTTTAAAATTTACTTTTGGTTTTCCAAATAAATTTGTTTCATCGAAAAAAGAAAGTGATTCCTTCTTAGTGTGGTTGGATGGTTGTTGCCTGTTGTATTTTATTGTATTATGTTTTAGTTTAAGTATAATATTTATTTTATTGTCACTTAAATTTTATTGTATTGTTAAAAAATTATTGTTAGACAATGAAGAAAAGTCTCATTTTATATAACAATCGATTTGCCATGATCGCGTAGTTAGCTTATATTCTTATTCTATCTTTAATTGATATTTAATACTAATCTTATTTTAACATTTATCCTACCTTTTTATAATAGTCCTAACGATGGAAAACGATATAATATTTATTCAAATATTGCATTCATCAAACAATACAATCTATACATACATATATATATATATATATATATATATATATATATATATATATATATATATATATATATATATATATATATATATTGTTGGTCAACAATTGTTGCTCTCCTTTTGTCAACAATTGTTGCTCATATTTCAACAATTGTGGATGATGAAGACATTTTTAACTTTGTGTTTTCAACATCGGTGGCTGCATTCACACATGAAGGCAAGACTTTTGAGGTCCAGATTTGGCTATAAAAGTCAATGCTACTTCATTTGCAAAGACAACCCACACAACATTTCAATAGCTAATCTCTCCTTTATATTTTCTTCTTTCTCTACTTCTTGGTTGAGTATTTCTATACTCGTGGAGAATTTGTAAGGGGCTATTTTGTCTTGTTAGTCCCGAGAAAATATTTTGTACTCTCGTCAATATTAGTGGAATTTTTGGCTCTCTCGCCGGTGGTTTTTTACCTCTATTTAAGGAGGGTTTTTCCACCTAAAACCTTGGTGTCAATTTTACTGTTTTTATTAATTTCTCGGAATCTTTGATTGAATTTATCACGCTTCCACACTCTGTAGCCCTACAAATTGGTATCAGAGCCACGATAATTCAACCGGAATTTTTTTTTATTAAAAATGTCGACGAAGTTCGATATTGAGAAATTTGATGGTAAAATTAGTTTTGCTATCTGGCGAGTCCAGATGCTGGCTGTTCTTACCCAGAATGGCCTAAAGAAGGTTCTGTCCGGCAAATCGGCGAAGCCAGCCACTACAACGGAGGAGCAGTGGGAAGAGACGGATGAAAAGGCGTTATCCACAATCCAATTATGCTTGTCCCGTGAGGTGCTACGCGAAGTCATCAATGAGAAAACTGCAGCCGGCATATGGAGTAAATTGGAGTCTCTATACATGACCAAAAGTCTTGCAAATAAACTCCGGTTAAAGGAGCGACTTTTCACACTCCGTATGTCTGAAGGTACACCCATCCAATCTCATCTTGGTGAATTTAATTCCATCATAATTGATTTGGAAAATCTGGATGTCAAAATTGATGATGAGGATAAAGCCGTACTACTTATTGTTTCTTTGCCACCCTCATATAGACATTTCAAAGAAATTATGCTATATGGTAATAATGTTACCTTGGGCTTTGATGATGTCAAGTCTAACCTACTGTCCAAAGAAAAATTTGATACCCAAATTCATTCTGAAAGTTCGGGTGAGGGACTAGTAGTTAGAGGGAGAAACCACGAAGTAGGTGCTAGCGGTAAAAACCAATTCAAATCCAAAGGTAAAAACTCTAAGTATTGCCGTTATTGCAAGAAAAGAAATCATGAAATCTCTGAGTGCTACAAATTGAAAAATAAGCAAAACAGAGAAGATAAGGGTAAGCAACCCGAAAAATCTGCCGAAGCTAGTTTTGTAGAAATCGAATCTGATGGAGAGTGTTTTATTGCTTCTGGTACTGATCAAAGGTCAAAAAATGAGTGGGTTCTTGATTCTGGTTGTACATTTCATATGTCTCCTAATAGAGACTGGTTTACCACCTATGAATCTTTTAATGGTGGTCTTGTCTTAATGGGCAACGATGCTCAATGCAAAGTTGTCGGCAAAGGCACAATCAAAATCAAGACACATGATGGAGTCGTTAGAACTTTGACCAGTGTCAGACATGTCCCTGATTTGAAACGGAATCTCATTTCCCTAGGCACTCTTGAATCTCAAGGGTGTAGATACTCAGCTGAAGGTAGAGTTTTAAAAGTGTCCAAAGGAGCTCTTGTGTTACTAAAGGCAATTCGATCTGGTAGTTTGTATTTGCTTCAGGGTTCAACTGTTATAGGTTCTGCAGCCGTCGCCTCATCCAACAAAGACAACACGAAGTTGTGGCATTTGAGGTTGGGCCACATGAGTGAGAAGGGAATCCAAATTCTCAAAAAGAAAGGCTATCTTGGCAACCATTGTACCGGTAAGGTCAATTTCTGCGAGCATTGCATTTTTGGTAAGCAGAGAAAGGTTAGCTTTTCAAAAGCCATTCATAGGACCAAAGGTACTTTGGACTACATCCATTCAGATCTTTGGGGTCCATCGAGAGTTCCCTCCAGAGGTAAATGTCATTATATGCTGACATTTATTGATGATTTTTCACGTAAACTCTGGGTATATTTTCTCAAGCAAAAGAATGAAGCTTTTTCCACCTTTAAAGAGTGGAAATTATTAATTGAGAACCAGACTGGCAAGAAGATCAAGAGGCTAAGGACAGACAATGACCTCGAATTTTGTTCTAATGAGTTTAATGATTTCTGCAAGAAAGAAGGTATTGCCAGACATTTCACCGTTCCAAGAACTCCACAACAAAACAGAGTTGCTGAAAGGATGAACAGAGCTATCTTGGAGAAAGTTCGTTGTATGCTCTCCCATTCTACTCTGGGGAAAGAATTTTGGGCAGAAGCAGCTTCAACATCATGCTACTTGATAAACCGCTCACCAAATCGATCACTCGACTGCAAAATTCCAGAAGAAGTTTGGTCAGGTAACCCTGTTGATTATTCTAATTTTAGAATATTTGGTTGCCCTGCTTATTCTCATGTGAACGAGGGAAAATTGGAACCTCGTGCTAAGAAATGCATTTTCTTAGGTTATGGCCTAGGGGTTAAAGGCTATCGTTTGTATGACCCTGAATCTCGCAAAATATTTCATAGTCGGAATGTAACCTTTAATGAAAATGGTATGCTATCTTCTGAAAAAGATACTGTTGTTCCCTCCACTGATACAGGTGATCAGGAGGATGTTCGAGAGAAGGTGGAGTTTGAGACTGAAGCTCCCATTTTGGAAGCAAATATCCCTAATTCTTCCACCACTCAAGAAGATGAAGTCACTGCTGAACAAATGAGTCCACGACAACATCCACCTCAACGTCGAGGTTTACCACAACCATGGTCTATGGCTCAAGAACTTCCATAACAAAGGCCAAGAAAACCGACTCAAAGACTGATCACAGAATCTGCCAACATTGCTTATGCATTGACTGTTGCACAAGATATGGGTGAAGATGGTGAACCCAAGAATTATTCTGAAGCTATCTCTGGTGATGACTCAGCAAAGTGGACTGCTGCTATGCAAGAAGAAGTCGAGAGTCTTCTCAAAAATGAAACATGGGATTTGGTGATGTTACCGGAAGGCAAGCGAGTCATTAGTTGCAAATGGATCCTTCGTTACTTGAAGGGTTCTCCTGATATTGGTTTGGTAGTTGATAGACAAAGGTCTGATCCAGGAGGCGTAGTTGGTTATGTTGACGCCGACTACGGTGGTGATTTAGATCGGAGAAGATCACTTTCAGCCTATATCTTTACACTCTGCGGATCTGCTATCAGTTGGTATTCATCACTTCAAGCCATTGCGGCTTTGTCCACCACTGAAGTAGAATATATTGCTGCTACTGAAGGAGTGAAAGAGGCTATCTGGCTCCGAGGCTTGGTTGCTGAACTTGGTTTACAACAACACATTCTTGTTATGTTCTGCGACAGTCAGAGTGCTGTCCACTTGGCCAGGAATAGCAAGCATCACTCAAAGACCAAGCATATTGATATTAAACGCCACTTTATCCGAGATATTGTTGATGCAGGAGAAATTACTGTGGAAAAAATCCATATAACTGAAAATCCTGCAGATATGTTAACCAAACCACTTCCAGCCGCTAAGTTCGATCATTGCTTGGACTTAGATGGTATTATTCATTGTTAACAGGTTTTCATGGCGAGAGAGTATTTCCGGTCAAAAGGAGATCAAGGTGGAGATTTGTTGGTCAACAATTGTTGCTCTCCTTTTGTCAATAATTGTTGCTCATATTTCAACAATTGTGGATGATGAAGACATTTTTAACTTTGTGTTTTCAACATCGGTGGCTGCATTCACACATGAAGGCAAGACTTTTGAGGTCCAGATTCGGCTATAAAAGTCAATGCTACTTCATTTGCAAAGACAACCCACACAACATTTCAATAGCCAATCTCTCCTTTATATTTTCTTCTTTCTCTACTTCTTGGTTGAGTATTTCTATACTCGTAGAGAATTTGTAAGGGACTATTTTGTCTTGTTAGTCCCGAGAAAATATTTTGTACTCTCGTCAATATTAGTGGAATTTTTGGCTCTCTCGCCGGTGGTTTTTTACCTCTATTTAAGGAGGGTTTTTCCACCTAAAACCTTGGTGTCAATTTTACTGTTTTTATTAATTTCTCGGAATCTTTGATTGAATTTATCACGCTTCCACACTCTGTAGCCCTACATATATATATATATATATATATATATATATATATATGAGGACTCTAAGACATGCCACATAGGATTGGTGATTGATCTCTTTTATATATATATATATATATATATATATATATATATATATATATATATATATATATATATATATATATAAAAGAGATCAATCACCAATCCTATGTGGCATGTCTTAGAGTCCTCCATTCCCATTTTTCTTTTTTCTCCTTTTCTTAAATTTTTTTCACATTTTTTTAATTATTTAATTAACTTAAATGATTGTAATAAAAATCCATTTACTTAATTGAAGAAGTCCAAATGTTGATAACTGATTCATCACATCTACCTAAACATTCCATAAAAAACAACATAATTGAAATAAAGCCAAAATGGTCAGAAACGAATTATATAATGAGCTAGGGAAAGGAGCTTTTTGATGAGCTACGGAAAGGATTTCTTTGTTAGGAGAACCAGAATGATAGTGCATTTGGAGGAAGCACTAACTCTCATTGCGAGATGAAAAACCCTTGTATCTATTTCAAAGGAGTTTGCAGGGAGGCTATGAAGTTCCTATGTAAATTAGCAAGTATGCTAGATTTCCTTCTTCTTTTTTTCCCTTTCTGGCTTGATAATGTTTATACTTTTTTTTTAAACTTTTTCCTTTTTTGGACAAGGAGAATTGTGATGCACATTAGAGGAGTATTAAATATAATTGTTAAGGAGTACTGTTGTGGTTCATGTCTTATGTTGATAAATTCAATTATTCATTTCAATTATTCTTTTTTCTTAAATGCATGCATATGATGTATCTTCAAAAAATAATATGATGTTTTCATTAAATCTTTTACAACAAAATAATCATATATATATTATTATTTGTTGTTTTATTTCTTTTAATTTATATGAAAACCAAAGGAACATAGTATTAGTGAAGAAAATAATGATTCACAAAAATCTAAATTTGGTCCCCAAAGGCTAAATTCAAAAAAAAATTGCTCAGAGTTTGATTATTGATGCCTTATTTGTGACCATCTATTTTAATGAAATTTAAAATTTATGTTTAACAACATTGTGATATTTTTTTCACTTGATACCAAATGAAGTTAATGTACACATACGCCACTAAAAAGGGCCATTTTTAGCGAAATGTGAAGTATGCAATGGGTCATGATGTTTTCTTTGAAATTTGAAAGTGAAAAGCGTCATATTGCTATAAATCATATATCCACCACAAATTTTGCGTAAAAGTCTTTTCTCTCTCATTTAATTAAGTGTTAAATCCCCTAGAGAGTGAAAATAATTACATAAAATTCCTTGTTGTTTTCTCTCTTTTTTTTTTTGCAAACATACTTATACATTCGGTCACATATTATACATTGATCGAATGTATGATGTAACAGCTAATCCTATATTTAAGGTAAGAAATTTTTAATTATTTTACAGTTCCTTAATTAAAGGCAATAATTAGCCAATATTAAGTCATTTATTGATAGAACATGTAACTGATATTTGAATTTTTTTAAAAAAATTATAAATAATTTTTTTCCCTGTGATTCACGATCTGAAAAGCCAAAAAATAACCACTTTCTTCTACATCCGTTCTTCAAAACTACTAAAATCTTCTTCTACGTATGTTCTTCAATACTAGTAAAATCAATATGAATATTCCCGTATTGTTACGTTTGAAATTTGAGATTAGAAATTAATGATACGTCATACAAAAGTGACGCAATAGTAATTTTGGTAAATGAGGACGAATCAATCACAACTGCAGGACTTGCGGTTTCTTTCCAAAGAAATCATGAAGAATATAATATGATTTTTTATGTGTGGATGCTTTGAATGGTTTTGGTTGTATAAACATTTTTTATTAGTTTTTTTTTTGAATGCTGGAGCAAGTAATATATATATTTTTCATTGATTATAGATGTTAATTTCTTTAATCACTGATTTATATTAGTATAAAAATTTTATGTTTTTTTCTATATCATAGTTCGTAATCATATAATTTCAAGTTAGAACATGATTATAAATGCACATTAACTATGTAACTTACCCTCTATAGGAGTAAGAAATTATTGAAACGCACGGTATATTAAAATGTTGTACATTAATAGTTAATGTGTAATAAATGTATGATATAGCATTATACGTTTTTAACATGTATAAGGTTAGAAATACAATAACGAAATTTAACTGAATTCAATTTAAAAAAAATAAAGCTATATATAGTATCATTCCAGTAAATTTACAAATGTATAATATGTTTTTATACAGTCAAATCAATGTATAATAAATGTGTGTCTTTTCAGTAAATGTTTGAATGTATAATAAGTTGTTATACATTCAAAGCAATGTATAGTGAAACTGTGTCATTTCAGTAAACTTACGAATGTATACTATTTGATTATACATTCGTATCAATGTATGATATAGCATCATACATTATAAATGTGCATGATATTAACAATTTCTGTAAAAATTTTACAAGTAATAAACGTTTTACAACATGTATGTTGTTATGTAATACATACGTTTAAAACATATTAGTCTTTAGTTCAATGTAAGATCCACTTATAAGCAAAGGTACATGATAGGAAACATATTATGTGTTCAAAAAATAATGTCAGATTAATTAGTAATATGTTGTTTTAATCATTAACAAATAAGTGAAAGGGAAATTCAATAAGTGAAAGGAAAAATCCCAGTAAATATTTTCTTTGGCTTTGGCCTTTAGTTTTGTCCCTCATAGTTGGTAAAAAAGATAGCGTAATAAGCACCCACAACGCCTAACACCAACAAGTTCGTAATTGACACAGTCCTTTAAAGGGCGTACGAAATCTGAATACATTCCAAGCCATTACTATTCAAGATCTATACATAATAAATTCCTTCAACAAAAATTCAAATTACAAAAAAAAAAATTACACAAACTAATAATCAATGGGTTTTTTCAATTTGATTTTGTTTTGTTATTGAGAGTGTTTATTTGATTAATTCGGGTTTGATTTTATTTTTTTTTTGAAAAAGAAAAAAAAATAATTTTGGGTTTATGGATTCCGAGTAGAGAAAGTGGAATCCGTGGTTAAGGAGAAGTGAAATGGTGAGGAAGAAGGGAAGGTAAAATTGGAATTATAGCTGCTACTCATAGCATACTAAATAAACGGAGAGAAAAGATAGCAAGATTTTAGGAGAAAAATATGGAGTATAATTTGAAGCAAAAAAATGGTTGTTTGGAATGTATAAGAAGGAAGAGATTTAAGTAATTAATTTGAAATTTTTGTAATTTTTTTTCAACATGAGATATAATGTAATAAGGTAAAATTAGCATGTGTATATATGTAATTTTTCCTTTAATTAAAGTAAATATGATAAGAAATGAAATTCTTCTAAGCTATAATTCTCTTAATAATTTTTATATTTTTGATTTCATAAATTTATAAAAATAAATTAGATTTTATGTGTATTAACATGAAAATTATGATATATATATATATATATATATATATATATATATATATATATATATATCACTCAATTAAATAAGGAAGATATTTATGAAAATAAGTTACTACTACAAAAACTATTCAATTTTCAAGAAAGGTTCTTTTCTTAAAATTTTTAACTTTTCAGCTTCTCCTCCTAAATAAATGTGATATTGCAGACCAAATCAATCTTCATTTTCTCTAAAATAAATTTCATTAAGTTAATCTGACGCTTCTTTAACATATTAGTTCAATTTTTTAATGCCATTTTATTTAATAAAAACTCCGTAAATGCAGGGATTAAAGTAATTTTACATCCTCATTTAACTTATTAGCAATGAATAAAAAAACTATGTAATTTTACATAAAATTTATTAATTCTAAATAAATTACACATTTTAAAATAATATAAAAGCATTTATTTACTGTAAAAAAATAAAAACGGAGTTTAAACTTATGTAAAGATTAAAGTCAAAGGAAACAATATTTTTTATAATATCTCTCACAGTAATAGAAAATGTTGATAGTACATATCATAAGTAAATATCTAAAAAAGTTTATTAAAATTATTTAAATACTTTAGAAATACATAATTGTGAAGAAACTTTGAATATGTGATTATCAAATTTAATTTGTTTATTCTATTGAATTTTCTTTGTACTTTTTTCATTTGATTTTACTTGTCATATTTTGAGTTGACACACTTATTAAGAAAAATAATTAATAACATCAGTTATTTTACCATAATAGCTCTATTATATGATGCTTACATTGTATCTTGAAATTAATTTGAAAAAAAGCCAATTAATATTAAGGATAAAATTGGAAAAAAAAAATATCTTATTTTGATATGTCAAAAACAACAACAACAACAAACCCAGTGTATTCCCACCTGGTGGGGTCTGGGGGGGGTAAGATGTACGCGACTTACCTCTACCTCTAAAGAAGTAGAAAGGCTGTTTTCGATAGACCCCCGGCTCAAGATACAAGATACCACACAATTACAAAGCAAAACACCAAACGGGGTTACAAAAATATATAACATAAATACGGCAGGCAAAAGTAAAAGGGAAAGGGAAAGTGAAAGTGAAAGTGAAAGTAAAAGTAAAAGAAAAGTAAAAGAAAAAGAAAAGTAAAAGAAAACAAAGGAGAGCACCCAGATTCGTACTAAAACAAGGGACGCGGAAACATAACCAGGATACTACCCCCAGCAAGTAATTCCCTACACAAGCGACCCATACGGGCCCTAATCCTCTAGTCCTCTAGTCCTCTGCCCTAATTCGCATCCTCCAGACTTTTCTATCTAGGGTCATGTCCTCGGTGAGCTGTAACTGCTCCATATCCCGCCTAATCACCTCACCCCAGTACTTCTTCGGCCTACCCCTACCCCTCCTAAAACCATCCATCGCTAGCCTCTCACACCTACGAACCGGGGCATCCATGCCCCTCCTCTTCACGTGACCGAACCAGCTCAATCGGACTTCCCGCATCTTGCACTCCACCGGGGTCACACCAGCCTTCTCTCTGATAGTCTGGTTCCGAACTCTATCCCCTCTAGTCAGCCCACACATCCAGCGCAACATCCGCATCTCTGCCACCTTCATTTTTTGGATGTGGGACTTCTTAACTGGCCAACACTCCGCTCCATACAACATGGCCGGACGGACTACCACCCTGTAGAATTTGCCTTTAAGCTTGGGCGGCACCTTCTTATCGCACAGCACCCCCGACGCGAGCTTCCACTTCATCCATCCCGCCCCAATACGGTGCGAGACATCCTCGTCAATGTCCCGTTTCCCTGGATCACGGACCCGAGATACTTGAAACTATCCCTCGTACATACCACCTGTGATTCCAACTTCACTACCACCTCATCCTCCAGCCTCACGTCATTAAACTTGCATTCCAAATACTCTGTCTTGCTTCTGCTCAACCTGAACCCTTTAGACTCAAGAGTTTGTCTCCACACCTCTAATTTATCGTTCACACCCCCTCGAGTCTCATCAATCAGAACTATATCGTCTGCGAATAGCATACACCACGGCACCTCCCCTTGAATCCGCCGCGTCAACACATCCATCACCAAGGCAAACAAAAAGGGGCTAAGAGTAGATCCCTGATGCAATCCTGTCAAGACGGTGAAATGCTCTGAGTCTCCTCCCGCCGTCCTCACCTGAGTTTTCGCTCCCTCATACATGTCCTTAATTGCTCTGATATAAGCCTGCGGAACTCCACTCACCTCCACGCACCTCCAAAGCACCTCCCTGGGGACTTTATCATATGCCTTCTCCAGGTCGATAAACACCATGTGCAGGTCCTTCTTCCTTTCCCTATACTGCTCCACCAGCCTCCGCACCAGGTGGATTGCCTCCGTCGTCGAGCGGCCAGGCATAAACCCAAACTGGTTTTTCGAGATAGACAATATCCGTCTCAGCCTCACCTCGACCACTCTCTCCCAAATCTTCATAGAGTGACTCAATAACTTAATCCCTCTATAGTTATTGCAACTCTGGATGTCCCCCTTATTCTTGTAGAGAGGGATCATGGTGCTCCACCTCCAAGCCTCGGGCATCTTTGCCGTCTTGAAGATTTCGTTGAACAATCCAGTCAACCACCTTACACCAGCCTCTCCAACGAACTTCCAAAACTCCACTGGTATCTCGTCTGGCCCCGTCGCCCTACCCCTTCGCATCCTGCGAACAGCCTCTCTAACCTCTTCTACCCTAAAACGTCTACAATAACTAAAATCCCGACACTCCTCTGAGTGTTCCAGTTCCCCTAACTCAATAGCTCTGTCCCCTTCGTCATTCAAGAGTCTATGGAAGTACGACTGCCATCTATCCTTAATGTGGCTGTCCTCCACCAACACTCTACCGTCCTCCCCCTTAATGCACCTCACCGGTCGAGGTCACGCCCCTAAACGATAAGCAAAAATAGAAATTCAATGTATATAACTATTCATTGTAAAATTATTATTCCATAAATTTTATAAGAATTTAATAATCGCACGAAGCGCGAATCAATTTACTAGTATATATATAAAGGAGGATTTTAGTCCATCTTATGTGACATGCTTTAAAAGCCTCTATTGTCATTTATCTTTTTTGTGATTTTTTGGGCCTTTTTTTATCTTAAAAGATTAAAAATTCACAACATTATACACAACATTAAAGAGAGTCATATTAAATAAGTTTATCATCAATGTTATTAAATTTTTCTCATTTATGAGTTATGTAAAAAAAAAAAATCACTCCTTAAAACTCTCTTAATCATGTTAAATATGCAAGAAAAAATTAAAAAATATTTATTAAAACTCAAAAATCAATACATTTATGCATATATATACACATTTATACATTTATGCATACATTTATATGTATTTATCTTTTGTGTAGTTTTTTTTGACCATTTTTTAATTTTAAAAGATTAAAAAATTCACCTTAACATTTATACACAATATTAAATATAGTCATATTAAATAACTCTCATCAGCAATGCTATTAAACTTTTCTCATTTACGTGTTATGTAAAAAAAGAAAATATTTTTTTTTTACATTGATTGAATTTTTTCCCTCATTATATATATATATATATATATATAATGATGAGGAGGGGCGTGAATGCCCCAGTCCGGAGGTGTGAGAGGCTAGCTCTGGATGGATTCAGGAGGAGTAGAGGTAGACCGAAGAAATGCTGGAGGGAGGTGATTAGACATGACATGGAGCAGCTCCAGCTGACTGAGGATGTGACCCTAGATAGGAATGTGTGGAGGTCGCGGATTAGGGTAGAAAACTAATGGGAGTGTGTGGATTATAGCTTGCAGTCAGGGGAGTATTTGTGTAGGCGGGTTAGTAATCCTAGTCCTGTACATAGGTGTCCTTGATTTGTGAGTGTATGGTATGATTAGGTGGGTGTCTTATGTCGTAGTTCCTATTTTCTTATTTCGTGTCGCCCTTATTTCACATATTTCGCATTTCTCTGATTTCTATTTTACTATTTCTTATTCTTGATTTTATTATGTCATCCATTCACTTGTTTACTATTCTTTATCTTGAGCCGGGGGTCTATCGAAAATAGTCTCTCTACTTCTTCGGAGGGAGCGGTATGGACTACGTACATCTTACCTTCCCCAAACCCCACTTTGTGGGAATTTACTGAGTTTGTTGTTGTTGTCTCTCTCTTTATATTGTATTAGAAAATGTTGATGTGACACCTCTCATAAGTCAAGAAAGCTATTTTTTCTTCTCAGATTTTTGACAATTTCTTCATTTTCCCCTATTATTTGTGCATAAATGAAAACTGATTACTCTCTTAATTAGCTGCAGTTTAATATGGTTAAACATGGTAAAGACAGTTACAGTTTTTTTCCAAAAGACACTTATATTCTTGCAACTCTTTAACTATGGAGATAATGCAAAAAATTAAAGTCCTTATATTAAAATTTTTCTTCCCTACCCTTACATATTTGCACAAAAAGATACCTCATTTCTTGCAAATCATTAGTTATTGAGATAATGCAACATTTCAAAATAAAATTGATCCTATTAAATTAAAGAACTCAAAAGTCAAAAGTCACTATCACAACTTACAGCTTATAAGAATAAGATTCAAACTACATTACATCAAAATTGAATGGAAACAAAGAAAGGGGAGAAAAACAGACCGAGGTGATTGGTGAATGCATGCAGTAAAGCGGTATAATTTTTTTCTCATTTTGATCTTTACTAGGTAGCTTCATACGTATTACGAATAAACTTTTCATTTCTATTTATTGCTTCCTTAAAATTTCACCACAAAATATAGGCAAAGATAGAAATGGTAAATTGATAGTAGAGAATAAAATAGTATAGTGTAACATTTCGGTAAATGATCAGTGAATATTGTACTCTTCTTTTAATTATATTTTTATATATTTTTTGTTCTAAATTTAGATCAATAAATAATATTTTCATGTTTTTTTCAAGTACACATTATATTCTTGCATAACTCATTTTTTTATAGTCGTGATGTCTGGATTAGCTTGTGCACGTCTTTCTTTTAGGTAAGAACTTACAAGAGACTTCTTTTTTCTCATTTTCTTAGAGATTATTATCTGAATGAAAATGTTATTCTATTTATATTCTTGATTTTTTGTTTTTGAAATTATTAAAGGATGAAAAATATTATATAAGACACTTTGTTCTTTCTATTTCATTCTCCTCTAATTTAAAGTAAGTTTGGTTTTAAAAATACACATGTTCACAAGTCGATTTTAAAAAACACCCAAAGTTACGTTATTAGATTAATAAGCCAGCTTTTCAATCTTACGGATTTTTTATTTGTTAATCTTGTGATTACAAAATTGAGGTTTTATTTAAACATGTGATTTCCTAAGTTCTCATATTTTACTTGATTACTTAATACAATTTAAATAAAAGTAAGGGAAAAGGGACGATCCGATTCATACCTACTCCGTAGGTGTCGGGGAGGGGGGACCAAATGGCCTTACCTACGCGTCCTCACTCCAGCTTTGCTGAAGGGACGTTTTGAACCCCCGACCTGGCACACCACGGTAAGCAAGCTAACCGCTGAGCCAAGGCCGGCCCTCACAATTTAAATAAAAGTATTTTTATTTTTTAGTAAATTAATTTATAGAATTCAAAACGTATGCACATACATGAAAAAAAAAAAGAATCTTCTTCTATCCAAACAACATTTATAATAACAACAATTAAGAGTGTTTCCTCAATTCACTTATGGTTTTCTTATGTCTCCAGGAGTAAAAAAGATGTATAAGATGATCCAGGGATTGACTTATGTGACACTCTTCTAGGTCAGTCGTTCACTTTTTAGTTTGTTTCATAAATGAATGGCAGAATAATTTTTAAAAATCTATTTCTATCATTAATTATTTTTTTCTTATTATTTTGAGTGAATTAAAAGACGGTAGTACATTTTGTGATATGAGTTATTTGATCGGGTGTCCTCCGAAGGATTTACCATATATATGAGCTAATCATACAATATAAAATTAAATTTACAACCTCAACGCTCTTCTCTTTTAATGAGTATTGCATTTTGCAAGTGCCCTTTTTTATTGTCTGATTATAGCTTAGTGTGTACGTTCTGAAAAAATATTTTAATCTTTTAAATAAAATCTTTCATAATCGCGCGAAGCGCGGTCCATTTCAGTAGTACATTATAAATCAATACATAACAACCATTCAAATAGTATGTTATAAATTAGCACTATCTGAATATCTAATACCTATTTTATTTTAATGTTATCCTAATAATTGAACATTAATATTCTTTTATCCATACTATATATATATATATATATATATATATATATATATATATATATATATATATATATATATATATATATCACAGATAGAGATATAAAAAAAGAAAAAAAATACTATAAGTAATAGTGATAAATAAAACAAATATATATGACATGTCATTTTTATGTATATACCTAAAATGTAGAAGTAACATTTAAATTGACATAAAAATAAACGATCTTTCTTAAGGAAAAGGAAATACAAAAATGAAAAAATGACAATAACTTGGAGATAAAAACACACACATGATTGTGAACCAAGTGATTTTCTAACTCTTTATAAAAAAAAATTTCAATTTTATAGTCTTCTTATTAAAGATCTTTATTTTTACACGTAAAATATCTTAATTTTTTAAAGATCTGAAAAGATTATTTTCTTCTATTCAAATTGTAAAAGAGCAAAAAATATTATTTTTTCAGGTCAGAGTCTCTCCCTTAAAGCAACTATCTAAAATAAAAAGATCAAGATCTTATAATTTAGAAAAAAATGAAAATTACCTCTTCATTTCTTTTACAATAAAATGTAAAATATTACCATACCAACACATAAAACCAATATACAAGAGAGTATCCACTGCTTTAATCCCCTTTTAGGAAGGTTGTCATCTCCCACGAGCTTCTAGAATCTAATTACAAATGGAATCAATAAGGAAAACATATTTTATACCATTTTTGTGTCCCTATACATGTCTGGTCTGATTTTTGTTATACTCTTTATTTGTTGTATTACACAATTGCTTTGTACAGTTTGCCCTCTAAAAATCTTGTTCTTCCTGCATGATATTTAAATATGCATTACATTCAAATCTGATAGATTGTGACTCCATAGACGACAATCATTAACTATGAAAATGATAATATTGTTTTCCAATGATATTATTACAAAAAATCAACAACATAAGCATGCAACAAATAAATTAAAATGCAAACTTCCATCACTGGTTAATTTAATTTTTAAAAAGTGCATAGGGGACTTTTACAATTTTTATTTGATTGAAAAGTGATTGCATCAATATAGTTACGACAAAAGAGCTTTCGAGACTTCGATGTCGATCGATAACCCTTCTTCTCTGGAGTGGAACAAGGGCAACACTAACAAATGCAAATTCCCTCAATTATTTGTGTATTTTTTCTGTCCATGACACAGTATTAGCCATTTTATTTCATACCACCACATTTATTATTATTTTTATTTTTATCAAAAAATTAAATTAAAGGGACTATAATCATTGACTTTATTTCTACTCCATATGATACACTCACATATAATCACGACCTTTCTTCTTTTTACACCAACTAATGTTATTTTTATTTTAAAATTTAAATGTATAATATTTGTATTAAAAAAAATCAAAATAAGAAACATCATATCTATACTGAAATTAGAACCTGCACTTTAGTTTTTTAAAAAATAAATAAAAGGAGGCCAGCAAAGGCCATTTATTGAAGAAAAAAAACTATCCCATAATAGGTGCATAAAAGGCCCAATTAACGGGTCATGAAAAAATAAAAATAAAATAAAAAACCAGTTAAAAAAAAAAAAGATAAGCTACGACAAAACGAAAATAAACAGCAATTAACGAAAAAGGAAAGCAGAAAATGGAAAGACATTCAATCCCTATAAGATCGCCGGCAGAATAACGTTGCTTGCCACCATTGATGCTGGAAACACAATGATCTCTAGGAATTTCCAGATCTGTTTAAACACTATAATTTTGGATGGAGCTTTCCTTAACACCATATCTCAGAATCACGAAACACGAGCTAACCTGAGTTGAAATTTGTCGAATCTAAGTATCTTCCACCGTAATTTAATTTTCATATTAACTGTTCTAACACTAAGACAAATTTACTCAACCAGGTCTGTAACGCCCTGAGTCTACACTCCACACGTCACACGGTGCTCATAATCTCGAAGGACTACAAGCTAACCCATGACTGGTGCCTGCTGTAATAACTGAGTAATAATACTATAATAATCCAAAAATTAGACTGAAGTTGCCATAAGGTTCCTAACTAAATCAAATACATCTGTCTGAAACAATCTAGTCCGAAAGCCTCTAACTGTCTGAAGATAGAGTATAGAGTGGATGAGACAAGTCCCCAACTAACTCCACCTACTGAAATATACTGAAATACCGAAATAATAATTTTGTCCTCGAACTATGAGGACTCACCACTATATCTGCTACTGATAATCCGAGCTGCTAAGTACGGTCAGGAGCCCGTGCGTTTGAACCTATGCTATGAGACATCATAGCTCAAAAGATCGAGTATGCATCAGTACTTTGAATATATTAGTATGCTAAGTGAGGTAGGCTGATATGCAAGGGTTCATATGCATGAACAATAACTGACTGAATAATTTGAATATAACTGGATGAGAGTATATGTATAACTGGACTGCTGAAAATACTAATGATGCATTACTGTACATACATCTATATACATATATACTATAACTGAGATTATGCTGAACTGAATGTTGAGTACTGATAACTAGGTTATTGGTAACTGGGTGACTATTCTAACAGTCCTGATTCTGTAGAACTAACTGAGTTCTATACTGAGATGTGTGACTGTGTCTGACAGTCCTGATTCTGAAAACTGATCTGAGGTTTTATACTGAGTCTGAAACTGAAACTGTAACTATGAGAGTGTTCATCTAACCGATATACCACGATTATAAACTGAGTTGGGCCCCAACCTGTGACTCCAGTTGGAAGGGTGTTAGCACCTTGCCAAGGGATACTAATAATGGCTGTGAGTTAATCCTATCTGGCAAGAAGATATTTCATTAACCCTCACTGGCAGGAAAACTCGTACGAGATGTATCAACCCTTATCTGGCAAGAAGATATCTTAACCTACGCTGGCTACGTAATTCTGTAACACAGGGATTGCTACTAAGGGTCAAACCCTTCACTGACAGGAATGCCCCCATCCCTGGGTTTGCTTGGTGCTGATTTCTACTTCCAACTGAATAGACACTGAATTGATTTCTAGACTGTACTAGGATTGACTGGACTGTTACTGATCGCGCTAACTGACTGAAATGGGTTGAGTTCACCAAGTTCTGTTAACTGGCTTAATATACTGAGTTCTAAAACTGACTGAGTACTATTGTATGTGACATCGCTGCGACTATTCTGAAACTACTATAAATCTAGGTAAACAACTAGATTGTCGGGTATTAGATACCTGCAAGACTTGATAGCATAGATGGTAACAACATTGCACAATCTTGAAAGCATGCTAACTAGTCACTTTGTCACAATTCATTCATTGAGATATTTTAGCAAACACTTGCGTGGCATGAACTTGTACACATACTATTATGTCATGATTTCACTATTTCACTCACATGTACATTATATCAAACACTTGAGGGGCATATTTTATGCACATAATACTAGTCAACATGCATCATGATCACGATTCCAAACTCACAAATTCAAGGGTTTCCAACATGAAACTACATGGTACTACATACATGCTATTTAATTCACATGAATTTTGTAATTAATCATGGATTAGAATCCAAATAAAATCATAATCATGAATATAATTTAACTCAACATGGAATTCAGGAAAACAATTATCTTGAAATTTTAAAAGAGGTTCTTGAACTCTAAGGGTGGAAGGGAACCCTTGGATGAACACCTAACATACCTTGATTGTTAATTTCGTGGAGATTAGGGTGAGTTCTTGAGACTTGATTCTTGAACTTGATGAAGTTAGGGCTTGTTCTTGAGAGAATTTTGTGAAAAGGATGAGAAATTATGCTATTTGGGGCTTTAATCTCGTGTTATGGACCTATTGGGTGAAGAAAAAATGACCCATTTGCCCTTAAAAATGCAGAATAAAACTGAAAAAATTACCCAGACCGGACTGGACAAGGCGCCACGGTCTGCATCGCGGGCTCCCCCCAGCACCGGACTGGGCAGCGCGCCGCGGGCTAATCACCCCGAGCCTCTATTTTGGAGTTTCAAACACGCCCTTATGCTGGTTTGAAAATTTTGAAACTCACCCGATATGTACTATTGACTTTTCCGATCATGAATTAACTTAAAAACTAACTTTCTTAGGTCGGGAAGGTCGTAAATAAATTTCTTAAAGTTTGAGGGCTTTAGAAATGACTAAGTCCTAAAACTTAGCTGAAAATTTCTAAGTCTGGGACCTTTTTGGCATGCTTTAAAGGACTCAAATGATTAGGATTTTACAGGGTCTTACAAGATACTTGGGTGATTTCTTAAAATGAAGGCAGATGGTACAATTGATTGCTATAAAGCTCAATTGGTTGCTCAAGGGTACAAACAGGTGTATGAGGTGGATTATAAGGAGACTTTTGCACCTGTTGCTAAGATGACAATGGTACAGACATTATTGGCCTTGGCTTCAATTAAAGCCTGGACTTTACATCAGTTGGATGTGAAAAATGTGTTTCTTCACGGTGACCTGGAAGAAGTTGTGTTTATGAAACCACCACCTGGGTGTGTTCTGCCAAGACCAAATGTAGTTTGTCGTCTTCGAAAATCTCTTTATGGCTTAAAATAGGATCTTAGAGCTTGGTTTGACAAATTTTGATCCATGATTCAAACTGCAGGCTTCTCTCAAAGTTCTTCAGATTATTTCTTGTTTCTTCATACTTCTTCGGTAGGTATCACAGTACTTCTCATCTATGTTGATGATATCATTATCACCGAAAATGATCAAAAGAATATTCCTAAGTTAAAAGAATTCTTGCATACCTCATTTAAGATGAAGGACTTGGGATAATTGACATATTTTCTTGGGCTTGAGGTTCTATACTTGCTTACTGGGATAATGTTTATACAACAAAAGTATGCTAGTGATCTTGTTGCTACGACTGGTCTTACTGATGACAAAGTTGTATACACCCCAATGGAGATTAATACAAAATATAAGGAGGCTGATGGCGAACCATTCAGTGATCCCACATTGTATCGACAGTTGGTGGGATCAATAGTTTATCTCACTATGACAAGGCCGAACATCTCATATGCGGTACAAGTTCTAAGTCAGTTTGTAGCTAATCCTTATCGTATACATCACACTGCATTACTTCGTGTCATTTGGTATGTCCGTGGTTCTATAAATCAAGGTGTTCTCTTCCGTTCAGATTTTCCTATAAATCTTAAGGGATAAACTGATATAGACTGGGCTGATTATCCCGA
The DNA here is from genome assembly GCA_030864225.1 of Capsicum baccatum var. pendulum. Classification (NCBI taxonomy): domain Eukaryota; kingdom Viridiplantae; phylum Streptophyta; class Magnoliopsida; order Solanales; family Solanaceae; genus Capsicum; species Capsicum baccatum. Next base: position 236,694,675 of record CM061552.1, read on the forward strand.
TTCTCGTCGTTCCGTTACTGGTTGGTGCATGTTTCTAGGCATATCCTTGATATCTTGGAAATGTAAGAAACAATCTCGTACGTCTAAATTATTTGCGGAGGCCGAGTATCGGGCTATGTCAGCAGCAAGTTCGAAAATTGTTTGGCTATGACGTCTATTATCTGAGTTTGGTGTTGCTATTATATCTCCTACAGTGTTACATGATGATAACACTAGTGCGATTAAAATAGCCACAAATCCTGTGCAACATAAAAACACAAAGCATATAGAGGTGGACTGTCATTACATTCGGGAACTAGTTGTTGACCGTCTTATCACTCTACAACACATTTTTGCTCATGATCAACTTGCCAATTTGTTTACAAAGGCTACGACACGCGCACGGCAAGCTATCTTACCTCAAAATTGCTACTGTGTGATCACCGATATTAATTTGAGGAGGGATGTTAGGCAATAGTATAATTGTATAGAAAGAATATTCTCTTTCCTAGAATAGGATTTCATTACTGATTGTGTAGTTATAACAATATATATTCTTTCCTAGAATAGAACTCTAACCTACAGTTGTATAGGTATAAGTATTTCATTATGTATTATGGAATTATATAAGTTGCTATTCAGAAAATCTTGGTTTCTCTTGTTTCTCTGTTAGTATGTATATGTTAAAGGCCCTCGATCCAACTTATCTATCATAGATGTACATATATATGAATTAGGAAAGACTTGAAATCATACTCCAAATAGACATTGGACTGAGGATGCATAGTATTTACACTAATCTCACGGTAAAGATTATGCTATATATAAGATAAATTTCTTTTATTATTTATGTACAGATGAAGACTTTGAATCCCTCAAACACAAAAATATTGTTTGGAAATTCAAAATTCATCTTGAGGTTCAAAGTTCATGTCTTAGATATTAGATTTTTCTTTTTGGAACCTTCTTAGTGAAAATCTTGGATATCACTGCATATGGACCCTTGTCAATTAAGTTGATTCTCCATTATCCTTTCCTACAAAAACAAATGTAAATATTAAGTGAATAGACCCACAATTACATTTGGATATGTAGTATTAATTCATTATTTCATTTTCCCGTCCTGCATATATGGCTGCATGCAAGTTGTTCTTGTGGTGCATTTTTTCGTAATGTTTTGATATGAGATATACTTACTCCATCCACTTCCGAGGAGAAACTTTCTTCTTCTAACTCTTCAAATGAGTAGAAAGTAATTTTTATAAGGAAAATTTGAAAGAAGTGTCACAAAACAATAGACATGTTCGAAGAGAACTGGCCTCACAAGGAAGATCAATGATAAGGACAACCATCCACTTTTTGGAGGTGATATGTCGACTAGCGTGCAAAGTGACAATGATATATTGCCTCAAACTGATTCATTTATGAACAAAAGCGGTCTTCTAAAATCTCTAAGATCTTCTGTTTGTTTGCCCGAGAGTAGCCAAAGAATGAGGAATATGCTACTTGACTTCCACATCCTCATCAAAGACGACTTTGAACACTCACATTGATTAATGTCCTTCTGGGGAGTCATCACCAGTTAAGTTGATGACTGGCATAAACCTTGAATCCACTGCTAATATGGGGAGTCATCAACAGTTAAGTTGATGTTGTTTATATTGATGTGCGAAACAACAACAACAACAACAAACCCAGTGTATTCCCACCTAGTGGGGTCTGGGGGGGTAAGATGTACGCAGTCCATACCTCTACCTCTAAGGAAGTAGAAAGGTTGTTTCCGATAGACCCCCGGCTCAAGACACGAGATACCACACAAATACATAGTAAAGCACAGAACAAGATTTCATAACATAAATACGGCACCCATAAGTAATAGAAAATAGAGGAAAGCACCCAGATTCGTAATAAAACATGGAACACGGAATCATAACAAGAATAATACCCCCACCAAGTAATTCCCTACACTAGCGGCCCAAACTGGCCCTAGTCTTCTGCCCTAATTCGCGTCCTCCAGACCTTCCTATCTAGGGTCATGTCCTCGGTGAGCTGTAACTGCTCCATGTCCCGCCTAATCACCTCACCCCAGTACTTCTTCGGCCTACCCCTACCCCCCCTAAAACCATCCAACGCTAGCCTCTCACATCTACGAACCAGGGCATCCATGCCCCTCCTCTTCACGTGTACGAACCATCTCAATCGGACTTCCCGCATCTTGCACTCTACTGGAGTCACACCAACCTTCTCCCTGATAGTCCCATTCCAAACTCTATCCCCTCTAGTCAGCCCACACATTCAGCGCAACATCCGCATTTCTGCCACCTTCATTTTTTGGATGTGGGACTTCTTAACTGGCCAACACTCTGCTCCATACAACATGGCCGGACGGACTACCACTCTATAGAATTTGCCTTTAAGCTTGGGCGACACCTTCTTATCACACAACACCCCCGACGCGAGCTTCCACTTCATCCATCCCGCCCCAATACGGTGCGAGACATCCTCGTCAATGTCACCGTTACCCTGGATCACGGACCCGAGATACTTGAAACTATCCCTCTTACATGCCTCCTGTGATTCCAGCTTTACTGCCACCTCATTCTCCAGCCTCACGTCATTAAACTTACATTCCAAATACTCTGTCTTGCTTCTGCTCAACCTGAACCCTTTAGACTCAAGAGTTTGTCTCCATACCTCTAATTTGTCATTCACACCCCCTCGAGTCTCATCAATCAGAACTACATCGTCTGCAAAAAGCATACACCAAGGCACCTCCCCTTGAATACGCCGCGTCAACACATCCATCACCAAAGCAAACAAAAAGGGACTAAGAGTAGATCCCTGATGCAATCCTGTCAAGACAGTGAAATGCTCTGAGTCTCCTCCCGCCGTCCTCACCTGAGTTTTCGCTCCATCATACATGTCCTTAATTGCTCTGATATATGCCAGCGGGACTCCACTCACCTCCAAGCATCTCCATAGCACCTCCCTGGGGACTTTATCGTATGCCTTCTCCAGGTCGATAAACACCATGTGCAGGTCCTTCTTCCTTTCCCTATACTGTTCCACCAGCCTCCGTACCAGGTGAATTGTTTCCAGGTCGATAAACACCATGTGCTGACTTAGCCTCCTTCCTAGCTAGCTTGTACTCTTTCCTTTTTACCCGCTTCTCTTCTTCGTCCTTACTCTCCACCAACTTAGCATACGCCCCTTTCTTGGTCCCCACTTTCTTCTCCACCTCTTCATTCCACCACCAACCCCCCTGATGATGCCCGGCCCGGCCCCTAGAAACACCCAACACCTTACTTGCATTCTCCCTGATGCACCTAGCCGCCCTATCCCACATACTATCCACGTCCCCCCTACACTCCCACACCTCCATTCCCGCCAACTTCTCCCCTATCTCCCACGCATTCACTGGCGTCAAGCCGCCCCACTTAATTCTAGGTCTATTCTACTTACTCCTCCTCTTTCTATTCTTCTTTATACCCAACTCCATAACCAAGAGCCTATGCTGGGTCGAAAGATTCTCACCCGGGATGACCTTACAGTCCTTACACAACACCCTATCCCCTTTCCTAAGCAACAAAAAGTCAATCTGGGTCCTGGCTATCGCGCTTCGAAAGGTGATCAGGTGATCGTCCTTCTTCGGGAAGCCCGAGTTCACCACCACCAGCCCAAAGGACCTCGCAAACTCCAATAGAGTAGCCCCCTCTTCATTTCTCTTCCCAAAACCAAAACCACCATGCACATCACCAAAGCCTCCCGGTAACGCCCCGATATTGACGCGTGAAAGATTATAATATTTTAATTAATATGGAATGTGAAATATCGTAACATGTGTAACAGTCAGTCCTTATTGAAACTGTTTCTCTAATAAATGTGTGTATTATCTTAATTTTTTCACCAAAAAAAAAGTAAAAAATTCCAAAAAAAATGAGAAAAAACATGAATACAAATGTTGGGTCCTTATACATGCTACATCAACAGGCTACTTAGTCTCTTTTATATATATATATATATATATTGAGATAGAAGTAAGGATTTGTTTTTATCCAAAAGAAGTGCTTAAGCTAAGGTTGGGATTTCCAATTACAGAACATCAAATGAAAATTTCAAGTAAATGAATGTCCAAACACAACTGCAAATTTCAACAATCATAACTTCAAAATCTGACAAGAATGAAATTAGGAAAATAATTGAGATAACAACTTAGGTTTTGTTAAAATCTCCTCCAATTCGAATCTATTTTCTTCCTGTTGAGAAATTCTTGAACGACATGTTACGACTAACCTCTATTTGGAAGAATATTTTGCTTTTTCTATAGAAATTTCACAGCCCTTATAGATTATGGACTATGGCGCATCTGAAATTGACAGAGGAGGACTCTTTCTATGGTGGAAATCCATTTGGAGGTTAGGTTTCATAAAAAAGATTTTATGATTCTTCTAAATATTCTATCAAGTTTTCTTGCTGAATTTGGGTGTTGTAGTTTGGTTGTCTTTTATGGCGTAGTATTGTTGTTGTTTGAAACTTGAATAACAAAATACGTTCTTGTTGAGCAGGTGGTGGTAGTGGTAGAGGACGACGACAGAGGAGGGGTGAAGATGTTTTGCATCCATTGAAGGTCTCTCTTGAGGACCCTTACAAAACTCTCCCTGTTGCGCAATGCCATTTGCTTCAAGTGTAGCGGGTCAGTATCTCTCTCACACCCATTGCCCCTTGATTTCATTACATATGATGGTGTTTGATTGTGTAGAGAGTTTTAAAAAATGTTTTAGTTTCTTTGGAGGTCTTTAGTATGTCTTAGCATTTGAATGATATATAAGTACTAAATGGTTAAATGAAAAAATGAGATTTCTTACTTTGTATTGGTTTATTTCTATAACTGCAGCAAGGGATCAAAGTCTGGTGCTTCAATGAAGTGTCTTGATTGTCAAGGTACTGGTATGAAGGTTTCACTTAGACAATTTGGCCCTAGAATGATCCAGCAAATGCAGAATCCTTGTAATGAATATAAGGGTACCGGAGAGACAATAAATGATAAGGACCGTTGCCCTCAATGCTAAGGTGAAAAAGTAGTCCAGGAGAAAAAATTCCTTAAAGTTCATGTTGGAAAAGGAATGCAGAATAGACAGAAAATTACATTCCCCTAAGAGGCTGATGAATCGGTAAGAATTAAGATCATCTGTCTTCTTCAACGTGTTAGTACAATAACGTTACCAATGTAGCCTATGGTGGTTTCTGACTTGATTTAGTATCTTGTAGCTTGATACAGCTACTGGAGATATATTTTTTGTGCTCCACCAAAAAGAACATTTGAGGTTCAAGCGGAAGGGTGAAGATTTATTTGTAGATCATATATTGACCTTAATTGAGGCACTGTGTGGCTTTCAGTTCATATTGACACACTTGGATGGCAGACAACTCCTCATAAAATCAAATCCTGGAGAATTTTTTAAACCTAGTTAGTAACACCTTCATTCAACACTAAATATATATATTTTTGCATCTGTGCGCCCGATTCAGTGGTAAGTTCTAAATCTTGATTTTGCCTTTTGTTCCAACTATTACAGATCAATTCAAGTCGATCAACGATGAAGGAATGTCGGTGTATCAAAGACCATTCATGAAAGGTAAATTGTATATTCATTTCATCATTGAATTCCCCGATTCATTGAGCTCGGAACAAGTGCAGGCTCTAGAGGTCATCTTACCAGCAAGATCTAAATCACAGTACTCGGAGATGGAGCTGGATGATTGTGAAGAAACTACATTACACGATGTGAATATGGAGGAGGAAATGAGAAGAAACAAGTTGCAAAACAAGAAACATATGATGAGGATGAAGAGATGCCTAGTGCTGGAGCATGGAAAAAGAGAAATCGAAGATATTTAAGAAGCAAATCCCATTGCTAGGCGAAACATATATAGTTGTTTAAATTTAATAGAATTCATTTATAGAGGTGGTATATGTAAATGTAATTGTTCAGTTATCTAATTATTTAATTATATCAAATGTAATCTAAATATAGTATTCAAATATGTACTGGCTGAGTAGTACTGGTGTCTACTTGTGTCAGTCCTGTTTACGAATTTGTTTTTGGTGTTATTTATTATGAATTTCTTACCATTACCTATCCAAAAAATGTTAATCATTGCAATAGAAAATGATAGTTTGCCAGGACAGAACTAAACATAAGATGCAGTAACACTTTTCTCTTTCACTGACCATCAATATTGTAATATTTGAACTTCTATGTATTTAGAAGAAAAATATAAGATGTATTTTTTGTGTACTCCCAACAAGTTTTTGAATGAAGCCAGTTACACAACAAAATCAGAAGACAGTGATGGCATTGGATGAAGCCGATTGGACTGGATGAAGCCAATTACATATCAGAAGACAGTGGTTGCATTGGGCCCGTGTGCAGGGACATGCATATCTAGTAATTTAAGAAATATTGATGGAGCTGATAGTCTCATTTATTATGCTCTTAAGGCGCCGTTTGGTAGAGTGTATTGACAAAAAAAATTCATGTGTATCTAGTAATTTAAGAAATGTTTATAGAGCTGGTAGTTTCATTTATTATGCTATTAAGGGGTCATTTGGTAGAGTGTATTGGCAAAAATAATGCATGTATTAATTTTATGTATTATTAGTAATTTGTTTGGTATCATTTTTAAATTTATGTATAACTAATTCTTGTATTAGTTATACACTATATTGTATATTGAGACATGTATTAGTAATAGAGAAAAGTCATAAAGTCAACACTGAACTTGTTTAAAATTTGTAAAAAGACATTTTAATTTTGTAGACGACCTATTACCCCACAAAAGTTATAAAAATCATTATAAAAGAATCATTTTGATTGAATTTCAATATAGGTTTGTGCTTCACGTGAATGAAGCACTTAAAGGAGACAAATTGGCTACAAGAATAAATGATAAAAATGCCACATGTTAATAATTTTTTCAGTTCATTTTTAAAAACATTTCCTCTTCCATCTTCCCTAAATCTCCATTAAAATACCATTGAAGCTTTGAAAAAAACACACTAGTGACCACCTCAACTCTCTCATGTTGCTTTGATTTATCCGCTCTTGAAACACTCATTTTCCTGTTTTTCTCTTTCATTTTTCTCAATTTTTTTTTGAAAAACACAAGAAAATGGAAATAACTTATTGTACTGTTTTTGAAGAATAACTAATAGAATCTTAATTTTTACAATGCAAAAGGAATAAAAGTCATACAGTTTTGTTAATTTATCAAGAAAGGATTTGGGATAAATATGCGGCTTTGCTAATTTGTCAAGAAGGAAATTTTGGACAAATATAATTGCATCTGTATAATTTTTTTTAGAGGATAAAAAATGATGGAGTTAAGACAATGAAGGGGAATGATACTTAGTTAAAGAAGAACAGAAAAAAAGGTCTGGTATGGTGTTGATTGAATAAGAGAAGTTTGAGGAAGATGGTGAATAGAAGAGAGAAAAATAAAAAGAAAAAAAAGTATAAGAAAAAAATAAAAAGTATTATTTAAAATTAAAAAACACGTGTCAATTAGCAATTAGTGCGTGGTTAACATCTATTTTTAAAAATTGGGTTTGATCGAAAAATGACATAATAATATCAATTTGAAATAGTTTAGAGGGGTAATACGTCGCCCGTAAACTTTAAGTGTTTTTTTGCAATGTCAAACAAGTTCAGTGATTACATTATGTCCTTTTTCTTAGTAATACTATCATTTTCTATGTATTAGTAGTACCAAGAATTTGAACACATACATTAACGTAGTTAATGACAAAATTACTCCTCCAATTTCTTTAGATATTTCCAGTCCTCCTTTTCCATACGGTACTTTCCCTCACTTTTCTCTGGACTTCGGCTCATTCTTCTCTATACTTTTCTAAGAAAAACAAGGGTCATCTTCTCAATCTTCTTCTTTCTTCAAATATTGTTTGATTTTCTCCACAGAAGTTATTGTACGACAATGGCAAGTCATACTATTCTGTGTAGTTAGAGAAATCAGGTGGAATGCTACCACTTTAGTAGTTGGAGAAGATTGAAATTCTCTTTACTCTTTGAAGACCACAACATATTGTTAATTGTAAAAGAATTTTGTTGCAAAAGAAAGTGCATAACTAAAAAGTGTAGAGGTTATTTTTGTAAGCAAGCATCTTTTTATAAAATTATACTAAGAGATATTATTTATAATATATCCAACCAAACAGTATATAAGAAATAATATCTGCATAACTAACGCAAGCATAACTAATATAAACATTATTAATACAAGTATTATTAATACAAATTATTCAACATTATTCTTATACACTCTACCAAATGACTCCTAAATATTTTGGTCACTTCATTTGGTTGGAATGTAATATACAGTACTCCCTCTGCCCATCTTTATTTGTTCACTTTTTTATTTTGAGATGTCCAACAATACTTGTTCATGTTAGAAAATCAATGGATAATTTACCTTTTTCTACCCATTTTACCTTTAGCATTAAATATGATTCATTATCTAATGCATTTGTCAAAATATTAAATTTATTATATTCAAAGGGTAATATGATAAAATTATCTATATCGTTTACTGCTTCTTAATCCATGTACCAATAGAAAAGTGGGCAAGTAAAAATAAACGAAAAAAATAGTATAAAATCATGAATTTTTTTTGTATATAGTGATAGTTTCTTCGTTATAATTATGGAATAGAATAGAGTGAAAGTTTATGTATTTACCAAACGTATTAGATACTTTATTTCAACATGTAGCGAAATACATTGTACATATGAGCAAGTGAAACACACCATATCCATGTTATTGTATTTTATGAAATACAAGTATATCATCACCATGAATCACATCAACCCTACTGAAAATCACTTGTATGTCACGGGATGTTATTAGATACACTTGTATTTTAGGCATGAAATAAAGAAATATGTGTTATGAAATATAAAATAAAGAACAATAAGAATAGAGAGAAAAGAGAGGGTGATTATTATTTCTCTTGAAGGATTCTCTTGATGGGATGAATTACAACGAAGGGAAAACTCCTTTATTTATAGGGGAAAACTAACCTTGGAGTTTCTAACTTTTCCATAAATAGATATTCACTATATATGGTAAAGTTGACATTCATTATGTATGGTAAAATAGACATTCACTATTTATGGTAATATATTTATAACACTCCCATCGGAAACAACCTCTCTACTGCTTCAGAGATAGCGGTATGGACTGCGTACATCTTACCCTCCCGAGACCCCACTTTGTGGGGAATACAATGGGTTTGTTGTTGTTGTATTTATAACACTCCCCCTTGAATGTCTAATTGGTAGATAATGTGCCTCGTTAAAACCTTACTAGAAAAAAATCCAGTGAAAAAAAATCTAGTGAAGGAAAAAGAGTACACATCTCTAACACTATGCATATAGGTTGCCTCATTAAAAACCTTACAAGGAAAATCCACTGGGACAAAATCTCGTAAGGGAAAAGGAGTATAGCGCGTATTAACTCACCCTAATGAGAACATCCTTGAACTTTTACATCTCGATTTTGTGTACCATCTTCTTGGAAGTTGCAATTAGAGGAAACTTGATGAATAAATTAGCCACATTGTTACTTAAATGAATCTGTTGCACGATAATATCACAATTCTTTTGTATCTCGTGTGTACAAAAAAGCTTTGGTGAAATGTACTTCATTCTATCTCCTTGAGTCCTCCCTTAAGTTGTGTTGTGCATTCTGTATTATCCTCATAAAAAAATTATGGGTACTTTATCAGATTTCAAATCATATTTGTCCCGAATAAGATGTATTGTGGACCTCAACCACACACACTCGTGGCTTGCTTCATGAATAACTATTATCTCAGTATAGTTTGATGAGGTGGCTAGATAAACTACTTTGTATATCTCTAAGATATAGCCGTATCCCCACATGTGAACACATTGCATGTTTGAGATCGAGATTTATACGGGTTAAATAAATACCTAGCATTAGCATAATCAAAAGAATCGGGACTATATGTTTATCCCATTTTGATGTCTCTTAGTAGGAACAGAACTATACTTTGCTAACAAATTGATCGAAAAGGCTATATTAGGCCTTGTGGTATTTACAAGATACATGAGTGCACCAATTGCACTAAGATATATTACTTCATAACCAATATAAATTGGTATAATTTCCATTTCAGCAAATAATCTATTGCTTTTGAAAACTCTCCAAGAGTTTCAATAATTTTCAAGCTATAAGCTTATACAATATAAGGATTATAAATAAGTTTCCTAGAAACTGTTATATGCTTCAAACATTTGAATCCTTAGAAAAATTTTCATATAAATTTTGTCAAGTGACAATATTCAACATTTCAAGAGTGATATCTTCAAGTATCTAGATTGCAAATCAAATAATTTTTATACTTAACAAGATGTATCCTTTCACGTCACTTGACAAATATTTCTACATCAGCATGCTTAAATAAACATAGAATTCAAATCCTCGTAAGCTTTCACAATATTGTGCCAATATTATAACAAGGATATTAATGATATTTCATTTCGTATCAGTTCACAGTGTGACATAACATTTTGAGATCTCATCGCTTCTTTATTTTCAGGTACCTGAACCTCTCATAAGGTTTCATGAAGTGTTATGTAATAGACTCTTCAAAAGCACATTGTCTTCTTATTATGATTATTTGCTCCTTATCCTTTTCAAGGATTATTTCATTGGGAACCGATTGATCTACCATGCTTCACACATGCATAGACTTTATCCTTTATGAACATAAAATGGGAGCACTTGCAACTTAAATATGAGATGTGTTCGATACTTGACTTGAATTATCTTTTGAACGAGGATCTGGAGATAATTTTTAACACATTTATAGCTGCTTATAATCTCCCCCTTATGTTAGGAAAACTAACATACATCCTCCATTTTATTTGAGGAATCCATCTTTATGCATCATGGTATATTCATTAATCGTACACCGCACATTAAAGCTATTAGATGGACAACGTGTGATTCCTGACTCAGAACCAACTTTGAGGGGGAATTAATCATATTTATTGGTTTGATGCATACAAGTACTTTTGTATATAATAGTTCAAACCAACACATGAACTTTTTGTTCTCATTAGCAATGATTCATCTATTTATCGAAGGCATTCAATGCCAAACCATCATTATCAAGATGAATTGTTTTGATTACACAATCCGAAAGTTATACTTTTAACTTAATTTTATTGAGCAAGCAAGTTTATGAATGCCAAACTGCAGGTTGACAATAAACGTACAAATGATCATCTTATATCGATGCATCTTAATGGATCCCATGATTGGTGAACGGACCCATATTCACCTTTTATACTTTTCAAATTTTGAGGAATCAAATCCGAACATTAGTTGGTACAACCAACTTATCATGAGAACAAACAACATAAACAATTCTTGAAGAATCTTTTATTTCTTCAACATATGTCTAATACTCAATATGCACATTTTCGGATTGTAGCAATCGTTCATGTCAATTTATGAACTTTTATACTAGTAAACTCCAAATTTATCATGATATGTGCCTTTTTGCTTTAGTAAATTTCAGATTTACTATTACATGAATAAATTTTTGAATTTACTACTTCATAAGTAGATTTCAAAAGAACTTTTCTCGCTTATTCTGCCTCATTCGGAGGTGAGTTTGATACCATCACAATCAAGTGCACATTTGTATTGAAACAATGGAAATCCTCATTCCTAGGAATGGAATATAATCATACTCTAAGTCTATTAAATTTTGATAGCTTATAACCTCTTTCATGATATTGCTACTTCAGGAGCAAATCGAGGCATAAATATAATAGGGAGAATTTCTCTATATTGCTACCACATTCACTTCAAGAATGAAGCAAATTATTATCTTTCAGACTTATCATTTATTGCTACCACATTCACTTCTTGAAATGGAGCAAATTTAATGGAAAAGTTTCATGACTTTTTATCAAATACATATTATTTTTGCCTTAGCCATCATAATATCATTAATATGGTGCATTCACTACTAAAAAAAGGGAAAAACCGACCACAAAAATCGACCACATGTGGTCGAGTTTTTCCAAAAACCGACCACAAAACCGACACCAGTGTGTGGTCGGTAAAGTTGTGGTAGGTTTTTAAAAATGTGGTCGGTTTTTTTAAAAATAAATACATATATTTTAAAAATTTATTATTATTTTATTAAAATTAGAAAAAATAGTTTCAGGAAAAAAACCTAACCACAAGTAGTCGGTTTTTTATTAAATTAATTAATTAATTTAAATATTAAACTGATCACAAGTGGTCGGTTTTTTAATAAATTAATTAATTAATTTAATAAAAACCGACCACACCAACCACTTGTGGTCGGTTTTTATTAAATTAATTAATTAAATTTAATATAAAATCGACCACTCGTGGTCAGTTTTATAGAAAAAAATTGAAAAACCGACCACATGTGGTCGGTTTTCTGGGGGAAAAATTAAAAAACTGACCACTTGTGGTCGTTTTTTTTAGAATTTAAAAAAATAAAATAAAAATCAAAACCCAAATACACAATGCAACAACAACAATCCAATACAGTAGTAACCAAATCAATACAGCAACAACAACAACCAAAAATTAAACATAAATACTTTCAAAAGTCTACAACACGTACAAAATGTCCTACAAAAGTGAGTATGAAAAAACTACAACAATACTTTCAAACAACAAAATGTCTAAATAATAAATACAACACATACAAAAATAAAAAAATTAAAAGTCATCATCATCGAATTCGTCCTCATCTTCCATATCATCATCCGTGCTGAAATCATCCGGGGGGCCTAGACCATTTGCATGTCGAACTGCATCACCAGGACATGGAGGAATAACTCCCGCAGTCTGAATAAAAAAGCTGAACTACTGCTGCAACATCTTGATTTGTGATGTTGTTGCCTTCTCGGTCTTCTTCTGCCTCTTTATTTGTTCAGCAAACCTATCTCTTTATTCAACAAGCTCTCCAGTGAGTTGAGAAATCATATTTTGTAGTCTTTCAATGGTTTCTCTATCAACTGAAGAGCTAGAGTATGCATCGACGGGCGAACACCTAATATTATCGCCAAAAAATTTTGTGTGGAATCCGTAGAAATGACCTCTATTTGCAGGACCCACAGCTTTGGTCCATAAATCCTCCTCTACATGCTCGGGTATTGGGTCACCCTGACTTTCAGGTGGATGACTACTACGATACACAACAACAAGATGCGTATATTCGTCCTATATTTAAAGTAAAGTTAATACTAAAAGTAAAAGAGAAAATGAAAAAAGAGCCCCCAACCTTTGCTTCAAATCCCAACTACACACTTATACTTTGCGGGGGTCCTATGACCTCCCCTGAATATTTTAAAAATGGAATTATTACACCCCTAAAGACTTATGTGGCAACGGAAGTGTATCTCACTCTCTCAGAGAGAGTGAGTAGTCCGAAAATCTTAAAAAAAATATTTTTTACATTTCTTTTTAATATAAAAGTACATATATATATATATATTATTTTTATTTTATTTTTTCTTTCTTCTTCATCACCATCCCAAAATACTCTCATAAAAAGCTTCAACAACTCTTTAATGGCTACCATGGCCAATCTCTTTATCTTCCTCATCTCTATTTATCTTCCAAACAAGCAACATTTGCTCTCCGTCTTTCCATCTTTACCATTTTTCTTAGTGACAAACCATCAAACACTTTATCTTCATCATTACACTCTTCTTCAAAATCTTCATTTTCATCATCCAATTTCAATAAACCACCATTTTTTCCTCTTCTAAGTTCGAATTCATAAACAACCCAGTCTTACAAGACTTCATCTTTTCACTACATTTTTCATCAAAATTATTTTTGGAACAATACCCATTTCTCAATTCACTTGATTTCCCACAAATAAATTATGTTTGATCTTTGACGTTTTAATCCATATTTAATTTTCATTCTGTCTATTATCTTCTCAACAAACATTTCAACGATTCGACATAAAAAGGAATAATTTAGAATCCAGTAGCAATAGCAAGATTTATCTGTTGGTTTTGTGGAAGGGGTTGATTTGTGTTGTTTCAAACAGATTAATCATTGGTTGCAACAGATAATTAGTCTGGTGCAACAGATAAACATTCTGATGCAACAGATAATCAGTCTGGTACAACAGATAAACATCCTGATACAACAGATAATACGTCTGATGCAACAGATAATACGATGATGTAACAGATAAATAGTCTGATGCAACAGATTACTCATCTGATGCACCAGATGATTGATCTGTTTAAATTATAAGCACTTGTGCTGGATTCATAATCAGGGTTCTATCCATTGTTAGAAAAATAGAAGTGTACCCAGATGACAAATACGAATGAAAATCATAATTTTACTTACCAAAGTAACCTATGAAGTAATGCCAAAGTGAAAAGTGATGTAGTAAATAAAATTTGACCTAAAAAATTGGTCAGATTGCAACAGTAGCGCTGTACCAACAACAACAACAACAACAACAACAACAACAACAATAACAAATGGTCGACAAGAAGAAGATGGAGTAGAAGATGATGAATAAAGCACCAAAAACAAAAACAATTATCAACAAAAATCGCTAAGAGAGAAAACAACAATGGATGAGAAGAGAGAGAAAGATGCCTTTTTTCCTCTGTTTTCTGTTATTTTAGGTATATATTGGGATCAAAGTGTAAATTTTAAAACTTGTGGGTTATTTTAACACTTCCCCAACTTTATTAATACATAATAAAGTAATTGTCACCTCCAACTAATAATTAAGACTTGTGTTATCTACACCTCTTTAAAACTCTTTTGTCACATGTGGCCCAAACCCCCTAGATAGTTAGGTAGATAGATAGATAGATATTTATATATATAAACTCTTGAATTCGTACTATATATATCACATTCACAAGTATATTACCTTATAATAGAACACGTTCATTATATTTTGATGAATTATCGGTTATATATTACATTATTATGACTGTAAATACGTACTCTAAACATCACCTTTCAAATACGTATTATAAAGATCAGTTTTCATCTTTCAAATACATATACAACAGTTTTTAATGGTCTATCCCAACGGTATAATATATATACACATATTCATTATATAAAGATTATGCATGTTTAACGGCATTTAACGTATGTATAAAGGAAAATATTTATTTTATATATTGAAACATAAGTAAAGATAAAGATTACGTTATACATAATTTGTATATTATATTTGATATATTTTTAGTGTGAGTTTTTTCACGTTATATTGATTAATTTTTATTATTATTCTATTGGTTATTGACTACATGTAATCAATATAATTTTAAAGAATAATATATTAGATTATTTTTTAATAAAGTAAATATATTATATTATATTATATATGTAATCTAATATATTATTTTTACTAATAACAATATTATATATGGGATATAATTACTTTTTAAAAATAATTATTTACTTTTTATCTTTTTAAAATCTAAAACCAACCACATGTGGTTGGTTTTTAAATTTTTTATTAATATTATTTAAATTAAAAACGACCACAAGTAGTCATTTTTTTTAAATTTAATTTAATTTTGCACTTTTAATAAAACCTGACCACAAGTGGTCGGTTTATAAAAAATTAATTTATTTTTATTTTAAATAAAAACCGACCACAAGTTGTCGCTGTTTTAAAAATATTTTTTTTTTAAAAATAAGAAATTGAAAATATTTTTAAATTATTTTTTTTTAAAACGACCACTTGTGGTCGGTTTTCTTATTTTTTTAAAATTAAAAATTTTAAAATATAAAATAATTAATATAAAAATTACTGGAATATTTATTTTGATATTTTATAATAATAAAAAGGCCACATGTGGTCGCTTTTTTTAATAATTTTTTTTAAAAATAATAATTAAAAAACTGACCACAAGTGATCGATTTTGTGTGGTCGATTTTTTCGATTTTTTTAGTAGTGATTGAGATTCAAATTTAACGTCTTATCCATATAAAAGCATCTTAGGCATAACTCGATGGGAATTGAACCCAACACCTTTATCATCATGGTGCATTGAAACTTTTAACCCAATGTCTTACCCTCTTAATGAGATGAGACTTAAATTCATCTCATACCTTTTAACAACATTATTCTTCATGAGCAAATTGAAAGTATAAGTGGTTTCAAACCAATTATTTTTCCTCAAATTAAACAATAATTATATCGTTAGTAGCAAAAGGCAAATAACATAAGAAATCACTAACCTTGAAATTACCTTTAGATTTATAATCTCACCTTGTTTGTCAGAGTCTTGTAAAATAAAGAACAAGAAGAATAGAGAGAAAAGAGAGAGTGATTATTATTTCTTTTGAGGGATTCTTTTGATGGATTGAATTACAATGAAAGAAAACCCTTTATTTAAGGGAAAACTAACCTTGGAGTTTCTAACTTTTTCATAAATAGATATTCACTATATATGGTAAAGTAGACATTCACTATATATGCTAAAATAAACATTCACTATAAATGGTAATATATTTATAACAATATGCATATATTTGGTGTATTAGCTACTAATTTTGAACTCTCATTATGTGATATAATTTTTTAAAATGCCGCTATTTCAAATAAATGTTGGAACTATATTTGTTGTGTCACTTAATCATTCCTAAAAATGAAATTGAGCTCATGATGTTTGTATAATTTTTTAATTAGGGGGAATTTGATATACTGTATAAGATAAGATATCTCATAATTAAGTTTGATAAATATATTTTGCATTTGATTGACAATAAATTTATCCTGGGATGAAACTTATGTCCGTTAACTAATAGTTAACATTGCAGTAAAAGAAAGTTTATTTAAATTTCACGTGAGTCAACATTGCAATAAAAGAAAGTTTATTTAAATTTCACGTGAAATTTTATTATTAGTCTAATTTTATAACTAAATAGATTCACTCATTGGATTTTTTGACTTACCGGATTAAAATCTTACTAGAGAAACAACAATCAACAAATTTTCACTCTCTTGTGTCATGACTTCTAAACCCTAGATTTCCTATGCTTGCAATGCCGAACCGCCAGTCATCGTCGATTGCCGATCCGTCTATTTTATCTCCATCTAATTTATCTCAAATAGATTTTTCATCACTAGGCAATATGATCTCTGGAAAAACAGTGGAGACTGTCACCAAAACATGGGTGAATTATGCAGGTACGATGAAACCATCAGCTTCCATACCTACTTAGGCAATTCCGTTTTAATATGCTGAAATTGTTTACAGCCTGCCTAGAATTAAATGAACGGAAGCCAAAATGGTTCGAATGAATAAAATTGAGAGCTTCAATATGCTTTATTTGAAAAAATTTCATATGAATGGACCATATGTGAAGTGATTAGGAAATCTTTACCATCACAATGCCGCAGTAAAAGTGTGTGTTCGATTGGTTTATTTCGTAATGGACACATCCTTACCAGATTGTCATTAAAGGAAGATTTTATTAATCATTTATTGGGAAAATGTAATCTTTCTATATAACATGTAACGAAGGATATTCTTACTTGATGGGAACTCTAATTAATAATGTTCTTTTTAAGCTTGACGGAGAAACTACCATGACTAAGGCCTGAATCTCTTTTCCTCATCTGATTACGTCCTTTGTGAAAGAATATTTGTTCGCATTGACTTCAACTGTAGGCAAACTCTTCAAACTAGATCTGGCAACTATTAACAAAACCATATCAAGTTTTGCTAGGGTTAAAGTGATGGTGAATTTACTAACTAAAAATCCACAACAATTATTATGGATATTGAAGATGAGGAGGCTATAGAATTTGAGAAGAGGCTGTGAAGATTAAATGTAATTGCATCTCAAATTACTGCTTGGAATATAAATTTAAAAGGCATAATAGGGAATAATGTAGAATCCTACACTCAAATTCACGACCACAAAGAGAAGGAGATCATAACAAAGGCCAAGAGACTGTGATTGATAATATTATGCAGAAAGGCAGGGCCAAAGTTTTATATAGCATAAAGTAGTTGGGGATCCTAGAAATTGAAGGGTAAAACAATCAAACTATAATAAGAAGAAGATGGACGACACTAAACCACTAAAGACTGGGAACATTTTTTAGGCTCTTGAATTAGAGAAGAGTACAAAAGATGAAGTTGCTGATGGAAAAACACACAGAAAGTGAGGAGAAAAGCATAGAGAATCAACAAATAGTAAATACACAAAGAGAGGAGATCAAAAATACATCAATTCAAACATAAATATAGCAATTACCAATTCACCACTAGAGGAAAGAGGAGATGGGAGCACTGTACTCAGCCCAGCCGCAAATAAGACAAAACCTAAGGGTTTTATTTCTCCACTAAAGGGGATAAAGAAGGCCTAGAAAGAAGAAAGTCCGTGGAGAATGTAAACAAAACAAACAATGAGAAAGATAACACAGTAACACAATCGATCTCTAAACAACATAGAATAAAGTGGGGAGTAACAGAGGTAATTATTGCAACTACACATAGCACAATGGCCACATCAGGTAAGAAAGCAATGAAGGCTATTGATAAAGTTTCAGAGGCAAATTATACAAGGCATCATAGTAGATTTCTCCACTAAAGGAGACCATGAAAACTCAAATCGAGATTAGCCAAGAAAACATTACCATAATTTGGAAGGAGTAGCACAACGATGATAAAGGCAATATAGAACATACTGATTTGTTAGGAGAAAACCCTAATACAGATGGTAGGCAAGATAAAAATTCTGGCAATATTATGAAAGTAATTGAGATGGCTATAGATCCAAACAGGGCGAAGACATATCCAACAACAAAGAAAGCATTCAAGTGAAAATCATTGAAAATTAGGCCATAGTTGTAAGTCATATGAAACAACCGTTAATGTGTTACAAACCAAACTCTCATAATTAAAGTTTCCACAACATTATTTTATACAACTATGTGAAAATGATTGATGGCAAGCAGGAGATAATCAAAATAATGGAGTTCAAAGAAGAGGATGAAGAAGAAGACAATTCAATGAATATAATAGGAAAGAAGCAGATTTATGTCCTAAGTTCAAAGGTACTAAAAAGAACAAATTTGGGGCTAGCACTATTACAAAGCAAACCAGATCCTTGACAAAGATGAGTGCCACTAAACAACCTTGTAAAGGATGTTGAAGACCTCATCCTGCAATATCAGATCTGTTAACACTCAACGGATATTTAATTGAGTACAAATGCTTCACCAACATCATTGTTACAATTCAAAAGTCGAGGACATGATGGGCACCTATCCTAAACCATCCTTGATAGGTAAGCCCAACATCCCAAAGAGGTAAAAATGCGGAAAGAAGATAATAACACCTAAATATAAGACTTTATTATAAATTCATGCCATATATATATAGAACGAATCCAAAATCAAAATAAATGCAACTCCAAACTCAAAATTTAGTGTCATGGGTAAAGAGCTCTAATACTGATAAAGAGTACAAAAATATATAACTCTCTCTCTCTCAATAATGAAGTAAATGAAATTCAAGAGGGGGGAATTGAAAATTTTCTTCTGTGAGTCAACTACTGACTCCTCACGGTCGACTTGCCTACATATCAGAACACTTCACAAACAGATTAGATTCAACACAGTTAAGAACATAAACAGTGAAACATAAAGTAATAACACAGAAATTTATCCTAGTTCGGAACACCAATGTGGTGCCTATTTCCAATCCCCTTGGGTTTCAAAGTTTCCTTGAACCGTTGAATGTTTTGGTTCGAGTATAGTGATAGGAAACAAGTTCTGAAGATTTATTTTCCTATTCAGATGTTGTGACACGGCTTCAATTGATGTTACAAAGTTGACTCGATCCTACTCTTTATATAACAATTGTAAACTAATGTTACAGAGCTTTGTAAGACTAAGAATAAGACACTTTGAATTTTCTGTTTGAAGCTGCGTAACCTATGTCTATCTTCAGTCATCTTCTTTTATAGTCTTCGTCTGCTATTCTTCATAAGGAAACCCAAGAGATTTCTTCTCAATCAAGGATTTGAATTGATTCCTTGATTGAAGGAGTTTGCACCTTATGGTATGTCCATATCAGATATGTCCACACTTGGTGTGATATTTTTTTTCATATCTATACATGTCCATATCAGATATGTTCATGTAAGGAGTGAGATCTTTCTTTTCCTTTGATCTTGTCGTGAGGTGCGTCCAATTGCCTTGTCTATTGGGATCTTCAGCTGATATGATTTTTGTTGCCTTGTCAAGCGATATCCTACTTTTGATGTGGCTCCATATGTAGCATTGAGAGAATATTTCTTGCCTTTTTTGAGATATCCTCCCATGATTTGAGATCTTCAATATCCTTTATATGATATCTCTTTCCATCATTAAGGATCTTTAAATCTTTGATAAGGCTTTATATTTAGCACGATATTCATTGAGAGAATATTCCTTGCCTTGTGCGAGATATCCTCCATGATTTGAGATCTTCAATGTCCTTTGTGTGAGATCTCCTTCCATCATTAAGGATTTTCAATATCCTGCAAAGTTCACTTATTAGTTTGTCATTATTAAAATATAAAATATAAATATAGGAGGCTAACGGTAAAGACAAGATAGATAAGATGAAGTTTGAAATCAATCCCCAAACGAGGGGCTCACAATACTTTAAAACAACCTCAACACAACATATCTCAAACTTTATAGGTAGAACTTGAACTGGGATCTGCACTGAAAGGGTATAAAAAGTAGGAGTGAGTATGATACACTTGTACTAAGTAGGTATCATAGGCCGACTGAGCAAAGAAACAAACTAATTAAGTAAAGGATACTATGAGCACACTGCCACCAGCATGCAAAAAAGTTCCTCAAACTGTATCTCCTAATAATTCTATAAGTATAATAACAATATAAGAATAACTGCACATGAATATATAAAGGAATACTTAGTTAAATAATAACAAACACATAAGAGAATATAAATGATGCATTGTAATGGTATGACAAGGATGGAATATCTCAATATCACCTTATCTACACCTTACGAATATAAACTTCCAAGACAAGATCTAGAAGGGTTTGTAACCTATATACTATCATAACATCATATCTCAGTCAACCTTACCGGCACATCTTTGGTCAAGATATTTTGTAAACTATTTTATTTTCTTTAAAAAATCAGTGTTTCTCTATGGATGAACGAAATGAGGATGCATGCTTATAACCAAATCAATATCATATAATGAATCAACTCAATGATGGTATTAAATAATATAAGTTATTGCATGACACTACATAATGAAGAGTCGTGTAAGACATCAACTATATTAATTCAAGTCCCCACTTAGGCATTACAATAATAATAAAGATAAATTATGCTCAAACAAGACCAATACCAACCTCCATATAGGCACTACGATAAAACTAGTCTCTCAAGTCAATGATAGTATTCACCTAGGCCCCCACAAGGGCAACATGATAAAATAATAATCTTAAAAGATGAATCTCACTATAAAATTCTTAACTCATATCATACTTTACATGAATGATTTACTATCCATCCTGATCTAAAGAAGTTAAGTCATTACCTACCTCAAAAATCTGAAACACGAGCCGATATATTTCAACTACGAGCTTTTTCTTTACAAGCAATTTTGAGAAAATCCAATCTATTAAAAAATATAATTTAAAAGTCAAAGGATTTCAATGATATCCATATTAGCTACTTTCGTTTTGAGTCTGAAAATACTTAAAAAATTAACCCTAAAAGGAAAATGAAACCAAAGTTTTATTAAAGAATCAAGTTATCCATACTCTACGGTCCTAAATATAAAAACCCATTGAAATTAAGTTGGAATCAATCTTGAATTAAAGAAAAACTATTTTCTCACTTTATCAGGTAAAATTCAAAATTTCTAAATTTAGAAGATGAAAAGATGATTCAATCGAAGGAAAATGATTACTCAAATCTAAGTTGATGAAAAACCTCTTTGAAAACTCTTAAAATCATGCTCTTCAATCTTAAAAATGGTAAAAATGGGTTAGAGTGGTGAAAATGAACTATTTACAATGTTCAGCCACAATTGTAGGCCCCACCATACGATCCTTGAGGGTCTACATTAACTCTGACTAAATTGTTCATCACAATCGTGAGAGGTGAGCCTCACAACTGTGATGAATAATTTGATCCGATCCATTGGAATAACTTTTCACGATTGTAGCTAGCCTTTCTTGTGATCACGATGAGTCATCTGACCTAGCCTTGCGACTGCGATGAGGGGTCTGATGGTGCACTAGAAAACTGCACTAGCAGCTAAAGGAATGATAAAAAAATTCTTCAAACAGATTCTCTAAATTCGATTGGGACCCCACATAAATAAATCAATTATGATACTAGGCTAATTTTAAAATTGTAGATTTACAATCCGTTTGGATAGGATTGAGAAAATAGTTTTTTTAGCTTAAGTGATTAAAAGCTTAAAATAAGTGCTTATAAATCAAGCAGATAAGTGTTTGGGTAGAAGTGCTAAAACTGAAAAAAAGTTGTTGATGTGTTTGGTAAACAAGTAATGTTAAGCAATTTTTTGTTGTCAAAATGACTTAAATGTCCTTAAAGTTGTTAACATCATAAATAAGGTGAATTATTTATAATTTTTATTTTAATAATTTATATAATTTCTATTTAAATGCACTTTCAATGTAAAGTGATTATGCAAGGTCAATTATAAATATAATTTATTTTTTTAATAAGAAATAAAAATTTTGGAATATTTTTTTTTTATATAAATATAGTATTATATTGTAATATTGCAAGCTTGTAAAAATTTGGCTATGTTAAAAAATATGTTATTAAAATATTGTTATGGCCATTACTATGACAATGATTTATATCCTTAAACAATAGACAAATCAACAGGGGACTACACAAAGTTCTTTCAATAATGGATGATGAGGGATCATTCTCAAGACGCTAATTTAATCTCAAAAATACATATATTAAAATAAATTTAGATATAAAAAATTAAAGAAATTTGTAATATGACGAGCATCAAGCATTAGAAATGTCATTAGCAATCATGTCACGAAATTCCATCCAATACATACTACTTTGTTCTTTCATATTCTCAAAATTTATATTATTAGCTCTTGAAGATGTGCTAAGATCGGGATAAATCGAAGGAATATATTCCTCATTCTCAGCTGTTTGAAAAGCATCATTCACACTGCATTCCTTCGATAGTAAGGTATGTCTCTCAAAATAGACCACTTTATCTTTCAAACACCAAATGTGCATTGTTGACACCTAATTTTTGCCCTTCGCAATCCAATTTAATTTTGAGTTTCTTCAATTTTAAAATAAAATCACAACAATTATTTTGTTCAAATAAATGCTGGTTTAAATTACTTATTCAATTCAATTTTATCATTTAATTAACGGTTATATATTTTTCACATTTTTATATATACGAGAGTGTATAAATTTGTTATTTAAATGAGAATTTTTATCAAAATTAGATTTTTATTGATTGAACTTGAAAATTAATTCAAATTGATAAAATCTTGGTTTTAAATATAATTTTCTAACAAAAATAATTTATTTGGATAAATGTTTGTTTAATTTTACTGAATCAAGAAACTCAAGATTAAACAAGGTATTAATTCGTATCGAATCTCAATTAAATTTAGTCAATTTATTAAATTTGACTATAATTGAAATCGAGTTGATCACAATTGCAATGCAATTGATCAAATTGATATCTAATTTGGTCAACATTTAAGTAAAATTAGCTAAAAATCAATTTAATTAGCCATTTTTTTAAATTACCAAATTTCTACCCCTATTTATTTTACATTGGGCCACATAAAAATATCAGCAGCCCATTCTTAACCATACCAACCCACCAATTAGTTAATCTGAACTGGCCCACCTCCTCACCTTCTTCAACACCAGCTGTTAATAATTACTTCCAACAACAATAATAACCGATCTCTAACGTACAAACAACCAAAAATGGCATACAACCGCAGCTTTCCAACGTCGACCCAACTTCAACACGCGTGTGTTTGTTACGAAAATCCAAGAAAGCTTCTAGAATTGGATGAGTTGGCTCATCCAATGTCCATACTCCGTGAATCTTGGGATGAATGGTACGAATTCATACGTTTTTAGAAAGTTTTCATTGGTTGAGATGAAATTTCTTCCCTATTGTTGCCTATTCCAGATTTGGGGAAGACAAATCCAAAAGAATTGGTACAAGATTGAGGGGGTGAAATCGAAGCGGGAAGGGATGGAAATTTTGAATTTCAAAATCTCCATTGAAAATCTCTAATTTACCCCAAAAAGGAAACCCTAGCCGATTCTCTATATAAAGGGCTATTGAGCCAAAAGAACTAGGATTTTTGGGGCTTCTTCTCTCCTCTTCTTTCCCTTTAGAGTTCAAAATTTTAGAGGCCTTTGGTTTTTGTTTGGGGGTGGGGTTCAAAATTTTGGGAGAAGAAAAAAAGTCTCAAAAGGGAAGGAAAAAAGCTTTAAGCAGTAGGTTTTCTTCTAGTTAGATTTCTTAAAGAGACGGTAAATTTTTGAAGCAAAAAAAGTTCTGGTACTGGTCGCCATTGCGGGATTCTGGTGGTAGTGGAAATTTTGTTGAAGCCTCGAGTCCTGTTTGGCTACTCTCGAATAGCTCTGTTTTCTGGACTGTTTGTTGCAGAAGCCTTAGAAGGCTATAGGATTTTGAATCAACTGTTTAATCGAGAAGTCATCCTTATTGGTTTATTTTCGTCTTGTCGAAGAAGATTTGATTTGCTGGTTGTTCTGTTATATTGATTTTTTTTACTACTTCATTCGTATAAATCAACATTTCATTTTAAAAAGCCTGTTTTTCCTGAGATTATATGATTACTTTGTTCAGCTTGAATGTAAGTTGTTAATTTCTTTTGCGCAACTTTTTTTCGAATTCAATGCAACTTTTTGTAATTCTATGCTAGTTTATTATAGCTTGTAGCTGTCTTTCTGATGTTCATGTCATTACTCAAGATGGCATTTCTATTTTGTGGGTGTTGTTTTTTGCTTGGGTTGACTCGTATTTAAAGTTTGAAATATTGTCATGTGATCAATGGTTTTTTTTCTCCCCGATTGATTATTTTCTTACATAGTTCCTCCTTTCTTCTAGTCAAATGTCTGTCATCTCGACCTTTATTATAATTGGTTACCTTCTCTTTGTTTTGACGTTATGCATTAATCTCTTTTTCTCCTATATCCAAAATACTCTCTTATAAAGTTTGAAGTGTTCGCTGTTAAGGCATAGAATTTTAAAAAAAATGTTTTATTTCATGAAGATTCAAAGGTTCAATATGCATATGAGTATGTTAAAATATATATATATATATGTGTGTGTGTGTGTGTGTGTATGTGTGTGTGCGCGCGCGCGCGCGCAATGGCATCACACTCTGCAATTTGCGTTGTGTCTTGAATTATGTTAATGAAAGATGGTTACTACCTCTATTTCAGGCATCTGTTTGTGCTAACAAATGTCTTTGAGATCATGCTTTAGGTGTTGATTAATTCTCCATTGCGATTGAGTGCCATTAGATGTAGAATGTATGATTTCTCTGAGAAAATTTTATGTCAAAATCTTAGTCTAAGTTTAAATATTTTCCAAGAACGAGCCTTTGTTTGGACTAAGAGCTTTCACCAAACTGTTTATTGTCTTTCAATTGGTATTCTCAAACGGGGGATCGTCTTATCCCTACGTGCATAAACAACTATTCCAAATTTGTCGTGAAGGTGTCATATTCTTTGCCTTTATGTTTTTGGATCTGCTTTGCCATTTTTGAAAACAATGTCCTAACTGACTAGTTAAGGTCTGTGTCATGTTGTTCTTTAGTTAGTTATTTAGTTAATCATGTATTCGTTATCTTTATATTTTCTTCCTTCTTTGTTTAATCGCATACCAACCTTTGTTAATTTGCCTGCTTTGTTGATTATTTAAGATCCGTACGTTGTCCTTTTTTGTTAAACCCACATTAGTTTCCTTTTAATTTTTTGCTCTCTTTCATGATTATGTGTTAGTAGGCTTCCTTCAATTTATTTTACTTTCTTCCCC